>JAUPFV010000001.1:168405063-169765204 GCA_036936605.1 Limnanthes douglasii subsp. nivea | reverse complement strand
TTGTGGCTGCCCTTTACCTTCATGGTAACCTATTGTGAGAAAATTATTAGCATGACTCTAGGCTTAACAATAACCTCAAGTTTTCAGATTTCAGGATGGTCTCTAAAGCTGGTCATTCTAAATATGATCTAGTAGTTCCAAGAATAAAAAATAACCTTCTTGAGATTAACAACCTCATTCTCTCTCTCTTCCTCCTCAAAGTATCAACTAAAATATAGTCCACTATTGGACCACCAAGAGTGAAAACATAAAGTTTAAAATCAAATACACCATAATATTCCATTATTCTTTGGCTTGCAATCGAGGGCAAAAACTCCACCCGAGATAAATGTATAAGTTCGAGGCTAAAGTCCCCTCCGGATTGTGTCTTGTGTAGATCCAGTGCTAAATTCTATAAATCGCATCCTATATGATTGTAGTTTTACTCATAATATATGGGTTTCGGCCAATTCCAATATTAGGTTTAATCTAAATGACTATAACTGACCTTCGTAGATTGGAGAGACGTCGAATTGACATTCCTTTCAGAACAGATATGTTAGCGTTCTTGCTTTGGAACTGTAATATACCACATCTGAAAAAAGTTGAATGCAAGTTTTTTTGTTCCTTTCTCACCATTTCTTTTGTGGTATTGGACCGTATGCTTTTTTACCTTCGATTCATATTATTTGGTACCAAAGTTGTCTGATTAGTGTAACATCTACATGAATTCTGAATTACTATTTATTTTTTACAGTCATCTTCCTTTCATATTGTGGCTGTTGTTGTTTATTATTGGACATAATTATTCAACTCGCATGTTGATTATGTGTTTTTCACATTGCAACATTTACATAAGGTTCATATTTTCATTTATTTGGTGTTATCTTTATCTTTTGAATTGTATCTTATTTCTTAATCGTGCAATTTTAAGTCCATGTATTTATCGTATTTATCTCTATAAGACTTATAACTGACCTTCCTAGATTAAAATGACGTCGAATTGACATTCCTTTCAGAACAGACATGTTTAGCGTTCTTGCTTTCGCACTGTAATTTACCACATCTGAAAAAAGCTTAATGCAAGATTGTTTTGTTCCTTTCTCACCATTGCCTTTGTGGTATTGCACCGTATGCTTTTTTACCTTCGATACAGATTATTTGGTACCAAAATTGTCTGATTAGTGTAACATCTACATGAATTCTGAATTACTGTTATTTTTTTTGCAGTCATCTTCCTTTCATATTGTGGTTGCTGTTGTTTATGATTGGACATAATTATTCAACTCACATGTTGATTATGTGTTTTTCGTGTTGCAACATTTACATGAGGTTCATTGGGTCATTTATTTGGTGTTATCTTTATCTTTTGAATTGTATTTTATTTCTTAGTTGTGCAATTTTAAGTCCATGTATATATCTTATTTCTCTCTTTAAGACTTTTATGTCAACCTTGGTGTATATCCTAAATAACTGTAAAAACAATTTGAGTTTATTTAATGTTTTTAAGAAACCAAAAGTCACCAATCTTTTATTCACTGAAAGTGAAATTGAGATATAAAAAGTTAGCCTAAAGATATATAATAATTTTTTATTGATTACAATTTTAATTATCTTATCACAACAATAAAAAAAAATGTAAGCAGAGGTATCCAACGCTGATTTTTACTGCCATTTAGTATCATGTGTATCAATATTACCTATCTAATACTCACTTTGTGTACCTAATTTCAACTCAATACCCAATATTCTAATAATATCTCAAATACCCATACTTCATCACCAGCCATGTAACATATCTCATTCTTTGAACAAAAGTTTATGTTTCTTACTTTTATTTCATTTTATTTAAAAAAAATGTATCTTTGAATTCATAAATCTAAAAAAAACAAATCTGAAACTACCATCAACTTTGTTATTTTAAGACGAAAAAACAAGATCCATGCACGATATTATTATTTTTTTTTAACTTTCTTTTTTACTAGACCCAGTAACATTCGCTTCACATCAAGTTTTCCTAGTCTCGCACCGTGTACTTTGTTTTGTCCTCGTCTCGCATGCTGTACTAGAGATATGCGAGACTAGGCATGATAATAGAGAGATGCGAGACCAGGCATGATTAAGTGGATAAGTGTGAAACCATACATAACGAAGTGGAGAGATGATTGACCAAGCATGATGAAGTGGAGAGATGCGAAACCATGCATGATGAAGTGGATAGATGCGAGACCCATCATGATGAAGTAGGGAGATGTGAGACGAGGCATGTTGAAATGGACAGATGCGAGACATGTGCTGTTTGATGATAAAGATGCTAGACCAAATATGATAAAATGGATAAACCATACATTATTAAATCATATGAGACCAGATGTGATGGAAGTGGATAGATATGAGACCATGTATAATTAAACGGGAGATATGAGACATGTACTACTCGAAGATAAAGATGCAAGACAAAGGATATTGGGTATGACGAAAAAAATCAAAAACATTTATCAATAGATTTAGTTTTGTTCGTCTTAAAATATAAAATCAGTGGTACTTTCAAAATTTTTCCCGAACTACATTTTGAAAGATATGCATTTTTTAATTAAAAAATTACATAGAAAGAAAATATAATTTTTGGATAAAACAAAAGTTATGTGTGTCTTCAAATAGAAAACTTTGAGAAAGTTTGGTAGATATTTATAGATAGTGAATCCTCAAATAGTATTCATGGGATTAGTTAAATCAATTGTAATATATTTTCAAAGTGAAATCAGTAGATTAAATTCAAAAACTTGCTCACTTTTTGAGGTAAACAAAAGCAAGCAAGTCGAGAACGGATAATTAGCATTACCATAATTTCACACTTTATTTATATGGTAGTAAGTTCGTTTTCTGTTTTGAGTTAATAGTGTTTTATCATATGTTGTTATTTATAATGAAATTATTATTTAATTGATATTTGGTTAAAAAATACATTAAATAAAATAGAAAGGGTTTTTACAATTACATGGGACAGACTTCGAGGTTTGGCTAAAATAGTCGAAAAAAATAGTACTATATAAAATTATCCTAATTTAAAAGACAATTAAAATTAAAATTAAAAATGTGTAATAAATTAAGGAGAAATTAGTTTAGCGGAGTAGTCGAGAATCTCAAAACGAGCCAAAGCCTCAACCAGAATGATGGATTGTTGCAAGAAAAAGTAACAAAACAAACAAAATTGAGTTAGAAGAATGATGGGGCTTCAATATGACCTACAACTTTAGTGTCATGGAAACTGAACCGGAAGACCGAGAGAATGCGTCGAGATACCTTAGTGGCAGGGAAGATGAGTGAGCGAAATATTTTGGCGTTCTTCTCCCTCTAGATATGGTAGACAATAGCACCAAAGCGTGCACGCCAAAGATTTCAAAAGTTGGAGGGAGGTTAGTTTGAGGCATTTAGGATCCCGGAGGCCCAATTTTTATTTGACTTAAAGAAAACCCAATGTTGGAGAATACGAAAACCCAAATGCTCTGAGTGAAACTATAGTCATAGAGGATATGTTTAATAGTTTATAATCAAAATTGCATAGACACAATTAGATAGAGTGTTTGAACCCCAACTCATGAGCTCATCATGGTTGGAAATATTGTCATGTATAACAAGTCAAATGATGAAAGAGTGACGAAGAATATTAAATTTGTGTTATATTACCCTGCCCGTCTAACACATCTGATAGGCATACAAATGGCATGGTAGGTGTCCTTGTTTGTAAAATTGTTGAAACCATTTTTAGCAATCCATAAGTCTACCTCATTGTTGATGATATCGCGAGGAGGTAGAAAAATGATAAAAAAAAATTATATCTTAAAGATTGATGCAATATCTAGCTCTCGCAGATCTTAAATTAGCAAGCTAGTTCCAAACCCCATTAAGGATGATGTCGGAGACTTTGAGGTTCCTACCTATTCTTGAATCATCAATGATCTCAAACCCATAGTGGTAACAAGTTATGTTGATGGAAGCCAAGAGTCGAACCAGACTAAGATGTTTTCCCTACTCCTGAAACCCACCCTGTAAAGATTAATAGCCAGAGGCCTAAGACATACAAGTTTTCTCCCAGTCCATGAGGGAGAGAAACCAATATCTAAATCTCATAAGTTTTTGTTTTAAATCATCTCGGACTTGATCTAGTCGCACCAAAAAGAGTTTTTGTATTACTAATTAAGGAAACTTAACAGTAGACCATGCTACTTTAGCCTCATAAATTTTCAACTCGTGACTAGACCAGAGGAATTGACAAAGATATTGATAAAGAATTTTGAGATGGGAGGATGAAGATGGAAGACCAGTAAACATAGCTAGCAAAAACAAATTGCATGAACTGGAGCTAACCAACATAACAAAGATGCTTAAAATACCAAGAACCTATACGCAAGGTAAACTTGTGGAGAAAAGGCGGAAAATTGGTATATGAGAGTCGACACGAAATAAGAAGGACTCGCAGATATTTCATCGGAATAGAGCCAACCATATATCCTAAAATGTTGATGAGGTCATTTCTGAGGGTAAGGTTGACCTCATATAGGAATATATTCCTTTTTGGGATGAGTTGGAGACCTGGAAGCTCAAATGAATCATTCAAGCCATCTTTAATGAGAATAAGGGGGTTAATATTTCCAAGACAGAAGAACAATAAATCATCAGCAAAATATAGTTTTACTATTTTGAGCTTATGACACTTCCAGTGGAATTTGAATTTCATGTCTTTACTTTTTCTCCTTGAGAGTAGAGAACAAGACTTGCATTACGAGAACGAATAAAACATGAGAGAGGGGGTCGCTCTGCCTAAGCCATTTGTTACCCTCGAAATTATCAAACAAATCTTCTTTAATATTTATACTTTAGGAGTCAGTGTTGATATATTAGATGATCTATGGTGACTAGGATGTCTATAATGAGATGACACTGAACATTTTCAAGTACTTTCATAAGGGATATTTTTAAGGTTATCATTTTCTATTTTCTATTATCATGGTAACCCTAAAGAAGTCCTTGGGAAAGAATAATATTTTTTGAGATGCTTTTCCGAGACACAAATAGTGATTGCGATTTGACAATCAAATAAGGGAAATTTTATATAATTCTATTGGCCAAAATCTTGTAAACAATATTATATAATGCATTAGGCCTAAACTTGGCGGTAATAGTTAAAGAGTCTTTCTTGGGGATAAAGCCGACTAAGGTAGAGTTCTAGGAAGCCTCCATTCGACCTGAGTTAAAAAAACTCGAGGACCCCATTGCAGATATCCTTAGGAATAATATTATATGATTTTAAAAAAAGCTGAAGTTGAAGCCATCAAGCCTTAATTATTTATTGTTGTCGATACACAATCAAGCGAATTTAATTTCTTCCTACATTACCGGTCGAATAATAGATAATTTATCTAGGGATTGACTTTAGAGATACTAAGGTATAAAATATATCCAGACCATGGTAACATGGAGGGTGGTTAGTGCTAAGAAGGTCTTTGAAACGACTATCGAGAACATCAACAATACCACAATGGTTGGAAACCAGATCACCTCGATGATTTGATATTGAGATAATTTTATTTCAAAAAAATATGAGTGTTCATACTATTTTCAAATAATATGGTGTTCGTATCACCAAGTTTGAGCCGATTCTGATGCAAACTAGTGAGATTGATATGTTGATCAAACCAGTGGAAATGTAGTTTATTGTAGACCACAATCTTTGTCACTTTCTAGCAGTCTGATGACAAGACTTAGAGCCAAATAATTCATAAATGCAGTTAATAAACTAATCCAAAATAGTTGACTAATTGAAGGGGTTGGGATGCTGATTCTAATAATATGAAGTTGGGCTCAAAATAAAATCACATGATTACTATTAAAGTGATTGATTAAATGAGTTATGAAAATGACAATTTAATGAGAGAAATAGATTGGTTTGGTTATTATTAAATGGTTCTAATAGAAAATCATATTATTTCTATTAAAATGATTCATTAAAGGAGTTACAAGAATAACATATAGAGGAGAGAAATAAAAAGGCTTCAATAGCGAACCACATCATGAGAATTAAAAAGGCTTTAATAACGAACCACGTTATTTCTATTAAAGTGATTGATTCAATGAGTTACCAGAAAAATAATTAAATGACTTTAATATTGATTAAAAGAGTTAAAAAATAGGAATTAAAGGTCATTAATACTGATTAACTGAGTTACAAGAACATCAATTAAATGAGTATAATATTTTGGATTGTTTTATAATTTTATGAGTTTTTTTATTAATTGATGAGTTCGGAATCTGTTACCACTACGGACAGAGACAGTTCGGACAAAGACTACCTAACCGGACAGGGCAGTTCGAACACCTCCCCCATTGGACTGTTCGAACAAGAACTAAAGTACTTAATACCTAAACACTTCTTGACCCGGGTCCATTAAACATGACCTGAAAGCCCATAAGGCCCAGATGTAAGGGTATAAATACCCAACCACCAACATTAAATGAGGGTAATGAAAATTAAATACAATCAGGCTGCTTAATTCTCCCTCTACTCACTACTTAAAATTTAAATACTTACAAACTTCCACAAAACTCCAAACAAAAATTACAAACTTACCCTCAGACGAAAATAAACCTCACCAAATTGGCGACCACACTGGGAGAACGACGGTGCCTGAATCAATCATTCGAAACCAACAGGAAAAATCAGTCTGAATGAATCTGGACGCCCCGGAAGTACCACCAGCTTTGCTTGAAGTGGTGGGTGAAAATGATGAATACACCATCGAGGAGCGTGATAGATTAAAGGGCGAGATAGAAGCTCTGAGGGCAGAGAAGGCTAAGATGGGCATGAAAGAAAAATCAAAAGCATCAGTCGCTCATCATACCGACAACCCTAGAGAGCATGAGCCTTCGAAGACTCATGCTCTCTAGACCGGTGAGACTTTTTGGAGCTAGCATGAGTCTTCTTGGTACTCACATGAGTCTTTGAAGGCTCATGCTCTCTAGGGTTGTCGGTATGATGAGCGACTGATGCTTTTGATTGAAGAAGAATATATGCAAAGGATCATCTTACAGCCGGAGGCATGTAGACCGGATGCTGATGGATCCTTTTGCCTTCCACGATGAACCAGGTATCTTTGCAACTCCCAATGAGGATACTGTGTTCAGTCGTGGCCGCAATTGGAGACAATCTCCATTGTCTTCCAAGATTTTGTCCGGAAACCTCCCTAAGAGGTTCGATAGCACTAAAATGGAGAATTACAATGACAGTACTGATCCGGACAACCACTTGGAACAATTTAAAAACTTTATGATGAATTTCGATGATGACGATAAGTTACTCTGTAGAGGATTCTCCCATTCCTTTACGGGGAGTGCTCTGAAGTGGTATAACAGCCTACCACAAGGCTGCATCAGAAACTTCGATACCTTTTGGATGGCCTTTCGAAGGCAGTTTGTTGGGAGTAAGGAATTGAAAGGAAATGGGGACACAATAATCCATTATGCCCAATAACCAAACGAGTCACTGAAAGAATACATAAGTCGTTTTTTGAACACCAAAAATGGGCTGGCTGATTGCTTCGAGCAAGTAGCCATAGCATCTTTGAGGCAGGGCTTAAACCCTGGAAATTTAGCTGATTCAGTGACCAGAAAGAAAGCAAATGACCTGCGGAGGTTTATTGAATCAGGTCGGAAAGCAAATCAACGTTGATGAAACAAAGAAAACTAGGGTGCACAGGCAGGTGAGGTCTGCCCTGGTTGCACCAAACCCCAACCAAAATCAGTCCGGGAACAAGGCAAGGGAGAACAGACAGGGGCATAATAGGGCTAAAGCTCAATCTCAACCAGCTACACCTGCCCAGAGTCAAAAATCTAGAAATAAGAGAGGGCATTGGGTTCAACCGGAGTGGTTTACAGAATTAAAAGAAAGTGTGGCCACCATTTATGACAAAACAAAGGAAGAAGTACACTATAGAAGGGCAGTCGCACTACAATCTCCTAGGGAACATCGTAACAATTCTTTTTGTCAGTACCATAATTATACTGGCCATACCACTGACGATTGTATAGTCTTGAAACAAGAAGTTCAAAACTTAATTGAAAGAGGAAAGTTGGGGGCATATGTCAAAAGAAGAGGAGGAAATATGCCTGATAATGCTCATCGGGTTGGTCCGAGCAATGCTGCTCCGGAGGGAGCTATGGTTATAATCGAAAGATTTGATGTAGAGTCAGAATATTTGGATCCTGATCCAACTCGAAATAGGGTGGGTGCCATTGAGGAACGTTGTAAAACAGTCTCCGGGCTTATTGAGTTTTTTGAGTCACTCACAATTTTCGGAGGGGATACTATGACAGCTCATACCGCTTCTTCAAGGAAAAGGCACGTTCATACTTTAGCCACCCAGCTGGAGGGAGGCATGACCTCCTATCAATCATAAATTCAATTCCCTTCATTGTTTTCGATGAAGATGACTTAAGGGATATAGCTGGCCCTCATGAAGATGTTGTTGTCATAGGAGCATCCATTGGGGGCAATGACATAAGACGAATCTTGGTGGATACTGGGAGTTCAACCAATATCCTCTTCTTAAACACTTAAAAAAAGATGAAAAATCCAGCCGTAATTCAGCATTCGGACAGATCAATTGCGGGCTTCACTGGGAGTTCAGCAGATGTGATCGGGGAGTTCGAAGAGGAAGTTTTATTGGGCAAGGGCCCTTTTAAGAAGATCGTCAGGATACTTTTTATTGTGGTAGATTGTCCCACTTGTTATGATGCTATTTTAGGGAGGTCTTGGCTCTATAGGATGCATGCAGTGGCCTCGACAGTCCACCAATGTTTGAAATATGTTGTTCAAGGACAATTGGGGGTTGTCCGGAGCAGTCAAAATATTGCAAGAGAATGTTATGCTACAACATTGGCTCCACGGACGTTGGGGGCAGTTCGTACCAACGAAGAATAGCAGTTTGAGGGGCTTTCTGGGGGTGAGGGTGAAATTGATGACCCCAGAGATACCCCTGGAGTGTTGATACCGGTTGAAGAAGTTGAAACACACTCTTTGGAAGAAGGAAAATGTGTTAAGATAGGGTCCAAAATGCCATCCGAACTGAAAATTAAGATGTTAAAGTTTCTGAAAGACCATCAGCATGTTTTTTCTTTGTGCAACGCTGATGTTACAGGGGTTCCAGCAGATATTATATCACATCACCTATCCATTCGGAGAGACATAGCACCTGTGGTACAAAAGAGAAGGGCTTTCCAAGGAAAAGGCTGATGTTATTGTTCAAGAAGTTGACAGGCTCACAAAAATGGGGCATATAAAGGAGTCTCAATATCCTTTGTGGACTGTCAATCCGTACTTGGTGAAAACAAAAAAATGGCAAGTGGCGTATGTGCATTGATTTCACAGATCTCAATAGGGCTTGTCCAAAATATTTATACCCAGTTCCCCGGATTGATCAGCTGGTGGATTCAACTTCTGGAAATAAACTACTGTCTTTCATGGATGCCTTCTCCGGCTACAACCAGATTCAAGTGGATCCGAGGGATCAGGAGCATACAATATTTGTCACTGATAGGCGTCTTCATTGTTACAAGGTAATGCCATTTGGGTTGAAAAATGCTAGGGATACCTATCAGAGGTTAGTCAACAAAGCCTTTGCTAATCAGATTGGAAGGAATATGGAAGTATACATTGATGACATGATGGTAAAAAGTGTGGATGAACAACTACACTTAGCAGACCTCCAAGAAACTTTTGCAAACTTAGTAAAAGTGAATTTAAAGCTAAATCCAGAAAAGTCTGTATTCGGAGTACAGTCCGGAAAATTCCTGGGGTATGTAATAAGTGAGCAAGGGATACAGCCCGATCCGCCACCAGCTTAATGCTTTATTCCAAATGGAGCCCCCTCGGAATGTTAAAGAAGTACAACGGTTGACTGGGAGGTTGGCTGCTTTAAATCGATTCATCTCAAGGTCTTCGGATAGATGTGCCCCGTTTTTTCAAACTTTAAAGGGTGCGAATGGATTTGACTGGACTTCACAGTGCGATGAGGCCTTCAATGAGATTAAGAAACATATGTCCTCCCCCAAGACTTTAGTTAAACCTGTTGATGGAGAGATACTCTTCGTATACTTGGCAGTTTCAAGTTGTGCCATTAGTGCTGTATTGGTAAGAGAGGTGGATAATTACCCCCATCCGGTGTACTACATCAGCAAGAGCTTGATAGATGCAGAAAAACGCTATTTAAAGCTCGAAAAATTAGCATTAGCCTTGGTAATTGCTGCAAGGAAGATGAGGCCTTATTTTCAGGCTCATCCTATTATCGTCTGGACATCTTTTCCCTTAAAGAGTATTCTTCAAAAGGCAGACATTTCAAGTAGAATGACTAAGTGGTCAGTGGAATTGGGGGACTTCGATATTAATTTTGCCCCTCGAGCAGCAATCAAAGCCCAAGCTGTGGCTGATTTTTTAGTTGAATACCACTCTGATAGGGATACGGAGCATACTACTGATATCAAAGACAAAAAGGTCTGGGTCGTCCGGACAGATGGTGGATCCAGTACTATGGGATGTGGTGCAGGGGTGTGCTTGACTTCTCCATATGGTGACAAAATGTACCAGGCTATATGTTTTGCTTTTAGGGCTTCCAACAATGAGTGCGAATACGAAGCAGCTATAGTTGGTTTAAAGTTAGCTTATATTTGTGGGGCCAAAAGGGTCAGCTGCTGAGCGATTCTCAGCTTCTTATCCACCATGCGCAAGGTCAATCTGAGGCCAAAAAGGATCAACTAGTGAAGTACTTACTTCTTCTTAAAACTGAGGCACTTAAGTTCAAAAGCATTGTCTATGAGCATATACCCCGAACAGAGAATGAACTAGTAGATTCCTTGGCAACCATAGCATACACTGAGTCATATCCTTGGATCCATGTGCTGGAGTGCCCTTCCATTCAACTCAATATGAGCAAAGAGGAAGAAATATTCGATGTACAGATAAAACAGCCTCAAGATTGGAGATTCCCACTCCTGCAGTATCTCTCCGATGGCATCTTGCCTCCGGATAAATCACTAACAAGAAAAATGAAGCACAAAGCTCGTGGTTTTATCATACTAAGGGACGTTCTGTATAAAAAGTCTTACAGTAAACTTCTTTTGCGATGTTTGGGAGATGATGAGTCTCAAGTAGTCCTCTCTGAATTACATGATGGTGAGGGATCAGCTCACTGTGGATTCAGGGCACTAACAATGAGAGTTTTGCTGGCTGGCTATTATTGGCCCTCTATAATGCAAGATGCTAAGGAGCTAGTGAGAGGGTGTGATCCATGCCAGAGATATAGTAATGAGATTCATGTCCCAACCATCCCTTTAGAGTCAATTTCTGAGCCTATACATTTTGCTCGATGAGGGTTAGATTTGGTAGGACCTCTTCCTATGGCGTCCGGAGGACGCAGAACTATAATTGTTGCTATAGATTATTTTTCGAAGTGGATTGAAGCAGCTCCACTGGCAGGAACAATATCAAAAGCTGTCATAAAATTCATTTTATCCAACATCTATTGCAGATTTGGAGTTCCACAAAAGATAACGACAGACAATGGGCCACAATTCGACAATAGGGAAATGGAGAGTTTATGTGCCTCAAGGGGTATACAACATTGTTTCTCTTCACCTTTCCACCCACAAGAAAATAGTCAGGTTGAAGTGGCTAACAGAACTATACTGTCCGGTTTAAAGAAAAATTTGGAAGGGGGTGCTGGGAAATGGCCTAGCTATTTACAAGAGGTTTTGTGGGCCTACCGGACTACTCATGGGGCTGCAACACAAGAGTCACCCTTTGCCTTAGTCTATGGGATGGATACCATAGCTCCCATAAAGGCAACTCTCCCTTCTTTTCGAGTTCACAATTTCTCCGAACACGCCAACGAAGTAGCAATCAGGGGTCAGCTTGACCTAATAGAGGAAAGACGAGTTAAGGCTCACCTTAGAGCTGCACACTATCAGGGTTTGATGAGAAGCAGGTTTGCTTCTAGAGTTAGAAGAAGAGATTTTCAGCCGGGGAACAAGGTGTTAAGGAAGTTCTTCTTACACACCAAAGATAAGTTTCTCGGCAAACTAGCCCTAACTTGGGAAGGACCTTATATGGTCATTGAAAGGCTCAAAACTGGAACATACTGGCTAGAAGATAAAGATGGAAGGGTTTTGAATCACCCTTGGAATATTGAACATCTCCAGATGTACTTAGAGTAGGAACAATGTAAATATTTACTTGTTTAAAAATCCATGTAAATATTTGGGGGCATACTCTTTCCTACCCTGGTGGCGCGGGGAGGTTTTAATGAGGTGTCCGGGCTTTTTATAAAACTTGATGTCTTCTTAAAAAAAATTCGAACTGTTCTTACTTTGTTTTTTGTCACACCACCCAGATTGAATTGAAGATGACTACTTAAACATTTGTCATCGGAGAAGTTTAAACACTCTCACTTTAGAATATTTATGGAATAACTAAGGGCTATTTAAACACTAGCCACCAAAATTAAAACAAACTATGGAAGAATACAAGAATTGTGCAAAACAAAGATATTCATTAAAATAACCTAAGTGCCTTGACCTTCCAAGAACTTTTAAATTATCAAACAAAATAAAAGATATATCCGGTCAAATGTCGGACACAATAACAAAAATTCCTTGGCCTTCCAAGGACTTTAGTTCAGGTAACATGAAAAGTGAAAAGATAATTCATAGTTTAAGACTGAGCCTTTGAAGATGGCTCAGCCTCACTTGTCTTCTTCTTCTTCTTCTTGGGATCGTCTTTCTCTTCGTGAGGGCCCTCCCCGGTGTTTTCTTCTTCGTCAGAGGAGGAAGCATTGGAATAATCATGCAAGTCTCCATCAGCCATGGTATGGAAGGGAAGGTCTTCATACTCTACATGAAGCCACAAATCTCCCAGGTTCCTCTTCGGGAACTTCTCATGAAAGAGCACGACCATGTCCGACTTCACTTTGGTATACATTTTCTCTTGAGTATCTATTACGTTGTTGGCATAAAAATCGATCTTGGCCTGAATTTTGGCCTCCTGCTCCCTTAGCAAATTAGCTTTCTCCTCTGTAGCCTTGGACACTATGTTCTCGAGCACAATCTTGTCATTTTTCAAGTTGTGGATGACTTGATCCTTGGCATTTGCCTCCTCTTTTGAAGAGGTGAGATCTTTCTCTAATCCGGACAACTTCTCCCGGAGCTCTTTGATAGTGTTTTCTAGAGTAGTAACCTTTGTAGAAATAAGAATATAAAGTAGGATCCTTACGATCACTCCTTCATCTGCTGGTGAGGAGACTTGGATTGACTCTGGCTTTGATTTTCCTCCCGTTCTCCCAAGCACCACTTACGAACATAAATTAAGTCCTCCAATTTCTCTCCGACTCAAGCAGATCATCCACTACTTTATAATTATCACCCATGTTGAAGTGATAGAAGGGAATGTGGTGGTTTCTGTAGAGACTGGCCACAGCTGCAAACTCCTCCATTGGTAGAGGAATCTCGGAGAGCCTGGAGGCCATAATGCAGGCCATAAGTGTGTACCAGGCATTGGGGCTTAGTTGACTAGGGCAAATCTTGATGAGGTGGAAGTACCTAACTATCTCCGGATCTAAGGGAAGCCTTAGACCCCAGTTAAAAAGCTCAGTGAAGATGACTATTTCATTGAGTTTGCAGTCCATTGGGGTTTCGGGGTCTATGGGGATTCTTATCTTCACGTTCTCCAGAATTCCCCACTTCGTACGCATCCGGCCCAACTCAGCTGTGTGGATGAAGGCATAGTTGATTTTTTGTAAAGCAAGAAGGTATTTGACGTTTACCTTGTGGAAACAAGGTCCCACTTTTCCTTCGAGGCACTCCGGCAGATCCGGATGCCTTAAGCATAGCTTCTCCTTGCCTTTATCCTTCTGGGCAGCAACAGCACCACTAGTCTGTCCGGAAGGTTCGGACACGAATGGAGCCTCTTCGATAGAGTCCTCCATTATTTCCTCCATTATTGAGGAAGGGTTTTCAGTTATCTTGATGAGGGGGGAGTTTGGAGTTGTTTCAGTCTGACCACCGGACTGATGAGCTTCATCGCTCTCCTGCACTCCAGCCTCCAGCTGGGGCTCTGATGTGGAGGTTTCTTTTCGGGGGCTTGAGCCAGTAGCCTCCGGACCGGACAGCCTGTCCTTGGGTGCTTTTATGGGTGCTTATGACCCTGTACTGCTATCTTTGGCACCTGATTTCGAAGGGGTGCCTTTGGAAGCCTGCCCTTTGACCAGCAGGCCTTTTCTTCGATCAACTAGTTTGTTGGGAGAAGTATCAGCATCTGACCCCATGTCTAAGAATGGGGAAGGTTTTTTAAAACTAGTAACTGTTAAACTTGGTTCAACAGTGGGTTCTGACTCTTGAACCGATGAACCTGAGATAATAGGGGAAAGGCTGGTTTGGAACAATCTCTTCGGTCTGACACTTTTTGTAAAGGATGAACCCTGGTCAGGCTTTGTGGTTGAGGTTGCTGGTTTGTCGATGGGGGAAGTAGGTAAGCCTACTGCGATGCGCTTTTCCCTTTCAACTTTTTGTGATTTTTCTAGTTCAGATAGATTGAGCCACCCGCCTCTGATTAAAGCATTCCTAGACGTGAACCTAAACAACCAAAGTAAAGAACTTGTGTTTGAGAGAGAAAGCTCTGAAAATTTGCAAAGTGAAAATGAAAGAGATAGTAAAACAGTACAAAAGTGTTTTAATTTATAGTAAACCCCAAAAAGAAGTTTTGATTCCTAGGAGAATTCGAAAGGATTTGCAATGATTAAAAGACGGCGCTGATGTCACCTTTATTAATGAAGAGGTTGCTTTTTAGAGAAGGTGGGTGCGAAATTCAAGGTGAAAAAAAAACGGCTAAAATAACGAACCAAAGAGAGACACGTGTCCCATGAACTTTGGCAAAAAACCGTTTAGATTCAAAGAGTTTTTTTCAGTCCGGATAAAACCACAACACAATTCGAAAGACCTGTCCGGATGAAACTATCACTGACAACGGACTGTTTTTCAGGTTTTGACAAAGGTTTTTGAACAAACACCTAAAAAAGGGGCTACTGATGAGTCCGGATTCTGTTACCACTACGGACAGAGATAGTTTGGACAAAGACTACCTAACCGGACAGGGCAGTTCGAACACCTCACCCAATGGACTGTTCGAACAAGAACTAAATTACTTAATACCTAAACACTTCTTGACCCGGGTCCATTAAACATGACCCGAAAGCCCATAAGGCCCAGATGTAAGGGTATAAATACCCAACCACCAACATTAAATGAGGGTAATGAAAATTAAATACAACCAGACTGCTTAATTCTCCCTCTACTCACTACTTAAACATTAAATACTTACAAACTTCCACAAAACTCCAAACAAAAATTACAAACTTACCCTCAGGCAAAAATAAACCTCACCATTAATGTTTATCTTTAATTCCTATTTCGACTTTTCTCTTTGAAATTTTTCCAAGCATAAATATACTTTCTCAAGCTTTATAAACACAATTTTGATTTCATAAATATCATATTATTATGAGTGTGTCCTTTTTCTCTTAAAAGAACTATTAAACTTATCAAGATATTATTATGTTGTTCAAACAATCAAACTCGTAGTCATGGTTTCAATATTCATAGGTGAAGGGTCAAGGGTCAAACAAGCATTTTTGGTACATTCTTAGGGTTCCAAAATCAATCTAGTTATCAGGTTCCACTATAGTTGTTGGTGGCGTTCATATCATTTTATATCAAAGCTTCGGTTCTAATGCACGTCTGATTATCTTATGTATTACTTCTTTTTATGTTAAAAAAAACACTCCTACCGTAAAATTTATTCTTTCTAGAAAGACCATTCCTACCATAACTAATAATAAAAAATCAAAGCATTCCTACCATAAAATTTATTTATTTCGATCTTACTTCTCATCTTTCTCAATATCGTGATAGTTTATCAAACAAATAGCTTGTTGTGCATATTAGTTTTGTGAAGTTCAACTAAAACTCTAGAGCAAAAAAAAATTACTTACATTATTATTTCTCAACTTTTGAGTTTGATTACTTTATTTATTTTGATTTGAATTACTTTTATGAGTTTGATATCTCTTGTTTTGAATTTTTAATAGATTTTTTTAGATTTTTTTCCTGAAGTTCAAAATTAAGACCCAAAGAAAACACAAATAGTGGAAAAAGGCAAAAGTTGGTGAGAATATAAGAGGATAAAATCCATTAGATAAAAAACAAGACGGTGAGGGTATCAATTCTAGAATAAAATATGGTGGAGTTTTTATGAGATTGCTAACATTGTTTTGCATATTTTGAACAAGTCTAACCATAAAAAAGAAGTCGGAAACGAAGGAGTCGAGAATGAAGTTTTTCAACAACGTGTGGGTCTAAACCTTTTAATTCATATATTATTCAGAAGAAATGAGGCGTATATTGAGGGATGAAATGGTCCAGTTGCACGAGACATTGGACATGGTAAAAAACGGGAAATCCTAGGAGACAACAACATGATGTCCCTAATAGGTAGCAATGTGGGCGTATTCTGAGGAAAAATGTTGAAGAAGAGGTGGACTTAGTGGAGTTTAATAAACCAAATTTATTCCATGAAGGATTTGGGCATGTATATCAGAATCGAGGAGATAAGATTGGTAGACATATGATGGATAATAATTTAGGAAACGTAAAGGTTAAAATCCCTTCATTTCAAGGTAAAAATGACCATAAAGCATATTTGGAGTGGCAAAAATGGATATGGTGTTTGATTGTCACAACACCATTATTATAGATAATTGTATAAAAATGCAAAGGTTAAACCAAGTCTGAGTATAAAAAATAAATGAAGGTAGTTATGATTCACGCTGATATTGAAGAAGATATGGAAACTACAATGGTTAGATTTCTTGTATGGTTTAAATCGTGCCACTGTAGATATAATTGAGATGCAACATTATGTTGAGCTGACGTATATAGTATATCACGCTATCAAGGAGGATGAGCAATTAAACTAAAAGATATTGAATAGGAGAGGTTAGTCTATGGCTACTAGTAGTTCATGGAAGACAAATCCAAAATGAGAAGAGCAACTACAATTAAAGCAGGTATTTGAAGGCTATAAAACAAAAACTCAATCCAATGACCACCAATACCTTTGGTAAAAGTGAGTATTCTACTTCTAAAAATAGTGACATAAATATTTTTAATGTAAGGGGCAATGATACATATCCAACTCATGTGTGAATAAAATGGTGATGGTTATAAACCCCCAAGGAGATATTGAGTCAAATGAGGAAGAAGAGATGATAATGATAATGATACAATACTATTTTTTGAGGGAATTAAAAAAGAATAAAAAGTTTGTGATAGAAGATTTGTTGGTAACAAGAAGAGACCTTAGTGAACAAGTTAAGATGAAAGAAGATAATAAAAAAGATAACTCGTTACTACTAGATGTTTTGTAAAAAATAAGGTTTGCAACGTCAATATTGATGGTAGGAGATGCAGTAGCATAGCTAGTACTTATTTGGTAGAAAAATAGGCCTTAACTACCTTAAAACATCATAACCCTTACTGGCTGGATATTTATGGAGAGATCTGATAGGATCGAATATTTTTGGAAGGACATTGTTGTGTAACCTAGAGGGGCAGTTCGGGTATATCTTAGACCACGCAAATCAAGAACAGTCCGACCAGTCAATGTGTGACTCAGTTGTGTGCTAACATTATTTAAGGTTTGGGTTTTAAAGATTAAACCGGATCTAGGATCCGACCCATGAAGCCTATAGGTCACAGAATTACTATAAATAGCCCAACCAACTTCATTTAATGGGTTAGAATTTTTCCAAAAACATTAAATACAAGCATACACCTTTCTTATCTCACTACTCTCTACTAATAAATTTATATTCAACTTACAAACTCCATAAAATACCACCTACCATAAATTACCCATACCCAATTGGCCACCACAGTGGGAGCGTGAGGTGCCTGAATATCATTATTAAAAACCAGTAAATGAACCAGTTCGGATGAATCTGAATGTACAAAATGCTCCACCTACAGAGGTGGATGGGGTGAAAAAAATAATGAGCATACTTCTGTGTCTCATGTCAATTATAATGGCAATAAAAACAATTCATTCAAGAAGAACATGATCAACTAAGGGCTGAAATTAAGGTTTTAAGGTCCCAGAAACAAGCTAAAAAAGGAATTGAAGAAAAGTCTGGTGCGTTAGCGCTCCACCCTACTGATAATCTTGGTGAAAATGAACAATCCATAAAGACTCATCTGAGCTCCAAGAAAACGCATCGATCCAAACGAATGGAGAGTTTCACGTCGGAGTCTTCTAGTATTTCATCTAATGATTCGAAGCTTGAGGAATCAGTCTCATCCAATATTGATAAATGTCAGTTGAAGAAGAAACTAAAGCTAACCAAGAAGCATTCAAGAAAAAGGAATAAGTATGGCAGGCTCAAAAATTATCGGGGAAAAATAAAGGGTTCAGTTGATCAACATATTGATCATTTATTGATCGATTTGTTTGCCTTCCAATCTGAACCAGGTATTTTTGCTACTCCTAATGAAGATACCGTGTTTAGTCGTAGTCAGAATTGGAGGCAATCACCATTGTCATAAAAATACTCTCCGGACATCTTTCAAAAGTTTTGATAGTTCTAAGATGGAAAAGTATGATGGAAGTAAAGATCTGGACAATCATCTCAAACAATTTAAGAATTTTGTGATGAACTTTGATGACGATGACAAGTTACTATGTAGGTCATTCTCACAGACTTATTAAGGGAAGTGCCCTCAAATGGTACAATAGTGTTCCTCAAGGTTCGATAAAGAATTTTGATATATTATGGGTTGCGTTCTGAAGACAATTTGTTGGAAGCAATGAGCTTAAAGGAAATGGTGACACAATTATCCATTGCGCCCAAGAACCGAATGAGTCATTGAAAGAATACATTAGTAAGTTTGTATATACGAAGAATGGGTTCATTGACTGTTTTGGAAAAGTTGCAATTTCCTCTCTGAGACAGGGTTTGATCCCGGGTAATTTGGCAGATTTTGTGACCCGGAAGAAAGCTATGACTTTGGGGGCCTGTTGAATCAAGTCAGGAAACAGATTAATGTTGAGGAGACTAAGAAATATAGAGTGCCTCACTAGAACATATACACTACCATAGCATAAACACCTCAAACAACAACCCAGTCTGGTTACAGATCACAGGAAACTAGACAGGGGTCTCATCGGCCCAGGCATAATCAATCCAACCAAAACCAACAGGTTAGAAGTAAAGAACGGTATTCGGTTTAACCTGAATGGTTTGCTGAATTGAGGGAAAGTGCGGCTATGATATCATAAAACTAAAAATGATGTACACTTTAGAAGGTCGGTCGCACTGAAATCTCCTAGAGAGACCCAAAGTACTTGTTTATACAAATATCACAACGATGTGGGATATGATACCCATGATTGCATAGCCTTGAAACAAGAGGTGTTAAATGTTATTGAAAGAGGTGAATTAGGTGTTTATGTTAAAAAATAAGGGTGAAGCAGGCTATCTAATATACAATCTAACACCAATGCTCCCCGAACAACTCCTTCGGTAGCCCCTGGAACATCCAGACAAGAGGATACCATGGTGATTGTTGAAAGGTTTGATGTGGATTCTAAGTAACTTGATCCGGATCCAGATCAGAATCATGTAAGGGTGAGAGGGGACAAGACTTCCATTGTTTATGATCAGATAAATATTTTGAATCATTAACAATATTTGGGGGAGATACGGTGATAGCTCTTTCGAGTTTTTCAAGAAAAAGGCATTTCAACAGCTTGGCTACTCAGTTGGATCGAATGATGTCCACACTACTATACCAAACTCCAGCTACTTTCATAGTTTTTGATGAGGATGACCTAAGAGATATTGCGGGGACTCACGAAGATGTTGTGGTGATAGGGGCATCAATAGAGGCAAATGATGTACGTCGAATCTTGATTGACACATGAAGTTCGACAAATATATTGTTTTTAAATACTTATAAATATATGAAAAATCCCTCGGTTATTCAACGTTCGAACAGAACTATTGTGGGATTTACTGGGAGTTCGGAAAATGTAATTGGATAATTTGAGGAGGAAGTATTATTGCGTAAAGGACCCTTTAAGAAAATGGTGAAGGTCTTGTTTGTTGTGGTTGACTTCCCAACATCTTACAATGCTATCTTTGGGAGATCTTAGCTCTTCAGAATGCATGTTATAGCCTATATTATCCATCAGTGCTTGAAGTATGTTGTGGGTTCACAAGTGGGTGTTGTCCAAAGCATTTAGATGGTGGCTAGAGAGTGCTATATGACGGTTTTTGCCTCGAAGTCTTTGGAGGCAGTCAAAGTTGACAAATAATAGCGGCCATTGGATCCTTCCATCGATGAGAATGAAATTGATGATCCCCGGGAGGCTGCTAGTGTTTTAATTCCAATAGAATAAGTTGAAGTCCATTGCCTTTTGCCAATAAGTTTGAAGAAAAAACTATTCTCTTTCTTGTCGGATAATTTACATGTGTTTCCATGGTGCAATGAGGTAATTTTTCATAAATTGTCAGACTGAACTGATGCTGGACCAGTCATACAAAGAAAAAGGTCTTTTTCCAAAGAAAAAACATATGTGATTGTACAAGAAGTTGATCGATTGACCAAAATAGGCCACATCAAAGAATCACGGTACCCATTATTGACTGAAAACCTTGTTTTGGTCAAGAAAAAGAATGGCAAGTGGCGCATGTGTATTGACTTCACGGATCTTAATAAGGAATACCCCAAAAATTCTTATCTTGTTCCTCGTATAGATCATTTAGTGGACTCTACCTCTGGGAACAAGTTGTTGTCCTTCATGGATGCATTTTTAAGGGTACAATCAGATACAAGTAGATCTGAATGATCAAGACTACACAACCTTTATTACAGACATAGGACTTCATTTTTATAAGGTGATACCTTTTGGATTGAAAATGATGGTGCTACTTATCAGCGATTGGTGCATTAAACTTTCGCAACTCAGATTGACAGAAACATAGAAGTGTATATAGATGATATGATGGTGAAAATCCTTGAATAGGAAGAACATATATCCAATCTTCAATAGATTTTTTCTAATTTAGAAGCCATCAACCTAAAATTAAACCCAGAAAAGTGCATTTTTGGAGTCCGATCTTGTAAAATTTTTAGGATATGTTGTGAGTGAAAAAAGGCATGCAGGCTGATCCGGATCAACTAGATGCTCTGTTGGCTATGGATCCTCTACGGACTGCTAAAGAATTTTAACCGGACGGTTGGCTGCATTAAATAGGTTTATTTCAAGGTCGCCTAACAAGGGTACTCAGTTCTTTCATGTTTTGAGGAATGCCAAAGATTTCAATTGGTCTCCACAGTGTGATCAAGCTTTTCTTGAGATCAGAAAGCATTTACCTTCACCTAAGATGTTATTTAAACCTATTCAAGGAGATAAGCTTTTTATATATTTGGTTGTATCAGATTATGCTATTAGTGAGAGAAGTGGATAACTATCCTCGTCTGGTTTATTACGTAAGCAAGATTTTACTAGAAGCAGAAAAAAGGAATTTAAAGTTAGAGAACCTGGCCTTAGCATTGGTAATAGCAGCTAGAAAAATGAGGTCTTACTTTCAACCACACTCGATTATGGTTCGGACGTCTTTCCCATTAACGAATGTTCTACAAAAAGCTGACATATCACGAAGAATGACTAAATGGTCAGTTCAGGTTGGAGATTATGATATTAATTTTGCACCTCGAACTGCAATCAAAGCTCAAGCTATAGCTGATTTCTTGGTAGAATTTCATACTGAAAGGCCTCATAAAAAAGAACAAGAAAACAAGTCTAAGAAAGAGTGGTTAACCCGAGCAGACAGTGGGTCTAGTACTATGGGATATGGGGCTGGAATTTGTTTAACTTCCCTTTATAGTGATACTATATATCAGGCTATATGTTTTGGTTTCAGGGCATCTAAAATGAGTCTGAATATGAAACAGCCATCGCTAGAGTGAGACTTGCTCAGATCTGTGGAGCAAAAAGGGTTCGGTTAGTTAGTGACTCCAAGTTACTTATATAATCAAGCTCAAGGGAAACCTGAAACTAAAAAATATCAGTTAATAAGGTATCTCCAGGTGTTGAGCGAAGTTTCCATAAGTTTTAAAAGTATCGAGTATGACCACGTCCTTAGGTCAGAGATTACTATGGCGGATTCTTTGGCCTCCATAGTTTATTCTGAAGCTTACCTTTGGATTCTTATGCAAGAAGGCTTCTTCATAGTTTCAATCCAAGAGAAAGAGGGTGAGTGTGAAGAAAGTTTGAGTGTATTTGGTCTATCATCCAAAGATTGGATATTTGATATACATCGGTTATTTCCGATGGTGTTTTACCTCCGGATAAGATTTTAGCTAAAACAATCTGGTTTCCTGGTTTTAAGGGAAAATATTTATAAAAAATCTTTCAGCAGGCCCCTCCTACATTGTTTAGGCTTTGAGGAATCCCAAAGTGTCTTATCCAAATTACATGTTGGAGAAGGATCAACACATCGCGGCTATAAGGGTTTAACCATAAGATTTTTATTAGCAGGGTATTACTGGCCAACAATAATAGCAGATGCCAAAGATATAGTCAAGAAGTGTGAGTCTTACCAGATATATGGGGAAGAAATCCATACGCCAGTTTTTCCTATGTATTCCATATCCGAACCCATACATTTTGATAGATAGGGTTTGGATTTGGTTGGGCCTCTTCTCATGGCATTCGGAGGGTATCGAACAATAAAAATGAAAATTTACTATTTGTCTAAGTAGATAGAAACAGTACCCTTAGCTAGAAACATTTATAAGGCGGTCATAAAATATTTTCTATCTAACAACTGTTTCCGCTTTGAAGTTCCCTGGAGAATCACTACATACAATGGGCCACAATTTGATAATAAAGACATAAAGATATTTTGCACTTCTAAAAAAATTCAAAACTATTTTTCTTCTCCTTTCCACCCTCAAGATAATAGGAAATTTGAAGTTGCTAATCGAACGATCTTGTCAGGGTTAAAAACAAATCTGGGAGGAGCTGTAGGAAAGTGGCCAATTTATTTGCAAGATGTATTGTGGGCTTACCGAACTACTACCCCGACTTCTACACAAGAATCCTCTTTTTCCCTCATTTATGTGATGGATGAAATCACACCCATAGAAGCTACTTTACCATTCTTCAGGATCCAAAACTATATCGAACATATTAATGATATGAAAGTTAGGAATGAGTTGGATTTGATTGAAGAAAAAAAGGTCAAGGCATATTTAAGAACAGCACACTATCATGGTTTAATGCGAAGTAGATTTACATCCAAAGTTAAAAGAAGATATTTCCAGTTGGGAGACAAAGTCTTAAGAAAAGTCTTTTTGCATACTAAAGAAACACAGTTTGGGAAGCTCGCTCCGAACTGGGAAAGCCCTTATATGGTATGTGAAAGAGTCAAGCCAGGAACGTATAGACTTCAGGACAAGGAAGGCAGAGTTTTAAAGCATTCATGGAACATTGAACATCTCAGGTTGTATTTTGAATAATGCTCTCTTGTAAATATTTACCTTCTCATACCCCAGTGTAAATATTAGGAGGCATACTCTTTCCTACCCTGGTGGCGCGAGGAGGTTTTAATGAGGTGTCCAGTTTTTAACCAATGGTATCTTATGACTTCTTCAAATTTGTTGTGGGTAGTACGAGGAGATTGGATAAATTGAATACTTATTAAATATCCCGGCTCTCAAATGAGGTATATTTGAGATGATCGGATTTATACAACATTTAATCAGATTTATTAAACACTCATGATCAGAGTTATTCAAGACTTTCACCCTTCAAAATGAAATAATGTTGAAGTGATTTAAAAAAATTAAACATTTATTAAACAAGTCGGAAAAATTAAATACCAGTTAAACATTAACCATAAGAAGAAAAAGGAGTTCGAACGAAAGAAAGACTTGACATTATAACCTGATCGGAACGAGTCCAATCCACAATCACAAAAATTACTTGGCCATCCAAGGACTTTGGTTTACAAAACAAGGATTGAAAGAGATAACAAAATGACTTGGTCATCCAAGGACTTTAGTATTGAACATAAAAAAAATAAACATTATAACCTTAGGGTTTGTTCTCTTCGGATTTTTGCTTACCCTCATCTGTCTTGGGACTCTTAGAATCAGTGTTTGAGCTCTCATCAGTTCCCTCATCTGAATCGCTATCACTTGGAGAATAAAAACCGTTTTTATCACCTTTTCTCATTGTATGAAAATGGATGTCTTCATACTGAACATACTTCCATAGAGTAACTGGATACTTTTTGGGGAAGGTCTAGTGGAAAATTATAACCATATCCAATTTGATTCCCTCGTCCCTCTTTTCCAGAGAATCCACTACCCCAGCAGCATACTTCTCTATGGTTGCAGCTAGCTCTTGAGTCTTGTTGTCTTTTAGATATTTGTTCTATTTTTCTTTCTCTGAAAGAGATTTTTCTAGCTTCTCTTTCTCTTCGGTTAAAGTAACGATCATGTAAGTGCTGGTGGTTTGTTGTTCCTTCAAGGTTTTAATCTCACTAGAGGAATTGTTATCCAAGGTAGAATATTTGGTATGGATCTCGTCTTGAGCACTCTTGGATTGGCACAATTTGGTAGCCAAGCCCTCCTTCTCTTTGTTTAAGGCTTCTATTTTCTGCTGAGCAGTGGAGAGATGGTTCTTCAAACTCTGGTTTTTTCAGGTAAGAGTATCGATATTCTCAACTTGCTCTTTGACCTGCCTCTCCAAATCCACTATTGTCGTAATAAAGCCCCAAAATTCATGCCATAAGGTGTCATGTTCTCTTGACACATCGAAAGATTCGCCATTATAAGTGACGACATAAGGAATACTAGGCTGAGGGAAGGATCCAACAAATCATCCTTGTCCAGGTCGTTGAAGTACATATTGCGGAACACATCAAGGTTGACATTTTCTTCAATAGAAGGCTAGTTGTTGGAAATATTAGAGAAGAAGAGATAACGGGTGCCTCTACCTATGGAGGAACTTCAGTTAGGAGTGTAAGATTGTCAAACGGACGCCGGAGAATTACCTCTGACCCTGGATTACTCTTGTTCTTCTTTTTTGTTATTCGGTCATCGCCTTCCTTGGGACTTTTATAACCTCTCTTCTTAACCTGGGGGGACCAATCAGATTCCCCAGTTTCCCCAACTCTTGCAGCCACAACTTCCAACAAGACAGCATTTATCCTTTCAGGATTTTCCGAATGGGCTACTTCGGGATTCTTGAGAGATAGATCAGTTCCAGTCTTCTTTTTATTCTTCATTTTGTCTAGATGACTAGGAGCTTTACTCCGGGCTGGTAAGTACAAATTTCCATCCTTTCCCTATGTCCTTCTCAGTATAACATCTGCTAAAGGAGGGTGGTTAGTTGTTCCCAAAAGAGGTTTATGCTTCCAGTGTTGTTCTACAGGTGAGCCTTTAATATGTTTCCACTGATAAAACATTTATGAAAGCCAAGCTTCCATGTTTCTACTTCCCATCGGTTCAATTTGCCAAAGGTAGCTTTTCCAGCCTCCAAGTGCTCAGGATACATTTTAGAAAGCACTGCAGAATAAAAACTACAATCAGTTCGGTCTAAACAATAGAGAGTTTAAATATGGGTAAAAGAACAAAAAGAGTGTTACCTGAGCTCCTACAATACCTAATCAATTGACTCAGATTTGTTTGGTAGTTGATATTTTTTCCACTCTCCCAGGCTCCGCTAATGAACAAAAGTTGGGTCCTCCATGGTTTCTCAGCCTCTAGCAGGTCGTTCACTACCTTGTAGCCATTCCTCATGTTGTACTGATAGAAGGGTATCTGATGGTTCCTACATAAACCAGCAACGGCAGTAAATTGATCCATGGGCAATGGAATCTTTGGTAGCATGGAAGTAATGATCATGGCTAGGAGGGTATACCAGGCATTCAGACTCAGCAGGCTGGGGCAAAGCTTAATCAGATGAAAGTACCGAACTACTTTCGGGTCCAAGGGAAACCGAAGTCCCCAGTTTAACACTTCGGTGTACACCACCAGTTTATTTATCTTGCAATCTAAATGAGTCTCTGGTGTAACTGGGATCCTAACTTTAATAGATTCTAGGAAGCCCCACTTTATTAGTATCTGATCTAGTTCAGTTGTGTGTGTCTATACACGTAGTTAATTTTTTGAAGGGCCAACAAATATTTCACACTGACCTTGCGAAGATTTGGCCCAATTTTTCCCTCTAAACACCCCGGAAGTGATTCGGTGTTAAGAATTATTGCTTTTTGCCAGTTCGATCGATCTGGTATAGTATTCTCAGTCTGTCCGGATGTCTCTAGTGGGGTGTCTTCCCCACTGTCCTCCATAACTTGCTCCATTATAGTTAACCGTTGTTCTGTCAACTTAGCATTATTGGCCTATTTTTCAACTTGGGTGGCCTTATCATGGAGAGACATGTTGTTTGGATTTACTAGGGTTTGGGCAGTAGGGTTTAATGCATCCGAACTAATATTTTTGGACAAAAAAGGGGTGCATTTAGATTTGGAGAGTCGAGTAACTCTCTGAGGCGTGACCTCTTCTGTATATGATCTCATGGCTATGAAAAATGAGGGCTTTCTAACACTAGAAACGGTTTTTCTCTTAGGAGAAGAATCTAAAGATGTTTGAACTGAAGGTTCAAATGCTAAAGTAGATAATGTATGAATGAAAGACGGTGTTCGCGTTACCGATGTTCTAGATGATGATGTGCTCTTATCAGATTCTAGCACCACTGGGCTAACCATTTCACCAGGAGAAGTAGGGAGTCCGACTCCGATCCTTGCCTCATGTCTTGCCTCTTTTATTGCTTTCTCTAAGTCTAATAGGTTTAACCCACCCCCTTTAATCAAAGATGTTCTAGTAGTGAACATATAACTTCTTAAAGATAGAGTAAAATCGAAAACTCAAGCTTTCTCTCTCTAGAAAATGCATCAGGTTATGAGAAACCAAGCAGTAAAACAGGTTTAAATAGAGATAAAGCCACTTGACTATTTCTTTTGGGGAAGATGAAACGGTTTGAATAATGATTAGGGGCGATTAAGTCTACCCTAATTACCTTTTGAAAATAGGTACAACTCCCAAGAAAGAAAAACGGCTGAAAGGTTGAATCAAAATGTGACATGTGTCAAATTTTGAATTTATAACCGTTGGCTTTTCATCTACAAAAAGAAACCCCTTCGGATCCGACCCATGTCTTTTCATGAATAAGTTAGATACTCCAAAAATATTTTTGAAAGAACAAAAAGGGTTATTGATAGTGTCGGATATTTTTGGAAGGACATTGATGTGTAAACCGGAGGGGCAGTTCGGCAATATATCTTTGACCACGCAAATCAAGAACAGTCAGACCAGTCAATGCGTGACTCAACTGTGTGCTAACATTATTTAAGGTTTGGGCTTTAAGGATTGAACTGGATCCAGGGTCTGACCCATAAGGCCTATGGGTCATAGAATTAGTATAAATTCCCCAACCAACTTCATTTAATGGGTTGGACTTTTCCAGAAACATTAAATACAGGTATACTCATCTCTTATCTCGCTACTCTTTACTAAGAAATTTATATTCAACTTACAAACTTCCTAAAATACCATTTATCATAAATTACCCATACCAAGACTAAGGTGACCAAACAAGTTTTGGAGGTATTATCTATTGGAAAATACAAAAATAATGTTCTATACAATGTAGTTCTAATATATGTGTGCCATTTATTATTGGAAAGGTCATGGTTATATGATATGAGGGTTACCCATGAATATTTTACAAATATACATTCTTTCACTTTAAAAAAACAGCTTATTACTCTTGTTCCATTACCTCTAAAATAGGTTATAGAGGACCATTTAATCTCAAAGTTATAGAAATCAAATGTTCCAGAAACGATGGTCAAAATTGAAACAAAATAAAGAGAAAAAAGAAAAAAATGAAAGAGACCTAAAAAATTATGAGACAAAAAAGAAAGAGAGATGATTCGGCCATAGTGAGAGCAAGAGAGGAAAAATTCAGTTACATGGCACAAAAAAGTGAGATCATAAGAGCTTTGCTTTGAAACCAACCCTTATTATACTAATGTATAATGAGACTCTTTTACGAACTAATCATATCAATTGGTAATTAGCCGAGCTAGGTTGTTTCTCTTTTGCAACAGTTTGAAGATGTTCTTTCAGATGATATAACTTATGGTTTATATCTACTTCGAAGGATTTAACATCAAATTTATTTCATACCTGGTGCATCAATTCTTGATGAACATACCTATAAGAGTAACCTTAAGTAAACTAAGGAACATCAGCGCCAAGTAAGTGAATTATTGGAAAAATGGTATATGTGTGAAAGTATGAGCATGTGTGTAGTTTCTCTGCTATTAGTTCCTAAAAATGATGGAACGTTACGGATGTGTGTTGATTCTCGAGTCATCAACAATATAGCGATAAAGTATTGTAATCTCATTCTTATACAAGATCACATGCTTGACAAATGAAATGGTTCTTGTGTCTTTACAAAGATTTATCTTAAAATTTGATATCATCATATTTGGATGAAAGAAGATAATGAAAGGGAAAATGCATTGAAAAATAAATATGGGTTGTATAAGTGGTTAGTGATTCCTTTTGGTTCAACTAATACTCCGAGAACATTTATATGTTTGATGAACCGTGTTTTATGTTCTTTTATTGTCAGATTTATACTTGTATATTTTGATGATATATTAATATATATCATGAATCTCGTAGAACATGTGATGCATTTGAAATTTATTTTCAAAATTTTAAAGAAAGAAAAGTTTTATGCTAATCTCAATAAGTGCACATTTTATACGGATAAACTTGTCTTTTTTGGTTTTGTTGTAAGTAAGGGAGGAGTTAAACTAGACGTAGAGAAGGTGAAAGGAATTCGAGATTGTCCAACCCCTACAATGATCAAATGAGATCTTATGTAATCGTTTTCTGCGAGATTTTAGTAGCTTAGTTGATGCTCTTACCAAAGTTATCAAGAAAATTGTTTCATATAAGCGAGAAGAAGAAGAAGAAAAAGAAGATGCATTTAAATGTGATAAAGGATAAGTTAGCTGATGCACATTTGTTTGTCCTACTTAACTTTCATAACACTTTTAAATTTGGGTGTGATGCCTCAAGCCTGGGAATCAGAGCCGTTTTGATGCAAAAAAGTCGTCTGATTTCTTATTTTAGTGAAACATTGAGTGAGCATCTTTAAATTATCTCACTTATGATAAGGAGCTTTATGTGTTGGTCAAGGCCTGGAAAATTGACACCACTATATATGGCCAACGGAGTTTGTAATCCACACCATATTTAAAAAGACAACAAAGCCTCAACAAATTTCATGCAAAGTGGGTTAAGTTCATTGAAACATTTCCTTATGTGATGATACACAAGTAAGATAAAGAAAATGTGGTGGCTGATGCATTGTCTTGTAGGTATGCGTTACTTTCTATTATATATACAAAAATTCTTAACTTTAAATATATTAATAATTTATATACACATGATTCTAATTTTGGTGAAGTATTACATGCATGCAAAAAATATCCTTTGGTATGTTTTATAAACAAAATGGGTTTCTATTCTGTACGAATACAGTGTGTGTACCTTTATGCTCTCTCCGTGAATTACTTGTGAGAGAAGCTTATGGTGGTGGTTTGATGGGTCATTTTGGTGTAGCCAAAACTTTAGGAATTCCGCATGAACATTTCTTTTGGCCTCGTATGAAACGTGACGTGATAAATATCTATGAGAGGTGCATTCCGTGTAAACATGAAAAATTTAAGTTGAAACCCCATGGGTTGTATACCTCTTCACCGATACCTTGTACACCTTGGACTGATATATCTACATATTTTATTTTAGACTTAGCTAGGACCAAGAGGGGGAGAAATTCATTTTTTTGTGGTGGTAGATCAATTTTCCAAAATGGCACACTTCATTACATGTTATAAAACTATTAATACAAACCATATAGTTATTTTTTTTTTCAAAGAAATTGTTATATTACATGGCATGCCTAAAACAATTGTTTCTACTTAATATGCAAAGTTTTTAAGTTACTTTTGGAAGACTTTATGGGGAAACTGGAAACTAAGTTGTGGTTTTCCAACTACTTGTACCCATAAACAGACGGTCAAACTGAAGTAGTGAATAAATCCTTATCTTTTTATCACGTGATATTATAAAAAAAGCTTGAAAACATAGGAAGATTGTTTTCTAGATGTTGAATTTGCTTACAATAGAAGCATATATTCTGCAACCAAGTATTCCCTCATTTGAAATTGTTTATGGTTTTAACCCATTATCTCCTTTGAATTTAACGTATTTACTTTAAGTGAACGTGTGAATTTTGATGGAGAAAAAATGACAGAATTTGTCAAATCAATTCATGAAGACGCGCGGATGAACATGGAAAGAAAGACTAAATAATATGTTAATCAAGACAATAAAGGACGTAAAAACCTAAAGATGATATGAATATATATTGGAAATGCCATCAATGGATGATTTACACAATGTCATAAAAAACCTAAACCTTAACAGTGCTTCTAGAGTTGATGGATTCAACTCCGGATTCTACTTATCATGATGGTTTATAATCCAAGATGATCTTCTTAAAGCCGTCATAGATTACTTTACTAAAAATGCTATCCCTAAATGTCTTTTTGCAACCCTTATTTTTTTAATACCCAAGGTTAAATCACCCAAAACTTGGCTGCAATATAGACCTATAAGCTTACGTTCAGTTCTTAACATAAATATCTCTAAAAGACTGAATAATAGATTAGCTAAGTTACTTCCTCTAATCATTTCAAAAGAACAAGGTGCCTACATTGAAAAAAGAACAATACAAGACAACGTTTTAATAACTGAAGAAATGGTTAGAGATCTTAATAGAAAACCCATAGGGGACAATTTAATAATTAGCCTGGATATGTTAAAAGCCTTCGACAAACTTGAATTTAGGTTCATATATGAGGTTATGTTATCTTTTGGTTTTAATCAACAAGTTATAAAGCGAATAAAGAAAAGTATTGAAAATATCTCATACTGAGTGATAATTAATGGTAAAACTAATGGCTTATTCAACTCTAGTAATGGTTTAAGGCAGGGGGACCCTCTGTCCCCAAGCCTTTTTATTATAGCAGAAGAATTTTTAATAAAATGAATAAATAACTTAATTGGCCAATACAAATTATGACCTATAACATGAGAGGTTCCTTAAATATTAATTGTTTGCATATGTTGATGATATAATTCTATTTCTAAATGGTTCACCAATAAACATAAAGAAACTTTCAAAACATTTAGATATATACTAACTGTTATATTGCCAACAAATTAATATACAAAAAACAACATTTATAGCCTCCACAAACATGAGTAAAACTAGGATAAATGCCATGGAAAAACTCTTATGCTTCAAACAAGCTAATTTACCTCTTCAATATTTAGGTATCCCAATCCATACAAATAATTATTCTATTCACTTTGACGACTTAATAGAAAAGATAAGAAACAAAATCAATAAATGGAACTCAAAAAATATTTCATTTGGGGGAAGAATAATATTAATCAAGCATGTTCTCTTATCTTACCCAAACTATTACTTACAATCCATTAATCTACCTTTAAAAGTAATATCTAGAATTAACAAAGTGTTGAATAAATTTATATGGGGTTACAGTGAAAATAATAAAACAATGTTATGGTGCAATTGGAACAATATATGTAAACCACACAATGAAAATGGTCTTAATATAAGGAACTTTCAGAAAGCCTATTCATTTATACTTTGGTTTAACTTTACAAATAATAAAATCATGTGGTCCAAGTTGATGCATTCTAAATATTGCCAAAACATTCACCATTTTCAATCCTTTTTAAGATCCACAGACTATAAAACTTGGAAAATAATGTTTGAGATTAAATAAGAAGTTGAGAATCATATAAACTGGAAATTAGGCAAGGGAGAACTGGACTTCTGGTTAGATAGTTTGCACTATAATAAATCTTTAATCACTTTAACCAAATCTAATTCACACTATTATTCTCTAACAAAGGTAACTGATTTCTGGAACAATAATAACTGGGATTTACCTAAATTACAATCTTATTTACCACCTGCAAACATCAATAGAATCATCAAAACACAAATTAACTTAAATATTAAAGTCTCCATCAAGCTTTCCGTTGATGGAACCTTTAATTTAAAAGAGACAGTTAATGTCATAAGACAAAAAGATTCAATCTCAGTAATCAAAAGGAACATATGGAACAATATCTCTCCAAAGAAGTGTTCTTTCACCCTTTGGAGAGTTTTAAACAACTTCATTAGTGTAGATACAATATTACAGAGAAAAGGATTCCAACTTGCTTCAAAATGTTTTAATGCCAGAACATTGAATCACTAAATCATGCCTTTATTTATGGAAAATTCAACAATAAAATAGGCAGACACATGACAGCTAATCATATTATTAACCTATAGCTACTATCAATTCCTAAAGCAATTCACATACGTACCATTTTACCTGCTTTGATAATCTGGACCATATGGATTGCCAGAAACAAATGTAAATATCAAAACATAGATATCTCACACAAAAAGATAATTAATCATGTATCTTTTATGCTTATTTTTTATACTCTACATCAGCACTTACTCGAAAACATTGGATAGATGATTCACATATAGCTAAATACTTAAGGTGCTTTAATCATTCCAAACATTCCAAACCTTTTATATATGTTAAATGGAATTTACCTTTACACAATCATTTTAAGCTGAACTATGATGGCTCAACTTTAATCAATGGAGAATCAAGCTATGGTTTTATCTTGAGAGATGAACTAGGTAACCTAATCTTAGCTAAATGAAATGTAATAGGGAAATATTCTCCAATGACTGATGAAATTTATGCTCTACTAAATGGTTTGTTATGCTGTAAAGATAAAAATCTCAACATGATTGATTAAGAGATAGATTTTGTAGGATTGTTTAACATGTTAGCCTTAGGTAAATATCCATGGCACTTGGAACAGATTATTCTATGCTGTAGGAACCTAATTAAGCCCCAAATGACATTGAAACATATTTATAGAGAGCAGAATACTGCTACAGATTGGTTAGCTAAACATGCACTTAAACATTATCTATTATTATCTTACTTGACTTGTTGAACTTAGGATATCTTAGGTTCTTTGAGTGATGTTAACAACTTGGCATGTTATGAAAAATTTCTTTATTTTGTAGGACATATAACAAGATAGATGGTGACGCTGAAAGACAAGGAGAAGGAGAAGCTAAATTTCTACTATGAGACGGAGAAGCTGAAGAATAAGGACGTTGATATACTTATGGACTAGGAAACATGACAAGGAGAACCTGACCTGCATCTAAATACTTAGAGCTGACAAATCTTTGTAGCACTTAAGCTACTATCCTGTAATAAATATCTGAACATATGTAACTCATTTTTTCAACATCAATAAATAAATATTTTCTTGGAAAAAAAAGAGATAATAAAGGACGTAAGAAAATGGTGTTTAAAAAGGATATTGGGTTTGTTTACACTTAAAGAAAGAACCTTTTCCAAATTAATAATGTTTAAAACTCCTCCATCATGGTGACGTGCTATTTCAAATCGTAGATCCTATCAATGATAATGCCTACAAACGTGACTTACCATGTGAGTATAATATTAGTGCATGGTTTAACGTTACTAATTTTTCTCCTTTTAACGTAGATGATGATTTGATAACAAATCGTTTTCAAGAGAAAGAGAATGATGCAAACCAAAGAGATGGATATGTTGATCATACCTGTGGAAATTTAGTTGATTCTGGACCAGATTCTTTGTCATTTTCTAGCAGCCCAGTGACAAGACTTAGAGCCAAACAATTCAGAAATATATTTAATTGACTAATCCAAAATTGTAGGGCTAATTAAAGTGCTTGGGCTAATGATTCTAATAGTATGGAGTTGGACTCAAAAGAAAACTACAGTAGTTATATTAAAGTGATTCATAGAGGAGTTATGAGAACAATAATTAAATGGGAGAAATAAAAGGGTTTGCTTATTATTAAATGACTTTAATTAAAATCAGATTATTGTTATTGACTAATGGAGTTATAAAAACAACAATTATAAGACTTTAATATTGCTTAAATAAGTTACAAGAAAACAAATGAAAGGACTTAAATGTTTGGGCTGTTATGAGTTTTTTATTGATGTTTGTCTTTAATTCTTATTTGGACTATCATATAATTAGAGCGTATTGCAAGTAAAAATATGAGGTTTCACAAGATTCTCAAAAACAATTTAGATTTCAAAAAAATCATATTATTGTGAGTGTATCTTTTTTGTTCTTACACTAACTCTTGAACTTACCATGATATTCTTGTGCCATTCAAACTATCCAACTCGTTATCATGGTTCTAATCTTTATAGGTGAATGGTCAATGCTCAAACAAGGATTGTTGTTACGTTCTTGGGGTTCCAAACCCATATTAGTTATTGGGTTTCACCATATTTGTTGGTAAAGTTCATATCAAGTTCTCTTTGGATTTTAACTTAAGAAAATATTCTTCGACTCTATTAAGGAAGATAAATTTAGATGACACCTCTATTTTTTATATAAAATTAAAGAATTCAGAGGATTTTGTGCAAGAAGTGATTGAGCATGAAAGACATCGTTTTGGGCTGCAGAAACACGATTGTCAATATCATTGTATTCTTTGCGGTTAAGGTCTCAAAGAGAGAATTAGAGTCTGAGAAGTTTTTGAGAGACCTGATTCATATCGTAATCTAAATTATGCATGTTCCACTTTATAGAGACAATATGTTTGAAAGTAGGGTGAGATTCCAACTTGTTAAAGAATTTGAAAGGTTTTTTCCTACGCCTTTGAGGGTTCCCGAGTTAAGAGTGGCAGTGGTGTTACGAGAGGATCAAAGAAAATCGTAGTGAAAGTAGGACATGGGAAATGAGTTTTCTCAGTCTTTTTTATAAGGACTCGATCATTCCTCAAAAAGATTGGTTTAATGAGATTATTGTTTAGTCGTTTAAAGAAGAATCATGTTGAACACAAATCGCAAAACTCACACTGGAAGCAACGGTGATTAAACTCATCAATAGAAGGAGACGAGTTATCTGAGGATCCAATATGCTCATCTAGCTTACGAATAACATTAAAATATTTAATGGTAACCCAAAGCATCTCCTGATATTGAGCCGAGATAGACTCAAGTCCAACCCAAAGAGGGATACGTTCCAGACCATAAGTAAAGGCATAAAGGCATAAATGGTTGTAAGACGGAAGGAAGTAGGGGTATTGTAAATTTTAGCTTTGCATTGAATGTATTGCGAAGAAAAGAATAATATGGAAGTGGTCATAACCCTAAGATTATATATTATCCAAATTTGACTAAAGGGATGCGAGTTATGATTATTAATAAAATGTCACAATGGAGGCGTAGTTAGGATAATAGAATCGAGCTTTTGAATTCATAATTTAGTTCCTCTAAGGATCTTGATGAAAATATTATTGCTAATAATAAAATCAGTAACGTCTTTCTTCATAACAGGGTCATTTAGACCACGAACATTCCAAGAAGCAAAAAAAACTTAATAAATAATTATAAAGATTCATATAATGGTCATGTCGGAGGGCAGAACCATAATACCAGTAATGACCTCAATAAGGGGACGAGCCCTGTTTGGCGGAGAGTCCATCTCTTTACCGTTTTCCTCCACGAATAAGTCAGTCTGGGGAACGTAAAGGATGGAATTTTCCTCTGAAGAATTGTGTTCCTCAAAACTATGGGAAGAATAAAGAAAACCCAAATGGTTGAGAAGGTAGGAATGAGGGAGAGGCATCCTTGAAATCCCAGTAAAATGCCCCTAGCTGTGGAAAAAATAATATATTTGGAACTTAAGGAGGAAGACCCTAGTATTCAACTCTGACCGATGTGATTTTCTTCAAGCATTCAATTTTGATCTCCGAATGTAACTCTTATATTGCTTTAACCATCACACGGATACGGGCGTAACTAAGATTTTTTTTCTTTAAGTCTGATTGTCCCGATAAATAGGAGTGGCAAGCACCGAACCATGTTACTGCGGCTTTTGAAGTCCAAATTTCTATTGGGAGCTTAAGCGTTTTGACCTAAATAGGAACTTCAAAAAATGGGTCTTTAGAAATGTTGGCCAATGGCTCCAATTACCTGAGAATCAAGAGAGAAACACCAAAATTCAAATGAGATTTGTCGAGGATATCCTTACCATGATCCTGTTATTGGAATTTAAAATAAAACTACCATTCTGGAATGGATTTAAATTCTGCAAGGCCTAATATCATCTAAATGGACACAACATTAGCTTTCAATAACATCAAGTTTGGGGCTTGGATATGAAAATATCCCGAGAGGCAAGAGCGTCAAGACTCGGTGGAGCCACCAATGACTAAGTCATCAGTCACCAAATCTTTTCCTTGAACATATTTTGATGAGCCCTTAAAACTAACAAAGTCCGATTTACTTTGTGATCCAGCGTGACATTGATCCATGACGAGGAGGTTGAGAAAGAAGGATTAATAGAAGATGTAGCTCTTTGGGAAGATGTGGAGTAGCCAGATGATCTAGCGTCTGAGCTTTTTTTAGTTTAGTTGGTGAAGGTGGATGAGGATGAGAATGGGAGGGGGGACAAAAGAAGGGGTTTAAAATTTGCGGGTTTCTAAGTTGTTGGGAATAAAGGTTATCTTTGATTTTTCTCTCCATGACCTCTTCCATAATTTTTATGAGGAATGATGGAAGAGGTGTAGTTGGATTTCTTGGAATTAGGTCGAAATACTCTTAGTCTATATGTAGATGATTGGTTTGAGGAAGAGCATTTGAGGATGATGAATTAGAGGGTGAAGAAAGGAAACTCATATTTGGAATATTTATTGGGAAAATTAGGTTGGATGTGGGTTTAAAAATCTTGTGTTCGGAGATGAGATAAAAAAGGAAACTAAATACCCAAGCCTAGCCAATAATTTAACACCCTTAATTGGTTAAGAAGATATGTGGGTTGTTGAAGAGGTACGAGCAAGAGAACCCTCATTGGGCTTAGAAATGACAAGCTGACCCAAGTGAAAGAAATCAACCTTAAAGGTCAATCTGTCCAAATGGAAAAACACAAAGGACCCGATTTCCAGATAACCAGAAGGCATGATTTATCATCATTGATGTTAGGGTTAGGTGAAGGGAACACTGACGATGGAAGCGCGAGATGGGGGAATTCATCTCGAACAATATCTTCAAAGTGAGATAGAATTTTATTGAAATTACCTCCAGTAAAAAGAAATCAAGTTTGGTTCAAGACCCTTCAAAACCAAAGAATCATTCTGCGATTTCAAATAAAGGGGATGGACAAAGATCGATGACTACATATATGGGTTAAGTCGATTAAGTGAGAGGTAAAATCTCTCGTGAAGCCTGAGAAGAATGGATCAAAGAAATAAGCATCAGCTATCAGTGGGAAAACTCTTTGATGGAGCAGCCTTGAGAACAGAGTCCACGAAAGGATTTTGAATCTCAAGGCTCAACCTAATCCCATGAGAAATCGACATCTCTAAAGGTAACCCATCAAATGTGACCAATGTATTCTTGTAGAAAAAACCCCATCTTAGTTGATATTTTCTCCACTATAAGAAGTCAGCAGTCGAGCGATAAGGTAAAATAGGGCTCGGGGAGGGTTGACTATTTGGCAAGAAAGACGAAAGATGGAAAGATGATGGATGCTTAAAAATCTGGTGTGTTTTTTAGATTTCAAGTGGTAGCCTCGTGAGCGGGACTAATGGTCGAAGTCGTCGATAAGACAGAATATGTTGATTTAGGATCGTAAGCAGTTCCATGAGGGCTTTTGAGGATCGACACCCGAGATTTAGAAGCCTGATAAGTAAAGATTAAGGTTGCATAACTTTAAAGAGAATGGAAACCAAAGTGGAAGAGATAACGACCATCTTTTCTCGCGAGAAATATCAAGGATACCAATAAGTTCACTTAACCTAAAAAAGAGGGTGTTGGAGGAATCCATAGGAATTGACGATGAGAAGCTGAGAGGACCATGAATTGAGAAAAAAATATGTTTATCAAGTCTGTTAGAGTATTTATGTTGTAGGTAATGTAGTAAAAAAATTTATGAAAACTTATGAGTAAATAATAAAAATTTATGTATTTTATAGTAACCAAGAGTAAATACTAAAAGTTTAGATATTCTAATATCATCAAAGTTATCTCTAAAATTAGATTTAGAAGTGTTTTGTAGGATAATAGTTATGTTTGTTAGGTTGGAACAATGTTCGGCGGACATCATGTTATTTATTTACTTGGAACTTTTGATATTTTGTTTTTGTAAAAATCTTCTTTAAAATTAACGTTATCGAATCTATATTATTAGTTTATTACAAACTTTAGCCTTTCTTTATTTTTATCTTATTATTTAGTGTGTCTTATTGATGTTTTATATTTTTTTTAAAATAGTATCCATAATTTCAAGTCGTCATCCACTTTCTTAATGGTCATCCAGTTCTTTAATCTTAATCAATTTGAGCTACGTAATATCTTTTAAATGGGTAGTATATAATTGTCATCCAGTTCTTTAATCTTAATCAATTTGAGCTACGTAATATCTTTTAAATGGGTAGTATATAATTATAAGTGATTTGAAAACAGACTAACATGTGCGTAAAACTAATCAAAATTATTTCAGATTAATAAAATATGAACATAATTTGACAAGAAAATGTTTATAGGCAAAAAAAATTAGTGATAAGTCAAAAATAAGACGTACCGAATAAATAGAATAGAAAATAAACTTACATCATTACAAAATATGATAAATATATCTTTTGCTTTTAAAGTCTAGATTTTTACGCTTGATTATTTATGTAATCTGTATTGTATTTATGTATACATAATTACAAAATATAATGATAAAATACTATAATTTATACCCTTGTTTTATGTTTCGTACATATTTTTACGCTTGATTATTTTTTATCCTAAAAAACTGTATCAGAAAGAATTTTATAAATTATTTTATCATTCTAAATAGTATAGGCCGAAAATACTGCCGAGATCGTAATAACTAACCTTTTTTTTTTTTTTTTTTTTTTTAAGCAAAAGAATACCATATATTGAATGAAGAATCAATTCAGCCCAAAAATAAGGCCCAACAAACAAAACAAATACAATCAGAAACGAACCAAACAAACCCATTTGGTCAAAATCCCTAACCCTAATCGATTAGGAACAAAACACCATCTTCTTCCCCTTTCCAACACCTCCCAACACCAAGCCGACCTCTACATCGAACCCTAATTCAAGCTTCATTCCCTCACAACATAGCCTAGATCCAAACTTTCCAAAAAAGATATGGCGAGTAAACCCGGAGGAGCAGATTGGTTGTTGAAGACCAATTTCTGTTTACACTTAAGGGTCCACTTCGCGAGCCAATCGGCCGCTTGATTCTGGACCCTTGAGATATGAGTAACAGTTATACCAGTCTTTAAAGCATTTCTGCAGAATCGCACGATATCATCTTCATAATCTACCTTAGAAGCAAGCTGATTGATCAGAATCAGCGAATCGGACTCAACGTCTACGCTGTTCCAGTTTTCCTTGAAGCAGATAGTAAGCCCCAAAAGTAATGCAAGAGTTTCTGCCTGAAGAGGAGATTTCTTGCCCAACAGATAGCCATAGGCAGCCAAGATCACGCCCTCTGTGTCTCTGAACACAATTCCAGCAGCTGACTCTCCATTGTTGATGCAAGACGCATCAACATTTAGCTTTATGCGACCAGGCAACGGACGAGACCACTTCAGGTACGAAGGCAACACTTTCTTTCTTATTGAACTATTGCATTCAAAAATCAAACCTGCACTGTAAACACCCGACCAGTGCTTTAGAATAAAAGAACCATTAGATTCAAGACCTTTAATGATATAGATAACTTTATCAATAGCCTTAGGAACACTTAAACATATACCATCATGCTTAAACCTGTTTCTGGCCTTCCAAATAACCCAAAATATGATTTGAGGAATTAAATGAGTAATATGAAATTTTGCTTTTGAAAAGTTGAACCAGCATTTTAAAGCATGAGTAACCACCATATTTCTTTTCATTTTAATCTTAAAAGAAACTGAAAACCAGTTCCATATTTGCCACGCAAAAGAGCAACTAATGAATAAATGATTTGTGTCTTCACAATGTTCACAGAAAGCACATTTTGAAACCAAAACAAAGTGTCTTTTAATTAAAATAGAATCAACAGATAAAAAGTTCTGCAAAATCTTCCAAGTCATAAAAGAAAATTTCCTAGGGATTTTAGCATTCCATATCTTTTTATATATAGTTGAGACAGTGAACTTATCTCTTATTTGCTCCCATGTAGATTTCAGGTGAAAATTACCATTGTCAGAAGCAGTCCAGCGAATGGCATCCTCATTGTCAACAATGTAAGTTTTCATAATTTTACTAATTCTATCAGAACCAATAAAACTTTGAACATCATTTAAATACCATCTATTGTTATGCCAAAAAGAGTTAACCTTTACATTTATGAACCAGGACATTCCAAGCTCAGTTGCAATGGCAGGCATATCATACCAAGAATCCTTCCAGAAGTCGATATTCCCATTACCCAAAGACCAGGTAACGTTCTTGTCAGCCTGCTCTCTTATGTTGCATAATCTCTTCCAAACATTAGAGCCCTTAATATTAGAATAAAGAGGATGATTGAACTTACAATATATGTTATTCATTGCATTAGCCCAAAGACTGTCATTCTTTCTGAATAAGAACCACAGCTTCTGAGAAAAACAATTTTGCATATCCATAATAGACCTGACATTAAGACCACCCTCCTGAAAAGGCTTACAAATGTAGCCCCAAGTAGACCAATGAATAGCCTTCTGGCTATGCTTAGACCTCCATAAGAATTTGTTGCATATCAGTTCAATCTTATAGATGATAGACTTAGGAAGATCACAACATTGTAACCAATAGTAAACAATAGGAAGCAATACATTAGTGATAAGAGAAAGTCTGCCACCATAGGACAGAACTTTGCTTTCCCAAATAGCAATTCTATCATTAATCTTATTAAGTAAAGGAAGAAATACATTAGCTTTATTATTATTAGCAATAACAATACCAAGATGAGATAGAGGGAGAAAATCAACCTCAAATCCAGTCTGAATTTTAAGGTCATGTCTCCTAGAACAGTGCATCTTACTAGAAACTATTAACTTAGTCTTAGACTTATTTATAGCTTGACCAGATGCAGCCTGATACAAATCTAAAAAATTGCTGAGTAAAGATATAGAAGAAGCTTTGCAATTAGAAAAAATTAAGATGTCATCAGCAAACATCAAACTAGGAATGGTTAAAGAGCATCTAGAACTATAATTAATAGAAGGGTTAGAGATGAATAAAGCATGAAGCCCTCTACTAAGAAAATCCTGACTAAGAATAAACAGGCTAGGAGAAATAGGATCTCCCTGCCTGATACCCCTAATCATTTTGAAATAATCATAAGAACCACCATTAATGAGCATTGAAATATGAACCTCAGATATTAAGCCTTTAATAAGATCAACAAATCTATTACAAAAACCAAAGGATTTTAAGACTTTTAAGATAAAGGAGTGAGACAGCCTGTCAAAGGCTTTAGACATATCCAACTGAACAACCATATTACCCCTTTTAGGTCTTTTATTAATATCAAAAAGCAATTCTTTAGCCAATAGGATATTATCATGGATCAACCTACCCTTAACAAATGCAGACTGACTCTTAGAAACAATTTTAGATAGAATTGCAGCCAATCTAGAATTTACAAGAGCAGAAAAGATTCTGTTCACCATAGTGCATAGACCAATCGGTCTATAGCTGTCCCACCAGACAGGATTAGACTTTTTTGGAATTAAACAAATTCCTGTGGCAAATATACCAGAAGGTATAGGATAGCCATTGATATAGGTATTGAAAGCTAAGCAAAGATCAAGTTTAATAATCTGCCAACATGATTTGAAAAACATAAGATTAAAACCATCAATCCCAGGGGCACTGTCCCCCTTCATATTACAAATAACCTTCCAAATTTCATCCACATTTATTTCACAGAGCAACAAATCATTGTCAACAGATGAAACCAAAGAAGGAATACATTCAAAATTTAAATCATTTAAAAGTCTGACCTCATCATCTTTATCAATGTAGGGATCAGCAGTAAGGATGCTTTTGAAGTAGGTAGCAGCAGAGTTACCAATCCCCTGATTATCCAGGATCCAGGTATCTCTATCTCTAACACTTCTTATCTCATTCATTCTCTTTTTCTTAGCAATATAGTTATAAAAGATTTTAGAATTAGAGTCACCTTCATGAAGCCAGTTATTAAAGCATTTCTGCCTTAGGAAAGACTCTTCATTCCTTAGAGCTTTAAGATATAAAGCATTAGCCATAGCTAAGTTAGAAGCTGACTGACCATCATTGTTAGAATAGTGAAGAATTTCCATGGCTTTGACTTTACTATCAGCCTCCTTTACACTATCATATACATTACCAAACCTATCTTTGCTCCAATCTTTAAGTCTCCTTTTCAATCTTCTGAGCTTAAACCAGAAAGCTTTACTAGGATGACAGACCATAGACAGATTCCAATCCTGCATCACAGTACTTAGAAAAGATTCATCATTACACCAAAAGTTTAGAAAACGAAAACTCTTTTTCCTATTAGCATTATTAATATCATTGTTAGTATGAAGCATAATTAAAAGAGGCGCATGGTCAGAACAAGTTCTGGCCATGTGCAACACCTGAGTATCAGAAAACACCTCCACCCATTTATCATTAATGAGAGCCCTATCCAGCCTTCTCCACTTGTTTCCTCTAGCCCAAGTGAATTTAGAACCACAAAAACCAGCATCATGAAGATCACAGCTTCTAATCATCTCATTAAAGTCATCCATGCTAGACTGACTAGAAGTAACACACCCCAACTGCTCATCATGCATAGAAATAGTGTTAAAATCCCCAACACACAACCAAGGCTTGTCAAAAACACAGAAAGCTTTAATACAGTCCCAAAGCTCAACCCTTTGCTGCCTATTACATTTAGCATAGATAGCACTAACATAGAATACAACATTTATACTAGGATGCTTCCACTCCATATGAATACACTGCTCCCCATTAAGAATGACCTTAATGTTAACCTCAGAAACCCAAAAGATCCACAATTTGTCAGATGTGTTAGCAACACAGTTATCAAAACCCAGAAACTCAGCAACAGCATTTATTCTTTCACCTTTAGACATAGGCTCTTGAATCATCATGACTTTAATATTCTCAGAAACTTTAATCGACTTTAGCCTTCTCAAGGTGGGTCTGTTAGACACACCACGAGCATTCCAGTTAATCACTCTGATCATTATCAGAGAGTGATTTATCAATTTTGTCTCTTAATCCAAGAGATTTGATTTTTAACTTATCTTTTGATCTAATTTTCCTTGCAGATTTCAGCCTAGAAGAAAGAATATCACTGAAGCTATTCTGAGGAGAACAGCTACCCCTATTAGGATCTGGAGAAACACAATCGTCCAAATTATTAGGAGCCATAATATTTGTATCAAGAGAATCTACATCAACATATGTAGTTTCTTCAATTTTCTTTAATGCTTCAATTACACCATTACTAGTATCACAGCTTGTAATACCAATGTCAGAATTTTGTTGAACATTTTCAACATTGTCAATCAAATGAGATTTCTCCTTAATGCTATCTTTTATTTCATTATCCACATCATTTTGCACCACAACAGATTTCAATTTCCTTTTATAAACTTTAAGAGTTTCTTTTGAAATATCCTTAGCACCAGAAACCAGATCAACAGATTGGACTAATTCCTCAGACGTCTTGCTTACCCCAACATTATCAACCAAATCACCAAAACTCTTGTCTTTAACCTGACTGTCTACTTGATTCACATTCTTTTCCAAGACACCAGCCCTATCCTTCTTACAATCAGCACAAGAATGTCCTATATGATAGCAGTTAGAACAATAAGATGGAACATTCTTATAGCTCATCGATATCCAATAACCATCATTAGCCCCGAAACCAATCCACATTCTCCGTTGAAGCTGTTTGGAAACATCGACTTCCAATTGAGCATAGCATACACCAGCATGAGCACGATTCTCATTAGGCACAAAGACCTTGTAAACTGGTCCGATAGCAGAGGCTATTACGTTAACCAGATTAGAGTCAAACATACATTCCGGAAGATGTTCAAACCTGACCCACAACAATACAGTTGGATCTTCAATCTTTTTGTTGAAATTGTGAGACCATTTCAGAACCCTCATCACCATATCATCAAAACTCCATATACCACGAGCCCATAGCTTTGACACATCTTCTTTTAAAACGAACTCAAAGAAGATATGGTGAGAATCCCATACTTTGTACCAATATGAACCACGAAATTTCAACTTCTCCAAGAAAGCATCCAACTTTTGCTTCTTAGGAATACCAGCACTGAATTTTCCTATTAACGTTGTTCTTGAGTTTCTTAACAGACTCTGTTTATCATCCTCACTGAAATGAACAGAAACATTGTTGGGAGATAAAATATCGATTTTTTTTTATAAAATTTGTAATTATTTTTTATACAAAATAAATATAAAAACTCGTTACAAAATAAGAAAACATTGAAACAAATTTAAATATTTTACTAAAATAATTATTTTGATCGTTCTATTATATATATAATCTTTAAATGAAATTTTTATAAAATATAACAAATTTTATAAATTTTAATATAAACAATTAAAAATCATATATTAATTACCATAGAATTAGATAAATGATATACACGTTTATAATTAAGAGATTTAGGGGAATTGGAACTTTTATTCTATTTATATCTTACACATTTATAATTAAGAGATTTAGAACTTTTATTCTATTTATATCTTAGCCTAATATTGTTTAATACCAGATTCAGTAAACCTTTATAAAAATTAATAAAAAAATGGTTCATCAAAATTTGTTTTTTAAAAATTATAAATTTCAAGTTAGCAATGTTTACGGTTTTTTTTTTCAGCAAAAAAATACTTTAATTTGATAAAGAAAGGTTACAGCATTAGGCCCAAATCAGCCAACAAGGCTGATCCAAAAGGATAATGGGCTACAACTAACAAACACAGGCCTATCTAAGGCTACACAGAAACAAAGATAGAAACCCTAATCCCAATCGATTCCTTCGAAACCCTAGATTACAGTTTCCCCCTTGCTTCTCTCTTTCAATACCTCACAGACACATATCAAATCCCTAACCTGGATCAATATAGCCAACTCCGATACTTTCAAGCACCACTATGGCTAATAGTGGGCTAGGCAATTCATTAGCACCGAAAACTTTACTCTTTTTCTCCAACAGAGCCCATCTCGATACCCAATCAGCTGCCACATTTTCCGATCTGGAAATGTGGCAGAGCTTCATTGTGGGGAGGACAAGAGATTTGCAGATGTCTATGCCATGGACATGAGACGAAGCTTCCGAATTGATGCATCTCACCAGAGCCATGCAGTCTGATTCCAGGTCAGTGTTTCGCCATTCCTTTCTTTTACACTCTAACAGAGCCTCAATAAGAGCTCTTCTTTCTGCTTGCAGGGGAGTCAGTTTGCCAAACAAGAAACTGGCCCATTGAATGCAGTTTCCCAAGTGGTCTCAGACTATATAACCACCAGAGGCCTCACCGGTGAAGCTACACGCTCCATCGGTGTTTATTTTGAGTCTTCCCGATGCTGGAGCCTTCCACGCCCGGTAAGTGATCTTTCTGTTGCTGATTGACATTGCTCCTAACTTTGCTCCTACATCATCCACATTTAGCCAATGTTTAGACCTAAGCTTAGAATCAATACCCATTAGAAGCCTATTAATTCTGTTTACAGCATTTATGAAGTTGTCAAATGGTTTATCATGCTTACTACGATTCCTGTTAAACCAAATTGTCCAAACTATAAGTTGTGGGACAATTTGGTTAACATGGAATTTAGTACAGTGTGATTTAAACCAAACAAATAGCATATGTCTAAGAGACATAAATCTCCTGACAGGGATTCTAAATAAAAGCCCATAGTAATTCCATAGTTGCCAAGCATAATCGCAGTTTATAAAAAGATGAGTTAATTCCTCACTATTACTACAGAATTGGCACTTTGATACTATATTAAAGTGCTTTTTAATTAGGATGTCATCAGTAGTAACAAATTTCTTCAGTAATCTCCAGCAAAGAAAAGAGATTTTAGCTGGTATGAAGCTATGCCAAATTTTTTTATAAAAATATGAAGAACTACTATTTTTTCTGATATTTTCCCATGTTTTTTTTGTGCAAAATTTTTTGTCACATGTAAGACTCCATTCAATAATGTCTTCCTTGTCAGGACAGACATTCACACACTGAATGTGTTGTTGTCTCTCTTGAGAAAGAAAGGAAATTAGATTGGGGTCCCATGTTCCATGTTTCCAAAAAGTATTTATCTTTGCTGGTAGAAAACAAGAATTTTGATCAGTTACTATAGGAGGCATCCTGTGCCAAGAATCCCTCCAGAAGTCAATGTTACCACCTCCCACTTTCCAGTGAATAAACTGGTCAGCCCTATTCCTAATTGCACAGAGCCCTTTCCATACAATAGAGTCCCCAATGCCACACTTGGCACTGAGAGGGTGACTATCCTTACAATAAGATTTGGATATTAAATCAGCCCAAAGGGATTTCCCTTTCCTAAAGTGGAACCATAATTTGTAGGCAAATGCAAACTGAATGTCTGATAGAAGTTTAATATTTAAGCCACCCTCCACAAAGGGCTTGCAGAGACCATTCCATTCAGACCAGTGAATAGCACTTTCATTCATTTTTGACCTCCATAAAAACTTATTTAAGCAAAGACCAATTTTATTTAGTATGTTTTTAGGGATAATACTGTGTTGCATTCTGAAATAGATAATGGGGTAAAGCACATGTCTAATTAGTGACAATCTTCCACTAAAAGACAAGTGCTTTAGGTCCCATTCATTTATTTTATTGTAAATTTTAGCTAAGAGAGAAGAGAAGTGCATTCCTTTGTTATTAGCAGCAATGGTAGTCCCTAGATAGGTGAAAGGAGCACAGTCAGCTTTGAATCCCATAGTAGTATTTATCCTTGCAGCATTTGCACTAGAGCATCTTGATGATACAATCACTTTAGTTTTCTCAACATTGATCATCTGACCAGATTCTTGTTGGTATTTGTTGAGCAGGCTACTCAAGTCTTTTATTGCTGTAGGAGTGCTATTTGTAAACACAACTATATCGTTTGCAAAAGCAATACAAGGTAACGTAAATCCTGACTTTATATAAAACTGCATATTAGGATTAGAAATGTATAGGTTCTCCAAACCCCTCAATAATGCTTCTTCAACAAGTATGAAGAGACAAGGAGATAAAGGATCTCCTTGTCTCAAACCTGTTTTTTGAGGGAAATACCCTGAACTAGCCCCATTTATAACCACAGATATCATGATCTTTGAAATCATACTATAAATTATTGAAGTAATGTTTTCTGAAAAACCAAAGCACTTTAAAGCTTTTATGACAAAGGTGTGAGACATCCTGTCAAACGCCTTTGTCATGTCAAGCTGTATAATCATATTGCCTTTTGAAGGCTTTCTCCTTATATGATGAAGCATTTCCTTTATTATTAGTATGTTATCATGAATCAACCTTTCTTTTACAAATGCCCCCTGACCTCTAGACACAATTCTAGGAAGGACACTAGATATTCTTCTGTTAATAAGAGCAGAAAACAGCCTATTTAAGATAGTACACATGCTTGACGGCCTATAGTTGTTCCACGTAGTAGGATTAGCCATTTTAGGCACCAATACAATCCCAGTTGAAAAGACTCCACTAGGAATAGATTTGCCAATCAAATATGCATTTAGAGCTTTGCATAAATCATAATTGATAATATTCCAACATTGTTTTAGAAAGAAGATATTGAATCCATCTGTGCCTGGTGCACTGTTTTGCTTCATGCCACATATAGTACTCCATACTTCCTCACTAGTTGTAGGCTTAACTATGTCAGCATTATCCCTGTCTAACACAAGCTTAGGTATATTATTCAAAATAGAGTCTTGCTCACTAATATCATTATTGATGTCAGGCACAAGAGAAAGGACATTTCTGAAATGATTCACAGCAGAGGATTCTATCATGCTTTGATCAGTAAGCCATCTTTCATTTTCTTTTATACCTATAATGAAATTTTTCTTCTTTTTCTTAGAAACATAACTATTATATAGTTTCGTGTTACCATCACAGTCATTCAACCATGTGTTGAAGCATTTTTGCTTCCAGTAACTTTCCTCGTCTTTTAATGCAAGTATAAGAACACTGTTGGCCTTTGATAGATTAGCTTTAGAGATATTGTCTTTAAGAGATTGATGCAGCAATTCACATTGCTCAACCTCAATAGTAGCCTCCTTTACCTTATTAAAAATATTTCCAAAAGTAGTTATGTTCCAATTTTTCAAAAACTTTTTCAATCTTTTGAGTTTGAACCAAAATATGTTGCAATCCTCTCCATTGCAATGCTTGGTCCAGTTCTGATTCACAGAAGTCATGAATTCAGGATGATTGGCCCAAGCATTGATGAACTTGAATGAACCTTTCTTTCTAATAGGATTATTGTTATTAACATTACAAAGAGAAATTAACAGGGGTGCATGGTCAGAGCAGGTTCTGACCATGTGGCAAACCTGAATGCTTAGCTCATTAAGCATTTTCTGGTTTACCAACACCCAATCTAACCTCTTCCAGTTTTTGTTGTTGCTCCAGGTGTAGCGAGATCCAATGTGACCAGGAACATCAAGATTGCAGTCTCTTATGAACTGGTTGAAGTCATCTGCACTACCTCCATCATAATTCACACAATGCATCTGGTCATCAGGACACCTGGTAGAGTTGAAATCACCTGCCAATATCCATGGACTATCACAGGTAATAGTACTAAGCTGGCTCCATAATACTTTCCTCTGCAATCTCAAGTTTTTAGCATAGACAGACGTAAAATAACATGAAAAATTAGCATAGCATATTTGAACATGCATGAATTGGTCATGATCCATAACCACAACAATACTAATGTCATTTGGCCAGAAAAGCCAAATTTTGTTTGAAGAGTTAACCAAATAGTTGTCAAAACCTAGTCTTCTAGCAACCAGTTCCACCTTTTCAGCCCTAGCCATTGGCTCTTGTATCGCAATAAACTTGATTTTCTCACTGTTAATTATATATTTAAGTCTTGCAATCGTTGGATTGTTATGAATTCCCCTCGCGTTCCAACTTATGACATTAATCATTATCAGATAAAGAATGTTGTTGACCCTTTTCTCTCTTGTTTAGAGAGCTTATTGACAATCTTTTTGAATTGCTATTCCTGTTTGCTGATTTTAATCTTCTTGAAATAACAGTTTCGAAATCTTGATCAGGTTCATTTGTGCTCATTCTTGGAGAAGCATTATAACTGCCAGACTTTCTTTCACAAGGAGATGCCTGCAAGTTTTTCAATCCATTTTCTTCTTCCTCAAGATTTTGCAGTGCACTTATAATATCAGGTTCATTTTTTGATGTATTGCTTTCCTTCACTGGACTCCCCACACTAGTAGAGGGGCAAGATACACTAGTAATAGGCTTTGTTATTATTGATTTTAGCTTCCTCCTGTACACTTGTGTAAACGATTGGACCCTTTCAGTCTTTTTCAAATTAATACAATTGTTTGTTTCTCGTAATGAATTTTGGCTTTGCTCAGTTTTCTCGACTGTTGCATTAACTTCAGTAGCTTTCTTTGCATCCATCGATACATTCTTTTTGCATTTGTCTGACTCATGGCCTATGTGATTGCAAGACTTACAGTAGACCGGTGCATTTTTATAACTAACAGCAATGTGGACCATATCACTTTCTCCAAACTGAACTTTCAACTTCCTTTTTAGTATTCTTGAAATATCGATCTCTATTAAAGCGAAACAAGCGTTCCAGCAAGCTCTGTTTATCTCAGGGATGACCACATGATGAACATGACCCAAAGATGAAGCCAGAGCATGTATAACAGAACTGTTATACATGAATTCTGGGACTTTTTCGAACCTTACCCACAGTAGCGCTTCAGGACATTCAAATGATCTTGAACTTTGAGGACACCACTTGATTACCCTCATCATCCTTCCTTCAATTTTCCAGAAACTTTTAACCCATAACCTACCTGCATCTTCTAATACCGAAAATTCAACTAGAATTTGTCTAGAGTCAATTGTGACGTAAGTGAAGGCACCTTTAAACTTAAACGAGTCAAGAAAGTCTTGAAAGACTTGCCTTTTTGGTATGCCGTCCTTGAATTTAACTACAAGCGTAGTTCTTGAACTGGAACTGAGATCAGACTTCACTTTTCCAGCGAACTTGATGATATTGAAATCATCGAACATTGATACACTATCGGGGCAATATTCTGTAAACTTTTCCTTCTGTAAAACCACATCAGAATACAGCCTTTTCGTAGCATCACTCTTGTCAGTTGTAGCCAAACCAGTTGTGGCTTTCAGTGGAGGAAATCCATCATCTTCCACCATGCTTTAACGAACCTAACAGCAGGCAAAAGCCTGCATACGCAGCACAGCCCAAGGCAGTAATGGCTCTTCTACAAGCTTACTCTAAAGAACAATTAATGTTTACGGTTGTTGCAACGACAAACAAGGATTTGTTTAGTGAGATAACGCTTTATAGTTGTGGCTTTAACTACAATAATAAACTTTGGCCAAAGCTATTTCCTCCATGTTATTTTTTATTTCCTCCATCTTTTAAACTTTCAAAAACACTAGTGACTTGCATTTACCAAATTACCCTTATTTTTATTTCAAATTTATCACTAGATGCCATTTATCTAATAGATAGTTTTATATGAAAAAACACAGCATTAACCTAACTTTAATCCAAGATATATGATTTTATCTCTAAAATTAACCCTAAAACAAAGAACTTCAATAATTGCGATGACGAAAAGAGACGTATATTATGCGGACATAGTGAAAGACTTGCTATCGCTTTTGGATTGTTAAATACAGAAGCAGGAACTCGACTGCAGGTAATGAAGAACCTTCGTGTTTGTTCTGAATTTTTTCTGAACACTCAGCATTCCGAGTGGCCTACTCGGAATCACATGTTTTTTTTTAAACCGAGCAGCAACTGATTCCGAGAGGGCCACTCGGAATCAGCTGATCGGTTTAAAAAAAAGCATGTGATTCCGAGTAGGCCACCCGGAATCACATGCTGAGTGGGCAAAAAAAAATACAGAACAGTAGGATATCCCAAGGCGAACCCAAGATCAAACCCTAATCGATTCTAATAATGAAATCAAACCCCAAATGAAACAAAGAAGATGATTTCGTTATCTTACCCCAAATCAAACCCCAAATAGAAGAACAAAATCTAACTACAAACCCTAATCGAAAAATGAAGAAGCAAAGAAGATGATTTCGTTATCTTCCAACCGGCTACTCTCTCTCGGAATTTGTTTTGTAATGGGGAAGAACCTAGAATTTCTTTCTCCAAGCTTTCTCTATCTTCGAATCAGCTGTTGTAAGGTAGTGATAAGTGAAAAATAGGATTTCTTCTTTGTAAGGTAGTTCTCTAGGGTGAAGAATGAGTTTTGTTGTACTCAATAGAATAGGTATGCTAGGGTAATGGTTTTGTGAAGAAAAAATAGATAAAAGGGTAATTTTGTAACTTCCTTTATGGAGGAAATAACATCATGGAGGATTTTTCAAAAGATGGAGGAAATAAAAAGTAACATGGAAGAAATAGCTTTGGCCATAAACTTTTTAGATTTCAAGAAGATTTATCGTGTTAAGTATATCGTGACGACTATATGAGACACTTTCAAATTATGGATTTGTCGCGATGAGCACTTTGTCGCAACGACTGGTCATTCTTCAGAATTTTTATTTTGGGTAAAAATATTTTTCTGTCTTTAGTTTCTCTCAAAATTTTATATTTTTTTCGAAGATCGGAACTCGTCTCTAAATTGATTCTCATCTCTTCATTTAATCGTTTATTCCTAATAATTTTCTATTTGATTAAATGACAACTTTTACATTCTCATTAAGACAATTTAGTAAACACATCTTTTGAATTGAGTTTTTTTTGTATAAATACATGGAAGTTAGATTAGAAAATATATGTAATCATAACTTTGAACCAACTTCCTATGTAACCTATCTGACGATCTCATACATGAAATTGTTTTATAAATCTACTTGTGTATGGTGTGTTTATCATTAGTTTGGTCATGTGATCTATCCATTTTAAGAACCGTAACTTGAGATTATTCATTTACTCAGAAGAGGTGACATCAGCCCTATATTTACAGTGTTATCTTGAGAAACATTTTTCACACATAAATTGGATAGTATTAAAAGTTCTTTTGAACGTATCCCTCCATAATAAAGACGAACATATAAAACACACACGCATCACAGATGAAACTCATTTTTATGCGTTGAAAATTTTCACAAATAAGTTGTTGTTATCCATTGAAAATTCAATGTCGAGGTCCTTTATAGTTGAATTGTGTGTAATGATTTGTAAGATATAAATTTAAGAATTTTAGTCATATCCTATAGATGTAGATTACCAATTATTAAGCAAATGGTTTAGTAAACGCATATTTTAGGTTCTCACTAGAATGCACGTCCAAGATCGATATGATTTCACTTTGAATCAACTGTCTAACGTACTCATGTATTATATTTACATGCCTAGACTTTTCATTGTAGATATCATTATGTGATGTACCTAAGTTTCTTTACTATCACAATGTCATTAGATTGTCATGTTTCCTTTAAAGTTGAATGGTATTTCCAGCAATACGTCTTTCAACCATTAAACCTCTTTTCTCATTATGACTAAAGTTGTGAATTTAGATTCTATAGTCGAATGGGATATAAATGTTTGTTTCCATAGTCTCCATGAAACAATAACTCTCGTAAAGTTAAACACTTATCCCGAATTTGATTTGTTATTGCTTAGACTTGATGAGTTCGGAAATATTCACCACTCACTGTAGAAACCGGACAGGGGTAATTCGGACAAAAGTTACCAACTGAACCATCCGAACAGGACAAAAGTACTCAATAACTAATCACCTTTTGACTAAGCTAATTGCTAATCTGCTTAATAAACTAATGGGTTTTTGAACTCGATCCAGTTTCATAAGTTTGACCTGAAAGCCCATATGGCCCATAATTAAAGGTATAAATACCCAACCACTTTCATTAATGAGGATAATGAACATTTAATACAACCATGCAGCTTAAATCTCTCCCTACAAAACACTTACAGATTTAATACCTTTGAAATACCACAAAATACCTGACAAAATTACCCTCAGTAAAAAATAATCCACACCAAATTGGTGACCACAGTGGGAAAAGAAGGTGTCTGAATCTAGCATTCAAAACCAGCAAGCAAAACCAGTTTGGATGAATCCGGATGAGTAGGCAGTGCCACCAACTTTGGCAGAAGTGGTGGCAGAAAAGGATGAATATACAATCGAAGAGCGAGACAGGTTGAAAGCTGAGATAGAAGCCTTAAGGGATGCTAAAAAGGTGGAGATGGGCTTAAAAGAAAAATCAAAAGTGTCAGTGGTTCACCACACTGACAATCTAAGAGAGCATGACTAGTCAGCAAAGACCCATGTGAGTACTAAAAAGACTCATGCTAGCTCAAAGAAGTCTAACCGGTCTAAACCGGTGGAGAGCTCAGATTCAGATTCAGAATCAGAATCCTCTAGTAGCTCCTTGAATGAAGATGAAGTTGAGGATTCTCTGTCATCCAGCAGTGATGAAGGGAGGTCTAAGAAGAAGCAAAAGTTGGTCAAAAAAATATTCAAGAAAGAGGGATAGGCATGGAAGGTTGAAGAGGCATCTAGGTAAAGGGTCATCTCATAGCCACAGCCATGACGGGAGACATATAGACTAGCTGTTGATAGATCCTTTCACCTTTCATGATGAACCAGGTATCTTTGTAACTCCCAATGAAGATACTGTGTTTGGTCGTGGTCGGAATTGGAGACAATCTTTATTATCTTCCAAGATACTGTCCGGAAACCTTCCTAAGAGGTTTGACAGTACGAAGATAGAAAAGTACGATGAGAGCAAACATCTAGATAATCATCTGGAGCAGTTTAAAAACTTTATGATGAACTTTGACGATGATGATAAGTTGCTTTATAGAGCATTCTCTCAATCTTTTTACGGGAAGTGCTCTAAAATGGTATAATAGTCTCCCTCCGGGCTGCATCCGGAATTTTGATACCTTTTGGGTAGCCTTCCGAAGGCATTTTGTTGGAAGTAAGGAGGTTTAGGGCAATGGAAACACTATTATCCATTGTGCCCAAGAACCAGATGAATCATTTAAAGAATATATAAGTCGCTTTATGAACACCAAGAATGGATTAGCTGATTGCTTTGAACAAGTAGCAATAGGTTTTCTAAGACATGGTCTGAACCCTGGAAATTTGGCCGATTCGGTAACTAGGAAGAAAGCCATGACGTGGGGCGGTTTACTGAATCAGGTGGGAAAGCAAATCAATATGGATGAAACGAAGAAGACTATGGTGCATAGGCAAGTGAGATCGGCCCTAGCTGCACCAAACAAGAACCAGAATCTGTCCTGGTACAAGGCTGAGGAAGCCGGACAGGGTCCCAACAGGGCCAAGGCTCAATCCCACCCAGCACCAGCTCCGAGCCAGCAATCCAGAAATAAGCGAGGGCCTTGGGTTCAACCGGATTGGTTTACCAAATTGAAAGAAAATGTGTCAACCATCTATGACAAAACAAAAGACGAAGTACATTTTATGAAGCCGGTTGTGCTTCAATCTCCGAGGGAAAGTCGTAATAATTGTTTCTGCCAATATCATCATGATAATGGTCATAACACAGAAGATTGCATCGCTTTGAAACAAGAGGTGTAAAATTTAATTGAAAGATGAAAATTGGGTGCTTATGTTAAAAAAGAAGTGGGAATAGGCCTGATAATGCTCATCAAACCGACCCCACACACAATGCAGGGACATCGGCTCCGGACGGGGCCATGGTAATTATTGAAAGATTTGATGTGGAGTCAGAATATTTGGATCCTGATCCAACCCGGAATAAGGTGGGAGTTATCACAGAACACACCAAGATGGTGTCCGGGCTCATAAGCTTTTTTGAGTCACTTACCATATTTGGAGAGGACACCATGACTGCACCAACTGCTTCTTCAAGGAAGAGGCATGTTCATACCCTGGCTACTCAATTGGAAGGAGGTATGACTTCCTATCAATCGCGAATTCATTTTTCCTTCGTTGTTTTGATGAAGATGATTTGAGGGACATAGATGGTCCCCATAAAGATGTTGTGGTGATAGGAGCATCCATTGGGGAAAATGACATTAGACGAATTCTGGTAGACACTGGCAGCTCAGCTAATATCCTCTTTTTAACTTCCTACAAACAAATGAAGAATCCAACAGTAATTCAACGTTCGAACAAGTCGATTATGGGTTTCACTGGAAGCTCTGAGAACGTGGTCAGGGAGTTTGAGGAGGAGGTTTTGTTGGGCAAGGGTCCTTTTAAGAAAATGGTTAGAGTACTTTTTATTGTGGTGGATTGTCCCACATGCTACAATGCCATTTTGGGAAGGTCTTAAATCTCCAGGATGCATGATGTGGCTTCAACAGTTCACCAATGTTTAAAATACGTTGTGCAAGGACAAGTGGGAGTTGTCCGGAGTAGTCAGAAGATAGCAAGGGACTGTTATGCAACAGCACTGGCCTTAGAATTTTGGGGGCAGTTCGGATCAGCGAAGATTAGCAGTTGGAGGGGCCCTCTGTGGAGAGGGTGAAATTGATGACCCTAGAGAGACCCTTGGTGTGTTAATATCAATTGAAGAGGTTGAAACTCACTCTCTGGATGAAGGAAGAAGTGTCAAGATCGGATCTAAGATGACATCAGAACTAAAAGGCAAAGTGTTATCTTTTTTAACAGACCATCATCATGTTTTTGCTTCGTGCAATGCTGATGTAACCGGAGTACCAGCAGATGTTCTATCACACCAGCTATCCATCCGAAGAGATGAAGCACCCGTTTTGCAGAAGATAAGAGATTTTTCTAAGGAGAAGGTTGACCGGCTTACTAAGATGGGGCACATAAAGGAATCTCAGTACCCTTTATGGACAGCCAATCCAGTGTTAGTAAAAAAGAAAAACGGGAAGTGGCGTATGTGCATCGATTTTACTGACCTTTAATAGGGCTTGCCCAAAAGACCTATATCCAGTCCCCCGGATCGATCAGTTAGTCGACTCCACATCTAGGAACAAGTTGTTGTCCTTTATGGACGCCTTCTCCGGTTATAATCAGATTCAAGTGGATCTAAAGAACCAAGAGCATACTACTTTCGTTACTGATAGGGGCCTTCATTGTTACAAGGTGATGCCTTTTGGGTTAAAAACTGTTGGGCTACTTATCAAAGGTTGGTGAACAAAGCATCCGCTGATCAGATTGGAAGAAATATAGAAGTCTACATTGATGACATGATGGTAAAGAGTGTGGAGGAAGAGTTACACTTGGCAGATCTGCAAGAGACTTTTGCCAACTTGGTAAAAGTTAATTTAAAGTTGAATCCAGAAAAATGTGTTTTCGGAGTGCAGTCCGGGAAGTTTTTGGGGTATGTGATAAGTGAGAAGGGCATACAGCCTGATCCAGACCAACTTAATGCTTTACTGCAGATGGATCCTCCTTGGAATATTAAAGAAGTACAAAGATTGACAGGGAGGTTAGCTGCTCTAAACTGTTTTATCTCAAGGTCTTTGGATAGATGTGCCCCGTTTTTCCAAACTTTAAAGGGTGCCAAAGAATTCAACTGGTCTCCAGGCCTTTGATGAAATAAAAAAGTATTTATCCTCCCCAAAACTCTGTTCAAACCTATTGATGGAGAAACGTTGTATATATATTTAGCAGTCTCCGAATGTGCTATAAGTGCGGTGCTAGTAAGAGAGGTGGACAATTATCCTTGTCCGGTGTACTACATCAGCAAAGGCCTGATAGATTCTGAAAAAAAAGGTATCTAAAACTTGAAAAGCTAGCACTAGCATTAGTAATTGCTGCTAGAAAGATGAGGCCCTACTTTCAGTCTTATTTTATTGTCGTTTGGACGTCTTTTCCCTTGAAAAATATTCTTCAAAAGGCAGACATATCAAGCAGAATGACCAAATGATCAAAAGAATTGGGAGACTATGACATTGATTTTGCCCCTCGAACTGCAATCAAGGCTCAGTCTGTAGCTGATTTCCTAGTTGAGTTTCATTCGGACAGGAGTACTAAACAAGCTACAGGTGAAAAGACTAAGAAGATATGGGTTGTTCGGACTGATGGTGGATTAAATACCATGGGTTGTGGTGCTGGGATATGTTTAACCTCTCCGTACAGAGACAAGATGTATCAGGCTATATGTTTTGCTTCCAGGGCCTCTAACAATGAGTCTGAATATGAAGCTGCTATAGCTCGTTTGAAGTTAGCCCACATTTGTAGAGCCAAAAGGGTCAGGTTAATGAGTAATTCTCAGCTTCTTATCCATCATGCCCAAGGTCAATCTGAGGCCAAGAATGAGTAGTTAATTAAATATTTATTCATTCTTAAAGATGTGGCATTTAACTTCAAATAAATTAGCTATGAGCACATACCCAGAACAGAGAATGCACTAGCAGACTCCTTGGCAACCATAGCATACTCTGAGTCCTACCCATGGATTCATGTGTAGGAGTGCCCATCCATTCAACTCGATCAGAACAAGGAGTAGAAAGAAGAAGAGGAAAGTTTAAATATACAAGTGGTTCAACCTAAAGAATGGAGGTATCCTCTTCTTCAATACATTTCAGATGACATTTTGCCTCCGGAAAAAGAAGTAGCAAGAAAAATGAAGTATAGGGCTCGTGGATTTTTAATCATAAGAGATGTCTTTTACAATAAGTCTTTTAGTAGGCCTATTTTGCAATGTTTGGGGATTGAAGAGTCCCAAATAGTTTTGTCTAAACTGCATGATGGTGAAGGGTCAACACATTGTGGTTATAGAGCATTAACCCGAAGATTCTTGTTGTCCGGATACTACTGGCCCTCCATAATGGAAGATGCCAAAGAATTGGTGAACAAGTGTGATACATGCCAAAGATATGGTAATGAAATTCATATCCCACATGTCCCTTTGGAGTCGATTTCTGAGCCAATACCTTTTGCTTGTCGGGGGCTGGATCCGGTGGAACCTCTACCTATGGCGTCCGGAGGATGCATAACTATTATTGTAGCCATTGATTATTTTTCAAAGTGGATAGAAGCTGCCCTCTTGGCAGGAACTACTTCAAAAGCTGTTATAAAATTTATTTTATCTAATATTCGCTGCAGATTTGGGGTTCCACAGAAGATAAACACAGACAATGGGCCACAATTTTTTTTTTTCGGAGGGAACCCGCAGCCGCTACTCAGGGTGCAATGAGTGCGTACAGGGTAAACCCTCAGTCTGACGCGATAGCCTACAAACCAACGTTAGAAGGTAAACCACACAAGGTGACAGGCTCAGCCGAGAAAGTGTATGTAGAGGGACTCGAACTCATGAACTTTTGGTCATAAGAATGCCATACTCAACCAACTCGGCTACCCCTTTGGGGGCCAATGGGCCACAATTTGATAACAAGGATATGGAGAATTTTTGTGCCTCTAGAGGCATTCAACATTTCTTCTCTTCTCCTTTCCACACACGGGAATATGATCAAGTTGAAGTGGCAAATAGAACCATCATGTCCGGTCTTAAAAAGAAATTAGAAGGGGCTGTTGGAAAGTGGCCAAGCTACATACAGAAAGTGCTATGGGCCTACCGTACTACTCCTAGAGCTGCTACACAGGAATCGCCGTTTGCCTTAGTATATGGTATGGATGCAATTGCTTCTATAGAAGCAACTCTTCCATCATACAAAGTCCACAATTTTTCCGAACAGGCTAATGAAGTGGCATTCAGAAGTCAACTCGACTTGATAGAAGAGAAAAGAGTTAAGGCTCACCTTAGAGCCACCCATTATCAGGGATTAATGAGAAGCAGGTTTGCTTCCAACGTCAGAAGAAGGGATTTTCAACCAGGGGATAAAGTGTTGAGAAAATTCTTCCTACATACTAAAGAGAAGGAGTTCGGCAAGCTAGCTCCAAATTGGGAAGGACCCTATGTGGTCATTGAAAAGCTTAAGCCTGGGACATACAAGCTTCAAGATAAAGATGAAAGAATCTTAAATCACCCTTGGGACATTGAACACCTTCGGTTGTATATAGAATAAAAGTCATGTAAATATTTACTTGTTTAAAGTCCATGGAAATATTAGGAGACATACTCTTTCCTACCCTGGTGGCGCGGGGAGGTTTTAATGAGGTGTCCGGTATTTTTAGTAAAATTTGATGCCTTCTTAAGAAATTCAGAGTGTTTTTACTTAATATTCATCGTCAAATTTTTATTTAAACACATGACGACTTAAATGGAATGAGTGATGACTACTTAAACATTTGTCATCGGAGAATTTAAAGAATCTCACTTTAGAATGTTTCTAAGTATCATTGACAGATCGGATTGATCTGATGGAAGGATGACCATTTAAACATTTGTTATCGGATTATTTAAACACTCTCACTTCAAGATACTGGTAAAATAACTATGGGATATTTAAACATCAGCCATCAAGAATGGGCAAACATAAAACAAGGCAAGAATTGTGCAAAATAAAACTGCCTGGTTAGCACGGGGGAATGATATTAAAACATATGAGAATGCCTTGGTCATCCAAAGACTTTGAAGTTTAAAAATAAAAGGCTTATCCGGGCATGATCCGGACACGATTAAAAAAATTTCTTGGTCATCCAAGGAATTTCGTCTGACATAAGAGTAAAAGAAAAACATAAAATAGTTAAACTTTTAGGGTTGAACTCCCTTAGATGTTCGTGCTTCATCTTGTTTCTTTTTTGGATCTTTGGGTTCATCATTAGGGCTCTCTCTGGTCCCTTCTTCTTCATCGGTGGTATCATCATAACCACTGGAATAGTTGTGCTTGTCACCATCTACCATAGTATAGAATGGGAGATCCTCGTATTCCACATATTGCCATAAAGTGTCAAGCGTCCTCTTCGGGAATGTTCGTTGGAAAAGCAAGACCATATTGGATTTGACTTCGGCATACCTCTCTTCTTCGGAGTCTATCACCTTGTTGGTGTATGCATCAATCTTGTCCTGAATTATCGTCTCATGCTCCTTTATCAAATCCTCTTTCTCCTTGGTGATTTTGGATACAGCATCCTCAAGAGAAGTCTTGTCACCGGACAGGGTTTGGATGACATTATCTTTGGCCTTCACTTCCTCCTTCGAAGTGGAGAGATCCTTTTCCAAGCCAGAACACTTGGTTTGGAGTTCTGTGTTAACCACCTCCGAAGCGGCCATCCTGGTGGCCAAATCTTTTTTCCCCGTCTTCAACTCCTCGAGCTCTTTCCTTAATGCTTCAACATTCTGATTGGCGTTAAGGAGGTAATTAGATAAACTCTCTTTGTCTGCGTTGAGTGTGTTGATAAGGGTAGATTGGCTTCACACTTGCCTCTCCAGGTTGAGCATCGGTTGGATGTTACTCAGTAAGGAGTGAGTCATCATGTCATTCTCCCCTAAAACAGAAAAAGACTTACCATTGAAGGTAACCATGTTTGAGGATCTTGAAGGAAGGTAGGGGCCAGCAAAGTCGTCTTTTTCAAGGTCTCCAAAGTAAAGGCAAATGTTTTTTAGGCCACTGATGTCTACTCTATCTATGTTGATATCCCCTCCGGTACCCTCTCCGGTGTGAAAATCACTTGGGATTTGTTCTACCAATGTGGGGTCTGTTGGGTTGGTCGGAGGAAGAGGCTCTGAAGGCCGGAGAGCAACTTCATCCCCCGAGGAGATTTTCTTCTTCTTGGCTTCCCTATCTTCACCGTTTGCTCCCCATTTTCGATCCTTCTTGGGATCCTTTGAAGGATTTGGAGGTCCACCTGCCTCTTTGATACTCTCATCTTCAACCAATTGAAGTAGAGTAGCATCGATTCCCCTAGGCCTTGCACTTCCTGATTTGCTGGGACGATCTCCTCAACACCACCTTGAGCAACCTCAGTTGCATCTTGTTTCTTCTTGCCTTTCTTGCCCTTCATCTTACGTGGGGCTTTTGCTCTGGAAGGCAAGGCCAGCTTCCCATCCTTCTCCTATGTTCTCTGCAGGATGACACCCGGAGGAGGTAGAGTGGTCAATTCCTCCCAAGTAAGGTCTCTCCGGCCAGTTGTGTTCCAGAGATGGAACCTCACTAAATTGCCGGTAGTAAACCAATTGTGGAAACGATTTCCCCATTTGTCAGCAACCCAAGCATTCAGCTTGGCACAAGTTGTCTGCCCCTCCTCCACATAATCGGAGAACTCCTTCGGCAGCACTACCCAAAGAAAATGAAGAAAAGTTTAGAAACAAATTTTTTGTAAGGAAAGAAAGACAAGCATGATTAAATATTTACCTGAGCTTTTCCCGTTCTCCCAAGCCCCACTAATAAACAAGAATTGGGTGTTCCAATTCTTCTCCGATTCAAGCAAATCATCCACCACTTTGAAGTTATCTCCCATGTTGTAATGGTAGAAAGGGATGACGTGGTTCTTGCAGAGGCTGGCCACAGCAGCGAATTGCTCCATTGGAAGCGGTATTCCGGAGAGCCTTGAGGCTATAATGCAAGTCATGAAACACTAAGCTTTATCAGATGAAAGTATATGACAATCTCTGGGTCCAATGGAAATTTGAGCCCCCAGTTGAACAGCTCTGTATAGATGACTATCTCGCTCAGCTTACAGTCTATTGGGGTCTCTAGGGTGGCCGGTATCATCACCTTGACAAACTCAGGAATCCCTCACGTTGTCCGGATCCAGCCTAACTCAGCAGTGTGAGTGTAGATATAGTTGATGTTCTGCATGGCCAGTAGATACTTCACGCTCACCTTGTGGAAGCAGGGTCCCACTTTACCTTCCAGGGACTCTGGCAAGTCCGGGTGTTTCAAACACAGTTTCTCTTTACCTTTGCCTTTTTTGTCAGTGGAAGCTTCCCCCGTCTGTCCAGAGACGTCTGCTGTCCTCTATCACCTTTTCCATCACCATGGAAGGTTTTTCAATTTATCTTGGTGGGAGAGTGCTGGTGGCAGTCTCTGTAAATTGTCGGATGGTTGAGCATCACCCGCTCCTAATGGTCTGGTGTCCGGCTAGGGTTCAGGTCCGGAGGGCTCATTTTGAGAGCTAGTTCCAGTGGCCTCCGGACCAGAGGATTTATCCTTTGGGACTCTGATAGATGCCCCTAATCCTGTAGCTTTGTCCTTGGCCCCAGACTTAGGAGGCCCTGATTTCGGGGACTTAGACTGCGAAACAACAGCTTGACCCTTTCTAGGCGGCCTGTTCGGCGAAGGGTGACCTTTTCTGGGGATTTCTCAGCATCTGACCACATGGCTATAAACGAAGAGGGTCTCCTTGTGCTTGATATGGCTTTTTCCCGTTCAACAGTGGGTTGTGACTCCTGAACCGAAGAGCCTGATATAATGGGCGAAAGACTTGGTTGAAATAACCGCCTAGGTTTGGAACTTCTAGTAGAATATGAACCTCGATCAGCCTCTGAAGATGGTGTTTCGGGTTTATCGTTTGGAGAAACTGGGAGACCCTCTACAATACGCCTCTCTCGCTCAACCCTTTGCGCTTATTCTAACTCCGAAAGATTAAGCCACCCGTCTTTTACCAATGTGTTTCTTGTCGTAAACATAAACTTACACCAAAAGAATTTTCAGAAGAGAAGTGAAAACTTTGAGATAAAGAAATGAGAGAGTAATGAAGATGGTAAAACAATGAAAATAAGCAATTTATAGTATTAAGACAAAAAGAGTTACCAAATACCTAGGAGAATATAAAAAGACAAAAGTAATGATTGAAGACGGCGCTGACATCATGGGTATTAAATGAAGAGGTTGCTTTTTGAGATTAGTGGGAGCGCCGTTCTAAGAGAAAAACGGCTGGTGAGGCAAATCAAAAGATGACACATGTCCCACGATCCATAGCAAAACTTTTGAACTTCTGAGAAGTATTCAGTCCGGAAACATCTTGAGCTGAACACTTAGACAGTCCGGAGAATGTTGCAAGTGCCTAAGAGGATTTTTTAGGTCTTGCCAGAGGCCTTCGACAAAACCTAAAAAAGGGGCTACCGATGAGTCCGGAAATATTCACCACTCACTGTAGAAACCGGACATGGGCAATTCGGACAAAAGTCACCCACTGAACCATCTGAACAGGACAAAAGTACTCAATAACTAATCACATTTTGACTAAACTAATTGCTAATCTGCTTAATAAACTAATGGGTTTTTGAACTCGACCCAGTTTCATAAGTTTGACCCGAAAGCCCATATGGCCCATAATTAAGGGTATAAATACCCAACCACTTTCATTAATGAGGGTAATGAACATTTAATACAACCATGCAGCTTAAATCTCTTACTACAAAACACTTATACATTTAATACCTTTGAAACACCACAAAACACCTGACGAAATTACCCTCAGTCAAAAATAATCCACACCAAAACTAGTAATCTAACTTGTATTCGTATATCCATCGAGTACCCCAAGAAAATTATAATATTAGATGCACATGTTTTTAATATCCTTCTAGTACCCTAAAACTCATCCAATGTTATTCCAATATAATGTACTTGGATTGCTAATAACTTGAATGAATTTACTCACCACAAATGAGATATCCAACATAGTGCATAAAATTGCACACACCATACTTCCTATAACGCTTACATATTCCAATCGAGTCATTGTTCTTCCCTCATATTTCCAAGTTTTAAACTAGAATCAAATGACGCATGTACTTTTACAAATTTCAAATATTTGAATTTATCAAGTATCATTTCAATATAATGAAATTAACTTATGAAAACACCTCACAACTTTTAATACATTTATTCATAATATAGTGTCCACTCCTTCAAGATCCTCCGTCTTAAAATTAGAGGATGGAAACCTCTTTGTTTCCAAACTCTATTGTATTATATTATTTGATATGATCAAATAATATATGTATAGGCACACAATGACCATCATGTCACCGCGAACCTAAATATACAAAACACTTGCCTCGCATATTAAGTCTAAACAAATCTGATACAATCTCATGGTCAAACTTTACACGTCAATTCTTAAGTGTTTTTGTAAGACCATAAAATAAATTAATAATATTATATACTTTATTTTCATTTATGGGATGTATAAAACCTCTAGGCTCTTTCGTATATACCTTCTCATCAAGATTTCTATTTTCAAAAGCCAATTTGACGTCCATTAGACGAAATTTCAAATTATATACCGACGTAATTGCAAGAGAATTTTAATGCATGTAGTTTCATCAACTAAAGCATAGGGGTCAAAGTAATTGTTAGAATATTCAGTGTATTAATGTTAGAATATTAAGTGTATTAAGTTTCCTTGTATATTCCTCTAAGTTCTCTATATATTGAGAGCCTTACTTGGGTTTGCATTATGTATAAAAAATAGTTCAATACAAAAAGGAACATTTTCTAATAAAACACAAAACCCTTCCTGGGAATGTACAATTCCATGTTTTGTCCCTAATCATTCTGCATCTTGTTTGATTGTTTCTCTTAACATGGTATCAGAGCACGTGTGATTCTGGGAATTCTAAACATCCTCAGCAAAGATGGCTGGCAATAAAGTCGTGGTCAGTCAAATCCCTGATGAATTAACAATGCAGATTGCTGTCATTCTGAGAAATGGTCTTGGAACAAAACCACAAACAATTAACCCCGAGAATTTATCCCTAGGGATTAAACTCGGTGGTGACAACTATGCCCTATGGGCAAACCTGATGAAGAAAGAAATTGGGGGAAGGGGGGACGTTCTCACATTACAAGGGAGCCGACACCTCCATCCAAAACTGACAAAACATATACACAGTGAGAACAAGATGATCAATGTGTTTTCACATGGATTATCCAGAATCTTGAATCCAGCTTGGTGAATAATGTCTCGCAATATCCCACTGCAAAATCCCTCTGGGATGGGTTAGCCACTACATACGTGTCTGGTACAGATTCGTTACAAGTGTTTGACCTTCATAAGAGGGCAAATTCATTAAGGCAATGGTCCGATACACTAGAAGACTTGTGGAACAAACTGCAGAACATCTGGATGTCTATAGATAGGCGAGATCTGAACCCTATGAAAAGACCCAGAAGACATTCAGATCTACAATAAAAAGACTCAAAAACAAAGACTATCAATTGCTAATGGCGATTAATGACAAGCTGGAACCAGTCAAGAGAGATATCCTGAAAAAGGATCATTTTCCTTTTGTGGAAACCGTATATGCTACAATACGAAGGGAAGTGGCCAGGCTTAATATACTAAAATCAAGTTTTTCTGATAGTGACTCGATTGAAATTGGAATGGGTTTGGCTACTAAATATTCTGCACAAAGGTTTAAATTTCGATCCAAAGAGAAAGAAGATAAATCCAATTTGTATTGCACTCATTGTGGGATGAAGAAACAAACTAAAGAGATATGTTTCCAGCTGGTTGGCTATCCAGAATGGTGGGAGGACGTTCATAAGGAGAAAAATAACCAGCATTTCAGATCTAATGTCAAACGGGCTTCGTCTACAAGTGGCGGTGAAGATCCGACTAAAAATGAGCAAGTAAGTGGCATTAGTTTTGGAGGAATGGCGGCGAACTCCTATGAAAAACTTGGAGGTAAAGGGTTTGAGAAATCAATGAATTGGATCTTTGATTTTACGGTTACGGACACCATGTCTTATGATCCTAAAGACTTTGGTGACATCTCATCTTCAAAGAAGTCCCATATTGAGACTGCTAGTGGAGAAATTTGTGAAGTCAAAGGGGGAGGTTCAATTATTTTTTCGGAAAAAATGGAAACTAAACACTGCCTCTACATTCTTTCACTATTCTTAAGGTTATTATATGTTAGTCAAGTGACAAAACAACTCAACTGTGTGGTTCTTATGTATCCATCTTTTTGCATTTTACAGGACATTCGTACGAAGGAGATCATTGGGCGTGGTACTGAACAAGGAGGTCTTTATTATGTTGATGAGGTAGTTCATAAGGGACATGACATGCTTGCTCACGGAAAAACCGAAAGGCAACTTTAGTTATGGCACCGGCGACTTGGTCATCCTTCTTTTAGCTATCTTAAAAGTTTGTTTCCTAGTCTTTTTTTTGAATAATTCCATTCATAAGAAATGTGAAACCTGCATTCCTGCAAAAAATCGTAGGGTCTCATTTAATCAAAGTAATACTAGAGTTGATTATGCTTTTTCGCTAATCCATTCTGATGTTTGGGGTCCAGCACCAAATTCCACTAACAATCAAATCAGATACATTGTTTTATTTGTGGATGATTTCTCAAGAATGACTTGGATATACTTCATCAAACATAAATCAAAAGTACCATAAATATTTGTTTGTTTTTACAAAATGATTTTGACTCAATTTGAAAAAAAATACAGATTCTCCGTTCTGATAATGGAACAGAGTTTGTCAACCAAAAAATGCATAATTTTTTCAAAAAAATGGTCTTATCCATCAAACCACTTGTCCAAACACACCTCAACAAAAAGGTACTTCAGAACGAAAAAATCGTACTTTACTTGAAAAAACTCGGGCTATTATGATTGAATTTAGAGTTCCTCATTCTCTTTGGCCAGAAGCTCTTGCTACAGCCATGTATCTTGTAAATCGTTTACCAACTCGATGTCTAGGAAATAAAACTCCATTATAAGTGCTTGCCACCTAAGTTACAATTCCATCTGTTATGACCTTACCACCTCGTGTCTTTGGTTATTCGGTGTTCGTTCATATCCCTAAAACTAGTCGAAACAAACTTAATCTATGTGCTGAAAAGTATGTATTCGTTGGGTACGGTATTCATCAAATGGGATATCGGTGTTACAATCCGGTTACTCGTCGAATCCATGTCACCATGGACCGTGACTTCTTAGAATCTGATTATTTTTTTGACCACCAATCTCGTTCTCAGGGGGAGAAAGTAAGTGAATCACTCGACTGGTTGCTATATGAAAGTTACTTTGAGGATGTGCCGCCAGAGTCGGGAGATGGCGCCACCGAACACGCCTCTTCCAACATAAAGGACACTAACGAGGCAGTTCTTACCACAAATAATTCTCCCGAAGACAATTTCCAACAAGAAATAAATACCATGGATACTACCAATGAATCAGCCGAAGAAAATATTCATCAAGAGGTAAACAATTTACAATGTCATAATTTACAAAATGCTACTGACCATGACATTTCAGGAAGTTCATTTGTTGAAACTCAAACTTCGGTTCTTCTCTCAAGAAAAAATAAAGGGGTTCCTCCTGACCGGTATTCACCGGAACACGTTCCTCGTGCTTCTACATATCCGGTAAAAATGGATAGGAAAGGAATGACGAAGATTGCAAAGGCGTTTTCAGCTACTATTCTCTCTGAACAAATCCCTAAAACAGCTCAAGAAGCTAAGAAGATGACTGAATGGCATGAGGCAATGAATACCGTAATGGAAGCTCTAAAAAGGAATGGTACATGGGAGAATTGTGTGTTACCACAAGGGAAGAAAGCAGTCGGGTGAGATGGGTGTTTAATATAAAATATAAATCTGATGGAACCATTGAGGGACACAAGGCAAGATTGGTTGCCAAAGGATATACACAAACATATGGTATAGACTACTCTGAGACGTTCTCTCCGGTGGCAAATATTGACACTATCGGAGTTTTACTTTCAATAGCCACGAATAAATATTGGCCTCTTCATCAATTTGATGTAAAGAATGCTTTCTTACATGGATACTTGGAAGAAGAGGTATATATGGAACCTCCACCATGGTTCTCTGATGGTTTTCAGGAAAATGAGGTATGTAAACTAAAAAAGGCATAATATGGGCTCAAACAGTCTCCTCGTGCTTGGTTTGGGAGATTTACAATAGCAATGAAGCAGTATATCTACAAACAGAGTAATGGGGATCATACCTTGTTTTACAAAAAGAGAGGATAATTAGTCATTTGTCTTATAATATTTTTCGACGATATGATTATAACGGGGAATGACGAAGAAGAAATTAGCTCTCTTAGGAAAGACCTCTTCAAGGAGTTCAAAATGAAAGACCTTGGGGGATTGAAGTATTTCCTACGAATCGAGGTTCTTAGGTCAAGAGGAGGGATTTATATCTCCCAACGGAAATGTATATTGGATTTATTAGCTGAAGTTGGCATGGTGGATTGCAAACCAAATGACACTCCTATGGTTGTGAATCACAAACTAAAGATAATTGAAGGGGCCAGACCAACGAGTAAAGAAAGGTACCAAAGGTTGGTGGGAAAATTGATTTACTTGGCTCACATTCGACCCGACATTACATATGCGGTGGGAGTAGTTAGCCAGTTCATGCATCATCCTCACGAACACCATATGGAGGCAGTAATGAGGATTATTCGATATCTCAAAGGCACACCAGGAAGAGGCATAATTTTTAAGAAAAATGGACACCTTGATATTGAAGTATTCACAGATGCTGATTGGGGAGAGAATCCTAACGACAAGCGATCAACTGCTGGCTACTTTACTCTTCTTGGAGGTAACTTGGTGACTCGGAGGAGTAAGAAACAAAAAGTAGTATCACTATCAAGTGCTGAATCAGAAGTTAGAGGAATCGTTAACGGGAATACCGAGATACTTTGGTTAAAGAAGATAATGAAAGAAATCGGATCCCCCTGAAGTGTCCAACTCAATTAATGTGCGATAATAAAGTTGTGATTAAGATTTCAAACAACCCGGTCAGCACGATAGAATAAAGCACGTTGAAATAGATAGGCACTTCATAAAAGAAAAGATTGAAGATGGGGCAGTCGAACTTCCGTTTGTTAGATCCGAAGACCAACTGGCAGACATCCTGATGAAAGCGGTTGCTGCAAGAACATTCGAATCAGTTTTATCCAAGTTGGGTATTGGTGATCCCACTACACAACTTGAGGGGAGTGTTAGAATATTCAGTGTATTAATGTTAGAATATTAAGTGTATTAAGTTTCGTTGTATAGGCCTCTAAGTTCTCTATATATTAAGAGCCTTACTTGGGTTTGCATTATATAAAAAAAGAGTTCAATACAAAAAGGAACACTTTCTAATAAAGCACAAAACCCTAGCCGCTTCCTGGGAATGTACAATTCCATGTTCTGTCCCTAATCATTCTGCATTTTGTTTGATTGTTTCTCTTAACAGTAATATATTCCTTCATTTTATGGAAATTATTTAATGACCAGTCTTTATTTAAAAGATTAAATAGTATAATATATATATATATATATATATGCTAATTTTTCTTTAATACTTACTTACAACCAATTGGTTTTGAAAACCCCTAGATGTTATGACCGATTCCAAGGGTTATTACAAATTATTAATAACATTTCCTCATCAATTAACTTTCCCTAAAATTTACAATTTTGTGACAATATCACATTTTTATAAAATTTTGGGTTGACTTCTAAAGAAGGTACCACCTGAATTTTCTAGGTGATTTTTTCATAATTTGTTTTCTACAAAATAGAAAGAAATCATTTAAGAATAAATTTCATGTCTTTTCTCTTTTGAATCCTACGAGGTTCATATGGTTGGTGTTCAACCAAATTTGCTTCTTGCGCAGTCTTTTCCTCGAATTATATGGTACCTTAAATATAATTATAGTTAAACTTAGATTTAAAAAACTCATTTTATCTATATTCAAACACCACATTAGACTCTGAATTTAATATCTTATAAGTCTTGCAATTTGTTACATACCCAATGAGCACGCATCTTATAGTTTTTGGATCCAATTTTATTCTTATATGATCTGTGTTTTTATAAAATACTAAACACCCCCATACTTTATAATATTCAATGTTTAATTTTATTTCTTCTCAAAATTCATATAAAGATATATTAGCTTTCTTCAATTAATATAATTATTTAAATGATATACCGTTAAAACATATTCTTTCGTAGATTAATATACAACTTAGAATTAAACAACGTGACATTGATCATAATCAAATTTTTATTTTACGTTCAACCAATCTATTTTGTTGTGGTGTATAATAAGGCACCGAACATTGTAGATTATCCTATTATCTTCTAAAAAACTAGAAAATTATCTTGAGAACTATTATGCCTCTATCATTATGTAAGATTTTGGCCTTAGTATGTAACTGATTTTAAACTTTACTTTTGAATATTTTTCAACATCCTTAGCCTTTAACTTCATGTTTAAGAAATTAAGGATAAGGAAATATAGAGTAGTCATCTACCCTCATGCGTCAAGATAGGAAATATAGAGTAGTCATCTACCCTCATGCGTCAAGATATTTTCTAACTCGTATATATTTGTGTATTAAGCACAATATATTTTGTATATTTTTCTATAAATTTATAAGGATTTTTAATTAATTTAGATTATGCACATAATTTAAAATTTTCATACGAACCTATATCATTTTTTATGTCTTATTTTTATAATTCTATCTATCATGTTATGACTTATATGAGAAAGTCTACCATGCCATAATAAATAATCAATACTGCAGTAATTCTACACTAACAAAATTCTGTTTTAGCCAAAACAACACTATACACCAAGTTTTTGTTCATTTTCTGAACATTTAAGATGTCGGTGAGAGTTATCATTTTCTCACTTGTAAATATTAAATTTTCACGTCCTTCTATTTTTAATTTGTTAGTGTTTCTCATTTACACCTCAAATGCATAAATATTTTCTATAAGTAGTTTGTATTGAGTTTATTGTAGGCAACATGGACTGAAGCACAAGTATCACACCACCCACAAGAGAATTTATTTTCCGCAATATTGACTTTAGTCATCATTACCAAAATTTTATTTTCAATAGTGTTTACGCTCTCACTATCATTTCAAAAATTTCAATCTCTTGAAAAATAGTATAGTCTACGATAAAACAATGGATAATTTCCTTCATCTGGACACTTGTTTTATTTTTGTTCCAACCATTATTTCTCATAATTTGTTTTTCTCTCTTTTGGATATAACCATATTGATGCTCTTTAAAATTTTGTACTCTTATAATATTCATCATTATTTATGGACATGAATAATATACTATTTTTTTCGATACACGAATTTAAATGAGAATAATTTGACATACTAAAAATTCATAATTCCAAATTGAGAAGCATGATCCAGAACTTAAGCCAATGGTGAGAATATCATATTATCCCTCAATTATGCATGGATTTCTCATCATGTTTATCTAATCGAACTAGGTTTTGATTTATGACCTTGGTAGTAGTCATACGGTTTCTGATTTTATTTATACTAAGTCTATCTCATTGTAAAAGAAATAGAGTAACATAAATAATAACTTACATAATTTTGCATAAAAGTTTCGTTGGGAAGTTGATAGAAAGTCATCGGAAAGATGAAGAATCTAAGACACGTGTATGGATACGATTTCTAAAAATAATTATTTAGATTATTTTATTGATTTTATTGATTTTATTGATTTTATTGATTTTATTGATTTTATATTTTTTTTAAATCTTGGTTGGAATATAATAAGTCTTTTAAATTCCAATACATCAAAAATCAAATTTGACCAAGATTTGGTTGAGAGAAAGATTTATACTTAAGAGAATTATAAGATTTATAAGTTATGTTATTTTTCCTTTAGCCTAATAGCCTATTTATATGATCTTATAAACCCCTGCCAAATGCTACAACTATTCATAAACATATATAATCGATAAATGCTCATTTTTTAAAATTTACAAACTTTCGAATATTAACTTGTTCGTCATTATTGCTGTGATGAACATTGTGGAAAGGGAGATTTAAATCCATTTCCATTATTATAGAATCTTCATTTGTTTTGCCTATTTTTGTGTCTTCAAACTTTGATTTTCCTTAACTTCCTCTCTCTTTACTCTTTTTATTTTCCTGACAAGGAGAACTAATTTACCATTATCCACTAACATTTGCATTTCATATTTCAACGGAAAATAATATGTTGTAGCATGACCATTATCACAATAGTAAGCACAATAAAATATAAGAGATATTTCATGGTTTGGAGTTTCTATATATCATAGAGGTCGATAGTTAATTTTGTCCCATGTCCTATCAAATGAAGTCGCAATTGAAACATTCAAAGAAGTAAACCTTTTGTTAGGATTTTCATATTATGAATACCAAGGCCCTTGCCACTTTTATAGATTTTTTTATCTTTGATCCTCCACACATTTTCTATTAGACAACCACTCATTTGTCTATGAGACTTAATTGACACGACCTTCTCTATTCTAGTTTTTTCTACCTTGATAAATATCTCGAATCATCTCAACAAATTTTTCATACTATCAACTGGATACTTAACTAAATCTTTAAGTAACATGTTATGTTGGTAGACCTCTTTTAAAAACCGCCAAGACCACTCCTTCAACACAACCATCTAAGTTATTCATTTATTGTACGAACCTTTGTACATAATTTCTCGAAGATTCACCTTGTTTTTAGTAAAAAAATCATAATAGAATATTTTTTATTTTTGATCTTCTTATTTTCAATTAATTGCTTCTAAAAGAAGTCCACAACTCCTCAAAGATTTTGATTCATCTAGAAGATAGATTATTAACCCATAACAATGTGTTTCTCATAAGTTTCGTTGAAAATACTCTACATATGAGGGTCTCATTAGCCTAATAATTAAACATATCATTTATGGATTATTGTATGTGATGCTCTCGATCTTCAGTTCCATCATACTTATCCATCTTGTAAGGACCAAAATTCCTTGATAGATCACTTTCAAGAATATTTTAGGATAAAGGAGATTATATGAAAGTATAAGCAGCTAAACTTAGATTTTTCACAGTTCATTTACACACATAACTTACATTTTTTTTCCTTTAGAATTTACTGCATTACTGGAATGTTCGTCATTCTGAAATGTTCGTCATTTTCTTTCTCTTTTTTCCTTTTTTGTATAAAATTTCATGAGGAACTACCCTATTTTGATTCTCATTTTCTATTTCGATGTAGCCTAGAAAGTCCAAACACAGACTTTTTAAATTTTATTTTATTTTATTCAAATATCTTATATTGTTTAAATCAAATCTAATTATATTAAGATTTTATTTTATTTTATTTTAATGTATTTATTTTATTTTCTTGTATTCTAATTTAAGGTTTTGAGAAGCTATTATATAAAGGCTTATTTAAGTTTTTAAAATAATATATTTTTATATCTGAAAATTTCAGTCTTTGTTACCCTTAGATTGGGTTTCATCATGTTACCCTTGAATTAGCGTTTTATCTATTGTTTCTTCTTCTATTTCCGTTGTGTCATCAGTTTGGTATCAGAGCCTCAGTTCCTGCTATGGGGCAAGCATATTTATGAATCCTGATTTCATCTGATTCAAGGTCTAAACAAGAGAGCAACATTTATGGTCATGAAGATCTTGAAGATTGTTTAGTATACGGGAACACACCAGGCGTTTCGATAGACGATCATATTGACTAGTTACAGAAGAAGTTTAAATTAGATACCAATCGTCTTATCAAGGTAAAACTTTCTTATCGAGATGTTGTCTCAAGTTATGAAGAAGTTTTCAAAACCATTCTTTTCATCAACTGGACATGAGGATGTTGTCTTCAGGCTATGCAAAAGTTTTCGAAACCAATTTTATTTCATCAACCGGGTGGCTTGAATGTGACTTCAAATAAGGAACACTCGAGAAGAATTTATCTTATTTTGATAAGGCCAGCGATTTTAATTCCCAGTGTAACAATTGAAAAAAGATAAAATAAAATAATTTTGGTTGTTGATGGTGATGGTGATGTGAATTCGAGGACGAATTCTTGTCAACCAGGAGATATAACATTGAAGTATGCTTCCCTATAGCAGGCGATATACAGACATTACAAATTTACCATCTAACATTGAATTGATTCTTAATCTTGGATTCATATCGGGTCGTATTCAAGATTTTTGTGATCATCTAAGGCTCGTATTCATATCTTCGTATCATCTACTTGCTTCAGTTAGCTTATTCTTCACATCAGGTCGCCAGTGATTTCTTATTGTCGAGTGTTACTTATCTAATCAGGTTAGAGTCCTACTTAAACCGTCGAATAAACACAGTTTGGGTCTTCATATTGCATGTTTATCTTAATCAAATTCATCCCCTTTATAGCATAATATTTAGAAGATTTTTGTGTGTAAAAAATTTATGTAATTACGGTTATACTATCTTTTTTTTCATACATAAACCAAATACAATTTGAATTATTGAATAAAAATACATAACTTCTAAAAATTACAAACTTACCATTTACATTTATTAATTTATAAATTATAAAAAACTAGTACGATTTTTTAAATTATTTAATATTAAAATGCTCAAACACTCTATTTATCTAAGTAAATAAATGAAAGTGGATACAGAACGAATCCGCTAGAACACCGTCCATTGCACAAACAATGTGTTACAGCGAAAATTGTTATCTAATTTATTTTTAAAAATCAAAAACAATAAAACAGATCACCTAACACACTCTAAAATTGTGGGTGACCAGCGGGTACAACCCATTCTTTCAACACAAAAAAAATATAATCGCAAGTCGCAACAGTTGTTCAACTGTACGATAGCTAGAACCACCACATTATGCATTCGGGGTCGTGGATGAGATTTGGCATTTGTTTCCATCAGTTTATTTTTCACCTTACCAACACATTTTAAGAGTATCTTAATAGACTCTTTAAATTATAATAATACTATATACATTTTATTAATATTTTTAAAACGTATTCCAACAAATAGTTGATAGTCAAATTTAAATATTTTATTTTTGATAGGTATTAGACTATCAACCTCCTGTATAATATCCTTTTTTATTGTTTCTGATATTAAAATCTTTTTTGTTTTTTTTCTAAAATCTAAAAGATAAAATAACTGTTCTAACTAAAACAGTAAAATACAATAATCTAATATATATTACAATGGTTTTGAAAATCTTATTTTAATACTTTTTTATTAATGTGAAGAAACTAAATGAGTTAAGGTGTAATGTGAACATCTTTCACCTTCGGTGACTGCAATAGATCAGAATCCAATTTTGCCTACTTTTCTCTCATTTAGCATATGACAAAGATGTAAGGAGAATTTCATAGATTATAGGCCATACTAAAACTGAATCACTCAGCCAAAGAAAAAAGATTACAAAACTTATCTTCTTAACTAAGGAACTAGCAAGCTAAATCTTGGATGGATTGGGTTGTCAAATTAAGACCCATGAAACAACTCATTCTAACAAAACTCTTCCGCTTCCTAATATTCATAAAATTGACAACCCCACTTAACTCCACAACACTACTCATTTCCACCATCCCACTTTTAATTTCTTCACTTAAATTCTTGCCATTCAATAACACTCTATATGAACCAACGAATACTTGAACCACAATTGTGTTCCTCTCTCTAGCCTCAACCCTCCCGTAACCGATCTTTGCATCACCAATAACTTCACTTCCATTTCCATTTCCATACATAAAACTAACATTGTTGTTAGTAAGTGCCAGGTATCCGTAGTTCTTGTTCTTAACTTTGATTGTCGTAACAAAAGTGATATTAAAGGAAGGGGATGATGAGTTTCTTCCGAGACGTAAGTTCTTTGCTTTGATGGATTTGAAAGTTAGGTCTGGTGTGTAAACATGGAAATATAGTGGCGCCAGGATTAACAAGCTTGTACTCACGATTACTGTCGTGGCTAGTGCGTAGACTAGACATTTGTTTGCTTTCTCTTTTTCTAACTTTTTTCTGTTCATCTTTTTTTTTTCTAGGGCCTACTTCAAGAAAACTAATAATGGTGATATTATTTATAGGTATATTTTAGAGGAAGTTGAAAAGGGAAGAAAATTTGAAACTGAAAAATATGTTTTAAAAGTTTTGGTTTTTCGTCTTAATTTTTTAAATGTAAGTTATTAATGAGTGTAAGATATATCAGTTTAGTAAAGAGTCATAATATTAAAATTGAGATGTTATTCGATTTAAAGACTAATTATAAATGAGAATAATTAATATTGTGTCTTCCTACATAGCTCTTCGGAAATGTTTATTTAGATAAGGTATCAGTTTAACTTCGACCGGTAAGTAAATATGGGTTTTAGCTGGTTTTAGTACTTAAAAGACGGGGATTTTTCTATAAACTAATATAATCAGGCACCATATAATCAGGTATCAAATTTCATATTTACAAATAAAATTTAGACCAAACGAAAACAGTTTGCTCAAAAGAAAGCATGTACAATAGGAAAAGGACATTATATTAAATCCTGCATTTGTATCAATGTAAGATATCACAAAATAGACGTAGATATATCATAACACTCTCTTATTGTTATTGTGTATATTAAGCTATAGAATATGACTGATTCTGGGCATCTATCCGCATTCAGGAAGCTAAAATTCAAAAAAAATTGAAAATCTTTTTTGAAAAAAGCTACAATGCATTAAGCCATAACAAATACAGAATATATATATCGAGTTCAGGTCTGCTTGCAACGTATTGCATCTGCTATGGCTGCGTGTCAATAGATAGGTTTTATTGCTGGACTGCCTCCTTTTATCAACTCAGACTAACTTTGCTGGTTGTGCTTGCTCTACAAAGTATCTATAACTGTATATATGCAGCTACCCCCACCATTAACATTGTTCGATCTTATTATAGATAACTATATCCAAGACTATACAACAGCTCATAACAAAAAATGCTTACTTGGTATAAGAATAGTGTTGAAATTTAAGTGGACTAGTAGGGCTTGTACTTGAACCAAAATTTATTTCAGAAATGCTCCTTATGGAACTCGAACTTGGTAGGACCTTTTTGATTGAATTCATTACAGAGGTTGCCGATTTCTTTTGCCAAAACTGGTGCTCCACAGTAGAAAACTCCTGAAGCCAATATAAATATTAATGTTTTGGATCAAAAGCATATGGTTTTTGGTTTAAGATGAACCAATTGGATATGGAGTTACCTATTCTTGCGTTGCAATGCTTAGTACTTAATTTGGACAGAACCTTTTTCCAATTAGGTCTGGCAAAATGTGTTCGTAGCTGAGAATAGAAATCCATTAGCTATTGTTTAAAAACTATGATGGTTGTACGAATTTGATAGAGAACACAATATCTTACTCGAGTTCCAGAAACTATATCGATTCCATTTTTTGCATGATTTAGTGCTTGCACCATTGTGATGAGAGCTGACCGTGCATCCCCTTCTTCATATACACTTGTCAAATAATTGTGCAATTCAATAATACCCTGAATTTTTTTAAAATAGTCAGTCCATATCCCAAAATTGTTTGAAACTTTTAACTTACAGTGTGATGTAAAGAGATTATATTATACCCTTTGATCAAGCTCTGCAACTTCATTCATGACACTTTTGAACCAGTCAAAAGAACCTTGTTCTCTAGTTACCCAGTAGAAATAAGCATTAGTGGTCCTTAATGTTCTTTTCCCTTTAGGTGAATTCCTATTGAGGGTGTAAGAGCTAGAACCACTGCTTCCAGGACTGAGGTCAGATGTCCTGCTGATATCTGAAATTAAGTCCTGAACACAAAAGGAAGCATTTATTTTCCGCCCAAGTTTCCGAATATAACACAGCACTGAGTAACTTGTTACAAAGAGTTAAGAATTACATACTGCCTGCTCCTCCATTTTAATAATGTTGTTAAGCAAATCTTTCAAGATGCTGATAAAAGGCGTTGCTCCAATACCAAGACCAACGAGCAATAAAACATCATACTTTCTATAGTCTTGCGCAGGGGCACCATAAGGACCATCTATCAAGAGCTTTGGCAAACTGTTATCAGAGAATAGTATTAAACAAGTTAATGAACATTAGATATAAACAGATCTGGGTAAGATCACTTAAATATTCAATGTACAAAAAGTGTTAGTCAGCAATAGTGCACCTTGTTTTTGTTGTTTCATCAGCTCTAAGAAGTCCGCTTTTTCCAGCCACAGGAGTCTCACACACCTCTGAAAACACACGTTTCAGCTCTTGCGTCCAGTCACCTAGCTGTCTAACGTGAATGCTAAGATATTCATCGCTTGGGGCGGAGGTAATTGAAAATGGATGCCTGCACAAAGATACTAAAGAATTTTAGGCCCTGAGGCAGCATTAGTTTTTTTTTATATATCAAACGTATTTCTAAACCTGACTGCTTGAAAATGGATGCCTGCACGAAGATACTACAGAAATACAACTATTCTAGCAAAAAAAAAGAAATAGATATAGCGAAAATACCGTTAGGAGCCACTTACCACTCAAATGAGGAAACTGCAGGACATTGAACAAACATGTACTGTCCACTCTTATACCGAAATTGAGGAGGCTTTGACATTTGCAATGTTAGAACATTTCCAGGATAAATGGCAACCTATTTATCATACAACAACAAAAGATTCATATTCTTTGCCATTACATATAAGAAGCAAAAAATATAGAGCTCCGTTACTCTTTTAATTCATCCTTTTCGGTCATACACTATCAGGACAGCCAGTCTTGCACTTTTAAGGAGGGTATATAAGAACCCGGAATCTATATTTCAAGTATTTAATTTGAAGGCAGAAATTTGGATATCATAATAAAGTAGATCTACAATATCTTATAGTTGTATGCTAAACCAATTACGGTTCAAATATCTTATAGTTGAACCACCTAATCCGCCACCATATTTAGTATCTCCCTATTCAGATGAATACATGAATTCCTTCACTAGAACTTAGATATGAACACCGACCATACTCGGGAAAAATTTCAATCCACATTTAGGGAAAACGCATATTTTCAGTTGGCTACTCCAAAATAACATCTATCACAACAATTCACTACGACATAGGGCCTATTGTTCAAATCTAATAGTAAATTCAATTTAAGGTGACTTGATCAACTACTCAACCCTCAGAACACAATGAACTACATAATCTGGAATCCGTGTATGAAAGATCACCACCGATGTTTACTGGAATCAAGTAATTGGCTTGTTTGTGTTTACCTTTACAATTCGAACTGTGTAAAATCCAGAACGGAAGCACCTCAGAATCCTTTCTCCAGCATACAGGAAAACAGGGAAAGCCAGATATATCCACGTCTATATGCACAATATCAATATGTCAAAAGAAAATCATAAGTAATGTCAAACAAATAAGAGAAAGGATGTTCTTTAACTGTACAAAAAGACAGAAATCTATTGCGATAAACATTTCAGTATTATACCGTCTTTTTGTACCATTGGCGAACCAAATAAAGGAATACACCATGGATGACGAGCAAGACATAGACAATGACAAACAGGTGGTGCGAATACCAAAAGGCATTAAAGCCAGTGAGCCTGTCAAATGGTCTTGGCAGCTTAATGAGGTTTCTCCTAAACCATCTTGTTGCTAGTGTGAATGCAACAGCCATAAAGATCAGCATCAGAATTCCAGTGACACCCTCCGGACCTTTAACCAGGTCGAAATACGTTGGTTGATGCGGTCCAAAATAATTAATCAAATAGCGCTGATAGGCATATTGGGATGACTTTATAATCTTTGGAAAATCACATGCAAGATGGTTACCAGCATGAAGTATCACCCCAACAACAATTCCACCAGCAATAGTCTGAAGGGCATCCATCCAATACGATTCGTTAAATATCAGTACAAAATTCACCAAATTAATATCTATCAACTCTATTTTCACAACAGGAACCAGACATGCCATAGAATAATTAGACCCAAACTTAATATGAACATGTTCAGAGTCAGAGCCCTAACAATCTAGTAAAGCTAAACTCCAGTACAACTGAATACCACCCAAACTTGACTTATTATGTATGCATTTACGTGTTGACGGGCACTTAAGAATGGGAATTGAGGGTGATGTCCACATTAAAGGAAGAGGAAGTGAATTGCAAATCTTATATATTGACACGAAACTTACATAAATAGACTACAACAAAGTGCATAGTGAATAATATATCGACTGAAACTATAGATTATAGTTTCAACCAACAATTGTAGATAAAGCATTTCTCCCATTTCCGCTATTATGGAATATGGGCTACTTGAAGTATAAATAAGCAAGCCAGTTTTAATTCTATGTTTTCCTATTAGAATATTTTAGTTACTAATTAAGGTCACTATCACTTGTACGGACCATCCACCTTGAGTCAGAAACATGGATACGCGTAACAACTAAAATACACTAAGGTAGAACTTTTATCAGGTCAAATATCACTTTTGTGAGCTTAGTAATTAAAGGTTGTAATAAAACCAACGGTACCGAAGGTGAGAATATTAGAATGAGCATTGTAGGAAACGTTATTAAGACTATAGTGATACAGACGGCATAATGTCAGATCTTCTGAAGATGGAGTATCTGACTTGATTTTATCATTCGTCTCTTCTAACTAGTCTTTGCCTTAATTTGTACCATGACTTTAAGTTGTATCCATCCATATATGAAGTTTTAAAACTATACAATTGGTTTTTCCCATATATATATATATATATGACCAACATACCTTTTGACAAAGTATTTATATCATGGAAGAAACAGTTTTTAATGGAAAAAATATACCTTTCTTTTTTTTTTATAGAAAAAATATAGCATATTCTGTCCTAATAAATACTCCTACTTTCTTATAATTTATTTTAAAATCCAAAAAGTCTATTTAAAAACTATAGAGGTCAAACCAAAAAATACCACCAAAGCTCTCCACTAGGATTGGTACACCAGACTTTAATCGGAAGGCTTTCTACCCTTGAATATTCCATTAAATTTCTTTTCGTTCCAATTTTTATCTTTATATTAAATCATTATTTAATAGTAATGGGATAAATATTTTTAAAAATTGATATCTGGTTGTTTAAATAATTGTTAGAAATTGGAAAAATAAACTGACAATTAGAAAAATAAAATAACTAAGTTCAGTTTTAGAGAATGTCTGTGACAGCCTTCCTCATCTATCATCACCAAACTTCTTAATGTTTCTTACTAAGTTTTCTGTTAAGGTTTTTCAGCTTTCCCTAACTTTTTTAGTTTTAATTTTATGTATTAAACGAGGAACAAACTAGTTTTCAATCGGAAAAACTAGTGACCAAATTTATCACTTGACTGACTAACTTAAATATTAGGATGTAAGAAACTGATAGCTAAAATGTTACCACAAACTTACACAAGGATATTTGGTACTTTCTAGTTTCTAGTCTAAATAAGCTACGCCAACTGTAAAGAAAGTTGACTCGAGGCAAAAGAAAAGGACAGAGAGAGATCACACTAACCTTATGAAAGTTAATATTGTCGTCAAAAGGCACAAAGCAAGCCAATCTAGTAGACCTGAGCCATGTGATAGTGTTTCTACATACAGGGAATAGAACAAGGGCCATATTGAACTTCAATGTCTCGGCCGCACCTTTGGCAGTAGGGAGGCAATAGCCCATGACATTAAATGCATCTCTCTCCTTGTATTGAAGGAATTTCCATGTAAACAACCAGACTAAGATCACAACCCATAAAGCCAAGACCCAAAGCCTTTTCCAATTTTCCTGCAAATAGTAAAGCAGTTTCGTGCTCATTCTTCTTATTGGGCTTTTATATCTTAAGCCCTGTAAGTTTTGGCTCAGGGCCTGACTTGTGTAGCTCAGCGCTTGACTGTAGCTGAGGTAAGTGTCCTTCTGTAGAAGAAGTGTCTCTAGTTGCCATAACTGCATGATTAAAGTATTAGATCAGAGAAAAATAAAATAAAAAGAATTAAAGAAATAAATTCTTTGGTCGTGCTACAAGCACAAAACAGCACACAAGATTCATTGTATAGTTAGTATATAAACAGAATCTCTCCAGAAGAGCCACATGGTAAACTAACAATGTAGATTGGGGAATAGACTTTCTAAGCGTGCGAAAGGCATTTAAATCGGAATCAAAAGTCAGTTAGAACCTATGAGTCAGAATTAGAAACTAGTCCATTTAATATGAAGTTATCAAGTCAATGTTAACATTTATTGGTTAAATCAAAATTGGTGTTGGATGGTGTTAAATAATTTTGATATTAGTTTTAAATGTGCAACATTTCATTATAGGTCAAAAAGGAATAAACTATAACAAAACTTAAAATCTTTCGAACCTAGTAATATTTTTCATTTTTTTAATTATTTTGTTTCGAAATAAGTTATATTTAATAAATATTATTTTATTTTTCATACATATGTTTTTAATAATTAGTCTATGAAATAACACTGCAGCGGTAGCAGCATGACGATGTTTTTCATACAAGTATTTTTATACAGATGTTTTTAATTATTTTTAATAAAATAACACCACAATAGCATGACTCTGCGGTTCTGTAACGCGGCGTGCGTTTTTGAGTTTGGAACGCAACGTTACTTGTGTGACAAAATCATGGCATTACAGACCGTTGCAATCGGCGTTATTTAGAACGATGTTAACAATATTATATTAAGTATAAAAGTTTTTTATTTTATTTTTAACTATTGAGAAAAAAAAACATTTTTATTATATATGGTGGCAAAATAGTGATCTCGTGTTTTATAATATGAATGATGGTATTATCAATGTATATTTGTATATTTTGTATTTAGTCTAAAGTAATTATAGACATAAAGGTTGTGACACTAATCTAGGTGGGAAGGTAATAGATGAGTGGAAAGTAACTCTAGTTATAATTCGTATGTATATATATAAACAATATTTTTATTAAAAATACACATTACTGTTTTGTTTTGTGTGATTTTGATATGGTAGTAAAAATCCTAATTTTTTTATTATCACAATTCTCATTCTTACAAAGCAAACACGAAAAGTCATCATGACTAATGATTCTTACATGTCTTAATCGGAGATCGAAACCACCAACTCAAAGGGTTCGGATTAAGGACCAAAACTATCGATCCCTCACATCCCGACTACATTCATCATATAGTCCAATCAGGCCATGTCTTGGTCTCCATCAAATTAAATGACATCAATCATGGAGCAAGGTAGTGTTATTGAACCATCACAAGAGAATGAACCTCTCATGTTTGAGCAATGGGACATGCAACAGCATAATAATTTCTTGGCTGACTCATGTTGTTGAATCAAACATTACTGAAAGGTTCATTCATACCAAGATAGTGAGCAAACCATAGGTTGACTTGCGTGATCAATTCTCTCAAAAGAATGCATGAGTTGTGTTTCGGATACAACAATCAACCGTCACTATATCACAATGCACAATGACAATAGCTACATATTGTACCAAGATCAAGGCATTGCGGGACGAGCTCGAGACAGATTACCTTGTTGAGCTACAATCAACAACAAGCCAACCTCAAACACAAAGAGAACGAGCACCTTATGCAATTTTTTATGGGTTTGCATGAATCTTACAAGACGGCGAGGTCCAATATTTTGGTCATGTCACCTTTGTCCAATGTTCGTCAAACGTATTATTTGATAATTCAAGAAGAAAGCAATGACATGTATCATCTAAGTCAGTTATAAACTTCTCCATAGCAGGTACAATCCCACAAAAAAGAAGAAATTCAAACTAGTAAATATGTGACCGCTGTAACATATCCAGACATACTATAGATGAATATTGAATTCTTAGATTTCATGTAAGTATTGTGATAAGAGGGGTCACACATAGGATAGATGTTGATTGAAAAATTAAAACAATAACAAGTCTGGACAATTTCGATGACAACAATCTTCAGTTCGTGGCAATCAACCTTTGGCGAATGCGACAAAATATCATGACATATCGGGTTCTAACATTTCTACCATTGTTCAAGGGTTCATTGTCGAACAAATACAATAATTAATCTAAGCAATCAGTGCATTAAAGCATAATAATTATGGTAATGTTGATGTCTATGTGAATGTTGCAGGTTTAATTACATCTACTATTGTATCTGTTAATTCTAATAATACAAGTTCTTAGATTTTGGATACTAATACCACATATCATATTGTCTCTCACATATCAATTTTAATCAATATTACCAATGTTAATTTACCAACTGGTGCAGCACCAGAAGTCACTCACATCGGCACATTTAATTTTGTTTCGAAATTAACCCTTACAAATGACATGTTCATGTCATCCGTTAATTTAAATTCAATTTCAGCTAGCAAGCTCACCAAAAATCAAAATTGTTGCATTGTTTTCTTTCTTGACTATTGTATTTGCATGACTTGGTTTCGGATAAGATGATTGGCTCAGGTAGACAATATGGTGGTATATACTATATGCATCCAAATAGTTAAGATATAGTTGTGCCTCAGTCATCTGACCTATGGCACTTACGTCTGGGCCATCCATCCTTGTCTTGTTTTAAATCATTTTCACATTTGCTTCCACGTATTCACAAAGAGTTAAGATATAGTTGTACAAATATTTTACAAGCAAAGCAATCACGATTGACTTTTCCTAAAAACTTAATAAATACAAAATTTATTTTCTCATTATTAAATTATGATGTATCCTCACAAAGTTCCTTCATATACTAGTTCACGTTATTTCTTTAAAATTGTTAAAAAAAATTATTTGATGTACATGGACCTTTCTTATTCACTATAAATGTGCAAACAAAATATTTATTACTTAATATTTTGCAATTTGTCAAAACCCAAATTCAAATAGATGTTCAAACAATAAGAGTGAGTAATTGTAATGAATTTCTTTATTTTCGTACTTTATTTCAAAACAACGACATTGAACTTCAAAACTCACGTGTTTACACCCCGCAACAAAATCGAGTTAGTCGAACGAAAAACATCGGCATATTTTAAATGTTGTTTATACTCTCATGTTTCAATCAGATGTACCACTTGAATTTTAGAATTATTGTGTTTTAACAACAATATATTTAAACAAACGCATTCATACTCTTTTGATATCAAATAAATCTCACATCTTCAACCTCTACCTCTCATACGTACCTAGTATGAGCTATGAATTCATCATATTCACTTATGACTTTGTTATCACCTTTCGTTTTATCACCACATCCCGCTTCATCAGCACCTCCAACCACATATCATTTTCCTCTAGTTCCTTATGATATATCGTTCTTTATTCAACGAGTCACTTCCAGCCTCCTGCATGCCACCAAGACTACAACCTTTTTACAAAGATCAATCAATCTCCAATGAAATCGATTATCATCAATCAACAAAGTATCATATCTTCCCCCTCATATATATTTTTTACATTTTTCCCATAACCACTGTGCTTTCTTAGCCTTATTATCAGCACAGATAAGAGCTTTTATCTTTTGAAAATGCTAACTATGATCCACTCTAGAGCCAAGCCATGTCTAGTTTACTTGAGGCTCCACAATATAACAACACTTGGCAGTTGGTTCATATTCCACCGAGACATAAATCTATTTGATGTCGTTAGGTTTATAAGATCAAATACAACTCTGATGGAGCCATTGAGTGATATAACAACACTTGGCAGTTGGTTCATATTCCACCGAGACATAAACCTATTTGATGTCGTTAGGTTTATAAGATCAAATACAACTAGGATGGAACCATTGAACGATATAAAGCCTGTTTGGTGGTAAAATATTACGCGTAGGTTGAATGTATTGACTATCACGAGATATTTTCTCCAACTACTAAACTCATCACTCTTCGATGTTTGTTGGCTGTTACAATTTCTAAAAATTGATATACTCATCAACCTGATGTACATAATGTCTTTCTCCATATAAATCTAGATGAGGAGGTATATATGTCTTCATCTCGTGGTCTCTGCCGACGGGAGGAAAATTTGGTATGTCGGTTTTTCCAATTCTATCTACGGTTTAAAACAAGCATTCCGAAATTGATTCTCAATTTTCTTAGTTGTTGTCAAAACTGTAGGTTACATACTTTTAAAAGCAGATTACTCATTTTTTACGAAATATCAAGGTCACAGGTTCAGTGGTAGTCTTATATATGTTTATGATATTCTATTAAGTAGTAATAACTTGGATGAAATCAAATTGTTGAGGAATCATCTACTCCAATATTTTCACATTAAGGATCTCGACGAGTTAAAATATTTTCTAGGTATTGAGTTTTCTCGATTTAAGAGAGTAATATTTATGTCTAAAAAATATGCATTAGATATTTTGCAAGACACAATATTTTCAAGAGTAAAATCCAATAAATTTTCAATGGAATCGATGAATACGGTGAACTACTTCATTATTCGACTAGATATCGAAGACTGGTTGGCAAGTTAATATATTTACAATAATCAGGCGTGCTATTGTGTATTCAAGACGTAAACTAACTTAATTTATGGGAGCATCTAGAAAGCCACATTGGGAAGCAGCGGTAAGAGTCCTCCGTTACATTCAAAACATCATCAGGTCAATGTCTCTTCTTTCCATTAGAAATTAATTTGATACTTAGTGTCTTTTGTGATTCAGAGTAGGTGGATGTCGTATGTTAAGACGGTCTATTGTGGTTATTGTACTTTTCTTGGCTCAGTGGAAATCAAAGAAATTGAATAATGTTTCATGATCATCTACAGAAGCATATTTTAGAGAAATAACGAATACTTGTTAGTAATTAACCTGCTTGAGATACATACTTCAAGATTTGAAGGTCGACTTGGACAAACCGACGTCATTGTTTTGTGATAATCAAGCGGCTTTACATATTACGGTTAATCCAGTCTTTCACAAACGTACTAAACCCATTAAGATTCATTATTCGAAAAAAAACTTCAGACCATGTAATTCATCCATGTTATATTTCTACAAAAATGCAATTAATAGACATATATATTAAAGTACTCGGGAAAAAATAAATTTGAATTTTTCTTTAACAAATTGGGAGTCTTTGATTTACACTCTCTAAGTTGAAGGAAGTTTAAAATATCTTTGGATTTATTGTAAAATAACTATAGACATGAAAATAAATGAATGATCCCACTATTTTAGGTATAAAAGTAATAGGATCATTGTATTGATTTTAGTTATAATTAACACTATTTATGATTCATATATATATATATATATAATAATAATAATTTTAAAGAAAATAAAAATTATTGTTATTATTTATCATTATTTTGTTTACATGATTTTGGTACGTATATATTACCAAATGTATTAATTATTAGTGTTGCAAAATGTTATATTGTTATGCGAAGTATTGTTTTTGTCGATAAATCATGATTCTAACAAAAAAATATGTAAAAAAATAATGTTTATTTTTTTTATATATGAAAAACAATAACAAATAATAAACCCACGATAACTATAGATAATAAAAACTCTTTTTGGACATGCCTAAAAAGGAGGCAAAAGTAAATGGCAGTTCACCATAAACTTTTATTTTCAAAATTTAAATCACTTTTTAAATAAAACAATGGAAAGGAACCCTCTATGTCATTTTCCAACGAATCAAATTGCTGAAACAAATTGTAAAACAAAGATTATTAGTTATATAAAATTCATGGATTATTAGTTATATAAAATTCATGGTTTGGACTTAAGACAGTATGTCTTAACCCAATCACGGTGGTGCGGGTCTTCTACTTCAATTGAAGCTGACTAGACCTAGGTTGAAGCAGTTTGAATCGAAGCAGATCTACTCTAATTCTCCTTTTGTCAGAGGATTGATTTGGATCTGCTTCTAAATAAACAAGATATTTAAAATCACTAGATTTTTTTGTTGAAAAAAAATAAAAAAATTATTTTATATTTAAGATATTTTGAGTTCGGTTTTTTTATATATATATAAAAAATCAATTATAATTAATTTTAACTGTCTAAATGAATATATTTAGCTGTACCTAAAAATACTCTAATTCTCCTTTTGTCAGAGGATTGATTTGGATCTGCTTCTAAATAAACAAGATATTTAAAATCACTAGATTTTTTTGTTGAAAAAAAATAAAAAAATTATTTTATATTTAAGATATTTTGAGTTCGGTTTTTTTATATATATATAAAAAATCAATTATAATTAATTTTAACTGTCTAAATGAATATATTTAGTTGTACCTAAAAATGACATCAATTATAAATCCTTGTATTTATTGTACATATGATAATGAATTTTAAAGGTTCCAAAGAATTTTCTAAAAAATATAGTATGACATTTAAAAAACAAATATAGACTCATTTATAGATAGAAATAGGATTGCAACCCCACCAAAAATAGTATCAAAGCCACCGCCTTACTTATAACAAAAGAATCAACTTGCAGTTGACTTTTAAATAAACTCTCAAGAAAAGACCGGTTTTTATGGAATTTGTTGAAAAAATATTTGTTTTTTCAAATATGTTGGAAAACGATATTTTTCAAATGGTTGGAAAACGATATTTTTCAAATAGTTGGAAATAATATTTTTCAAACATATATATATATAAATAAGGTTTTCACCTCTAAATTTAACTTTAATAATATTTAATACTTAACAAACAATAGCTTTTGTAACTACTTAAAATTAGGATGGTAATTTTTCTGCCCCATAGAATGGGTTAGCGATTTAAGATAGGTTACGGTTTGAAAATTTACTATCATAAGCTATGGATTGAATAAATTTCGTACGGATATACAATATGAACCCAATCTATGTCTGATAGATTCTCGCCAAATTAGTATTATATAAAATAATATATAATTTAAAACTATTTATGAAACTGTAAAATAAAATTGTTAATGTTATTATATATATTCGGTAATATCAAAATCATATATTATTTTATTTGTTAATATATATTAATATATTTTAAAAAAATTATTCAATATTAAATATTAAATTTGGTTTTTTAATTTATTTTAAATATTTTTTTTTCTCCAAACTCATTCTATAAAAATCTGTCTAATATTATTAACTAAATTAAAAAAAATTACTAACATATACTAAAATCATATATTAATTATTAATAAACATAAAAAAAATATAAAATATTTGTTAATTATCAGATGTGGTATATTAAAAAAATAACATTCTATATTTAGATATTAAATTTAATATTGGTTTTTAATTTCTTTTTTTTAAATATTTCTTTTTCAATCTAAAATATATATTAAAAAAAAGGACTCACTAATATATACCAAATCTATGTATTAATTTATTAATAGATAACAAAATATTTGTTAATTAATATTATACATTAAATACAATATATTTTAAAAAAAAGTATTTCACATTTAAACATTGAATTTGAATTTTTTATACTTCAAAAAAATCTTTTTTATACCCGCGTATGGGTACCTAAACCCGACGAATTCCGACGTAAAAAAAAATATATTTTTCCGACGAATACGGATTAGAATATAAATTTTAGAAAATATAGATAGGATGAATTACGATTTTAGTTATACTTGCACCTATCAAACAAATTGTCAATCTTACTTAAAATGATTTTAGATATATAATTAATTCCTCAAACTTTCTTATTGCTTTTATTATTAACAATTTAAAATAAAAAGGTCAATACTAAGTTATTTATAAGAACCATCCTAAAACTAAAGATTTACTGTTCAGAATTAATCGGTTCCATCTTCATTGATCTCTGATTTTTCTTTTCTTTTTTTCGAGGGTAATATATCAATTTCTGAACGTAGTCTTATTTTAAAACGAATCATACTCTTTCATAAGAATGTTATACAATAAATATTTAATCCAGGTACACAAAAAATATAACCGATCCAAAGAATAGTTGAATGAGTAAACCGATATTATACATTTTGAAGTTGGAAACCGATCGTTAAAAAAGTTAAGACGAGGAACATATATTATAGTATTGTGGATCAATTATAAGAAAAATAGTTAAATTAAAAATCTAATTGATTCTATTACTTAACATAATATATATACTGTGTTTAAACCTTATATAAATAATTTTGTATTATAATTAATGACTTTTAATTTTATCTTAATATTTGAGGAAGAAAATAAATGTGGTGGTGAAAAAATATTATTTGAAATAGCAGTATATATACATACGGTTATATATTTTTAGAGAAACAATTCGCACGTTATCAAATTTGGATACTATATTAAATATAGAAAACTACTCTACACACAACTAAAAATGAAAAATTTACTTAGCCTCCTCTGCACGCAAAACAAAACAATAATTAAACTAAATTAAAGTCTTAAGTAGAAGGACCCACCTCTATGTAGCCAAGTCTTTCAGGGTCCAATTCCTCCATGATCAAAGCTGCATACTCTTCTGCTTGTTCATTCAATCTTGATAATTTGTTTGCGGATGCACTAAGCATTATAATCTGTCCATTCATTCCATATTTTAGAAAAACTAAATAAGTTTATAAATAAAAAAGGTATACCATATAAATTTCATAAAAACAAAAACAAAAAATAGAGAAAAAAGGCCACCCACCCCACCACCGAAGTTCCATAATTATATTTTTGACTTTGGTTAAATTAAAAGACACACGAAAAAGTTCTAGACATGCCATCTGTAAGATTTTCTAGAGGAGGTGGGGGACAAAAACATTTCACTAGTGAATTAGATAAGATGCTTGAGAACATGGGTAACCTCTATTGTATTTTAATAAGAGTGGTTAGTATATTGCAAGTTTAAGTAATTTATGGTCACCAAATCCTCGCCTAAGGGTTAAGGTTTGTTGGTCATTCATTTGAAAGTGATGCAAAACAGCTGTAGTTTTGGAAATTAGCTTTAACATCAAGTCGCGTATTAATTTTACTTACTACTTAATCAAAAGGTCCTTTTTTTCTAGAGAGAAAATTGATTATGCTCTATGTATCTGTTTTGGGTCTTACAAATCTACTCATTGATTTGGCCGCCTATTTTGCTACTAAAACATAGACAATTAGACCAAGGGTTGAAAAACCCAACTTGCATGAACAAGTTTTTATACTGAAGATCCAAACAGACCTTAAAACTAAATAATCCAATGATTACCTCTTTCACTTCTTCCTCAGTGATTCTACCATCTTCATTTTTGTCCACCCTACAAGAAAATATAACAATAAGTTAGCCAAAAAAACTAATTATCATTAGTAGTATAATACTAGCTGTACTAATAATTTAGCTATTCATGGTATCGACAGTTGGGTCCTCGCTCGGTGGCGTTACTCACTTACTCTTGACTTCCCACGAGGATTAAAAATAATCTAAAATTAAACATTATTTATATATGCTTTAGGTAAATGATTAGTCAATCAGATTAAACTAAGCTTAGGATTAATTAATTGAAATGAAAGCGTACATATCAAAGAAGATTTGGAGTCGAGAATCGAAGCTTTGATCAGTAATCTGTGACCAATACTCGTAAAGTTCGTCCCTGTTAATCTTTTCAACTTTTAATCGTCTTCTCCTGCTCAATGCATCGAACACCTCTAATGCAAAATCTTTGGAATCTCTCATTCCTTCATGAAAATTGTAATAACTCAAGAATCAAAATCTAAAAATGTTAATGTTGAATGAAAACGAAGGATATCGATATGGAAATTAAATATGAGAACCTATGCATTGAGCGAAATCGGATCGATAGAGATAACCGTCTGTAGCAAGTTTCTCGAAATTGTTTTGGACTTGATTCCACGCATCGACGCTGTTCGTTCTATTGCTGATGAATCTTAAACCACGAATCGCTCTTTGTGCACTCGAACGAGTTCTGTCGAGTTGAGCTCGTTGCTTCCTCAGCGCGCGAGCTGCTAGAGCTGAGTCTATTACTTCTCCTCCTCCTCCTCCGTTTTGTGCCGATGTAGATGAAGCAGAGAAAGAACGCGATACGTGACCATGTCCCCAAGAGAATCGCCGTAATTCAGCTCTCAAATCGTAGGATAACTGTTTCGCTTTAGCAACGGCTTCCGCCTTCAGATCTTGAGAGAACTGCCTCAGTCGGCTCGAAGAACTTCGTTTAAACTCAGATGATCTCGAAAATGAAGAAGAAGCAGAAACCGCCGTAATGTCGATTCCTCCTCCGATTCCCACCGCCGCATCTTCAGTTTCTACGCTGCTGTTAACGACAGCCGGTTCAACACTACGTAGCACGATTGTGTTGTCGTCTTGAAGATCGATCGTCACCTCCACGAACTCCTCACCGGAGTTGGAGAAATCCGTCCCAGGTGATGTTGTGTTGCTTGATGAAGATTTGACGGCCGGGACAGTGTCGGAGGCCCATCGGCGTTCGTGCTTCGTGAACGTACTCATTTATGGATCTGTTAAGGTAAGATTCTTCTACTAACCGTTTGTATATAGTACTACTAGTAGTGCCTGCAATACTATATGTATATATTATGTTGTGTACGTATAGATTTTGACTATGATGAAAAAAAAAGTGAGATTGACAAAGATATGCAGAGAATTAGAGTTACGGACGCGTTAGAATTTAGGAATATATGGGAAAAGACATGAACCGCGTTATGAAGCTTTATAGAAAAGTGTGTGGAGAACGGAACAAAATGAAAAAAGCACGAAAAAGACAATCATGAGTGGAAAGAATGAAAGAATATTGTATATACAGTGTACACGTATTTATCAGCTTATTTAGTTAATTTGGTATGATATATTGATATTATAAAGTTTTATATTGGTATATAACTTTTATGTGTGTAATATTATAAGATAATGCATTTCATATTAATGAATATTAGGTGGAGACAATACTATATTATTTACCAACTCACATATAATAAATCTACTAAGATTTCATTCTCTTTATTTAAGAAATGATGGTTAAACGACATACGAAATATTAAAACAGCGTTAATTTTTGAGAAAATAAATTTTGAGTGTAAAATACGAGAAAATGGTTAATGTAAATACGAGATATATATTTTTCACCAAAAACAAAACTTCCTATTAATAACGAGCAAGGAATCTCAAAGTGTTTTTAATCTAGAATTTGATTTCGTTTTCTTCTCTAGGATCCAACCTAAAAAAATCTGCATAACCATTCGACCATGTTTTCCTCTTGAATAGACCTATTTTGTTTATAAAAAAGGATCAATGGTATTTTTATATATGTTCCCCAATCTACGTTAAAACATTTTAATATAAAAAAAATTAATCTCATTTGAAAAGAAAGTTAATCATAAAAAATATTATTTTTCATGTAATATTATTTTTAAGGGTAGATTATAACACCGCTAAAAGAGTATCTTATATTCGAATCCATCTTCTATATTAACTAAACTTTTATATAATTTTTTTTTTAATGATGTAGTTTTTTTCGTAGATCTATCTTATTAAGTTTTTTTTATATTAATTAAATTTCTTGATTTCCTATTTACTACTATTGTTTACCTATATCTTAAAATAATAATTATTTAGTTTTTTTATTTATTATTTAATATCCAACTCTCTGTTTATAATACACCAAATATTATTATTGATTATAAGGTTAATATTATTTTATTTTATTTTTCTTCATTAAATATATTACTATCATTTTTCTTTTAAACTTTCATTAAAAATGGAATATATCACTAATATTTTTATTAAAGAGTGAATACTTTTACAATTTTTATTAAAGACTAAATATATTTCTCACATTTTTAACGAAAACTCTCTTCCTTCTTCTATGTTCGGCGTTTTTTTGTTTTTTTTCATAATTTTATTTTTTTAACGTCTTTAATCAACATTTTTTGTTAGAAATGGTATTCAAATTGGAATTTGTTTCTAGTTTTAGGATTACAAAATTATTCAGAGAAAGAAAACGATTCTTTATTCTCATGTAAGTTTTGCTCCATTTTTGTGTTTTTATGTTTTTTCGGGTAAGTCTTTCTCTCGTTCTATGTCTCACATCTCGCATCTAGTGTCGCTAGATGCGAGACTAGTTGTGTCTGTGTCGCATATATTTTTAGATGTTATATGTAGGACCCATGATATATGCAAGACATTTAGATAGATGCATGAGAGTGATAGATGCAGGACCAGTAATGAGTACAAGATATTGAAAAATATTTTTTAGATAAATGCAATGATCAATGGTAGATGCGAAACATTGTAGAATAATTTTTAGATAAATGCAAGACCAATGTAATATGAAATTTTGTAGATGATAAATGCGGAACCAAAACGCTAGATGTGCACTGGGATTTAAAAAATATCATAATAATTTTTTAAAATATCAAAATAAATTATTTAAAAAATATAATTTATGGATCTAGTTTTGTTCGTCTTAACAAAAAAACCAATGATAATTTTGTATTTTTTTATGAGTTACAATTTGAAAGATACAGACTTTTAGAAATTTAAATAAAAAAATAAAAGAAAGAAAATCCACACGTGTTGCTTGATGATTTTGTATATAATGGTATATCGGGTAGAGAGTAAGTTGAAATGTAGATTTCTATACTAAATAAATATTTTATATTAGTTGGATTTAGTTATTAATTAGATTTTCTATTAATTTGGTAATTTATATTAATTATATTTTCTATTAAATGTGTCTTCTGTATTAATTATATTATTTAATTAATGAATTAAGAGGTTATCATAATCGTCATATAAATAAAAGAATATATTGATATGCAAAGTTTGAGGAAATTCGTGAGAAAAATATTTACGGAAAGAGATAAATAACTCTAGTTTTTGTGAGATAAGTGTGATGAGAGATAAACACCAAAGATATGGGACTGAAATTACTAACATTAAAACTAAATCATGTGATACGTGAGTATCAATTCGCCAATGAGGATAATTATGTGTGATATATTGGCTTTATAACCTATATATATTTGTTAAAACCTTCATAAATCTCTATAAATTATTCTTTAAAATGAACATTTGTTCATAATTTCTTCCTTCCAAACTAAACATGCTTAAAGAACCTTAATGTTCCCGTCTTGAAAATACTTATAATAGAATAATCATAACAAATAAAGTCATTTTATTTTTTTAATATCTAATGAAAGAATAATTAACCTTTTTAGCGTCCGATTTATTTTATTCGGCCTACAATACTTTACTTCAGATGGACATCCATAAACATGTATATGTTGTAAGTTAGGATTACATCATACAAAGTTAAATATGGTTTTAATGGTTGATTTTGTTGGATATAAATTGAGAATATATATAGTGTATTTGATGGTCTCTCCCTAGTGTGTGGTAGTATAGCTGAATAATGAATCATAATTCTCACCATATTCTTAAGCATACGATTTAGTCTCTTAGACACACATTTATGTTTAGGAAATCAGAACATTATATTCTAAGGGACTCAACGACACTTTTCTAGGTATTTTACGAATAACCCATGACATTGTTCATATAAACCATCATATTTGTCATATTATTCACCACCACGATCAGATCTGACGCATTTAACACTCTTACTAAGCTTTTTAACTTTGTACTTAAAACCTATGAACTTGTCTTATGGCTTATGATATTAAAATATTATTAATATTGTATTGATACTAGTAATTAGATAATTAATCTATAAATTAAATAAATAACATTGCTCATTCGATGATACATTTGGGAACATTCCACAGTTATCGGTATGTATCGACTCCAAGAATTATTTCACTATGTATGCACCTAAATTTTTCATTATGGTATATTTTATCTTTATATATTTAATGCAAAAATCTAAATAATCAAGAGAACCTAATAAACCGTTTAACAACAAGTTTATCCATTATTGCCTTAGATATACATGAATGTTCATTGCTTCTTTGTGATTCTTAATAATATTTAATAAATTCAACTTATCGCTCATTTTTTAATATTCAATATCTATCATATTATCATGTAGATAAAGAGTCATTTGGTTATTCCCCAAAATACGTAAATATCCAAACGTGTCATTTACAAAACAAATGATCAATTTGTTTTAAAATCTTAAAAAGTATAAGAAATGTTCACTATAAAACAACAAATGAAAACCACAAATGGCATAAACTAAGCACAAACTTCCCTTACTTGATAAATAGATCTTTCACCATCACTGAGGCTTCGGCTTCCTATCGTATTATGTATAGAAATTCAAACATGGGTGGTCATAATCGTATCAACCCACCATGTATTTTTTATAATAAAAAACTAAAATGATTTCTAAAGAAAACATGAGTAGTGAAATTACTATTTAGATTTCATAAATTATTGGTATTTTTCACGCTTCTTCTTGAAATTCCCTTGCCTTTTGCAAAAAAAACATTAATTTTCAATCGATTTATTAGGTTTATTTATTTTTAAACCATAATTTTTACTATATGTTTCATCATACTTTCTTTCTTTGTTACTTTGTAGAAAACTCGCCACATGCACCTCAGAACTTTCTTGTTTTAGTCTTTCCTCCTTCTAAGTAACATGAGAAGTCAGTTCACTAACTGTCCATTTCTCGCAATGAGAAAATCCTAAAACACAAACCATATGACAACTTCCTCAGGAAGGTCAATCTTGAGTGTGTTTAATTTTGAGGCGATCATTGACCTCCTAAAAATGTATTACCTTGTATATCAAAAGGTCATTGTGTTGTCTTCTATGAAAGCTGACTATATGGATGATATGGGAGCTATGAATGAAGCTATTAAGCTGAAGAGATTGCTAAGTGAACTCACTAGTATGGAGCAAGATGTGATTATGTTGTATGATAACATTAGTCCTCTTTATTTGATGAAAAATCTGAAGTTCTGTAGTGAACTAAACATGTAGACATTAAACTGCACTTTATTCGAGCACTGGTGGAGAATGAGTTAATGAAGGTGGATAAGATTTGCAGTGAAGAAAATTTTATGGATGCTCTGACCAAGGTAGTGCGATTTCGAAGCTCACGAACTGCATGAGACTGGTGCAAGTATGGGATATGGGTGAGTTGGTCTCTAAATAGTAGAACATTGGATGCAACAAATACTGGAGTTACTTTAACCCTAGGTAGAATTGTTAGGTGTAGGCTAGAAGTAACTCAAAGCAAATCTTCTATTTCAATTGGTCTTCTATCTTAATTAGGTTTTTTTTTATGTTTTCTCTTCTTATATTAATTATATTTCCTATTAATTGGGTCCCTTTTATTAATTAAATTTCTTTATGAGGTTTCTTGATTAAGGGATTATGAGTTATCATTATCGTTGATAAAATAGACTTTAATCTGGAGCGTCTAATGAAGAATTAGGGTTGTCCATATACCTATAAACAGAACAAGATATTGCTATGCAATGTGTGAGAAAAATCGAGAGCATCATATTTCCAAAAAAAAAACAACTATGGTTTTTTTAGATAAGTAAGGTAATAGATAAATATTAAAGAGAGAATTTGTGAATTACATCATCTTTTTTTACAAATAGTAATTGAGTCTTTTTTGTTTGAGAGTCTTTTTGTAACCAATTTATTATAAAAAAGAGTGTCCATTTCCTGATGGATGTAAGATTATTTCCACAATCTGAACCATGTTAAATCCGTCTCGTGTGCTTGGTTTTATCTATACTTTCTTTTATTTATTGCTCGTCTTGAACAAGGTTAATTGTTTCTACGAAAGTTCGTTAATCAATACATTGGTTCTTATCTTGGTCGAACGACGGTGTACCCAACATATACATTTAGAAATCATTCAAAGTAGTAGTTTTATTTCATATGCTTCCATCAGCTTATCATTTGATAACTTTCACTTTTGTTCTTTTATTTTAACTTCTACAATTTTATGAGATATTTGATTGCTTCAAATTTTTAAATAATACTAAACAAAATTATTAAATATCTAAATTAATTTGTCACATTTTATTATATGTAGCATAAATTTTATTGTGTAATTTAATTTTTAATTTAGGATTATGTTTTCTATGCAATGTGAGTTACTTTTATATTTAACAAGTATTCTAGTTTATCAAACGCATAAATTCAATGGTAGAGGTTGTAGAGTCAATATTCATCACTACCTTATAACATGATACAAGAGTTTATATTTTCACTTATTTGTAAAAATCCATGTTTTCATACGTATTGCGGATGATTATTTTAATATTTGACTCAATAATTTGAATACCTTTCTCATTAATTGATGATTTATATATATATATATATATATATATATATATATATATATATATATATTGCATGCTTTTGAATGTAATTATTTTATATAAAGTTTATAAATTTATCATCTAATGAGACTACACATTTAAAAGTCACTAAGATTATTAATCCAATTTCATATGCTATAATTAGTGATATCATATTAACCGAAGTATTAAAGATGTTTCAGATGTCATATGAAAAAAATTATAACTCATTTTATGTGCAAATTTACTTCAAATTTATGACATGTCTTAAAATTTAAAAACATTTAAAAACTAGACTATATTTATTGCTGATTTTTTTATTAAAATAGATAATTAAACTATAATGATAAAGGTTTTACAAATTGACGGGACATACTTAATGCAACACCAAAAACCAAAGCAGAGCAAGATGCGGAAACTGACTACATATCCAAAAAACCTAAATGTACTCAAAATATAACAAGAACTCAAAGGTATCTGAATACTCATCCCATAAAAATCTAAAATACTCAAAATAAAACCATAGAAAAAAGCTGAAGAATGTGAGACTGCAAATACAAAAGCATACGAGCAAAACAAAATTGTACCAAGCCAAAAGTAATCTGTTAATGGTAAAAAAAAATCAAATAGTCAAGTATCAAGAGACAGCGGTTGCGTTAGTGGACCAAAGATGGATCTTGAATTGGTAAATCATAAAAAGAAAGGTAGATCAAGAATCCATAAGCACAACAAAGTACTTACCAAAGTAGATCCAACCACCTTTAAAGAATATGGATCGATAAATAAAAAACAAAAAACATCAATCTTTTTAACAAAAACGAACAAACATGAAAATTTGATATGATCTATTTTATTACAAGTCAAACCACTATCGGTCATTATAAAAAAGAAGAAGTTCCAAAGTTAAAGGTTGAAAGATTTGAAATAAAGAAAGAAAAAATAAGACAAGAAAATGGGAGCGACTGGAAAAATTAAGAGGCCGGCTAGAAAACAAGAATACTCGAGAAAGAAGTTGGTGGCTGGGTTAAAAAAATGTGACGTTTCTAAAGAGAGAAACTCTCTCATTTTTTTTAAAACCTTAATATTTACAGCGGTTCCCTTTTAACGATATTTTGATCAAAATTTCCTTGCGAATTTTGTATATTAATGACCTTTATTTCTTTCAAATAATTTGTGCACAATAAGCTAATCATCTAAATTAAAAAAAAAGTTTTAAAACATACTTATTTTCATGATTTTTGTAATGAGCACTCTTATTTTTTATTTTAAACTAGTCATTAATAACGAAATCTCATATTATACAACAATGCATAGTTTGCGCATGGAATATGATAATATCAAACAAAAGTTTAAATCTTATTTTATTATTATAACTCTAATTTATGCATGTTTTTCCATATAATGGTAATAACCTAAATATTAGATATTAAATTTTGGAGATGTATTTTTTTCCCAAACAACTAGTCTCATAATTCGTATTATCATTTGATATGTTCAAATTATGTTGTTTTATTTTCTAATTTTTCATGAGATATTTGATAATTTTAAAATTTTAAATTATTGTAAACAAACTCAAAAATTTAAACTTTAATTTTTTTATATTTTCTACATAAATATTCTTTTATGAATTATATTTTTAATTTATAAATACTTTTTTTAATTCACTAAATATATTTAACGTGTTTTAAAATTTATCTTAAAAAAACTTGATTAGTAAAGGTTGATACACTTATTCCCCATAATTATTTTATCTTATGATGCATATTTTTACTTAATGTAACAATCCATATGTAAATATTTAATATTGATGATTTATTAAATATTTTAATAAATAATTATAATATTTGGCTCATTAATTAATGATTTGTTTACAAATATAATGTATATTCTTGTTGTAATTATTTTTTATAACTTCAAAATTTTATAAACCTATCATACTTTGAAAATTCACATTTAAAATAATAACTCAATTTTACATATTCCCATTAACTATATCATATTGATTGAATAATTAAGATATTCAAATATTCAACTCTGCATGCAAAAATTCACTTAAAAAATAATTAGACTCCCTAATTGTAAATATATATTCCAAGATATAATATAGATTTATTATTTCACGATAGATTTATTATTTTATGAAATTAAATTACTATCATATAACTTTTGAAAAAAATATCTTGGTGAATTTTACATATTGATTATGTATAGTGTTTTTATTTATTTTTAAATAATTTTTATATACCACAAGCTAATCATTTAATCGAAGTTTCATGTCATATTTGAACTCATTTAGACAATCTGATAATCACTAAATATGTTTATTTAGATTTGTTTGTAACGAGAAAGTCTTATTTTATAAGACGATCTAGATATTTTTCACCTTCTGTATGATGCTATGAATATGATGCTATGAAACAAAATTTAATTTAATATTATTATTCTAACTCTATTTTGCATAATTGCATGTAATCTTTACCATATAATATATATATATATATATATATATATATATATATATATATATATATATATATTAAACCAAACTATTTATTTTTTCTAATACTTATACTATATTATAAATGATGAAATTTAATTAAGAGATAGGCGATGAGGTCCGAATTATTCGGTGGCATTTCAGACTAAAGATTAATACTTTTTAGCTATATGTTTTAATTGTTGTTTTTGGTAATAATTTATTTCCTTATTTATTTATTTATTCATTTATTTAGATTTATCTTAAAAATGATATATGAGTCAAATTAAGCTTTTTTTAAAATTCAGGTTTGGCCATGAGTGTGGTTTGGCCCATTAGACCCATTAGGTAAAACAAATAGTTTATCAGATAGTATTAATGAGGATGGTTGATTAAATATATAATATGAGACTCTCTCTAAATAATAATTGAAGTAACTCAATTATTTTCTATTCTCTATCCTAAATTAATTATTATTTTTCGCACTACAAAACTACCCTTTTAATAAGATATTTTCCACACCAATAACGATCTATATAAGGTAATTCTTACACATAATTTTACGAATTAATGAAGTGTTTTAAATTTTATTATTTTATTCTATCAAAAATTAGATTATGTATGATAATTAACCTCTAAGAGCAATAAGAGAATATTCTCCATGATTGCCCCAAGGGGGTAGTCGAGTAGGTTGAGTAAGGCATGTTTGTGATCAAAGCTCATGAGTTCGAGTCCCTCTACATACGCTTTCTCGGCTGAGCCTGTCACCTTCTGTGGTTTACCTTCTGGCATTGGTTTGCAGGCTATTCTGTCAGACTAAGGGTTTATCCTGTGCGCACTCATTGCACTCTGTGTAGCGGCTGCGGATCCCTAAAAAAAGAATATTCTTCGTGATATTATATATGAACTTATGTTTGAATATTTATTCATATAATAACACAACGTTTAAAAGCCACTGATGTTTATTCCTTGTGGAAAAAAAATATGAGTTCAAATGCTAAATTGTGTTTTTTTTAATTTCAAAATTTAGAGGTCACAGTTGACCACAATTTAAGTTTCAAAGGCTAATATTTGTAGTTGGAACTAATTGCTCGAGCTCTGATTGAATATGTTTTTTAGAAGCGAAAGATGTAAAACACCAAAATAAAGATTCACATGTTAATATTACCAATAATAAGATTAAATCAATTATTACTTTTACATAAAATTATTATATATTTTGGTAACCTAATTTCATATAAAAACTCGTCTATACGTATAATTGATCAAAAATACAAAGATTTATGTTTTCTAAATACAAAATACTACAAATAATATTATTAAAATAAAAAATATTTCAAAATATAATATATCCATGATGCTTCCAAGAAGTTTTTTTAACAAGGTAAATAGTTTTTAAGTAAAGTAAAATAAAATATAAATTCCATTACTTGTTGAGTTGATTATATCCATTTTTTTATCGTAATCTATAACAAACAATGTCATTTAAAATGATAAAAAATTAATTATAATAAATATAAATGGGTGCTTAACATCAAATATATCAAAATTCTTAGCACATACAAAATATTTTCATAATTCCAATAAGTGTATAATATTTTTGATACTAACACTGTATCTAATATTCTAGATACATTTATTAGAATTAACAAAACTAAGGCCCACTAAACAAGAATTTTTAATTATTCTATGTATCTTATTGGAAATAACCCATAAATTTATTATCATTTAATTCAAACTCTCTTAAAACTCCATATTACATTTGAAATTGTGTAAGTTAAAAGTATTATAAACCATATTGTAAATTCACAATTTATTATTTTATCAAAATATAGAATTAAAGTTTATTTTGAATTTATCGACATAAATTTTAGTTCACTTTCAATGGTTGTGCTTAACAATATTTGTATGCTCAAAAAAATCTAGATAATTACTCTATATTATTTATGATTTGTTTCATATGAATCTAGGGTTCTTAATATTGATGAACAAAGTGGAAGGTTTTACAAAAGCTGTAAAAATAAAACTGAATTTTAAATTCTCTATAAAGATAATTTTCTTTTTGAAATTGAGAAATAAGTCAATTTTTTTATATAATGCTTATATTGTTCATAATCATGTTATTCAATTTAAGCATATAGTATGAAAATTTTGATATTATGCTACTAGTTTTAGGAAATTTTCTCACATAAATATTTTGAACCTCTTACAAAATTAAATTTACTAAAAAAACATACTTAACAAAAATCAAGAAAGACGAAGAAGAAATATGATTAACACAATTTTATAATGAATTTAACTTTAGATAAAATGTATGATCATCATGAAAGAATTTTAAGAGAGATCACATACAATATCATTAACGAACGTGCCACTAAGAATGAACAGTTAATATTATTTATATTAAAATAAAAAAATTATAGATATTGTGTTGTCTCAAATTGTTCATTATTATGATAGTTTGTAAATTTTGAATTATCACGTGATTACAACTTGTTTGAACGGATGTTAATAACTTTGCTAAAATATAGATTTGAGATAAATATAATTTTGTCAACCAAAGATTTAAATCACAACAAATGTTAACTTTTTAAATATTAAAAAAAATCATACATAATATGATATTTATATTATATAAAATTCATTTCGGTTTCATCTGTTTTAGTTGGATACTAAATTTTAAAATTTAAAAGTATTTAGTTTTTAGAGAAAACGAACAAATAATAATAATAATGTGAAGTTTTAATCAAATGTTAAACAGTTATATAAATTAAATATTATAATATTTAATTTTTGTTGGTTTTTAATATATTATATATATATATCATAAATAAAATTACAATTGTATGGCGGTGCCTTTCCGTAGGGCGAATGAACCTAATACTACCACAATGGATACCGGTAAACAAACCAAAATACACACCGGAATACATGAGACTATAATAGAACTATAGATTGCTACAACATAATTGAAATATATGGAATAAATAAATATCTAGACTAACGAACCTAAGATCTAGAACATAGAACTCTAGATTTGAGATTTGAAACAAAAAAGCACAGAACTTATCTGAGGCTATCATTCTGAAATGTTAAATAAATATCTAGACCAAAGAACCTAAGATCTAGAACATAAAACTCTAGATTTGAGATTTGAAACAAAAAAACACAGAACTTATCCGATGCTATCATTCTGAAATGCTTCAACACTGGAACATGTAGTGACTACGCAAAAGAAAACTATAAAGAAAACAACAATAGAAAGATATCAGATTGGAAAAACAAGCAAAAAAGACACATCATAGCAAAACCTTTTAGTCTGATCCAATTTATAGTCCACTTTTAGATAAAAACATAGACATGAAGACATTTATCGATGAAAGTCGAACAATAAATATCTGAGAGCCGAACAAGATAACCAAATAGAGAGAGAAGATCGAGAAGAGTAGATTTTATTCTCAGAGAAGAAGCGACTAATCGATAAATGTTGAGGAACTTGACATTGTCGAGATTGTGATTATACATGTGAAAAGAAAAAATCGACCAAAAAGTATGGTTTAAAAAAAAATGAAGACGCTCTTTAAAATTTGTAGATAGAAAAACCATAGAGAAGAACTAATTTAATATATAAAGATATTAAAAAATTTATTTTTATTTTTATATTAATATAATCCATCTACATATAAAACAATAAAGTAAAATTTCAACAAAATATTTTATTTGTGTATGAGTTTTAAATTAAAATCACTCATACAAGTATATTTTAAAATATAGATTTTCAAATATATGCAATTCGATGAAAATACAAAATACTTTGCATTTTCATTTTGGTAATTTAGAATCAAATATTAAATTTGGGAAAATTTTAAAATTAAATTTAAGACTATATAACATTAGTCTTAGGGTTGTAAATGGTTCAATAAAAATAGACCAGAATGATCCAAATCGTCTAAATTAGTCTAAAAACGGTTATCTAAATGTATTGAACATTATAATTTGCAAATAAAAAAAATCAAACTAAACTGGTTGGATATGGTTTATTATTTATGAAACCCAAAAGTATATGAAACCTAACATGATTTAAAAATACCAAAAATAAACCATTAATATACTATATATTAATATATATTAATATACTAAGAGTGGGCAACACCAAAAGTCACCCTACAAATTTAATTAGCCATATTTATTACCAAAATATGAGTTGCTTTGCATCACCAAGTATCTCATTATAAGATGCATCACCAAGAATAAAATGTATAACATATTGATTTGTAAATATTAAAATCATATTTTCATAGTTTTGGAATATGATTATTGCTTATTTTCTCGAATATGAACACTGCAAATGCTTACTTGAATCCTATGTAATTTGCTACATTCACTCAATATATAAACAATCATATTATCATATATGCAAAGACTTACTAATTATAACTTGAACATGTGATGCTTGGTAAGAATCATTGCTAATACACGTTCAGTTTAAGGTAACGATGCTACGATGGAGGTTGAAAAAACAAATCAAACATAAATGATGATAGAAGTCATTCTCCATTTGATAATACTATTGCTTTGGATAATAAAACTATAAAATTTCTAATTAAATAAGTTAAAATTCAAAAGTTTTTCTAATGATATTATTGTTTTTAATTTATTTTTACGAAAAAATATTTAAACAACCAGTTCTAATAGTTAATTTATTATTCAATTTTGATATAAAATTACAATACCGTTAAAAACATAAAATAGTGCAAACGATTCAAAGCGAACCATAATTTTTTGTTTATATTACAATTAAACATTATTATTTCCGAAACCAAAACTTCCATTTGATTATTTTTATTTTCGAAAACAAGCCAAACCGAATTATTTACCACATAATTCGTATTATCAATTATGTGTAATATATAACTTAAATTTAAACATCAATGTATAATTCTCGTTGGACGCTCCAAGAAATGTATGGCCAAAACTCTTTCAAGTAAATCTAAGATCACGTCTTAATTATTGAAGACCACCTAATATTATATTCCTATAAGAAGAATAACAATCTAGCTGTCTGCATCTTTTTATCTCGAAACTAAAAATCCCCGTCTCGGTGATTGAAGATCTATTTCATTATTCTAAGATTTTTATCTCAATTTGGGGGAATAACGTGGCTTCATGCAATTAAAAAATCGAAATGGGTTGAGAAGAAATTATAGAAAATCAAATATGTTCTTTCGACTCTCATCATAGTTCAGTGAAAAAATCGAGAAGAAATCGGGGTTATTATAGATTAGGATTCACTAAGAGTAAGCAAAGGGTTTCAGAGAAGAAATCAAGAAGGTTTTGAAGCTATTGCAGACTTGGCTTATCTGGGATTTTGAGAAGGGTCAGTAATTACTAAGCTTCTTCCAAGTTGAACTTGGCTAGATGCACAATGTCAGGTCAAGAACAATCTGTTGAAGAAATGGTGGATAAACAACAACAAGACCCTACCAAATCTTCAGATCGATATTTAGAAGCCAATAGCTCAGAAGATACTTTCAATTTGAAGAATAAGGGAATGGGCCGAGATCAATCTTCAGCAAGGCAAGAGCATAATCTCCAAAAAGTCAAAAGAAATCAGCTTCTTTTCTCTCCCCAAACCTATAAAAAGGATTCACATCTTTAAATGGAGGCAACAACCTGGTGGAAGCAAAGCACATCTCATTGAAGACGTATAGTGAAGTGGTCAACCCACAAAGGGAAAAACTAGAATATCAACATGGACCAATGAAACTTTATCGCAAAGATGGCTTCAAATCCATTTCATTCTCCGAGCAAGATAAGTCTTTTCTTATTAGTAACTTTAATTTCACATTAATAGGTCAGTTTGCACTAAGTAGACCTTATATTAGAATTATGAAATCCTTTATTGAAAACTTAAGATTAAAAAATGGCTTCAACCTTTATGTTCTAGACCAAATACACATCTTAATAGAGTTGCAAGACATTGATTACATGAAAATGTTATAGAAAAAAAACGTTTGGTCAATATGAAAACACTCCATGAGGCTTTTGAAATGGAAGCCTCATTTCAATCCTAAAATAGAGTCTCCAGTAACCCCAGTGTGGGTTACTTTTCCTAAGATTCCTGAATTCAGTTACAATAAACAAACAATCAGTACTATATCAAAAACTATAGAAAGACCCTTAGACATTTGGATCTCTAAATTCTATAAAGCATGGTATAATTACCGCCAGGCTTTGATAGAGCTTGATGTATTCAAGACTTTCATTAACAAAATATAGTTGGACTTTGAAGGCCAATATGGGTTTTGGATAGATATTGTATAGAGAAACTCTTTTATACTGTCTGGAATGCCACCACATTGGCCATGATGTTTCTAAATATAGAAAAAAAATCAAATGATAATCGTAAAAATAACAATCAATTGAATCTGAAATCTTAAAAAGTTAACACCAATAAGATGTAAACATATACACCTAAGATAAAGTCTAAAACAGTTAAAGAACCAACTAAAAACAAGATTGAAACCTTAGGAAATCAAAACCGTGATAATGTCATAGATTCTGGAAACAATCTTGTCGAGACAATCTCCTATCCAAAAGATGAAAGAAAACAAGAAAATTCAACACATATAAATAACTACTCTCATTCTGTTGAAATTATGAACCCTCAGATAATAAAAATCCTTCAAGAGATAGAATTTGGAAATAGATTCAATGGTCTCTTTGATTCTTCTGATGAGAATTAATCAGATTCATCTCCAAAATCCACCATTACATGTAGCTTACGAGGTTCCCCAACCTTTCACATAAAGAAAAAACGTGAATTCAAAGAAACCAAGAAAAAGAAACAATACAAAAACAAAAATAAAACCAGTAACTTGTTAATGGAAAATAAGTTCAAGACCTCCAAAAGGTCTATTAACTTTACCTCTAAATCATCCGGACAATTAAAATTTTAAATTGGAATATTAGAGGGATATGTAACAATAATTTAATTAGAAGGTTAAAGGTTTTAGTCAAAACTAATGATCTATTATTAAAGATGATATTGTCAAAGCTATCATTGATTATTCCAATGATAAGCCTACCCCTAAAATTATATTTTCTACTTTAATTTGCCTTATCCCTAAATCTTACCATCATAAACACTCCAAAGATTTCAGACCAATCAGCTTGTGTTATGTTTTCAACAGAATACTTTCCAGACTTATTAATGATTAATTAGCCTTGTTTCTTTCTAAAATTATATCTCCTGAGTATGGAGAATTTTTTTCATCCATGAACATATCCTTTTTTGTCAAGAAATTATCCATAATTTGAACAAAAAACTAGAGGTGGTAATATATATTATTAAAAATAGACATGACTAAGTCATTTGACAAGATTGCCTTTAATTTTATCAATAATATCATGAAAGCCTTTGGGTTTCATGATAAATTTATTAATCTCATTAGAAAATGAATTAAATTTTCATTTTATTAATTATCATCAATGGAAACTTGCATGCTTACTTTAAATGAACTAATGGAATTAGGAAATGGGATCCATTATCCCCTAGCCTATTCATCATGGCTAAGAAGTACCTCATAAGATATAAAACCATACTTTCAATTTAAATCCTCAAATGAAATACAGAACTAGAAGCAGCCTCAATGCCTCAATGTGAATTGTCTAACCTTTATAGATGACTTTGTCATGTTTGCAAATGGTTCTTTAAACAACATAAACAAACTTAAACTCAATTCTTAATATTTAACTAGTAACTTATGGACAATATAGTTTGATTATTTCAAACAAAATTAGTAACTCTAGAGTTATCTCTTTAGAAAACATCACTGGATTAAAAAGCAAGACTCTGTCAATCAATTATTTAGGTTTGTACATACATAATAGTAATAAAGCTAAACTTTATGATGAGATGGTTAATAAAATTAGCATTAAGATTCATGAGTGTGATGCAAAATCCTTTTCTTTTGGTGGTAGAACTGTTCTGATTCAATTAATCCTTATGTTTATTCCTTGTTTCTACACTCAATGCTATACCTTGCCTAATTCTGTTATTAGTAGAATTGAGAGGCTGTTAAATAGATTCTTATGAGACTCTAAAGACACCTCTAATTCTATTATCTGGACAAACTAGAATAATATTTGCAAACCTTACAAGGAAGGTGGCTTGAATATTAGAAAAAATATGATATTTAAGACATATTTTCTTGTAAATTATGGTACAAATTCTGTGAAAATAACACTTTCTTGTCTGAGTATATGCATTCTATATGCTGTAACAACCCTCATACTTTCATTTACTTAAACCATTAAGGGTCTCCAAACCTAGAAGAGACTACTGCATATTAGAGATAAAGTTGAAAAGTATATTATGTGGCAAATTGGCAAAGGTGACACATAATTTTGGTTAGATAAATGGTTTAGAGATAAACCTTTATTTGATTTAAATGGTCAGTAACATTGTGATTGATATAACATTTATGAAGTGAAACATTTATGGCTCAATGGATGTTGGGATTAGATCAACTTAAACATTTTATGATTCCTTCCAACATCAAGTTAATCACTAATCAATTAATTTGTAATGATAATGAGGATAAAATTACATGGTCTTTAGACAAATATGGAATATTTAACACTAAATTAACTTGGGATAATCATCGAAAACATTATATCATTCTAGCATCTTTGAAAAAACCTGGAACAATTCCATCCCAACCAAATAATCTTTCATTCTTTTGAAGGTTATGAAATATTGGATTTCAGTTGATCATAATCTTCAAAAAATAAATTTCTACATGGCCTCCAAATGTCAATTATGTCCCAATACTGAAACTGTAAATCATTGTTTTGTTAATTGTCAAATTGTGTGGCCCATTTGGTCTAAGCTTGCTAGTCTATTTCAAATAGATATTGGAAGCTATATGATCATTCAACACCTAGTAAGATGTTAGTTTTGGTCCACTGATAAAAAGGTTCATATTAGAACTTTAATTCTTTCAATTGTGTGTTAAACTATTTGGAATTTTAGAAATAAAGCTAATTTTAACAATAAAAATATAAGTAGTAGCCAAATTTTATTCAAGATCAAAATTCATTCTTTCGAGATTAGATAGTGCAAATGTATTAAATAGAAAGATGTGGTTAGATGATCATAATATTGCTAAAAACTTGGATGCTTTTTTCATCTAGGTGACAATAAGAAGATTTATGTTTTTAAATGGATCTACCATAAGGAAGATAGACTTAAACTAACTCTTGATGGTTCTCGTATGTACAATGGTAATTATAGTCGAGCTGGCTTAATTAGAATTAACATTGTAGATGTTCTATATGCATATGATAGACTTTACAATAGATAAACTGCATTGGTTGCTGAGTGTAGATCATTACTCATCATTTGCTTTAAAAAAAGATATAGAAATATAGACACACAAATTGACTCTATCATTCTTGTTGAAATGATAGCATGTGGTCTCTCTCCTTGGTATTTAGAGTCAATCTTAAAGAGTTTCAGGAAATTAATTTGTTCTAATATGTCCATTAAGCATATTTCTAAAATTCAAAACCAGGCAGCCGACTGCTTTGCCCACTGGACCACTAAATGTAAAATAAAACTAAATTACCCAGATAACCAGCTCCCTAATCGTTTGAGGGCCATAATCATGCTTGAAAGTCATGAAACTTGTTATCTTAGGACTGATATCAATTAACTCATTAAGGTTGTATATATATCTTGTCTCAATTTTTACTTTATATTAGTGTTTGCAGATACAAGTTTACTATATTCTCAAGCTTTATTTCCTGTTGCTTTTCAATGGTGGTTTTAGCAGTTTGGAAGTTGTCATTTAATAGGAACACTGATTGATCTCTTGAGAAAGAAGTATCTCTAAATAGAAAGTGTTGGATAAGATTAAGAAAAGTAAAAACAGTATCCTCCGATAGCTTATTTCAAATATTCAAAATCTTGGATTGCTGCTCAATCTTACTTGTTTGGCAAAATTGGTGCTTACTTGTCTTTCAAGTGACAACTTATGTAATGAAAATTGTAACTTCATCCATTTTTTTTTCATGTATCAAATTATTTTTCAATACAATTTAATTTTGTTAGAAAAAATAACAATTTCATATATTATAATAGATAAGATTATTATAACTTCGCTTTGGTGCTTATTTAGTTATTTGTCAACCTTGAGTAATATATTACTCTCTCTTTTAAGTTTTATATTGAGAAAAGAAATACACACATCATATGTAGATATTGCCACTTGGAGAAAGAGTGGAGTTGAACATGTGTAACCTTATCATCCATATGCCATTTTATATTCATATTCTGAATATGCTTTATTGACTTGTACAATAAAATCGAACCAAATTTAACGCTGCAATCTTATTTATGTAGTAACAGAAATCAATTATGTAAGCCTACGAATCTAACGACTTAAAACAAAAGGATCTTATTGCATATGTGACCGGATCCCGGTGTTAATTTTTAATTAAATTAATTTTGTATATTTGTTTCGAATATCTCGATTTGATTAATTTTATAAAATAATAAAAGAAGTTGCGTTGAAAGGCTACTAAAATTTCTTAATACTTAAATCTAATAATAAAAACCAATAGATGAGAAAAATATTTAAAATTTTATTCTTATGATATGAGTTAACAATTCATAATTTTTATAAACGTTTGTTTTATAATGATTGATTCAACTATATAGTTTTTATCATTTGTTTTCTAGATTTCTTTTTTAAATATAAAGATAAATGTGGATTACAAAATGTCAATTTTATTTTTATTTTTTAAATTTTATCATCTCAAATATCCAATTGTTCTTATTTTATTAATATGATTTTTTTAAAAAGGTAGTGTTTACAATTACGCATTATTTAGTCTAACGATTTGAAAGTTGCAACAAAAGTTTAATGTGATTAATTGAGACCGATGGATTATAGGAAATAATCTTCCAGTGGATTAGGTAGATGCACTTGAATAAGCTTTTAAAGATAAGGACCATAAACTTTGATGGAGAAACGAATAAAAAATTCGTAATAAGCTTTTAAAGATAAGGACCATAAACTTTGATGGAGAAACGAATAAAAACTTCGTAGAGATTATGAATGAAAAGAGTAGAGAGAACTTAAAATCAAAAGTGACACCAAAGTGATAGGTATATTCGTGACGTTGAATTAGAGTTACCTGGACATGTTTATATTTAGTGAACATAATTCACTAAATTATCTACATGTCTATGAATTATCCTTATGTATTTATTCTTCATAAATTTATGTTCTCGTCATTTAACTAACCTATATGTTTTAATATTCGCTATAATCCGATGTACTAGCCGTTGTAGGGGACCATGCGTTTATTGTTCTATTAGAGCTCAATATTAGAATGTTGGACTAATGATTACTTCTCAAGATACACATTAGCCTAACTAGTATCCATACTTTATATAATTTCATGAAACTTAATAATAATTTTTTATTGTATGCAAAGCCACTATTCTAAATATTGATTACTTTAATTAATTGGACTTGTAACAACATGCATGAATACTTTGTATATACACACTGAGACATTCCAAATATAGAATTTTCTTACAATCTCCCACTTGGATCATTCATGTGTACTGAAGTATATCCATCAGAATTTCACACTATAAAACGATGTTGTTCACATATACTGTCTTAATGTCTATTCATGCTAGATCGTAGTCAATAATGAACCAAATAGGTTCCACCATGTTTTATCGTATGTGTAATGGTTTTACAATAAATGCATTGTTAAGTACCACATTTCGTAAACTTTAACTTTTCATGAAGTATAGCATGTAAGTGTGGCATGACCCTATAATCAACCCGTGTCAACTTCAACTGGTCATACTTTACTGAACCGAGATTGCTTAATTTAAGGAATAAGAGAAACTAAAAATTAAATCACTACAATATAAATCTAATATAACTTGAGTGTCTGCATATAATAACAATAGAATCCAAAATTGAAAATATTGAAATCTATATGACACTCACACTAAATCTAAGCACCCTCCAAGCTAAATAATCACATGCGAACTATATGTTAGTGAAATACTGAAAGTGATAATACCTTGGTGAAATTATCTATAATCATGCAATTTGTGTAAATATTCTCTACAGTTATTTGAAAATTTTGGATCTATTCCTTCACAATAATGAACTTAATATTTATATGCTTAGATTATTTGAGTTGTTGTTTCCGTTCAAGAACATAACAACTGAAATGTCAACACAATAAATCTAGACGGGTCTTTCAATTCTCTCAATTGTATGTAATGTCATCACAAAGTTCCTCAACCAAAATGCATGAGTAGATGTTATGAAACATGCCACATACTTGGTTGTCGTAATGGAGTTTGTAATAAGAGTATGTTTTGCATTTTCCACGATATGATGCCTCCAGCCATAATGAATATGTATGCGGGGGTAGACTTTCTAGTAACTACACACCCTATAAAATTTTCATCAAAATATCATACGATCTTTAAGTTATATGATATGTTGTATGTCAATCTAAAGTGTTTGGTATTCTTTAATTACTAGAGTTATCTCCACACAACATTCAAATTGGGAAACTCACGAATTGCTCAAGTACCTTCCCAAAATTAGAAATATTTATGGTATGTTACATATATGAGCATACATGATGAGACTTCCAACTACTGAAGCGTTTGTTATTCTTTACATGAAATAGATTTTCAAATCTGCGTTAGGAAACTGATGAAGTGAAAACTTGTAACCTTTATATATATATATATATATGGGTATTCATAGGTTTGACGTTTTCAATACCATAAAAACTTAACATGCTTTCAATGTATTTCTCTCATGAGAGGCTAATAATTCCCCTTAGTCGGTTCCTTACTATAAATATCGTTAACACATAAGAGACTTCATCAAGGTTCTCTAAAAAACATAACATGAATTCATTGGTAGTTAGTAATAAGTTTAGGTCTTTAATAGAAATAAGTATGTCAACGACGTATGATTTTAAATATATTAATTTGCTCCTACTAATCTTGCGACACACAAATTTTTTGATAGAGTTTATCATAAAACTCAACAAGGTGACATTATTTAAAACTTGTAATACCATTTATAAGATGTTTGTTTGAATCTATGGATGTATTTCTTAGGTTTACATGCCTTTTCCTTTGAGTATCTAAGCATAAAGTTTTCAGGTGCTTCATGTAAATCATTTCATAAATGTCAAGATTAAGGAATGATGTCTTAACATCTATCTGATAAAGCTCAAGGTTCAAATGAGCAACAAGAGCCTTGATTGTCCGACATGAGTCTTTTGATGATATTAAAGAAAAAGTCTCAAATATTCAATCATTTAAGTTTGATTATACACTTTCGCTATACATGTTTTGTATCTTTCTACGTTTTTTGAAGCATCACATTATGTTTTAAACAACTATTTGCATCTGAGTTTTTTTGTTCAAATAAGGTGACAAGATGACAAACTTGAAGATTGTGCAATTAATTTTTACTATTCATTCATTACTTTAATCACGAGTTTAGAGTTTAAACTCTTTATACCATCATGAAAAGGAGATTGGGTCCTCTTTGAGAATGCTTAACCTTTTTTCATGTTCATTAAATAATTGTACATAAACAAATGAAATGACACTTTTTATATCTCAAATGGATATATGCAATGTTGGCTCATTGTGTTGTTCAATTTCATGAGGTTGTTGAATTTGTTGACTCATAAAAACATCAACATTTTCTATTTAAAGAATAAGTACAACATCAATAAGAGGAACAACATATTGGACCAAGTTTTTTAGAAATTAGATGCCAGAAGTTGGATTATACTCTCGTGAAAAATGTTCCATATGTTTTGAGCGGAAAAAGGAAGATAACGGTTTTGGGCGGCCAATCATCACTAAAAATGAAAGAACAACAACACCACCTTAGTCGAGGATATGCCTTCAAGCAAACCACACCCGAGCATTGAATTTACAATTGATTCGGCCCTACATAAGCACCTGAACCCCTTCACAAGGTTTAACAAGAAACATGTCCTTGTGCATTTTCTTAGGAGTTGATTGAAAAATGATGATGGGTTGACCCTTGATTGAATATAGTTCTCGATAGATAGAACTTGGGCTTTAAATAGTTTTTTATCTACCCATATTTAAATAAATAACGAGTACCTAACATATTGACTTTTATTTTGATCTAGACTATTTATAACGCTTTTAAGATCATGGATAAATTACAAATCAGTAAGGCGGCCAATCTACCAGATTTTACCCCATTCCAAACCATGGAACTAAAATATGTGCTAGATAGGAGGACGGTCGAAGAAAATACCGAATTGTTTATCGAAAGCTACATAATATACATGGTTTATACAAAGTCGTTCTCAATTCTCTAAATAAAATGAACGAGGCCCATGAACAAACATAGCAAACATGTTGTCCCTCTCTGCTTATTTATAACAATAAAACCAATCACTATAAATAGGCAAACATTTGAAAGAGATAGAAAATATTTCTGATGCAACGAATCGATCGTCTATCGATTACAAAAAAATAGTCGAGGATGTTATTGTGATTGCCTTTATCAAACCTTTGGTATGTTGGTCAATCTATGTTCGTCATGGGACTTTGTCCTTGTTGATAGGATTTTACCTGGAAATCTTCATTAGTTGAAAGAGACTAAAGCTCAAGCATACGGGGAGAGTGCTATAAATATGTTAGTATTGAACCTATACATAAAGAGCATATCCTTACCCCTTATGTCGAAGATAACTCGATGAAAGTTCAACCTGAAAGTATGACATTTGATCCAAACCAGCTTTAATTATATTGTGTTATTATATATGGTAAAAGAAGTCATCTAGCAGTCTCATGCATTATTTTTACAATCCAATGATTTTTTTTCCGCCACTCGTGTTGTATTATGTTGTTTGTATCTTGTTATAACGGTCATATATTTGTTTTGGTTTTATCGGAAAGGCCTCCGACCTGCTAAAAGAAACGTAAGGGATCTACCATAAGGGTTGTTGTAGTTATTCTTGGGTGGGTAACCTGCTGGAAATAAACAAGCAATCAAAATGACAGAATATGGTGTATCAGAGTTCGTACCACATTTCAATGTTATGTCTCAAACATAGTTTTCAAATCGTGTATCGTATCGTGTATCGATTTGGATTCTTTCCATTTCGTGTATGCTCAATTTCTCGGCTCTTAAAACTCTTTTATAGTCTTTTTCTATGTATGATAAATATTATATTATTTAATATTAAATTTGAATTAACATATTTGCATGGGTTAGATAGTTTCATTTAGTCTGCATCTTCATGTTTTAATAATTCAAAGTCTGATACAATAATTAAAGTTCGATACAGTGACAAATGAACGTTTTATGTTTTGATAATAGTTTACTATATGTATAATTTTTTTTACTACTTGAAGTAGTTTATATTACAATTTTAAGGTTATAAAATTACTGACTTTATAATTTATTACAGTTTATATATTGACAGTTAAACACTTTTATAATAGTTAATTTTAAATTTTAATTTTAAATTTTAATTTGAAGTCAAAAAATCTTTAAAGTTAACTAATATCTTCATTTTTTATCTACAAAACCTTATGAATTCTGATTCTTCTTTTTATCTTACCATAATACGATATCTCTTATACTTATCATATCGTACAATATGGTCCTCGATACATAATAAGATACGTATCACTGGGAGTTTAAAATCTGATACGTATCGCGAGACCAATGATACGTATCGCGATACTAACAACTATGGCCACAAGGTTAGATTAAATGAAAAGGGCTATTCCAAATCTGTATAGCACTTTAGTTCTATGCTTCAAGACATATTTAAGTAGAAAAGTTATACAAAAAGTGAAATTTTATTTTGGTGCATGCTTTAGGACTTATTTAAATGGAAGAGGATCCCAAAAACTGTTGCCACAATTTTTGCCATGTTTCCGGGCATATTTAAGTTGAAGAGGTCCACCAGAGCTAGTTGGTGCCATGTTTGAGAGCTGATTAAGGAGGGTCCATCTAAGATTATACCGTACTTTAGTGCCATGTTTCAAAGTTTAAGTGGAAGATTACTCACCGAAGCCGATACCACACATTGATGTCATATTCCAAGCTTAAAATTATTATGTCGGTCAAATAATATGAACAATCTCGATTGAAGGAATGATTGATAATGTGAAAAAAAAATCAGTCTTGATGGTGATATTTTACATGATTGTGTTCACATGCATTGTCTCGTAGTTTTGGATTGAAATGGTAAGTTCAGCCAAATACATCTTATGGTTTGGTGCAATGTGTTTGATCTGTTTCCGGGTAATTGGGGTGCACAATTAGTCTCGAAAAATAAATGCGCTCCAGTTGCGGAAGTACATGTAATTTGGTTGTGAAAAAACAAATCTGTTTTCGTTGCAAAATCACATTTAGTTTGCTTGCGAAAAAATAAATATGTTCCAGTTATGGTATAGGTGCAAATGTGTTGTGGAAATAATAAAAAATAATTAAAAAATAGGAATTTGATTACTAAATAAATCTAATTATGTGAAAAAATACAAATTTTGTTTGTCAAAATAATTATTAGTTGGGTGTAAAACAACTTTTATTTTTTTGTAGTTACAAAAATATGTGCATCATTGTGTTAAAAGACTTAAAAAAAACCCAGATTGTGTTCCAAGTATGAAAATACGTGTAATTTGATTCCAAAAATTACAATCGTGCTTCGGTTGCATAATTACTAGTAATTTGGTTGCAAGGAAGAATGAAAAAATAATTCTCCAAAAATATCACTCATGGATTTTATTTTATTTGTCTTTAAAAAATAGAATTAGAAATATTATATAGAAAAATAATTGATCTCGGGTTTAAAAGATATGAAGTTCTTTGAAATTAAAAATAACTAATTGTTGAAGGTTGTACGTATTTGTGTATTGTTAGAAGAATTCATGGTGCACAATCCAAATGGTAATCTAAAATTTAATTTTTAGCTCGACAGTTAAAGGTAACTCTACCAATTTTGAAATATCACATGAAACTAGGGATGCTAATGGCCCGGATTCGGACCGGGTTTAAGTCCATCTGTTTAGGGCCATCTTTTTTTTATTTGAGCCCAAACCCTGCCCAAATCACCGTGAGTTTAATATTTTTGAACACGAAGTCGACCCCGACCCGTTCATTTCCATGGGTCTGTCTGACCCGACCTACAAACAATATTTTTACTATTCATATTGTTCGGCGCTGTCTGACCCAACCCAAACCCAGTTCAAGATTGATTTTACTTTTTAATTTACACAAAATTTAAGATATAAACTTCTTAAACCAAAACAAACATAAATAAATAAAAAAATAAATGTTACTAAAAAATAAACATAGATATTAAAGAAAACAAATAATTTAAAATATGTCTTAAATAGTATGTAATAAAATATTAAAACAAAGACAAATTATCTTGAAAGTTTTTCTAGTTTCATCATCACCATTTATCATAATATTTCCATCTTCATCGTCAAAATCATCCACAAACTTTTGCAATGTCTATTTCAAATGTTACATAGCTTTTGGTGACCAACCTAACAAATACCATGATGTTATGTTAAATATTAAAAATTAATGGTAAATTTATATTACATTAAATTAATATATATATATATATATTATTGATAATTAAAATAATCTAATTAGTAAATATATATTTGAAAACAATATTTACTCAAAGAATTTAACTAATAATTAGTGAAAAAACCAAATTCATATATTATTGGAAACAATAAATCAGATTCTTACTTATTACTTAACAAAATATATATATATATACATTATTGGATTTGGTTTAGTGTGACAAATTAAAAATCAACATATGACGAGTAATAAGACATAATATTGATGTTTGGGTTGCCACATGTTAATGTCTCATTATTCACATGTGTGAGGCGGTGTCCTAAACCAATATCGATAGTTACTGGCATTAACTGGGTGGTCCAAGCCCCTAGTTTCCAAACATGTTGTTTTTAGGTCGAGTTTAGTTCTGAATCATATGTTTTTTTACAAGCGTCGATTTTTTATGACTTTCATGACCACTTTTTAGTAAGATTATTTCAAACAATAAGCCCGACAAATTATAATGCCTCAAAAAGTTTCAAAAATATGATGCCTCTGAAATCTCCAAAAATTTATTTTTAGGAGGATTCACATCCATCAATACAAACTATTATTTAACAGTCGTTCTTTATGAGATGGTTATGCCCTTACATCTATCATTTTATTCCTAATCGATATCAGTTTTTTTCTTATATTCTAAAATTCGGTTTGTTATTCAGTAAGTGATAAACTCTTCTTGTAATAGTATTTTGAATACGAATTTTTTCCATGATCCTATGTCAACTAGGAGGCATTGGACCTTTTTCAGTGATTATTATTATTATTATAAACAAATTATTGTACAGTTTTTTTGAAACGAATCATATAACCATTTGAAAAATATTAGAATGTTAAGACCTCATTGTAGTTATTTATCACTTTGTTATTTCGCTTTAATATATTGTACAAGCTTGTAGCAAGCGATAAATCTTATTATTCAACTAAAAGCGTTTAAGTTCCAAATGGACGTGGTAATGTTGGAATTAAAAAAAACAGTAATCGAATTGTGTTGGTTGTCTAAGACAACATCTATTTTTATTTTTGAAGTTGACGACGTTGGCAGTATATATATAAATAAAAAGAGGGTTTTTTTATTTTTGAAGTTGACAATGTTGACGGTATAAATAAGTAGGTAAAAATAAAAATATTAATAAATATTTAGATTTTTCAGTGAACCAAAAGTCACATACAACATAAACAATTTTAGGAATATTTTTATGATATAAAGACATAAAAAACAAAAGCTTTTATTTTTTTCACGTTCGCAAACTTTTTATTTCTAAAATCCAAAACTCTCAAATCTCTTAAATATTCATTCATGCACTAAATTTTAGTAAATTATGAGACATTTCAATATAAAACAACTACTAAATCAGGTATTATAGAATAATATTTTTATTTTGTTTGAAGTGTTTCACTTGTTGTGTTCGTAAAACAAAATAAACAAGTACTAATTCGACAGTTATTGGGATTAATAGGGTGGTCAAAACCCATAATTCTCAAGCATATCGTTTTTTGGTCGAGTTGAGTTCTGAATCATAAGTTTTTTTATTGGTGTCGATCTTTTCTGACTTTCATGACCTTTTTTTGAAAGACTATTTCAAAAAATAATCACGACAAAATATAATGCCTCAAATGTTTTTAAAATATGATGCCTCCAAATTCTCCAAAATGTGTTTTTAGGAGGACTCAAATCCATCAATACAAACTATTATTTAACACTCGTTCTTTATGAGATGGTCATGCCTCTATATCTATCGTTTTATTCCAAATAGATATTAGTTTTTTTCCTAAAATATCGAAATTGGGTTTGTTATTCAGTAAGTGACCAACTCTTCTTGTAATAAGTATTTTGAATACAAATTTTGTCCACGATCTTATGTCGACTTAGAGGTATTGGAGCATTTTTCAGTGAGCATTATTATTATTATTACTAATTAATTATTGTATGGTTTTCTGGATACGAATCAGATCAGCCTTTGAATAATATTAGAATGTTGGAAATAAGCAGACTCATAAGACCTCATTGTAGTTATTCGTAAGTTTGTTGTTTCTCTTTGATATATTATCCAAGCTTGTCCATGTTTACCGGGCGATTAATCTTATTATTCAACTAGAAGCGTTTACTTCCCAAATAGATGTGGTAATGTTGGAATTAAAAAACACATTAACTGAGTTTTGTTGGTTGTCTAAGATAACATGGTTTTTTATTTTTATAGTTGAAGACGTTGAAAGTATATATATAAATAAGAAGTGGTTTTTTATTTCTGAAGTTGACAATGTTGTTGACAGTATATATATAAATAAGAATATAATTATTGATAACCTTTTAGGCAAAAATAAAAGGATTAATAAATATTCATATTTTTAAGTGAACCAAAAACCACATATAACATAAATGTTTTAGAAAATAGTTTTTTGCCATGAAAACACAAAAAACAAAAGCTTTCTTTTTTTCACGTTCGTGAACAATTTATTTCTAAAATCAAAACTCACAAATCTCTTAAATATTAATTTTTGCAACAAATTTTAGTAAATTCTGAAGCATTTCAACATAAAACATTTACTAAATCAGGTTTTTACGAAGAAATAACTTCTTTTTATTTTAAAATTTTCACTTCTTGTGTTCGTAAAACAACATAAAACAACTGTCAACTAAAACTTTACTATGATTAACTAGGTGGTCGAAACCCATAGTTCTCAAACATTTGTTTTGGTCGAGTTGAGTTCCGCATCATATGTTTTTTTTATTAGCGTCGATCTTTTCTGACTTTCATGACCTCTTTTTTTAAAGACTATTTGAAACAATAATCTCAACAAAATTAATGCCTCCAAATTTTAAAATATATGATGTCTCCAAAATCTCCAAAGATTTATTTATTGGAGGATTCACATCCATCAATACAAACTATTATTTAACAATCGTTGTTTATGAGATGGTCATCCCCATACATCTTTCATTTTATTCCTAATAGATATTAGTTTTTGTACTAAAATATTGAAATTGGGCTTGTTATTCGGTAAGTGATCAAATCTTCTTGTAATAAGTATTTTGAATACGAATTTTGTCCACGATCATATGTCTATTAGGAGGCATTAGACTAGACTTTGTTTGAGTGAGAATTATTATTATTATTAAAAACTGATGAGGACGCATCCATCAACTGATAGAGCAAACAATGTCCGAGCAGATGGAAACGATGAAGGTATGTGAAACCGAGCTCTTTGATATACAAATCTGAGATGAACTTAAAGCAATGCATCAATATAGCAATCGGTATCAAATGCTGGAGGCCAAACCGAGGGGTATCGATGTCCAAACAACATAACTAATAGCCCATCAGGGAATGGAAGCATTTGCGACATCGCTAACGAGAAAGACAAATGACATCGAGGCCATCTTATGGAAAATAATAGAGAAAATTCCTTACTGAGCGGAAGTAATGTCGGGCACAACAAAAATCGACAAGGAGTGAGGCATAATTATTATGATGAATCCAGTATCTTAGTTCGATTAATGAAGAAGTCATAAAGGAGGTCAACTTCACTTAAATGGTTGTTGGCTGGAAACAGTTTAATGAATCGTGACTAGAGTAATGACCTAAATTATAGGACTATTATCAAAAATACTGCTCCACGAGTGATGTTAAGGGGATCATGTAAGTATTGGAAGAATAAATTTGGTTGTAAACATTATAAATATGGGAACTATAAGGTAATAAGCATCTAATCTTCCTTAATCAATAAAAATTTTGCTCTTCAATATATTTGTAATATTTTCCCATAACAAATTTGGCGCCATCTGTGGGAACATCTAACAAAATGGCACAGTAGTGATATTTTCTAACCATGGTAGTAAAGAGATCAGGGATCGAAAGGTAAGTTCCAGAATGGAGTGAGGCGACAGATCATCAAAGAATTGTGACGGATCCGTTGGATGAGCACATTCATTTACCTCCTGTGACTATCACCAATCCAGATGGAGTGGAGGCGACTCATGTTAAAGCAGGACCCCAAGGTAGTCAACCATCAGTCAGTGTCGAACCAGAGATTGTATCACCCGCACTGGAAAATGTTATGGGCCCAACTTTGCAGGAAGCGGCGGTTGGTGACACGACAATCATGCCTACGGTCCAACATCTGGAGCAGCAACCTTAACACCTACACCAGCAACAATAGAGGGTAGCATACGGGCGAGACGCTAGGGATCAAGATACACAAGCTACTATAACTGAGTGAAGCGATACAATTCGCGCACTAACAATCAAGATGCGAGTAACTAGCCGTGGGGGCATTGGTCAGGTCTTGATGTCAACCGTGCTAACTGAGGCGCTCGTTCCTCCAAACGCGAGGATAAAGAAGAAGGAGAAAGAGAAACCAATGACAAAATATGTTCTAAGGGACATGAATCGCGGCAAGATGTGCAACCGCATGCTCCAAAGAAGGCTCGGGAGAACGAGGGCGTGCAATACGATCAGGTCCAACCAAGAATATCCACCTAAGTCCTTAAAGAGTCTCCACTCGTGCAGAAGATCCTCGAAGCCCACCTCCTCAGGAAGTTTGACCTATTTATAATGGAAGCATATCATGGTACAGGGGATCTAGAGAGGCACTTAGAGCAGTTTCACAACATAATGATAGCATTTAACACGAATGATGTCATGCTCTATCGAGCCCTATCCACGAATCTTAAAGGTAATACCATGAACTGGTTTAACAGTCTCCCTAAGGCATCTATTTATGACTTCTCAATTTTATGAAAAGCCTTCCGAGAAGATTCGTGGGCAACAAAGAAATCTGACGCGAAAGAGATTCTATAATGGTTTTTTACCAAAGACGAGGTGAGTCGTTAAAAAGTTATGTTAAGCGTTTTATCCATACTATGAATACTTTGCAAAATTTAGAAAAGAATATGGCTTTTGCCTCCTTCAAGAGGGGCGTCAATCGATGGGGGGAGTTTTACGTTGATCTAATCAAATTTTTAGTGGAGAAATTGGGAGATTTGTTAACTTGAGAAGATCAGTTCATCGGAGTAGATGATGCCAAAAAAAGAGATTGGCCGGACAAGAATGCCTCTGACTCCAAAAGACGATCGTATGTTTGGAAAACGATAGATGAATGGCCTTGCTGTGAAGGTGTTCATCGTCAAATACATTATGAGAACCCATCCATGCGCTTCACCCTATTAACCGAGACAATATTTCTAATTTATGATCAAACGAAGGGAATAACATGATACCATCCAACTCGAGTTATGAGCGCACCTAGACACAGGACATCAAGCATACACTTCTAATCCTACCATAAGGACCACGGTCACCCGACTGATAAATGTGGGGAACTTAAAGAGGCGATTTAAATATTTTTAGATAATGGTGAGCTCATCAAGTTTGTTAAACCGCAAGATCGCTATTGCCAGCCTGAGAAGAGGGAAAAAACCCGACCGGTCAAGGAAGAGAGGACTTTTAAAGATAATAAAATAGATACATGAAAACAACGGGTTGTTTACCAACACAAGAGGGCATTCCAAGGTAGCCAGCAACTCAAAATCTAACGAAATAAACCGATCATGGAGTACAGGCGGTCAAAGATTTATCTTACCACAATTACCGAGATCTTGTCGCCGACCTTACATTTAATGATGATCTACATGGAGTCACCACACCACATGAGGATGCATTAACAGTGAATTTGGACATTGGAGAAGTAATGGTTACTATTGTCTTAGGTGATGGAGGCATCTCGACTAATATTATCTTCAAACGTAGTTTTGATCGTATGCAAGAAGTTTCACCTTATAAACCTACCCAATGTACTCTAGTAGGATATGAAGGCAATGCTTCTCTATGTGTGGGGAAGTTCCACCCTAAAAACCCACCTAGTGTACTAAGAAGGAACTCAAGACTATATTCATGATTTCGGATGCCCCCACCTCTTACCATGCAATCATTGGGAAACTGTGGTTGCATCGGATGGAGGTCACCTCGTGCTGTTCAGGAAATGCATCAAATACCCAGTGGAAAACGAATTCGGAATCCTAAGAGGCACCCAACGAACTGCTCGAACCTGTTATGCATTTGCAGTTGATCCAAAAAGCCTCTTCGATAGCAATTAACTTGCAAGGGGGGGGGGGGGCACGGAAAATAAAACATATCACTACCCTCGCATGATCTTGTAGATGACCCTAGAGAAACTGACCAACCCGACGCAGATCCTACATATTCGTTTGAGAAGTTGGTGGCCGATGGACGCACTTTGCGACTAGGTAACAACTTGAATACCACTTTTAAATATTTATTACTTGACCTGTTAGGAGGAAATTTGGATATTTTCGCTTGAAATTCTAGTGATATGTCAGGGGCAGTCCCGTCTATAATTTTTTATGCATTAGCAATTGATACATATGCCAAACCTGTGAGGCGGAAGTGACGTTCATTTTTTGTTGACAAACAAGAGGCCATATGTGTTGAGGTAGACAAGTTATCTCGCCTTGGACGTTACGACGAGCTCGGTATCCTTTTTGGGTCACAAACCCAATGTTAGTTAAAAAGGGGGAGGGGGGGACAATGACACATGTACGTCGATTTCATAGACTTTAATCGGGCATGCCCCTAAAGATGCTTTCCATCTGCCCCGTATAGATCAGTAGGTATATTCGGTATCGGGTTGCGAGTTCTTTTCATTCATGGACGCGTACTCATGCTAAAATCAGGGTCGCCTCAACCCATCCGATGAGGAGCACACGATGTTCCAAACCGAGCGCGATCTATACTGCTACCTTGTGATGCCGTTCGGTTTAAAGAATGCAAGCTCCACATACCAATATCTTGTGAATCATATTTTCAAAGACCACTTAGGACAACATATGGAGGCGTATATCGATGATATAATCATAAAAAATACACAAGATGGTTAAACAACTCGAAATACTCCAAACCATATTTGACCTTTTACGCCAATTTAATTTAAGGCTCCACCTTGTTCACTGCTCTTTCGGTGTACGCATTGGTCAATTCATGGGATATTTAGTGAGTAAGAAGAGAATTGAAGCTGACCCTAACCTATTACAAGCAGTCATTTAGATGGCACCATCGAAGAACATCAAGGAGGTCCAATTTATGATGGGTCACCTAACAGCCTTGTCCCGTTTCATATTAAGAGACTCGGACAAAAGCCACCCCTTCTTTGAAATACTCCAAGGTTCTAAAACGTGTGCATAGACCAAGGAGTACAATATGGAGTTCAAGTCATTGAAGAACTATCTCACATTATCGAAAATACTATCTGCCCCGGTGATAGGTGAGCCGTTGTTTTTATACTTATCTGTTTCACCTTTCTTAGTTAGTGAAATGTTGGTAAGGGAACTGGAGGGTGTCCAACGACCCCTTTACTACACTAGTAAAACGTTAGTCGATGCAGAGATTGGGTACCTCAACTTGGAGAAGCGCGCACTGGGACTGATAATTACCATGCAGAAGATGCACCCTTACTTTCAAAGACAAACAATCACTGTGCGTACATCATTTCCACACAAAACCGTGTTACAGAAACCCGATGCATTTGGGAGATTGACTGAGTGGAGTATCAAGTTAGGAGAGTAAGATATCAAGTTTGCAATCAAGGGACAAGTCGTCGTGGATTTCCTTATTGTATTCTCCTTGTCTCATAAATCATCTTCTCAAGACGAACCATCAACAATGTAGTGGCATATGAGGCAGTGATTTGTAGTATGAAGCTAGCATTAATATGTGGGGCTCAAATTCTTTGTATCCATTCCGAATCTCAGTTGTTCATCAATCAAGTTAACGACACATATGATGCCAAGAAAGAAGGATTCGGCGGATATTTGACAGTACTTAAAGAATATGAGTCCAAGCTTTCAAAAGTGATATACGACTAGTGCCCCGCCTTGATAACATTGCAGTCCATGCCTTGGCCAAAAGCGCAGCCTTAGGAGAACATCTGATTTTCCTTATGCAACAACTTCCAACCACTAAAACTTTTAATTAGAGTGACACTGTTTGGACGCTCGAGGACACCAGAGATTGGAGGTATCCTAATTTGTTATACCTCCGATTAAGCACCCTATTTAGCGATAAAATTGATGTTGGGGCACTCCAACTATGGGCAGAAAAATACTACATCTTAGACGATGTTCTATATTGGAAAAACATAACACGCCCGCTGCTCTGCTGCCTCAATCAATCCAAAACTACCTCAGTTCTGCACGATCTAAATGTTAGAGACACTGGGCCCCAATATGGATATTACTGGACGAAATTGGCCAATGATGTCGAACGACTTGTTCAAAAATCTCATCAATGTCACCAATTCACCAAAACCGATCGTCTTCTGAGTGAGCCGATGCAGACCGTTGCAGTTCCTTGCCCTTTCGATAAATGGGGGATCGATCTAGTTGATCGACTCCCTATGGCAACTCAGAAGCGTCAATATTGTTTCCTAGTAGTGGACTATTTTATTAAATAGGTAGAAGCCAAAGCTCTACCCCGCACTTGAGCCCAAGAAATTTGTGATTTTATTCACAATCAAATTTTGGCGTGGTTTAGAATCCCTCGAATCTTGATGAAGGATAATTTTCCCCAATTCCCAAATACTATGGTCACAAGATTTTACAAGCGTTAGAGGATCAATCAGAACTTCTTCACCCCTTAGTACCCTAAAGCAAACGGGCAGGTAGAAGTCACCAACATAACCGTGTTGGATGAAATCAAAACAAATCTTGAGAGAGCTAAGGTAAAATGGCCAGACAAACTAATTAAGGTTATATGGGCTTACCGAACTACCCCATGAACTACAACAGGCCAAACCCCATTCGCCCTTGTTTATGGTATCGAATTCGTTTTGCTAGCGGAAGTTATGATCCCAAGTCATCGGGTGTCCAACTTTGATGAAGTTACTAATAACACCGACCGAGCAGTAATGTGGATCTAATAGTGGAGAAACGTGATCGAGCACGTGTGTGAGCGGAGCACTACCAGAGTCTGATGAGAAGCCGTTTCAATGCCCACTTTAAGCACTGAAGTCTACGAGTATAAGATCTGGTTATGAAAAATATTGTTCAAGGGAAATGTAATATGGCTACTAGCAAATTAGGACCGAACTAGGATGTACCTTACACCATCATCTCCAAAGGGCACAATGGAGCATACCACCTCGCCGGTGCAGAGGCCACACCCTGAAACACCCTTGGAATATAAATCACTTAAAATTGTATCACCAAGAGTTTTAATTTAGAGATGCGCTCGTTTTCCCCCTGATGGTGCGAGAGGATTTTTTTAATGAGGCATCGTACTTCTAAAATTGTATCGCCAAGTAATGTCTCAGTTTTAAAAAAAATTCTCCATCCTTACAATTGTGAACGGTTCAATGACCATGCCTACGGGATACGTAAGAGGCCATACTGAGCCCATACCATTTGATTCAATTAGTACGAACGAGCTAATTGGCCATGCCTACGGGCTATATAAGGGTCATACCGAGGCCAATACCTTGTAATGTATTAGTAACTGAGCTGATCAGGTATGAAGCCCTTGTTGGGCCACACATCTGGTCTACACGGTCGTGCTGCGAATAAATTGAGGAGCAAATCTCACTCAAAGCTACGCAATGGGCCATACTGAACTCGATCTTGTAAGGATCTCTTATGGCATGATACAATTAAAAAACACATGTTTCACCATCACGACATGTCTCTAATAACAGAAGAAACATAAAACCGAAGGAAACGTTAGTAAACTTTACCATCTAAAAAAACAAAAAAGATACATTACTGTTTTCATGCCCACCACACAGCTACACAAAAAAATGTTTAAGTGTTTAACACATAAAGAAAATTAAGTATCATGAGTTATAGACAAAACATCGATCCCCAACGTTACAGCATCAATTGAGGGATTATTCATGACCTTTTACTCCAAACCCTATGCAGCTATCTGGGTGAACCCCTTGCCCAAATATTTATGTAGATGCACTAGCATTAAGTAGTTGTGCTCCTCACCTGTGGTCGTCTCTCACCATGAATGTTTTTTACAAACGATCCCAACCTCATGTTTGGGTTAAGCGTCAGAAGCTCAACCAACATCTCTTTTTTATTCTTGGCCATCATCCCCATATCGACCTCCATTACCTGTCTCTGGTGCTCCTTTAAATCAGCATATTCCTTTTTCAAGAATTCTTTGCGTTGATGTCCTATTTTTATCTTCAGGTCGTTAACAATGGCCATCAACTTCCCATTATCCACAGTCATCCCGACAATACGTTTAGCTTGCTCATACACCCTCTGCATCTGTGCCATATTCAGCGAGAATAGACCATCATTTTGTGACATCAGGTCGTCATTCCTCTTGATAAGCCCATTATTCTGAGCTATCAACACTGTATTACCAATGGTCAGTTCTTTACACTTTTCCTTGCCAGAATCCCGAGCACGCTTGATAGAGGTGAACTCACGATGAAGCCCATCGTTTTCCTGAGATGCTTTCTAATTTGGTTCTTTAACCGATCCATACGCATTCTTGAACTGAGAAAGCTCGGTGGTTAAAACTTTTACTAACCCAAAAAACATCGCAGTAGGCTTCCACTTCTCCATAACCTGATAGTTAGCACTCGACATGCGTTGGTAGGATAGTACTACTAAATTGTGGTGCATCTGCAGTCACAACAAGGTTAGGATCCTATTTTTGTTTATCTTTCAATTATTTATAATATACAAATTCACATAATCTACCTCGAGCGTGAGCTCCAACTGCTTTTGTAATATTTTGCTTATCAACATGTTTTTGTAAAACGATAATTTTGGGCACTGTTTGAGCTGCTCGAACATAAGCATCGAAGGGTGTGGCATCATAATATATGAAGGAGTGAGTTCTTTGGTTATTTTATTACCTCGGGCTATCTTGGTTCCTTTCTCCCTTGAGGGAACGAGCTCTGGCCTCACGATGTTTACAAATGAGGATCACATGCATGCTCATTGCAAAACATTATAAGAGGGTTGCACACCTGAAGTCCAAACAAAATGCTTCATCATCTGAGCTATCTCCTCGGGAATCTCTTTTTTCTACTTTTCTTCCCCACTATTTTCACTTACATGATTCGACTAACCTCCCACCCGAGCGTCATCCAACATTATCACCTCTGGGACCTTCCCCTTGTTATATTCCGCTTCAGAGACCGATGCCTCTATATCCTTGTTTCCGGCACCTTTCTTCCATTATCCTCCCCTTCATCCACCAAACTTAATTTCCATTGTGCCAACAGAACTGTTTCCGCATTCACATGAGTTCTTTTTAGAGGTATGAACACCTTATTCTCTGTTTCTTCATCTTCTTCCCGAGAGCGTCGAGTCACTTTTTCACCACTTCGTCCCCTGATTAGGCAGTGTTATCTCCCTACCAACTCTCATCACCAACATTTTGAATAGTTAACATCTCTCCATTCTTGTCATTCTGCCCTTGCTGGGACAAAACACCTTTTGCATCTCTCGTACTCCAACTTTGGTGCACAGCCAACCATACCCTGATACTATTACAATCATGGTATCTATGTTCAATAAAGTCCCGTAGTTGTTTTGTTGTAGCCATTTCTCCGCTTCCAGCTATCGTCACTTTTCCGTGTTTTGTAACATCCAATTGAGGAATACACCATAGTCCAACTTTTAAGTAATTTATTTGTGTGAACAACCGAGATGCCTCCTGAAACCACGTTAAATTAGAAAAACTTGATAATTTGATTAAGGGATTTAAAACTCCCTCCGATATCACTTCTTTTCACCACTCTTGATGCTTTATTTCACTTGAAAAATTAAATACACTTTGGTGTGGTTTATATTTGTCTGAGGGTAAGTTTGTAATTTCTGTTTCGAGTTTTGTGTAGTTTTGTGAGAATTTAATGTTTGGGTAGAATATAGAGGGAGAATTAAGCTGCATGGTTATATTTAATTTTCATTACCCTCATTTAATGTTGGTGGTTGGGTATTTATACCCTTATATTTGGGCCACATGGGCTTTCGGGTCGTGTTTAATGGATTCAGGTCGAGTTTAAAGACCCATTAGTTCTAAGTAAGGGAACAAGCAGCTTAGTCAAAAAGTGATTAGGTTTTAAATACTTTAGTTCTGTTATGATAGTTCAATGGATGATGGTGTCCGAACTGCCCCTGTCCGGTAAGGTGGACATTGTCCGAATTGACCCTGTCCGGTAAGGTGGACATTGTCCGAATTAACCCTGTCCGGTTCCCATAAAATATAGTGACAGAATCCGGACTCATCACACTTAATTAACACCAATGCTAGATCACTTAGGCTAAGAACTTCAAAATCTTGCGTCCTTAAACTTCGCTTCTCACTGTCATTCTACTTGAAGATTATGACAACTCTTTCATGCTCCCAATTCCCCAACATGAATACAAATATGTGCTTCCAGTTCTTATCCGACATCGGAAGCCCATCTATTTTCCTCACCCCAATCAGTTGAGTATAAAAAAATAGGGACTTCACCAACTTGGCTACGTCTACAACGACGACTAAATCTGACAGGCATACCGAAATGCCTAATAAACGGGAACTTAGTCTAAAAATAAGTAAGATCTTCCATCCATTCGTAACTAATTACATAGGGCATATGCCTATGAAGCTAAAAAAAATCCTGAATCAGAGAGGGTAACGACAACTGTAAGCTCCAATCAAACACGGTGGTGTATACTTAGGTTTCGTTTAATTTTGTTTGATAGGGTTGCTCATCGGGCTCCGGTACCCTTACTATAACATCATTGGGTATCCCATACCTAGCTCTAAACTCTTGAAGGCCATCCTCAATGTGATACCCATACTTTAGAGTTAATCGAGAAAAATAACCCTTTAAGAATGAAAGTTCCTCATATTTCAATTATATTCCTTTACCAGCAACAACAACCAACTTCTCATTCTTCATCCCACCATTTTTTGGTGCCATCATGGTTAGTAGAATGACTGCAATGAGCCAATAGGACTTATAAAATCAAGAAAATCGCCTAGATAACTCACAAAGAGAAAGACTACCAGTAAAAGGGTTTTCCTATTGTGCAAGAGAAATAGGGTAACACAACTACACCAAGATAGGGTGGCTCTAATACTATATTGTTATTTAAAATAATAAAGGGATCCATGAAAATTCACTAGTACCAATATACCTTCTTTACTGACGACTTTGAAAACGGTAAAAATGGCGATGAGTGCTTGCTTATGTGAATAGTTTATTTTCTCTTACAAATACAAAGTGATTTTTTTAAAATAATAAAAGACTTCATAGACTAAGAAAACAGTTTTGAATTCGATCTACACTCTGCTACACGCGTGATATAATAGCAACTGTCATTCACAATACATTGCTGACATATATCCTCAGAATTTAAGTGTCATTTTACATTTAAACGATTTTATGTGTCAGAGCTTCTGTTTCACATACGCTGCTTGATAACCGTCACGTGTCGTACCATTTTTGGAAAATAAACCACTCCATTATTACACATCCTACGCCATAAGGCATACATCACACATGGATAACTCCACTGTTTTACAATCTACTCTACTTTTAATAAAAATTTATTTCATCGATTTTATATTTTCAACATATAATCCATGGATTAGTAGCAACCCTAATGAGGATGCCTCCATCAACTGATAGAACACACAATGTCAGAGCAGATGGAAATGATGAAGATACGTGAAACCGAGCTCTTTATTATCCAAACTGAGATGAACATATTGGAGTGCATCAATATAGCAATCGGTATCAAATGACCGAGGCCAAATCAAGGGGTATCCATATCCAAAAAAGATGACTGATAGTCCACAAGGATATGGCAGCATTGGGGACAACACTAAGGAGAAATATAAATGACATCGAGGTCATCGTGGTAATGTTGGAATTTAAAAGATATTAACCGAGTTTTGATGGTTGTCTAAGACAATATGTTTTTTTGTTTATGAAGCTGACGTCGTTGACAATATGTATATAAATAAGAAGAGAGTTATCGATAATTGTAAAAAATGGTGGCTATAATCTCAATGTTCCTCATGATATTCCTAAGTAATTTTATGTTCTTAAGTTTTTTTTATTTTGGTTCTTGATTTTGATTTACTGTTCATGATTTGTTTTTAGTTTCTTTGTTAAATTTACATCCAAAATTATTACTATATAGTTTTAGAGTGTTAGTGAATATCAATTTGTTGTTTAAATAATGTGTATAGGTTTGATTTAGATTTTTATGTTTATTATATTTTGGAATCTATGGGTTCTACACATTGGAATCAGGTTGAAGAACACACCCATGGTGCAGTAGCCCATACACAATTGATGTGTGTTTTTCAAACAAATAGTGATGAACTCGCAAAACTGGTCAAACGCTATATTATTCTATTCTAACCTAATTTTTTGCCCTAACCTTAATTTCTCACATACTAACCTATTTTTATGTAGAATTTTGTTTGTTCTTTTTATTCGTGTTTATTTCAAATTATTGTTATTGTTTATCTAACATTTATTATTTGACTTAGGTCATCTGATATATGGAAAAATCATCCACGACAAGAAAGCTAGACAAGATAGCTCACGATTATATCGATCAAAGATGAACCACATATCAAGACTATTAACCAAGTTAAATCCGCCCATGAGGAAAGACAGTCAAATGTTCAACAAAAGCTTCCCCAATCTAACACTGACATATTGTCAGATCAATCTGAGCCAGTTCAGAACGAGACGTAAAAAAGAACATTTAAACATTTACGCGTCAAATGACCAAGGATTTGAGGCCAACTTGTTTCTAAAACTGTCAATAAAGAAGTTGATGCGAGAGGTGGATCCTTTAGTCAGCGTGCACCAGAGTCAGATCAACATGGACCTAAGTGTGCTCGATGTGAACCATATTCAGATTAGTGTGCACCATGGTCTAGGGTGCATACGGGTATTGATAGCAGTATATTATAGATCACAATTTAGTGTAAGATGTGGATAGTATTTCAATAAAAAAGAGAATAACAAATGAGAATGTTTGCAGAAGCATGCTTACCTCTTTGAAATAGATATGTAAAGATATAACTCTTACTAATTGGTGTCTTATATGCACCATGTATTTTTATTATTATATTTACTTCTCAAATATTTTCATTTTATATGCACACATATAACCTCTTAGGATCATTCATGTGGAGTTATCATAGTTCACTTAAGCTTGTAAAGACATTCACCTGTTTTTTTATGTGGTCAGCTTTCTCTTAAGGTCATTTACGTTTACTCATCGATTATATTAACCGAGTCTCTCACAATCAAAGAAATTTTAGAATTTTTTCTACTATTCAAAGCATCTATACGCTTTATCATAATAACCAAACTGTGTTCTTTAGAGTATTTTTTAACCCACTAAATCAATCCATCTTGTGTATAATATTCTAATGTGAGAAACACATCACTAGGTATTGTTATGGTGAAACCTATGCACTGGTGGTATGGTGGCAGAATTAAATAACCATATCGCAGATAAAGTTTTCCTCACCGTCGATATAGCTTTTACGCACCGACGTGCCAAGACTAGATCTTGACAAAAAAAAATTATAAATTTTACTTCGAATTAGTGTTTTACTTCCTTCTCCGCCACTTGTACCTCTTGTACTGACGCTTGTATTTGATATTATTATATTTTTTAAACGATTTTTTAAAAAAATTAAATTATGATTTAAAAATGGGTGACTTCTATATAGGTTCCAATATTAGTTCAAAAGGAGAATTTGATACTAAATAAGAGAATTATCTATATTTGGTACCAAACACTTACCAAACTATAATAGCCTTCTTTGTAATATTATCTAGTAACTTCTAACCAAAAAATAAGTTTTTCTTTTCTTTTTTTAAAGTCTGTATCTTTTGATTTATAATTCTAAAAATAAAAACTGGAGCTAGCATTATGTTTATATACACGAGACGAATCAAACAAATAGTCCGTATGATATATTTCGGAAAAAATATTAAAACTGTTAAAAAATTAAATTAATATTCCTAAAAAATTAAAAGTACTAATTAACATTATTAATTTTTTTAAATATTGTTAACTAACCATGCTAAGATTAATGGTATTAATTAGAGGTATTCAGTTTAAAAATCGAATAATAAATCTTCCAAAGTATATTCCATTTTATCATTGAAAATATCATGTTATTTAAAGTAGGAAATGGCTTCTGTGACCTGTCGGATATGATATTATTGAATGTATTGATTTAATTTAGATACATATTTTTTTTTGTAATTAAAAGGAGATTGAGTAGATAAACATCGAGTTTATAAAGTCTTGGCCTAAATATGCATCTCGTAAGTAAATTTGTTATAAAAGTTTTACCTCGATTTCAACACGTGACATGTACAAGATTTTTTTAAGGTATATTACCTATGTTTATATATGAATAAATCAATCTCTAAATAAAACATGAGCTTTGATTATAGCCATTAGGCTTTTGTATAAGAAAGACCATCAACGTGTGAATGATATTTCCAAAGTTTATGTTTCCAACGCATCTGGTGCAGTGGTATCATATTGGAAGCATATCTCCATATCCATAATAAGAGCAGGTACATGAACGCTCCAATAACTTCGGCTGGTTTTGGTTTAATCTCGTCTTCTTCTTTCTATGGATACTCTCAACATCCATTAGAACTCTATTGAAGAATTCCTCGTTCTTCACTCAAGCTTACAGGAAAATGATTTACCTCAACAACAAACCAAGAAATCATACGTTGATTTGTTTAAACCCTGCAAAGACTCTGTTTCGATGAATCCAGAATGGATCAAATAAACAGAGAATCATTTTTCTGTTCAATTCTCTGATGATGTCAAGAATCATCTGCTTCAACAATCTAAAACTATTTTGGTTGGAAAATTCAGCAATGGTGTTCCGAAAAAATCAAAACTGAATAGTTTCTTGGATTCTATGAAGTTCAAATGAGGTTTTAGCTATGAAGTTTGGGATTCTCACCACATCTTCCTTGAGTTCAACTTGAAGGAAGATATATGCATTATATGGTCGAAGAATGTCTGGAGATTTGACGATTTCGTAATGAGAATTTTAAGATGGAGTCCAGAGTTTAATAAAAAATATGAAAATCCTACAATACTTTCCTGGGTTCGATTCAAAAAACTGCCTGAATTATTATAAAATTCGAAAGTTGTAGATGATCTTGCTACTGCCATGGTAACAACATACAGAGTTGTTGTACCAGAGAAAAATAAAGCGCATGACAATGCTTGCTACGCTCAAATTGAGATTGATATCTCAAAAAACCTGAAGCGTAAGATGTGGATTGGTTTTGGGTTGAACGATGGATGCTGGATCTCCATCAGTTACAAAAATGTCCCTTCATACTGTGATTATTGTTATCACATAGGGCACAGACTATTTGAGTGCAAGAAATCTCCAAAGAACGAAGAAGAAGATATTAAAGACGATGCTGAGAATGCTGAGCAAAAATCTGGGTTACAAACAACAGAAGCCTAGAGTAATAATGATTCCAAAACAACTCAAAATACATTTAAATTTTACAAGAGGAAAATCAAGTCAATTATCACACAAAAATACCAAGATTCAGAAAAAGATAATAGCAACAATCATTATGTTCAAGATCAAAACATAGAAAGTCAATCTTTTCATGACCAAATTACGCAAAAACTCAAACAAGTAAACATAGTGGAGGAACAAACGGTTGACTCTCGCAAAGACTCAACCCCAAAAGACAGCACTGAAATCATCGAAGCATTGAAAAAGCTGGAGCATGAATGCACTCAATCCAATCTTCAGGGAATTGACAATAAAACAACTCCAAATCCTGAAAACATAGGAAGCTGCTCGGTCTCTCCTACCTTCTCCCCTGATCAAAGCTTCAACGAGATCATCAAAACAAAATGGAAATCTACAAAAAGAAAAAGATCAACAAGTAAACTAGAAATCAAGTCCATAAATTCAGGGGATAAATTTCAAAAATCCTACTCTGAGAATTATAAAAATGATTAGTTGGAATGCAAGGGGTCTTAACAACAATCCAACTGTGAGAAGGTTGACATCTATGATCAGGATAGAAAGTATTAAGATTCTTACAATACAGGAGCCTATGGCTAGGATTGATAAAATGGAGGAGATTACTAGGTCTCTTGGTTTCAATAGATATACAGCTAATATATCCAATAAGATTTGGATCTTCTGGATCGATGATATTAGGATTGATATCATTCAAAACATGGATCAATGTTTACATATGGAGGTGGTATATCCTGGTGTAGAGGAAATTTTTATCTAACTTCTATCTATGATAAATGTCAGTGTCTTCAAAGAATTGAGCTTTGGAATAGTTGATGTATTTTGCTGATTTCAACAAAGCCTAGATGTGTGCTGGTGATTACAATGTTATCTCCTCTCATTATAAGCAGCTGGGGTGCATCTCAAACTGTCAAGCTAGTATGAACAATTTTAATGCCACCATCAGATCCTGCAATCTTGAGGATGCTGGATATGGAGGGTCTAAGTTCACCTGGTCCAAAAGCACAAGGTTGATCATACTCTTATCAATGACAAATGGGTGAATACTTTCAAAGAAACACAGGTTTTTCACATGGTCATAACTTGTTTTGACCATGCCCATCTCCTTATAACTACTAGTTACTCTAACATTCCTCATTCAATTCATAAAAAGAAAACTCTTAAGTTTTTAACATGTGGTCTAATGATGAGGGATTCCTAAGTATTGTTGATCGTGACTGGAAGATTCCTATTCGTGGAAAGCCTAGCCATGTTTTCTGGTACAAGCTAAGGAGGTTAAAGCTTTGTCTTAATGACTGGAATGAAAAGTATTTTGGAAATATCTTTGACAATGTCAAAGCTACTGAAGATAATGTTAGGAATATAGAAATACTGCACTACACTAGCAACAATAAAAATTCTAAAGCCAACATTTCTAAAGCAAACAACCTTCACATTCAAGCTCTTAGAAATGAAGAATTTTACTGGAAGCAGAAGTGCTTTAAGAGTTGGTTAAAGGACGGTGATGGCAGCTCAAATTTATATTATGCATACGTATCTAAAAAGAGAAGAAATAATGAAATTAAAAGCATAAAAGATGATGAAACCTGGATCCTAAATCAGAAAGATATTGCAAATTCTGCTGCAAACTACTTCAAGAACATCATGGCTTCTTCTCCCTATAAAAACAACAATGAGAAGTCCAGTCTGCTTTAAGATAGCCTCTTTGATTGTATCCCTTCCCTGGTCACTAAGGATGATAATGATGCCCTGCTCAAGACTACCAATGAATATGAAGTTTGGAGGATAATTAATAATATGAAGAGTGACTGTTCCCCTGGTATTGATGGCTTTAACATCTTCTTTTTCAAAGTGTGTTGGAATAGTATCAAAACTGACTTATGCATTGCTCTTAATGCATTCCTGAATGGTAACTATATTCCTACTGGCATATTTGCCACAGGAATCTGTTTAATTCCCAAAAGTACTAATCTTACTATGTGGAGTAATTACAGACCAATTGGGATGTGTGCAATGATGAACAAAATTGTTTCTAGTCTTATCAATCAGAGACTATCTAATATCTTGCCTAGAATTGTTTCTAATGTGCATAGTGCTTTTATGAAAGGAAGGCTGATCCACGATAACATCTTGATCGCTAAATAACTTCTTTATGATATTAACCAGAGCCCAAACCTGGAAACATCATGATCCAGCTCGACATGTCCAAGGCTTTGGATAGGATTTTCCATGTTTTCCTTCTAAAAGTTCTACTCTCGTTTGGTTTCTCTACTGATTTCATCAGTCTTATTAAGAGAATAATCAACAATGTTCACATTTTAATTCTTATTAATGGGGAGGTTTATGATTATTTCCACATGTTGAGAGGTTTAAGGCAAGAAGATCCACTTTCTCAAAGCCTTTTCATTCTCGGGGAAGAGGTTCTGGTCAAAGGAATGCATATTTTTTTTAACATAAATATTAAGATGAAATATGCAGCTAGAACTGAATACTTGATTCCTTGTATTGTGTTTGCTGATGACATATTGGTTTTTACTAATAGTTTGGCTTCTTCTATAGATACTTTGAGCAGGTTCCTAGACAGTTATCAAAAGATTTCTGGACAATCTATAAACAAGCAAAATACAAAGATTGTTATATCCTCGAACGCTCATCACATCCGAATTCAGAATTTGAAGGTTTAAACTGGCTTTGCAGTGGACTTTCTGCCTACCATTCATTTGGGAATAACTCTCTCAAACAACAATAGATGAAATATTTTTAACTCTATCTTAGATACGGTTAATAACAGGATTAATGAATGGGATAAAAACTTCCTCTCTTATGGAGGTAGATTATCTTTAATAACTAACGTTCTTCTGCATATTACTTACCACTGGATGCAAAGCAGTTTACTGCCTAAAATATCATTAAGAAATTGGAAATGATATTCAATAGATTCTTGTGGAGGTCTAAGTATAATATGAATTCAATTCACTGGTCCTTTTGGATCTCCATTTGCAAGCCTTTTGAAAAGGGAGGGCTGAATATCAAAAAGTTGGATGATATTCAGTAAATCTTCTCTCAAAAGTTGTGGTTAATCTTTCGAAAAAACAAGTGTCTTTGGTCCAATATAATTCAAAGTATATACTGTAAAACAAATCATCCTTTAAAGGTTACCAACAAACTTGGTTCATTAGTTTGGAAAAGACTAATAGGTATCAGAAGTCAAGTAGAATGCAATCTTCATTGGACTTTTGGCAAGGGCGATATGGATTTCTGGATGGACTCATGGCACAACCTGCCATCTATTGCTAGTGTAAACAACACAAGCTGGTACCTGGATGTAAAAGTTCAAACATTTTGGAATAATGATTCCTGGGACTTCAATGTTATGCAAGGCATTCTGACCAATGAAAGACTGGCCATTATCAACTCTCTCAGAGTTAATCCTGACAAAGATGATTCATTGAGTTGGAAGCTCTCAAATGACATCAACTTCAACATGAAGCTTATATAGAACAACCTGAGAACCAAGCATGTTCAATCAAGCATTTTCAAGAAGATCTGGAGCCCTTATATCCCCAGGAAGTTCTCCTTGCTATGTTGGAAACTCATTAATAATTTCATCTCGATTGATTCCATAATGATAAAGAGGCATCTAAACATTGCTTTAAAGTGCCAGTTTTGCAGCAATTGTGAGGACAAAAATCATCTTTTTGTCAACTGTAATTTTACTTTGGAACTTTGGAACTTCTTTGGCTCCTTATTTAAAGTTAAAATCAACTGTTTCATGATTATAACACATATGTTAAGATGTTGGTTCTGGTTGTCCAACAAAAAATTCCACGTAACGCATCTTATCCCACAGATTATCTGTTGGGTAGTTTGGAAAGCCAGAAACAACTTAAAATTCAAAGGAAAGCAACCTAATGTTAAGACCTCTATTTATGTGATAAATAATATTATCAAAGGAATTGATGTTTCTAACAAGATTAACAACAAGCATTGGTTCAAGTCTATGAGTGCATGTATAACATTGGGTTGCAAATCAAGAAAGCAATAAACAAATCAGTATACTTGAAGTGGAATTCCCCGATTAGCGGCAGATTGAATATGAATATGGATGGGGTTTGCGCTCGAAATGGGGAGTCTTCTGGTGGTATTCTTATCAGAAATAGCGATGACGATATTGTTCATGCAACTGGTATTATGTTTGGTAAGCTCTCGCAAATCCTTGCTGAATCGAGAGCCCTGCTTGAAGGCTTACTTATCTGTTACAAAAACAATTGGACTCAGGTCGATATTGAGTCTGATTTGCTAATTCTTATCAATCAGTTAGCTAATAGAACTAACTTCTTGCTTAAGGATACTATTAAGATAGCTTGTAGAAAGATTATGAACTCAAAGATGATGATTAAGCACATTTCCAGATTCCAAAAGCAAGTTGTAGACTAGCTTACGAAATGGACTCTAAAATGCAAGCAGAAGCTTACCTTTAATCACTTTGACGCTCCTTCGAATCTGCTGGCCATAGTCTTCCTTGAAGGGCTTGGTCTGGGCTATATCAATTCTGATTAATTCGCTCTCGAGTCCTTGCTTCTTATTTGAATTTCTTATTGCATGTAGGAGACTTCGCTATGAAACAGAGGGGGATGAAGGTCTGGGCGTTGAGGTTAGAAAGGATCGATCGAGCAATATCTGTATTGGGCTTGAGCGAAGAGTAACATGATGTTTGCCTCTGATTTCAGATTTTGCATCTTCCTGAAAATTTGCAAAAATTTCAGCCCTGGTTTGGAGGGAAGCAAAGGCACCATTCTTCTTTTGTTGAATTTTGAAGTTTTGTAACTTAATTCTAATCCTCAATCTTTGTATAAACTTCAATTTCATAATAAAAAATTTATTTTAATTAAAAAAAGAAAATATATATTTATTACAAGATTCTGCACATCGTTATGATAAAAGTAATTAGTCTAGGTGTCGAACTCGCAAGTTTTTATCTCTTCTCTTCGTGGAAGCCTTAGATACAGACTCGCCACAGTCTTATTCTCATCTCTTTTCTGCATCTCTAATTTTCATTCACAAATCCTTTTGTTTTAAAGCATATATCGATACTTCACTAAAGAAACTGGAGAACTAAAGATTCAATAATATACTTTTTTTTAGAATGATTTGGTCGATATCAATTGCGAAATTAGGTTTTTGAAACGTTTTGTTTTGAAAATTAGGTTTGAACAGAAATTCAAGAGACTAACCAAAAGGTAAAAATAAAGAGAAAAGTACCCCTAAATACCTTCTCAAGTATCAAATACCAAGATGGTACCCGTTTTTGGACTAGTTTCATAAACTACCTAAAGCCACATTTTGGACAATTATACCCTCTAGGGTATAAAAGGGGTTGTTTTTGGTGAAACCCCCTTTTTTCACCTTCTAATCAGACTTTTGGCTTCCAATTCCCCCCACTTTCACATTTCTAAATTTGTGGAGAGAGAAACACGTTTTACGAGAGCGAAACCAAAAGACATTTTTGAAACTCACGTAACCGGCGACAGCCAGTCGCCCCTCTGTTCCGATATTCCTGACAACCATCGGCGAACCACCGGTGATCAGGAAGAAACCTCCTCCGACAGTACTGAAACCCACCGGTGAACCAACGACGAAAACTAACCACTGTTTTCATCGCAAACCAGAACCCAAACCAGAACCTGCGACCGTAACCGGCGAGCCGATCAATCAATCGAACCGGAGAACACCGTTCACCACCTACTCCGTCGAGCCGCCTACTCCGTCGAACACATTCGAGCAGGTATTCCTCCAACACTGTCTGTCTTCTACGACTGAACCGTCTTCTGTAATCGTTCCGGTCACCCAAACCCGTCAACGATACCGAACGTTCCGGCCACCGTAACTGCATCGATAGCACCATCGTCCGCCTCCGTCTCCGTCGAACAGGTACGTGTTTTGTCGCCGTCTTCCCTACTCTCTGTGTTTGTCGCCGTAACTAACCAGATAGCTCAAAACCTTCAAAAGTTGGATCAGTTTGTGCAGGAAAGTGCTCTCAGTGGTTGTGATTGGTTACACCCGGTTCCACCTTCCTATCTAAATGGGTTTCTGGGAAATCTGAAGTTTGCCAGGGTTGGAGGTTTGTCATCGAGTATTGTGGGCCTTAAATTGGTTGTGGTTTCTGAAAACCACTTAGCTTCGTCTTCTTCTTTTCTCATTTTTTTTCTTGGTTTGGCAGGTCGGTTACGTGACAACCATATGTTTCTCATGTTTCCTTGTCAGATGCATCATGGTGAGTTCCCTCATGCTCTACAGTTTCTGCTGAAATATTTAATTTTATAGATACTTTATGACTCGAAACCTTTATTATATTTGGTAAAACCTAAATTAATACCTCATACAAAAGTGTTTGTATATCCTGGATGCAGATTGAACTGTGTAGCATTTTTTCAACTTGCTTTCTCAAATGCTATAGAAAGCAGGTTGAGACCATCTAACTGTGGCTTCTAATGTTTTGTATGCTCTAGATGTGCTGTTGTGCTTTTGATAAAGCAACAGATCTCGACGTTTTGGACCATCCAGTTCTAAACTTCGTATATTACGCGGTAAGTTTTCATAACATATTTAGGTTATAGTTGTGTTGGTTAGAATGGTGTTGTGTCGATTAGAATGCTATAACGTCGTGTATCGTAGGTATGTGGCTGATGTTGTAAGCATTGTGAGTTTACGTAGGGTTGGTCCATATCTAGCAATATTGGTTGCATTATCTATCAGTGTTTGGGTATAGTTTACAGTCCGACGCCATGGGTTTGAACCTGGTGGAGAAGAGGCGGAGGAAGAGGAAGAAGAAGAAGAGGAAGAAGAGGCGGAGGAATCTGATGGAGATGATTCTGATTAGGGTTGAACATGTCGATGTAGTATCATGGAACTGTTGGTTTATATTTTGTTGTGTTTAACGTTTGTTTATGCTTTTTTGGACTGTAACGAAACACAAACCCTGTGCAGTTGAAGGAAGCAGTTTTACTTGCAGTTATTTAAAAGAATAACAATGTTGGAAAACTAAGATATCAGAGTTATGGTAAATTTAAAAGAACAGTGTATGTAGACCTAATGTATAAGATGTAAGCATAGATAGCAAGGTTGAATAAAGTGGATATCAGAGTATAACAGCATAGATAGCAATGTATAAATGAATACATATCAGAGTCTTAACAAATGTAAGTAAAGTATCAAATGGATCTACAACGAAACAGAAAACATACTTTAATTTATCTGTTAGATATAAAATACATAATCTATCAAATTTGTATAGCGTGGCTATCAGATTGTAGCAGCATAGATAGCAATGTACACATGAATATATATCAGAGTCTGAAACAAACAGACATGAAACGTATCAATGTTAAAAGTGTAAGAAGCATAAGTCAAAATACAAGGAGTGCTTATCTTTGAGATGAATCAGGCATGAAAGATGTGATAAACCTCTTGAACAAATGTAAGCAAAGTATCAGATGGATGAACAACGAAACAGAAAACATACTTTTATTTATCTGTTAGATGTAAAATACATAATCTATCAAAATTGAATAAAGGGGCTATCAGATTGTAACAGCATAGATAGCAATGTACACATGAATAGATATCAGAGTCTGAAACAAACAGACATGAAACGTGTCAATGTTAAAAGTGTAAGAAACGTAAGTCAAAATACAAGGAGTGCTTATCTTTGAGATGAATCAGGCATGAAAGATTTGAAGTACATCTTTAACAAATGTAAGTAAAGTATTAGATGGATGTAAACGAAAACAGTAAACATACTTTGATGTATCTGTTAGATGCAAAATCCAGAATATATCAATGTTGAATAGAGTGGCTATCAGAGTATAAAAGCATAGATAGCAATGTATAAGTGAATAGATATCATAGTCAGAAAGAAACAGACATGGAACATGTAAATGTTAAAAGTGTACAAAACATAAGTCGAAAGATAAGGAGTGCTTATCTTTGAAATGTAAAATGTTACAAAAAAGTCGGTAAATAATGTTTAGAACGGAGCATCACATGACCTCCTATTATGCCCCGATTTGAAACATCGACCACAACGGGACTGGCTATGACATAATCAAAATGTTGAATTGAATCACAACAGCTTAATTGGATTGAAACAGTGAGTCAGTTTATATATACAATGCAATAACTTAAAGAAGGTACATGAACTATGGTAACGAAAGGAATGAAAACGGCACTTCTTCAGTTACTCCCTTTTCCATCTCCATTTTGCACCTCCCATTTTGCAGTACCTAACACAGCTTGAAGCTCCCTTGAAAGAAACTACCCATAAATACCTCGAAAGCTCATGCTGTATCTAGCAATGTCTCATGCTGTATCTAGCAATGTCTCATGCTGTATCTAGCACTGTATACAAGGCATAAATCGCAAATGATAAATAATATAGTGTCTAGCAATCAGATAAATAATATAGTGTCTAACATATAAGGGTGTATGCAGCAAGAGGAAATAGTTTGAAACATATAGCAATATCACGTACCTAAACTATAAGAGTCATGGTCTATTTATCAACACATATAGCAACATGCCATAACTAAGATATCAGGGTGTATGCTGTCAGGTTTAATCTACAAACACATCAAACCTATCAGGGTCTATGCAGTGATCTAGCAACATCAAACATACAATTGCAGGCGACAAATCGCAATGTGTATCCATATAAATATCAGGGTTCAAAACAGAGGTGGAAAAATGAAATTACTCACCGGAATGTGATCGGAGCTGGTTTGGATGATTTGAATTGAGCAGAAGCAGATGGTAATAAGTTTCCTGCAATTAACTTAGATTATATTGAGCAGAATCAATTAATGGGTCAAATAGATTATATCTATTAATTTAAAAAAAAATCAAAAGATACGACAGAAGAGAGTAAACCTGATCAAATAATGGATGCTGAGCTAAATAAGTAGGTGGTATAGAAGAACAATCATTGGACTGAACCCTTTCCAGAAACTGGGAAAATGTGATAAGCTCTTGCTTCCAGTCGGCACATATGTAATTTCTCCCCACCTGCAGAGGTCGAAACTTCTTCACTGTAGATCCATATATTTTTTGAGGTCGTAAAGAACAGTTAAATCCTCAGGCTTTCACTGTCTGGAAATACTTCACGATCGAAAATGGAAAACGATTTTGAAACTAAAAACTCAGCTTTGTTACTGACCTGAAAGATGTACCGTTTTTTGCTACGATTTCAAAACTTAAATCAGTTGTTATGAGGCTGAGATACGGTGGTCTAGGAGGCTGAGATACGGTGCAAGATCGGAGCTCGACCAGCTGAGACGGTGCAAAATCGGAGCTAGGAGACTCTGGATGAAGCTGACGACGTCAAACCGGAATTCTGAAACTCGCCGGTGATCGGAACAATCTGAAAAGGCGATTATATGGATCGCCGGTGATTAAGACTAGTTCGACGGTGGTTGTATGGTTCGCCGGTGGAGAGAGAGAAGAAGAGGAGAAAGAGAGAAGAAGAGGAGAGAGAGAAGAGTAAGAGTGGAGGCTGTTTTGAATTTCAAAATTCAAAAATAGAATGGGGGCTGTAACAAAAAAAACCGTAATTTTTCACAAATCAACCTTATATACTAGGTTGAGGGTAATCTTGGTATTAAAAAAAAGAAAAGGTATTAGAAGTGGATATGTTTAATGAGATGGGTATTAAGTGAGCATTAACCCATTTTTGGTACTAGGTTGTAATAGGTTTGGTTAAAAAGTACTTAGTGTGTCATTTCCCAAAAATAAAACATATAAAAAAATATTTGAGAAACATAAAAGAGCGTTGGAACAAAGTGTTGAAGAGTGTTTTGGAGTTTTAAAATTAATTTGGTACTACGAATTTCTTAATGATCTATTATAATTTATAGGTTTTATTTAGAATTAGTCTTGGCATTAGTGTCTATTTCTCTTACTTTAACCTTTTAAAGTTTTGATCTTTAATCATGATGTTGTAAAACAAATTATTTAATATTAAAATATAAAATTATTAAAAATATATTATATTAATAACACAGTACGAAAATTTTAAATATATAAAAAATTAAAATTTAAAGAATATCATTATGATTTGGGATGAAAATAGCTTTATTATTTTGGTTAACAAAATATTGAACATAATGCCAAACAGACCCATTTATCGTTCACCAAAAGAACCCTTTTATAGGCTTTTAATTATTATAGAACGTGCACAAACAGTAAAGAAAATCATTATAGACTTTGAATGTTATCGGTGTAAAATTGACTCACTAAAGAACAAAACTAGCCTGTTATAAGTTTGTATACACGTGAAAAACACATCCATGTTCTATCTTGGACATTAGCATTTCTATAGGATTAGAGTTATAAGTCGGAGATATTTTCTTCATGCTGAATTATATCTTAGTATCATTTAATTCAACTTCTATATTTCCCCGATTGACTACATACACACAATTTAAATAACTTAGATAATATTATTACAAATGATCTAACAAACATAACTATTTTTGAAAAATCAAAACAATATTAAAAAAAAAGTTGCGAAAAAAATGTCGAAATTACTTCATGAAATTAAGAAATCATATGTTTTTATATTTTCGAATTTTTTATTTTATGATAATTTTACAAAAATATTAAAAGACGAAAACATGCGACTTCACCGAGTAATTTCAAACGTTTTTAGCAATCTCTATTACGAATTATCGTTTTTACCTGTAGTTGGTGACTTACTAGGTTGGCATATAAAATCTCTTAATTTCCTTACTGTGTTTTTCAAAACATATAACTTCTTTATATACTAAAAGCCTTTTTTTTTAAAGGTACCATATTTTACACGATCATGAATTTTTTTGAATTCTGCTATTAACTTTGTATTTGACCATTCAGTAGAATTTATTTGAATCTAGTAGTACTTTTATTATATAAATAGTAATAAATTATATTCTTATGTCTGTCGATTTATTATTACGAAAATAATATGAAATATAATATAATGTTTAAATTACTCATCGTAATAACGATTTATTGTAATAACTTTTTATGTGTTTTTACATTATGATTGTATTTGTTTTTTAAAATTTGTTGGATCCACTAATAGATTGAGTCCAATCAATCTTGTTATGTGTCATAAAATGATCTAGTATTAACAAGTTTTATCGTCGTTCGATCGGGATATAAGACTGGCATAAAACATAAAGAGAGAGAATAAGACTCTAATGTGGTTAGTCTAATAAAAAAACAGCAGACTTAATTACACAATACTTTGAATGAAATCTAACATAATTCTTATAAATATAGTATATTGTAATTAGGTTTAATCTTTAGCTCAATTGCATTATACATTTTTATTCCAGAGCAATTGGACACAACATTAATCACGTTATCATCATCGATCAATTACATGGATCATTTATGGTTGGTAATATAAGCATAATATGAAATATAATCGCACATATTTATTCTTGAGTGGTACTAATTGAGTGGAGGTTTACTTAATAAATTAGAGAAATCAATAAACTTTAATTGAGCTATATAATATAATAAACCAAAATATATACAATCAAATCGCACGCAGGCACACACGCGCGCGCATATATATATATATATATATATATATATATATATATATATATATATATATATAAAGCAAGTAAAATGCATGACTTAAACATTTTTTAAACTGTTTTGCAGACACGGTTGAAATATCAAAGAAGTAAAAGAATTAAATAATAGAAGATTTAGGGAAGTAGTTTAAAGAAAAAAGATCCATCAATGGCTAACAAGAGATTCAAGAAAGAAGAAATTCTCAACTACATGGGGATACATCAAGATTAAGATCAACAGTCTCAAGTTCATAATGAAATCTCTTTCTAACTTAATGGAAAGTGAAATTTTCTATTATGAACTCAATATATTAAACTTGTCAAATAGTTGTATGTAATTAATTTATGAAACTTAATTGTTTCAGAACAATGTAAACCAATAGCCTTGGGCTAATTTAAATTAAATGAATTTTTTTTGTTGAATTATATATATATATATATATATATATATATATATTGGTTTCTATTACAATATTCTTACTCAAATTAATAATCCTCTAAAAACAACTCATCGTAATGGTATGTTTCCTAAAAAACATAGGTAATACTACTTGAGTAACATGATATATCTTTATTGGGTATGTTCCAATTTTCCCTATACTGATTTGGAAACTATAAACTATCTTTAATAGACATGAACTTGATATCTATATGTTTGGACTTAGATAAGTTCATATGACTTAAGTGTAGAATTATTGTCACGTTATATTATGAGGATACATTTTTCCCCTTCTATAATGACTTAATTTTGGAACGATAGTGAATTGTTAGACGCATTAAACATTCACCAAATTCCACTGTCGTATAGATAATACACTTAGTGTTACTTTACACTTTCCATAATGGTGTATCTCTATAATTAATAGGGATATGCTTCCTAATATGCTACTAAATGTGTCAACATATGTCATTTTGTTTGTTTGTTATATTGGAAAGTCCAATTTAATCATTTTTTAATCGTTTATATCTTTCTACTACTTACATACCTATCCAACAACCTGACAACAAAAAGATATCTGACCTTGCACAAACTTTAGCATACCTCAAACTCTCGACTACCAAAGCATATAAGACCTTTTTGCATTTTCTCTTTCTTAAAGTTATATTTGGACATTGATTTACACTTAATTTGATGTATATACATTACAAATTTAATTAATTTCTTCATTTATAGTTGCAGATTATAACTAGAAGACGTTTTTTAGTCCAACGAATGTGGTGTATAGAATATTGAGGGCCAAGACCAATGAGACTAGAAATAGTTTTACTAAACTATTGGTGCCAAACACACCTACGATGGATGGGATGTGGCAACATGCATGATGTATATGTTCATATTCATATATGGATGTAGGTAGCATTGATATGGATGTTGATAGCATGGTTAGTTCTGAGGCGGAGTCGGATGTTGTGAGAACGAAAGAATCCCCTTCCACTATAGAGGAGAAAACATAAACGTCTTGTAAAACATTGTACTAATATTACATTGGATAGGTTAGAGTTGCGCCGTAGGTGCATGAGAAGAAAAAAAATGTAAAAATAATTGGTTGTCGCGACTAAGGGGATGGCCAGTATTTTAAGAAGAAAACAAAGATCATGTCTCGTAATTAGAGGGTTTGTTAGGGCCTATTGGTGAAAAAGTATTCCTAGAAGGTTCATGGTTGTTGGAGATAAATTTATTCATAGAGGTCTGTTAGGTTATGTTGTTTTTTTCTCCACAAATACGCATGTTGGATCATCATATCATGAAATGATGGCCTTTGGACTGGAGGAACAATAAAAGGCAAATATCTTCCAAAAAGGGATGTCAATCCGCATAAGTCGAGGTTCATGGATCTGAAGCATCTATTTCATAAGGAGATGAGCTTCAATAGTTTTTGCGGAGCGTCTTACTTTTGATTTTGAGGAAATGTAAAGGATAATGATTTTGATGCCAAAAAATAGGAATTTTAAAGTATTTGTTCTTTCTTTCTCCGACTATCCCTAATATTGTTGGAAATTTTCCCGATAAAGTAACAGAAATTGAGGTTGATGTGGTAAATGAAGAGAGAATCGAGGATCTTACTGGGCAAAGCGGCATATTAGAAAACCTGACTCCCATTATTCACCTTATGGTTCGCAAAAAGACTCAAAACTTATAGATCCAATATGATCATTGCCATGAAGGATGAATAGTGGAGGAAGGTGTACATGATAGAGGTGTAGGGATAACATATACTGATTTTGGTGTATCCTTATTATCCAAACAAAATTTGATAATGGATTTTCACTTTTGAGTCAAATTAATATTTATATAACTAACCCTATTACATATTATTTGGAATCTTATTGCCATAATGAACTATACATTTTCAACATAGAATATATTGAAAAAAGAAAAGAAAAGACTGTAAAATGTGAATTAATTTTAACAAAAAAATATAAAAAAGTCAATATTGTTTTAGTATAAATCATGCAATGAGCTAACCATGATGGATTTGCGAGCATCTTATTATATGTATTTTAATTGTTTTCATATTCATGACCTTTTTGATATTTGTGTCTTAACTTTTACATTTTTATACAATCTTTTATAATAATCATTAGATACAAATTATTCTTTTTTATAAACATTTTTTTAATATACAAAATCTAGTTTCGATTCTGATTTGTTTAATTAATGTTTATGTTTAGAATAGTAAAAATGATTTTAATATTTTTTTGGTGTTTTAGTTTTAAAAAGTTATATTTATACTTGTGGTTGCATTTAAAAAAACTTTTTAAACGACCACTTTAAAAAAAATCTCTACTTTCTCTCTAGAATATATCAAGTCTGCTTTTAACCTAATACAATATTTGAATTCATCGCTAGCTCGTATCCACTTATGTAGGCCTAAAGCAAAGCTTGCTCATTTTTCATATGGAACCCTTGATACCAAACCAACATTTTAACCCCTATGGCTCTCAATCTGTTATCTAGATATTATTTCCAAAGTAAAATGTACTCGGACTATTCCTCTATTAACAAAATGATTCTTCCATCCCACCTGCAAAAAAAATGTCAACCAATAATTCACCATCACCAATACCCCCCGTAATACACATACCCCTCGCCAATACACAAATTTTTATACTATAAAAATAATAACACATTCCTACTGCCACAATTCAGCCTCACCAATATTTAGCCTAGATTATCCAAAACATTCAAGATAATCGTCCATTCATAACAGTAGATAATATACCTTATATTGAGTATGAAGGACGAGACTTTGGTATCTCTGTGGATATTATTAAAGGCACCTCGAACTTATGGTGCAAGTGCATTACTCGCTATTTCACTGGTAATAATTCGGTAGTAATCCAAGTAAAGTCTATTGTCAAAATCTTATAGGACTTTTACGGTCTTGACGAGTGCAAAGTGAACCCGGTAGGATACGTCTTCTTTAGGTTCCATTCCGGTAAAAAGAGACAATGATCTTCGAAAGCCTCACATAAAACTTTAGCGATCATTTATTGTTCCTAAAGAAATGAGAACCTATGACAACCGATGTGAAGGACCTTTTTGGTTAAAATTCTTGAACCTCTCATATGATCTATGGACATCAAATGGGCTAAGATACTTATCCAATTCCATTAGATATCCTAATTATATAGAGAAATAAATAGAGAGTCGAATTACGATGGTATTAACCATGTCTACATAATTAAGTAAACTCTGAATTCGTCATGGTGCTCTAAATAAAATATATGAAAAAATGAGCCACTTTTAGGTTGGAGTATCAAGGCCTTTGTCCCATCTACGTAAAATGTGAAACTTTTTACCATATTATTGAACTTAAAATTGGTCAAAATCATACCGACTAATCTTTGATAGTATACCATGAAATATGGATGATTTAGTCATTGACCCAACCGTTTTTATGGATTTTACCATTGAAATATGTTAAAAGGCTCTAACTACAAGGTATGTGTTAATATGGTGAGATGTGTACCTTCCCAGTCAAACCATTCTCATGCACGGTTCATGTTCAGCAGAAATCTACCTTTGAAGAGAAGTGGACCGGCATGGAGATTGAATGTTATTTTAGTTTATTGGAAATGAGCTTCCCCTTAAATCCAAGTCACCAAGTGAAAAACAAATGTGCGGAGGACGATACGATTCTTAACCAACCATACATCACACTAAGTAACCCTCTCATGATTATAGCCTTGTATAATGTTCGTAGGTTAAATGATCCAATATAATAAAAAATGTGACTAATTTTGTATTTAGTAATAACATCTCATTTATATACCTTCTTGAAACTAGATTTTGTGTACACAACGTGGACTCTATCATCAAAATGATGGTCTTTTTTTGTACCACATAAAATATCACTATTTACATCACTTACAAAGAAATAAAAACTATTTGGATCTCTAGTATCCTATCTATATTCATCCTATCACAGTCTCAATAATTCATAAACTATGATGTTAATTTTTGTATTTCTGTAATCTACAATTTTAATTAGACAAGTAATCAACTTTTTCTATGAACCGACCTTGATTTAATTTCCTCTACTAGTCAAAAATCCCTTTGGGTCATATTTGATGATTTTAACGCTACTCATAAGCCCAAAGATAATATTCAATTTTTGGACCCCTAGTACTCATCTGTTGAGGCTTTCAATGCCTACTATTTTAATATGCACTTTGTGACCATCGTGTAACTTGCTACCAGTACTTTTGGTCAAATAAACAACCAAATAACCATATCTTTTCCAAAATCAATTCATGGCTTATGAAAAATGATTATGATGACTTTTTCCCCATGGAACTTGCCCAATATGGTTCTTCGTCGACCACAACATGATACTATTCAACCTAGCTACCCTCGTCCCTTCCCTTTCGTCCCCACATAAAAACTGGTTGTTTAACATGTGGGAATTTTACCTAAAGTTTTTAAAAACAATTGTCGCAAATAGTTAGAATCCTGAAGCTAATGACACATGTTGTCACATCAAAACTTACTCATCTACAAAAATACCTTTGCATCACTATGAATTCAGTGATTTTAATAATCTTGTCTCAAACACTATATCTAACCTCTTCATAACTTAATTAATCTATATTTCGATCTTTTAAACCAAGACGTAGATTTTTTGCATAACTTGAGGCCTCTAAAATGTTTAGTTTCTTCAATAGTGTTAAAGACTCTTTCTTCTAACAAAAAATTCACACGAGTCTTGGCTAAATCTTGGAGACTGCAATACAAAATTCTTAAAAATCTCAAAATATATATCCTCCTTATAAAATACATATCCATATATAAAGATAATGGGATCCCTACACACACTCCATCAGGTGTCACAAACATCTTCATCAACTACTTTTCCAACCTCTTGAGAACCCATAATCCCCGATAATATCTGAACTTTATCTGTGTAACCTCCCTAATCAGAACTAAATTCAATCCTTCTAATCAGACCAATATGATCCTCCCAATTACCAATAGTAAAATTATAAAGTGATCTCTTCACCATTGATTTTAATGATGTTTCAGGGCCTGACAAATACAACTTTAGTTTTTTTTTTAAATCCTCCTTATTTATTATAAGCCAAGATATCTGCAGTAGGGTCCACTGATTATTCAACATCGGTCTATTTAATAAATCATAAAACAATGGTCACATACCCAAAAGTGGTAGTCCTACTTTTGTAGCATATTTCAGACCCACTGACTACTATAATGTCACCTATAAAGTTTTATATCAAATCATTTGTAATATAATTAAGGATTCTCTCAAATCTCTAATCGAAAAATATAAATTTAATTTTATCCTTTCTCGAAGGATCTCTAACAAATACTTATATTCTAAAAGCGTCTTAGGGTTACCACACCTACTGTAAGGGTTCAAGAGTTTCCTTAAAAAATTATCTTACTAAGAAACTTCAATCTCCGTTAGAGGTGTCAAAAACTAAAAATCATCAATCTTTGTTTTGTTGACGATCTTATAATCTTTAATTGAGTTGATGCCCGATCTCTCAATCTAATTGGAAATAGGTTGGATGAACTCTACCTTCTATCTGGTATTTGGGTGAGCCCTCATAAGAGTCAAACCTTCTTCTCGGGATTCATTGAAGAGCTTCAAGACTCACTAGCCCAAATTTTTCAGATTTCGCATAGGCACCTTCTAAGTGCACAACCTAGGGTCCTCCTAATAATAGGTCACCTTACATTAAATGAATGTATAAACTTTATGCATACAGTCATCTCTCGTATAGGGACGTAGATCTCAAATTACATATGAAATGTTTTTAGAATTTAACTAATCAATTTTTTCATTTCACATGAAAATTCTATTGATTATTTATCATGATCCTTTTTGTTAGAGTCCTAAAATACTTGACTTTAAGACTATGCTACCTCTTGTGGTCTTGACACGAGATGAAAGTACCAAGATCCAATGTGGCATAGACATAAGTAAATTTTCTCATGATATAGGGAGACCTTAAGATTTTAGATCTTAAGATCTAGATTTATGCAGTCGTCTTCAAGTACGTGATATATTATCAATAGTAAAAACTCATTAATATGGTATAGTTGGATTAAATCCAAAAACATAAAAAATAATAACTTTAAGTTTCGCTCTTTTTATTTTTTTCCATCCTATTTTTGGAAAAAAACATATCTAATTAAGACTCATTCCAACCCATCTATAATTCTTCGGTTCGACCCGTGGCTACTCCACACCAATCTTGTTAACCAGTAATATAATATGATTCATGACTATAAACTCAATAATATTTTTTTAAGGTTTTCAGATATAATCACAAACAAGAAATAGACCCTTACATATAAAATTTTCCAATGTAGGAAACCACTATCAACTCTAAAAAATTGGTGGCCTCATCAGAGATCATATATCTTATCTTTAAGTATAGAAGACATACACTACTCGATACCACGTACAAGGAGTATAAACTTTTATATTAGTAATAACTACTTGAGTATTTGTTCATCTACACCTTGAGTCAGATGATTGAACCTTATATGCAATAAGTATAAAATTATTCAACACTCATTTATTGTTTTGTTGACTACCAATTGCAAGCTACTTATCTTGGATAAGCTAATTAGTTGGAGATTATTTTCTGCTCTCGCTTTTTTCCTTTGTGATACACCTGAATCCATAAATAATATTCTATTTAATCTTGCCTTTACTATCATAATTTAGGAAGTCATCATCCAAAAAAATCGGGTTCCTCATATTCGGTCCATATGGGTTTCACAAACTTCTCGTTATTAGTTCATGTACCCCATTTAGGCATATCCTTGGATACTTTTGGCACTTTATAATTTTTTATAGTATACCATACCTTGAAAGAGATAAATGAAATATTATTTAATAACCTCTCGTTCATCACCAATAACTCAACGTCTTCTCTCATATATTCGTTATATATTTTTGTGAACCAGGATCGTTTGACATGCCTAATAGTTAAAATGTTTACTAATACCTTTCTTCATGCAGGTTTATCGTTCGATCGACAACATGATTTTCATGAATTATTACGATTATTATCTCACCCTACAACATTAAATCACCTGTCGAGTGTGCACCTCTTTAATGTTGTTTCTTATCATGTTTTAAACTTATTTACTTTGGAAACGACTGCATCTTTTAGGTAATTTGTCATATACCAGAGAATGCTCAATGGAGTTGTAACTAACTTCTATTGGTTTTTAGAAATTAGCTATTCAACGGGGAATGTCTTGTGGAATTGTAATACATTCTTTATCTTTTAATTTAATTATTATATTACAAAAAAGAACTTTTCCTCGCTTATTCCTCACATACTTTTGCATTCTATATTTTGTGTCTTAAATGGTTCTTAATCCAACTTTAAAAATTAGTTAATTACTAATTTAAAAAATAAAAAACACTATATTTTTTAAAAGTAAGAATTTATGTAGGTTTTGTTGATTGGAAAGTACAGTCATTTATTTTCTCGATGCATTTGACTATCTTCATTATTATGCTAATAAAAATAATCAAATATACAGACTAATAAAATTCATACGACAAAGATAATCGTGTACATATCATGTTCGTTCTAGATAACGTAATTAGTTAGATCCAAAAATAAATAACTTAAGCAAAACTAATTGTTTTAGCAAAAACATTATAAGAACAAAATAAAACTAGGGTCGTAGCTTCTAAGGCTCATAACTTAACATGTTTTGGTTTTCATTTAGAATAATGTTTGAATTTCGGAACCTGAAGCACTTTGGCCTAACATATAAGTTTTTCCTTAGGACGTGCTTTGAACTGAAACTTGTTTTTAGGCCCTAGAAGTGTTTTGACGTGAAGTTTGAGCATGGGTGCGGAGATCTAATCTCAGACTAAAACCTAAGCTTAGGTGTCCCAAGTGTTCCGGGCTCCGTAGCAGCTTAAGCGTTTTGGTCTCTTTGTATGAGATATGTCATTTTTTGTCACTTTTATTTAACAAATCTCATAATTAAAGGTTTTATAACTTCTATTGTGTAAATTCAAAGTTATGCCTTTTGACATTCCTAAAAAGCCTATAATCATGAGAGAGAGAGAGAGAGAGAAAGAAAGAGAGAGAGAGAGAGAGAGAGAGAGAGAGAGAGAGAGAGAGAGAGGGAGGGAGAGAGAGAGAGAGAGAGGGAGAGAGAGAGAGAGAGGGAGGGAGAGAGAGAGGGAGGGAGAGAGGGAGGGAGAGAGAGAGGGAGAGAGAGAGAGAGAGAGAGAGAGAGAGAGAGAGAGAGAGAGAGAGAGGAGGAGAGAGAGAGAGAGGGAGAGGGAGGGAGAGAGAGAGAGAGGGAGAGAGAGAGAGAGAGAGAGAGAGAGAGAGAGAGAGAGAGAGAGAGAGAGAGAGAGAGAGAGAGAGAGAGAGAGAGAGAGAGAGAGAGAGAGAGAGAGAGAGAGAGAGAGAGAGATGCATGAGAATATCAAAAGCTAAAATAAAAGGGTAACTTGTTCTATAATATACCTAGGATTTCTTACTTCTCCTCACCTTCATAAGTTAACAAATAAATCAATATACTTAGAGATATATTTTCTAAGACAAATCACGCAACCTCAATTTGTTTTCCAATGATATCAACCACCAGAGAAAACTCATTGAAGATCTTAGTTATTGGTTTTTAAATCTGAAGCTTGTTAATCTATTTAGGTATTCGGGCGGTTTCATATTAAGCAGCTTACCCTCCTTAGATATATGATCCTTCAATTGAGCAATGCTCTATGAGGTCGATACCACAACATTCAAGGTTATTTATTCATCATGATCATGCCTTAATTCACTTATAAGGGGTAAGAATATAGATTACCTAAAACTATTTGAAGGTTCAGCAACTCTCTCTTAATTGGGTAAAATGGTGATGAGGGCCCCTCTTCAATTAAATCATACTCCCCATATGTTGTTACATTATCCTTTAAGGGAGAAATAAGGAGGAAAAATAAGGGATGCAAGTGATAGAGAAAACTTGAGATGAAAAGAAGTCTAAAACAAAACCCACATGTATTAACAATGGAAACTAATATCACATTGCATAAGGATAGCCTCATAGGACCCCACTAGTGAATCCTCGAGCGTTCGAATTACTAGTCCTCCCATATTCGTTGAGCCTGTATGTGGACTATCTTTCGTTTTCGAAGTTATTTCTCATGGGAGAGTCCTCAGAGTAAAAATAATAATTTACATTGGGTAAGCACAAAGCTCATGAATGATATATGAAGCTGAGTTAGTGGGGTTTCAGTATATTAGGAGTAAAATATTCCATAATTTCTTCATCGTAAAGAACTTTGTATTTTTCAAATGCATGAATATGGAGAAATCCCTTAACCTTTATGGTGACTCGAATATTATCATTTATGATTCTAATATGGTGGCGGTTGCCATAAGGAAGCCTTTGGAAAATTTATTCATATTGGCCCAACGTCAGGCATCGACTAAAGGGGTAAAGGTGAAAGACTTTGGTACACGTATGAAGAAATGTAATCAGGGGCTTGCTTTGGATAGAGAGGCTTCGGAAAATCAAAAGATTGGGCTGAATACATGGGTAAAAGGTAAAATGATAGGGTATCATTCCAATTAATGACTTGGCTTGAGGATATGTATATACTCTGGTTTACCACGATGGGTCCACCCAAGCCAATAGTTCTAAAACTATGAACGATCAACACACTGAGTCTTCAGCCAACCAAGGCTCTCATGGGAACCTGGTCTCCAAATATGCTAAAGGGAAAGAGAAGCATCCTCTATGAAAGCACAAGATATTAGCACGGGTTACGGCCTGGTACGCTAACACCTCAAAGTCTTTAACTGAGGAATGTGTCTAGAATATGTCTCTCAAACTTTACGTAACATCTTTACTCTTCTTAATTCTTATACTTTACTAAGCATTGAAGACTTAATGCTTCAAGAAAAAACTCATCATATGTCTATTTACACCACATATGTTATAAATAAAATGATTGCCAGAATCCAAAACATACCTAATCAACACAACTTAGTGCTCTCCGAACTCTTCATTTTGATAAAAAATCCTAATCAAGAATGTCAAGGTGAAGATGAGGTCGAGACAAGGTTCAAAAGTTAGAGACCATTATAGGTTGAAAACATGAGGATTAGTGATAAGAAAAAATTACTTTTAGATAAAAAGATTGAAAACCTCTAAAATAAGAATACTTTATTAAAATTTGAACTTGTTAATATGGTGGGCCTCGAAGGAAACATGAAGGAATTGTGAAAGAATATGACTGAGGTAAAAAGATTGAATGAACTAGCCCTACAGGACAATTAATGATTCTAAAATTAAGGATTTGAAGGATCAGAAGGTCAAGCTCATAGACACGACTAAGACTTAAGTAGAATCTCTAAAGGTGGGAATAGTCCTTAGATTTCACAAGACGTTCCATGACTTGGAGCTAGAAATTTTTTAAAAGATGGTTTGTGAAGCAGATCAGCTGAAAAGAATGGTCATGGAGTCAGAAGAACATGTGAAATTAGAGAAAAAAAGAAAGACGAGGTGATGAAGGATGTCGACAGAAATGACCACCCTCAAGCAAGGCTTTGGTTGACCAATCCTATTGTTGTATAAGACGAAAAAATGGATAAATAAGTGTCCTTATCGAACTTGTTATTTCAAATTAGACTTTAATTTTTTTTTAATTAGTTGAATCTTTTCTTTTTCTTCGAATAACTCAAGTCCCTGGAAGGCCATGGGATTGTGATTGAGCTACGAAAATATAATTTAATTTGTTTATTTGACCATATTTTCTTCTGATTATTTTGATCTTATAACAGGGATCAAAGCCCCAACTCTTTCCTACTCAGAATTAACTAATATATAGTTGTATGGTTGATTTTATGATGATTCGGTAGGCTATGAAAGTTCGTTTATGTAATGCTTACAAGTCTCGGTTTTCATTATTTTTTCACATCTCAACTGGATTAGATCGGTATCTCAATTAAGAGATTTAGATAGACCAACAACTCATTTTCATGGTTTGATCGGATTAAACTTGGCCTTCACTTAATAGTTTCGGATAGCTCCGACCAAAAATAGTTAGACTCATTTTCACACTTTGGTTAGATTAAACCATGTCTTCACGTATGAGTTTTGGATAGCTCTAACAAACAATATTTGGACCACTTTTTACAATTCGACCATATTAAATCAGAACTTCACTTAAGATCTTCATATAGCTTCGACATCAACCCCAGTGTTATACTTTGATGAAATTTAAAAGAAATATATACCACATTAAAAACGGCTAAAAATGCACTAAGAAGCCGACTAGGTAGGTGTCTTATTAAATACCTCATGCGCCATAAATGTAGGAAAACATGCATCATCGATGATTATATCATGGTTATAAATAAATAAAATTGAAATATAATACAACAATCATAATCTTATGATTGATGGAGCTATATGTGTTCAATGGTCTAAGGGTGGCAGAAGGATCTTCATTCCTCATTCACAAGGTTTTAAATCTTTGTCTTAATCTTCTCAAGATTGCGTAGGTTCCCTCTTGCTTTGATCTGAGCTTGCATCATTGGGGTCTTTGATATGTCGGAACACCTTCCTTAACACCCAACCCTTACTTCGACCTTATGGCATTGGACACGTGAATTATTTATTCTTCTTATTAAAGTTTGGTATTGTCAAACCCTAATGTGAGGCTTAAGTTGTTTTTCCTTTATTACATCCAACTCAACTTTTCTCCAAATATCATTGACCAATTTGAAGTAGTTAGTGAATCGATGTGAATAAAAAATGATGCCTGAAAAGAACATAAAGATCCATCCTATACACTAGAAACAAATGGGTCCATAATATTCATAGGCGTTGTTTGGTAGGCCTCGAGAAATCCTGGAGAAAGTTATCAAATTTCTTACAATCCTTTCTCATTTTTCTTCTCCCCATCTAACAAGCTTCAGTTTGTAACCTCGGACAGTCCATTAACCTGAGAAGTTTTGTTGAATTTTCGCATCCAAAAACAAATAAATTATCTTCTTATTATGAAACTAGATGCCACCGTCAATAGTAATTTTCTTGTGAATTCCAAACTTACAACAAACGTTAGTTCTAATAAAGTTTATCACTTCTATTACTATAATTCTTGCAATCGGTTCCACCTCTACCCATTTCAAAAAATAGTTGAATTCGAAAAGGATATAATGGCGTCCTTCAGTCGTTTTAAGAAGATTTCCAACACGATCTAACCTCATTTTATCAAAAGACATAGATTTTAATATGGTTTCCAGAAACACTGTTGGGCAGAGGATAATACTCGCAAAACTCTTACATATGTCACACTTCTTAACTAATAATTTAACATTGGTCCTAATTGTAAGGTAATAATACCCTACTAACAACACTCTTTATATCAAAGTTTTATAGCTACAAAGAGCCGACCCTATACCATGGTGAAGCACTCCAAAGATATTACAAGACTCATTCGGTTCGAAACAACGCATGAATAAATAACTTAGGTCGTGTTTGTATAGAGTCCTTTATATTAAAAACATGGCGAAAAACAAACATGTTGAGGACCGCTCATCTTCTCATTCAAACATGAAATTTCTTGACTGACTTGTGTACCAGACCGAGAGCATGCCACCGTTTGTCATGATTTTTACTTTCGCAAGCTACCTATTTTTTAGACAAAAGAAATCTCACTACTTGTGAGTGGATTAGTAATAGAAAACAATAATGAGGACGGCCCCAATATTCGCTCCTAAAACCCCCATGGCTTAGTTGATCTAAAAATGTGCTCAGCTATATTAATTGTATGTTTAGTTTATGACTTTGCATGTCTGTTTGGTCTAAAAAATTATCGATCTTGGATCTAGCATATTTTCGAAGCTATTTGTTTTCATCGAATCCTACAAACGGTTGACCATCGATAGTCAATCACAAGATTACAACTATGGGCATGTTCTCAGTTTAGTCTGAAAATTAACCAAATCCACAGAGTGGACCTACGTAAACTAGGACATTCTGTGCATAGAAGTATTACAAACCATAAAGTTTATTATATAAATTGAAATTTTAGTATATAGAACGTAGGTCCTCTACGATTCTAACGTAATCCAATACATCAGACAAAAAATAAGTGAACAACCAACTATATAAAAATAAAACTGTGATCTATATGGTCAATGAGGTGGCTTTTTTCTTTAAATAATAGTTGTGGTGTCGATGTCGGAAGAGATTACAGAGTACAAATCTTCTGTGAGCAGTAAATAGTTGGTGAAAGATGATTGTCGGGCTGACATATTTTATCAATTATTTAGATTTCTAATCGTATAAGTTATGTAAATGGTTTTGGCAACCATTTTTAGTTTTATTATATATATATATATATCAAAACTTCAATTATTTTGATGGAATATGATTAGAATATTATTTAAATTTAATTACTAGTAACGCGTAATAGGAATGTAATATTGAATTTATAATAAAAATAGGAATTAATTAAAAAAATATTTATGAAAATTATTTAATTTGTATTAAAATAGTATTAATATGATAAATTTTTTTTATTGTTCCTATATTGATAGCTTTCATCTATTTAAATTCGTTTTAACTATTTTTATGAAATTTAAGTTTTGAATATTTTTAACTTTCTTTCATTTCGGTTCTTTTTTTCAACGTTCTTTTTTATTGGTTTTTACTAAGTTTTTTTTATTTAACTTTTTTTATTATTTCCTTGTTTAATTGGACACATTAATTATTAGTTTTTATTATTATTGTTTTTTTACAGCAATGTTTTTTTGCTGGTTTTCTTTTTAATATCAAGTCGATCCTATTTTTTCGCTATTAACATACTAATATCTTTTTTCTCAAATTTTTTTGTGAATTTATAGTTTTCAACTGTTCTCTTAATATTTTTATAAAGATGGATATCGCATTTTTTTATGGTCTACAGTTCGGTGTTGTTCATCTCTTTAAAATCGATTTGATTCAAAACTTTGTGAATATGGAACATTTTGCATCTCCGGTGAAATCTTGGTTGTTCATCTCTTTAAAATCGATTTGATTCAAAACTTTGTGAATATGGAACATTTTGCATCTCCGGTGAAATCTTGGCGTTTCTTATTCTCCGTTAAAGTATTTTTATGCTTCGAACACTCCATTATTTTATTGTTCAACGTATGATTTTCTTCTAGTATTTACGGATATGTCCCTTTTTTTTAGATTTGTGGATTATTCAATTTTTTTTCTAGATCTAGAGTCTCCGAACTTAGATTTTAGGTTTTTCGATCCAGATTTTTAAGTATTTATACTTCCTCATGTAAGTTTTATTCCGATGAAGTTTATCTTGATTTTGTAAGTTCGGAAAACGGTCTTGTGAATATTTTACGAATTGAATTTATGTTTTTAAAAAAGAAAACAAAATTATTGTTATGTGTTGGTTTCTTTTCAATTCTATATTTTTTACAAAAATAGTAAAAAAAATAGTATATATTTTGAAAAAAGTTTTAACTGATTTTTTTTGTAGGCTGGCAAAGTTAACCGAAACACTTTTTTTTAGTTGTCGTTTCGTATTTTGATCTTTATTATGGATACAATTTTTGGGATTTGTTTAGTCATGTTTAGAAATTAATCTACATTCTATACATGTGATTTTCTTTTCGTAGCTCTTATTGTAACATTTTACCATGTGCCAGAAAAGGCTTTAAAAACAGTTTTAAAGAGAGCTTTTCGCACGGGTTTTTGCACTTTCTTAGTAGACCTTAAGTCTATTTGTCATACCAAGATGTTTTACAAATTAAGATCATTTTAGAAGACCAAATTTTGTTTACATCTTTGGTGAATCTCATCGAAAGATGAGAATTTGTTCACGAAACTGTGGTTTCTTAACCAATGTCATTTTTCTTTTTTACAAAGCCTCAACACGAGGTCCAGGACTCCGTTAATAAAAAAAAGTCCCTATATATTTTGTGGGTGCCTTTTTCTGAATTTGAGGGATTGTTCAAGATATTGAAACCCTTTTATATATGCATGTCCAAAGTTTTGCGGGTCACTGAGAAGCTGAAATCATTTTAGGGTCATTGGTATGGTTTATCCCAAAAATAAGATCATTTGTTCTTTTTGGTCTGGCTCTTGCCAAAGGCAAAGGTTTTGTTAAGAAACGAAAGTCTCGTGTATCTTTGGCATGACTCCTTCAAGATGGAGAAATTGATTGGGGAATTGAGATCTCTAAATGTTTTTGCTTTTCCTACTCCTAAAGTCAAGGGTCTTTTTAAGCTTATTGGTATGGATCTTTTAAGGTGAGAGGCTCGTTTAGAAAGCCGAAGTATTTTTATATTTTTTACTTGACTCATCCCAAAATTGAAGAATCAATTACTATATCGAGATCCTTTTAAACTTTTTTGATCTGGATCTTTCAAAATGTATAGCTCGATTAGAAAATCAAAGTTTTTACATATCTTTTGTGTGGATCCTCCCAAAATCGAGGGACCAATCAAAAAACCATTGTTCCTGGCTCAGTCAGGGAACCGAAATCCTTCTATATTTTTATTTTAGCATCCCAAAGGTTCAATATGAAACTAAGGTACTTTTAGGATCTTTGGTATGAATTTTGTCTAAAATTGGGAGTTTGGTTGTGACTATTCACAACTTTGTTATATACGGTGTTTTATCTTTTAATTTTATTAAAGAAAACATGTTCAATAAATATATTAAAAGAAATGAAACGGGAGTTGATAATTCACAAGCTCTTGTTGCTGACAATAGCAATAGAGGTTCTAAAGTTTATGGTAACTCAAATGGAAGATCCAAATTTATAGATAGGAAACAGATTAGGACATGCACCTATAGTGGCAAGCTTGGTCATATACAAAAGTATTATTATCAATGGAAGAAATAAAATATAACAAGTTAGATTCACAAAATGAAGATGATAATGAAAATATTATAGTTTTTTCTTCTACTATTAATGTTGATGCATCATTGATTTGTGTTTTTGGTGAATGTTATAATGTTAATGGTTCAGATCCAAAGTAGGTGGTAGATTAATGTGCTTCATATCAATGTGTCCTTTATAAGGAATATTTTTTAAACTACAAAAGTTGCAATTTTGGTAGTGGAAATCAGAGCTCATCTAGCATGGTTTTGTTAGATGATATCCATGGGAAGACTTTTGCTGGATACATACTTACAATAAAGGATGTGCGTCATATTCTTGATCTACGTCTAAATTTTTTGTCTGCAAATTTGCTTGATTAAGAAGGTTTTAGTCACACTTTTGGTGATGCTTGGTGAGGATTATTTTTTACTAAGGGTAATTTGGTCAGGTGTTTTGTGGTATTTCAAAGGTATTAAATGTTTGGGTGTTTTGTAGTGAGAGATTTAAGCTGTCTGGTAGTATTAAATGTTCATTACCTTCATTAATGAAAGTGGTTGGGTATTTATACTTTTAATTATGGGTCATATGGGCTTTCGGGTCAAACTTATGTAGTCGGGTCAAGTTCAATAACCCATTAGTTTATTAAGCAAATTAGTAACTAGTTTAGTCAAAAGGTATTTAGTGTTTTAATACTTTTGTCCTGTCCGGATGGTTTAGTGGGTGGTTCTTGTCTGAATTTCCCATGTCCGGTTTCTACAGTGAGTGGTGAATATTTCCGGACTCATCAATGCTAAGTGGAAATTGTCCAAATATTCAATGATAATTTCTCGAGGTGATTTGTATTGATTTTTGTATAAGATATATTTGGGTATATGTTCTCGTGCGCTAAATGTAGTTAAACAAATTCATGATTAGTAGAATCGGAAACTAGGATGCATGTGTTACAAGAAGATGAAAACCTTGCCAATTAAGTCACTCATTCATATTAATAAAAATATTATTATAGATCGTTGTGACCATTGCTTAGCATGAAAGCAATATAGGTATTCATTTTCTAAGAAGTCAACTAGAAAAAAAATTGAGTTAGTATACTCTGATGTTTGTGGCCATATGGAAATAGAATCTATTGACATTAATAAATATTTTATTACATGTATTGATGATGTTACTCGAAAAACTTAGGTATACATGTTGCAGATAAAAAACCAAGTGCTTAAATTGTTTAAAAAATTCTATGTCACAGTAGAAAATAAGATAAGGAGAAAGTTAAAATGTTTTCGGTCTAATAATGGTGGTGTATATTTTAAATGAGTTAAAAAATTATAACTCATGTTATGGTATTAGATATAAGAGGATAACACCAGGTACACCACGACATAATGGAGTTGTAGATAGAACGAATTGAACTATTATACGTGCACTATAACATAATGCAATTAATTGTGTTGTGTAATTGATTAATAGAGCTTCATCAACAACTCTTGATTTTGATATTCACGAGAGATATGGAAATGAAAATATCTTACATATTCACATATCATATATTTTTGGATGCAAGATATACATGCATGTGCCAAAGGAATAAAGATCCAAACATTACTCGAAGATTAATCGTGGTATTTTCTTTGATATGGTGATGAAGAGTATAGCTTCAGACTCTATGATCCTGAGAAAATAAAGTAGTAAGTAAAGACGCCAAAAATATTTGAGGTGTAAATGTGTCTAAAATATTTTAAAAAGAGTAACAAAGATACTAAAAAAATAAATTAAAACGAAAACTCTAAAGGGAAACTACCAAATGTAGTAAAAAACAACAATTGTTCACATTTTCCAAGAAAATTTACATTTCCTTATATATTAATGGTGGTGGGCTCTTAGGACTACATGGTTAGCCCATTTTGTTTCTATTCCATCCTCTTAATTTACTAATACTAACCATATTTACTCATTATTATAGAAAATACCCTCAGTGTTGAACATTTGTTGGGTTTATATTACAGAGTAAATGTCGGTCTAATATTTAACTGGTTCGACATACAAGTCGAATAAATCCTACCATTCTTAGTATCCTCCTTAGTTTTTACGAAGATTCTTTAGAAGGACTAAATCTATAGGTGTTTTGGATTTTATTCGTACCATTTCCCCGGTCTACAACCTACCAGGTGATCCAAAATGGTTCGGGTCATATAGCATATCATTCATGTGGAAATTACTAGTCTTAAAATGTGCATCATACGTGGTTTTACTAATGTATACATATCACGAAGGAATTTAACCTACACAATAAACCCTTAATGATGAACCTTGAAGAGATTTTGAAGAAACCATTTCACCTCCTTATATAAAACTCTGTTATAACGTGAAATGACAGCTAAAAATCCCTTATACGCCCTTAACGTATGTGTCTGTTAGGCCTTCGAAAGGTACCCATTAGGATTCCAAAATACCCTCTATAAATTTGTTATCTCATCTATCATTATTATGACTTATTACTAATTCTAGAGATAAAGTGATAAATGTTTGTACTCCTGCCACCGTAAAATCCAGTTTCTAATTTAATCATTTTTGCAAAACCTAATTCAGCATAAATCTTACCTTCTTTCACTCTTTGTTGCCATATATTTATTTTGAATTATATGTTTTGCATCCACAATTCCATAGACTGGTGATGAAGGACATATTCATATTGTTCAGATGTTCGATTATAGAGAGAGTGTATGAGGAAGAAAATAAAGTAAATCAATTGGCCTCTCGTCTTATTCAAACCCTTCCACTCACCCTTCGACAATAAATACCTAACCCTCCAAACCAACTCATTCTCAAAGAAATGAACGTCGCCTAGTTTTATTATGATGGGTCAATCTGAAACTGAGGAGATATCCCCTTTTAAGAACCATATATTTCCTCTGGTGAAAATGAGACGTTCTCCCAATCAACACGAAAAGAAATCTAATAGGCCTAAGATGATCCCGTTGGACCGTGATACTCCCCCAGAAGAATCGACTAAGTCTAGAGGGAAAGTTCCCACAAAAGCCCAAGGTATTCTTGTAACTCAAGTTACACAACTAAAGGGATCTGCAGACTCTCAAACTAGAACATTGATTGACAAAGAAAGTTTAATGCGGTTGGTTGATGAATCCCAGGATGAGTCAAAGTTCCAATCTGACTTGGGGTCGAATGTTGACAACACAAGTGAAAGAGGAGGTGTCAATGAGGATGAGGTTGAAATCCCGAGGGATATTAAACGAAAGACACTGAATCCAAAGAAAATAAAGAAGAAACAGTGGAAGTTGAACTGTCTTTCAAAATATCTGAGATGATGGGGCCAACTTGTGTTAGGTCAACCATCGATACCTCATATATCTACATAACATTAACTATGTTTATTACTCTAAGGCTGAAGAATCAAATATCCAAATGCGTTATAGAGTCAGTTCAAATACGCTTCTCTAAAATGGGAGAGACGTTGTCTATCATAAATTTTAAACTTGTGGTCTACCCAGACATCTTGAATTTGGGACTTTTATTCCATATAGACCTTGATATTATTTGGTACTTCGAACTAGTGGACCTTTTCCCTAGTAAATATAGTCCGAACATATGGTACATTATCATATCTTGTATCACTACATTAAGGATTTATGGAATCGAACTCCATATAAAGCAGTTTGTGATGCTTATTTCTCTGCCCATGTACCCTTACATACCTTTTTATTTCATCATCATGGAAATGAGTACAAGGTGGTGGAGATGGTATCAATGATTGTTGGGAAAATGGTAAAGAGATTTCAAGGAAGAAGAATCCAGTCGAATTTCGAGGGAGTAGAAGAGTATATGTGAGCTTGTTATTCTACACACTTAGTTAGAAATCATTACAAACACTTAATGCTTGATTTCTCCCATAGTTTTAGTTACACTAATCTCCAGATATCAAGAACAACATTTGAAAGATGTCAAAAATACTTTTACTTAGTTAAACAAGTGGCCCATAGAAAATTGGTCAAATTAAATTCACAAATACTTCACTGCAGCCAATTTGATCTGAAGCCATCTATGGTGCATCAGTCTAGAAATTACCCTCTCTTTGGAATAATTAATGACCCCGTCTGGTTCGGTTGAAGTTCTTAAATGGTTGGATGCTCTTGATGCCTAGGTTTTCCTTTCAACCGGAAAAAAAGCTCGCAGCCACATAATTAAGAAAGAAGCTTCTGGATTTTTGGTCCCAACAAAATATAAAAAATACACCACAGAAGAGAAGCAACACGACGAGCAAACAAATGAGGTTGCTGATCCAACGATGACTGCAAAGGAAAAACCCATCCCCTGAAAAGAAGAATTCAAAACATGCACCAAAAGATAAAAAAACCGAAAGGGAAAATTGAAGGGAAGAACAAATATTTGGTCCCAAAGAAATCTAATTTTGGAAAAAAGATTTCCCCGCAACGGATAAAACCACCATTATTACGATGTTTGATTGTTATGATGATCAGGCCCCGGTAAACCAGTTATAATTCTTCCGGAGGAAAACCAACAAGTGTTAGATACACAAATTTTATAAGATCAATCGGTACATCTTCCGGAGGAAAATCTACAGGGGCTCGCCACTCAGATATTTTACATAATGCACAAGATGTGAGCAACATAAAGAGAATTATCATTGATGGAAAAATGATTTTCAATTTAGCCATTTCACTATTGTTGGTTTACGTTGAGTGAATGTAATTGGCCTAAGATAGTAAGCTTTAACCCATGATTGTGGCTTGATTAATATTGAATACTCAGTGAATGTTTGCACTTAGTTCAATGGAGGAGAATGTTTAGTCAAAACATGAAAAAAAAACATACGGTTATTTTTGTAATAATAAAGCTGCATTTTTGTTTTATTCCAATAAAGTATCCTAATAGTTTTGATTCCTAAAAGGTAAGTATTGTGTTGAAGTGATTCATGATATATTAACTTGTGTTATTTCTTGTATAAAATAGTTATAAGATTGATAAGAATAAGATTTCATTTACCATGTCTAAAATAGTATCATAATCTCAATTATGATTTATTTGAAGACGAGGAATATGTGGTAATAAAAGGTGAAAATACAGTGGTTAAACTTCTTATGGTTGTTGTGGTTGTATGTGATGTGTCATTTCGATGTTATTTTGAGTGCTTTAAGGTTCATGTTAGTGGGCTAGACATATGATTCATAATACAAACTATATTTTTTATTTATTGTTCAACTTCATTATCCAGTTTAAAAACCGTGTTAATACTAAGCAGATCTTGTCTAGTGTTTCTTAGAATAAAATGGGGGTCAAGCTCACAACTTTTAAATGAATATCGTAGCTTAGTTATTGGCAGTTAAATTGTTATTCTTTGTCATTCTTTATGATTTGTGTAATTGATAGTTCAACTTTTTAAACTTTTTCAAATTATTTATAGTTGATTTACCACCAAAATGAATAAGTTTAACTAAGATATAGAAATAATGCATCTAATTCTGAAATATGGTCTAGGAATTATGTGTTTTGTTTTCTAAAATAACATCTAATTCTGATATTCGACGTAGGAATTAGGTGTATTTTCTCTAAATTAACATTTAATTCCAAAAGACGATTCCGCAATTATGTGTGTGTTTTTCCAAACTAACAACTAATTTCTAAACAGTTTGTAGGAATTACATGCTTTTTTTCCAACAATAACAGCTGATTCCGAACGAGACCTTCAGAATCAGATGGGTTTTTGAAAAACAGTTGTTCTCATAATCTTGTTCATAATCACATTTGCGATTTCAAAAATTTGAAAGGTAGTTATCTTTAATATGGTTTTTTGTGTTTAATGAATATATGAGCAAAAAACAAGATTAAGTTGATTTATTGGTGTTTTGGGTGATATTCTCTATTATTATGATGTATGATTTTCTTATTTTATAAATTTAATATTGTTTGATTTATGTTTGAAATGTTTTGAAATTTTGAAATTTTTAATTTTATAAGTTTAATATGGAATTCATATTGAATATAAAGAAATTGGACGAACGAAAAAAAAATAACGTAAATAGAACGATAACAAAAGTGAAAGTATGTTTTGATTTTTAAATAACAAGATTGAATAGAAAAAAAGAATTGTTATTGAAAAAATAACCATCCCCTAGGATCATCTAAACTAAGCTTGGCAAAGTTGTTCGGTTTAAAGCAAAATATGAATATGAAATGCATATAAATCATATGAATACACTCATACACAGGGTCAACTCCATTCTTTCTCCAAGTGGCAACATCTGCATGATGTCTGCATTTCTTTTTACAATATAAAATTAAGAAAAGAATACTTAATATATTATTCTGGGTTGACAAATAGCTAAATAAGCAATAGAGCAAAATTATACTCCACTAATGTTATTGACACGTGGGATTATACATTAATATCTAAACGTAGCATGTATATTGATTAGGCTAGTGTTATGTAACCTTGAATTTAATTTTCAAATGCTTTCAAATTTAATAATTTTATTATAATTTACCAAAAAGGAAATTTTAAATACTTTAAAAAAATTATATTTTGATTGATTTACATATATTTGAGACCCAAGTATTTTAAACATACATCTGCTCACATAATTATAACTGTAAGTATTGAGCGGATTTTAGATTCAAAATTACATAATTATAAATGTAGGTATTAAGAGATCTCTAATTAAAATTGGACCCATATAGATATATAGATATTTTAATTTTTTATTAGTTATTTAATATATTATTTTTATAGCAATTTTTTTTGACAAAACACATAATTCCTAGACCATATTTCATATGTTTACCAATTAAGATTCCAAAAAGACATGCAAAGTGTTTCCAAACTTCCCGGGTAATATTGCAATTGACAAAAAAATGATTGATAGATTCTATGTTATTACAGAAATGGTATTTGGATATAATTCAATAGTTTTTTTTTTGAAGAAGTGTATCAATAGAAATGAAGCTTTTAGTATCTTCCAAAGAGTGAAAGAATAATTCTTTGTAGTAGTATCATTCCATATCATTTTGAAAAGATTAGAAGACTGCCTTTATCTTTTATATTATTCTATCTAATCTTAGTGTTAAATAAGCCATTATGAGACAATTTCCATTTGATTGAATCCTTTATGTCTTCTTGTAAAACTATTTTCCTAATTCTTTTGATTTCAGAAGGAAAAAATATCTTCTTTTAATTTAACTAGATTAGCTAACATTATGCCAATAGTTGTTTACTTTATCTACTTTGTACCAATTATTGTTTAAGTTATTTAATAGTATGATAAAATAATATGTAAGATTCAATCTCTCAAGACAAAAATCAACTTCACCATTGCCAATTGATCCGAAGATATAGCTTTATATTGTATATTTAGTACTTAGTAATGTTTTCTAAATTTTAGAGTCATTAACTCTAATTTATATTCAAGTGGGTGTTTAGTTGAAAGTATATTAAGGACATGTATTTCGACCATAGTGTTTTTTTATCTCTGAATGTAAAAACAATAGCTTAGATAAAAAAATATTGTAAGTCTTCAAATTTTCTTAGATTTAATCCACCTTCCTCAAATGGTTTACATAAGGTAGAGCATTTGGACCATATCATAGCAAATGGGAAAAAATATCCCAAGAGTTGCTCCACGGTTACCACACCAACAAAAAAGGTCTTCGAGAAGCCCTTAAGATTGATCCTATGAAAGCTTTCGACAATGTTTGATATCGTCTCTGCATGGACATTCTTTACACCATGGAATTCCCTAACCGAATGATTGGTTGTATCATCCAACGTATTTACACTTCTTTTTACTCAATTAACATTAATGGTAACTCTTTTGGTTCCTTTCGCGGTAAAAAATGCCTCCGATAAGAGGATTTTTTCCCCCTCTTTTTCTTCATTCTCATCATGCAAGTTCTCTCTAGTATTCTTAAAAATAAAAGTTAACACCCCTCTTTAGACTTCCACCATAAGTGCTATAAGCTCAGATTCATTAACCTCTTCTTTACAGAAGACTTAATGATTTTGTGTCATGTTGAAACTAACTCCATTAACCTTGTTAAAGAATTTCTTGAGGATTTTATAAGCCTCTCGGGCCTGTACTTCATTTTCAATATGAGTAAATACTTCATTTTTTAGGTCTCTGACTCGATCAATAACTCCATCATTACTTGATTGGGCTTTGAGAAAGGTTTCATTTATGTTCGTTACTTAGACGTCTCTATCATCACTTTTTGTCTCTCCTATAATGATTGTATATTGTTGTTCCATAAAATCACTAGTCGTATCAACTAATGGATTTCCAAGAACCTATTCCATGTGGGTAAGCTCTAGTTAATCAAGTTTGTCATATTCATCGGACAAGCCAATTAGTCCTTCGTGTTTATCTCTTCATTATGTGTCATCAAGGACCTGTCACAAAATTTCTAAAGATTTTTGTGGTCGAGATCCGAGATTAAAATATTTGGCTCCAAAGTTTCTTGGTTTAAGATCTCATTTCCCTCATTGGAGGGTGCCCCTGGGATTTAAACTTAGGGTCTGGAATTAGGCGAGCGCCCTTAAATATCTTGAGTACATCTTAAGTGAAAATTCCTCCTCAATTTAGTTTAAGTGGGTTATTACTAGAAAGGTAAAAGATAATAGCCTCTGGAACCTTCTAATTGCCTCATCTCTTAGTTGGGGATGAAGGAAAATCAGTAACTTAAGGCCCATTTCCACCAATCTCTACAAGACTGAAGTCAGAAAATGGTTTTCCACCTCTCTCTAATATTATCATTGGCTCTTTCCTAACTATTTTGTTGACTGTTATGGTCCTACTATTATCCATTATGCTAGAATGCGCATCAATAGCATCATCAGCAATGGTTCTTGGAACTGGCCCACACAACTCCACTTTGGCAGAATGTCTCATTAATCTTATCTGCTCAAGATTGGTAACTTTATTATTATTCTTCCTACCCTTCTCAGGCATCGAGGATGTTAGGTTTGCGTCCCTAACCAGAAATCGTAACACCTTTACAATTAGTAATATCTGTCACTTTCGTTCTTCAGCTTTCTAGGTACCTTGAGCCAATCTTGTTTGGAACAAATACAACTTTTCTACACTCTTTCATTGTTTTCTTGTCATGTAGATGAAGCTCATTTCCAGAGATAAACTTCTTGTATGGGGTTATAACATATTCCCGGAGTGTGTCTTGTGCAACAACTTCCTAGAAAAACAACCACATTTTGGTGGATTGCCCCTATACCCAACGAGTTTAGGACGTTTGTACCAAGAAGATTAAGTTACACCCCCCCTCCCCCTTCCACCTCCGATTGACATCTCTAGATACATACTTCAAGTGTGTGAACCTTCTTACCTTCTGATCTCGATCATCTTTGGCATGTCATTTTTTATGCGATGGTTTACCACATATGACATAAGAGGAATGTTAGAATTTTCTCATGAATGCTTTTGTTGGGATCCATAATTCTCATCGCGTCTTCTCGGACCTTCGTTATAGATTTCATCATTTGGTTGTCTAAATGTTACTAATTTATATTGTTTTTTTTGTGTTATTTCAGATTTTCTCGTTTCCGCTAGTTCCACAGTATGCTACGACCATGACTTCGATCATCTGTTACTCCATTTTGGTTGGATCCGCCTTACTCCCTCGCTGTTGGATCCTTTTTTCACCTTTTCTACATTCTTGTTCGATTTAAGTTTTAGATTCGAAATTTTCAATAAATCATCTTTTAATTTTAATTTTTTTTAAAAAAAAAAAAGCTAAAAACTTGATTAATTTAGAAAAGACTGAAATTGTGTCGTTAATCCGTAAGAAGGGGATTGTGAAAATAGCATATATAGAAAGTGAAATGTGTATTGAATTTTATTCATTAAAACGACTAACATAAGACTATTAAAATCATAATATTATCGAATAGATAATATTCAGACACCATTAAATTAAACGATCTAAGCATCAAGAAGATAGGAGCGCCTTTTCTTAGGAGGAAGCAAGCGTTGCGCCATTCCGTCCTCTATTTGCGAGCCAACACTGTCTTTCTTGAAGATTTTATTCTTAATGTGTGAACGTTTGTGTCCACCAAGGGCCATACCAGTCAAGAACTTCTTGTGGCACACAGAACATTCGTGTTTATAGTTTTCTGTCTCCGAAGATGGAATTAAAGATGAGGCTCTAGCATGCGCAGTTGTCTTCTGGCGTTTATTGTGCGTGTTGGCCGTCTTCCCAGTTAAGCTGCTCTGTACAGAAGCAAAGCTTTTGTTACAAATATTGCGACTGTAACTTTTCTCAAGCGGAGCAATGGTAGGGGTAGTGAAGCAGCCTCTGCGCGAGATCTCAAGAAGGCGGATGAAGGCTTCTTTTCTTCTTGCTGTTAGTGAAGAAACGGTTACCATGGTTTCAAACGTCATTTTTGTGTGTTTCTGCAAAAAAAAAAAAAGGAAGAAATTAAGAGACTGTAGGTACTTGGTAGAGTTAGTGTGTCACAAACTTTTCTCTACTATGTATAATGTGTTTTTGTAATGGTTTAGACTCCATGAAAGCAATTTATAGTTGTAATGATCCAGAATACAGTCAAAAGAATCGTTAATGTGTTTATATAGTTAATGGATTATTATCGTTCAAGTGTATGAACAATTATTTTATTATAAATACATGCTTTTGAGTAAAATTAATGATAAAAAAATCCCAAATGTTTTTTTTTATCCAAATTTTATGTTTTTTTAGAATACTAGTGAGAGGCAAGAATTTTATCAAACCAATAATGCGGAAGGTTTTTAAGTTTTAGATCAATTACATTCATATTCTTATATATATTTCGGAGATCATCAAAATAATAAGATCTTTATTATATAAAAATAAAATTATGGGAAAACTTAAGTCTAATTATATTCATATTCTTATATTCCGGAGTATGGTCACAGATCATCAGGTGAATAAATGATTCCTCTCAAATTATTGTAAATTTATGTTAGATCTTAATTGTCAATATTCAAGTTCGATCCTTCACGAAATCCGAGTTTGACACGTTGTCTACACAATTATCTAAGCAATTAGTTTTTATGTATTAGCCCAACTTTCAATTGCTTTATTTATGTGATTACTCATTAATTGGACCGTCTATTAACAATAGTCAAATACATCATTAATAATGATTTCATACATAATTTTTCAATAATCTTCCACTTTGATCTGATTGAATACAAAATATTTTTATATATTTAGTATATCTTATTGCCCAATTAGTATCTGCTTAAATTATAGCCTAATCGGTATCTGCTTAAATTATAGCCTAAGGAGTAGCTAATGACTTTGTATATATATAGAGATTGTATTCTTTCATGGTTTCAGATTACGATAAAGGTTTATCTATTCTCGCTCCTGTCGTCCTAATACATTACCGTCTTCTATTTTCTTACTTTGTTTGATTCTTCCTTCTCGTTTACTCATTTCCCTCAACATAGGCGTATCTAGTACCAAAACTTATTCTTTATCTTTTCACCTTGCACTTGTTGTCTCTAACCTCAAGACGCATGTTCTCATCATTCTTGAGATGAAGAACATTCAGTATGCCAATTGAGCGGACTTATTCAAGGTTCATTGTCACTCACACAAATTTCTTCATCACATTATCCCGCCAAAATCGGAGGAAGGAAAAGACAAAGAGATAAGTCCTCTTAACAATGATGAACAAGAGATGTGGGATACCTTGGACAATGTTGTGGTTCAATAGATTTATTTCAGGATATTTACGGATCTCTTGACCACTATTATTGAAGCAGACATTTCGTTCATGAACTCTGTGGAATCGTCTTTGTGATTTGTTTCAAGACAGTGTGAATTCTCATGTCATTGATTTGGAACACGAGTTCAATAGCACTTATTTGTGGGATTTCTCGTCGGTCTCTGCTTATTGTGAACACTTCAACACTCTCTTCGACCAACTCAAGAATGTGGGGGCTCTAGTATCAAATAATCGTTTGGTTCTTTGTATGGTGGGTTGTCTTACCCCTGCTTACACAAGTGTAGCTTCTGTAATTTGACACAAGAATATTTTACCAGCGGTTGGGGGTGATGATGCGATTATGGTAGCTACTCGTGAATCAGATGGTATACCTAACCATCTTCCTTCAAGTCAGAGTCAAGAACGCGGTAAACGGTCCAAGAACCGCAACAACAATAAACTCGAAATCATAGGCAATCTGGTGGTGGTTTGGGACAGATTTCGACTGAGGATCATGGAAATAATGGACGTGGAGGCTATCGTGGAGGTGGTCAAACTTCAGCAGGTGATTCGTCTCGGGTGATGACTTCTTGGTGGGCTCGGATGCAACCACCCTGGATCGTAGCCCCTTACCCATACACAACGCAATCATGAAGCAAGCGTACTCGATCACAACAACCCGAAATTTTAGGCTCCAGACCCGAGCAACAGCAATAGCAGGCATATGCAGCCTCTCAGTGGACTCCGACGGATATAAGATCGGTTATGCATACTATGTTTTTTGTCACAAAAGGATCCTAACTGGTATATGGACATCAGGGAAACTTCTCTTATGACGTTCTCACAAGTTAATCTCACGTCTTATATTAATATGAGAAATAATAATGGTGTTACTGTTGGTAGTGGTCAGTCAATTCCGATTTGTGGTTACGGTCATACTTCATTACCTTCCCCGAACCCACCTTTGTCACTCAATCATGTCTTGCATACACCTAAACTTATTAAAAATTTGGTGTCATTTAGAAAGTTTACAACTTTTAATCATATGTCGATGGTGTTTGATCCTTTTGGTTTTTATGTGCATGATTTACATCTGAGGACACGTCTAATGAAATGTGATAGTGCAAGCCCCCTCTACCATATCACTCATTCTAGTCCGACTATGAACGCTTCCTCAACTTCATCCACTAGTGTTATTAGTGTTATTTTATAATTCTCCATAATGTTACACCTCTAACTAATAGGAATATATTGTATAAATTACTACTGAATGTGTCCAAGCATCCTTTTTAAATCTAAGTCAGAATATGCAATGATCGACTTTAGATATGTCAACATATGTTCTTTTGTTTGTTTCTTATGCCGAATAGTCTTTTTGATTGCTTCATAATGGTCCATTTCTAGTTTAATTACATGTCTTCCAACAACCTCACAATAATATTCAATGTTCGGCTTTGTACAAACTTGAGCATACATCAGAAGCCCGGATGTCGACTCATATGGAATCTTTTGCACTTCGTCAATCTCAAAGTTTGTCATTAAACATTTATTTACACTTAATTTATAGTCTTTTGTAATAGAGGTATTCAAATATTCATAAAATTATGAATTTACTCCCATCAAACCTTTAATGCCCAAAATCCCCAATCGATTTCATCTCGAAACCAAAAAAGATTGTTACTTAAAGGAACTTATAGTACAGCTGTCTAGAAGCCTATTTGAGTACTTAAATATATTTCTTAAGTTTGCATACTATAGACTTCAGATCACCAATTAAAAATTTCTTATGCACCATATAGATTGTTTCTTTAATGTTGTCATTAATAAAAAATGATTTTAACCTTGATTTTATGAAGCTCTAAGTTAAAATGTGCAATTAGTTTCATGAATGTTCTAAAAGAATCATTCAAAAAACTAAAGAGACAGTCTCTTAAAACTCAATCCATTCATGTTGATAATAACCTATTGTTGCAAGTCGCATTTTATTTATCTTCATATTGTCAGTAGAATCATAGTTGGTTTTGTAATATAACCAATTAAATTTATTTATTTAGTATTGTCCATAGATTTAATCAAAGAACAAATAAATCATGCAAGGGTTCGGTCAGAATATTATAAAAGTATGATGAGGAGTCGGTTCAACTCTAAACTGAAGCCCTAATAATTACAATTGGTGTCCTAGCCATAAAGAAGAACTTCCATCGGGAACAAGACAAGAACCTTGGTAAGCTGGCCCTAGATAGGGGCGAACCATACAAGGTAATCTTCAGAGGACACCACAAAGTATATAGACTTGAGGACATGGATGGAAGTGCATTGAAATATCACTAGAACATTAATTATTTAAAGATATATCACCATGACATGTAGAACGGTTGTGTATTATATTTTCTTTTCGGTGGTCCTTAAGGGTTTTTTAATGAGGTACATTGTAAGCAAAAACTTAATGAAATGTTTCAAATGCCAAAACTCCTTTGTTTTTTATCTATGCTAAATTCTAATCACCACAACAAGTAAAAAAGTACTACATAAAAGGTAAAAAATCAACACAAAAAACGCGGGGGTCGGCCAGGATTCAAAATAAGCTAATGGGTTATGCAAAAGCACGTTATCATGGCTATGCAATGACCCATCCTAAGCCCTGACTTATGGAGTCGATAAAAACAAACTGGTTATTTAAGACAAGATCATGTGGCCATACAAGGGGTCATACAGAGCCCAATAAACAATGCTCAGATAAGCAAATGGCCATAAGTTCCATATTTTTAAGACTATGCAAGATGTTATACTGTGCCTAGGCTTATGTAGCCAAACAAGCAAACTAGCTACTACGCTAAGCTTAATAGGCCACGCAATAGGCCAAACTATGCCTAACAAAATCATAAACTACACGGCCGACGTCCACCCTCCCCCCCCCCCCTCAATTTCTTTGTACCGAAAATTGTCAACACAAATTATTTGTCTAAAAAAGACAATAAATTGAAATTCAACAAAAAAAACCCAACATGTCAACATTTCTTATAAAGCAAACACAGAAGTACAAAAACTACTAATATCCAAAAGTATAAAAATATTAAGTAATTTATGATACAAAAATGAAGAATTACAACCACTCGACAACAGTATCCTTAACGTGAGTACCCTCATCCTTCTCTTTAGGAGTCTAATCTACTTTTAAATATTATTGATATCCACCTCGGTATCAACCATAACACCCTTCACGTCAACCTGCTTAGCAACATCACCTATTTCCCCTTCCTTTTCACCCTCATCTTCTTTATTCCGCTCTTATCTATTTTAGAATCCAAACGAGCATCAAACAAATCACGACGCTCTCTAATGGAAACCCGGTTCTTTATTAATACTTGTTTTCTTTGTCGCCTGAACATCTTTAACACAAATAGGATTCTTTTAGATCAATTCCCCATCACCCCTCCTCGAGGGGGACAATACGACACAATTACTTGACTCTCTTTGGTAAAATAAACTCTGGGCACCTCTATCATTTAATAAAGACCTCCTCAACAGAATGAATTAACTTACTTTTCTTTGGTTTGGGTTGTATAAAATCAACATCCCAATACACTCGCTTTTTAACAACACCATCCACGAGGAGCACATCCTCATCATATTTTACAACGTGACTCATTGGAAAATATAACCCAAGGCATGCATGGTTCTTCCCATGCACTCGTTCTAACAAAATGCCACCCACTCGGTCAAAACTAGCAATTTGACCCGTTGCGGCAATCATCACTTCTCTATCCTTCGTTATCATTATCTCTAAAACAAGTCACAATCCCTCTAATAGAAAATCCACGGGATTAAACAAGCGATTATATTCAAGATAGTAGGCTAAATACACTACAGCTTCTAGTCTCTCCAAATGATTCATTTTGGGTTCTTCGTAAATCTTTATCCAAAGCTCTTGGTACTTCCTCGAATTTATACCTTCAACAAAGAAAAATACAAGTGTCAATGAATTACCGTTAGTAAACCATTCATATAAAATAAAATCATCTCAAATTCCTAGCTTACATGTCTTTATCCACCTTTCCTATAGCTGGAGATTCTCCTCCCTAGTGGGATGCTCCCAGTTGCCAAAATAATAATGAATGCTTTGAGTGTTTCAGGTGAAGGCATGCTAAAAATATTATGGCTGCTTCGCATTAAAATATAGTATTAGGGGTACTTGATGACTTATAAACATCTACGTCTGATCGGAAGCCAACCAAACACACATGGATGTCAATATTTCGAACTTACTAATATACCAACATCAGCCGCTAACTATTGGCGGTAATTTAGGGTGGGTTATATCCTAATATACCTAAAATATTCGTTGATGAATGTAGGAAGGGGTAGGCACAGTCCCTAGTCAAAGAGGGTAGTATAAAATAACATTTCGCCATCTCAAGCAGTGTAACGTTGTTCAGCTACCTCAGGTACCTTAATCGTAACCAAATCAGACAAGTTATACTTTATCATGGATCTACAATTCCCCTCTACAATCAGGTATCTATATAAAAGGGTAAAATGATCAAAACAATATCTATAAATTTCTTTTCTTCCAATTTATCCTGAGGTGGAAGATTGGGATCGACATTCTCAGATGATGACTTTTTCTAATTTGTAAATCCTTTGCGAGAAATTTATGATGGGAAAACAAATACTTTATAAGTAGAGAATTTAAAACCCATGACATGAGAACTTCAGGTCTGCTGATGAAGGGTACTGGGCATCTCAAAGTTACCACATCAAGATAAACCCATAGTTTTTTACCCATAAGATAGAGAAAAGTCAACGTTAATAGAAAAATAAGGATTCTTTACATGTGAATTATTATCTCGGGTAAGCAGATGAATGTATCAGTTGAAAAAATATAAACAGTAACAAAAATCTAGCAACTCAACTCTCTCAAGGTGGTTCAAAGTAAAAAATGAATTCAATTTTGAAGAAATAAATTCATACAGTGGGTAATGGGGGACAAAATCCCATAAAGATGAATTGGGTTTGTGAGTAATCAATATATTAGAAATATTACACGATATAGAAGATGAGCACCATTTTTAGGAAACGTGTATACAGGTTATGCACTATCAGAAGAAGTGACACAAAAGCAGACATGTGTCAAATACTTGCTGACAATAGCACATTGTATGCATGCAAAATCAAATAATAAAGTTAAAATTTTAGTGAGATACTTGGAAAATATATGGAGAGAAACTGGTGTACCTCACCTCGTCGTAACCTACTTTTACTTCATTAAAATATAAACTAACAAATTAGTTAACATTATAAAAGGACTATGGGGAGTCTTGATAAGGCATGAACACCCTGTTTAGGTTTTCTTCAACCAACAAGGATAAAGTGAGCTCAATATTTTATCAGTAGCCGACTGAGCATAAATACCATCTATCAAGGCTATCCGCAGAGAAGACCTCGGTCAAGAAATGTTACTGCATGGAGTTGAGCCGAGCTAATAGCAGCATTATAGATAAACGTCAGCCGACCAAGGCCATTGCATCGAACGTTATCAGTCGATGCATGAAGCTACTAAGCGTGTTAATATGAAGGAATGAGGGATATAGAACTTAGCACTCATCCATGAGCACCATGATTAGAAAGGCCATTGTTTCTTTGATAGTAGGAAAAATTGTGCATTGAATGTAATATAAAATAGACTTATGATCTTAGATAAAGATGGATAATATATAATATTTCCTTTAGACTCCCTCCTCAGTTGCCTATTCTATGATGCATTTGAAAATGGTCTACAATCATCGTTTTGTACAAACTCGAAGACTTTTTTCCCTATATATGCACCTAATATTTTTATTGTTGTTTGTTTTCCATTTATACCTTTAGGAAAAGTACGAAAGCAAATATTTACCATAGTGGACCTTTGAATTGTAACAACTATTTACCATAGTTTTGTAATATTCAGACACGAGGTGTGGTTTTACCCGTTATTCGTCGATCGTGTCAAGCTCTGCACTTATCTTCATAGTTCATCTCTTTGTCATACATGTCTATCATGTAGAAGTGTATTTGAACTTCAACTAGAATCAAAATTTCTTTATCATATGCTAGTACAGACAGTGTTACACATGTGGCTACTCTTAGGGTGTTTTTACATAAGCAAAACATTTCTTACAAAACATCTAGCCATTTTCCAATTGCTTCTTCCATTTTATTTTTTATAGCTTTCAAAATTTTCCGGTTTATGAACTCTACTTGACCATTTTATTTGGGGTGAAACGTGGAGGCAAACGTTTCCTTGAGTTTTTTATATGTACAAGTAATTATAAGGTTGTCATTTTGGAACTATGTTCCATTTTTTGTAGTCATGATTTGTGGTATCTCGTATATGTAATAGGTATTAGAAGTGAAAAATATTATGTACTTTTTTATTGTGATGTTTATCTATGGTCGCACTTTGACCCATTTAAAGAAGCAATAAATTGCAATTAGTGGGTACTTCCTTCCTCATGTTGCTTATGGTAATGGTCTTACAATGTCAAGGTCTGTATAGAAAATGGTATTGATTTATATATGAATTTTTACAAAGCAATCGGAACATTGGTTGAACTAGAGAAGCGTTAATATTTGTTGCAATGCTTGACCTTTATTTTTGCATCGTGTACTATTATGGACTAATCATATCCTTGCAATAATATTTTTATTTTCAATTCATTGTGCTTATAATATGTGCTTCCCTCTCTGTCTTGGATTTTTTATACTATAAAGGTGGTGTTGTTAGGGAAAATGAATTGAAGCAGAGACTGGCAAAAACTTCATAAATATAGCTGTCAGCAAATCGGGTGAATCTGGTCGGTTGGGCCTTAACTTTTGTTGTTGCAGTTTTGCCTTCTAGGACTACCCATGCGTAAGGTATTGGATAATGGTTGTTCATGGATTATTCGGCTGGTCTTCGCCTTCTATCATTAGGATCTTTTCATCTTCATCGCGACGTTGAAGATAAACTTATTGGGTAGGTTGATGTAAGTTTTTCTTTTAAGGATTACTTCCAATTTTTACACCGTACATGTGGAAGAGGTTAAGGCGTCTACCACGTTATTCTCCTCCATGGGGACTTATTCGAATGCAACATCATCGAATACTGATACTTAGAGTCAAATCTCGTTTATATAATGGATGGTTTCGTGTTTTTTAGCTTTGGTTAGCCCTATTGATTGATGAACGACCAGTTGAGAGTCAGTGACTAACTGAACCCTGGTGGCATCGTAAATTTTTGTCTATCGTAAACCAGCAATTGTAGCTTCGTACTCGACCTCATTGTTAATACTTATAAATCAAAGTTTGATTGGTTGTTTCTAAATATCATTCGTCGGTGAGATTAGTTAAACGCATACTCATGAGCCTTGGCTTTTACTTCATACGCCCGTTTTTAATTTCGAGGTGAGTTTGGACTCATCATATATGAGGCATGATCTTTTAGAAACTCGGCTCATAAATATAAAGGTTTGTAACATAATATCATGGGGATGTAACGCTCTAAGATTGAACTTAATCTTGGTGATGTGGAGTCATGGTTGGACCAAATTGAACATTTTATTTTTTTAGGCTTCCCAGTAGTTCAGTTGGTTTTCTTAAAGACTCGATGGTTTAGGCTCTTGAAATCTCGTTGGATGGTTCCCTCTTTTTTTCCTGTTGGTTATTGTTTGACAGTCCATCCTTAACATGAAGCTCCTCGGACTTGTTGATAGCTTGGTAGGATTTTTGATTGTACTAAAGGATGTTTTTTAATCTTAACTGAATCTAATTGAAGCTTAGATAAAGTCAGACTGAGTCATTGCACCTTATTTTTCTAATTCTATGGTGTTGGCACCTTCCACTCCTGCTAGAGGATCCTCTGTCTAAGTCTCTTTTATCGATACCAGCTTTGGGTTATGAGAAAGAAAACTTTATCCATATTCGATCTTGAAGTTTGAGCATTTCTAGATTTCTCACATGCCACTTCTTGGAATTTTGTGAGACTCGAGAGAAATAATTCTCACCAGCTATGACTCTGACAACTTGTTGATTGGGATCCGCATCTAAATATTTACCATATAGAATTTCAATAATTGTGTTATTGTGGAGTGATGTTGGCTCCAATACTACATGCTCTCCCTTCTCATCACTTATTGGTAAGGGTTCTCGATCGCCAAAGCATGTTATGCTTCTACGTCATTCTATATTTTTGCAAACTCTAAGAATTTCCTATTATCCACCATGTGATGTATCTGGTCTTGTAGTGCCAACAGTCCATTGTATATGTCTAATATTTATATGGAATTTAAAGTGGTTGATTTTGTCCCTGTATTCCTTGGACGCTTGTAGATTTTCTAGTTTTTGGTAGTATACCACATCTTTGGTCCTATAATAAAAAGTTTCCATGTTCTTGCTGAATTCAATAAATGGACCGCGTGGTGGGTGGTTTTGTCACCGATTATTTTACAGAATTAGTATTAATGCCTTGTGATCTTCCTTGACAATTTGTGCTCGAAATATTTAGTTTTTTTGTTGTTTGTTGTGACTTCGAGGAACATCATGTGTGATTTTTAGTGTTACCATGTGCCTCTATAAACGGATCATTACCTCTTGCTAGAATACGTTAATAAGTATAAGCATTGGGGGTAAAAATGTTCCCATCTATTATGCTTTTTGTGATTTTTCCACCTTGATGTGGATCTCCACCTGTCTGAGCAGATCCCCAAAGTTTGAGGTTTTGTTTCATTATAGATTCTGATTGTGTTCATGGTTAAATTTTATGTCTATATGCTACTACCGCTACCAGATCTTAACTATCCTGTAATTCGTTATCTGCATCTACAAATGTTCTCGTGTAATTCTAAGTGTTTCATTCAGTCGTTGATTATAGTGGATAACTTGCATCTCCTTTCATGAATTTGGAGCCGATTAAGTTATTACGGAAGGTCACTCACAATATCGTAAAACGATTTATACTTCTTGGAGATAAGTACTGAATAATATAAAGGCATTGTCTTAAAATGTCATAAAAACAATACACTTCATTTTGTTATTTGTCTAGAAATGCGATATCTTGCTTTTAAAATGCTTATTATGGTGTTTAGGATCTCTCTCATCTTTTTATTTATCCATTTTGTGGATATTGTAACTGGGCGGCAGGTCTCTTTATAGGATGTACGTGCCTAATGAGGAATATTCATTTAGCTTATCGTTATCATCGTTTTGTATAGTTTTATAGTCGTTCATTAGGCTCATAAAGGGGTACGCTTGATGTTGTCCATATCCGTACAACTTTTTGGTTAAATTTGTGTTGCTCATGTCAATGACTGGAGGCCTTAAGGCTTGTAGATGCTAGAAAAAATGCATGTTTGATAAAAAATCCTTATTCGGATCCCCCAATGTTTGGCTGGACCTGGATCTGTTATGACGTAAGTGGTTGTTGGTTGGCCCTCATAATGCAATATTTGCTCATATAAATAGGGGTATAGTTGGTCGCATGATGTTGCGAAGACGGGTGAATGGATAATTCTTTTTGTTGGAGTCCAGCTACATCTTTGGGACTCACTACGTATGTTGGTGGACTCACTACATATCTGAAGGTGTAACGTCTAGAATCCTAATCACTGCTTTGTCGTAAATAGAAAAGTTTGAATTTACGTGTAAATTTTTCATCTGTATATTTTGATATCATTTTATTTATTCAGTTTTTTGGAAAAAAAAGAAGATAAAAACTTCGGACTAACAATCATTTCAGAAACGGTGTTAAATGATAAAACAAATTCTTAAAAATCAAATTTTGTAGATTGAAAATGATATATAAATAATTAAATATCATCAATATTAATTAAAAATAAAAAGAATATTATAGGCAAATAATATATTGAGAAGTAATAAAACAATATTAAACATAAAAACATAATTTGTATAAATTTATAATCGTCTATTTTTATTTTATCGCATATCAAAATTTGATTTTAAAAAATCTCAAATGATACATTTGTTACATCCATTTGTTTTATTAGGCTTTAAACAATACATCGTCCTTCGACTATCGCGTTTGGTGGTAGATAGTCCATTGATTTTCAAATGTCCGTTGACAGTCCCTGGACTATCGCGTTTGGATAAAGTTAGTCCACCTGATCCTCTAATCCATGAGAGGCTGTCGCATGTCACCATAGTCTCCAGATTTTTGTATCATCACTCTTCCCTTGAGTTGGATATTATAAGGGTAGGTGGATCATTTAATGTCGCATACTACATTTTGGGTTTGACCTAAACTCAAAGGATGAGTGGTGATACAAAAATCTGGGGACTATGGTGACAGATGACAGCCTCTCTTTGATCAGAGGATATGATGGAGTAATTTTATCCAAACGCAATAGTACAGGAACTGTCAGCGGACATTTGAAAGTTAAAAGATTATCTACCACCAAACACGAATTTACTGTTCAAAACCAGTTTTATTATTAGTTCATATTGTTTCTGATACACAACCTTCTTTTATCATGGTCTAAATAATAATTTATTATTAACAGATTTTAAATATAAATGAACCAAATAATAGTTACTCAAAGAATTCCACTATTATCCTATATAAACTTTAAAATCTAAACAACATGTCATAAACGTTTTGTTCCTTTTATAAACCTAAAAAAGATACAATAAACTTCAAATTAATTATAAAACATTCCAAATATTTAAGTATTAAAATACAAACTTAAAAATGTTGAATTTGTTTTGCCTGGAGTAGCTAATTTCTCATAATTTTATTATGTTTAATGAATGACAAATTAATAATTTGATCAAGCTGTAATAACTGTCAAAAACATCAAGCAGAAACACGAAGCAAAGTAAAATGAGGTGGCCTCTGACTCAAGTCAAGTCAAGTAAATATCTGATAAAAGAGTCAAATATTAATGACTTTACGTTATAAGTTATTTCCTATCTAGTGTGAAAATATTGTACTCTTTTAAATATAAATTACTATGTGAGTGCAGAATTACTATATATATTATAAAATACTAAAAAATTACAAATATTTACAAAAGAATAAAATATTGTTTAATTTTGTATTCTTACCTTTTAACTAAAATCACTTTCTAGAGTTTAATTTTAAAATTTAGAATTAAAAACTTGCAGTTTATTATTTGAAATTTACTTTAAGTGTCCAATATAAAAAATAACTATAGATTTTAAAATATACTTCAAGTGTCCAATATAAAAAATAACTATAGATTTTAAAATATATATATATATATATATAAACGATGTGATAATTTAAAAGTTAATAATATATTTGAATTATGACTGCCTGCGGTTATAAATGAATTCAAATTACTTGATACAATTAATAGTCAAATTTATACACTTACCAAGTTAATAGCAATATTATAAATGAGTTTTGGGAAATTATTTATATAATTAATAGTTATACCCAAATTTTACAGTTATTTTTAAATATATGCAAATTCCATTTAAAATCCTATCTAAAATTCAAAATTGGATTATTCATAACACATTATTTATATATATATATATATATATATATAATAATTGGCTATAAAAAAAACATCAAGTAGGTAAGTATATGTATTTTCAGACACGTAAATGAATATTTATTTATTTTACGTGGATTTAACTGTTTTTTCTAACACAATTTAAAAGATAAATTCAAAACTATTTTATATTTTATTTTCTTAAGTCGAATGATTTTTTTATGAGTCAAGTTAACTCTCGTTTTATGTTTTAATATTCACAATTAAAAAAAAATAAGTTTTCAAATTTAATCTGAATTTCGCATTTTGTATTAAGGTAGCGAAAAAAATTAACTAGTTTTGCATTTTACATCTCGCATTTTCGTTTAATTCTATTTTTGCATTTTTTTATTTAGACAAAAAAACAAATTTCACTTTGGTTTCCCATGTCGTAACTATAATTTCCCGTTTCATAAATTGGAAGAAAAAAAAAATTGATTCGCATTTCACAATTATAGGTAGTCTTTTCCCATTTTTCGATCATTTCAATTTTGCTATACATAAAAGGAGGTTCACAAAACACCATAAAACATTCTTAAATATAACTTTATACTTAATTTTAAGTAATATTTTTTTTAATAAAAATTCAAAAGTGATTTCAACGAAACAAAATCATGAAAAATAATCGAAGAAGATAAAAAAAAACAATTATTAGTTTGAAAAAAGAAAACAAATCATTTACTAAAAACAAATCTTATTTATGGTTTTATGAAAAACAATTTTTTATATAAAAAACTTAATTAAATTTATATAGTTAATAAATATATTTGGGATATTCTTTTTTCTTTTTACAACTAAAAGACTTATATTTAAAGAAATTAGTCATGGACCCAAAGAATAGCCTTACAAATAATAATGGTTTATGACCAAGAGACCCGACTCACAAGATTAGAATAAGGACCCAACCTTATTCGACTCACAAAATAGGCAAAACCATAAATCCTTATTCGACTCATAACCCCTTAGCTAGACCAACAGTTGTTTAACCTTTCGATCTTCTCCTTCCTCACCAAATTGATGGATTCTCGAGTGATTAGTATTCTGAAGAGGTATGCCTTATGCTTGCGGAGATGGAGATGGCACCCTCAGTGAACTTTATCATTCGAAACTTCTATCGTTCGATTTGAGATAGGACTTGAAGAATAAATGATGAACTGGGTTCAGTTTCCTCCAAAACTTGGGGTATTCAAAATAACAATAAAAAAGTAGTTAAAATATTAGCACGTTGTATCGTATTTAATTAATTTTAATAAAAAAGGCGTTCGTATTAATACCAATATTAATGTAATTCAAACTTTGGTACCAAATAAGATCATTCTCTATATTTGGGGACATTGGTGTGTAAAAATAAAAGGTGCCAAATAATGATAAAAATACTATTATATTTTTCCTTTAATTATACTTTACATAGTTATTAACCAAAACTGAGTTTTTTTTTCTTTTGTTCTTCAAGTTAATATATTTTAAAATATATTTTACAAAAATTGAAATCATTGTTGTGTTTATTTTTATGAGACAAATCAAACAAGTCGTGTGGATGATATGTTTCAATAAACGTTTTTAATACTTGAAAATAAACTGCTTTTGTTACAGTTTATTAGATTTAAATTTTTAACAGTATTAATTTATAACAGACAAAATTGTATTACTTTTAAAATTTTATTTATGTTAAATGATATATTTTAATAGTAATATAACTTTATCTAATAATTTTTAATATAAATTTAACACTAATATGACTAAATTATTTAACAGTTTCTGCACACACTTGTAGCCCTAGCTCAAGCTCACAATTAGGTAAAATAATATTTATATAGTATAAATAACCATTAGATCTCATGAGATTAAAACCATAAACACATTATTCATCAGTTTATGTTGTGGCTCTACACCAAACACCAACTAAATTGAAAACAGACAAAAATAAATTACGTTTTAGAGATTTTGAATTTATCGACATTGGAATAAGCAAATCCATCCAACCTCATATAAGAAAGGCCAACATAGTGTTTATAGAACAACAACCTCAGGTCTTGGCATGGTTGGTTCCCCAACAATAATATTAAGTTTTGGGGTGACTCCACAAGCTTTGTTTAGATCTCCATGAGCACCTCTTATTTTGACTCCAACAACGAGACTTAAATCGAATAACAACGCACATCAACATTGTCAGCTCGTCTAGAAAACATACATCTAACATTCCAAAATATGAAAAGTTTCAATTTAACATTGAAATTTTAACGAGTATCAATATTGTCTTCCCCATGCAACTTGCAGGCTCATTCACGTATAAAAACACTCATTGAAAATATTCTAATAGCATTGTCAAACAACGAATAAATGTACAACATCAAAATGACAAGGAGAAACCTGAGTAAAACATTATTAATACAACTAACAAACGACATCTCATGAACTAATATAATGGTAACACTTCACACGAGCGAACTATAAATAATACGCAAAGTATTGCTTACAAACAAGAAAGTGGTAGAAAAAAACCTTATTCATGTAGAGATGTGAATTAAGTACCGCTTTTATATTTAACATTGTTCACCTATTTTCCATGAAAGCCACATTTTTAACTCTATGTTTGAAGACCTCCTCAAAAGCCAGGATTTGTAGAAAATGCATTCACACAAAAATTGTGTCCTAATAGCCTTGTCCCATTAAACTAAATAAACATAAACATGCTCATAGAAAATCCTACCTCAGAAAATGAACATGAGAAAATTGATCAAAGACATCGTGAGATATGAGTTTTTGCATGCATGAAGTCCTATAACATTAAGCTTGATATACCTCACTACACATGCCATAAAAATATTCAAAGTATGTCCTCATTATTTGAGATCTCACTAGGACTTGAGAGTGTTCCAAACTACAAGGTCAAGAAGCATATAAACTTAAGAAGTTAATCATGTTTTGTACTAAGTCTAAAGTTGTTATATTCCATTATTTCGTTCAACACTAGCATTCAAATAAAAATTTATAACACTCTTCTAACTATTTTCCACTCTCATATAATATTAACTATTAATAATAAGCAATAGTTCATTTAACAATAACTATGAACTAAGTCAGTTTCAGATCAACATATATGTATGTATGTATGTATGTACATGGACAATAAATTTACAATTTTGTTTACCTTATGTACCACTCATGTTTCCAATATTCAACTCTATTCGAATTTCCAGAATTGGTGAAGCTCAAATACACACAAACAAACTAAAATGATCCACCTCAACAAAACTCAATCTCCAAACAAACCCACCGAAAAGTCACCTATGAACAAATATATCAAAATAAACAAACTAAAATTGGGGAAAACCAAGTTGGGAGCATCACGAATATTTTCTTCCATTCCAAAACTTATAAAACTGTATACATACACAAAAGTATTTACAGTCGGGAACTCACTTTCTAATATATTTACTGATCCATAACTACACACTAACCTTCAATATAGCATGCTCAACACTGTTATTCACGGTTGAGTATCAATGGCAAGATTTGGCGGGTATGCCTTGGAGACTCGCCTCCAATGCCATTAGTGTCATCTCTATTAAACTCTCTTACACCTTGAGAATGACTAATAAATGGAGAAACTTTGATCGGTTGAAACGAAAAAGAAGAAGAATTCAAAAGATAAATCAGTTCACACTAGAACGTTCATATTCTCCTTAATCATCTATTTACTTACTCCTAAGTTTTTCAAGTTAGCTGAATCAACGCTAAATAAATCTTTTACAGTTCTCTTATTCTTCAAACAACAAAGAGTTAGGATATAAGGATATATGAACAATGAAAATTGGTGGTCACCAAAAAAGGAATAAAAATCATACAGTATAGGATGAACTAGATAAGAAAAAATATTATGCTAATTATTGAAACACCGATAAAAAGTAAAAATAAAAATATAAGTTTTTGTTAGAGTAAGGGTATATAATAGTTTTAAAATAATATTTAATATATAATTGAAAATACTAATAATGTTTGGTTTTGTTGGGAAATAATCGTAAATGATTGATTTTATTTTGATACTTATAAGTAAATAACCCTTAAAATAATAATAATATAATTAATTTATACTTTAATTTAGTATTAAATCACACGTGTAAGAGCACATAATATAAAAAGTAGTGGTAAACAAATTGTTACCATGGATTTAACACATCTTTATATAGCTGTTTTCATACCCCTTCCAGTAAACATAAACCACAGAGGACAGAGGCATGTCCTGTTTTTTAAGATCTTGTTCAAAATCAAGGTCTATACACGAAGAATATGAGTTGGAGCCAGAGCGTTCTAAAACTAATCGAGACGACGCGTGCACTACTCTGACCGTATGGAGAAAATCACTTATGATGAATTGTAATGGATTTACGGTATTCGGTTCTGGTGGAGACTTAGTGTACCGAGTCGATAATTACAATCGAGGACGCTCCGACGAGCTCATTCTCATGGACGCTACTGGAGTTTGCGTTTTTACTCTTCGACGATCTAAGGTATTGTGCTTCATTTTTATTACTTTACGTTAATTTCAGAGACTTGTTTTTGTTAAGTCTTTGATTTGGTTAGTTTGATTTCAAATCGTCTTTTCATCAATGTTTTGTTGATTTAGAATTTGTCATCGAGCAGTTTTTCAAATTAATATTTGGGTATAAATACAATTTGTGTATTTTGAATGGATTTATATGGTATGGATATAAACCTACATTCTTTTGTTTATAAAGTATAATATTATAGGGGATGGAATAGCCCTCCGAAATTCAATTACAAATTTTTATAAACAAGATATTAATTATTTGGGCACATTTTGTATAAAATTACCATAAAGTAAAAATAAAAAATAAAAACACGTGTTTTTTTTCTTCTTAAATCGTAGCTAGAAAAAAAAAATAGTAATTCATTTTTTCAAATGTAACTTGATTTTCTTTGAAAGTGTTATTAATTTTTATATTTATTTTTAAAACATACAAAACTAAAACTAGATTTATAAACTATAACTTAAATTATTTATAAAAATCTGAATAATCTCGTTTTCACTTTCAAATGGGAAACGAATGTAAAATGAATTACCAATTGCGGAACCACTTTCAAATGAAAAGTTTTAGTTTTGTTTATTATATTTTATAAAATATCATAAATTTTAGGCCAAATGTTGAATTTCTTTTATAATAAATATGAAAAGATATATTTTTATGACTGATTTAAGTGTTGAAAATTGAATTGGTACAATAATTAAAATCTAAGGATTTTATACCAAATAAACTGATTGTTCTCCTAGCCATTTTACCATGAGTCATATACTTGGGATATGTACACATTAAATGCAGTAGTAAATGCACATTATTGCTGTATAATATATTTATAAAAAAGTAGTAGTAAAACTTCTCTAATTGAATATTATTTTCCATAGGAGTTAATCATAGTTATCGTTTCTCTTTTTGTTCTCAGAATTTCTTTAAAAATAGCTGGGGTGTCTACCAAGGAGAGACCGATGCTGATTCTTACGGTGGTACTAGGGTTACCAGAAAGAAATCATGGGCAGAGCCAATTATGTACATAAGAGAGTATTTTAACATGAACATAAGTTTTCGTAAGAATGCAGATAGTGTACTAGCTTACTTGTACCGTAGAAAGTCGGATACAAGATACGCATACATAATAAAAGGATCCTACAAGTTTAGATCATGCAAAGTCGCGGACCATTCAAACAAAGTAATTGCAGAGATCAAGAGGAAGGAAGACAGTGTTAAAGGAATTTCTTTGGGGTCAGAGGTGTTTGTTTTAGATGTTGATTCAGAATTTGATCATGGGTTGGCAATGGCACTTGTATTAGTGTTAGATCAAATTTTCTTTTAGTTATTTTCTTTTATTATATGCTGTTTTTCATAATATATCATTTCAAAGATTAGTCGTATTCTTGGTAGGTTGAATTCAATACAAAATTAGATAAGTATAGACTTGATAAAGATATCAACATTGAGAAATAGTTCCTATATATCTGATATTATACTTTTTTTCATTAAGCTATAACTTAATGATTATACATCTAAATAATAATAAATATTTTTACCCCCAGAAAGCTGATTATGCATTAAATTAATTAATTAATTAACCCCTGATTTGTATAATCTTGAAATACTAACCTAATTATTTTGTATAACTAACTAATTTACCTTTTTTAACATATTTTTTAATTCGTTTTCTCTATCTTATATAATCTGAATATGTTATTAAATTATTGTGTATAAATAAGTAATTTAACTTCTTAAAGCTATTGTTTAATTTCTTCAGAAGTTTTAGAAGTTACATTTTAACTTAGAAACAATAAATTATCTCTAAAAACATAATATTAAAATCCCCCTACCAAATAATGTTAAAATATAAAATTAGTAAAAGACAAATGAAGGAATACACGATCATCCTTTTACTAAAACAAAATGATACTAATGTCTCATTTAGCTCATACTCATATCTCAAATACATTATTATTTTTTCAATTTATCTCTAAACTTATGTCAATTTTTTTTTTTGGATTTTTTTTTGTGATTATCGTTTCAATGTATTTACTTCATATCCTATTGTATCATGAGAAATATATTCTTACCAATTAAATTTTTTTATTTTTTATTTTTTATTTTTGTTTAGTTCATTAAAACGGTTAATCGATGAGATTTGGAATTAGTTTTATTTCGAAACTATTTTAATACAAACAATAGCATAAAAGTCTTGTGGTCGATTATATTTTTTTAAATAAAGAAAAATCTAAAAGCAAATCATGTATTTATCTTATTCTTTTTAGTTTTATTTATACAGGTTTACAATAACGATTTTCACTCTCCACTATTAGTTATGTAACTTTCTTTAAAAACGTGTTTCAGTGATATTTGATATATTGTGCACTACTTAAATCATTACTGAACACGTTCGTAAGTGGCGCCTATTAAGGAGTAACATTTGTAGTGACCTCTATTTTGCTGATGACTAGTCTTAGGATGTTTTCCAACCCATTCGACACACCTATTGCCTTGTCTCGCTTACTGTCCATGTCTTAATCGATCCCGATCGGGGAGCTTTCCAATCTTCTTTCTTGGCTTAATCATTAATTCCTTATCAGCTTGGTTTTATCCAGCCCGGTATGAGGAGTACGACTAGTCGGAAGGGCGTGGTCTTATAAGACAAAAGGCAAGTCCCCATGTCTTGTGCTTCTAATTTATCATGAAATCATCCTAATTTTGGTTTTACCTCGTTAGAGATAAATATTGTGCCTCGTCTTAGATATATGGCCTTATCAAGACTCCTCCATAGTCCTTTAGGTAATATATAATAAGAGAAAATATTATTTGAAGGAGTAAAATATAAAATATGCAAAGTAAGTGACATATTTGTCAAAATCAATTTTTTTTCCTTCGTATTTCTTATTATGACCAGGTGGCATCGGCGTGGCTAGACTAGTCCCATATGTTTGAAAAAACTAACACATGTAGCAAAAATGTCGCATATCGCGTCGTGCTTCTCATATATCCACTCCCCCACCCTTACGCGGGAAAGTTAGATGGCGCTTCATTTTTCAAGGATTAAATTATCATTCGATATTAAATAAATTCTATATTCAAAACCATAATCGATCTTATTTTAATCATATGGAGCAGATTAGTTGCATGGTATGTTATAAATGCCTTAATTCGTGATTGGAGTTCCTCATTTATGAATTTTTGGTAAAGAACGTTGGACAGTTTTTCAAACAAGCTCGCTCACTTGAGTGCTTGTCATTCCTATTTCTTTTTTGATCACTCTGACGCCCGATATCAGGTATGTTTTCTAGTCGTTTTCTTCTTGTTTTTTAATCCATTTACATGTGGTGGTAGTTGAACTTAGGTATATGTTAGGGATTTTAGAAGTTAGTCTTCCATGTATGGTCATCCCCAACCATCTGTGTTTCCCCGTCGGTGACTCGTCGTTATAATGACCTTTCATTATCTATTACACTTACGCCTAATAAACCTATTAATAACTTACAGTTCTGCATCCCATAGATGTGTCATCAAAGGCGTAAATAAAAGCTCGAGGAAGACCTCCCCCTCCAATAGTCATCCCAAAGATGAAGCGGAAACTAAGCATTTTCGGATTTGTACTTCGAGCGAATTAATCCTAGAATATGCTTATCTTAGAGAGGAGGGTCATTAGGAATTTAAGAAGAGATATAAAATCCCCGATTCATTCGAAACCCGTATTCCTGCTCCAGGTGAGCAGCCTCACCATGTCGGGAAAATAAAACTTGCTTGTACACCACTCTCTTTAACTGGGGGTTGCACTTGCCTCTTTCATCACTTATTTATTTCATATTTAGTTGTATACATATATTCCTCTCACAGCTGACGACGAATAGTTAGCATATTATATTAAGTATATTGGTTAGCTTGAAGGTGCTACAAATTCCAGTTAACTTGGCAGACTTGTTAGTCACAACCAAAGTGTCTAAGTTCTCATCTTCCCATTTTTTATTATCTCCAATAGACTGGGGGTGAAGAAGTTAGTAGAATTACCTTCCTCAGAAAAAAAGTGGAAACACTCATATATATTTATATCCGAAAAATAGAAGCGTAAAAGTACTTTGGAGAATCTATAACTCGAGCAGAGTTGGACGAAAACGTGTAAGAGGAGGCTTAGATAACGTGTTTTAAGTGGTGCCCAACGTTTCTTATAATGTTAAATTTTGCTTGTGTTTGGTCAATTTGCACGTGATGGCAAACATCAATACTGGTGTAAAGAAATAGAAAATGGTGATACCGTTAATTCATTATGCACCTTATCTGTCGCGGCCTACACCACATGGAATCTCCAGGTTCACTGTTTGTTTACTTTGGTAAAATTTATTCTAGCTAGTTTATGGCACATTCCTTAATTTAAAATAACCACGGAGAAGAAGTTAGTCATGACCATGAGAGGCGATGCTTCCACAATTGAGCGATTGCGGGCGATGATGCACCAACGGTATATGGATGTAAATAACAGGGGTGTCGGGCTAGATGTACCCCAAAAGAAGAAGGGTAAACAAATGGATGGTGAATCACCAAATAATAAAAAATGGGTTAATAGAATGACGATCTGCTAATGAAGAAGGTTGGTGAAAGCACTCAACAAGGGGGGCCCATGGATCCAGTAAAAGAATATGAGCTGGCAGGATCGAAGGTCAAGCCTGATTGCAGTACCTTAGAAGGAAAACGAGAGGTTAACAATGTGAGGAAGGTTAAGACGGGTATAATTCCCGACATTGCAGCACTGGAAGATAAGGAGAAGGAGTTGCAGGCAAGGGAAGAGCCGGTTTGAAAGAAGAAAAAAGTGTATGAAGAAAAAATGTTAGAGTTTCAGAATGAAGTTAACACTCATTAATGAAGAAAACAAGGAGGATGAGCTCCCGATTAAGAGATTATAGGTTTCCTTGGAGGTGTCTTATTTAGATGGATCAAATAACATAGCTACGACCATATAGGTAATTATGCTAAGTGGGGAAGACAATGCTAGCAAGGAGTCGGTGATTCTCTATAAATAAAAAGACGTCGAGATATTCTCTCGGGAGGAGGCCCTAGGATTGAAACAGACAACATCATAGGGGATGGCACAAAAAGATCTTTTGGTGAAGGTGATCGACTCCAGGTCATCAACAGTGAACATATTGAGGTAAGATTTAAAGCTTACCGAAGGGTTTGTTCTTGTTGGTGGGTCTGATAATATATCATCTATTATTCAACAGACTTCCCTCCTTAACTCAAATGAGCTTTTTAGCGATGTCGATATGTTGACCTTGTTAATGTTGTAAGAATTTCTCAAAGCTTTTCTTTTACGATAGAATTCCAATGGTAGAGATTTTGCAATGGCAACTTGAGCTAGCGATCGAGGTTTGTGTTGCATTGCATCTTGTTAATACAAATCTATTTTGTGGGTATATAATTACATGTGCGTATATTTCGCAGAGCTATCATAACTATGTGGTCCCATCATAACTATATGGTCCTCGTCTACCCTCGTATGACATAGTCGGATAACCGAGAAACAAAGAACTGTTAAGGGTTTGACTCACGAGATGGCCAAGTATAAGCATGCATATGGGTCGGCACGTATACGGTGCAAGAAAGTGAGAAGGAAAAATTAGAGGTGGAGCTACAACTAGAGTAATTTTCTAAGAAGAAGTATTCTTTCCTCAAGCACTGCTTAGAGCTTATTGGTGATAAAATGGTCCTAATCGCCCAAAGCACCAAACAAAACCTTGTAAAATTATGAGATGATGGTGAAAATTGTAGGTTTTTACCTCAGAATATGGCTAGGGAAGATCATAGATGAACTGCGTGTAAAGTTACTTCACTGATGTTGGAGAATATGAACTTGAAAGCGGGAGCCTTGGAAGTTAAGACGGCCATGGAGGAAATGAGGAAGTATTTGTTAAAGAAGTTGAGCATGTCTAGGATATTAAGAAAAAGAATGTGATGAACATTATAGTAGGGATGCTCGACCAGACGTGCAAGGAAACTATCCTGGATATTTGAAAAATGAACCTAGATTTATCCATGGGGGCCTAACAAAGTTTGTTCTAGAGGTAAACCAACTAGATGTCTCAAGTGATTAAAATAAGAGAGGGTGATAACCTCGACAATGAGAAGAAGAAGACCGAGACTTCCGAGTTACCCCCGGAGAACAAAAGAGGCAAGGTTACCCGAGTGGATAGATCTCAATGGTGCAGGATGAAACATAAGTCACCGTCCCCTCCGACTTAAGAATTTTACCGTAGTTGTGTATTTGGTACTCTGTTCTATTATTGAACCTTTTTAAATAATACTCATGTCTCTTTGTGGTTTCACAAGTAAAATAATCGCTTGTAGTTATTAAATTAATGTGTACTCTAATGACTATATATTAAATATTTTTAGAGAAAGCATTAGAAATTGTTATAACCGACTAATGAATAGAAATAAAGGCTAAGTAAAAAAACTAAATGCAAACTCATACGTTGGTGAAAACATAAATCATTGATTAACCAATTTGCAACGTGCCCCGTTAAAAATAGCTTTCTACACCATCATAAGAGAAAAAAGTGCATATTTTTCTTGCATAGTGCAAAGATACAATTTCAAATTGTTTTTATTTTATGGGTGTTTTATTGTCTTACCTTCCATATCCGTTAGTCGGTATGTCCCGTGACGTCTTTTGGAGATAACTCTGTAAGGCTCATCCCAGTTGGGACCAAGTTTCCCCACGTTCTTGTCCCCTTTTCTATGGAATAACTTCTTCATAACTAAGTCACCCACATGTAGTACCCTCTGTTTGAGCTTGGATTCAAACCAACTTCTTATTAAGATTTTGTATTATTGTCGTCGTATTCTTGCCTGATTACGACGCTCTTCAATTAAATTTATGCATATTTTTTTGCTTGTCTGCATTCGAATTATCTGAGTAATTGGAAATCCTATTAATGGATATTTTGAACTCTGCATGGACGATGGCCTTCATATCGTACAACAGGGGAAAAAATATTTCGCTTGTTGCCGATCGGGGTCGTCCTATAGGCCCAAAAGACTTATGCGAGCTTATCTGGGTACTTCTCTTTTACTGATTCAAGTTTCTTTTTAATACCTTCAAATATGGTTCGGTTAGTAACCTCGACATGGCCATTTGCTTGCGGATGATACAATGTTGAGAAATATTGCCCCACCTCATACCTTTTGCAAAAAGTTATTATGATAAATTTTAAAATTGAGGCCCCTTATCAGTCATCGAGACACATGGGATTATGAAACGAGATAAATTTTCTTATGTATTAAATTACATATTTCTTACACTTGATATATATACAAATCCTTAACTTCGACCCACTTGGTAAAATAATCCACCGTTACGATTAAATGTTGTTGCGTATCGGAAAACTACTGGCATTGGTAACATTTTTGCACGGTCGTCTTGGCATCGACTTCCAGTTTGAGCCAATAATAGTCTGCCAACAAATAACGCCATATCAAGTTGTCTTTCCCACAATAGACCTCAACCTCCCCTCATGGAAGTCTTGAAGAACGACTAAGGCATTGTCTTGATTGAGGCAACACATCTAAGGGCGAGTAGAGCTTTTTATGTAAAGAACGTTATCGAGCACTATATATTCTATTGTTTGCAGTTGCAATGTGGGCACCTTTGACTTGCCTTTTGGGAGATTGTGGTCACATAAATACGACATGCATGATTGCCTCAAATCGTCACATGTCTTAATTTATAAGATTTGGGTCTTATGCGTACCTGTGGCTAGCATATGGTTGTGTTGTAGGATAATGAGCGGATTGCTACAAAAAATGGCTTCTTTTGCCAATAGGTTAGCGGAAAAGTTAGCTAGGTGTGACACATGGTTGTAAACAATACATTCAAATTTAGTTTCCGACTAACGGAATATGTCTAAGTACCTATGTGTTTTATCTTGTTTTGCATCGCAGATGACTTTAGCCTGATTTATCACCAAATGTGAATCCGAGCGAATTGAAGGGCCTTTGCTCCACAAATATGAGGCAACTTCATACCACCCAAAATGTTCTCTTACTCTACAGTGTTGTTGGTTATGTCGACATCAAATTTAATAGCTTACCTAATTTCATCACCACTCGGTGTTATTAAAATAATAACGCTTCATCCTTATTGCATGCTTGAATCCTCATTGGTTTCCATTTTCCAATTTATTAGTATGCTGTTGTCGGTGTCATCTCTGCTTTCTTCGAGCTTTCTACTCATTATAAATTTATTGATAAAATATGCTACCGTATGCCTTTTGATTGCAGTACGTGGCTAATAGGTAATTTTATGCTACCCTAGTTTAAAAGACCACCTGGTTGTTCGACCCAACATATCTGGATTTTATAGCACACTCTTCAGGGGAAATGATGTTTGTAGGATGTTGGTGTGACTTTAAAAGTACGGTCACATCTTTCTTACTGCTACCATCAGTCATAAAGATAACTTCTCCAAGTTTATATACATGGTCTTTACAATAAGAAAATTCTTTCTGATGTAGTAGACTGGCTTCTGCACCCTCCTTGGGTTCCTGACTAACACCCTCCTAACAGCGCAATCAGAGACAAACATATAAACGTACAGCGGCTCGGCAAGAGTTGGGTCTGACAGTATCTGTAGGAGGTCATATATTCTTTAAGGGCTTTGAACGATTTGTTATACTTCTCGTTCCAAGCAAATTTATTGGACCTTTTAGCACTTCAAAGAACGAGTAGATTTTGTATAAGGCCCTTGATATGAACTGAGAAAGAGTAGCCAATTGACCTGTTAAGAACTGAACATCCTTAATATTCATGGGTAGTTCCATATTTATGAGAGCCTTCAACCGATCCGGGTCGGTGTCGATCCCATTTTTATTGATGAATTATCCCAATAACTTAACATTATGTACTCCAAATAACATTTTAAGGGATTTAACTTAAGGTTTAATGTTTATAAAATAGTAAAGACATCTGATAACACTTCGAGTTGTTGCCCTTAGTATTATTTTTCACTAGTATATAATTAATGTAAGCTTTCATGTTGTTACCGAGCCGCTCCTCGAAACTCTGGTTGACCATGCGTTTGTATGTTAACCCCACATGTTTTAGACCAACAACATGACTTTATAACAGTATGGTTCCCTCTCTGTTAAGAATATCATATGATTCTCATCCTTCAGATGCATCTGGATTTGGTTATACCCTTAATACATATCCATAAACAAAAATATCTCGAAACCCGAGGCCGCGTCAACCAATTGATCGATGTAATGAAGAGGGAAACTGTCTTTAAGGAAGGCCATTAAAGTTGGTGAAGTCGACGTGCATTCAACATTATTCATTGTTTTTTACTAAAACCGAATTTGTTACTCACAATTGGTATTTTTCCTTTCGAATGTGCCCTAAGCGATGAATCTTGGCTACTTCCCGACCGATGGCCTCAAATTTCTCATAGGAGAAGGTTCTCATTTTCTGAAGGGTCGATATCGCCCGCTTATTGACATAAAGCTTGTGGTAGATAACTGATGAGCTGACCCCTAATACGTCGTTTGTGCTCCATACAGAAACATCCATAGTCTGTTGTAATAAGGTAAGTAAATTATTTTTAAAGATATGGTCAAGTTTGTTTCCAATGCGGACCCATCTACCCTCAGATAGAGTTTCTTCTACCACTTAATTGTCATACTGCTAAACTGATTATCCTCTCTAGATTAGGTCAACGATTATTTTTGGCCCTCCTCTCTTTTGCCAGTTAATTGCTATCGGGCCGATTTTGCTGGACCCACGAAAATATCATAACATCTCCTTGTTTTTCATTTACTAACCTCTAATGATTCCCACAGCATTACTAATCGGGTAATTTAGGCATTATCAACACGTGAAAGGCACTGCCTCCATCCGGTGTAGTTAGGGTATGCCTATGATATCATGATATGAGTTGGGGGAATCTGATATCATAAAGAGTGCTCTCAACTCTTTATTAGTGTTACCATGGCCAATAGTTACCATAAGTTTGACCTCTCCCACACACTCGGACTGGTTTCCCTCGTACTCGACTTGCGTTCGATTAGTTGATTTGTACAACGACACCTTGAGCATCATATCATAGTTTGTCTTGAAGATTATATTTTCGAAAATCCCACCATCTACCCAGACGCGTGAAACCATTAATCCTTTGATGTCCAAGTTAATAGTCAGAGCATCCTCATTTGCGAACCCATGCAAATTATTGACATCAAACGTCAAGTCAGCCATTAGGTCTCGATAATTATGGTAAGAATACCCATCGCCTAACTACACTTCAAGGTATCTTTGTGTCGCTTTTTGGATGTACTCCTGACAAATATTCCTGCCAGATATGGTGAACAATAATTGTTGATTTCCCTTCTCATATTTTATCTCCTCATGCCCACCATCAATCTGACCCCCGTTATTCATGATTTGTCACGGCGTTTATCTTTCTTGCGCCTAACACACTGAACTAACTCTCCATTGTCGATCAGTCGATAAATCTCCTTTTTAATCTACCAGCATTCGTCAGTTGGATGACCATTGTCATTATGTAAGGAACATAAGTGACAGTTAGATCTCTTATGTACATGAGCTACCATGCTACACTGGGGATGATATTTGGCTCGCCCCTTTGTTCTATCGTGAATGGTGGAGATGTTATCTGTTAGAGGTGTGAATTACGCATCAGGTTGTTGTAATATGAAACCTTTGACCTGCTTACTGAGGCCCTTGCACTCATGTTCGTTACTATACCTCTGTTTGAACAACAAAATATTGGATTCCTACAGTTTAGCGATATAGGGTTATGATGAATTTCCTATATTTGCATCGTCAATCCTGATAAATTGATATGCCTGTGTGAGAATTTAGTCCATATTTTTCACCATAAATCTAATCAGTTCGGGGTACAAGGGGCTTTCTATGTTGAGTCTTATCATTAGCAATGCTTTTTCCACTTGGTCATCGATATCTGGTAGAGCGTTCATCGCATGGACAAATATTTTGACGTAGCTCTCGAGTGAATCACCTCTCCTATGATATAAATCTATGATATAGCCAATTTCCATCTTATGTTTTTTGTTATCGACAAACGGTTGTGGGAGGTACCCTACAAACCAACAAAATTATAGATTGATCCTTTCGGCGACCCATTAAACCAATTCATAGTATTACCTTTAAGTGTCATATAGAGTTCTCAGCATAATATGGAATTGTCGGGTTTGAAAACCATCATCATGTTTTAAAATTTCTTCAGGTCACACTCTGGGTCTCCCATTACGTCATAGGCTTTCATCCGGTATGGGTCAAATGTTTGCAGAAGCTCTGCTTCCAGAATTTTCCCAAATGAATGAGGACTTTTTTAGAACATCTTGGGTCGTACCTGATCGTATTGCACAACATCCTTATCCGTCACACTCTGCTTCCATTATATGTTTTAAAATTTCTTCAGGTCACACTCTGGGTCTCCCATTACGTCATAGGCTTTCATTTGGTATGGGCCAAATGTGTACAGAAGCTCTGCTTCCAGATTTTTCCCAAATGAATGAGGACTTTTTGAGAACATCTTAGGTCGTACCTGATCGTATTGCACAACATCCTTAGGTCGTTTTGTTTCCTCCTTATACAATATGTCATCATTATCATGGTCTTTACATCTTATTTTTACAATCACTCTCGCATTCTTCCCCGTCGTTCTCCACTTGACCATTTGTCTTGTCGACATAACTTGTGTTGCTGGCTTCTTCAAGTGGACCTTGCTTAACTTTGTCTTTCATGTTTTCCACTTGTCTCACGTTAGTCCTCATCATTTACCATTGTAATAAGAGGGTCTCTCAAGTTTCAAAAAATGAAATAAATATGTCAACTTTAACCCATGCTATATTTAAATCTCATTTAATCATTTGACCTTCCACATCAGCGTCTACGTAGGACCCTGATGTAGACACAGTTAAAAAACCCTTATTACGTTTTACTTTTAACCAAACTTATTTATCCTTATATATAAATTATACCAAAAATAAATTAAGAAACCCAACTTAAACCCAATTTTAACAATAAAAACCAATCCATACTAATTCAACCCAAAATCAAATGACCCAAATTATAATAACTCACTCCGGCCTAATAAATAAATACCATGCTCATCTTTATGAGATACAAGTGAACCCTAATCCAAATCTAGTCTCCCTTCTCTCATTCTAATGTAACCCATAAACTTATCTTTCACCGAAGGGATTCTCTCTTCTCTCATTCTAACCTAAGACCGAACATGAACCCTAATCCTAATCGACTTCCACCCAAAATCATGTCTTCTAGTATATCAAAAGCTCATGTAAATTTTATTGGGAATGCTTTCTATCATTGTACGATATCCAGTATAGCTCGTACATTTTGGACTCATTTGAATCATGGTAAGAAATTTAATGGTTGCATCAATTTTGGAGTAAGTAGATTTTTTATTTACATATTTGTAATTGCTTTTGATAAATTATAATTCATTTGCATACAATCTTCTGTCTGTAAAGAAACATAAAGTGTGTATTTTAGGTGGGTTGATCCCTCTATCGATGATAACTCAAAGTCTGTAATTACTTTCTTACTAAAAAAGGTTCGAAGGTTGGAAGCTAAATGTCGTCGGAAGAAAGTAAGAAACACATCAAGAACTCATTACAATGAGAATCCAAAAGCAAAGTCATTACAAAAACCATATGATTCAGTCATTACAATAATCATCCAAAATCAAACACCAGCATAAATATAAAATTTATTACAAAAGCCATTAAGTTAACTACATCAGCCATCACAAAAACCAATTCCTAAAAGCAACATCATACCTCAAAATAAGCAGCCCATCAATGTAAAGCAAGCTTCATCAGTGGTTCACTACCTACTACCAATAATTAGAAACCTCTAGTTACGATGACAGAGCTGCATGAGCTCTTAATATAGGATCGAGAAACAACACCATCAAAAATATTGATATTAAGCATTGTGTTACCTGAACCAACACCAGTTGTTGCACCATCGTGTAAACCAGCCGCATAAAACTGATGTGCAACTCTACTGTTATTAAGTAACTTGGTTTCATTTGTCTTTCCTAACCATGATTCAGGGAGATTCTGTTACAATGTTCTATTTTCTTTTTTTTCAACCACTTAGCATAACTTGTTTTGAGTTTTCTATGACCCATTATATGCTTAAGAGTATCGTAATTTGTATTAATAAGAAACTCATTAGAAAATGACTAATGTGGTTATGTTTCCAACAATCTCATTAATATATAAAGCTCTTTATCTTATGTTGGATAATTGAGTGTTTCTCCACTTAATTTCTCACCCAAATAGGTTATAGGACGTTCTCCTCTAATACCCAAACCTGAAACATCACACTCCACTTTAAACATTTTATCAAAATCAGAAAGAACCAAAAACAGTGTTTGTGTGAGGCTATTTTTAAAGGATGAAAAGCCTTCTATTGTGATTCTGCTCAATTCAAAGTTACATTTTTCTTAATAAAAACAATGAGAGGAGCTCCTAAGGTGCTGCAATCTTTCATAAATCTTATATAGAAACTAGCCAATCAATGGAAACTTCACACATGTCCAATTATTGTTGGTGTTGGCCATTCTTGGATTGCCTTAATCTTTTATTGATCAACTTGCATACCTTTAGAACTCATAATATATCCAAGAAACACAAGGCTATCCGTGAAAAAAAATATATTTTTTTCAGATTAGCAAACAATTTCTCATTAATTTGAACATCCAAAACAAGTTTCAAATGCTCAACGTGGTCATCTAATATTTTATTATAGATCCAATAAAAAATCAAGGTAGGAAACATCAAATATTTCAATGAATGATCTTGAAATACACTTCTGTAATCTCATAAAAGTGCTTGGTGCATTAGTTAATCCAAAATTTATCACTAACCCCTCATATAAATCATATTTTGTTCTAAAATCAATTTTCAATTTATTATCATTTTTTTTATGTGAAAGTGTTGATAAATATTATTAAGATAAATACACAAGAACACTGTATATCATCTGAACAAGAAATTAGTAGAACTGGAACAATATATTGGATCATGTTTTCATGAATCGGCTCACTAACTCGCTTTTACAACTTATATATCTTCTTCAGATTCATTCTATAAGTTGGTTAGTTACAAATATATATTATTAGTACTTAGTCAATCTTATGCTCAATTCGTAGAATCCATAGTAACTTATGGGGGATTTCTTATGAAATACAATCGTCAAAACCCTTTTCTTTATTGGGTGTAAAATAAATTTCAATATGTAGATCTGTCTTGGTACGATCGAGAAAATACTCAACAAGTTTTGTCAAATCATTGTGGATATATTCTGTTACACTCTCTAAAAAAACAACATTAGAATATAAATAAAGGCTTTATATACTTACCTTATCCTATGTTTTTTTTCATCTCATGGACTTCAATTGTCTTTTCCTTAATTGTTGCATTAGTCTTTACTGATTTACTTTCATCCAATGATTTATTGTTGCTTGGAGTCAACAGTTGTGTTCTTCTAGTATGATTAGAGTTGGTGTTTTTGCGTTTGATTCGCTACTCAATCCAAACATTAATATGAAATAATTCATACAGCTTAATGTATTTTTTGCCTTTCACATCTCTTACAATACGTTTTTGCAAACCATCTATAAATTGTGCCACTAATATCTCCTCAGAATCTTTTGGTTCCAAACAATTTTAAGATGTTCAAACTCATAAAAATACTCCTCAACAGTCTTGGTTCATTGTGACAGCTTCCTAAAATATTTTATAAATCACATTGATAATGAATAGGTACATACCTTCACCTTAAAAGAAAATTCATATATTCCTGATTGTCTATGAGTCTGAAACACTACCTCTTTTTTATTTCACTTCTTTGTCCCACCAAATAATTATGCTCTCTGAAAATTATACAACAACTAGGGCAAGTGTTTTTTAATCAAATTACAATATCACTCAAAATTATACTCCATACACCTTTCCAAATCTATGTAGGTATTAAAATCTGATTTTCCAACGAATACACGAGGTTTATCTATACCTTTGTATTGTTAGGCATTGCTAGTCGTTCCTCTTTTTCTCTTTATCTCTCAAGAGAATCTCTTTTTTGATTTCAACGGAATAAATAGCGTGGATGATCATCTTCCAAATTAGACATTTCATTATCTTCATCTTGTGTTTCAACATGTTATTGTTGATATCGTGGAGGTGAGAGATTTCTGATGGTTCTAAATGTCATTAGAAGTTGCTCAATTTGTCCAATACGTTCTCCAAATTCATTCTTTATAATATGAATTTCTTCACTTTGTATTTTTATATACTCTTGCATATAAATCATTTTATGAACAAAAGTATCAGATTATTTTCTGTCACTCTTACGGGTTGTGTGTAAAGATGATACAACCTTGATAACATGCCTTTTGACTTTGATACCAGATGATGTAGGCACAAAAATGGGTGGTTGTATAAGTTGATATTCAGAGAATACTCAAAACTTTAACATATTCAAATGATATGTTTGGCGATAGATGTAATGTTGGTTTGACTCGTTGCTGTTCGAAGAACATTCACAAATGAAATCAGGTGGATGGTGATAGATGAATGATGGATCGAGCAATATCACAAAAGTGATGGAAAAATTTGATAAGTGGAATTCCAAATTGAGTTTGTCCGAGATAAAAATAGAATGAATGATCAACTAAACTCGCTTTTCACAAAAATAATTTAAGTATAAATCTGTAACAGACAATATTTTGAGTATAAACTTGTTTTTGTTAATTTATATTTTTCACTTGATTGAATCTAATTTCTCCAATATAGAAGAAATATTTAAAAGAAAAAATATTTTAAAAGTTTTAAAAACTAGAAGTATATATATTTGAGGATATCAAAAGATAGCAAATTAAAAAATATCCTAACTAACTAGCGAACTAACTAACTAACTAACTAAAAGATAGAAAATTAATAGATATCATAACAAATTATCTAACATATAATCAATTCTACGATATCATAACAAACTATCTAATAATTAAGCAAATTAAAAGGATATCATAACAAACTAACTAAATATAATAGATATCCTAGCAAACTAGCTAAAAGATGCCATATATCATAACAACCTATTTTAATAATCTTGAGCTTTATTTTTATATCTCATTTTGACTAGATATTCTAAAAGCATTTTAAGTGCTCTTTTGGGCCTTTTATATGTATAACATGGACTAGACTTGATAAATATTATAGTCAAATGACTTGTTAATGTTTATCTTGTCCATAATCTTAATAATTAACCCATTTAGTGCATCTTAGATTTGTATAGCACGAGATCTTCTAGTCGGACCAACTTGTATTTTTAAAGCATCATCTTGCTCATCATTGTGGCTCACGATCATATCATAATATAACACTATGATTATATCATCCTCTCACTCTTTATATATCTTGTCCTCAAACTTCAATACACAAAGTATGATTTTAAGTGTACGTCACATACTAGTTGTGGACTTTCGTTTCTTGTTAACCATCTATTTTATGTTTTTGCAACTCTAAAGATATTCTTCATAGTCTCCCTCCACGTGATTCCTTATCATGATAATATGAAATCGACTCTATCTCTTGTATCAACAAAATGCCCATTCCAACAGTTTGTACATTAACGATCTCATGTTGGTCTTCAATCAGATGCTTGTTCTATAAATCTTCAATGACTCTCTCGCAAAGTCGGAGGTGGGGTATTGATAATGGTAAAAATATTTACCGCCTATCTTTCTAAAGAATAATGTCTGTTGATCTAGTCCGGATATGAAGAAATAAGAAAAACGTGGTGTTATGGTGGCGACCAAAGTCCCACATCCCACATCGGTTAAACATGGGAAGGATCAATGGTATATCAATAAGAACATACCCCAACTAGTATGAGGTCTTTTGGTAGTGGACCAAATACAAAGCCGTGAGGGCCTTCGGGTGCCAAAGCAGACAATATCATACTAGTGTTGAGATCGGGTTGTCCGTACTTATATACGGAGGCGGAATATGCGGACCGGACCCCCATATTCCCAACACGTGGTATCAGAGCGTCAGGCCCAAACGGAACGCGATGGTGGTAATATTCTCGGAGGTCGAACATGAAAAACCAGTAGCCATGGCTCATCAAGCAGTGTGGCTTGATTGGAGTGGCGCTAAGGAACAAGACAAGTGGTGGTCTAATAGGAGGTGAGCAGTAACATCCGTAGTGCCTCTATTGTCAGGTAATCTTCCAACCTGATTAGAGTGGACGGATGAAAGTCAATTGAGAGGAGGCTAAGATGGTACTTTTTTTGAGAAAATGACTTGTTAGGGTGGCGACCAAAGTCCCACATCCCACATCGGTTAAACATGGGAAGGATCAATGGTATATAAGTAAGAACATACCTCAACTAGTATGAGGCCTTTTGGTAGTGGACCAAATGCAAAGCCGTGAGGGCCTTCAGGTGCCAAAGCGGACAATATCATACTAGTGTTGAGATTGTGTTGTCCGTACTTATATACGGAGGCGGAATATGCATGCATATTCCCAACACGTGGAATCCATGTTAATAACACGATCATATCCCCGACTATGTACTTAATGACAATCAATCCATTTATATTTTTTTCGTCTTTTCAGTCTCTCTAAGAATATATTACTCTTATGAATAGAACAAATTTATATGCAATAAGAAATCATAAATAATAGAGATACTAATGCCTTACATTGAATTATATTACCATCTTATTCTCTAGTTTAGCTAGTCACACATGTAAATCTATCAAACCGAATTTTACCACACCTCCATGTTTGTCATACGAAATCAAAATTTTAAATATTATTTAAACATTATTTGCGAGATAACCACTTGCAAAATTTAGTATAAAAAATATCTACAAAATAAACATTTATAAAAAAATACACTTGCAAAAATATATATAAAACCTTTACAAAAGTAACACATGTGAAAAGATGTACAAATAATTTGCAAAAATAAAAATAAAAAACTTGTAAGTAATTGGGAAAATGAATAAAAAAACTTATAAAAATAGAATTTGTTAAAATAAGTACAAAATAAAAATATTAATTGCAAAAAGTAATTTCAAAACACTTACAAAAATAAAAATTACAAAAATAAGTACAAAAGACTTGTGAAAGTAGCACTTGTTTGCGAAAGTTAAATGAAAACACAAATTCTCAAAATATAATACTCATGAATTTTATTGTGTCGGTCTTACAAAAATAGAAACATCTATAGTTTTCAGAAATTACGACTATAAAGATACATAATTTTAAAATTTAAATACAACAAATGAGAAAATTAATTTTAGTATATGGTTTAAAGACTCACATGTGTGTTGTTTTTGTTGTATCACATTTTTTTTTTAATTTAAAGTAGTATTTTGGGAATTTTTTCTTTGCCTTATTAGTAATTTGAGTCCTTTAAGTACTATATGGTACCAATTCGCAACTTGCACTATTTATAAATACTTTACCATCCTAAAATCTAAGAGCATCAACATCAATCTAACTATGAGTAAGTTTTCGCCAAAATAGCTAGTGAAAACTTTAATTTTCACTATACATTATACTAATTTACCCCTTAACTAAAATATTTATCATGTCCAATCCTCAAAAGAAAAATTTTCATTTTTATTTTTTTAAGACATAGTTTATCTTTTTTCCAATAATGTTTTGCAAGAAAACTTCAGTTATAGTGGAAAGTAAAAAAACCTCTAAATTTAATTGATATATTTTCTTTCAATTTAGTTTGAATCAAATTTCAATTTTTTATTAAAAGTCGTAAATTATCACAAATAAAAAATTCAAAAATCGGATCAGAATCAATGATAAATGAATTCTAAAAACTGTTATTTTATAAAGCTTCGTCACGATGAATTTTCATCATTCATTTGAGGAGGACAATGAGTTATTGATTATACTACTAAAAATATGTAGTTTTGATTTGAAGGTTCTTCAATAACAATTGTGATTTTATAAATTTAGACAAAAATACGATTTTTTTTTGTTTAAGATTAATAATTTAATTTGTGATTTTTTAAAGATATATATATTAAAAATGTTCATCCAAGTTTGAACTAAAACAATTTGTTAATTGTTTTTCGAAAATTCTATTAAAATAAAAATTAAATTTATTGAAAGTTTGTTAGTTTAAAAATATATATTAAAACAATTCAAAAGCTATATTGTAAAATTTTGAATTCAAAAATAAAAAACATAGTCTGAACTTTAAGGTTTAGGCTTATCAACCCATCTTTGCTAAATTTTAACTAAAAGATTCAACGGGAGCATCTCTAATTATCGGTTTAAATCGCAATATTGTCTTTTGATTATTGTTTTTTTATTAGTCATTATATTAAAAAATCACCGATTAGTGTTTTTCAACTATTTAAAATTTATAAATTAAGTTCTTGTACCATTTAACTATAACATACCTGGCTGAACTAGGAAAAATATCCCGTCAGAAAATTAAATTTATAGATTTTGATACTTTAGAGATCCTGACCAATAAATTTTGAATCAAGAAATAAATATATAAAAAATGCGATAGTTCTAGACTACTTTACCTCAAACTATCATTTCATATCCAATTAAAACTATCATCTTATTATAGTTTTGACCCTTTAAAATTTCATGTTATAATTACTTTAAAGCTGATGTATAATTTAAAATAATTATTTTATATTTGAAATTATAATATATTTTAAAATAATAATAAAATCTAAAATATTTATAGATACATAGTACCGTTCCAAATAAAAAATATATTTAAATAAATGGTGGGAAATCAAATTTTTATTTACTATCAAGTTTCAAACATAGAGGCGGTTAGGAATTTGGGATACTCTTGCATTTAAATTTTGAATTTTTATATCTTATTGCGGTGCCAGTTACGAGATTTTTATATTTATATATAAAATATATATGGAGAGAAATACTCTAGGAACGATAAATCACTGACTAGGGTTTTATCGTCTCTCTCTGCTTTCTTGCTACCTCTTAAGTTGCTCTGAGATGGATGATACTTTAGTCGATGACGTAGTCAGGAGGTTGCTAGACGCTAAAAATGGAAGAACCACCAAACAGGTGCAGCTCACCGAGGCAGAGATAAAGCACCTTTGTACTGCTTCCAAGGAGATTTTTCTAAGCCAACCTAATCTCCTCGAGCTCGAAGCCCCTATCAAGATTTGTGGTAACTTCAAGATTTTTCTTGTTTGGTCATAGAACTTGAATATGAATATCACTAGGTTATGATTTTGCTACTAGTTTGACTATAAATCGTAGTTGATTTGCCAGAATCAATTAGGGTATTGGATGTTAGGGTTTCAGAGTTGAGTTTTAGTTTGATTGCTATTTTTTCTGTTTCCGTTTTCTTCTTTTGATGTTTGGCAGAGAAACAGCGACGCTGATAGTGAATTCGACTACTCTGGGAATTCGGAAGTTGAATTTAGATATCACTAGGTTACGATTTTGCTACTAATTTGACCATAATTTGTAGTTGATTTGCAAAGATTGATTAGGGTATTGGATATTAGGTTTTCAGAGTTTTAGTTTGGTTGCTATTTTTTCAATTTCCGTTTCTTTTTTTGATGTTAGACAGAGAAAATAGCGACGCTGATAATTAAATAAAACTATCGGGATTTGGAAGTTGAAGTTTGGATATCACTAGGTTACTATTTTGCTACTCATTTGACCATGAATTGTAGTTATTTGCAAGAATCAATTAGTATTGGATGTTAGGTTTTTCAGAGTTTTAGTTGGATTGCTAGTTTTTCAGTTTCCGTTTCCTTCTTTGGATGTTGGCACAGAGAAAAATGAGGCTGATGTTGAAATAAGACGACTCTGGGGATTTGGAATTTTCAGTTTTTTTTTTTGTTTATTATCCTTTGGACCGTCTAAACCAATCACTATCCTGCTTTTTATGACGATGAATGGATTAGCCTTAGAGCTAAACACATGAGTATGTTTCTACTTTGTCATGGCTTAAATCCAGTTGAGGTATCTCTTCTGTTTGGCTCTTGACGAATAGGTTCTATTCGTAAATATGCTTGCTAGTTTATTTGTTTGGCTGCGATGGGAATGGATTCTAATATTCTCGTTGTCATGTTGAATGTTTGCAACTGAGATTGCATAAAATCTAGTCTAGTTATCATGTTGGGTGCCTTGTTTAAAAGGGTTTGAAGGTTCTGGCTGTCTACTGAGTTAGATGTATATTCTCTTTCTTATCATCATAGCTAATCAAATGAACATACATGCAAAGCATAGCAAGCATATTGCGATTAACTATTGTTTTCCTCTTTCAGTGATATTGTCTTGTCCATATGTATGGAAAAGGAAATAATTGGTTGTGGTCAGGTACTCAAATGTGGTGGTTAAATAGTTATATGATATATATAATATTAACTGTGCTCTTATGTCCTCAACTTCTATTTGTGTAGTATGTAGAGAATAAACTAAATATATATGTATCTTCTTAATTTATTCTGCAAGTTTCTATTAAGGTTATGACATCTCATGCAGGTGATATTCATGGTCAGTTTTCGGATCTTTTGCGTCTGTTTGAGTACGGTGGCTACCCACCAGCTGCGAATTATTTGTTCCTAGGAGACTACGTTGATCGTGGTAAGCAAAGCATAGAGACAATATGTCTTCTTCTTGCCTACAAGATCAAATACAAAGAGAATTTCTTTCTACTCAGGGGCAACCATGAGTCTGCTTCCATTAACCGTATATATGGATTCTATGACGAGTGCAAGAGGAGATTCAATGTTCGTATCTGGAAAACTTTCACAGACTGCTTTAATTGCTTGCCTGTTGCTGCTCTAATCGATGAAAAGATCCTGTGCATGCATGGCGGTTTATCACCTGACTTGAAACATTTGGATCAGATCAGAAACATTGCTCGACCTGTTGATGTTCCTGATCAGGGTCTACTTTGTGATCTGTTGTGGGCGGATCCTGATAAAGACATTGAAGGCTGGGGGGAGAACGACAGGGGTGTATCGTACACATTTGGGGCTGACAAAGTAGCTGAGTTCCTTCAGACACATGATCTTGATCTCATATGCCGAGCTCATCAGGTAATGTAACTTAAATAGATCAAATGTCATGGTGTAAGTCATTAAAGAATTACAAAACTAAATTTTTTCTTGAATATTCGAGTGGTAGGAATGGATCAGAAATAGACCAGCTGAATTGAAGAAATATAACTAGTTGGCCTTATTTATTTGAATTTCTGGTTTGGTTACAAACCGTGTGCCCGTCTATAATGCCAGGTTAATAATTTTCTGCTCATTGAGTGGTTCTTTTATATATTCTAGTTGTGTTGTGATATTTTGGTGATTGATCTACTTCTTTTTTCTGAAGATTGTAGATAACTAGGGTTTTTGTAATTGGCCATCAGCCTATTACTTCGCGACCTCAGTAGAGACATCTGGACTTTATTTTAATTTATTTTTCAGTGGTTAAACTGCCACTATATGGTTGCGTCAGGTTCATGTACCTACAAGATGACACCTACATATGTGAATCATGGAATTATTCTTAAACATTTATTTTTTTAGCTAACCCATTTCCTAATGATGGTGATTCCACAGGTGGTGGAAGACGGCTATGAATTCTTCGGAAAGCGGCGACTGGTGACCATATTCTCGGCACCAAATTATTGTGGCGAATTTGATAATGCAGGCGCAATGATGAGTGTAGATGATTCCTTGATGTGCTCTTTTCAAATCCTAAAGTCATCTGAAAAGAAAGGAAAATTTGGATTTGGAAACAATTCGCTAAGGCCAGGAACCCCACCACATAAGGTAAGAATCTCTTGTTTACGAATCTAAATTTTAACTTGACTGGTGGTTTGGTAGTTCACTAGTTTGTTCTTGTTCCTTTAGTACAATCAGTGTTCATTTACTTATTATACTGGTTAGTATTATATGACGGTGACAGTCAAATTTGTTCTTTTTTGTAACTGTTGCGATGGTCTATCTAGGTTAATGAATATAGGGGCAGTACTTTAAGTTACATTTTTGTAACTTGAGCTACTAGTTAGATTAATGTTTGTTTTGCGTTCATAATGTTCCAAGTTAGGAGTAATCTGATCAAGTCAAATAGTTCAGTGATGATTCAATTTATTCTGGGAAAAATTGTCAATATGGTTTTTCAGACTTAGTCAAGGGATGAACCAAACAATAGATTGAACCAAACAATCCTTTTGTTTTTAACGGTAAAAGCCAATGGGCTTATGGTACTAAATGACTCGTTATCATACCAGTTAGAAAATAGGCTTTAAGAGGAATATAGTTTCTCACCAGTGTGATATAAATATATGGAAAACATTATTCATTCTTTATTACAATACTTGTATTGTTTTACTTGTATTTTTTGTTTGTCCTTCAGAGTGGGAAAAATTAAGTTATATACTAGATGACATGTCTCGTCTTTATATACTCGAGTACTCCGTGTCTAGTTTATGAAAACTTTTACCAGTTAGAAAGTTGGCTTTAAGAGGAAAATAGTTTTCTTACCAAGTGTGATATAAATATATGGAAAACTATTCATTCTTTTTTATGATACCTGTATTTTTTTTTGTTTGTCTTCCAGGGTGGGAAAAATTAAGTTATATACTCGATTACTCTAATCGTAGGAAGCCAAGGTACTTAAGCGGTTGTGTCTGTTACGGCTTTCTCATTGTAAAATCACAATTATGATACTGTTATGTTCTTTTTATCCTTAAGTCTATGAACATTTAGTTGTTTTCTGCAAAAGGAAAAAAAGGGGGTCATGTGTTTTGTTTCTTGCTCGGTTTTGTTTATGATGAGCAGGGAAATTATGTGAAACTTTTATTTTACGTATGGATATAAATCTAGTTTCTAAGAAGAAACAATTTGAAGGTAAAACACGTGACCAACTAATACCATGTTTGCTATGTGGTGGGTGAGACTTTTTTGTGTTTTTAACATGTTTTACAGATAACAGTTTTGAGAATCATGTGACATAATCTCATATTTGATCTTGGAACTACGCATATAAAATTCGGAATTTCTTTTATAAAATTCGGAATTTTATCTATAAAATTCGGAATTTCTTCTATAAAATTCTTAACTACTTAGTTTACAAAGATAGTTCCGTATTTATATAAACAAATTTGTAGTAAACCAGCTAAATATTTCCTCAAAAAATTGTTTAAACTGCAACATAATCTTAAATGAAAGATACTTACCACTTGCTATATAGAGTTAATAAGTATCTAAGATTAATTCAAAATAGCTTAAGATATAAAAGTCCATAATTGTAAGTCAATTCAAAATAGCCTGCTTAAAAAATTTAATCCTTTTTTTTGGCATTAATCTATTAATTTTACTAATAATTTTAATTTACAAACTGGATGATAGTCATTTAAAAAAGAAAATTTAACACAAATCCTTTATGGAGAAAAAAGAGAGTTAAGTCTAGAAAAAAGACCGGTGTATATAAACTAAATATTTAGTTTGATTTTAATATTTATTTTAACAATTTTTCTAGAAATAATGAAACCTAAAATGGATACATGAGTCAAGCATAACCGGAACACATTCACTCTATTTTTTTCATGTCTAGCTATTATTTTAGTAAATAAAAATACAATCTACTAATAAGTGTAATGTAAAATGAATATATACTATTGAAACTAAGAAAAAGTTATATTTTTTTTTAAAAAAATTCAGTAAAAAGCTAAAACCTTTGTCCGGAACACTAAACAATAAAATTTAATATATATACATGGCGCCGATAGAATGAAGGATTATAGTTGAAATCACTTTTTGGTATTTGGAGTTTGAAAAATATTTAGCTTTAAATTTTGGTGAAGTTTTTGACAAAAAGTTTATATCCATCTTCAAAAATAATTCGGTATTCTTGAGTAATGTTTGAAACAATTTAAGATATTTTTAAAATTTGATTTAAAAAAGCGAAAATATTTGTAGTCATGATTTACAAAATAATCAGATGAAAAAATTATTTAAGAAAAAAATGCTGAGTTGTTTAATATGCGTTGAAAAAAGATTTAAAATAGCAATGATATTGTATTTTGTTTTTTATATTTTATCTATAAAAACACATTTTATATTATCTTTTTGTTATTTTGTTTTATCTTAAATGCTGTTGTAATATTTTTATAATAGATCATATTTATAGTTGTGACTTATATTTTATACTATTACTCTTAAAAATACTATGTGAGTGGATGACACATAAATAGATAAAAATAAATAAATATTGAAAATCAAATTGTTAAATATGAAGATTGCTTTACAATTAAATTGTTAGAAACTAAAGTTCAAAATTTTATAAGTGGTTGAAATTTTACGTTTTTATTTATTTTACTGAATTAATAAAATATGACGGTGAATTGATTCACTTTAATAAATTTAAATATACGATAAATCGAATTTTTATTTTTCAAAAACTATAACAAAATCTATTCTTCATATTACTTTTTTAAATTCATATTCGGATTAAGATATTTAATTCAAGTCTAATGGTATATTTTTTGTTTGATTTTTTTGTTTAATTTTGTAGTTGTTTAGTATTATGAATTAGAAACAAATAATTTTGATATTTTTAGTTGTTTGTTTAGATGTTTTGTTACTTGTATTATGAATTTGAGTATGAATGATATGAATTTCTACTGTTAATGAGCATTAAGAATACATAATATCATTTTAGATCTTTCACTCAAATTTATCCCCAATTTCTCGAAACCCGCCTTTAGATCAAATTTGGAGAAAACATAAGATGGGTGAACACTGTGTTTATTTTTTACAGTGGAAACTTATCATCCTTTAGAAAATGACTGAGTAGTTTGTAATCAATGAAGAGTCTCTTTTTCCAATTGAATTTTTCAGAACGGTTTCCACATAAAAACCACGGCAAGCCCATTCTAATGTTGTAGATTCAATAACACCTTACTTCAAAAGTTCTTGGCATTATTTTTGTTCTAGAACTAAATCAGACGGAGACATACCCAAATGTGTTGCTTTGGTAGGTTTTAAATCTCCGCTAAGCTTGAATGTTAGTCAGATGAGGAAGTCTTTATTTTCTTGCAATGCATTTGGATTTTGAAAATCTGCATGAGAGTTCGTGCATAGAAGAAAAAACTTTATCTTGATCTCGGAATAGTTTGTAGTTGTCTTTGTTAAATAAACCAACTTGTGCATCGTTGTATTAGGTTTCATAGATCTCTTGAATCTGAATACATATGGGAGAATTTTTAGTCTATTTGCTTGATGATATACGTCAAATCCGACAACAAGTCCTTTCCTAGAAGGTTCATCCCAAGAACCTTTGTTCATGTTATGCATTCAAGAAAGAATTGGATTCCTATCGCATTTTTATGATCAAATCTATCTTGAAAACTTCTCCATTAGGTGTTCTAAAATACTATATACATGTTATCCAATACTCTAAAGGAAGAATGACATGATTCATCATGATTTTGTGTGCTCCAATATTAATAAACCCAATAACATAAATAAGTTTATCATACTTATAGAGAAACATATGGATGTGTACTAGTGAGACCACTGTTGTTGGTTGGACATAACATGCTTGTGCAATGTAGATATGAACCGATTATCATAAGAATCATATTTTAAAGAAGAGTCTTCCGCGAATGATACATTTAAAGAAAATACTATCCCATCATTTGTTTTTTTTGTTGTTTTATAAACAAGGGTTCGACATCAACATCTTCTATTTCCATTCGAAAGTTGTATTGTGATTATTGTAGCATTCGAGCGCTCTTCTCAGACTTGTTGTATTGGGTTTTGAATTTGTTTTGGTCCGCATACAAGACATATATTAGAGTTTGTTGATGATGAATTTGAACGGTTTTTATATACCTCATTGTCTGCAAAACTGTTATGTGAATTTTTAGTAGAATAACTTCTTTTTTGTACAACATGTGTACTATTTTTTTGTTTTTGCATTTTAATTTCAGGTAAGGCTTCCGACATTTTTTGATTAAAGATATCTTGTTATTCACCATTGACTTAAAAATTTATGTTCTTCGTATAATTTTGCAATCACTAAAAAAGTCATCCAATGTAATATTGTTAAGGTGATCTTTGTGATTTTTCTTCTGGATGCCGCAATAACCCTGTGTAACTATGGTTGTACCTCTTCTAGATTGGGGTCGTTGTATTCATTGAGCATGCAGTAATTTTTGGGCATCCTCTGGTACTAATACTCACGATCTTTGGTTTCCAAAGGGCAACATCTCATCTCAATATATTATTGTCGTGATTTTCTCTATATTAGAGAATAATCTCCGATAAAGTCTTGGTGTATAATGCCAAAAGATATTTGATGTGTCATCAACCTGATATAACTGAAATTATAGGTATTCTCCTAATTTAAGAAAGAACGTCAAACACTTCAGTACCGCTCCTAGTTATCTAGAGATCAATCCATGCTCTAAATTCGTGTAGTTATCTAGAGATCTTTTTCGGTAGACACAATGTATTCTTATGGTCCAATTTTGCTAAGATCTTCTCCATTTGTCATTGATTCTTTTGAAGATAGAGTTTCTTCCAATATAAGAATAAAAAAGCCATATTTTGGGAGAAATATTTAGTGTTTTCTTGTTTATTTGGTTCTGGTTGTGGTATGGGTTTTGGTTTTAGAGTAGGACTTAGTATGCCATGGGTCTTGTCTCTTTTGTTCTGTTTGAGAACAATCTCAAAGTATCAAATATCACTCTGGATGGATTCTGGAACTGACCTTCCCAATTAAAATCTATAAGTGCTATAAATCATCGAAACCTTCTCAAGATTAACAACATCATTCTCCATCTCCCTCATCCTAGCATTAACTACAACAACATCCACTATTGGTCCGCCAATAGTGGAAACACAAACTTCATATTAAAAAAAACCTACAACACCATTTGTATATCCACTGGGTTGGGTTAGTATGACATAATTACAATATACCCATCATTCATTTATTCAATGGTTTGCAATCCAGGGAAAATTATCAACCCGAGATAAGCATATAAGTTATGGACTAAAATCCCTTATGGAATATGTGTTGTGAAATTTATGTGCTAAATTCTTCTATCATATATTGTATAAATGTTTCTTCGTTCAGAGTATCTGGGTAACAACCAATTTCAAGCTCGGGTTCACACTAATCGACATTAACTAGCCTTCCTGGATTAGGGAGATGTCGAACTGGTATTCTTCCTGTAACCTCCATCTTTGGCGGTCATGTTTTGGATGGTAATATACCAGTATGGGAGATGTCGAACTGGTCTTCTTATTGTAACCTCCATTTTTTATATGCAATCACCCTCATGGTCCCTCATGTTGTGGATGCCGATGTAGACTGTTGACCATGTTAGACCTGATCGTATACTGATTTATGTACAGTTTTCAGTTGCAACAGATACATAAGGTTCTTCAGGCTATTCTATTCGTGTAATGACCTTTTCTTTTGAGTATTTGTATTTTAAGTATTCTTTGATCTAATTTTAGATCCAAATATTTATTTTCTTATTTATTTATTTTTAAGGTTTCATATCGATTTCCAGAATATGTACGAAATACTCGTTTAATAATTTCAGTTTTTGTTAATTTATTTTCCTTATAAAAGAACTTTTTATTTGAGAAATACCATGCATTAAAAGTGATGCAAACTCATATATAACACAAACAAACATATTATAAAAAAATCATAATTGAAAATTAATAATGTATAATACAGATATATGTATATATTCCAACATACTCCCAAACTGAGAAAAATGATACAACATTAGTCGAAAAAACCCCCATGAAACACACACACATGCTAATGCTAAAAAAACATTTCCTAATCGAATTGTTTTAGTACAATCATGACTTGACTCGTCTCAAAAGATAAATGATGCAATTCAACTTTTGAAAAACATGTTAGATTATTATGTTAGGTTATATTTCATACTATTTTTGTTGGATTTCTCACCTATAGTTGTGACGTGGCGCTGTGGCAACCGCCGTGGCGGTGTGGCGATGCCTCATCAGCTCAGGGTGGGGCATGGTGAGGTTTTTAGCCTGGCGCTCACTGTGTCGACCGTGGCGCGCCACAAAGTGTGTGACGAGGTGCTCGCCATGGCGCGCCACACTAAGTCTGATATTTGTTTTAACTAAAAAATTGAAAACCTAAAACTAAAAGACTTGTGTCTCAATTACCTTTCTTTATTTCTTCCGCAAGCAGTCGTGCACCCTTCTTTCTTTCCTCTCCAAGAAGCCGCACCCCTTCTTTCTTCTATCAAGCAAGCAGCCGCACACTTTGGTCTAATAATCCATCATCTTCAATGGCTCGCACAAGAGATCAGAAGCTTGTTGATGAAGAATCCAAAGTAGAAGATACTCTATTATGGGATATAAATGGAGAACATGGTGGATATGAGAGATATGAAGATGTTGTCTCAGACGATGTTGTCTTTTAGTCTATGTTTGTCATTTGACTAGGATGTTTTAAGAATTGTGTAATTAGATGTTTTATAATTGGATCTTGTAGTCTATGTGTTTGTCATTTGACTCAGATGCTCTAAGAATTATGTAATTTGATGTTTAAGTTATTATTGTTAGTTTAAATGTCTAAATAGTACTATTTAAATTATATGTGCTATAAAAATATTATTGAAGTAAGAGATCTCCGCTTGTCATGTGGCCATCGCCTTACCACTGTGGTTTTTTAGCCCTCTTCGCCACAGACAACCATATTCTCATCTAATTATTTTTTGAAATTTTGTTGATCCCTTAAAAATATAATTTTACCCTCACTTCCAAAATTAATTAAACAAAATATTATTTCCGAAAACACCAACTTTCTCTTTCTATTTTCATCAAAATATGTAAGATTTTATTTGTTTACGATAAATCATAACCGAACTTCACAAAATTCTCACATATCTATGACTTTTTAGAAAATAACCATAAATATAATTTTTTTTGATAAAAAATAAATTCATGATGACGATGAAGTTCATTTCCAAGCTTGTACGATTGATTTTTTTCATGGTTTGTCAAAGAAAGAAAGTGTTTGATAATTAAAAAAAAAACTATAGAAATAAACCTTAACTCAGTTAAAAAAATTACTATCTTTCTTTCATAACATTCACATGCACCCAAATGAGAAAAATAACGAACTAAAATAATAATAAAATATATAAAATCTAAGAAAAAAGAAAATAAATAAGAGAGAACTAAGATTTATAAATAAATAGAAAATTAATAGTTTCCATATAATATGTTTCATTATAAAAAAATGTTTTTATTTTATTAATAATACATAATGAAGGGAATTTTCACCGTAATCATATCATGGTGTTATAACTAGTTCAATCAAATTACCATGCTTTTAAATACAGTTGATTATATCAATTCTAGCTATGATACCAATTAATAAAATATATTAAATCACTAAATATATCCATTATAACATAATCAATGAACCGCTCCTTTTTGTTTTTTTGATTTATTACTAGAAAAATATGAGAAATTACTTTTAACAGAATTCATTCTAGTAGTTAGTGATTACGGTAGAGTCATTTTGTATCACCTAAATTTTATATCTGTTTGCGTCTCTTCAATCTTGTTCTCGTGTTATTGGTTGATATATAACTTTTATCTTGTATCCTTGATCCATCTAAAAAAACACATACATAAAAAGAAGATGATATTATGGTTTTATGGTGAATCCAACCAACATAGCGACAAAAAACTATATGATAATTAAAGAATTATGATCATACGCATCCTTATATAAATAATATAATTAGGTTAAACTTTGATTTAATTTTATTATACCCATTTACTCCGCTTTGTGTTGAGATACCATAAGCCACTAATTTTCATTAATCAATTTAATCTCTAAATTTATAAGTTTGGCTTAAGTTTATCATTTGTGTCTAATATTTCATAGGTCCTAAATTTAACCCAATATTTATACTTGTATTTTTATAATGAGTTTACACCTATTTGTCTAATTTTTAGTTATATAAATAACCTAATTACTTATTAATTGGACCATCTTATAACGATAGCTAAACATATCATTCATTTATAAATTTCCAACAATTTGTTTATTAAACATTTGTAAAACTATATCTTTTTAAGTTAAAATTGTAAAAATTATTAACATATTATATTATTTATTCTTAATTAATATGTCCGATCATAATCGTTTAGATTAAAAATATATGAGACAATACAAGTTAGAATTACATGAATATGTTTTCATGATGTTGAGAAAAATAATGTTGAATATGTACATAACTCATAATTTAGTTACATCTTTAATAGTGCACATTTCTTTAGTCACCACTTACCTATAAAACATAATATTAAGAAGTATATTAAAATTATTATTTTTTAATTATTTTTAATTATTTTTTTAATTTTTTCATCTTAAATAATAGAAACAATTATTTTATAGACAAAATATGAAAATTTTAATTAATATAATATAATTTGATTTTCATTTTTATATTGGAGACTTTTATTTTCAATTTTTAAACCAATTATTTTATAAATGAGTAATTGAAAGAAATAAATTGTTAGTGTGTTTTAAGTTTGTAGTTTGAGGTGTATATATTTTATGTTTGTTTTGAGTTTTTAGAAAATAAGTGGTAACTAATCTTAGAAATAATTTACAGACCATAATTTTATGCAATTTTGTTGTAAAATTCATGTCTTATTGTTTATTTTTTTATGAGAAAAAATAATGTACTAAGAATAAAAATGTTCTACAATTATTTGAGAGCGTGTTTTTGGAATACACTGGTTGAAAATACAAGTTTAAGAGGGAAATCAAACTACGTAGCAAGCCAGTGCACTAGCAAAGAGACATACAACACAAAAGGGTGAGTAATGTATAACATGACCAATATATATTTATGTTGTGGAATCCATGTCAAAAGTTCGAAAGGAAGCGACGAGATAATTATGATTCCAACAAGGGAGAGTAAGATAAAATCCTAGCATTCATCTCATACGCAAAAAGTAGAGCACCAAATATGACCAAGGCTTGAAAGAGCGGAATTCCACATAATAGTAGTTTGTATATAGGTGGACCAATAGTTGTGTAAGATGGAGTGGGGAGTGCGGATGGATTTTAACTTTTGGGAGAAGTTTTTCCAAACAAGTTGGATGAATGAACACTCCACCAAAATGTGATTAGTGGTCTTTGGGTTACTGTTACACAAGATACGACAAGGGACGTTATTATAATCCTATGCTAGAAATTTATCACGGTGGTGAGCTTCCCCTAAATGGCGAGCCAAACAACGAAAGAGTTTCTATAAATGTTGTGTTTGTTCCAAACGAGATTTTCCGGAAGGACTTTAGTGCGTAGATCTAATGTGGTGATTAGGAATGCTTATCATGAAAAAGTTAAAATTCTAGTTAGGGGTCCATAATTTAACATTCTCTAATTTCAAGTAGATGGGATTCGTGAGACGTTGTGCCAGAATGAAGCTATTTGGTCAACTTCTAGGAGCCAATGAGGTTGATGTAAAAAACCATGCCATTAATGTACATTATAGTATAACATATAATACTAGGACCGTAATGGTCAACAAACGAATTACAAAAGAGTTAATGATCATACTTGAGGTAAGTGAAGTGTCCATTATCGATGACACTCTTATAGATCTTGGCAGTGAAGGGTCTTAAGTTAATGATCTTCCTTCACTCCTAACTAAAGGAGGAGCCAATAAAAAAGTTCCAAATGCTATATTTTCTAACTTTTTGGTAATTATCCAATTATGCAAAATTGAAAAAGAATTGTCGCTAAATATAGACTAAAAGTATTTGATGGAAGCCGCTTAATTCTGGACCCTCAGGTATAGAATCCCAAGAATGCCCTCCGACGGGGGCAAATTGATCTTGGATTAGACGACTTTGGAACCAATGATTTTTAATTGAGTCATGTCCAAAGAAACTGATCGTTGAGGACACGGACATGGAGAATAAACACTAATGACCAATAAACTTGGTCCGCAAACATAACAAATTTGATAAGCTATAGCCTACCAGTATATGATATGTACTTAGAAGCCCACGAGTTAGTTCGAATGGTGATTTTATTAAAGAGTGGTATGTAATCATTATATGAAAGATGGAAAGTGATAAGAGAGATAACAAGGTAATAAACAGGAAGATACCCTTCCTTGAAACCCAAAATAAAGATTATGGAGCGACATAACGAATCAGGGGCTATATAAAGGAAACTTTGGCTCTTGGTAAAGTTGATACGGAGGCCCGAGAGAGTAGCAAAATTCTTAGTACCGTCTTTAACAAGTTTAATAGAGTCAGTGTTAGCCCAATATAAAACCACTAAATCATCCTTACAACATAGGTTAATTATTTTGAGCGTGTCACAGGGTTGCCGATGTTTTCCCTTAAGAATACTAGAAAGTAATTGCACGATGAAAATGAAGAGGAAATGAGAGAGAGGGTCCCCTTGCCGCATGTCGTTTTTACCGTGGAAGGTACAAAATATGTATTTGTTATTGTTAGTTGAATATGAAGGATAGAAGATACATTGGATAATCTAACCAATCATATAAGTGAGGAGCTCCATAACGTAGACAACATCCAAGAGGAGACACCATCGAACATTATCAAAGGTTTTCGTAAGTTCGATCTTAAGAGCTGCTATGTGATATTTCCTATTGGTATGGTATCCATGGAGTAGCTCATGAAAGAGGATGATGTTGTTAGAAATACTGCAACCTGGAATGAAAGACAATTGGAGGGGTCAATGAGGGAAGGGTGGGAATCCTTGAGCCCTTAGGTAAGGATTTTCATAAGACCTTGTAGATTACATTGTAACAATCAATAGGTCTGAATTCGTAGGGGGGTGGGGGGTTTTCCGACTTAGGGATGATGACAATAAGGGTTTTATTCCAGTTGGGGTCCATAAGATTGTAGCAGAAAAACTGGTGGAAAACTTTGCAAAGGTCTAGACTAATAAAAAAACTCGTGCTGAAACCATTCGGACCAGGCATGTTATTGCTGTTAATACTGAACAAAGCTTTCTTAATCATTGCAAGATTCAACACTGCTAGATTATCCTTCACAATCAAGAACATTTAGCTTTATTTTTTCTTACTCATTATCCTCATTCTCATTTATCTTCCTTTCTTCTTCTTTCTCCTCACGTCTAAATGTTATTTCGATTTCTTTAATGCTTTTAGTACCACTTGTATCGAAATCTCCCTTAATGACTCTCTGCTTCCTTTTACCATTTGATGTAATCATTTCTATAAAAAATTGTAATGTTTATCTTAATTTCTTAAATTTTTCTTTAGCTTCTTGCTCTCTTTCCATTCACCATTTGATGTAATCCTTTATGTCAAAAGTTGTAATGTTTATGTTAATTTTTCAAATTTAGCTTAGCTTCTTGCTCTCTTTCAGTTTTTAACTACTGAAATTTGATTTGTTGTTCTTGCTTCAAATCCTCAACCCGAGCTTCTAAAAGTTGAAAACTAGAAGAAGCCACATGTATACCTTGATTAATGAGATTTATACATTGGACAACAGGGTATACAAAACCTTGCGCACAAACTGTTGCATCATCAGTTCCATCTTTAACATGATCAGCCCAAAATACTGCGCCAATTGATTGACTTTGATTATCTACAACCACCTCAAGAGTTCTCCTCTTAAGACCATTTATATTATAAATACTAGAAACCATGCTTAAAAATTTATTTCCATGTATTAAAGTTTCTTCAGCAACAAGTAAATTTGGTGCAATTCATAGAATAACCATTGTAGTACCCTGAATCAATATAATTCTCGGCAAAGTTCTTTCAGTTCCTGACCGCGTCATCACCGTTGGTTAACAAAATTAGAAACTTTGAAAATAAATAAGTTCCCACAAACGCCGCCAAATATGTTAAGGGAATTTTTTTCCAAAGACATAGCCAAACTGATGAACAAAAATCAAGAAATAAAATATAGATTGTGTAATATATGTTTCTTATTAAAATGTGTAACCTATCACCAAATAAAGACCTTTGTCCCTATTTATTGGAATTTACATATAAAATATTCTTATTCACTAAATTGCATGTGTGTCAATTCACTAATTTACATGTGTCGTTCTGTTATAACTGTCTAATAAAATTTGTTGATAACCAATTAAATGATGACACGTGTAAATACAATTATAACCGGCTAACAAACTTTCCACATGCTCATCTAAGTTCTTCATACAACCGTTATCATAACTTTGAATGTAGCTCTTGTCATAACTTTGAATTTCAGGCTTATCATAACTCTGAATGTAACCCTCCTCATAAATCTGAATTTTATCTTTATGACCTGCATGTGGCCCTTCTCATATATATGAACATGATCCTCGTTCTAGTTCCACTCCATGCTCTCGTCCTAATCCTTCGGCATATGATCCTAGTCATATCTCTAAATATGATCCTTATCCGGTTCCACTTCATGTTCTCATCTTAACCCCTCTTCATACAGACTTTATCAAATTTCATGTATATTATTCCTTCATTAGCTTTATTTACCTCGTCTAAATAAGGAATATAATATATATGTAGAATATAGCCTTATTACCTCCCTCACCACTGAACAAAGCCAACTAGTCGCATACTCTTTTAACACTATTTTTACACTTTTATTCCTTTGTTTTCATCATTGGAAATGAACTTCGTAGGTTTCATTTTTCTCTCTCTAATAAACACGTCTAAGTTTTCTAACACAATCCTGAGCACGTATTTCTCATTGGTACCAATCTCACTCCTTCTTGGAAAATATTTTTCTTTTTGTAGCTCTATTTTCCATGTAACAATCAATATTTGTTATCTCTCGGTGGTTGAAGTCAGACCTGATTGTTATCTATTGGGAGTTTTCTTCTATGCCCTGCATCAGTTTGACAAAGTGAACTTTCACGTTGGATCAACATGGCCAGATCAATGACGCTCCAATGGTCTTCCTAAAGGCAATTTCTCACGAACTAGTGGTCTTTATAAGGAAGTTTCTCACGATGCCTAGTTGCATTTACTTCCCCATTATTTTAAGATTTATGCCATCGTCTCCTCTATTATCATACCAAGAAAAAAGATCATGAGTTCTAGCCTAACTTTTGCTATGCGTCCCATTATTTTTATAGTTTGCTTTGTCTTTCTGTGCTTCCGAGGAGTCTGATCCTTCTGAGAACCAGATTGTTAATTATATTCCTTCGGCTGACTTTATCAAGGTGGAAAGCGGTAAGGCAGTAGAATCCGTACCAAGCATGAGTTATACTCCTTGTGAGGCCACTACTGATGTTCTAGTTTTGCCTTTGATAAGACGATATTTGGATCCTGGTAGACATTTTTCTGTTATGCTTATCATTTTTTGAGTGTTCGTAGACTAAATGACCGTGTTAAGCAGAAAGACGTTACTTACTTTATTATTAGTAATTGTTTTTTCATCATGATTCTTATTGAAACTAAAGTCCACATTCACAAGGTTAACTCCATTGTGAGAATTATAAGCCTTTTATGACATTATGTTACTAATCATGCTTCACACCCCTTGGTAGAATTTGGATGACTTATCCTCTTCTCGTAACACATTCACTGCAAATTTAGAAATCGTAACTCCCTTATTCCCTTTTGTTTCATGGTCATTTATATCTTTAATAATGGTCTGGATCGCCACTCCTTCTGGACTGACCGTGAAACAATTTTGGCCCATAGTTAGGGTATCCTTTATATTACCCTTGGGGATTTAAATTATATAAGTAAACCGGAGAAGAGTATTGGATCCTCGAATAATTGGTCTCCAGTTATCGATGAATCAATAATTGTTTCTACCACTGTGAGCTTAACGATCTCTATTCTATTGGTTTTTACTTTACATGGCCCAACAATAATCATATTAAACCTTTATAATTTAAAATTAATCATGTCATTGTCAACAATAATTGGGATAAACTGTTTCTTATGTCCTTTACGACTTCCCCTGACATTCTGATCACACTATTGTCACTCTTAACCTAGGCACTCTTTACAATCGTCAGAAAAAACCTTTCAAATATTTTAATATACAACAATCTTATCCTAAATGCAAAAAAATTGTCTTTAGTAAGTGGAACCTTCCCAGGCCCGTAAAGGGTATAAACATGGTCACCCAAAAACTCATACGCCTTCAATTTTCTCTAAGAGACCTAGATCGTAAAGAATACAATGACATCAGCTCCTGTGTCTCTAATGCCTAAAAGGAACATTTCCAAGCCCAATCCTCACTAGATCAAAACCCCACAAACTCTACTACATCTTCCATAGCAGAACTAGAGAATTATTTTGATGTAGGCTAGACGGTCCACAACTATGTAGCTGTGTTGGACAGACGCGAATGAGCCTCATTTTTCACTCGGGTACCAGAACTAGGAGATATTGGTATTCGAATCGAACGTCTTGACGAGTCTAACAACTATAAAAAACGAGACATGTCACGAAATGCGGACCTCAAATTCTACTGTTTAGGGTCCGAAAACCCTATTTTACTATTTTTGATATTTTATTTTATTTTAAAACAACATTTTAATTAGTGAATCAAATCCAGTTGCATTCGGATTTGATTTGATTTTTATTTTTAATATTTTTATTGTACTTTTTGAATATTTTATTAGGGTTTTGGATGGCTCATATATAAAGCATCTTATACCCTATTTTACCATCAGACTTTGATTAATTGAATTTTAGGAATTATTTATCTGAGTCTCCTTATTACTCTAACCTAAGGTTAGGGTTTTATCATTGTTTGTTTCTTTTAATTTCCACCTCGTCACCGTATTGGTATCAGAGCACACGAATTCTTTTTACGCAGATACATGAATCATGTTCGGGGTACCTCTTCATTTGATGACTAGAATAGAGAACGACATCTTCCAGTCTACCTCACAATTGGAGGAAGAATTTGAAAGTTTGTAATTGATTCGAATAGTCATGAGAATCTGATTTCAAAGGAGGTTGTTCAGAAACTAGCGTTGAAGACTGAAGCTCTTCCATACCCGTGCATACTATCGGGACCGATAGAGTACACTAGGGTAATAGTTTCTAAACGCTGTCTAATTGCATTTTCTGTTGGTAATTACAAAGATACATCATGGTGTGACGTAGTTACCATTGACACTTGCCATCTAGTTTTAGGACTTCCATGACGATTTAAGAGGAATTCTATTTATGATGGTAGAACAAATTGCTAATGTTTTGTGAAAGATGGTTGCAAGTTTATATTGGTGTCATCTAGAGTAGTGTCTCCAAAGCAACCACCAGATAATGATATCCTCGTTGGGTGTTCGAGTTCTTCAATTGAACTGTGGTAGTCTGGGGCTATCTTAGAACTCCACCTCCATCTCCTTTATTCTTAAAAATGACATATTTTTTATGCTACCAATTTCAGATCTACTGCACTATGCAATGTTGTTTACAAAATTTTAGCTAATATATCAAGGCAGAAAAAAACATCTCCGACATTTTATTTATTTGTGAGTTTTTGAAAAATCTTCGACCAATAAACCTCACATATTTTATTTAACCATATAGCTCTTATTTTTTTATTTCACAAAAAATTACAGGATTTAACTATGTACATGGAATATAATAAAAGATATAATAAAAAGGATAATGCTCTACAAATTAAAAACAAACTATTTATTTTGATAATTATAGTTTTTTTTAAAGTTAATCCAACTTGACAATGTATTGTATTTTGTATAAGGTATATAACTTTTAGGTTATTTTTTTGGGTATAAAAACGCTTTAAATTAATAATGAAATGTTGTACATGGGTTCAGGAGGCAAGTGCCTCAGTACAGTGCTTAATCCTGATTGGATTGAGAGTGCAACTGAATTTAAAATTACATTTGTGTTACTGGAGAGATCTTATGGGAAGCAAGCTATCCAATGAACTTGGCTTTTGTTCCTTTGAATCGATATCTGAGGTCAGATAGTACATGATGGGCTATGCTGGTGAAGGGGGATTGTTTGTTGTTGAAGATTCTGTCGTTCCTTTCCCTCCAGATGTAGTAGACTGTGGCGCAGAAGGCCGTTTTCCAATGAGTCTTTCGGTTGTCCTTTGTGGTGTTCCATGTGCTTGCTTGTTCCAGCCATAGGGGCCAGGAGGTAGGGGGGAGGGAAATAGTAGTTTTTGTGCTAGGGATTCCCATATTGCACTGGAGTAATGGCATTGGACTAAGAGGTGTTCTGTACTTTCCTGCGATGTTTCACATAAGACACAGGTCGGGGGGAGTCCAGTCCCCATGCGATGAGTTTATCCCGGGTGGTGAGCTTGTTATGAATTGCAAGCCAGGTGATGAAAGAGTGTCTGGGGATTGTGTATTTGTGCCAGACAAGAGAAGACCAGGCGATCTTATTTCTGGTTGGCTTGAGGCAGTTGTAGGTACTACTTATAGAGAAGGTTATGAGCTGTTTGTTGGGGAGCCATATAAATGAGTCCTTCGCATGGGAGGGAGGGGGAAGGTTTTGGATGGCTGATGTTATTTTTGATAAGGAGGGGTTGAGGTTTCCGTTGGGGGCTCTGGATTGGGGAGGCCACATCCAGTGGCCGCTTTGGTTGAGGTCTTTTACCATTGTTAAGTTTCGAAGACGGGAGAGGGATTGGATAGAGGGTCCGTAGCGGTTGATCAGAGAGGTGGGGAAAAGCCAGGGGTCATGCCAGATGGATGTGTCTTCTCCATTGCCAATTACGACTCTGTAGAGGTTTGCTGCTACTGGACGGAGGTTGAGGATTTTTCGCCAGCTCCAACTCTCGTTTGGGGGGACGGGTATAGTCCACAAACTTTTGTTTTTTATTTTTTCCATTAGAATCCATTTTGTCCAGAAGGAGTTCTCATTTTTTGTGAGGATGGACCAGAGGAGTTTTAGGGCGGCCGCCTGATTCCAGATTTTTAGGTCTGGTATCCCAAGGCCACCCTCTTCTTTGGACACGACTATCTTTTCCCAGGCGATTTTTGATCCTGTGATCTTCATTTCTGAGCCAGACCAGAGGAATCTACGTAAGAGCTGTGAGAGCTATTTGAGGACTCTGATTGGGAGGATGAAGATTGAGGACCAGTAGACTTGGGTAGCGAAGAGGACAGAGGTGATAAGCTGAAGGCGACCAACGTAAGAAAGATGCTTCGAAGTCCAAGAGTTGATTCGGTTAGTGATTTTGAGGAAAGGGGTCTGCAGTCGTTATAGGTTAGGCGTGATGTGATGAAGGGAACTCCTAGGTAACGGACTGACAGGGAGCCTTCGATGAAGTTAAGAAGGGAGAGGATTTCTTGTTTGATGCCTGGGGAGGTTCCGGAGAAGAAAATGTGACTTTTGGCGGGGTTCAGTTGAAGCCCTAATAGGGTTTCAAAGTCTTGAAGGCCTTCTAGGATGAGTTTGATGGAAGGGGAGTTTGCTCTGCTGAGGATAAGGAGGTCGTCAGCGAAGCAAAGGTTGATGATACGGAGCTTTTGACATTTCCAATGGAATCCGAAGGATGGATGTCTGTTTTTTTCCTGGAGGATGCTGGAGAGTACCTGCATTACCATAACAAAAATATACGGGGAAATGGGGTCTCCTTGCCTGAGGCCTTTGGCACCCGGGAAGTAACTAGAGGTCTTGCCGTTTATGCAAACGGCATAGGATGGGGTGGTGATGCATTGGATGATCCAATTTATCATGTCAATTGGGAAGTTCATGGCAAGCAGAATGTCAAGAACAAGCTCCCATCTGACATTATCGAAAGCTTTTCTAAGGTCTATTTTGAGGGTACATCTGGGGCCTTTGCGGTTAGCGTGGTACCCGTGCAGGAGATTTTGGGAGAGAAGGATGTTGTCCACTATTGATCTTCTTGGAATGAAGGCGGATTGGGAGGGGTCGATTAGGGTTGGAAGTGCTGGCTTGATGCGATGTGCAATGATTTTTGAGATGGTTTTGTAAATCACATTGCAGCAGGCTATAGGTCTGAAATCTGACGGATGAGTGGGAGAATCCGTTTTGTGGATGAGGGCTATAAGGGTTTTGTTCCAGTTGGGGTCCATTTTCCCTTTTGAGAAGAAGGATTTGACACCCTCGCAGACGTCATGGCCTACTGTTGTCCAGCAGGTTTTGAAGAAGTCTGCGCTGTAACCGTCGGGGCCCGGCGCCTTGTCACTGTTAATCGCGAGAAGGGCTTGTTTTATTTCTTCATTTGTGATGGGTTTGATCATGTCCGAGATAAGATCTTGGGGAACCGAGGTTTTGATTAGATTTCGGATTCGGTCCGGACCAGGGTAATCTTTCGAACTAGGGGAGCCTAATTGGTTTAGGAAGAAATTGTTGAAGGTGGTGGTGATGGTGCGGGGGTTTGAGCTTATGGAGCCATCTTCTTTCATGAGGGAGAGAATCTTGTTCCTAGCTCTGCGGGCTCGGATACTGTTATGGAAGAATTTGGAATTCTTGTCCCCGAGCTTGAGCCAGGTTTCTCTGGATTTCTGCTTGAGGAAAGATTCTTCCGCTCGACTGTAGAAGATGTAGGAGTCTGAAGCCGTTTTTTCAAGGGAGATTAGAGACTGGTTTGAGGGGGAGCTAAAGAGGTTTTCTTGGGCTTAGGCAAGGGAGGTTCTAGCCTTCTCAACACGGACGCTAATATCACTAAAGACGGTTTTGTTTAGGGAGATTAGGGAGGGGGCGAGCCTAGAGAGCTCGGTGGCTAGATTTTCCATTGGGTTTTGATGTGTGGGGGGTTCCACTTGTTGAGGACCAAGTCCTGGAAACTCGGATGGAGTTTCCACATGTTGAAATATTTGAAGGGGTGGGGGAGGTTGAGTAAGGAGTTGAGAGGTGGATAATTATCGGGGTGTGGTCAGAGGTGAGAGGGATGTCGTAGTGAGCAAAAGAGTTCGGGAATGAGTCGTCCCAATCGGCATTAATCAGAGCGCGATCGATTCTAGAGGATATAGGGTTAGACTCTTGTCTGTTGAACCAAGAGAATTGGAATCCCGTGGACCGGAGATCCTCGAGGTTACAGTTTCTACAGCAGTCATTGAAAGTTTCAATGGAGCTGTTCCATTAAGGGTCTAGGCTGGTTTTCTCTTGGGGGCTTCTAATGGCATTGAAATCCCCGAGAACAATCCAAGGGGAGTTGGTGCTATTAAGGGCTATGGATTGAAGCTTGCTCCAAAGGGGGAGGCGGTTAGTATGGTCATTAAAGCCATAAACAGTCGTTAGGTTGAAATGGGATTTTCTGGCAGTCCAAACAATAGAGCAGTGGATGGTCTGGGCCGTAATATCTAAAATGGATAGGCTGCAGACACTAGGGTTCCAAGCTATCCAGATTCTTCCCAAGTGATGGGAATCATGGTTAGTGTGGTAGTGCCAGAAAGGCAGCATGGTTCTTATTATGGCCTCAGTATTAGGGACTTTAACCTTAGTTTCCAGGAGGCATATGATGTTTATGCTATTCTTAAACACTAAGTGACGTACGTCTTTTTGGCGCACTGGGTCGTTTAACCCTCTAACGTTCCAACATGCAAGTTTCATTTAAATTAAACATGATGAATAAAGGAAAGTTAATACATTTTGGGGTTTTCCCCATACATACTTGAGAAAGCAGTGTTATTGGCTGCTTTAGGTCTTGGGGAGGTGATCTCTGTTGAGGAAGGTTTGCCTTCTTCGTGTCCTATCTGGGCTGCTGCAGGGGTGTTACTTACGATGATAAAACTCTTGGTCCAACTGTTTCGAATGGTCATTTGTCTTAACGTATCCGGTGTGGGGGCTTCGCTATTACTTGAGTCTGAGAGTGTGATGTGCGGTGGGTTGATCATGGGCTCTTTTCCAGGGCGGTGAGTGTTGAGACTTGAGGTGTGGGCAGGATCCGCGGCTATGTGACAAGCTGCCGCAGCGTGTCCAAATGAGTAGCATCGGTTGCAGATTGTGGGGAGGCCTTGAAATTCCACTTGAATGACGTGGTCTCTGCCCAGGCAACGGATGGTGATAGTGGAGGGGAAGTTTGAGGTGGCTTGCATTATGATGCAGATCCTGGCATAGTTTAACCGGGTTCTGTCCGTTGTTTGACTGTCAACATAAATGGGGGTTCCTAAATAGCTTCCCAGGATACCCAGCCCCTTTCCCGTCCATAGCTCATGGGGCATACCATGAAACTTGACCCAGAGAGGGATAGCTTTTACGGCTTCTCTCATCAAGGTTTCCATTGGCTCCCACCTCTTTAGGAATACCGAGTGGCTGCTGAAAAACCAAGGGGATTTTTCCAGGACTTCCGTTGCGTTGTCTGCTGTGGAGAATTTGAAAAAGTAGTGGCCGGATGGGGTAGGTTTGCATTCTTGGAGGCCGTAGGTACTCCAAATTTGGCTAGCTAGGGTTTGCACGTGGGATACTGCTCTTTTCTTCGATAGGAAGTAACCGGAGAGGCATTTTGCCCAATCTTCTTTGTCACCCGATATCGCGTCATCAGGGAAGACTAAGGTGCCTTGGTCTATGAGGATGTCTTCGGTTTTTTGGATTTTCATGGGGGATCGGGGGTCCGGTTGTGCTACGATGTGAGCCCAGGATCTGGTCGGTGCTCCAGGGTGGTGAATGTTGAGCATCGGGGCTGATTCTGCTGCAAGTTGAGGGGAGATGGTGTTGCTGTTTCCACGAAAGTGTCGGAATGAACTGTTTTGCTTCCAAGGACCGGAGAGGTCGGGACGAATTCCAAGAGGGCGGTGGGCCTTCGAGGGTCTGGAGAAGGCATGGCCTTTGCTGTTTCGGACATGGAAAGATTCTGGAAATGTCGAAGGAGTTGGGATAGGGTTTAGTTTAGGAGTTTGGGATGGTGGAGGGGCAGTAGTGTGGATGATGGTGGAAGTTTGGTCTTAGTTTCTCGGGAGGGATGCTATGGCTTTACTAGCTTGGATGGCTTGTTGAAGAGTGAGAACTGCCATAGAGAGTACACTTGTTTGAGGGGAATGGGTGTTTGAGTGAGTGTGGAGGGTTGTCGGGTAGGCATTGTTAAATAGGTATCTGCTGGTTACGGTTGTGGTTTCGACGATCGAAGGGGGAGGGGCTAGTGATAAAAAGCTTGATAGGGAGGGCTCGTGCATGCAGTTAGGGTTCTGGTTTGCATGCATGGGATTTTGCATGCATGAAGCCAGGGAAATAGGGTTGGAGAAAGAGGACGAAGCGGAGTTGCTTGGGTGGGGTGAGAGTTGTTTTGATGGCTGGGTGGATTGAGGTAATGATGGAGGGAGTGGTTGAGGGTTGAGGGGAATGGAGGAAGTCGACCAGACCAAACCGGAGATGGAGGCCGATTCGCTTCCATGGTGGCAAGACTTCAAGTGGGATTCCGGTGTGACGTAGGAAGGACGCGGGTTATCTTCAAGGTCAGTGATGGCCTTGAGAAGTCTTTCGTTGCTGTCGAAGATTGCTCGGAGTTGCTGGTCCCTTGTCGGCGATGGAGAAGGCCCGATTTCTGATGGGTCTTCTTCCTCAGAGCTTTCGATGGCTATGGCTTTGGTTCCCGGAGGGGAGAGTGACAGAGGGGAGGGAGCCCTGTCATGCATGTCTGAATCAGCGGGCTGATTGGCCAGAGGCTTGCGGTTGGGGGAGATCGGTGGGGGGGATCCATGCACGGACAGAGGGAGTCCATACATGCCAGCAGATTTCGGGGGAGAGATGGAAGAAGGGGACGAAGATCGGGTCTCAAGAGACAATGAAGTGCTAGGGCTGGAGGGTCTCGAAGAAGTGGCTGGTGGAGGAGGGACAGGTTTCTCGTTAAAGCGAGGAGTGATCTTACGGTTTGAACGTCTGGAGGAAGAGCTCCTTCTTGTTTCCACCATTTTTGGTGAGAGTGAGCAAGAGGAGAGATAGAGAGGTAAAGAGGGTCGGTTTTTTGTAATAAAGAGAGTAGAGGTGGGTACATAGGTGAAAGGGAGGAGGAAGGTTTCAGAAGTGCAAGAGGAGAGATAGGGATGATGAGGGAGGCGGTTTCTAGTGGGGCAGATCGGAGGAGGACTGGGCTCTGGTGTGATAGGGGGAAGGGCGGTTTCCGGTTTGCTGGAGGAGAGGTAGAGAGGTTGAGGGAGACGGTTTTTTTTTGGAGTAAGAAGGAGAAGTGGGCGCAGAGTCGGGGAGGACGGTTTCTGGTGTGTAGAGTAACTGCCAGGAAGTTGTATTTTCTGGTGGGTGGTTTGTGTTTTGCAGAGAGAGGTGACGAGAGGTGGTGACGATGGTGAAGTGAGAGGGTGAGAGGATAGGAAGAGGTTTTATGGGAGAGGAGAGTATAGGCGGCAGGCGAGATGATAGAGGAAGTTGGAGGGTGCAGATAGGGTTTTGCTTGCACGATAGGGGAAGTTTTAATGAAGAGAGAGAAGAGGAGAGAGGGGAGTGAGACTTAAATGCGTCTGTGCATGCTCGGCTCTCACGATTGGTCAGGTGGAGAGAGAAACAAGGCCAGCAAAAGGAATTTGAATTGAGGGCAGAAGGCGTGTGATAGGGTGATTTGAGTGGACTTTTTCGAGGGGAGGCAGAGAGTGAGGGAGTGAGATTACTCGAGATTGGAGCCATGGACGGTGCTTCTCGATGGAGGAAGGAGAAGGTGCAGCGCTTCACCTTCATGACTTCTACCTTGGGAGACTGAATAATGCCTGGATTGGTTAATGCTTGGTGGCTAAGCGTGGAGATGGACTCATAAAGGTCTGCTAGAAGGCTGCGTAATAAAGGCTCTGTTTCTGGCATTAATGGGGAGATGGAGACCTCCATTAATAGCGATGGAAGAGGTGTGGGGAGAGCTTTTAATGCTCCTAAACCCACGGATTTACAGAGAATGTGAAGAGACTCCCCATCCATAAGTACATTAACTTGTGTTGGGGAGTATAACAAATTGAAGGTGAAGATCAGAGCGTTTTTGGAAGGATATTGAGATTTGCAGGTTGTTTCTAGGGAGAGCTTCTCTCTCTAGAAACTAGCCGTTACAACCGAAGGCAAAGTTTTTGGTCCAAAGTTGATTAACGGGTTTTCTACTTTTAGGTTATTTATATTTGGTTCCTAAATTTTACTCAATTTTATATACGTCGGTAGGTATTGCAGTCAATTTTAAGCAATGACAGTCCCTGAACGATATATTGTCGGACTATCCAGCAATTTTAAACTCTTACCGATTCATCCAAATTAGTTATGTACTATAAAAAAAAAAAAATATAGACTAGGAAAAAAGTGAAATTATTAAATAAATTATAAATAGTAGTGAAAAGTGAAAAACATAAATTAATAGTAAGATAAAATTGATAATAATATTTTAAAAAGTTAAAAATGTTTTTCTTTTAAAGACTATTATTTTTGCTAAAATATTATTTAGAAAAAACCAAATATATTAATTGGAAAATAGTTATAAAAAAAGACAGAAAATTAAACAAGAAAGATTATTATCATCCATGTTATTATTATAAAAAAATTAGTCTTATATACAAAAATAATCAATAAAATATATTATTTTTATTTTTTATTTTTATCCATCAATTTTTTGTCCAACAAAACTAATATTATTAAACACATGAAAATGGTATTTAAGAGGAATAAATCACCGATAACAATCCGAAAAATATTAAAACTATTAATAACAACCTGAATTTTTAAATTTAAGCAGAAAACAAACTGGATTTTTAAGTTTATCGAAAATAATCTATTATATAAAATCTACATGATATACGTTCCGGGTATACTAACAGACAAACAAAAAACTCTCATCTTCTTTTTCATTAGCTCGCGACTTTCTCCCTCGGTCTCTCTAAAATTGAACCTTATAATTTTCTATATGAGTGAAATCTACGCATTTCAACATAAACCAACTACTAAATCAGGTTTTCACGAAAAAATACTCTATTTCGTCTTTAATTTTTCAATTGGTGTAATTTTAGTTATTTTTAACCTTCAAAACTTTATATCTTTCAATATCTAACTCAATGTTTCTAAAAACAAAACACATATATAATTTTTGTTTTATTTCTTAGCTTCGCAAATAAATTACTCTTAATGACGCAACTGGAACATAGTTTTTTTTCCAGACTAATTACGCAATGATTTCCTCTAGTTTCACAACCAACTACAGTTAAAAATATATATTCCATAGATGTAGTTTTATTCGTCTTAAAAATGAAAATTAATGATATTTTTGGATTTTCTCCGAGCTATGGTTTGCAATATATGACATTTAAAAAAAATTATAACGCAAGTATTTTTAAAAACCAAAGTCTTATTTACGCAACTCTTTTCTTCTTAATTATGCAACATGATTACTCCTAGTTTTGCAACCAAATATAGTAAAAAAATATCTTCCATGAGTCTAATTTTCTTAGTCTTAAAAATATAAAACTACTAATATGTTTGGATATTTTTAATGCCACTGTTTAATGAGAAAATACCTTACAATGAGTAATCATATCAGTAACCCCCTGGTTTTTGAAATAAGATCGATGAATAACTATATTTTGTAGTGTTTCTCTCATGGCCAAACCATTATTGATTCTGAGTCATTGAAATTTACGCTTGAACTTATTTCATGATTATTGTCCAAGTTGGTCGTGTGAAAGGAAATGTCATCGTTGACCCGAGCTTTATGTCACCCCAATTTAGCGAGCCAATCATTTCTAGACTCATGAGAGGCTTGAGGTTTTCTCGTCACACCTATCTCATTAAAACCTTCATAGACCAAAACTTTCACTCAGAATAAACTTTATTTTTCCGAATGAAAGAGAGTACATGAAAAAGTAGATTTCTTTTTTATTTTTTATTTTTCAAGCATCTTCTTATCTCATAAGAAAGATTCACGATCAGATTTAGATTTAGAGGGGTTAGATAATTATTCATCAAAAGTAACTTTGCGTTTCTTATGGTGATATCCCTATTATTCCTTCCATAATATGATTAAAGACTAAAAAAACTAGTCAAAGTCATTTGAGTGATACCACAAAGATGAACATCCTTGAATTTGAGTTTTTAATTCTTAACATATCCAAGCTGAAACGAAGGGTGTACGAACCTTATTGGAGCGAAGTGATTCGACTCTAAATAATTATTGATTAGGCATGCTAAGATTTTAGATGGTCAAATGATTTGAAATCTGATTTATTACTAGCCCGTCATGTGAAACTTCAAAAGACTGATATGTTTGATGTCTGAAGCAACATCGGAAGCCCGAAAGGTTGGCTCGTGTCAGAAATGATTTGGCTTATGAGTATAGTTGCAATGAACCGTAGAAGTGAATTATCACTTGACATATGTCAATCATGTGGACAACCAATTATTACATTGACAATGCACACCATAATTGTTCTAGCGTTGACGATTATGGTCGGTGGGGAAAAGTTCATTCCAACCACTTATATATAGGATAAATTTGGGTAATTCTTTATACAATTAGATCAATGGATGAGATTAACTTACTTGATGTATAAATGGACTTTCTCTTCTTTTACATGTGACTTTTATAATACAACCTTTGTTTTTACTTTATGCGAAGTTTTGTCCAATCTTCTTTTCTTCGTTTTTTCTATGAGCTTTTCTTTTAACCCTATTTACTTAAATAACTCACATTGGCAGACAAAATGATTGTATCTCTGGATCCTTTAGGGACGCCTCCTTAGTCATTCTTAAAGAGACGATAAGTCTTATGGGAATGACTATCAAGATGGACCCACCGCCATTTCATATTCAACACGTGAAGGTTATATTTTCATTTTTATCTTTTGTAACCACAAAGTCAGGTGTCCTGAATTTTGATTGGTCGGTCCAATTAGATATGTTGGCATAATAGTGTGGAGTAACCCGCCGATATAAACTAATATAACCATCTATTTTACTCCTACTCAATGGAGATCTCCAGGGTCTTAGAATGTTGCTATACCCTTTTGTCAAAAAATCTAGATGAATTTGTTTCTAACGGTGCTGGACCATATAATGAACGAGAAATTTGTATTGGAAATATGAACTTTTTATGAGACTTCAAAAACCCGTGAATTTGCAATCAATGTGAAAATGCGCCTACCAAAGTCGCGATGGACTCATACTGGATGTAAAAGAGTAAGTTTATTGTTTATAACAAACTGCATGAACCTAATGCAATAAATTATTATTATTATAATGTGTTGAGTTATGATCTAACTATATTATACAATTAGACTTTAACAATGTGACCCAGATTGAACACATGATAGGTAGAGCTCATGGTAATTATTCTTTTATTACATATAAATAACATTGTAGTAAGTTTAGTCGTGTTTGTTGATTCTAAATAATAAATCACAAGGGTTCCAAGACCTTGATCATCAAATGAGCTAATTAGTCATGTGAATAAATATACATAAGAATTTTTTATAGTACTTACTATTTTTCATCTTCAAGTCCTACAATTTGAGAGTTACAACATGAATTTTAATATAATTGACTGAGATCGACAAACTGTAGGAGATGATCTTCCTACACATAGGCTAGTTACATTCGAGTCTAATCCTATAAGGACCAGGAGAATAAGACTTGATAGAGAAGCTGATAGAAAACATGCAAAGAAAGTGAAGAGAGCCGGGAGAGAACTAAAACTTAAAGCGATATGAAATATACATATGTTCATGATAAATGAATTAGGGTTACTTAAACTTATTTATAGTTAGTGAATATAATTTATTAAAGTATTTATAAATCCCTCAATTATATATTCTTTATTTATCTACCCAAATCTATATTCTCTTCACTTAATTAGCCTTTAGGTTTTACAATTTGCAAGTCCGATGTACTAGCCACTGCAGGGGACCATAACCTTTATTGGGCTATTATCGCCAAATACTAAAGTATTTGACTGATGATTGCTCTCTCAAGATATATATTAGCCCAAATAGTATCTACATATTATATACTTCTATCATACTTTACATAAATGAACTTATAACAACATATTTGAATACTTTGTATTTACATATGATGAGATATTTCGAAAACTGAGATATTCTTACAATATCCAATTGGACCAATGATTTGTACTTAAGTGCATCCATTTAAATTATACACTATAAAATTATCTTGTTCACATATAATATGTAAATGTTTATTTGTGTGAGATGATATTTAACAATGAATAAAAAAGGTTTCATCATGTGTTATCGTATGGGTGATGCTTCTAAAAACATATGTATTAATAACTACGATCTTAATAAACCCTGACTTCTCATGGTGAAAGTGTGACACAAACTTGTAACCAACATGCTTCAGCTTCCAACTGTCCCCACGTTAGTGAATTGAGATCACTTGATCCAAAGAATAAAAGTAAAATTGAAAACTGAATCATTGTAATATTAATATGAAATAACTTGACTGTATGGATACAGTAACATTACAATCTAGAAAAACTAAAAATATTAAAATATATATATACAACATTCTTACTGAATATAAACACACTCCAAGCTAAGGCGCCCCCATTCAAACTTTGTTCGTGAAATGCTGAAGGGGTTAATACATTTGTGTTAATATGATCACCCTTATCTATCCATTTTGGATTCGTTCCTTCATAATAAGGAACTTAATATTTATATTCTTATAATTATTTGCAATGCTGCTTCCATTATAAAATATAACAACCAAATTATTGTCACAATAGAGGTAGAGTGATCTTTCAATTCCCTTCATTAAACGCAATATCTTTACAAAGTTCCTCAACCAAAATGCATGAATAAATGCTATAAAATATTCCACACACTCGGCTGATATATTCGAGAGTGTGATAATAGTATGTTTCACACTCTTTTACGATATGACGCCTCAAGCCATAATGCATATGTATTCGATGGTAGACTTTCTAGTGTTTATGCACCAAACAAAATTTACATCCGAATAACTTATGATCTCCAGGTTATCCGGACTAGGGTGTGTTAACTTGAGGTATTTGGTATTTTCCTAGTACTGTAGCAACCTCTTAATAACATTCTCAAGATAAAATCCTGGATTGATCACTTACATTCCTAATATCCCAACAATGAATGATGTATCTGGTATGTTAAATACCAGACCATACGTGAGATAACACACTATCAAGGCATGTGGTATATCTATATGAATCTAATTTCTGAACATATTTTAGGGCATTGGTGGAGTGAGAACTTGTAATATTTTAATATAAAGGTATTATTGGGTTTTATGTTGTCCATGCCATAAAGACGTAGCATGATTTCAATATATGCCTATTGTGAGAGGCCCAAGATGCCCATAGGACGGTTCCCAACTATACAAATCCCTAACGCATAGGATGCTTCATCAAGATTCTTCTTATCAAATTGTTTTGCTTGCAATTCCTCGGTAGCATGTAATAAACCTAGATCGTTAATGGTTAGGAGTATGTCTAAAGACACACAACACTATATATATATATATATATATATAATTTTACTCCCATTATTCTTGTAATATATACAATCTAGGGTTTACCTCAAAAGCAAATGAGATGATGGTGTCTAGGAAACTTATGATATCACCGACGAGACAAATGTTTGAGTCCATAGAAGTATTTATTTAACTTACACACCTTAAACTTTAGATCTCTAAACATAAAGTTTGCAGGTTGCTTCACGTAAATTATTTTGTCAATCTCTCTATTGAGGAATGTTGTCTTAACATCCATCTGATGAAGCTGAAGGTCAAAATAAACAATAAAAGCCATGATTGTCCTAAACGAGTCATTTGGTGATACCATAAATGAGGTCTCAGAATAGTCAATCCCTTGAATTTGATTGTACCTCTTCGCTACACCTGAATGTTTGAAGTTCTTTTATGTTCATTAAATTATACTACACTATCCGAAGACATGACATTCTCCTCTATCGAGTGGATCTATGCAATACCAACTCATTATATTATTCTATTTCTTGAGGTTCCTAAATTTGTTTATCAGGAACAACATCAAAATTTCTACGTGAGGTATAAGTACATCATCACTAAGAGGAAATAAACTCTCTCACATAACATTGATGACCTGCACACTAACCATAGTTAGAGCATCAGTGTTAGAGATTAAATGAATTTGTTCTAATTTTTCTTAACAAAGGTGCTGATTTGGAATCCAGCTGCTGTTCACTATACCTGTAAGGCTTTGCTTCTATTGGACATCCTTATACATGAAAGTTATTAAAGATAGGCTTACACCATCTGAATAATTTATGTGGTGTTTTAATTGTTACTTAAATAGATACCATGTTAAGGATGTATAATGCATGCTTAAAAACTTTCACATAGTGAATATGATAGTGATGTATAAGAAATCATACTCCTAACCGTATCTACTAGTATACGATTTCGTCGCCCAAATACACCATGGATAGTAGATGACCCCGATATACTTTATTGAAGAAAAATCTCACACTTACGAAGGTGGAGAGTGAATGGACCATGACGTTGTTCCCCGATCCATCGTATCACGTTCGAAATTGAATGTTATAAACCATTTTTTTGTAATTAAGCTTTGCCTTAAATAATAATAATAATTATTATTAATAATAAGTTTTGATCCTCTTATTAATTTCTACTAATTTATCTAAGTATTTCAAAACAATTAAATATGTGTCTAACATCTAAACCAAATGAGAACATTGATTTTACGATTCACCTCAACTTAACCCAATTAATGACAACGTAGGATTCAAAGGATTAATAGTTTTTCTCTAACGCATCAACTTTAAAAACAAAAAGATACGTTTGACTAAATATATATATATTAACAAAAATAGTAAAATAATAATATAGAATAATTTTAGGAAATGACTATTTTCTCCCTACTATACTATTTATTATAAATACAGAGATTTTAGAAGAGAGTAAGAAAAAAAAAACAAAAGAAAAGTTAGCGTACTAATAGAAAATATCATGAAATATCAAACTACTTTGTGTTAATTGTCTCTCTCTCTCTCTCAATTCGCTTTTCTTTACTATTTCAGAAGGTAAACACCTTTATAAATTTTGTTTGATCTCTATTTTATAGATACAAATATTGGAATGAGGTTACAAATATTGATAGAAGAAAAAAATCAAAATTATATTATAAAAAAATCATAAAATTTAGAATTATGATGAATTTCAATTTCATTCACATATATAGTCTTTTAGTTATTTGTTGGGTTGAATGTTTTATTTAATTATTATAAAACGTATAAAAAATATATTTTCTATATGCCTTGATGTAATTTCTGCTATTAAATTTTCAAAGTTGGTATAAATAAATATTTAATTTGCATTTTGTTTTGAGATTGTTGAATATTTTAAATAAATAAATGATCTAATTTTGTTATCTTACAGGTAAAGAGCCTGTGTGGTGTTGGGAAACGGAAGTTTTCGATGGGCAGTGCGGTGTGAGCAGAAGCCCCGTGGATAGGTGTTACTATGATTTTATGAATAAATATGGCGCAGGAGGCATGCCTAAGAAATGCAAATGTACACCACATGGAGGTAACCAACGCTCCTGCCGATGCTTGGTTGTTACACCGTCTGGCTGTTAGTAACATTGATTCGCCCATAATCTAGACTCATTTATGAAACTACGTTCGATTTTTTTAATTATATAAATGGATTTCCATATTCTCTCTATTTTCTATTGCTGTTTGGTGCTTATTTTTGGGTGCGCGAAATTATTAAGGCAAATTGATGTCACATATGTTGGCAGATGATCCGGCTCATAAAGAAATACTATCAATTCAATCAATCTTAAATAGTTTTCTAAGAAAACGAGTTATTTTTTTTTATTTAATACATATAATAATGACTAAAACATCACACATTAAAAAGTGGTAATGATATCACACCGAAATTAATTAAATAATTATAAATACTCAAAACACTATTTTTTTCCATCATTTGTTTCCTAAATAGATAAGATATCAATTATTTTCGTAACTTCTTCTTATCCAAAAAGTATATTTTGACTATAAAATTATATTTTCCATAAAATATAGATTCAACGAAAATGACAGTGAATCTAATCTAATCTAGTGATTTATAAATTTTTCAAGAAACTTTTATGATATTTTTGAATTTTTTTATGGTGCACCCAATTTATAGTAGTTTCTATAACAACTTATTTTGTTTTTAAAACATTAAAAGACATTTTTCATTACCAAATGAATGTATTTTGGTCATAAGGACCGCACGAGTTTGTTTTTTGGTCAACTTCTAAAAGGCTGAACACTAGTTGAGATATGTTTTTACTTATATATTACTGATGCTTTCCATGTTTAACTGATGTGGGATGTGGAACTTTGGTTACCAACCTAACTATTTTTTTCTTGAACAAAGTACCACTTAGCCTCCTCTCAATTGACTTATCATCCCTCCACTCTAATCCGATTGCTTTCTGACCTGACCCGTAGAGCATTACAATGGATCTCTATATGCTCACTTATATCACCACACTTAGCCTCCTATCTTTACGGAGCTCGACACTTCAAGAAAAAGAAAGGTAATCCAGGGGTTGAGGCATCTCGTTTCAAGGAAAGACTGGTCGCTAAAGGTTTTACTCAAAAGGAAGGAATCGAATTCAATGAATTCTTTTCTCCAGTGGTGAAGCATAGTTCGATTCAAGTTTTGTTAGCCATGGTAGTTTTGCATGATTTAGAACTTGAGCAGTTGGATGTGAAGACTGCGTTTCTACATGGTAAATTAGAGGATCGAATCTACATGAGATAGCCAGAGGGATTTTATCAAACCCAATATGGAGGACAAAGTTTGTTTGCTGGAAACAAAATTACTGTATGGTTTGAAAAAGTCACCTAGGCAATGGTACAAATGTTTTGATACATTCATGGTGTCAAAAGGGTTTACGAAGAGTCATATAATAACTGTGTGTATCATCAAAATATGTCAGATGATTCTTATGTTTACTTGTTGTTGTATGTGGATGCTATGCTTATTGTTTCTTGTAGTATGTCACACATTTGTGTAGATAAAGAAGCAGCTTAGTGTCGAGTTTGAGATGAATGATATGGGTAGAGTAAAGAAGATTCTTGGTATGAATATCATCGAGAATAAAAGTGTAGGATCATTACAGTTGTCTCAATGAAGCTATATTGAGAAAGTGCTACAACGTTTTACCATGTTTTATGCTAAGGAAACTAGAATCCCATTTGCTACTCATTTCAAGTTGTTTGCAGCAGGAGCGGCCAAGGACGATGTTGAGTTGGAACAAATATCGAAGGTTCCATATTCAAGTGCAGTTGGTAGTATCATGTATGCTATGGTATGCACACGTCTTGATATTTCATATGCAGTTAGTGTATTTAACAGGTACATGGGATGTCATAGGAAAGAACATTGGCAGGCAGTAAAATGGATACTTCGGTATCTTAAGAATACTGCAAACATTGGCTTAAATTTTAACAAGTCCGATATTGGTGGATCGCTGAATGATATTGCAGGATCAGTAGTTGGTTTTGTTGATTCTGATTTTGCAGGTGATATGAATAAACAGAGATCTCTGACGTTATCAGTATTTACTCTAGCTGGGAGTGCGATTAGTTGGAAAGCACAGCTGCAAGCTACTGTAACTTTGTCTACAACAGAGGCAGAGTAGATGACGGTAACATAAGCAGTTAAAGAGGCAATATGGTTGCAAGGTTTGGTGGAAAATTTGGGCTTCAATAGGACTACTACAAAAGTGTTTTGTGACATTCAAAGCGCCATACACCTTATAAGGAACCAGATGTACCACGAGCGTACAAAGCATATAGATATCATGTAACATTTTATTCGTGATATATAATCAAAGGGAATTGTTGATGTGAAGAAATCGTCTACACACGATAGTCTAGCAGTTATAATGACTAAGGCAATATACGTTTGAAAGTTTAGTGAGTGCCTAAACTGGATTGGTGCTCGCAATATAGAGTGAATGACTTAGGGTTATTTGGTGAGTCAGAAGAAGAGAATTTTCTTTGTTGATAGTGAAGAAATGACATTCACTTCAAAGGGAAGATTTGTTGAAAATGAGTCGAATAATGCCTTGATAGTGTACCGTGTTTGGCGGTACAGTTTTGTATCCTTGATAGTGAAGCTATAATTGATAGTATAATCTTTAGTCTTGTGTATATGAGCCAATTATTCCCATTATCTAGTAAATTCTATTTTTCAATATAAATAGACTATTAGGAATACACAAAAATACAATCTAAAAAATATATAACCTTTTCTATCATCGTGAAACACTTTTCTCAGGTGGCGCCCGTGGATGTAGACAATTTTCGAACCATGTTAAATCCTATTTTTTATGTTCTTTATTTGTATTATGTGCTTGATCCATTTGTGATCCATTTCATAGTGATTTATAAATATTGTTTTAGTATTACTCATATAAGGAACTCCAAATACATTTAAGCCCGAAGAAAAAATAAAAAATCTTTAGAAAGAAGTCAACAATTTGAAGAATTTATATCAACACGTAACTTCAGTATTTTTTTGTAACAAAAAATAATTTCGCAACCATTTTACTCGTAATTCCGCAACAAGTTAACACATAATTCCATAACTAATTTTTATCGCATCTAAAATATATTTTCACAACACAATTATACGTAATTCCGCAACGAGACTTTGATAAAGATTAATTTATTTCGTTTCTCAGTTGAAAAATTTGGGTCTAGAGGACAACCTAAAAAAATAGATTGAAGAACTCTAAACAAAATAAATTAACCATAACACACAGATTAAAGAACTATACGAATCAAATTCTAGACTTCAAGAGCATGCTGAAAAATTGGACAAGAAAAATCAATCTATTTCTACAACCATTTGAAGGAGATCTTACATAAAAAAGAAGAGAATAAATATTTAGTTTATTTCTTAACCATAAACATACAATTATTTATTTGTAGATGCTCATTGTTAAAGTCACAACTATGTTTTTTGTAAAAGTCGTATGTCTTTAAGCTATAATTTGTTTTGTTTAGAGTATTAATTTTCTTTTAGGCTTTATTTATATATTGTTATTTCACAATTGTAACCATTTATAAGGTAATTCTGCAATCAATTAAAGTATAAGTTCACACCTCAGTTAAATTTTTATTTTGTATACCAACATTCTATTTTTGATTACGCAACAAAATTATAACGTAATTTCGTAAACGATTAAAACATACTTTCGCACCATGTTAGACTTATATTTTTTCACACTAGCTCTCTCTTTCCGCAACGAAAATAAACCTAATTCCTCACGCGACTAACAATGCTTACTTTCAGAACTAAACATGCCCAATTCTAAAATTTTAAGCAAAAAAACTATATAAACAAATATTGAATTAAGTAAAACAAAAATACATTATTTTATATATTTTCTTCACAAGATCTTCTATCGTGATCAAGTCTTAAACTTTAGATAGAATACGTGTCTTGTTAGATCTCCAACCTCTATTTTTCAAGCTATCTGTAAGAACAACAGAAGATAATTTGAAATAGAAGCTTCAACAAATTTTGTGAGAACTCTTACGAAACAAGAATAAATTGCCTTATATTTTTTTTTAATTATAACATGAGTCCATATATGTTTAGACTATTTTGCACCCAACCTTCACTTATTTTTGTAACCAAACACATGAAATAGGAAAAATAGTTATAACGCAACAAAAGTAAATATAATTATGCAACACAACAATAATTACTAACTTTCAACCAAAATGAACATAATTCAGCAACCCAACAACACTAACTAAATACGTAGTCAAAATGAATATAATTTTGCAACTACACCTGCAAACTACCAAAAATCCTGAAATTTGTTTTTTCTAAATCATTATTTTCAGATAATCGTCCAAACATTTACGTGAATGTATAAAATCAAAAAATTGACAGAATTAAAATAATCATATATACCATGAAATAACCATACAATAATTAGACACAAATAAAATAATAAAATTAGAAAATAAAAATCACCTGAATCGATAAACGATCGCCAATTGAAGAAGAACAAAGAAAAAAAGGTGTGATCAACAATTGCAACAGAAATTTATGGAATAGAAAAAAGAAAACTAGAATCAAGTAAAATAGAAAAAAACCTAGAAATCACGATAAAAATAATAATAACGAAACATAGAATTTATTATAGAATATATCATAGGCATAAAACAATGGTATAATTGATATTTAAAAAATTCAAGGTAGTTATCTGTAAATAATAATTTAACATTAGGTAGTCATCCATACTTTATCAAATTTTGGGTAATTATTGGTAGACAAGTTTGATGTTGGGTGATTATTAGTCCTTTACCCAAAATAAAATCTTCATTTTATTATACTAGTAATAAATAATTAAGGTATGAACAAAGAATCCAAATTTGACTTGCCATATATTATTTGGCTATGAATATTAGGATTCTTGATATTAAGAAATATATTTATAAAATAAATAAATAAATTATTTATTACATCAATGTTATGTACAATAAAGATACAAACAATATTTTTTTATTGTTTTGGCAATTTTCTAAAGATAGATATATTAAAGTATCTTTTATTTATTGTAAAGTAACTTTAGACATAGAGGGAGATGAATGATTGCACTAGGTTATCAATGAATGTAGTAGGATTGACTCTATTTATTATATTTACAATGAAAATTGACTGTATCGATTATATATATATATATATATATATATATATATATATATATATATATGAGTAGTAGTCTTATTGAAAAAAAATACATAACGTTTTATCACTTTCTGACATGGTATCAGGGAGAAAATTTTGTAATTTTCTTGATTATCATAATTATCATTCTTACAAAAAAAACACAACAAATCACTGTAGCTGATGATTCTTACTAATCTGAGATCTAAACCACCAACTCAAAAGGTTCAGGATCGGAGACCAAAACTATTGATCCATCATATCCCTTCTACATTCATCATTCAGACTAACCAAGAAATTTCTTGGTTCTCATCAAGTTAAATGACGTCAACTATCAATCATGGAATAAGGAAGTTATTCATGCCCTCACTACAAAAAACAAGATCGGTGTCATCGAAGACAGTGTTAAAGAACCATCACAAGGGAATGAACCTTTTTTAGTTTTAGCATGATAATTTTTTGGCTAACTCGTAGTATTGAATCAGATATTTCTGAAGGAGTTATCCATACCAAGATATCACGTGAAGTATGGGTTGACGTGCGCAACCAATTCTCTCAAAGAATGCTCCAGTCGTGTTTTAGATACAAATATTAATCGGCACCATATCACAAGGCACAACGGAAGTAGCTACATATTTTACGAAGATCAATGCATTTAAGGACAGGCTCGAGGCATATCGTTCTTAAGTGACCTTCAATCAACGATAATCACACCTCAAACGAAGAGAAGACGATCGTCTTATGCAATTGATGATGGGTTTGCATGAATCTTATAAGACAGTGAGTTCCAATGTATTGATGATGTCACCTCTTCCCAATGCCTGTCAATCATATTATTTGATATTCTAAGAATAGAGGCAATAACAGGTAACCTCTGAGCCAATTGAAAAGTTCTCCATAGCAGGCACACTTCCGTTAAAATAAGAAAATTAAAAAAAAAACTATATAAGCACCGTAGCAGAACTGGAATCATAATAGATGAATGTTAGACTCTCAGATTTTTATTTCACTTATTATGATAAGAGGGGTCACACAAAGGATATATGCCGATTGAAATATTGAAAGAATAACAAGCCGAGACAATTCTAAGAGCAACAAAATTCAATTCATGGCAATCAACATTTAGTGAGTGCTATGGAATCACATAACTTATTAGGTTCCAATAGTGTTAGCATTATTTAGGGGTTCACTATTGTACAAATAAAACAATTAACCTAAGAAATCAGTGCCTTGAATCATAATAATTATGGTAATGTTGATGACTATGCGAATGCTGTAATTTTGATTCCATCTACTATTGTATCTGTTAATTATAGTAGTACAACTTTTTGGATTTTGAATACTAGCGCCACAAATCATATTGCCTCTCACACATCACTCTTAACTAATCTCATGCATTCTATTATTACCAATGTTAATTTACCAAATGGTGCAGCACCCCAAATCACTCACACTGGCACAATTAGTTTTAATTCAAAATTAACCCTTACAAATGTCTTGTGTGTACTGGTCTTTAATTTAAATTTAATTTCAGCTAGCAAACTCACCAAAGATAAGAATTGCTGTATTATTTTCTTTCATGACTATTATATTTTGCAGGACTTGGTTTCAGGGAAGATGATTGGTTCAGGTAGATAACTTGGTGGTCTATACCAACACATCCAAATAAATCGGCTATATGTTTGGTCTCTCAGTCATCTGACCTATGGAACTTATGCCTAGGCCATCCATCCTCGTTTTTTTTAAATTACCTTCACGTTTTCTTCCAGGTATCACAAAGAGTTAGAAAATAATTATACAATTTACCCACAAGAAAAACAAACACATTTGTCTTTCCGGAGCATCATAAATATAAAATTTCATTTATTTTTATTACATTGTGATGTCTGGGGTCCTCACAAAGTTCCTTCATATAATGTTCACGTTATTTAATTGTTGACGATTTTATTCGATGTACAGGGACCTTTCTTATGCACCATAAATCAGAAACACAATCTTCATTAACTAATTATGTGAAATTCGTTAAAGCTCAATTTGAAATAGATGTTCAAACAATTAGAGTGGATAATTGTAGTGCATTTCTTCCTCTTCCTACCTTTTTAAAAATAAATAATTTAAACTTCAAAAATCGTGTGTTCACACCCCACAATAAAATAGAATTGTCAAAAAAAACATCAGCATTTTTGTAATATTGCTCGTCCTCTCATGTCTCAAACATATTGTATTTTAACAACCGTTTATTTAATCAACCACATTCCAAATCCTTTACTATTAAACAAATCTCTATTTGAGGTCTTATATAGTTGGCCCCCATCACTCATGCACATGTGCGTTTTCGGTTGTGCATGCTTTGTAACTAATGTTCATCCCAAACATAAACTTGATATTCATGCATCCATCTGTGTTTTTTTGGGTATCGAGAGTAAAAAAATACTACAAAGTTCTTTATTTACATACATATAAATTTTCCATAAGACGTGATGTTCAATGTAACAAAAATTTATTTCCCTTCCAACCTGCCTCGACCTTGCATATTCCGAACCAATCATCCTCACCATCTTTTAATCAAGCACCCAACTCATAATGAGTTCCTTTTCCCAATCCCACATTATATGACTCAGAACCTCATCCTTTATCATTTTTGTCTTGATCTAATCCCATAAATCTCACATTTTAACCCATAAGTCTCCTACATCCCCAAATTCAACTATAAATTCATCACCCTCACTCTTTGCTCCATCATCATCTTCCATTCCACCAACACCTTCTGCTTCATCACCACCCCAACCACAAATCACTCTCCTCTAATGCCCAATGATATCTCGGGTTGTCATTCGACCTGCGACATACATCCCCCTGTATCGCACCAAGACTACGATATGTCTACCAGGATCAATCAATCTTCAATGAAATCAAGTTCTTGTCAATATACAAGGTATCTTCTCTCCTCTCATACTTATGTTTTATGTTTTCCCCTAACCACCGTGCTTTCTTAGCTTAGCTATCAACACAAACCGAGCCTTCATCTTTTAAAATGCTAACCGTGATCCACTATAACGCTATGCCATGTTCACTGAACTTCAAAATCTAGAACATAACAACACTTAATAGTTGGTTCCCCTTCTTCCGAGATACAAAAATATTTAATGTCGTTGGGTTTATAAGATCAAATATAACTATGATGGAACCATTGAGCGATATAGAGCCCGTTTGGTGGTAAAAAGCTACACTTGTTGAAGGTATTTAATATCATGAGACCTTTTCTCCGACTGCTAAACTCATCACTCTTTAATATTTATTGACTGTTGCAGCTTCCAGAACTTTATATATTCATCAACTTGATGTGCATAATATCATTTTTCATGGAAATCTAGTGGAGAAGGTATATATGTCTCCACATTATATTCTCTGCGAACATGGGGAGAATTTGTTATGTCAGCTTCACAAATCTATCTACAATTTGAAACAAACATCCCAAAACTGGTTCTCCATATTTAGCTACTGTCAAAATCGATGTTACATATAGTTAGAAGCTAATTACTCATTTTTACTAAATTTCAAGGTCATAAGTTCTATTCTATTCTTATATATGTTTATGATATCCTATTTGCCAACAATGAATTACATGAAATCAAATTGTTGAAAAATCATATACTCCAACATTTTCACATTAAATATCTCGGCGAGTTAAATATTTTCTATGTATTCAATTTTCTTGATCTAAGAGAGGAATATTTACGTCTCAAATAAAATATTTACCATGCTTGATATTGTGCATTCAGTACGTACACTGAACCAATTTATTGGAGCGCCTAAGAAAAGACACGAGGAAGCAACGTTAAGATTCCTCGATTACATCAAGAAATCACATGGTTATAGTCTCTATTTTCCATCAGGAAATAGTCTGACACTTAGTGCTTTTTGTGGTTCAGATTGGGGTGGATGTCATATGTCAAGATGGTCTATTTCCGATTATTGTCTTGTTCTTAGGTCATCACGCATATTGTGGACATCAAATAAACAGAATAATGTTTCACGATAATCTGCAGAAGTAGAGTATATAGCAATGACAAATACTTGTTTGGATTAACCTAGTTGAGATACATACTTAAAGATTTGAAGGTCCACTTAGATAAACCGATATAATTATTTTGTGATAATCAAACGAGTTTACATATTGCGTTTAATCCAGTTTTTCATGAGTGTACTAAACATATTGAGATTAATTTTCATATAATTTGAGAAAAACTTTAGGCTGGGATAACTCATTTGTTCTATATTTTTACAAAAAATTGGAAGATATATTTACCAAAGAACTCAAGAAAGATAAATTTAATTTTTTGTTTAGTAAGTTGGAAGTCATTGATTTACACTCTCCAACTTGAGGGATAGTATTAAAGTATCTTTTTATTTATTATAAAGTAACTGTAGACATAAAAGTAGATTGGTTACACTAGTTTAGACATGAAGATGTTGGGATTGACTCTATTTAATAAATTCATAATTAAGATTGATTGTGTTGACTATAGTGAGGTTTTAAACATTAATTTGTCCATGAACTCCTAGAAGTCCAGAGACTATCTATTACTCGATAGTTCAGGGATGAGACACTATAGTCATAATTAGAATTGATTGTAACAAAATAGTTTGTGAGTTGAAAATTTTAAAGTTTTGTCGTGACGGATCTAAACAACCAACTTATGTATATAGTCTTTAAAAATTAAACATATCCAAAATTCATTAAAAATGTAACAAAATAACTCGAGATATAACGGTGCAAGATCCAAAAATCTTAGATGATATATAATTTAAACCATTGAACATTATAATTAAATATACTAAGATATTAAACTAATATGTAAATATTAAATAATTTTCTATTTTCTATGTTAAGTGTAATTGTTTTCTAAGCTAAAATATATATACCAGTATAATTTAAAAGAGTATAAATTACTTATTTTTTATTTTCCGAACTTTTTTGTATATACTAGAAATCACATGTTAATTGTAAGATTTGTTTTATATATCTTCATTAAGTTATAGACATGTTAGATCTCGGCTTGTTACCGTTGTATCTCAATTTGACATATTTTTGCTTAGATTTCATACCTGATTTAGGATAATTTTACTATTTTTTTAAAAATAACTATTTATGTAGACATTGTTAAATTCTACAACATTTATCATATTTTCTGTCATTTATACTCAAAATCTCTCAATTGTGATCCTTTGTTTAACCTAAGATTCTCGAATTTCTCCTATTAGTTGTTGTTTCTTCCATTTTTGTTATGGAGATATATAACAATGCAATTTTTGAAGAAAAAGACTTCTCGGTTCTTAAATCCGGAAACAGAGTCGAGTATAATGATTCTAGGAAAACCAATAGACCTTATGCTGATGTGGTTAAAGCTTTGAATATTGATTCTACTGTGAAATTAAATCTTGAGAGAATACAGGATCAAAGAGACCATATATCAATCCAATACTCAAGTAAAGTTAAGGAATTTCTAACCTAGTCTTTAAAAGTTAAAGTGATTGGCAAGTTCACTTTTCTAGCTTTCCAAAGAAAGAAGTAATGGAACAGTTCTTGTTTTGTTAAAATTTAAAGGCAATTACAGTTTGTTTAAATGGGATTCTCTCCAAACTATAATGGAGTTTGATCTTAAAGAGGATGTATGTAAAATTTGGGCCAGGAACATCTGGAGGTTGGGTAATTCTATAATGAGAGTTGTTCGTTAGATGTCAGACTTCAATGTGAAGTTCGAAAGCCCTATTTCGTTAGTATGGGTCATGCTTGAGAACATCCCAGAATTCATGTATAATTTAAAAATGCTGACTGATATTGCTGCTATGATAGGGGTTCCATACAAAGTTGATTTTCCAAAGAAAAACAGAGCAGTTAATAATGTTTCTTTAACGCTGGTGGAGATGAACGTTTCTAAGAGGATTCACAATCAAATATGGGTTGGCTATGGCAATAACGAGGGTTGCGGGTTAACTATTTCTTACAAAAGCCTTCCATCTTACTCATTTTCTTGTTATCACTTGGGTCATAAGAGTGCTGATTGTTTGAAGTCTCAGAAGATGTTGAAGTAGAGAAAGATAATAAGGAAAATGTTGTTTTATTACCAAAAACAAGTGAAAATGTTTACAAGATTTCTGATACAAACAAAAAGTTATACAAGTTCTAATCTGGTCTATATTCCTAAACTCAAATCCATTGTTGTTGAAAAAAAAGCTTCGACTTCCACGGATTTAAACAATATTGCTGGGAACCACAAGGATGTCTTGAGTTCTACTGAAGTTAACAAAGATGATGTTGCTGCTCAAAATGTAAAAGATGTCCAAAGTGCCCAGTTAAATTCTTTGAATGGAAGCAGAAATCCTTATTCTGAGGAAGACATAGAAATAATAGAAGCATTAAAAAATATGAACAAAGTTTTTGATTCAAAACATACTGAGGATTATAACAATCTATGTTCTGGAAATGAATCTCCTAAACAAGGAAACATATGTGGTTATTGTGCTTCTCAAGTCAGGATGATTAGTTTGACCTCTACTACTAATCAGGGCTTCAACAACATTATGCAAAAGAATTTAAAATCGGTCAGTAAGGTGAAAAGACCAAGCAAAAGAGTTTTAAAATATCTGTATTTTTCAAAGATCAATAAAAAATATAAGTGTTTATCTGATAATGATTAAAGACCTTAATTAGAATGTTCGTGGTGTTAATAACAATTCTACAATTGGTATGTTGAAATATATTATTTTTAAGGAGAAAGTTAAAATCCTTACTATTCAGAAGCCTATGGCAAAGATTGATGTGAAAAGTGATGTGGCTTCTAGATGGGGTTTCCTAACAATTATTCTAAAACTTCTAATAAGATCTGGATGTTATGCATTGAGGATATCAGTGTTAACATTCTTGTTAATCATGAGCAATGCCTCCATATGGAGGTATGTTATCTTGGGATTAATAGCAATTTTTTGTTAACCGTGGTTTACGGTAAGTGTCAAAGGCTTCTTAGATGTGATCTTTGGGTTGAGATTAGAAGATTTTCTACTGAAAATAAAGCTTGGCTTACCATGGGTGATTTTAATGTGGTGGCCTCGATTGATGATAAAATAGGTTGTACTGCTCTTTGCCAGAACAATATTGAAGATTTTTTGGATGTCATTAGTGACTGTCACCTGGAAGACGTTGGGTTTGTGGGCTCCAAATTCACTTGAAACAAAAATTTAAAATGGAAGCGGTTAGATCGTGTGATGTTCAACACTAACTGGTCTGACATTTTCAATACTACTCATGTTATCAACATGGTCAGAACCTATCTGACCATGCTCCTCTTCTAATCACTTCTTCTGTTTTAAATTCTTCTTCAAATCTAAACAATAACAAAAGTTTTAAATTCTTGAACATGCGGACTATTGATGAATCTTTCTAAGTATTGTTGAACAAAATTGGAATCTTAACATTAGAGGTCTCCCTAATGATTTTTTCTGGTTCAAAATTAAAAGGCTTAAAACGTGTTTGAAGACTTGGAACAGAAGCCATTTTGGGAATATTTCTTAGCAAAACCAAAGAGGCTGAGAAGAATGTGAAAATCATGGATGCTATTCATCAAAGGGACAATAACAGTGATTCTAATGGTGATCTAAAGAAATCTCTTGCTTTGCACCTCAAGGCTCTCAGAATTGAAGAAGTATTTTGAAGACAAAAATGTTATAACTCATGGGTTAAGGATGCAAATAGTAACTCTAAGATTTATCATGCTTATGTTGATAAAAAAGAATAAAAAACTCTATTAAGGGTATTAAAGATAGGGATAATTGGTGCTATAATACTGTTGATATAGGTAAATCTACAGAGAACTACTTTAAATCTTAGCTGTCTTATAATCCTTATAGCAGCAATGAAGAGAAGGAGGATTTGATGTCCAATGCTATCTTTGAATCCATTCCCAATCTGGTTACAAAAGATGAGAATGATTGCTTGATGATGCCTGCAAATAAAGAGGAAATTTGGGACACTATTAGCAGCATGAAGAAGGATAGTGCAGCAGGTTTAGATGGGTACAATATTACTTTTTATAAAATCTGTTGGAAAATTATTAAATGTGATCTGTGCACTTCTATTAATTCATTAATTAAGGGGTATAATTTGCCTAAAGGCATGTTTACTACTGTATTAGGCTTATACCTAAGACCTCTAACCATATCAATTGGACTAACTATAAGCCATAAGCCTATGCTCAATGATGAAAAGAATTTTCTCTAAACTTATTAATACTAGACTCTCTAAAATTATTTCTCGTATTATTCAAACAATCAGGAAACCTTTGTTAGAAATAGGTATATTCATGAGAATATTCTCATTGCCAAACAGTTTGGCTTATGACCTTAATAGGAAGCCAAAAAATGGAAATATTCTGATTCAATTGGACATATCAAAAGCATTTGATATAATATCCTTCTCTTTCATAATTAAAGTCCTTACCCTTTTTGGCTTCTCCAATAGTTTTATTAACTTGATATCTAAAATGATTAGAGAGGTCAGTCAGTCTATTCTAGTCAATGGGAATATTTATGGTTACTTTCAAACCAAAAGGGGATTGAGGCAAGGTGATCCCCTGTCCCCAAGCCTCTTTATAATTGGTGAGGAAGTTCTGATTTGGGGTCTGTTCAATTTGTTTAATTCAAACAAAGCTATGCATTACGCATCTAGATCAAGCATTCTTGTCCCTTGTACTACTTTTGATGATGATATTATTGTATATACTAATAGCTTACCCTATTCTATTGAGTTGTTAAGAAATTCTTTAGACATGTATGAAAAGGTCTCTGGTCAGTACATAAACAAAGAAAAAACTAAAATTATTACCTCAAAGAAGCTTCATCAATGCAGAATCCATGGACTGGAACAACACTGGCTTTAGTACTGAGAACCTTCCCATAAGTTATCTTGGTATCATCCTGCACAACAACAACAGAGCTCAAAATTATAGCCTTCTATTAGACAAGATTAATGCTAAACTCATGGAATGGGACCCTAAATTTCTATCATATGGGGGAATGTTATCTTTAATTACAACTATCGTAATGGATATCCCTTATTATTGGATGCAGAACTGTCTGCTTCTTAACTGCATTATTAAAATATTAGAAAATATTTTTAACAAGTTTCTCTGGAGATCAAAGTTCAATGAAAACAATATTCATTGGACTTCTTGGGAGAAACTTTGTTTCTTTTTGAAGAAGGTGGACTGAATATTAGAAGGTTAAAAGATATTTAGAACACTTTCTCTCAAAAACTTTGATTTACCTACAGAAGGAATAACAATCTTTGGTCTAGAATGATGCATGATATTTATAATACAAATACTTATCCTTTGAAAGCAAATTTAAAAAAAAACTGGTTGACTAACCTGGAGACGTCTTGTAGGAATCAAGGTTGTTGCTGAATTTAATATCAGGTGGCTTCTGGGCAGGGGGGACATGGATTTTTAGACTGAAAACTGACATACCTTATCTCCTATCTTGGATTATAACCAGCCAGCCATCAACTGGTTTTTGGAAGCCAAAGTTAACTCCTTTTGGAAGGCTGGCAGATGGGAGTTTGAGTCCCTTAATGGGTTTATACCTGAAAGCAGAATCATTCAAGTTAATAAGTTCAACGTCAACTCTAATGTAGAAGATGAAATGATCTGGAGTCTATCTATTGATCATAACTTCAACATGAAGTGCATTTGGAATAACATTAGGCATACACAATGCTTCAAGTTTCTATAGGAAAATTTAGGCCACCATCACTCCCATGAAATTTTCTTTTATGTTTTGGAAACTAATGCATAATTTCATTCATATTGACTCTGTTTTGTAAAATAGGCATCTTCATATGGCATCAAAGTGCCAATTTTGCTCCAATTGTGAAAATATTAATCATCTTCTTATTAATTGTGTTTATGCCTGGAGTATCTGGAGGCATTTTAGTAATCTCTTCAACATTAAGGTTGAAAGATTTATGACTCTAAACCATGTTGTTCACAACTGGTTCCGGTCTTCGACTTAAAAAGTCCATATCGCCCATTCTGCGCTTGCTATAATTTGTGGGGTGATATGGAATATTCAAAATAATGAAAAATATAAAGACTCTGGTCTTAGTCTATATACTTTAATTATCATGATTAACAAAATCATTTTGGGTTTGGACACTTCTAATGTTCTTACTAGCAAACACTGGTACAATGTTAGCAATGTTGGTTTGTCATTAGGTTGTCTGTCCTCTCAAAATATTTGTAAAACTAATACTTACATTAAGTTGATTGCTCCTGTGACTGGCAGGATGAAGCTAAATATTGACGCCTTTGTCTCAAAAATGGAGAGTCTTGTGGATCTTTGTTTTTTAGCGACAGTGAATGTGCTATCGTTAATGGTTCCAACAAATCCTTTGGCAAGCTAACCCTTCTGGTTGCTGAAACCAGAGCCTTGCTTGAATGATTGCTGATCTGCAAGGAAAAGAACAGGGTGAATGTAGATATAGAGACAGATTTTTTAACGTTAATTAACATCATCGCTAAATGGAAGAATCCATGGTACCTTCACTCCTTAATCTCCATTTGCAGAAAGCTGATAATGCCTTTTATAACTTTAAACTTTGTCTCGCGAGTCCAAAATAGAGTTGCAGACTGGCTCACCAAATGGACATTTAAATGCAAAGATAAATTAAACTTCTCTCATTTCAATACCCCAAACCCTCTTCTTGCCATTGTCTTTCTTGAAAGCTTGGGGTTAGGCTATGTTTGCTCGCCTTAGTAATGTGAATTTTGGTTTGTTGGTTGCTGCTATTTCGTTTGTTTTACTTGCAGATTGGGAGAAAGCTATTTGGAATGGTCAATTAATTGGTGGAAGGCTCTGAAAAATCGATTTGGTGCTCAGAGTGCAGGAATGAGGTGGGATTGAAAGTGATCTGGGCTAGAAGTGAAGGATTGGGTTTGGATTGAAATCGATTTGGGGTTGAGGGCTGATTGAAGGATTTCAAAGTTGCAGAATGGAGTTGTTTTTCGTAGAGGATTGAAAATTCTTCATCTTCCTAAAGTCTTGCTGTCCATTGCAGAGTTGAAGTGAGGATTCGTTAGTGGTGTTCTTAAAGAAATAAAGCTTCATGAAGCTTTGTTTCTAAATTTAGATATAAGATTAGGATTTATTTGCTTTTATCCCTTCAAATGTCTTAAAGTTCTCACGGGCTCCTCAAATTGTTGAAAATTTTCAATTTTAGTAATATAGTTCTTCATTTGCTTTAAAAAAATACTCAAAATCTCTTAAATTACCGAGGTACCAAACCGGAATAACAAATATTATATTATATTTATTATTAACTTATTCATATCTTAGTTATGTATTATAATAAAATACAAGAGGTTTTTTATAATAAAATACAGAATCATTAAATTGATAAATTTATCATTTTTTACAAATCTTAGTTTTCTCTTTTAGTTTTATTTTTATTTTTATCGATTTATATGTTTTCTTTTTTGTTCCAGTTTTTTTTTTATTTCAGTGTATGTGAATTTTATAAACTGGAATTTTATTGTTCGATTATAGAATTATAGAGAGAATATCTGCAATTTTGAGAACCATATTAAAGTTTATTTCTATAGTTAAAAGACTATTAATTTCAATTATCCAACATTATTTTCCTTTGATAACCCATGAAAAAATCAATTGCAGGGGTTTAGCGATAAACTTCAAGGTCATAAAAAATATTTTTTTTTTATTTTAAATTTTTTGTTTATGGCCATTGTACAAAAATCGTATCAGTGTGAACTTTGTGAAGTTTGTTTGTAATTTATCGTAAATGCATATTTGTTTTATCAAAATTTTTTTGGGGGTTTCATGTTGAAATAGCTGAAAACTTACGTATGTGGATGATATGATGGAAAGAGAAAAAGGATAAAGAAAGAGAAAAGATGAAAGAGAAAATTGGTGTTGTAGGTAATAGTATTTTTTTAAATTTATTTTGAAAGTGAAAGGTAAAATTAAATTTAAGCGATGAATAAAATTTGTATTTTTTTAAATAATAGATCCACCAAAATAAAAAAATACTATTAATTTATCCCTCTCTTGGTTTTGTTTTGTGTATAAATTTTTAATCTATTAACCAAGTATTTAGAAAAGTAATAAATTAAACAAATAAATATTAAACAATCACAATATAATAATTAATTAACTAAATTTTATTTTAAACAAAAGGTTAGTTAAAAATAATAATAAAAATAATACGGGTACAAAGGCTTATACGTATAATATTTCTATAAATAAATATATTACTAATATATTTGATACGAAAATTATTAGTTGAATAATCACGGTTTTGATAGATTATATAACATTTTATTGTATTCATAAAATTTTGAAATTTTGAAATATTTACTATTTTTTAATTTTTTATAGAATTATGTTATTCGTTGGTATGTACGAATACAACAGTGACGTTGTTTGTGGGAAAAAATGGTATAATGTCTTTCAAATACCATTAAGTAATAGTTGCAAACTTATTTACACTAAATCAATATGCTCAACAAAGGGCACCAGATATTTCACACTAAAGAAACCGTGGGTTTTCATAAGGTTTGGAAGCTTCAACATATAGGCATTTAGATTCATCTTCTCCACGATCTCATATGGTCCAACCTTCTTAGTTGCAAGCTTATTATACTCATGTGCTGAACAAGAATCCCTCATTAAAGAAGCCCACACAAATTACCCTACCTCAAACTCGACCAACCGACATCTATTGTGAGCAGTGTGTTTGTCTTGGCTCTGCTAGTGCTTCAACGCATCATGATTAGTGTATTGCATAAAATCATTTTAAGCGAGATACACAATCCAATACTTCAATGTCCCAACCACAACATTGAATTCCATATTTTAAGTATTGTAGTTGAGTTGTAGTCATTGAACTTCTCACTGATATACGCCATATGTCACCTAATTGGCTGTGTACAACCTCAATACCTAGTCCAGATGCATCACAATGCAACTCAAATCCCTTAAAGAAATCAGGTAAAACCAGAACACATGCGATCGTCAATCGTACCTTAGTCTCTTCAAAAAACGATGTCGGTTTGAGAGTCCAACAAACATCTTGTATTTTATACAGTTTATAATGGTTGTAATGATGGTACGAAAGTTATAGATGAACCTTCGATAGAACAAAATTAGCCCATGAAATGAACGAACTTTAGTAATAAATGTATGAGTTTGTCAATCAAATCTGCTAACACTTTGGAGACATCAATTAATAGAACATTATTCCAAATAACATACCCAAGGAATATAAAAAAATATATCATAACAGAAAACTTGATGATTTAGTTATAAAACTTATCTTGCCTCAAAACTAACAATACTTCTGGCAGGTGCTGAAGGTGCAAGAATTCGTTATACTATAAATTAACACATCATCAAAGTAAACAACTAAGAAATTTCCAATGAATGAACAATATATTTGATCCATTACTCTCATAAAACTACTATGGGCCTTAGTAAGACCAAAGGCATAACCATCCACTATAACAAGCCTTCCCGGGTCTTAAAAGTTATCTTCCACTTATCCTTCAACTGATACGAATCTGGTGGTACATGTTTATTTAAATCCAACATGGTGAACACCTTGTTTCCACTCAATTGATCCAGAAAATAACCAAGTCGAGGAATAGGGAAATGATACCACACTGTGATCTTGTTGATGGCGTGACTATCAACATACATCCTCATCGAACCATCTTTCTTTGGCATCAACAAAGCTGGAACAGAAAATGGACTAAGGCTCTCTAGAATATAACCTTTAGTAAGAAACTCTTCAAGTTGTCTCCTAAATTCCCCTTACTTCTTGGTATTCATTCTGTAGTGCGGTCGGTTTGGAGAGCTAGCTCCAATGAGTGGATCTCAAATATTAAATATCTCGCAACGGAGGAAGTCTAGTAGGTAACTAATCTAGAAAGATATCAGCAAAATCCACTAATAATGATCAAAACTACTCATGTACTTTAACAAACGAATCAATACATTTTATCACAACCAACACATACATATCCTAGCATCAAACACATGCTCTAGAAACTCCTTATGCGCCAATAAACTTCTGATATAAACTTTTGGTACAGAAGGTGGTGGTTTTGGAGAAACTTCTCTGGATGAAACCACTATAATCTTGCTTTTATTTATCATAAAACTATATTGATTCTTCATACCATCATGAATACAAAACCTATCAAACTTCCATTTACATCCTAACAATAGATGGTAAGCGTCTATACTAGTCACATTACACCATGCTTTATCCTTGTAACTACTAATATAAATACTAGAAAATCTTTAGAAATTGTTACTTCACTCGTGTTTTCAACCAGACCAATTTGTAAGGGCTTGGATGAGCTTTAGTCTTCAATGCCAATTTCTAAACAACCTCTTCAGAACTCACATTTTCACAACTACTTGAATCAATCACGAGTTTCCAAACCTTTCCTCCAATGGTGCATGAAGACTGAAATAGGTTATTCATAAGCCAATCATACTAGCCTTAGGCGTCAAATACACATGCCTAATTACCAACAAATGACCTACATTTCCTTCTATATTATTTTCTTCATAATCCGCACCCCCTGTATCAAACACTTCGTCACCAACATCTTCTGTAAACAAACACCTAAATTATGGTGGCCATTTACACTTTGGTGCATGATGTCTCGTCCCATGACACCGAACACACCTTATTCGAGAAGAATTTCCATGTAGAATTGGTGGTGTAGGTTATACCGCAGTAATAAGACTTAAAACCACATTTTGGGGAAACAGCATAGTTGGAACCTTAGCACTATCTCCCTCATACGGTGTATTTGACAATGATTTCTCATGATGTAAAGGATGCTGATATACTTAGAAACTGCTTCCTTAATCCCGATATATAATGAGACACAAACTGATCTTCTGTGTCAGAAAGATCGACACAATGATGGAACTATAAACATAAGAAGTAAATTCATCAATAGATTTTGAACCCTATTTTAAATTATATATTTGTTCATACACAATCCTCGAGTAATTAAAAGATAAAAACTTAGCCCTCATATGTTCCACGAATTTAATCTAAGTCGCGATTTTAGTTTTACCTTGCCTCAAACGAGTCCATTTCAGTTGCTGCCACCTTGATGTAGCCCGACCATGAAATTTGGCTGCAAATAACTGGACCCTTTTATCATTTGAAACGTCTTTGAAGTCTAAAATCTCTTAACTGATGAAATCCAATGAAAATTTAGAATTTCAAGTCTGAAACCTGATTCTCATCGATTGTTTGGGATGTGAATGTGACCACTATTTGGAAGCTATTCAAAACTTAGATCGCGAAGATTTTGTGGAGGTAAATACATTTTTTCTAAAATCATTTCTTTTTTCAAACAGGTTCACGTATACGCTATCTTCTTTCCGAGACCCTTTGGTTGATTATTTGGGCATTGAACTCGAAACCCAACGGTAACTAGTTTGTCAAACGCCTCCAGTAACCAGTTCACACGATTCCCCAACATCTCAACGGTGTGCTCCAGCATACCAAAAATTTCTTCCTAACTGAACGGTGTGCTCCAGCATACCAAAACTTTCTTCCTGACTGTTTACCATGACATTAAAAAATTAAAGACCATAAACCTCAGTCGTTGAAAACATATTCTTTTTACTCTAGTTTCTCAGAGGCATGATTCCTGGATTCTACGTATGAATATCAATGAATAAATAGATAGATAAAATTCTATAGAGAGAATAAAAATACTGAAATTGTAGTAATAAAAATATATTATTCAATAAAAACTATCTTATACTTTGGGTAGATGATGACTTATATAGGGAACATCCAAAACCATAATCGAACATTATAGAAATGAATTGAACATATTAAAATACAATCACACCGAATCCGGATACAATCCAAATTCCTTTTCCAACTGAATTACTTTGCTAATCTAACTTAAATATTAAAAAAACAAGAAAATAGGTGTTTGGACCCCTAAACATTAGAATTTAGAGACCAAACTTCGTGACCAGTCTTTCGGTCTCCGTCAGACTTTTGAAAATTGTTGGACTCACTAGATGGTAAGTTTCAATATTAATTTCTCTCAAATCTGATACCTAAGTGTAGAACAAAACCCGTTTGCGTTATCTACTAGAGCACACTAATTGTGAGGCTACTCAATTACATCATTTTTATCCAAAACATGTAGAACACCATTTGAACAACCAATGATCCTTGAGTATCTACTAATCCATCAATTAAGCAATCCATCTTGATCTCTGAAACTAGATCTTCACAGTTTGGATAGATGATTCTCTTTGTAAGATTACCTGTAAACATTTGAAAGTATTAATTATAACATACATGAAGCAAAAGAAACTTGATAGTTCTTTCAGTCACTAAGAAGCAAATAACATAAATCTAAACTTTCTAACAACACGGCAGCTTTCAGAGAGTTTAAGGTCTTAATGGTGTCACAATCTAGTCTCATCTTGACTCTAAGAGTCCATAGGGCTAGCCAATCAACTGTCTGATTTTGAACTTTAGGAATATATTTAATTGTCATAGCGGGGAGGATACACTTTCTACAACACTTAATAGTGTGATGCAAGTTCCAAGGAGAACTTCCCATATCTAACATATCAATGATGGGTTTTGAGTAAGATTCCAAGTTAACATTTCTAAAGTTTTTGAGATTATATATAATAAAACTATCTAATAGGGGGCTTCAGCAATCAAAGGGGAAACTTTATTATAGATCCATAAGAATGAATCATATTCCCATTGCTATCTTTAAACAATCCAACACCACGAGATTCCCAATTCAAAGAACAAGAGCCGTCATAGTGAAACTTTATTCTAATGTTGTTTTTTATCAAGATTATAAACTTGTTATGAAAGCCAAATGATTTCATAACATTAAAATTAATCTATATGAAATATTATCAAAACATTTTTCCATATCTATTTTATGAACAATATTTTTACCAATTCTTTTTTTATTGAAGTCATGTATTATTTCTTGGACAAGAATGATCTGGTTATGTATGTTTCTTCTATGAATAAACCCTATTTTCTTAAGGGAGATAAATTTTGAGAGAATTAAGGATACCTTATCATTAATAATTTAGACAAGATTATGTTAAAATAGTGCAAAGACTAATCGGTCTAAAGTCTTTCCACAATTTAAGGTTTTCAATTTGGTAATTAAGCTGATGGTAGTAGCATAAATGCCAGTAGGGCCTATATTACCTTTAAAAGAATATGTAATTGCAAGACAAAGATCATTTTTATGGTGTACAAATAGGTTTGATAAAAGGTTGTGTTAAATCCATCTGGACCAATAATACTATTAATTTTCAAAGCCTTAACAACTTTATGGATTTCCTCTTTTGTTGAAATTGTCATAAGAATATTATTATCAGTTTAGTTAATAACTTGGGAATGATTTCAAGAGAATCATCATAAGTGTTGGCTGGACTGTTATTAGCTAGAAGGTTTTTAAAATATTCAACAACAAGGTCACTCATTTGCTTTTGATCCTCTATCCAAATGTTTATATGTTTGATATCTTTTATTATACCATTGCTTTGTATTTTCCTTAAAACATTATGGAAGAAATATGTATTTTTGTCACCTAATTTAGCCAATTGATGCAGTTTTTTGCTCCCAACAAGCTTTTTTTCTTTCAAAGAGAAAAAGGTGATTGGATTTAGTTTTCCACAATATTTATTTATCATCAAGGTTCTGTGAGACTTGAAATTTGTTTTCACGATAATTGACTTCCTCTTTGGCTTTCATAACAATGTTGAATATATTTCCAAACACCTCATATTTCAAATACTCAAGAGTTACTTTAAATTTTTTTAGTTTTTTTCCAGAATACATGTCAAGGAGGACCAGGGATATTGATGTTCCACGAATCTTAAATAGTTATAAAAAGGTCAGGATGATTGGTCCACATGTTTAGAAATTTGGAGTTGGATTTTGGTTTCAGAAAGTTGTTAACTAATGTTATCAACAATGGGATATGATCAAAGCATGTTTTTGTTGAGTGTGTTACTTGAATTAAGTCAAAACAGTTTCTAAGGTAAGAATTAATCAAAACTCTATCAAGACCTCTCAAATTATTTATTATTTTTCCAAATGAATGTGGACCTAATGAAACCAACATCTTCTAGGAAACAGTCCAAAATTATGTTGTCTATGACATAATAGGCTTGGATACATCCAGTTCTATCCCAGCCTCACAATAGTTGTCTATGACATAATTTTTATTGGGTATCAATATGTCTAATGGAGTATTTAAAGCTTTAACTATATGATTTATTATATTTATGTTATAGAGATAAATGCGAAGATTTGGGAAAGTTACCCGCGCACAGGTAACTGAAGATCTTTTTTATTACTAAAATTTGGTTCGCATAATTAGTCTCACAAAATGATGATCAAAAGACCAAACATTTCATTTTCACAGTGTTTTTAAATCATTTAAGCTTGTTAATTTGATAAAAATATGCCTTTTATCTAATATGAATATATTAACTTCATCTTTGATTTTCAGTTTATCAAGAATTTTTTTAATTGGTAGTAATTTAGGTCTACCTACTGCAAATTTAGCAACTAGAGTATATTTAGAAGCACTGAGAAGAATAAACTTATCTTTTGCAGTAAAGGTTATTACTTTGAAGCCCCATTTGCTGTTGATGGTTGCCTCCTCATGAATGATATTCTTGCTATTGTTGGTAGGGCGAGATGCTTCCTTGTAAGACAACTTATTAGTGTGAATTTGAGAGCTTGTAAGATTGTTGTTTAATTGAGGAAATTTAGTATCTTATTTCCCTATTTCTTCCGATTGACTAAAGGTTTTGCTTAATATTTTTTCTTGGGTCTCATTGCTAGAAGACTATTTAATAATTTCCATTAATGAGTCAACTTCTATCTTTCACTTATTTTATTTTGTCTTCTCAAATTTAACAAAAGGAATAAGGATTTAACCTTGTATGTCGATTATGTTAAAAAAACCCCAAATCCTGAAACTCTTGATTTCTTGAAAACTTGTTGAGTAGTCTTGAAATAGCGGTGATACCTTTGGATTTGTTGATTGAAATCTCATACACAATATTCTAGTTATGTTAATCTCTCTCCCTAATGTTGAATGTTTGATCTTAATCTTAAAATCTATTTCATTTTTTTTTGTCTAGGAGAGAGATATTCTGAAACACCTTGATGGACAAAAAGTTCAATCAATAAGATATTGTAATTGCGATTTCTATATTATCTCGAGACTTCAAAGAATTTTAGATTGGCTCAAAGGAAAATTTTCCCAAAAGAAAAAAAGGATTTGTTTTTTTAAATTTTGGAGCCCTAAAACTCATTCCGAAGCTAAAAACATAATCAGATAATTATGATTTTTACTATTAAGAAGTTATTTTTTCTTAAAAATGAACTGTTAATATAGCATTATAACTTATACGTCTGAAAAATAAACTTTTTAACTAACATTTTTTATTTTTAACCAATTCTATAACAAAAGAAACTCCAAGAAATATATATTACTATGTAATTTATCACAAATTTGTCAAGCAAATAACACAAATAAAGGAAAAACTGAAAAGAACACATGATTTAACGTGGTCCGACAATTGTCTACTTCCACGGGCGCCACCAGAGAAAAGTGTTTCACTATGATAGAAAAAAGGGTTACAGATTTTGAGATTGTATTTTTGTGTAGTCATAGTAATCTATTTATATAGAATAAATAAAATTACTAGATAATGGTCCTAATTGGCTCATATACACAAGACCAAAGATGACATTACCCATTTTAGCTTCACTGTTAATGATACAAAACTGTACCGCCGAACACGGTACACTGTCAAGGCACAATGAAACTATCACAAGCACAGAATTGTATGTGCGAACACATTACACTATCAAGGCATTATTCGACTCATTCACAAAAAATCTTCCCCTTGATACGGATATCCTTTCTTCACTATCAATAAAAAAACTTCTCTTCTTCTGACTCACCAAATTCCCTAAGGAATTCACTCTATACTACGAAAAATAATCAAGTTTAGGTACTCCCTAAAATTTCAAACTGATACTGCCTTGGTCATGATATCTGCTGGATTATCGTGTGTAGACACTTTCTTCACATCAACAATTCCCTTTGATATTATATCACAAACAAAATGATACTTGACATCTATGTTTTTTGTATGCTCGTGGTACATCTGGTTCCTTGTAACGTGTATGACGCTTTGACTGTCAGAAAACACATTTGTAGTAGTCCTATCCAAGCCCAAATCTGACACCAAACCTTGCAACCATATTTCCTCTTTAACTATAATATAATTCATTTTAAGGACCCTAACTTCATCATTTTTATCAGTTGATCTGCTTAAAGTTTGAGCATTACTTTTATCTAAGTTCTGATATTTATTTGCTTTGGTTTTTTTATTTCTCTTCTTACATTGTTGACTATTATATCTAAGATGATTACACTCTAGACAATACAATATGATGTCCCCATATATAATAACTATACATGAACCATCATAGTCCCCGAATTTAATCTATAACGTTTTATTAATAGGCTTGGATTCCAGTTCTATCCAAGCCTCACAATAAAATAAACGAACAAACATTTTATTCATGGTTATTAGGTCTTTAATTATAGAGTTTAAAGTTATACAATATATCGCCCATATATTAGTGAGATTTGATACCATCTTATTCTAACCACCTAGATATCGTATCTTTTACTAAGTCTTCTAGAGTTTTGAGTACTTAAATGGCTAGTGGGCCAATGTTGACGTGTATGACTACTTACACCCTTACTGTACTCCTGCTTGCTGAGAGCAACATCCATATTACCTCCCCTAATACAACCACATTTTATTTGGTGAAGCCATTAAAGATTCTCCGAGATGGATTCAACATTGGGGCGCCTCTTATATTTCGTAAGTACTTATGTACAATATATTATTTTAGCAACATTTTTACCAAACCTAGACTCATTTGTGGCAACCATAATGAGGTTTACTTACGAGCTAGTACTAGAAAGACTTTTTTAAAACCAAAAATCTGAACCATTTGTCACCCTTTGTTGGTCCCAAATAATGTTATGTTATTATGGCTACTTACGGATCAACATGTATATGTCTCACCCCCTTGGAGTGTGGTTGTACGAAGCAAATCTGGATACTCTATCAATTCAAATCTTTCACAAGCTCAGCTAGAAGAGTATAAAATACAATTATTGGACAAAGTCAAATCATTTCAAGACGAAAAGGAAACTTTAGCTGAAGTGGTTGCCCTCCAAACTGAGAGGAACATATTATCCAACAGGCTTACATATATAAGGTCTAAGGTCTACATCCAGCCGGATGCTAAGAGGACATGGTATGCTGACATTAATTTCAAAAGGTCTTATGGAGCGGATCGAGGCTATCATGGTTTGAGAAGGTATAGCCAAGTTAGAAATCATTATCTATCTCCTAAAACCATTGGAAGTGAGGAACTTTTGTATTTTCGTAGATGAAGGTATCATGGAAATAATTATGAGAATAATAGACGTATGCATCATTGAAGGTCCATGGGAGAGATGAAATCTTTAGAGTGTCTCATATGGACGACGAAGCTGAGCAGCGAAGGGCAGCGCAGTATATGACTAGGAAACGTCAACGTATCAGTTAATTTGGCTAAGGTATTGGCTACATTCGTTTGTAAGTTTTTCCTAAAATCGAGAAACTACTTATACAAGAATATTGTCATCTGAACCATTGTTTGCTTTGAATGTGAAGCTTTTGGTCAAACCGACTAAGTCCATCTGTCAAGAAGCCTTTTAAAACTCCATTGGATGCTTTGGTTAGGAGAAGACTGGTAAAGTTGAGCGTGACCATAGCTCTCGGGGATTTTGGACGATGTGAAGGCTACTTTAGTCCAAAGGAAAATGGATGAGGTAAAGTCTTCACTAGCCAAGTTGTTCTTTCCTAGACTTGACTTATTTATGTGTGACTAATGGTATAAAGTTTCATTTATTATCATTGGATCCTGTTAGAAACATAATAAGTTACTTATTTTTACAGCACAAGTGGTTATTGTTGTTAGAAGTTTGTTATATTATTTTTTGGAGAAATATTGGAATGAGGCATTATATATAATCATCTTTGGACTTCAAAGAATATGACAGAACTTTCATATGTGTGACATATATTAAAATTAGAAAAAACTTAATACATGTATTCTTGGAAAAACATAGAGTTATCTTAGAAGAATAATGCGTGAGATCTAGAACTTTGAGTTTTAATGAGCACTATTTTTTTGTTATTTTAATCACGTATACTATTGTTATTATTGAAGTCTAATAGTCTTGAAAGAACGACCATAACAATTATTGGGATGGCGAGGTGTCTGTTAGTTAATACTAAGCTTCCGATGCAATTTTAGCCTGAATCATTAATGACTGTCTGTTACCTTATAAATAAATGCCCTTCTACTACGATGGGCTTGAAGACTCCACATGAACTATAGAATGGGAAGCATTCAGATTATTCAAATATGAGAGTATTTGGTTATGTTGCAAATGCACACATCAGACATGACATACTACAACCAAGAGGAATAATAAATGATGGCTATCATTAAAGATAATAAAAAAAATTAAAAAACAATCGGGGTGACGAGAGTCAGATCCTTACCAATAGGCATGAAGTATTTATTTATTGGATATCTGGATGTCAAAATTTATAAGTTATGGTATCCTGAAGTAGGTTATTGGAAGTTTCTAATTATAAAGGGGTTAGCATTAAATGAGAATGAGAAATATGGTTTGGGTAGTGAAATACTTGAATCCTAACCTGAAGGAAGTGAAACATTTGGGATTGAGGTGGAGTCAATGGGTTAGAACCTGATAGTGGCTTAAGGGGATCTGAGAAAACAAATATATTGAGACAAGAAGGGTGTATTTATATGGAAGATAGTTGATATCAACATAAAAACGGACATGATCAAAAGATTCATCCGAGCTCGTCATATGTACGAGTATACCGAACTAACAACTTTCATATTGGCTGCGACATCTGAGGTTATTCACTTTGAGCTTGAGAACTTCAGGAAGACAAAGAAATAATAAAACCTAGTGGTTTGTTTCCATGAACGAAAAAATGATTTCGCGTCACAAGAAAAACATACGGGATCTTATTGATAAACCTGAAGGTCATATCCTCGTTGATTGCAAATAGATTTTCAAAAACAAAAACAATTATAGGATTGAATTGGTTAGGTACAAGGACATATTGTTTCCCATAATATTCACTCAACATGATGATGTGGATTACATTGCGATATTTTATTTTATAGTGAAACACAGTTCAACCAGGATCCTACTTATAATGAGTGTCAAGTATTCCACAAAGTTAGATCAGATAGACATCATGAAAGGTTTCCTACACAAGACCATTGAGGAAACCATCTACATGAAGCAACCTAAAGAAATTAATTCCTTGAAATAAGTATTGAAGAGCACGTTCGAGATGAAAGTGGTGGGCTCAACCAAGAAGATTCTTGGGATGGAGAAGATTAGAGATGGAGAAAGAAGAACCTTGTTTCTATCACATAAAGACTTTTTGAGGAAGATGCTTGATAGGTTTAATATGAAAGAGACAAAACCAGTCAGCTATCTTATTTTTCAAAATTTTAAACAAAGATCTTTAACGTTGATGTTGAAGATGTGAAGATAAAGAAAATGTAATATATTTTTAATCCAATAATGTAGGAATTATAATGTATGCCATGGTTGGTAGTAGACATGATTTGGCTTATGTTTTGAGCTGGGCAATCAGATTCATGTCGAAGCCATTATAGGAACATTGGCAGGATGTTATGTGGGTTCTGAGGTACAATAAAGGATCTACTAGTGTGGGAATGGTGTATGTAAAGACTGGTTTAGGACTAAAAGGTGTTGAGGGTTTTATTATTTATGATTATGTTGGTTGTCTAGACACTAAGAACTCTTGGACTGAATATGTGTTTGTGTTGTTCAATAGTAATATAAGTTGGAAAGCTAATCTTCCACCCGTAGTAGAATTTTCCTTTATACAAGCTGAATATATTATCTTTACCGAAGTAATAAAGAAGGCTATATGGTTAAGAGGAATGTTGTGGGAGTTTGGGATTCAACTAGAAGTTCTGATGGTGCACTGTGATAACCAAAGTGAATACACTTGTCAAAAAATCATGTATTTTATGAGCGGACTAAGCACATTGATGTTAATTTTCATTTTATATTATGTATTCCTTAACATGGAAATATATCACTGGAAAAGGTTCATACGAATGACAACCCAACATACATGCTTACTAAACTGGTGATAATGAACAAGTTCAATCATTATTTGGACTTGGTTCATATCTGAAGCATCTAAGGACCCTGTCGGGAGTATGAAGAGCTGCAATTGTTTTTTTTATTTTAAAATCAAAACCAAGGTGGAGAATTATGAAAGTATGGTTCAGACTTGGAGGGTAAAAACATAACTGATTGAATGCTTTAGCTGTATCAGCCTAAGAATCATCAATGCATCAAGTTCTTTAGCTAAGGTATTCGTTACATCGTTCTGGAAGTATTTGGTAAAGATGATAAACTGTTTACACCATAACGTTATCATCTAAGGCATTGACTGTGTGGACTATGAAGCCATTGGTCAAACTAACCAAGTCCATATTCCCGAAAGCCTTCAGCAGAGACATTGGTTGCTTTAGTTATGAAGAAATTGGTAAATTTGAGTGAGGCTATAGGCTTGGGGTTCTTCGGACGGGACGAAGGATATCCAATGTACTTGAGTTGTTTAAGTCTTATATTAGAAACATAATAAGTTATTTCTTGTTATAATATAAATGGTTATTTCTATTAGGAGTTTGTTGCATTTTGTTTTGAATAGATATTGGCATCAATTATTATAAATAATGCTCTTTGGACTTTGAAAAAGATGAATGGACATTGGTGAGTGTGTAATAGATATTAAGAGAGAAAATATTTTGTATATCTTTTTCTTTAGAAAAACAGAGAGTTATCTTGGAAGAGTATTGTGTCAGCTCTAGAAGTTGGAGTTTCTCAAAACACTATTCTCTGTAATCATAATATAATTTTGTTACTATTGAACAAGCAAAGATTAACATTGTTGTGGCTCGCAGTGGATGTAGGTAAATTGTCAAACCGCTATAAATATTTTTTATTCTACTTTCTCATACTTTGTTATTAGTTTCATTATATTTTTAGTAGAATTGATGCGTTTTTAGTGACATAGTTCTTGGAACAATAAATTTTACATCTAAGTTGATCAAAAAAACTTGTTAAAACCATCATAGTGTCTTTCTCACTCAAAATGTATCACCTTCGGTGAAGTAAGACATGATTTAGAGGTCAACACCACTTAAGGGCCATGAGTCATTGCTAACGCTCAGCTCCAATGAGGAAGCCCGAGTATAACCAACCTTGTCCGAGTTTGTTCTCTCAAGCCACGTGTAGAGACCTTGCCCCCGAGCCATATGTCTAGCCCCAATAGCATCCTCAGCCAACAAACAACATGCTCCATAACCATGGACCTATCTTCCCAAACCTCATCCAAACCACACTCCTCATCCGACCACAAGTCAAGCCAAGGTTTTGGACCTAACGTACGTAACTACTTCGGGTACAACCATTTTTCCTCTTATGGAAATATATTCTCATTGAACCCCTTTTATCAAAATCTAGAGTTGTTCCAATGTTACAATCTAAACCCAAGGCCGAAGCGATAGTGTAGAATGCCCTTATTATAATCTAAGGTATAACTTAGCCATGTCACTTGTCGTTGCAGATATCTTAGTTGGAGACTTGGCATCCAAATTCGATCACTAATGGATAAATATGGTAGCTCGCTGAATCCGCAATATCATATATAAAAATTTACAAACGCACTTACTTGTTTACCCTTCATTTTAATGAATATATAGGAAACATCGTAACTTGGTTTAACCATATTCCTCTGTAGTCCATCTAAAGTTTTGATGTATTTTTTTATTATGTTTAAGAACCAGTTTATTGTAAGCAATATATTTAAATATGATGATAAATTTATAATAATTTATAAACATAATAACAATAATAATAGTCTAAAATAGAGAAAATTAAAACGAAATGACATGTGACACCACATGGAGCATACCAATGGTTTGTTCATAAAGAGCTTCAGGTTTTTGAAGAATGAAAAGATGGAAGAAGTGAAAGATTTGATGAAGAACGGCGTCTTAGACTGTTTTTGTTTCGAAAGAGAAGTCAAATAATAAGGCCATCCTAAAGTCTTTTGATATTTAAGATGATAGAAAGAGAAAAACAAAACATATTATGTTTTATTATGTCGATACAATTTCCTCTGTTTAATGTAGTCAATTAGTAGTCTATTGTTGGGGTTATTAATGAATTTTTGAATTTATAATTTGGTGTGTATTAAAAAACACTCATTTTGTTTTCCAAAAAATGAAGACATAATTATAAAACATTAAGACATTACAAACTGAAAAACAAAAAACAGATTGTGTAAGAAATACCTAGATATAATATACATCTTTCGTATCTTCAAAACATAAACCTAAAGTACGATGCTAGCTAAGGTGTATGAGTTAGAGCTTTAGGAATTTATTATTTTAAAGATACGGGTTTATGTCAGTAGATACAAATTTGAGCTTAAGTAAATTGGATTAGATTTTAATTATTGATACGGTCTAGCCCATAAAATTTTTAAATAGTAAATAGTAAATATTAAAATCTTTGTGACACCTGGCCAAGCAAATGACTAGAGATGTAAAATGGTATTATTTAACTAATTTTTGGGAGATCAATGGTAAATCCTAAGCAATCACACGATCAGAGGAATTGGAAATGTAAAATTATAAAATGTAAAAACAAATATAAACGTAGGGAACTATTGGGCTGGACCACAACATTGTATAATATCTGCTTATGATCTTCACACCAATGAAAATTATGGTTTGGTCATTATTCAAATAATCTTAAAACGTGATAATTATAATGAATGGGCATGAGCGATGCGCACAACTCCTCAAGTCAATAATAAATTTGGTTCCATCGATGGTTTCATTTCTGTGCCACCAGATGATTAAGCGGATTTCAAATATTGGTGAGCAAATAATTCAGTGTCATTTTAGTGGATCCAAAATATTATTGAACCTTATCTATGAACCACACGTTTACACTTGAAGACCGCTAGTGAACTTCAAGAAAATATCGAGGCTCAATTTTCAGTTATTAATAGATTGCGCATCCAACAACTCAAACGAGATTTAACAATATTTGATCAACGAGGGTTAAGTATTTCAACATATTACGATAAATTGAATAAGGTTTGGGATGATTTGAATGATGTTAATCCATATCCCACATGTATGTGTGGAAAATGCACATGTGATATCGCCAAAGAATTAGAGAAGAAACGAGATGAAGAGAAAGTTCATCATTTTCTCATGGGGTTGGATGAACTTTTACGAACATCTACGCTCGATCTTATTATTCCAGGATCTTTTCCCTAACACTAGAGGTGTTTATCATATTATATCTTAAAAAGAAACAATAAAAACTACTTTAGTTCGAGGAGCAAACAATCATGTGCATGAAGCCGGTCCTCTAGTCGTGCGCACATAGGCCACACCGAGGACTCTTTAAACAAGCTTATCATATTTTCATACTGCAAGAATATAGGCCATAACGAGGACGCTTTCTATGAAAACCATAGTTATCCCGATAAATATCTTGATCAGCCTTGAATCAACGGAGTGGCAAGCCCTGGTCATGACAAAGATGGTCGTGGCCGAGATGATCGTGGCAGACTGTTATACGTAGGTACTCCTTCTGTCTTAGGAATTGTGCATAATAAAGACAAACAAGAAGGGTCGGTGGTACCTACTCTCACTCCTGAACAGTGGGCTACTTTAAAAAATCTGCTCATTTATGTGAAAAATGGTTCATTTGAAGAACTATTAGGTATTCCTCTTAGCAGATGTTGGATAATTGACATAAGAGATACAAATCATATGATAATTAATTTTCAGTGTTAGAATAAAATTTGTGATATTTAGGATTGTTAGATTTGTTTCCCTGATGGGAAACGAGTTGTTGCTGCAAAAGCGGTATTGGTGTAATTGAATTGTACTATGATTTCAAATAATGTTTTATTTGTGTCAGATTTGAACTGTGATATACTCTTTATATCTCATATGATTGATGAGACTAATTGTATTATAAAAAAAATCGGAAAACTGTATATTATTCAGGACCGAACAACCAAAAAAGTGATTGGTATAAGTAGACAGTTTGGTAGAATTTTCTACTTGTAACATGAAGAAATATACATTTTGAATGTCTCTTCTCTGGAGAGTTTGTTTGACATATGCCGTAAGAGTCTGGGACATCCGTCTCATAAAGTATTATATTTCTTTCGTGTATTAGGAATTGATAAATTTAGTAGTTTGAAGAATAATACTAACGACATTTGCTTGCATGTTAAACATATTCATAGTAGTTTTCTTTAACGTTAAAATTTGGAGTATTATTGGATTTCAACTAATTCATATTGATGTTTAAGGGTCTTAACGTACACCTAGTTTGATTGATTTTACATTTTTAACCATTGTTAATAATATTTCTCGTTACACATTGCTTTATTTCTTGAGCTATAAGTAGGATATAGTCTGACTATTTGTTAATATATTTTTGTATGATTGAGGGTCAATTTAATTGTTTCATGAAACGTGTTCGAAGTGATAATGGGGCGGAGTTTAAATATCTTACTGTGTTCTTTAAAGATACTGGAACAATTTATGAGACTTCATATAGTGGGACATCTTAACAAAATTGGCGTGTTGAACGTAAGCATATGTATATTTTAAATGTCACACGTGCTTTACAATTTCAAGATTTATTATCAATTGAATTATGGGGGGATGTATTCTTACTCATGCGTACTTGATTAATCGCAGTCCATCAGTTCTCTTGAAAGGAAAATCTCTACCTATATCAGAAATCTATACCTATGAATCACATTTGGGTATTTTGTTATAAGTTTTATGTTCATAATCGGAATCGTGGTGGTGACAAGTTCGCATAAAAAACTATTCATGGAATCTTCATATAATACCCCTTTAAGCAAAAAGGATGACGTGTGTATTTTCGCAAAATCGGAAGATTATTTTCTCTCGAGATGTTATATTTTATAAAAAATATTTTTCAGTTTTTCAAGAACTCACTGCCCTTGGAAGTCCTACACCACTAGATCTATTTCATATCTTGTTAATGAAAATCATGTGTACGTCATGAGACCTATAACAGCTCAGCTCGGGATGGTTGGGGGTACGCAACCTGTGCCTCTGTTGGTCTTATTGTCTAACCAGACATTTTATCATCTATTAGGCGTACAACAAGTTGATCAAGCTGATACAACCACATTAAACATTACGAGGCGGGCTCTGCAGATTCAAGTTTAGGGTGAAGTTGAACATCTTGGTCGTAGAAAACGGGTGAAATACGAAAATATGTGATTGCGTGATTATCACGTGTACATAATTTGGCACTAGACTCAGAGTTATAAGAATATATATTATATGCCTATATATTATATCATAAATTCTTGTCAGAACGTTAGGGCTTCATGGTCTTCTTTGTTACAATAGTGGGACCATAGTCTTATAAAAAACCTGTTGACAATAGTTGTTCCGATATACAAATAAAAAAGTTACAAGAATGACTTGTCATCATGGGAAATGAATAACATAAGGGTCTCGATTAAATCAAATGTATGTTCATAATGCATTCATTCACGGTCATAAAAATGTATAAATCTTTATGCGTTGCCCTTTTGGTTTTCAACCAATGGATAAAAATCTTGTCTACAAGCTACAAGTTATTTTCAATAGACTGAAACAAGCTCCACGATGTTAGTTTTCCAAATTTTATGGTGCACTGCGTACCCATGTTTTAATCATTCACACTTTGATTACTCTTTTTTTCTTATCATCGTAGTCAGTTTGTGGTTTATATCGTGGTGTATAGGGCTGTTAATGGTTCCTCAGAATCGAGAACCGGACCGAAACCGAACCGGTAAGGACCGGACCGAGAACCGGACCGAATCTTAACGGTCCGGTTCGCGGTTCCATTTTAAAAACCGAAACCGATAAGGAACCGAAATAGTAAAACCGGTAAAAAACCGAATCGATAAACCGATTAGAAACCGATCCATAAAAAACTAATTTGTATATATATATAAATTATATGTTAATATATATATATATAAAGAGTATTGAATACACAAGAAAAAACAAACTTGACTTGGTCTGAATATCTGATATACTGGTGTAAACGAAGCAGTAAAGTTGTATGTATGGAATCCCACATCGCTCAGGTTAAAATGGAAACAAAACCCTTATTGCTATATATACAAACACAAACCACACCAAATAACCAAATATTTCAAAAGGCTTAAAGGAATAACTGCATGGTCCATTTAGCCTTTTATTAGTTAAAATATTTTTTATTGTCGGTCCGACGAACCGGACCGGACCGAACCGAACCGATTTCTTAACGGTTTCGGTTCGGTTCCGATTTAGAGAATCGAAATCTTGTCGGTTCGGTTCGGTCCGAACCGACAAGGTTAACGGTTCGGTTCGGTTTTGTCAAAACCCGGACCAAACCGGACCGATAACAGCTCTAGTGGTGTATGTTGATGATTTAGTCATCGCAGGAAACAAACTGACCTTATCTTGTTGATCTTTCTGCCCATCATTGGTCACTCGCCCGAATCTTTCTTATGCAGTTCAGACTTTGGCTCAATATTTCAAGAACCCATAATGGATCATTGGCAAGTTGCGCTTGGTTTGGTTCGATATCTGAAGGGTTCTCCACGACTTGGTATTCTTCTTAGATCAATAGGTGATCTTAAACACACCGTATGGTGTGATTCATATTTGACTGTTATCCCACTCACCCGATATTCTTTGTATGGATGGTTCATCCGAATTAGGGACTCTTTAATCTTGTGGAAGACAAAAAAGAACATATTATTGCTCACTCTTCAACCAAAGCTGAACATCGTTCTATGACTCTTCTCACATGTGAATTAAAATGGCTAAATGGTCTACTTGGTTTTCTAGGGATCTCCACGGGTCATATATAATTTTATTGCAACAACAATACAACATTACATATTGTCACCAATCCTGTTTTCCACGAATGTACCAAGTACATTGAGTTTGATTGTCATTTTGTGCACGATGAGTATTCTCGTGGTCTGATTACACCTTCTAATATTTCCAATCATGTTCAGCTGCCATATATCTTTACTAAAGTACTCAGCAAAAATCGATTTGATGTATTGATTCCTAAGTTGGGTAATTCTATTTTATATGCGCCAAAGTGAGGGAGATAATAGAATAATATGCAATTATTAAACGAGACTGGATACAATATACGAGGAGACTGCAATTGCATATTATTACAATAGATTGAAAAAAATAGAATACGAGACTCATATTATTAAAGGATTATATATAATTATTAACTGAAACTAAAAATCATAGATATATCATCTCTTATTATAAGTACAAAATAAAACTTCATAAGTAAATAAATGTATAAATTTACAAAAAAATTAAACATTTTTTTTCGTACCCGATAGTGAACGTAGTGAACATTACATAATAAACTTGCGAGATAATTAGTGTGTTGAATGTATCTAGTGCCTTGTTTAGGTAATTCAATTGCATAACTACAATTTTTTTTGTTACTCTGTAAAAAATACCAAATCGCGGGTATGCTATTTGACTAATCAGCCTAAAAATCACCATTAATCCTCTATGTTTTGCATTTATATCAAATTAGTCTTCTATGATTGCTTTTGTCTCACATTGATCCCTTATGTTTAAAAGGTTTTCATTATTAGTACCCGCACACGTGAGTATTGAGATGCTGACATGTGGCAACCCAAACAGCAATATTTTGTCCCATTATTGGTCCCAAAAAGTCTAAGGAATGTGGTTATTGAATTATAGATTTAGGAGGAATACTATGTGTTTCTTCAATTAGAGTTTTAGATTTTTAGGGAACCAATCATGAGACAAAATGTTGCTGTTTGGGTTGACACATGTCAGCTTCTCTGGTTTCACATGTGAAGGACTAACAATGTAAATATCTAAAGCATAGGAAATCAGCGGGAAACAAAAATAAACATATAGGACTAATTTGATACAAATGCGAAACATGTGAACTAATGATTACTTTTAGCCAACTAAACATATAAACTATTTATATTTATTATATTTAATTCATCCAAGTTTTATTATATTTTATTAATTATATAATAAAAAATTATTTTATATAACATTTTATTGGCATTCATTTATTTTATATTTTAATAATTATATTTGTTTTTAGTTATTTGTATGCTTCGAAGTTTTTTTCTTTCTTGAATTTTTTTTCAAATTAATATTAAAGAATTTTATTAGTAATATATACTATAAATAAAATATAATAATGATTTAAAATTTTATATTATTTAATTATAATTTTTATTTATTTTTTACATAATGAATAAACAAAATAAAATGTCTATTTTAATAAATTCCTAACATAAAAATTAAATCTTTGAAAGTTTATAATTTCATGAATTGATACGGTATTTTTTTTATTTTACAGTTGGACAGGTTTGTTAAAATTTGATTTTGTTTATGAATTTTTTACTTTTAATTGTCACATGACACAGCTTGTCTAATTGTGTTACTGCAACCTCCCATATGTTTTCAAAACTTTTGGTTGTTGCTCAACTTTATTTGTTCTTGCTAATTACTTGTATATCAAGTATTTTGTTAAAAAATAGTAATCTCATCCAATCAAGTTTTTATTCATTAAAAACCTTTTTTTTCGGAAAAAAATAGTTCGTTCTATTTTAGTAATATAAAATTTTATTGCGATAGAATCCATTAGTTATGTAACCTTTTTTATACTATTTGGTCATAAAATATAATTTTATCTTTTATCTAATAAGTAAATAAAATTAAATTGGTGATTTTAATAATAAAATCTGTTTATTGAGAGTTTTACATTTTCATAGTAAATTAATACTATAACTTAGACAATTTTTTTGTTAAAATTCGATTTTTTAGTGAATAATTTTATTTTCAACTATCGTAGAATATTAATAGTTTAATTTTAATTGATTTTGTTGTTGTTGTTGTGATATAATTTATTTATTTGTGATTTTAGATTTGTTATTTCTTATTCTCGGTAATTAACTAATTGTTATTTTTTAAATTTTTCTGTAACAAAATCCATAAATTATTTTTATTTTAAAAATATTATTATTATTTGTGATAGGACTCATTAATAATTTTATATGGTTTCGTTTGTTTGTATTTTAACTTTATGTAATTATGTTTGTATCGGAATTGTGAAAGGAAGAACTGGGTATCCTAAAAGATCTTCTCAGAAACGTAACTCAATCTAGCATTAACTCTCATATTCCTAATTTTATTCCCAAAATGATTATTGCAATAATCAATAATTTCGATACCTTCGACTCTATTCTAATTGGGTTTGTTGCAGTACAAGATCCATCACTAGGCTCATTTATCTAAATTGTGTTAGATATTTTAGTGCAATTGGATCAACTAGTCGACCAATTTAATCATGATACATTATCAAACAAGTCGTAAAGTGCGGAGTGCACGCTTGTTAGATTATATCATGATTAACAGGGTCAAGGGACGGAGCCCCTAGAGATGTCCAAGGGGAAGAGCGTCTGGCTGGGGTTAAATCAGATATTGTTGCAAGTCAACAGAATTTCGAAATTGGAAATTTGAACTTTTATTCAAATTTCAAATTTTCAGTCATTTTATTACAAATCCCGTTTAAAGACCTTAACTACCCTAACTGATCCAGGTTTGAATTGATTAAAGATGGTTCTGTTGAAAATGACATTACATCAATTCATACTCTCTTTTCAAATAGAATATCTCTGCTTTTATCCAATTGAAATTTTTGGAGAACCCTAAAAATATTTCAATAAGAAATTGTTTACAAGACTTCAGAGATTATCCGGAATCAAAACATTGTTTTCTACAAACTCTTCACCAAGTTTAAATAAAAAATTGGTATAAAAAGCTGTAAAATAAATGGAAAAAAGGTTTACAAGTACTTCATCGCATTCCCTACAACTGAAGGTACATAATAATTACATTTCACATAGAGGAACTAAACATTACTGTTGAACAACCTCGGTGCCAATAACTAGTTTGTCTATCTAAGGGTAGCCAAAGAGGTCATTAAACCCGTAAACGAACGTGAGGAATAAATAATTATTCTTAGAGATGTAAATGAATTTGCAGTCGATGTACAACTAGGATTCCAGGTGATCCAAACCTTTCGTATGAGTGCGCGTCATGGTTGGTTTTATAATGCCACTGCGGAAATATAGTTCTCATGATGCTATGTACATTGCTTATGCTAACTTTAGTTTCAAGTAAGCATATTAAAATTATACTATTTAATAAAACATAATCATGAACATCAAATTGCCTGATAGGGTCATTAAAACCCAGAAGGTTCCAAATAGCGATAATCATAGATAAAAATCAGAAGAAGAATAATAAGAAAACAATCGACTATGAAACCTCGTATAGTTTCTCCATAACATACCTTTGAAAACTAAAGATAAAACACCAGTATTCATCACCAACATACCTTTAAAAAACAGCGATAACCAGTATTCATCACCAACTTCCCAATATATTTTTTGATAAACTAGATAAATAAAATTGAATAAATATGATAGTATAAGTAAAATCCAGCCAAAATATTAGTGTCGTAGGTAATGTTACCATACGAGTGGTCATAATAATAAATTTGAGCATATATATGTATCCAAAATGAGTACTGAAATAGACATGGTTGCCGCAAAAGTAATTGAACCATGGTATAAATCTTTAAGACCTTTACATTTATGTCCAAAACAAAGGCATTGTACCTGATTGCTGAGATGCGATTCTCATGCTCTGATTTTTCTATGATCGGGTTCTGGAGATGAGGTCCGGAGCGACTAGAAAAAAAATGTTCGTCGTATTAATCCCACGGTAGAAGGCTTACCGTCGGTGAGCGAATGTTGCACCTCGAAGACTATGAATCGGGTCGAAAGGGTCCAGCGGCTAGCAGGCGGCACCGTAAAACAATCAGCATCAGACCTAAATCGAAGATCATGCGAACTGGTAATTAGCCAAGGTGCAAAATTTGTCCTTATCGTGCTGGCGGATTGGTAAGATATTCTCCACCGTGCAAGACTCAAAAGAAACGTGGGTTTTAAGAGATTCATCCTTTACTCAGCCATTTGAGACGTCCTTATCACCATACAACGGATGCGCTCCGACCAGGAGTGGAAGAGGAACACAATGGCGTCCATATCACCAAGGTTACGTCTGTTATTGGTAGCAGCATCGTAGGCAATCAAGAGGAGTTTCCTAAATGAGGATGCATCCCTGTGATTTGGATAGCAACTCCCTTAATGTGCTTTCTCCGTCACCGCTTTGCCATTGTTCGTTAAAGAATAACCACATATTCGAGTATCCAGATGGAGCAAAATCGACTTCCACCCAAGAGCCACCGCGTGGAATTTCTTGATGCTGATACCGGTAGTCTTCGACGAATTTCACGGGGACTGGATATTAAGAATGGCATGGACCACCGTGCTGCGGCTTTTAGCCGATGTCGGGGACGCCATGGACCACTACCGTTAATAACGCGAACACCATCGAGCCGGAGGGTTGACAACTGTTGTTAGTGGGAGGAGCTGACTTGGTGAGATCCCACATTTGGAATACTATGGGCCGAAGAGATCTCACATGGGAGGAGCTGACTACACCATCTCCTCCGGCTGTTATACTTAAGAGAACAGAGGAGAAGGATGGAAAACTGGCCTTGCCTTCCAGAGCCAAAGCCCCAAGCAAAAGAAAGGGAAGGTCAAGAAAAAGAAGGCTGCAATAGAGGCTGTTCGGGGTGCTGCAGAGGAGATTTTTCCGGAGAATCAAAGAGGGCAGAACCAAGGAGGGATTGATGCTACTTTGCTCAAAGTAGTTGAGGATGAGACCATTAGGGAGGCAGGGTGAACCTCAAAATCCACCAAAGCCTTCTAAAAAGGACAAAAAAGGGGGAGCAAACAACGATGAGAGGACTGCTAAGAACAAGGTTACCTTGGGGGATGAAGTAATGCTTCGCCCTTCAGAGTCTCTACCTCTGGGAGATCCAATTGATCCCACCTTGGCAGAGAAGATCGCCACTGAACTACAATCCGGGGAGGGTACTGGAGGGGATATTGATGGAGTAGACATTAGTGGCCTCCAAAATATTGGTCTATATTTCAACGATTTTGAGAAAGACGACTTTGCTGGCCCCTGTTCCGCCAAGCACTTCCAATATGGCGACCTTAAATGGCACGTCTTTCACTGTCTTAGGGCAACACGATGTGGTGACTCACTCTCTACTGGGCCATATTCAGCCAGTGCTCAACTTGGAAAGGCAAGTAAAAAGTCAGTATGCCCTCATTAACACCCTCAACATAGACAAGGCAAAAGAAGAAGCTTGAGGAGTTGAAGAAGGAAAAAGAAGGAGCTTAAGGAGTTGATGAAGGCAAAAGAAGATCTGGCAACCAAGCTAGTCACCTCAGAGATAACTAACACAGAGCTCCGAATCAAATGCTCCGGTTTGGAAAAATATCTTTCCACCTTGAAGGGAGACATGAAGACCACGGGCGATGTCATCCAAACTTTGTCTGGTGACAAGAGTTCTCTTGAAAAGGCTGTGTCCAAGGTAACCAAGGAGAAAGAAGACTTGGTTAAAGAGCAGGATCAGAGAATTCAGGCCCACGTCGATGCATACACCAATGAGGTGATAGATTCCCTAGGAAAAAGGTATGCTGAAGTTAAGTCTGATATGGTTCTGCTTTTCCACCAAATGTTTCCAAAGAGAACGCTTGGTACCTTGTGGCAATATTTTGAGTATGAAGATATCCCATTCCATACGATGGTGGATGGTGATAAGAAGAACTATTCTAGTGGAATTGATGACACCACCGATGAGGAGGAAGGAACCGGCGAGAGTTCCAGTAGTGAACCCAAAGATCCTAAGAAAAAAGATGATGCAGGAACATCCGAAGGGAATAAGCCCTGAGGTTTTAACTATTTTTTCGTATTTTGTTTTTCTTAAGAGTTCCGGTTTGAGTCCAACTGACTTCTGATTGCCACTATATTAGCCTGTTCAGAAAAATTGTGGACTCTGTATGATGGAAGAGTTGCCTCTATATGAGCAATTGCATCCATCCCATATACCAAGGCAAAAGGAGATTCTTGTGTAGTAGTTCCAGGAGTAGTCCGATATGCCCATATACTTCTTGCAAATAGCTTGGCCACTTTCCTCCAATCCCTTCTAAATTATTTTTAAGGCCAGACAGAATGGTCCTATTTGCCACTTCAACTTGACCATTTTCTTGTGGGTGAAAATGAGAAAAGAAGCAATGCTAAATGCCCCTAGAGGCACATAAACTCTCCATATCTTTGCTATCAAATTATGGCCCATTATCTGTGGTTATCTTTTGTGGAACCCCAAATCTGCAACAAATGTTAGACATAATAAATTTTATAACAGCTTTTGAAGTAGTTCCTGCCAACGGGGTTGCTTCTATCCACTTTGAAAAATAATAAATGACTATAATAATAGTCATGCACCCTCCGGATTCCATTGGTAGAGGCCCTACTAAATCCAGTCCCCAACGAGCAAAAGGCACTGACTCAGAAATCGACTCCAGAGGAACAACTGGGATATGAATTTCATTACCATATCTTTGGCATGGGTCACATTTCTTCACCAACTCCTTGACATATGTCATTATGGATAGCCAATAGTATCCGTCCAACAAAACCCTCCGGGTTAAAGCTCTATAGCCACAATGTGCTGATCCTTCACCATCATGTAGTTCGGATAGTACAATTTAGGACAATTCAATCCCCAAACAACACAGGAGAGGTTTACTAAACGACTTCTTATAAAGGATATCCCTTATGATTAAAAAACCACGAGCTCTGTGTTTCATTTTCCTTGCCACAACTTTCTCCGGAGGAAAAATGCCACCAAAGATGTATTGAAGAAGAGGATATCTCCAGTTTTTGGGTTGAACCACTTGTATACTTAAACTTTCATTCTCTTCCTTGCCCTGATTGGGTTGTATGGATGGGCATTCTTGTACATGAATCCATGGGTAGGACTCAGAGTATGCTATGGTTGCCAAAGAGTGTGCTAGTGTGTTCTCCGATCTATGTATATGCTCATAGGTAACATTTTTGAAGTTAGCTGCCACTTCATTAAGGATAAACAAGTATTTCATCAACTAATCCTTTTTGGCCTCAGATTGACCTTGGGCATGATGGATAAAAAGCTGAGAATCACTCATTAACCTGACTCTTTTAGCCCCACACAAAAAAGCTAATTTTAGACCAGCTATACCAGCCTCATACTCGGACTCATTGTTAGAAGTCCTAAAAGCAAAACATATAGCATGATATAACTTATCGCCATACAGAGAGGTTAAACATATCCCAGCACCACAACCCATAGTACTTGATGTACCATCTGTCCGGACAACCCATACCTTCTTAGTTTTCTCATCTGCAGCTTGCTTAGTACTTGTTTCCGAATAGAACTCAATTAGGAAATCAGCAACAAATTGAGCTTTGATTGCAGTTCGGAGGGCGAAGTCAATATCATAATCACCCAATTCTACTGACCACTTGGTCATCCTACTTGATATGTCTGCCTTCTGAAGGACATTTTTCAAAGGAAAAGACGTCCGGACGACAATACAATGAGACTGAAAATAGGACCTCATTTTTCTAGCAGCAATCACCAAGGCTAGTGCTAGTTTTTTAAGCTTTAAGTACCTTTTTTCAGCATCCATCAGACTCTTGCTGATGTAGTACACTGGACGAGGATAATTGTCCACCTCTCTTACTAGCAGTGCACTTAAAGCACATTCCGACACAGCTAGATATATGTACAGTGTTTTTCCATCAACAGGTTTGTAAAGAGTTTTGGGGAATGCTTTTTTATTTCATTGAACGCCTGGTCGCACTGTGAAGACCAGTTAAAGTCTTTAGCACCCTTTAAAGTCTGGAAAAACGGGGCACACCTATCCGAAGACCTTGAGATAAAACGATTTAAAGCAACTAACCTTCCTATCAACCTTTGTACGTCTTTAACATTCCGAGGAGGATCAATTTTTAATAAGGCGTTAAGCTGGTCCGGATCAGGCTGTCTCCCTTTCTCACTTATCACATACCCCAAAAACTTTCCGGATTGCATCCCAAAGACCCACTTTTTTGAATTCAATTTTAAATTAACCTTCGCCAAGTTGGCAAAAGTTTCTTGAAGATCTGCTATGTGCAATTCTTCTTCCACGCTTTTACCATCATGTCATCTATATACTTCCATATTTCTCCCAATCTGATCAAAAAATGCTTTGTTCACCAACTTTTGATAGGTAGCCCCAACATTCTTCAACCCAAAAGGCATCACATTGTAACAATGGAGGTCCATATCTGTAACAATAGTAGTGTGTTCCTGGTCCTTCAGATCCACCTGTATCTGGTTATAATAGGAGAAGGAATCCAGGAAGGATAATAACTTATTCTAAGATGTGGAGTCTACCAACTGATCTATCTGAGGGACTAGATAAAGATCTTTTGCTCAAGCTCTATTGAGGTCAGTAAAGTCGATACGCATACGCTATTTCCCATTATTTTTCTTTACTAACACTGGATTGGTTGTCCATAAAGGATATTGAGACTCCTTCATGTGCCCCACCTTGGTAAGTCGGTCAACCTCTTGAACTATGACATCAGCTTTCTCTTTAGAGAAAGCTCTCCTTCTTTGCACAACAGGTGCAACATCTCTTCGGATGGATAGTTGGTGGCATATAACATTCGCAGGTACTCCGGTCACATCGGCATTACACCAAGCAAAAACATGTTGGTGGTTTGCCAAAAATGACAACATTTTTTTCTTCAATTCTGGTGCCATCTTGGAGCCAACTTTAACATTTCTTCCTTCATCCAGATAGTGGATTTCAACTTCTTCAATTTGTATAAAAAAAACCAGGGGTCTCTCTAGGGTCATCAATTTCACCCTCACCCCAGAGTGCCCCAACAACTGCTAATCTTCATTTATCCGGACTGCCCCCTAGAGTTTTAGGGGCAAGTGCAGTTGCATAACATTCCTTTGCTATTTTTTGGCTACTCCGGACAACTCCTACTTGTCATTGAACTACATACTTTAAAAATTGGTGAACTGTTGAGGCCACAACATGCATCCTAGTGAGCCAGGATCTCCCAAAGATTGCATTGTAACACGTGGGGAAATCTACCACAACGAAGAGTACCCTGATCATCTTCTTGAAAGGGCCCTTGCCCAACAAAACCTCATTCTCAAACTCTCCGACCACATCCGCAGAGCTTCCTATGAAGCCCACAACGGACCTGTTCGAACGCTGAATCACTGTTGGATTCTTCATCTGGTTATAAAAACTTAAAAAGATAATGTTGGCTGAGCTGCCAGTGTCAATCAAAATTCGCCTGATGTCATTGCCCCCAATCGATGCTCCTATCACCACATCATCCTCATGAGGACTAGCTATGTCCCTTAGGTCATCTTCATCAGAAACAATGAAGGAAAAATGAATTTTGGACTGATATGAGGACATGCCTCCCTCTAACTGAGTTGCTAGAGTGTGAACATGCCTCTTCCTTGAAGAAAAAGTTGGCGCAGTCATTATGTCACCCCCAAATATAGTGAGTGACTCAAAAAAGCTTATGAGCCCAGACATTGTCTTGGTATGTTCTGTTATAACCCCTACTTTATTTTGGGTTAGATCAAGATCCAAATACTCTGATTCTACATCAAATCTTTCAATGATTACCATGGCCCCATCTGGAGCCGATGTCTCTGCATTGTTCATTGGGCCAGTCCGGTGAGCATTGTTAGGCATGTTCCCACTTCTTCTCTTGACATAAGAATCTAATTTTCCTCTTTCAATCAGATTCTGCACCTCTTGTTTCAACACGATGCAATCCTCGGTGTTATGGCCAATATCATGATGATATTGGCAAAAACAAGTTACGACTTTTCCTAGGAGATTGAAGCGCTATCGGCTTCCTAAAATGTACCTCATCTTTTATTTTGTCATAGATGGTTGCCATATTCTCTTTCAATTCAGCAAACCACTCCGGTTGGACCCAAGGTCCCGTTTAAAACTAGACTGCTGGCTCTGAGCTGGAGCTGGGTGAGATTGAGTCTGTTTGGCCCTGTTGGGCCCCTGTCCGGCTTCCTTGGCTTTGTATCCGGACTGGTTCTAGTTTGGTGCAGCCGGGGCAGACCTCACTTGCCTGTGCACCCTAGTCTTTTTTGTTTCATCTACATTGATTTACTTCCCCACCTGGTTTAGCAAACCACCCCAAGTCATGGTCTTTTTTCTGGTTACCAAATCGACCAGATTCCCAGGGTTTAATCCTTGCCTCAAAGAAGCTATTGCTACCTACTCAAAGCAATCAGCTAACCCATTCTTTGTGTTCACGAACCGGCTTATATAGTCTTTTAGTGATTCGTTTGGCTCTTGGGCACAATGGATAATAGTATTTCAATCGCCCTTCACCTCATTACTCCCAACAAACTGCCTCCGTAAAAGATTGAGAGAAGGCTCTACAGAGCAGTTTGTCATAATCACCAAAATTCATCATAAATTTTTTAAACTGTTCCAGATGATTGTCCGGATCCTTGCTCCCATCATACTTTTTCATCTTAGTACTTTAAACCTCTTAGGAAGGTTTCCGGACAGAATCTTGAATGAAAATGGGGATTGTCTCCAATTCCAGCCACGACTAAAGACAGTGTCTTCAATAGGTGTTGCAAAAATACCTGGCTCATCATGAAAAGTGAAGGGATCCATCAGCAGCTGATCCACATGCCTATGACTATGGCTGTAGCTGTGAGACGACCCTTTTCCCAGATGCCTCTTTAACCTCTCATGCCTATCCCTCTTTCTTAAATATTTTTTAACCGACTTTTTCTTGTTCTTAGATCTGCCCTCGTCACTTCTGGATGACAAGGACTCATCAAGTCCATCCTCATTCGAGGAGCTACTAGAGGACTCAGACTCTGAGCTCTCCACCGACTTAGACCGGTGAGATTTCTTGGAACTGACACGGGTCTTTTTTATACTCAAGTGAGTCTTTGCTGAGGGGTCATTCTCCCTTGGGTTGTCAGTATGGTGAATGGCTGATACTTTTGACTTTTATTTCAAATCTATCTCTGCCTTTTTAGCAGCTCTTAACACTTCTATTTCAACTTTCAACCTATCTTGTTCTTTAATCGTGTACTCATCGTTCTCACCCACCACTTCTATCAAAGATGGTAGCACTTCTTGCTCGTCCGGATTCATCCGAACTGGTTTTATTGCTGCTTTTGAATGTTAGATTCAGGCACCTTCTCCTCCCACTGTGGTCGCAATTTTGGTGTGGATTATTTTGAACTGAGGGTAATTTTGTCCAATGTTTTAAAGGGTTTTTTAGGTATTAAATGTTTGGGTGTTTTGTAGTGAGAGATTTAAGCTGTATGGTTGTACTAAATGTTCATTACCCTTATTAATGAAAGTGGTTGGGTATTTATACCCTTAATTATGGACCCATGGGCTTTCGGGTCAAGTTGTGAAACCGAGTCGAGTTTAAAGACCCATTATATCTTTAGTAGATTAACACCTAGCTTAGTCAAAAGGTGTTTAGTGTTTTAATACTTTTGTCATGTCCGGATAGTTTAGTGGGCAGTTCTTGTCTGAATTACCCCTGTCCGGTTTTCTCAGTGAGTTATGGTGAATAAATTCGGACTCATCAACTACGAATATGATTGTCTGATTAATTGAGACCGATATGTGATGGTCTTCCCATAACTATACTAGTTTATCACTAGACTATTTTTGAATAATAATTAATAACGATCTTGATGAAGTCACTATAGAAAACCTCAAAGAGAAAATAAAGATATAAGAGAAAGAGAAAGAGAAAGGAAACAAAAAACACTAGATTAAATCGCGTATTCGTGATAATCTAAAGTAGGGTTTATTTGGACTTGTTTATAGTTAGTGAATATAATTCCCTAAATTATCTATAGGTCTCTTAATTAACATTTTTTTGTCTAATCTGCATCAATCTCTCTTATCTTCACTTATTTAGCCTCTAAATTTTACTATCAATGATATTCCAATGTTCAAACCCTTGCATAAGACCATAACAATTATTGGGTTATTATAACCATACTAAAATATTGGACCAATGGTTCCTCTCTCAAAATACACATGAGCCCAACTAGTACCTATTGATGAGTCTGAAGTCTGCACGCTCCCCGGACAAGGACATATCGGTCCAAGGCCTCCGGACCGGACAGATCACACGGACCGGACAGATCACTTTGAAGACTATGACCATAGGACCGTTCGAACTATGACAAAAGTACTAGAAAACCTAAACACTTCTTGACTAAGCTACTTGCTCTCCTACTTAGAGCTCATGGGTCTTTGAACATGACCCGGGTCCATTAAATATGACCCGAAAGCCCATAAGGGCCCAAACATCAGGGTATAAATACCCAACCACCTGCATTAAGTGTGGGTAATGAGAATTAATTGCTACCAGGCTGCTTAATTATCTCTCTACTTTCTACTCTAAACACATATCACCCACACCCTACTATAAAACACCAACCAAATTACCAGCCTACCCTCAGGCGATTATTATCCTCACCACCTATAATTTATATACTTCGATGAGACTTAATAATATTCTATTTATTATTATTCTTATTATTATATATAAGTCTAATATTTGAAATACTCATTATTTTAGTTTATTGCACTTATAACCAGATGTCTCAATATTATATATTTATAAATGAAGAGACATTCCAAATTTAAAATTTCCTTATATTTTAATACTATAAATAATTTACAAAATTTATAACATAAAAACAAGATATAGCCACTCTTATATCATAAAATCACATAACATGAAAAAAATAATTTTTTATTTAGTTTTAGATAGTAAACTATATGTATGTAGTTGAGTCTTTAAGAGTTTACTTATCCGTAAAGTTTTTTTTTGGTGACTTTATGAAAATGATTAGGGTCACAATACACAAATTGTAACATTGTTTATAAGAAATTCAATGATCTTATTTAAAAGTTATTTGTATATGTTAGATGTAGAGTAGAAGTAACTCGTTAATGGAACTACTATCGAAGGACTATTGGGCCTAATTGGATCTGTCGTAATATGTTTAGGCAAGAACTGTTGAAACTCTTAGGGTGAAGCTTGACCATCTGATGGATCTTAAGGAATGCGATAAGTTGTCAATAATGGTGAATTTTAAGCCAAATGAGATATGTTGTGAGCTAAGACATGTTGGTTTAAAGCATGGTGGTCCGAAGCAAGTTAACCAAAAACACTTTGATCCGAAACAAGATGGAACATAACACCATAGTTGGACTGAAGCAGATCTTTTTATTCACCAAGTTTTCTATTTTGGTCTTCATATATTATTATATTTCCTATTAATTGGGTATATTTTTTATTGATTAGGTTTCTTTATGAGGTTTCACATATTAAGAGATTACAAGTTATTTGATTCGTTGATTAATGAGTTTTAATCTGGAGCGTTTGATGAAGAATTGTATATTTTTCCTAAACATGTAAATAGTAGAAGATATGCAATTGAATAAATGTTATGTGACGACGAGTTTTGTAAGCAACATATTTCATGAGTGAGTGAAATAACTTTAAGTATTTTGAGAGATAAATGAGATGAGAGGTAAACATTGAAGATATGGTAATGTGAATCACATCATTTTTTGTAACAAAGAGTGATTAAGTCTTTCGTGTTTGAAAGTCTTTACGCAACCTACTTGTTCATAAAAAATGTCAATTTTTCGTGAATATAAAATTTCTTCACAATCCTAACCACATTAAAACGAGTCTTGTATGTTTGATTTTATTTCATTTTTTTATTTGTTACCAATTTTTTTCATACGATAGATTACATTTCCAAAAAACTGTGAATCACACATCAATTTTTATTTCGAACGAACGTTGATTTTTTCAACAATATAATATATTTAATATTTTAAAAAATTCAAATACTAGTATGATAAAATCGGTATTCATATTTTTAAAATCGTTGAGAAAAGGTGATAATGAGTTTGGAAAAGATCCTATAAATGTGTTTAATAAACATGTAAATCTTTTAGAATGAAAAATGATTTTAAAAAAATCGATGATCGAGTGATTTACTTATTCTATGAAAATGTTATTAATATCTTAACCGGTATCATTAATACCAGAATTCGAAACTAATACAATAATTAATTTTATTTTATACCAAACTACATAATTTTATGTACCGGGATCACAAAAACTCAAATGGTGAGCATTTTGAGATCGGTTATAGTATTTTAATATACTATAAAATGTAATTGTAAGAGTTGAAAAAAGATGTTCGAATATTCATTTAGTATCTTAGTTAATCATATGATTTACGAAATTATATACAATAAAACTTTATATCTATTATTTTATTATTATATAAAAAGGATATTTATTATTATTATTATTATAGGTTTTGGAGGATACAGAGAGTTTGTGAATGATTTTGTTGTTACATGTCAAGCAGAAAAAATACTACATGTGCATTCGCGTAGATGTTCTTTCTGAACACATCTGCAGGCTTTGAGCTTCTTTTCTCCTACCGAATGTTTCGCATTAAGATCCTCCTTACATACTCTTTTTCTTTCCTTCGCGCTCTCGGGGCATTGCCCATCATTTGTTGACGTAAGCACAGTAAACACTTCAGTTGCTACAACACAAAAATAAAATGAATAACTAAAATTTATGTTTGATATGAAAGATACGCAACGGGTTCTGTACTGTTTATTAAAATACCTTTCAAAGTACTCGGACTGCATCCGTTACAAACTGCTGTTTCTGAAACTTTTCCTGCTTGAGAAAATATAAAACTAAATTCATTAATCGTTTATTTATTGTTAAAACGTTTTAGTAGATACCTTGACATTGGTCCAAACCGGACTCCGGTTAAATTTTGCTAGACCCGAATATATAACGGACGGAATGAGTTCCGATATAGGAGTTATGATTTATATGTAGATGGACTGCATATGAATTTTTAATTTGTTTAATTTTGAACCGGTCCAAAAATATAAATTCTATATACAATTAAAAAAATAAAAATAAAAATAATTATAATAATATATAAATAAAAAATGTTCACTAATTATAAAACAATATCGTATATATCACGTTTAATTATATATAAATTTAATTTTTAGAGTAATTATTAATTTGATTCTTCTACTAAATATCACTTCAAATAATATATTCAATAATTAGTTTTTTTTACTTAATTTAGTTGTCAATAATATATAAATTCATCCTTATAAATATAATGTTACGGTTATTCTTTAAATATCTTTATCATTAAAAGTTATGACATATTTGTAATTGACATTTCAATTAATTTTTTTGATGATTTTGACAATGAAGATGAAAATGAAAATATTGTGATAAATGATGATGATGATTGATGATGATACTAAAAACTATAAAGTTTTCAAAAAAAATGTGTATTATAATTCATATTATTTAAAGCGTGTTTCATATTGTTTGTTTTGTTAAAAATTTATGTTTCCTTTTAGCACCATTTAAAAAACAAAGTCTTGTTATAAGTAATTAATTCTTGTAACAGGTTGTTACTATAATACAACTATTTAAACTAAAATGATAAAATATAGAGAATTCACAAGATCTTTTACCTTTAGCAATGGTAGAGAAAACTAATTGAAGACTAAAAGAGAAAATTAGTATTAACAGGATCGCAGACTTCATAATTTTTGTTCTTTCTTATGTTAATAAGATCTTTTGGTATAGTGATATTTATAAAAAAAACTTATTCATAATTATTAACCCTTTATAGAGGATTTGAACATCTAGTTTAATGAGCCCGTTTTTTATTTTAATATTGATAATGTATATTTTTAATGGTTAAATAAACTTTTTATTTATATATTTTTATTTATATTATTATTATTATTATTATTATTTTCATTTTAATATTCGATGTGTTCAAATATGCTTTATAACTTTTAATGTTGATTGATTAGAAGCTTACACGGCTATAAAATCCATATCTTCCAAAAACGACTAAGGCAAGAATTTTGAAAAATAAAGAAAAAAGAATTTAAAAAGAGTATTGAAGAAATTCTGGAGGTCAAAAAATTAGTTTTGGCCAATTTTAAACATATAAATTTAGATATGGTATATATTTTGTAATAAGTTATTTGTAACTTTTCAATAACATAGTTATAAAAATTAATATATATCTTTGTTTTAAAGAATAGTATTTTTTTTAAACGTTATTGGTATTTACCATTTTTGATATTACAATATTAATACTCTAAAAAATGTTTTTTTTATGTTACTAATATTTTTTTCTTTTATTATATACTGATAATTACAATTAACTTAGAAAAATATTATGGAAAGGTTTTTTACTAATTTATAACATTATGAATATTTTTATTATATTAGCGTCGTCGTACATTTCATATACAATGAACCATATACAATGAACTGGTCAAATATAAGAATAATATGTGGCATAAAAGCCTTTTTATGAATATAATTAGTATTGTCATGTCAAATAAGAATAGCAAGTGGCATAAAAGCCTTCATATATTTGATGAAGCGGGAATCTTAATTGATGTTCCGAATATATACCATAACATTTAGTATAACTCCATATAAACGATCTGTGTGTAAATTTAAGGTAAAATAATGTATAAATAGATTATAACCATGTGTAGTTTAATATATTTATCTCTACATAAAATTTAGAGTGTAACCCTATTTTATCAATAAAATATTTTGTTCCGTAAAAAAAAGAATTTTTTTTACGTGTATGATTTTTAAGAGTTCAACCTGGTAATGGGTGTGTTTGTAAAGTATTGCATACACTAATTTCAATTATTGCATGGTGGCACCTATCATCTAGTATTTGCTTCGTTAATTATTGTTTTAAGTATCAAAATGATTTACTTTATTAGTGGTATACAATTGCAAAAAGAAAACTTCCTTCAAATGTGAGAACAAACAAGCGTAAAAACATGATAAGAAATTTCTATCTAAGGAATGAGATAAAATTGCCGGATTCATATTTAGATGACTAGTCAAATATAAGAATAATAGTTAGGATAAAGATCTTCTTAGGAAAATATAAGAATAATAGGTGGCATAGAGACATTCTTATAAATATAATTAGGGTTGTTATGTCAAATATAAAAATAATATGTGGCATAAAGGCCATCATATATTTGATGAAGCGAGAATCTTAATTGACCAAATTAATAACCATTGTTTCGCTACAAACTAAAGAAAGTATTATGTGAATCACGTTATCTTTGTAAACTGTGAGAGTGTTGTAAAAAATGAGTAAATGTGTTTGGAAAAAAATTTATAACTATTTTATTTAATAAAAAAGAATATTTGTTATCCATGAACATGAGATTATTCTACAACCCAAACCATTTTTTATATTTTTTTTTTCATTGAACATGATAACAGTGTTCGCCTTCGGAATAACTATGTTTTTATAGTTTTATAATATAAAAACGTTTTAATAGTTATTCGATATTTTAAAGATTTTAATTTATATTATATTATAAACATCAACCGAAAATTGATAAAAGGGGATCCCCCAATTAAGTACGAGCACGAGCACGAGCAAGAGCACTACGAATTCAGATTATGATAAGCAATGAAGAAAAGAACGAGTTCAGCGGCGTTGACAAGCTCAACGACGTTGACGAACTCAAAGGCAGATAAAGACTAAAGATGGATCAAGACCAAAGATAGACATGCCGTTGATGAGCTCAAAAGCATATTAAGCTCATCACAAGACTGAGTTTAGAAATAAGAGCAGCGTTGCTGAGCTCAAGAGCAGGTTGAGATCGAGGACATCGGGGAAATAGTTGATCAACTAAGAGAAGACCTGAAGAGAATAAGTTGAGCATGAGATCAGTGAGCTCGAGCTTTGCAGAACATAACGAACCTAATCACGTTTAAGGAGTAGTTCAGCTCGGTTTAAAGAACAAATTAAACTTACAGTTTTCTTACTCGCTATGTACACACACGTTTTGACTCTTAAATCAAACCGTGTTAGTTATTTGTTCCACAATTAGTAGGATAGCAGCATTTAAAGCGCAAATATATGTTGTTGGAATATATTTATTTAATATATTTATAGACTAATAATAATTTGGACCGATATGCTAAATAAACATATTCGGTTATTGTCTTAAGGAAGTCCAAATTAAAAGTAGTCGAGTTAATTATTTAATTAACTAAATTGGACCTATGGGTAAAAAAGGCGTTATGGGCTCAAGTGTGGTAACCGGGTTGAATTTGGGCACTGTGATGAAGAGGGCCCAAATCTCAACACTTAAGCCTGAATTAATAAATCAGGGATATAAATTGAATTATCAATTTATTGGGTTATGGTCCCGGACACAAGGAAGTAACAAAGGATGGGCTTTACAATGTTGGGCTTCACATTGTAAAATCTATAAATAAGGGGCTAGGTTTAGGTATTTCATCACTCTAAACCCTAATTAGAAATACGGCCGCTTCCTTAGTGTCTGGAAACTTTTCTCTCTTATCTAATCTGATTCTGCAGGTCTCTTAGTTTCATAAACGGAATCGCCGGAGAACGTGGAATCGCTAAAGAACGCTAGAGAATACTAGATGGATAGCAGCAGGCAAACCCGTAAGTATTCTTGATCTTCTGTTTATTCTATAGATGAATCTAACACAAAGGGTTTTATTATTTTTTCCGCGACTTGTTATATATTATCTGATGCGATTTCGGATAATATATAACATATGTAACTGTCCACTAACTTTTGTATTATAAATCGGGAAAACCTATCTACGAATAAAGTGATATCTTTCTTCTTTCTTGATTAAAATATTGAAGTGTTTTACTGTGGTAGAATTTATTATTCTCGTAACAAAAATAATATATATTTTTAATAATATGATTTTGTGATTTTATTGATAATGGTTCAGAGGTTAATTTTAATATTGAAATGAAATTTATGAATACACATCCATTAATAATTTTATATAATATAAAATAAACATTTTTCTATATGAAGAAATAAAAAATGTGATAAAAATTTATTTATCTTTATTATAAGTTGATGATATAAATTCATTCCAGTTTAAAAACAAAAATGTTACATATCAATTTCATAAAGACTGACATGCGGTGGGGATGTCGGGTGAAAATCGAAACTCGAAGAAGATGCATGTTGAGGCGGTGGGGATTTCGGGTGAAAATCGAAACTAGAAGAAGATGCCTGTTGAGGAGATTTTGGAGAAGCTAGGATGGCTCGGATATTCGAACCGGGAGCGTCTCGGTTGTAATCCTCAACCAACTCAGCTAATTCCTTGTCCGATCTGATGGTGATCAACGTTTCTAGATTTCCTTTCGGTAATTGACACTTCAACGTGACTCCTGATAATCCCGAAAATTCATGTAATTTGTGCATTAAATCTGTGAACGATATAGAGCGGTCTACAGCCAGAATTCTAGTGGTACCACCGGTGTAACGGGGCTCACTGGCGTGTTTGGGAAGAGTTATCTTTCCCCCATAACTGCACAGAAACTTAAGAGATCCATTGGTTTTGGTGGATCCTGTTGTTAACAAAACCAATTATATTAATTTGTATTTTTAAAACGAATTGAAATATGAATAACTATATATATCTGTAATTATATCCATGGTTATTTAAATTACGAATGGTACACTTTATGGCTGTTAGAATCGTAAAATATAACAGAATTAGTAATCATGTATTCGTTGCTAGAGCATCTTTAACAGTTAAAAAAAACCTACATATAAAAAACCATCTAAGTTTATATAAAACATGTAGCTTAGCATTTTTATAAAACAATGTCCTATTTTATTTATTTATATTGACCCCATTTATTACAGCAATAGAAATATTTAACTAAAATAATAAAGCAAATGAATTTCACAACATCTTTTACCTTCACAAATAGTAGAGAAAAGTAAGTGAAGATTAAAAGAGAAAAACAGTGTTAACAGGATGGTAGACTTCATAATTTTGTTTTTGGTAAGGTGGTTTTGTTCTATTATGTTTATAAAGTCTTATGATATTCTGATATTTATAATATATTTATAAGGTTTTTTTAATGTTTTTTTAAAGTTATTTTTTTGTATTTACTTGTGACGGTTTTTAAATATAAATAATATATATATGCATAATAATTAATGGTTCAAAGCAAAACTTTTTATTATTATTATTTTATTCCCTAACTTTTTTATTTTTATTAGTGGATGTGTTTTTCTTCTTTGTAACACAAATGAAATTTTATTGATTAAATTCGTTTGAGGGTTATTAATTTACAAAGAGTTGGAAGACTTATGGTCCATTCTATTGGATACATATTAACTGTTTGTTGAAGTTTATTACATTTTGATTTTATAGTTAATTTTTTGCTTTCCACGGGAAATCTAAAAGAGATCATTTTCATTTTTATGAATCCGATACATTTCGTGTAGATTGAAATTTTGAGAAAAACTTAGAAATTTTTTTCTCTCCATCAATTTACTGGATGTACATTTAACTATTTAAGATAATCAATTTATAAGTATAAAAAGCAAAAAACCCATCCTCCTAAAAAACACATATATAAAGAATTTGGAAAATAAAAATAAAGAAACACAAAACAAAAAATTTTAAAATACAATAGTGTAATACTAATAAAAGTTAATTTTGAATTTATTTAAGTTTAAAATATATTTTATAAATAATATGTTTTGACATTTAAACATAGTTGTGAAAATAATAATATGTATTATTTTTTTATTAATAATAATAATAAAAAAGTATGTATCATTTGGTTTAACCTTTAACACATATTTGTGTTCTTATTTTAACAATAAGGTTAAAATCTGTTTGATCCAATTATTTGATTGATTAAAAAATAAAATTTAATCGTAATTAATAGAAAAATCTAAAAGTTATGTTTTATACCACACAAATTGATTATTTTTTTAGATAATTTTTTATTTTATGTAATAAAGATATATTAGAGTAATATATATTACGGTTTTATTTTGAGCTAATTTATTATTTTATTTTTTACATAATAATTTACATATTATGATTCATTCAAGCGTGTGTGAGAAATGATTGTTATTTTGAAGATTTAAAAAAACAATTAATGGTGAGTTCAGATACAAATGTTGATGGGATCATCGATGAAAACGCATGATTGGAAGTTTCTAACGTTCGGCCATTGGTTCTGAAAACTTTGGTCATGGGCTTCCAACAGCTAACGTGGGACATGTGCTAGGAGAATACTAACAAGTTGAATTTTTTTTAGACAAATTATTTCCACTAGTGAGAGCAGTGATTCAACATCTGGAAGGTCATAAGGAGGAGGAAGACAATGGTGCTACAAACTTCATGATAAGGAAATGACACAAAACGGTCACCAAAATATATAAATTCTCCTCCTCATGGGCTAGACATGTTAATAGTAAGGACAAGTCAGGTCGAGGATCATCCGGTCAAAGTGGAAGATGCTGTTGCATGAAGAAGAGAAAACAAACAAGCATAACTCCGCTTGCAAACCAGATGATGAAAAAAGAGAAGAAAAAGTCCAAAAGCTAGTGCCCTTCAGTCACAGGCTTGATAAAAGACAGATCGAACTACTAATAGGCGTTCAAATCCAACAAGATGGGGAGCAACTTCCACTATGACAGAGAAGACTGTAACCGAGTTACTAGCAAACTTTTTAAGGTTTCCAACCGAATCTCAATAAGGCTCCTCATGCATTCTAGTCTAACCTCCAATAAATCTTTATGTGTTCCACGTAAACGGCTAGAAGGTTCCCTTGTTTATTGGACTTCATCTGAAGTTCCAACAAGATTCTATGAGGCTCTAATCTAGCAATTAGGGAATTCAATTATCTAATGTGTAATAAAAACTTCAGCAAAATTTACCTAAGACCATGTCTGGATAAGAGGACACTTCAGTACCATCGTTAGGATTTCCATAAAATTAGTACCATAAAACTTCATCCATTACCATCAACATTACCATGCACCAGTGTATCTCAACATGAACCAAGAGTATAATGAGACATCGGTCTTCATGGAATGACGACTGTAGAACATTCCAACCCAAGCTCAATCGAACCCCTCATGGAGTAACCCTTCAGCTCAGCTGAACCCTTACTATGCTTAGTACCCTATGAATATCAATCAGCGTTCCAAACCATGAATGGTGCAGCATATTTAGCAAAATAGTGGCAAGAGCCATGAAAATAGCAGGTTTTCTCGTTGTTCCAAAAAAAGAAACAACACTATTTTGGATCGATAAGGATTTTTATGAGGAAAGTCTCACTTGGCTCTGAATATCATGTATGAAGATTTTTAACCAAAATTCATATAGTAGAAGATAGAAAAATATAGTGAAAATGGAGATTCAAAGCACCATATTGAGCACTTTAAAAGCGAGATGATACAGTACGACATGGGTGACTAAATGAAGTGCATTTGATTTTTAATAACGTCCCAAGGGAGTGCCATGAAGTGGTTCAGTAACCTCTCAATAAGATGCATCAAAAGTTTTAAGATGTTAAGATTGGTCCATTAAAACCATTGTGTTGGTTCTAAAGTAATCATGGGAGATTATGAATACATCATCATTTGCAAGTAGTGGCTGGATGAGACTTCATGAGAGTATAGTTAGAGGTTTATGGATGCCAAAAGTGAATTACAGAACTGTCTTGATTTGGCGATAGCTGGTTTAAACAGAAAAGTAATATTGCTAGGACCTTTATCAAATGACATCATAAAAAATAAAGCATTCATTTCTACAGACTTTCTTAAGCATGTGGAACACTACATCAGGTAGAGGAGATCTCTAACACATGAATCGATAGTGAGACAAAAACTTCAACTAAATAACTCTCATCGCATCCAATACCAAAAAATAATGAACGACTGGTAGTCAGGCTTAAAACGGTGCCAATGTCGACAAGATCTAAGTTTGCAGTGGCTATAGTTTGAGAGGGTCTTAAAAATAAAAAAAGACTTAGTTACTTATGTATTTAAGACAAAACGTTTGAAAATAAGGACACTCTAGGATCTCAAAATAACATTTAATAAGTTTAATAACGAATAGTGTAAAATTAGTGTATTTATACTTATAAGTTTTAATTTAATTAGTTTACGAATAAATAAATAATAATAATAATAATAATTTAAAAAGGCAATCGTAATATCAGTTTCGTAGCGTCGCTGCGACGAACATTATTGTGTTCAAAATATTACATCGTCATGCGTGGCAAAAATCTGGTCTTACAAAACTAATTGTTATTATCAAAACTTCTTATCTTTAACCACGGTTTAAACTACAAATGATTCTCTTCATTAAGTAAAATATTCACATATTTTTTTCATTCACCCAACCGTTTTTAGTTCGTTATCAAAGTTGTGTTATCGATCGTAGTTGTATTAAAAAATTCAGTACAACACCAATACATTTGTATTCTATTTTATTAAGAATTTATATTACTAATATAACTGATTTTGTTTTACGCCGAAGTAAGAGTAGGTCTATTAATCTTAATAAAATTACTAATTTTTTTTATTTCAGAAAAATAAGTCAATATCACTTGTAGTCTCCTATTTACTTATATTAATTATTTCTTTTGAAAAAATAATTTTTTTTTTACAATAGCGAATTTGATCCATAATATTTTTTAACAAAACATGAATAACTAAATGCAGTTATACGATATCATAGGAAAATATACTTAAAAATATTTTTTTCTTAAAATCTGAAATTAGAAACATATTTACTTAAAAGATAATAATTTACAATAATTTAAATATAATATTAGGTAATGATGATTCAAAATATTTCTTAGTGATATTTTTTGTCCCAGATATGTTCGTATGAGAATATGAGTGATAATTATATTTGTATAATGATATTCCTCTAGAGAAAAACGGAATAAGTAAAGAGAGAAAGAGTCAAAAGTAATAATGAGGTAATGATTGACGAATATGTGGACTATTTCCTCAAAAGAGACTATCCTTTATATAGTACATATGTGAGTTCTTAAGTTGCGTATTTACCCCTTCATAAGTGGGTATTTTCACCCCAGTCCTTTACTAACTATAAACATACACTAGTTATTACAATTGACCCCCTCAACTCTTATACTTGCTTGAGTTTTGTCATTTACATTTTATTACTCTAAATTAATCCATTTATTTACTATATTTAACTTATTTACCATCTTATTTTTCTTCCCTTATCAGGTAACACAAAAATTAACATTTTAAAAGTTAGATTTGAAACACAAAATTCATAAACTTTTACGCTCATATTGTTCTTATTATAGATTATTTTATATTTGTAACAATAAAAATATTTTTTTAAAAATTATATAATATATATATATATATAACCATTATGACATAGTAAGTGAAATACAAATAGTAAGCTTTGTCAACTAAAAAATATAACTAGTCTCCACATTTGAGACTTGTCTCATGTTAGTCCTCATTGTTCGATTTTGTAATAAAAGGGTCCTTAATGTTTAAAAAAATGCAACAAGCTAATTTTTAGTGATCTCGACAGTTTTTTTTGTTCGCTGTGCCCAATAACCATCCATGTCAGCTTCCACATAAGACGCTGATAAGTAAAATTATGAAGATGAAGAAAATAATTCATCTTTCTCAAAGATCAAGAAAGATTAGCAAAAAAATGACAAAAAGATGATTAATTTATTATTTAATCTAGTGAAAATTGTTTCTCCCCTCTCCTTCATAAAAAGGTACAGTGCTTTGAATAGAAATGGTGGTGGGCCTTTGGGCCTTTTATCCTTATCATGACCGACATAATTAGTCCATTTAAGGCTAATCCACCCCATTCAGTTTTAAGTAAAAATACATTTACTTCTTATTACATAAAATACCTTCAAAGTTACACATAGGTTGTGTTTATATTACAAAGAAAATATCGGTCTAATATTTCACTGGTTTGACTACAATCGAACAAATTCTACCCTTATGAGTAGCCCTCCTAGCCCTTGCGAAGAATTCTGAGGTAAGGCTAATTTAGAGGTCGTTTTGAATTTTACTTGTACCTGAATTTACATGCACAATTAATATCATGCTAAAAAAAAGAGAAAATACCAACGTTTCCCTTGTAACCCCCGTAGTCCTTGCAATTGTTTTTTGAGGGGGACTAGTTTTGAGGTCCATTCAAATTTTACTTGTACCTGTCTTTACATGCAAAATAAATACCATGATAAAAAGATGAAAAAATATCAATGGTACCCTTAACAGTGTAGTGTAGCCCCCCCAAGTCCTTGAGAAAAATTATGAAAGAGGACTAGTCTTAAAAAATAGTCACCTCGTAAAATACCACTTCAAAAAATATCGCTACACAAATTGACACTTGGAAAAATATCACCACAGAAATAGAAACATCGAAAATTATCGACATGTTTTTTGGTAAGTGACTATTGGTGAGTTAATTTGAATTGACTAAGTAAAATTGAGAGAAGTAACAATGTAGAGAGATATGTAGATTTTAGATAGAGAAAGTCAAGTTACAAGAACGATCGATCTGAAAAAATCAGAACCCTTTATTAGATCAGCCTTGGCCTTTATATAGAAGCGGAAAGCACTTACAAAACGTGTTTAATTACACGTTAGTCCATGGCTAAAATATAAAGTTCTCACTCTCTCCTCTGATTATACAATCTGTTATAAGAAGTTTATTTCCTTTACATTTCAGTCTTCGAAGTTATATTTCCTTATCAGTATCCCCGTTAATTCTTATGAAAGTAAATGAATGAGAACTAAATAGCCCCGACAATCTTTGGAGGTGAAGAAATCCTCTTATCCACAATTCGAACTGCTTCAAATTTGTTGTTTTATCGTTTTTATAAGTTTAATGCGTCAAAATATTTAATATGAATCCATATCTTTATACTAGTTTCCATGACTCGAAGCAAAGGCTAAATAGATGATAACAGTCTAGATTCCATGTCTATCTCTAAGCGAATGATGGTGCTATAGGCACTAGGTCTGCCAGTAGACCTATAACGGGACAAATGTTAAATCCTTATCTACGAAACCGCTTCAAATTCTATCCAATCACTTTCCACATCTTCCACTTCTTCATACTCATTTTATCTTCCTGTAAATATATCTCTGAAACATTGTTTGATTCACAAACATAATTACTTGAGAGAGAAACTTCAGAAACTAAAAATTCATTGGCTACCTTCAACGGATTCTTCAATATGTTGGGTACCTTTATCGGAAAACTCATCTTTTCCGTTCAATCTTCAACTGGTTTATGAGAAAACATCCAAAGACTAGAAGATCTAAAGCCAAGATTCCCAAAAAATCAAGATCTCCAAAATCAGACAACAAAGTCTTCGGATCATACGACTACTTCTGTATAAGTGAAAGATGAACTGGATTAATAAGAAATGCTTCTCTTGGGCTGTTTACAAAGACAATACATTACGGTAATTTCAATCCTAACAAACCTTTTGAATTTTTACCTTCTCCTCTTCCAGAAGAGAGTTAGTCATCAAGAATATGAACAGCAAAAACACCTCAAATTAGTTGTGAGGTGATCAAATCTTCTTCAATTAAATCTGAGGAGACTCCTTCTTAAACCAATCCTGAGCCCCCTCGTCCATTGCATAGGGGAAAAAAACCCAGTCTTCTCAAACTCCAAAAAGAAAAACCTTCATAGCTATGAGTGATGATGCCGATGTCGCCTCGAAAGTTGACGTTACTTCGAATCCAGCAAGCACTTCTCCTCCCTTAAGAGAGATTATTGAGACAACAACATCTCAACAAAATCCCTAAAGTAACCCGCCTCAGCTGGTAGACGAGGCATTTGAAGAAGAAATTGATTTCGAAGCTACATATTCACATAACGAGGCTTAAATAGAATAAAAGAGTTTGAAGGAATCCGAGAGTGAAGTGATGAAAATTGCTTCAAAGGGAAAATATCGTACGAAAAGAAAAAAGAAAACTTCTGTCACAATATTCGACGAGCTATGCGCATCAGTTGGTGAAAATTTAAAGCTTTCAAAGTACACTACATCTTATCTTTGAAAAATGTTCCTTATATATATATTACGAAGAGAGACAAGCAGTTTATCTGAAAAAACAATGAGGAATATGAGATAACATTATACTTCGTTTCCTAAAGATAGGTAAATGCCTTTGGATTGCAAAAAAAGATGAATTGGTGGTCTACCCAGAGATCATCAACTCGGGTCTTTGATTTCCACTGGACCCCATGATAGTTGAGTACTTCGACATTTTGGATCTGTGTCCAACCCAAGTGACACCAAATCAATGGTTCACTTTAATTTCTATTATCATGGATTCTCGACAGTCCCAAATTCCACTCTGCATCGAGGACTTCATTTCCTTGAACGAATTGTCGAAGGGACCAATACTTCAATTTTATTTTCTTATATTGGATGATGATTTGAAGATAAAAAATGACTTGCTGGAGGCAGACAAATTTTAGAAACAAAAATTTGTCTTCGTCTTAGGAGTTTGGGATAATGGTAAAGAAATATCTGAAGCCAACCCATCTAAATTGAATCTCGTCTGGAGGAGTAATCCTAAGTTCTTCAATCTTATTTCTTTGAGTTATACTTTCAACTGATTTTATCTTCATTTATTATAAAATTCTATGCTTTGTATTTAAATTTCGAGGTGTTACAAACTTCGTTGAAAAATGCAAAAGATACCTTCACCAAGCTTGCTTCTTGGGCTGAAAAAGAATGGAGCAATGCATTTCACACAACATTCCAACTTATCAACTTGCTCAACAACCATCTGTGGAGAATCAACTTGGGAGCTCTTCTCCCTAAAAATCTAATGGAGTTTCCCAACGCGTTGCATGCTGTCAGAAGGTTAGTACATACTGATTACAAAGTATTTTTACCAGTTTGAAATAGATCAGATAGCCATTTTCCCCATAATAAAAAGGCAAAAAGGAACAAAAAGGAAGCTAGCACATCTGGTGCTAGCCCTTTTGAAGATTTAATTCCAAAGAATTCGAAGAGACAAATAGTAAAAAGTAGTCTCCCCACAATCTAAGAAGAAGTCGAAAGCGAGCCTCCTTCAAAAAGAAAGAAAATATAGGTCTAGTGAAGATCCAATCGTTCAGGAACTTCAAGATCAGTTTCATAATCTTAGTAGAACACCTGCACTGGCTACTTCAGAAGCAGCATCTTCTAAAGTTCATTTTCCTTTAACCTTCCTTGCTCTCATACCTCAACCTAACCCAATGGTCATCCCGCCTGAGGAGCCATCCAAAGGGTTGTCACTTCTCTTCAACCTTTTGTCGATCTTGATGCTGCAACAAAAAAAATTAACTCAAGAAATCAAATCCTCTTGAAGTCAGTTAAAATACATGGCAAAAGAAATGGTTCACCATAAAAAAGTTGTTGCTGAAAAAAGTATGAGAAACATCATTAGTGGCCTCGTGGAAAAGCAGTTTCATGGATTTCAAATAACCATATCTGAATTTCTCAAATAACTCATCTATCTCAAGAATCATCTCAGAGATGTGCATTGAAAAGAAAAGGAGAGCTCAATACTTCTCATCAGAATGACATAGATCAACTCAAATCCAAGCATTCTGAAGAGTTAGCTATAGAGAAGTAGAAATCCGATGGTCTTCAAGTTTTTCTTAATAAAAGTGAGACAGAGAAGAAAAATTAACAAATGACATGATTACTCTCAAATCCCAATTCAATAAAGAAAAGAGACTTGTTATCGCCTTTGCTAAGAATGAATGTGCGAAAGACATGTTAGCAACTATAAAAAATCCATCAACCTTCTTCCGGAGATTCATGCTACATATCTTAAAGCTAACCTCTCGAGCTTTTGGGAGCGGATTCCCATCGAAAATCATCCTAGCGAGGCTTTTGATCCTGTTCTTAGCTCTTCCTCCGAAGAGGAAGAATCATAGGAAAATATTTATGACCAAACGAAAAATTCTGAAGAAAGCTCTGAAGACGAGTAACTCTACTATCTCCTTTTTGTGACTGTTATTCAATCATTGTAATATTTTGTTTTTAATATATGCCTTTTTACTTGCCATTTAAGAAATGACTTGTTTTCATCAAATCAAATTGAATGCAAAAAGGATTTGTTTATTCTTTATTTCCATAAGTCATGTTTGCTTTGAAATATTACTTATATTACTTATTCGAAGTAAAATTATACTATGCATACCATCTCGAATATTACCGTGCATTTAGAGAACATAACACTTCGAATATTATAGTGTATTTAGAGAATGTAGCACTTCGAATATTATAGTGCGTTTATAATACGTAACACTTCGAATATAATAGTTCTTTTGGAGGACATAGCACTTCGCATATGGTTGTTTCTTCGAAAAGTGTACTCAACACGTCGGAATATTCTACTCTTGGTCAACCTCAAACATGATCAGTCTTGATCAGTTACCAAAATAGTTTAAACAAGCATTCGTAAACAATCATTTACCAAAAAATCATTTTTATTAATAACTTCGAATATGTACATAACACGTCATTAAAACCTCTATGGGCCAACATGGTAGGAAAAAGTGTGCTAATTAGTCAAAGATAATAATTTCAAAATACAACACAGTTACTCCAAATATAATTTTAGATGTTGTATAATCCAAGGATGTTGAAGCATCCTCTCCTAATTGTCACAAAGGCGATAAGAGCTTGGCTTTATCTTTTCAACAACCATATAAGGACCTTCCCAATTTGGGGCCATCTTACCGAGGCTCTTTTCCTTATTATGGAGAAATACCTTTCTTAATACTTGGTCACCCACTTTGAAATTCCTTCTTTTAACCCTCGAATTATATCTACTCCTCAAAAGAGTTTGATAATGAGTCATATTTAGGTAAGCTCGAACTCTTTTTTCTTCAATCAAATCAAAACTTTCTCTTTTTGCCTCATCATTTAGGTCATTAGAGTATTGAGCTACTCTAAAAGAAGGCAATGTGTATTCTGCAAGACTAACAACATCCATCCCATATGTTATGGCAAAATGAGTTTCTTTACTAGCTTCCTTATGGGTTGTTCGATAAACCCATAACATCCTTGCAAATAATTAGGCCATTTTCTTGCAGCCCTTGATAAATTGTTTTTCAAACCTTCTAAAATGGATATGTATTTTCAACTCTACCTGACCATTTTCTTAGGGATAAAGTAGTGTAGAAAAATATTGCTTTATTCCCTTCGAAGCACAAAAAGAAGCCATTTCTTTGTTATTAAATTGAGGACCGTTGTCTGTAGTAATTTTTTAAGGTACTCCAAAATGACAACAAATACTGTTCACAATAAACTTAATCACATACTTGGCTTTTGTTCCAGAGAATGGTTCAGTTTCTGCCCATTTCGTAAAATAATCCACTCCAACAATTATCATTTATCGTCCTCTAGAAGCCATCAACAAAGGTTTCGCCACATCTATTCCCCATATATCAAATAGGACGGCCTCGGTAATGGGAATAAGTGGAACTGTTGGTTTATGAAAAGAGTTGGCAAACCTTTGACAAGTATCACAACTTCAAACTAGATTCTTGGGTTCGTTCATAATCGAGGGCCAATAAAACCGTGCCAACAAAACCTGACGAATAATTCCTTGAACCCGCAATGTGCTGAACCTTCTCACAGAACTTCTTGTGATTCATGTTTGCTTGAACATCACAATAATGGTCTAATCAACGATGTTTTGGTATAAAATGCCATCTAACACTATATAGTCAAATGCTTTACCTCACAACTTCTTAGCCAGTTTTAGATGTTCACGCATCGCTCCTCTAGCCAAAACATTCAAAATGTCAGTTCTCCAATCTCCTCGGACTATGTCTGGAGCGACGAACACCTCCTCAATATTCTCACATTGCACTGAATGCGTTAAAATCGATAGAATATCTTGTAATAAAATCCAAGGATATTCTTCTTTGTATGTAATATTTTCCAAAGAATCAAGAAATGTATTATTTCCTCAGCTTATATACTCTACAACAACTCAAACAAAAAAGACAGATTTCGAAGCTCTCGAAGATACAAAATTAAGTGGTCCTTTTTTCGCTTCGGAAACTCCAGCCACTTGATTTGCTACTAATTGATAATCTGTCTCTAATCGTACTGAAGTTTCACCACATATCTTTTCAAGCCTGAAACCAGCTAACGCAACTTCATACTATGCTTCATTATTCGACGCGTGAAAGCACTATTTAATAGATTGAAACATCGTTTCTCCAAATAGAGCAATCCGTTGAACCCCAACGCTATATATCCAAATGCTAGAAACACCATCAGTTCGAACTATACACATTGAACTGGTTGGAAAAGCATCCATGTTAACCTCTTCATATCATCTACTTGAGTGACTCTCAACAAGAAAATCTTCCAGGGCTTGTGCTTTAATTATTGTCTGAGGCGAAAAGGTGATGTCGAAATCTCATAATTCAACTGACCACTTTGTCATCCTCCCAAAATTATCTGGGTGATGTAAAACATTCTTCAATGGAAATGAAGTTCTAACTTCAATGGTATGAGCTTGCAAATAGGGGCGCATTTTTCTAGCTGCCACTACCAATACCAACACCAATTTTTCGAGCTTTAAATACTTCTTTTCTGTTGCTACCAAACTCGTACGGAAATAATTTACTGGCTTGAAAACGCTGCTTTATATTCCGAAGTCCATTCAAATTCTTTTGGTCTTCGTAAAGAAAGGAAAGCATTTGTTAGAAAGCTAGAAATGAAAATATTAAGAGCAGCTAACCTTCATGTCAAGATTTCCACTTATTTGATAGTTCGAAGTGATTTCATTGATATTACAACTTTTAGTTGTTCTAAGTCAGCTTCTATTCCCTTTTTGCTGATAACATAGCCCAAATATTTCCATGAACGAACTCCAAAGGTACACTCTTCTAGATTCAAATTTAGCCTTATTGCTCTTAAATTCAAAAAATTTCTCCTCTAAATCTTCCAAGTGTGCATCGTATGTTAAGTTTTTTACCACTATGTTATCGATATACACATCCAATTTTCTTCCGATCGGCGAGGCGAATGCCTTATTATTTAATCTCTGATATGTAGCCCCAACATTCTATAATCCAAAGGGCATAACCCAGCAACAGTGTTAGTCTCGGTCCGTGATGAAGGTAGTACTTTCTTGATTCTTTGGATCCATCTGAATTTGATTATATCCTGCAAAAGCATCCATAAAGGTCAATATTTTATTTCCCGAAGTGGAATCAATCAACTAGTCTATCCGAGGAATATGAAAGGTTTCTTTAGGACAAACTCGATTCAAATCTATGAAATCGACGCACATTCTTCATTTCCCATTCTTCTTCTTGACCACTACAAGGTTTGTCATCCATAAAGAATACTGCGACTCCCTTATATGTCCGACCTTAGATAAATGATCCACTTTAGAAACAATCACTTCTGCTTTTTCAAAAGAAAATGCCACCCTTTTTGTATAACAGGTTTCACAGTCGGATTAATTGCTAAGCTATGGAAAATCACTTCGGTTGAAACCCCTATTACATCTTTTATTTTCCAATCGAAAACATCCAAATTGTGAGATAAAAGCTACAATAGATGTTGACATAAAACTGGGGTCGGTAAGGTTCCTAGTCAAAGTACTTTTCCATCAGGAAAAGCATATTCCTCTATATATTCACTTACTATCAATGAACCTGTGGTTTCCCTCGGATTGTCAACCCTCTCCTCGAGGTCCAAGGTTAACCCCCCTTGAGTGTTATTCATCCATTTTATCACCACTACAAGATCTTCGGATCCAAAGAGCAGTGGCATAACATTTTCTGTCAACGTTTTGGTCACTTCAGACGACCCCACTCGGTCTCTAATGACATACTTAAAACATTGATGGACTGTTGCCACAAATCCATACGTCTTTGATAACCAAGATCTTCCAAAAATGGGATTATAGCTTGTTGGACAGTCCACCACCATCAAAAGCACCTGAACCTTCTTCTTGAAAGGTCCATTTCCCAGACTCACTTCTCCCTCAAATTCCTCAATTACTTACGCAGTCACTTTAGTAAAACCGATGATTGTACATTATGATTGGAAAATCTGAGGAGGGTTGCGTATTCTATCATAAGTTGTTTTGAAAAGAACGTTCGCAAAGCTCCCCATTTCTGTCACGCGTCAGATTTTGGCGCCAACAATCTCTGCTCCAATAACCACTGCATCCTCATGTGGCCCTGCAGTGCCCCGTAAATCATCTTCATAAAAAAGACTTACTACATGCTTTTTCCTTGAACTATCGATAGTACCAGTCATAGTATAACCCGGAATATTGCCAAAGACTCAAAATATTTGGAAAGGCTTTGAACATAACCTCGCTTTACTGGTTCCTCTACTGCCATTAAAATTAAACGATCTGGATCTGCATCTAAGTATTTTGATGCTGCATCAAAATTATCGACCTTTAAATCCAAGATCATCAAATATTTAGCCTGTGCATTGGGATTCGTTGTCTGTGAAGTCGATGTGATAGGGTTCTTCGAGGAGCTGCTTTGCAATTTCACATAAGTCAACTATTTACCATTTTAAATCAAATTATGTACCTCAATGTTCAACGTAATACAGTTTGAGGTATCATGTCCGATGTCATTGTGAGATTTGCAGAACCTATTGTTTCCCTCCTCCCTTGGCCTATTCGTTGGGGTAGGCTTCCTGAAATTAACAACCCTCTAGCTTTTTCAAAAGTTGTGGCCACACTCTTAGTCAAATCAGAATAATACTCAGGCCTTATCCATTGGTTAGGCCTTGGCCTATAAAATTGGTACCCTGATGTTTGGCTTCAATAGCCCCCCGTTCGATGAGGTAAGTTGTTTATTCTTTGTCGTACCGGTTGGGAAGAATTCGAAGATTGCCCCTGATTGTTTGGCACATCTCAATAATTATTTTTACCAATTCCAACTAGTCCTCTAACTCTGGTCGACTCTTCCACCTTGATTTGGTCCTCCAATTTAGCCATCAGAGCTTCAAAAGTTAAAGCTCTTCATTTTGTTGTTTCGTTTGCTAGATCTCTTGGTAGCAATCCTTGTCGAAATGATGTCATTGCTACCAGCTCCTCACACTTATCTAAACCCTCTTTGGTTAAAACAAACCGCTTAGTATAATATTTCATTTTTTATCCCACTACGTGCTTTCATTCAATTATCGTATCCTCGTTTGCTCTCATTTCCTTGCTCCCCACAAACTGTCTTCGAAAAATAGTGTAAGGATCTCTAAAATTTGAAATTGACCCCATCATAATTCTGTTACACCACATCAAAGCATTTTCGTTGAAATTTTGAGAGAAAGCCCGACACATCAGCCAATCGTTATCCTCGAAATTCATCATGTAATTTTTGAACTTTTTGATGTGATCGTCTGGGTCTTGCATCCCATTGAATTTCTCAACCTTTGAAATACCAAAGTGCTTCGGAAGTGTGATAGATCTTATTTCAGTTGTCAATGGAGAATTTCTCCAATCAACACCTTGGACATATTGATTATCATCTCAAGTTCGCATCACAATGTAGAAATTTTGATCATCCACAACATCGTATTGGTTCGATGTATTTCCTTCACACCAATTTGCTTCTCTTAAGAATCGAGGTACACTTTTCTTTCTAGATTTGTATCCTTTTCAAGATTTTCGAGGTTGATCTTTCTCTTCTTTTGAAGATCCTCGACATCTTTTAAAATCAGATCCAGAGCTTTCTATCTCTTCATCACTGGATGTGACACACCTTTGCTTATCTATCTTTTATTTTTTAGAAGTGTTTTTTTCTAAACTGTGTCACACTCTTTAGTAGGTTTAAACTGTGTTTTTTTCTGTTCACTTCTAATCTGGCGAGCTGTGCAAGATGGATCAGATTAATCGTCATCGTCATTTTTATCATTTACTTGTCTCACCTAGGATTTTAGCCTAGCTGACTGAATCTTTTTCTCTCTGGTTGTATTTTTCATTCAGATCTGTAATTTTTTTTCAACAGTTGGTTCATTCGTAGATCTATATCTGATTCAGTCTGTCGAACCAGAATAGATTCTTCTTGCATATCATCGAACCTTTGCAAATCTTTTTTTCAATGTCTCAACAGCCGATAAAACTAGTGGACCGTTCTCTGGATTAATTGTCAAGTTTGAACTTGTTTTCAAAGAACAAAGAGGAGAAATAGAAAATTTAAACAAGTAATCTAGGAAACAATAAATGATAAGTCCCCAACGAAGGCGCCAATTTGGTGAGTTAATATTTGAATTGACTAAATAAAATTAAGAGAAGTAAGAATGTAAAGAAAGAGATATAGATTTTAGAGAGAGAAAATCAAGTTACAAGAATGATCTATCTCAAAAAATCGGACCCCTTTATTAGATCAGCCTTGGGCTTTATATAGAGGCGCACAGACTTAGCTTCAACTGAAACAGTTAAAAAAGGGTTAATTACACGTTAGTCTCTGACTAACATATATAGTTCTAACTCTCTCCTCTGATCATACAATATGTCATAACAAGTTCTATTCCTATACATTTTAGTCTTTGAAGTTCTAATTCCTTATCATCTTTCACATGTCACTGTTTGTAGTGGTGGAAAATAGGTCTCGAGACGCCAGAAATAAATGGGGACACGGTAGAACTTAAATGGGTCTACGCAGAAATGGAACCTTTAACCTGCTAATTCCAGACACGCTACACGCCAGACACATTTACCTATTTACATGCATAGACAGTTACATGCTAGACACGCTACACGCCAGACACGTACACGCTAGACACACTACACGCCTGACATGCTAATAACAAAGACACGCCATACATGGTAATAAATTATTATACTAAATAGGAAAAACATAATTTATAAGCTTATTATTATAAAAATCATATATTTTATTTTTAAATATAGTAAGAAGTATTATTATGATTTTATTGTTACATTTTGAATATTATCATTATAATTTGGTTATAAATATCATTGTTGTTCTTATTATTTTATTGATTATAATCATATTTTTTACAAGGTTTATGAGTATAATTTTATTATTACATTTTGATGATTATTATTATATGGTTAAATATTTTAAGTGTTGTAATAATTTTATAAACCAAAATCATATTTATATTTAAAAAATAGTATTCTAATGTATATGATTATAAATTTATTATTACAATTTGGTTAGTATTATTATGATTTGGTTATTAATATTTTAAGTGTTGTAATTATATTATAAACCAAAATTTTAAATATTAGAATATGGTTATAATGTTATTATTACATTTTAAATATTATTTATTATGTTTTGGTTTTAAATATTACAAGTGTTGATATTATGTTATAAACCAAAATCACATCTTATCATGTTAAAATATTAAAAGTTTTATGGTTATAACTCTATTATTATATTTTGAATATTATTATTATGTCTTGGTTATAAATAATAGTAGTATTGTTATTATTTTTAAAACCAAAATCATACCTTCTCATGGTAAAATATTATAAGTCATATGGTTATCATGGTAAAATATTACAAGTAATACTAGAACAATTGTAAGTTTAAAAGAAGAATTGTAACTATGTAATATTATTAAGGACTAAGGATAATTTACCCTCTTTTGTAACCGATTTCAGTGTAAGGCTAAGTCTTGGCCTCTCTATATAAAGAGTAAGGCTAACCTAATAAAGGTGTCGAACATTTTTTCTACTTAACTCATTTGCACTTAGACTTTCTCTCTCTAAAGGCTTTCTCTCCCTCTCTTTCTCTCTCTAGAATTTGGATATAACATTTTCCTAAGGAAACATTCTTAATATCTAAACTCATCAAAGTGTATCTTCATAATCATCCGGATAATCATCGAAGATGTCGTCTACATTCACTTGTCTCTAAACTCTCTGTCTTGCATCCTTTTATTCGCCGCGGTCCAATCTTTGACTGCTACAAGCATTCCAAGTGCTTTGCATGTCAGTCTTGTTCTCTTACTTGTGTATTGCAACCTCGCTTGGCTAAAAGCACACTCACTTGCAACTATAGACATAGGTAATGCATAAGTCTCTTTAACAAACCTGCAAAGAATATGATAATCACCAGTTTTAGAACTCCATGGTCTTATGATATCAATATCTTCAATATCTCGGTCATTATAATTCGTTAAATCAAATCTAGTGCTCAAATATCTACGCAACTCATTATCAGATTGAGTTTCTCTAAATTTTTTGCTTTGTAACATTGTCATTTGAACATAGTTAGTAGAAGATCTCCCTTTACCCGTATTGTTATTACCCCTTGCGTTTGAAGTTGTATTTATTCTATATCATTCAACATACTTATTATACATATTAAAAATACAATCATATACGTCGGCAATATACCCTTCAGGGTTAACTGGGTCATCCGGTGGACTAATTTAAAAAAAATTGTAAGGATTTATAAAATCATTTAACTAGCAATTCAAATTGATATTTTCGTGAAAAATAATCCAAAATGCACGCAATAGAATAAGTCATAAGGATTGAATGAAAATAATTTAGAAAACTTTAATTTCATTTGGGGCACCATGTCTACGCATACAAAATTAGATCTATATTCATTCATATGCATGGAAAGATTAGTAATCGTGAAAAGGGCCAAATAAACATTAGGTTTATTTTGTGAAGAAAAGGTATTAGTGTTATCTTTAAAAAGTTATAAAAATCTTAACATGACAACACAATATTTCCAATATTGATTTTCAAGACTTATGGGAGGATAAGATACATTATAAAGCGAGGTGATCTCTTCTTTAAAAACATGAGCACGTGCAAGCAACGTATAAGTAGAATTCCATCAAGTTTCGACATATAATATAAGTTTTTATATGTTTCCCCATTTTGAATAACAATCGTTTTAAAGCACTTTTTTAGCAGCAGAAGTTTTGTAAAATAGGACCTCCTTTTTAATAGGAGCAATATAATCTTCCAAAATCATATTTATTCAATTTTTCAAAACTAAATGAAGTACATGACATAAATATTTGGCGTGAAACAATTTAAGGAAAATGGGAGTGCAATCATCTCTAAGCAATTTTATAACACTCAAATTCGTAGATGCATTATCGAACAAAATAGACATAGTCTTATTCTTAATTCCATAATTATTCATGCATTCAACTATACTCTCTCTAATTACTCGTGCTATATGATGGCCAATAGATTCAAACCATACAATTCTCTTTTAGAGTACCCATTCAGGATCCATCCAATGAAGGGTAACGCATCATATCAAAATCAGTAAAAGAAGCTATGTCATTAGTAATAGAAACATTCCATGACAAAGTTAGCATAGTTTCAATAATGTCTTTTTTCCTTTTTAAAAAATATTTAAAGGCTAGAGATCGCATAGAGCTATGTGGAATGCGTTTGGCTCGTGGTTTTACCCCAGCTTGCATTCAATTTTCGTTTCTCCAAGTATCTGCATAACCGAAAGGTTGTAAACTACCAATCGCATAAATCATTGTTTCTTCCCTATACTTATCTTGGTTTAACTCAAAAGGAAGACCAATTTGAGGGTCTACAAATGTATACAATTTTCGTTAGAGTATGAATGATCAAATATTTTATGAGTTATTAAATGTTTTGCCATAGTGTCGGTGCCTAAATTTTTATTTTTTCCTCTATAAACATAACTTCTATTGAAAATTTTATAAATAGTGGAGGTATTATCATCAGTCGCACTAAAGAACTCCCAAATCCAAGATGTTTTCTTACGAGACCTCGACCCATCACTAGTACTTCCACCACCATCTTCGTGGGAGGAGAGTGTGTTAATATGAGGGGAGTCTCTAGGAAAATCATACAAAGCTATTGATTCAGCTAGTATAATGTTATCACAATGTTATTTAAGTGTTTTTATCGAAGAAAAATAAAAAGCGAAAATATATATATAAGTTATTCCGAAAGTAGAACTAGAATTTCTAAAACAAGTAACTAATACTTTCGTTGAATTTATAGAAGAAGTAGAGAGATTTAGAGAGACGTAGAGTAGTTTTGAGAGATGGTGAGTTTCGGTTTGAAAGTCTCCTCTATTTATAAGGGAGATTAAAAAAACTAAAAAAAATAAGCCTGAATTCGGATATTCTGATGGCCAATCCTAATATCCGGACTTTAAAATCGGATATCCGAATGGCCAGTCCGGATATCTGGATTGATGATGTCACCGATGATTTCATCAAAACGGCTACTTTAAGAAAAATTAAAACCCTATAAATAGGAGACCCCTCCAACTCTATCTTCACACCATCTCCTACAATATTCTCTCTAATTTGTTTTTTTAAATTTCAAACTCAAAGAAATCCTACAAATTTTATCTTAATGTCGTCTTCGAGAAAATCAAAGCAAGTCTGGAGGAGTGGAGATGATTCATCATGCTCAAAAAGAAGAACAACTTCCAAAATAATTTATTCGCGTCAAGACGTACAAGAATCAGAGAGCTAAACATTCAAACATCGGGGATATGGGAGGTTCGCGTCTGTAACCCGCAAGCACCACGAGGTGTAACCAAAACATACTCGGGTATGTATTTGGATTACGATGAACTTATTCAAGTTGAAGGTATGGAAGATGTTTTCAAACTTCTTGAACCTAATAGAGCCTTAGGTTCGATGTATCTTGCTAGGTTCAGTTGAATGGTATATCGAATTAGTATAAAAAATTTATGCCACTGCACGTATGATTGAGGATGATCCTCATGGTCAAGGTTTAGGAATGAGGTGTATAATTAATGGTGTTGCCTATAGTTTTTTTTAAACAGATTTTCAAGATGAATTTTTCCTTCCATCTGAAGATATGTATACTTGTGATAAATTAACATCGCTTTCTTTATCTGGTACGGGTTGGGCTGTTGATTGGCCTATGCCTTTCGAGGACGAAGTAAATATTCTGAGTTGTGGTCTGCACGCTCCAAAAATTAATGGTAAACATAAAGCCATAAGAGGTTATTTGGAAGCTAATGGGAAATTAGCTTTGAAATTGGTTAACAGCTCTTTTCTTCCCACTAGTAACAATGATTCACAACTTTCCTATATTCAAACATTTTTAACTACTTTTATGGTAAAAATGAGGGAAGAATTAATTTGGCTAGTTTGATGATTCAGAATATGGCTATGAAAGCTAGGGGCGAAAGAGGTTTATGTGAGGATGCACACTCCGATCAAGGTTGGACCAAGTAGTGTTATAGGTTGACACTCTTTGAGATTATTGGAGATATATTCTTGGGATGGAGAGTTGATATCAAAATGGCAGGCATGAAGTCGCCATTTTCCCTTGTTGGATGATATATGGGCTGCGAACAATGTTACCAAACCACCAAATCCACTTTTTGGATACCCTCAGGAAGTAATTCAGCCGTCGGTCGCTCCCGTGGCTGGTGGTGGTTCTTCTGGACAACGACAACAACAAGAACGTTCTGATCGCGAATCTGCTGAGTGGGCGCATGATCAGTAAATGCAGTATGCCTAGTGGTCGCATATTCAACAAGTGGAATTGCATGGGTTTCATAAGCACTGGCAAGGTCAATATGTGTAGTGGTTTGACCAGTGGTAGGTTCAAAACAACCAGCAGCATGGTCAATTCGAGCAGTGGCGGGGTGCATACGAGCAGTGACATGGTCAATACATGCAGTGGCATGATAGTCAAGAGGAATGGAATGATCGATTTGCAGCCTCTCAAGCGGAACAATCCAAATACATGCGACAAATGATGGAGAACATGCATTTGCAAGGTCCACCACCACCTTCGAACGACGACGAAGCTCCTTACTTTTTTTTACATTTGATTGTATTTTACATTTTCATTGTAGTGTTTTTCTTTTTTATTTGATTGAACAACTATGTTATTTGTTTGATTTTTATTATAAATGAATTTGTTGTTTTGCTTATATCTTTATCAAATGTTAATTAAACCTCTTTCAATTTTTATTTTGTTATTTACAAGTAATATATCTTTATGCATATACTTCGATAATTCTAAAAAACTTCAAAATTTATACTTCAAATATTCAATTATTCGAAAATACAATAAACTATTTAACTCATGTAAACATATACATTTCAAGCTTGAAATATCTAAAGAAGTAAATGAAGTAAAAAACTAAACTAGAACTATATAATATTTAATAATCGTATAAATATTTTAAAAAAATATAATATTTTAAAATCAAAATACAATTAGATGTCTAATAGGTAGATATTATTTAATATCTACCTAATATTAAATAAGCTATCTATAATATCTAATACAATCAAACAATATCAAAATAATATTGCAATTATCTTGTTTACGATATACATATCTTACTTATATAATTTTGATTTAGTTAAGGCATACAATTTTTTTTTATAATAGTATATATAGTTTAAATAATATAATATTTTAAAATCAAAATATAAATTAGATGTTTAATAGGTAGATATTATTCGGTCAAATTTTGACTGGATCCGAATATTTATCCGAATATATAAAGGAGTAATTCATATAAAATATATCTTTTGTTTTGTTAAAAATTTATGTTTCTTTTAGTATTATAAAAATATTTTGTTTAGTTGTTTTTGTTTTGGTTTTCAAAATTATATTTTGATTTTTGTTTAAATTAAAAAATAAATTCAAATTTGAAATGTTCGGACCAAATTAGATTAGGTCAACACAATCCGAATACTAAAAAGTGTTTGCGAATTCATGTACAAACATTAACAGGTCAAAGTATTAAAAAATACTAAACTTACAATAAAATGGTTTTGATTCGGTTTCAAATAAAATAATAATAATACCTAAACGAATCCATCCAAACCCGTTATCATCTTTAATTTTTAACGATCAGAGAAAAAAATCGAGATATAAAATTTCATTCACACTTAAATTAAAAAAACAAAATTATCATAATTTTGATTATTTTTTCAGTCGTGTTATAACTAATTTTTGTACCCGTTTGATACTATAATACAGCTATTTATCTAAAATGATAAAGTAAATAGAATTCGCAAGACCTTTTACCATGAACACTGGTAAAGAAAACTAAGTAAAGACTAAACGAGAAAATTAGTATTAACGTGATCTCAGACTTCATAATTTTTGTTCTTATTATGTTAATAAGATCTTTTGTATAATGATATTTATAAATAAACTTATGAATATATTATTAACTTTTTATAGTGGATTTGAATATAACTTGAATGAGCCCGATGTTTATATATATTTTTAATGGTTAAATAAATTTATTATTATTATTATTATTATTATTATTATTATTATTATTTTCATTTTTATAGTTGATGTGTTCAAATATGTTTTATAACTACGTTGATCAATTAGAAGCTAACACTGGCTATATAATCCATCTTTTTCAATAAGACATCCGGCAAGAATTTTGAAAAATAAAGAAAATATTATAAAAAAAGTATTGAAGCAATGATGAGGTAAATGGTACAAAATTAATTTTAGCCAATTTTAAACGTATAAATTTAGATATGGTATATATTTTTGCAATAAGTTAAATATATTCTTTTTAAACAAGTAAACAAATACTATATAAAACAAGTCTGTTCGACATAACTTACGGACAACAACTGCGGCCAAACTAGATGGTAGGAGCGCCTACAAACAACCCATAAAACAAACATAAGTTAGGAGAAATATTACAACGCTAGGAAATTTTGGTACTAATGAACGTGAATTTAAAGTCAAAGAGCGTACGGTGCGAAACCACAACAGCTAAGTAAAAAATAATAATATAAATCATAAAATAAGAACAACGAGCTAAGGATAAGTGATGTGCAACACTCGTTTTTTTGAAAAATTTCATTTTTTTTAAATCGTCTTTTGTACAAATAATGTTGATGTTACAAATAGCCTCAAGCGTTTTGTCATCGCTAGGATCCGTAAAGACGATGATATATCTTCCACAATTAGCTATATAATCAGCGTACCTACTCGTCATTGACTTGTGATATGAAGTAATATGAACTGTCATAAGTTCGTGGTATAGTAAATGTTTACGGAAATCTGCTCAAACAGAATTCCGCCAAATGTAACGGTTGTGCTCTCCTTATTATAGTCTAAGTAGTTAGAAATGACTTGATGAATTTTGGATTACTCCAATCAGATACATGACTATATCAATCATATAACATTCGTTGATTTTCATCATTCTAATCAGATAGTTGAGTAAATAAATCTCTTGAACGAGAAAATGACCTCTCAGATGTTCATACGACTCAAATAAAACATGTTAAATAAAAAATAAAATAATATATTATAAGAAACAATAAATAAAACATTTTAAATATTTTTAACGACAATAAATATTAGTTTGCTTACTTACATCTTTCTCCGTTAGATCAATAAGAATGACGCAATAACTTGTTTTTTGTCGCAAATTTGGACCCACCAACTGCTTTGGCAACCAATTAACAATCTTTAGCCTGAAAAATGATGTAAGCTGGATTATTTGAAGATAAAAAAGTTGGTAAATGGTCACAAATCCAGCAATCTAACTTAGCAACAAAACCATACAGGTTACGTTTTGAAGACTTTGACATATCCTCAAATCCTGACAAAGAAATTCAAAGGAACTCGTCCCCTAATACATCTTACTTGTCCTCTAAACTCAAGAGAGAATTAACATTCACAGATGCATGACTGGTATCCAGGAATATCATGCATCTAAAAACAATACATTTTATTAGCACATGATATTTGGTGGATCACTCTATATTGCTAAATTAAAATGTGGATCCATTGTAAATATATTCATCAACCACTTTAAACCAAAACCAATTCCTCTTTGTTTATAAAAAATTTGACGATATGTACTGAGATTCACAATAATCAAGAATACTCAACATGCATCTCCCACCACCAAGAGGCATGTGAAGACATAAACGACATCTTGCATGATAATAATCCATTTTAGGCTATAGTGGAAGGTATTGATCTTTTGGTACCATCGTTCAATAAAAAACTTTGTTCAATATTGAACTAGTGCAGTATTTAGTCAGAGGACCAATGAGAGGGTCGAATGGTGTACCAGTCAAAAATTCTTTATTGCATGATGGGTTGTCGAATACCACATGTGCAATACCGCTTAATAAGCCTTGATGCCGAGAAAACTACAATATTCTACAAGAAAAAATAAGACATCATTATAAATTTTGAAATATATATAAGTAAAGATCCCAATAATTATTAAACTTACCCTCCTAATTTAAATGTTGTACGTAGGAGTGAGCAAATACCGAACCCAACCGATCAACCGAATCAAACTGAAGCATTTTTGTTGGTCTGGTTCAATTTTTTAATGTATTCAGTTCAGTTTTATTTTAAACACCGAAAATTGATTCTGTTTGATTCAGTTATTTAAAAAAAAACGATTTCGATCGCACCGACCGAACTAATATGATATATATATAATATATATTTTTATATGAATAATATATATATATATATATATATATATATAAATTATAATAAAAATTTTTTATACTTAGATACATTAGATCCTTAAATTCCTAAATCCTTATACATACAAAACTCTAAATCTATATCTTACATCACATTCACAGCTACCCACACCCACATACCCACATACCCTAAATCTTATTAACTCTAATTCTGAAATAAATCCCTAAATATAAATCAAGACCATTTTTTAAATACCAACTCACCTCTTGAAGATAATGTAGGTGAAGATAGAGAAACTGAAAAGGTAAATAATTTCAATTTTTCTTCTTCTTGTTTTATTATTCTAGTTTACATTTTAAGTTAGCACAGTATAAGCTCTACTTGGTTGCTCATCAGGGCGTGTTTACATAGAATTCATTTCTTGATTTCAGAATAGAAATCTTTATGTCACAAGGAGGTTATTTGTATCTTTATGATTGCTCAAATGTGCACTCTTTAACCATTGTTTAAAACTCCAACTGTCACCCTTGCTTATGTAAATGTTTCACACACACGTCTTTTTCTTACCTAATAGTGTTTATTTTCTCATTAAGGGCTTGATTAATTGTCTTATTTTATACAAAGGTTCGATGTAAAGCGAATATATTTTTATGTATCTCTTTGAAAATATATTTATTACTAATAATATTTTTTTATTTTCACTTCAAAGTACGAGAGGTCTTATCCACCTTGGTAAAATTACCAAATACATTTTCAATTCGAAAACAGAAGAAAATCATACACGCATCCCACTATTTTTATGTACAATATTATTTTCAATAAAATATAGCTTTTTTCTTAGGAGTGGTTTTGACCAACGAATTATTTTTAATAGGGAAAAATATGAATGGATGCTTCAATAAAATCTCACAAGATTGATCATTCATGCTAGGAAATTCAAATTATAAAATATCGATTGTTCTTTACAACAAAACTGAAAGCTAAACCCTTCGTTCTTATAAATCCAAAACTCAGAAGTAATAATAGATCTCGTGGATCTGATCTTCAAGATGCAATGTCATATAAATAATATATACCATAATCACTTGGAGGAACTTCTCATCATCAGACACATGTTATCCAATAGGACTCAGAGCGTAATAAATAGTTATGTTTTGAGGTTCATTGTGCTCATCAGGAAAATTATAATGTCGAAGGATATGATGCGTTGAACTCTTTAATACCATGATAATATCCTTCTTTTGATTAGTCGTCAAGGAAAGATAAATAAACTACAATTCTTGTTGATACATGTTGCGGGAAAATAATTCAAGGATCGATCTGAATAAGAGTCAATAAGTAGGAGAAGATTTACCGACCTAATCATAACCATTCCTACCCAAATAAAATTAGAAAAACTCCATCCTGTCACCATCAAGGAAAAGTATTAGAACAAGATGAACCTCTGATCGACCCATTAAGGAGTCAATCGAACCATCAACAACAATAGCCCGACCAACGAAAAATTCTAAAGCCTTTGGTTAACCAATAGATTATAGATATGCAGAACTAAGAATACCTTAAACTTGACGTAAAAAGATGAAGTATAACTTAGTCATTCCCCCATTAGCTTCATAAATACTAGAAAGAGAAATACCTTATAAATTTAACCAGTATAAGATGGACAAATACTACGGAATCAGAAATCTCGTATGACATATTAAGCAATTTTGGAATGAGATGTTCGGGTTTGGGAGAAATGATTGAATTATATGCCGAGTAAATTTTATCACCATTTGAGATATCGCTCTCACACGGTTTGATAAAATTCATACGCGCTCAATACATAAGTGTAATATTATTTAGAAATAATCTGAAGAATAGTTCATCGAGAGCCCAATGAGAACCTACACAAACACATTGAGAGGTTTTTTATTTTCTATTTATAGATCTCAAGAAATTAAGATGATTCTCAATACGCATATAATATTTATACATAGCTCTAAACCCCTAAAACATATAACACTACAAACAAACATAACATAAGAACTTAAACAACCATCCCAAACGTGCTTGAACTTAACATGTTATACAACCGAATACAGAAACATTTCAAAAAATTTGATACTACAAATCTAAAATTTCATTCTATTTTGATACTACAAATAATTTTTCTAAAAGTGAAAAAAGGAAAGATAAAAGTGAAAGTGGGAATGGCTCATCCGGAGGTACCGGAGAGCTTGGAGGGCAAGGTGAGACCTTGCTTTCAGAAGGTTAATGTGAAGTATCTACTGGCCATACAGAACATTAACTATGTCTACACTCACAGCGCTGAGTTGGGCCGGATCCGAACCAAGTGGGGGATCCCAGAATCAGTGAAAGTGAGAATCCCAGTCACACCGGAAACCCCGATGGACTGCAAGCTCAACGAGATCGTCATTTACACTAAGCTATTCAATTGAGGGCGCAGATTTCCCTTGGATCCAGAAATCGTTAGGTATTTTCACTTGATCAAACTTTGCCCAAGCCAGCTGAGTCAAAATACTTGGTATACTCTCATTGTCTGTATAATGGCATCGAGGCTGTCCGGTATTCCTCTCCCTATGGAGCAATTCACAGCAGTGGTCAGCCTGTGCAAAAACCATCATATCCAATTCTACCACTACAACATGGGAGACAATTTCAAAGTGGTGTATGACCTGTTGGAGTCAGAGAAAAACATCAGATGGAAGAGCACAAGTAAGTATTCAATTTTATTTGTCTTTCTTATTTTACAAACAAAATTATTCATGAATCACCCATTCTCTCATATCAGTATCGCCAAAGGAGTTCTCCGACTATTTAGAGGAGGGGCAGACCACATGCGCCAAATTAAACGCCTGGGCTGCTGACCGTTGGGGGAATGCCTTCCACAACTGTTTTACTTCAGGAAACTTGGTGAGATCCCACCTTTTGGAATACTACTGGCCGGAGAGATCTCACCTGGGAGGAGCTGACTGCACCACATCCTCCGGCTGTTATACTTAAGAGAACAGAGGAGAAGGATGGAAAATTGGCCTTGCCTTCCAGAGCCAAAGCCCCAAGCAAAATAAAAGGGAAGGGCAAGAAAAAGAAGGCTGTAGCAGATGCTGTTCGGGGTGCTGTAGAGGAGATTGCTCCGGAGAATCAAGGAGGGCAGGCCCAAGGAGGGATTGATGCTACTTTGCTCAAAGTAGTTGAGGATGAGACCATTAGGGAGGCAGGTGAACCTCAAAATCCACCAAAGCCTTCTAAAAAGGACTGAAAAAGGGGAGCAAACAACGATGAGATGACTGCTAAGAAGAAGAAGGTCACCTTGGGGGATGAAGTAATGCTTCGCCCTTCGGAGTCTCTACCTCTGGCAGATCCAACTGATCTCACCTTGACAGAGCAGATCCCCACTGATCTACAATCCAGGGAGGGTACTGGAGGGGATATTGTTGGAGTAGATATTAGTAGCCTCTAAAATATTGGTCTCTATTTCAACGATTTTGAGAAAGACGACTTTGTTGGCCCCTATCTTCCCCCAAGCTCTTCCAATATGGAGAAATTTAATGGCACGTCCTTCACTGTCTCAGGGGAACACGGTGTGGTGACTCACTCTCTACTGGGCTATATTCAGCCAGTGCTCAACTTGGAAAGACAAGTAAAAAGTCAGTCTGCCCTCATCAACACCCTCAACACAGACAAGGAGAGTTTGTCTACTGACCTCCTCAATGCCAACCAGAGTATTGAGGCATTGAATAACGAGCTTGAGGAGTTGAAGAATGAGAAAGAAGATCTGGAAACCAAGCTAGTCACCTCAGAGATAGCTAACACAGAGCTTTGAACCAAATGCTCCGGTTTGGAAAAAGATCTTTCTACCTTGAAGGGAGACATGAAGACCAAGAACGATGTCATCTGAACTTTGTCCGGTGACAAGACTTCTCTTGAAGAGGTTATGTCCAAGGTAACCAAGGAGAAAGAAGACTTGGTGAAAGAGTAGGATCAGAGAATTCAGGTCTGCGTCGATGCATACACCAACGAGGTGATAGATTCCCTAGAAAAAAGGTATTTCGAAGTTAAGTCTGATATGGTTCTGCTTTTCCACCAAATGTTTCCGAAGATAAAGTTTGGTACCTTGTGGCAATAAGTTGAGTATGAAGATATCCCATTCTATACGATGGTGGATGGTGATAAGAAGAACTATTCTGGTAGAATTGATAACACCACCGATGAAGAGGAAGGAACCAGAGAGAGTTCCAGTAGTGAACCCAAAGATCCTAAGAAAAAAGATGATGCCGAAACATCAGAAGGGAATAAGCCCTGAGGTCTTAACTATCTTTTCTTATTTTGTTTTTCTTAAGAGTTCCGGTTTGAGTCCAACTGACTTCTGATTGCCACTTCATTAGCCTGTTTGGAAAACTTATGGACTCTGTATGATGGAAGAGTTTCCTCTATAGGAGAAATTGCATCCACCCCATATACCAAGGCAAACAGAGATTCTTGTGTAGTAGTTCCAGGATTAGTCTGGTATGCCCATAATACTTCTTTTTGAGACCCGACAGAATGGTCCTATTTGCCACTTCAACTTGATCATTTTCTTGTGGGTGGAAAGGAGAAGAGAAGAAATAGTGAATGCCCCTAGAGGCACATAAACTCTCCATATCCTTGTTATTAAATTGTGGCCCATTATCTATGGTTATCTTTTGTGGAACCCCAAATCTGCAACAAATGTTAGACAAAATAAATTTTATAACAGCTTTTGAAGTAGTTCCTGCCAAGGGGGCTGCTTCTATCCACTTTGAAAAATAATCAATGGCTACAATAATAGTCATGCACCCTCCGGATGCCATTGGTAGAGGCCCTACTAAATCCAGTCCCCAACGAGAAAAAGGTACTGGCTCAGAAATCAACTCTAGAGGAACAGCTGGGATATGAATTTCATTGCCATATCTTTGGCATGGGTCACATTTCTTTACCAACTCCTTGGCATCTGTCATTATGGATGACCAATAGTATCCGACCAATAAAACCCTCCGGGTTAAAGCTCTATAGCCACAGTGTGTTGATCCTTCACCGTCATGTAGTTCGGATAGCACAATTTGAGACTCTTCAATCTCCAAACAACACAAGAGAGGTCTACTAAACGACTTCTTATAAAGGATATCCCTTATGATTAAAAAATTACGAGCCATGTGTTTCATTTTCAGTGCCACAGCTTTCTCTGGAGCCAAAATGCCATCAGAGATGTATTGAAGAAGTGGATATCTCCAGTCTTTGGGTTGAATCACTTATATACCTAAAATTTCATCATCTTCCTTGCCCTGATTGGGTTGTATGGATGAGTATTCTTGCACATGAATCCATGGGTAGGACTCAGAGTATGTTATGGTTGCCAAAGAGTCTGCTAGTGTGTTCTATTATCTAGGTATATGCTCGTAGCTAACATTTTTGAAGTTAGCTGCCACTTCATTAAGGATAAACAAGTATTTAATCAACTACTCCTTTTTTGCCTCAGATTGAACTTGGGCCTGATAGATAAGAAGCTGAGAATCACTCATTAACCTGAGTCTTTTAGCCTCACACAAAAAAGCTAATTTGAGACCAGCTACCAGCCTCATACTCGGACTCATTGTTAGAAGTCCTAAAAGCAAAACATATAGCCTGGTATAACTTATCGCCATACGGAGAGGTTAAACATATTCGAGTACCATAACCCATAGTACTTGATCTATTATCTGTCCGGACAACCCATACCTTCTTAGTTTTCTCATATGCAGCTTGCTTAGTACTTCTGTCCGAATGGAACTCAACCAGGAAATCAACAACAGATTGAGCTTTGATTGCAGTTCGGAGGGCGAAGTCAATATCATAATCACCCAATTCTACTGACCACTTGGTCATCCTGCTTGATATATCTGCCTTCTGAAGGACATTTTTCAAAGGAAAAGACGTCCGGACGATAATAGAATGAGACTGAAAATAGGGCCTCATTTTTCTGGCAGCAATCACCAAGGCTAGTGCTAGTTTTTCAAGATTTGAGTACCTTTTTTCAGCATCCATCAGACTCTTGCTGATGTAGTACACTGGACGAGGATAATTTTCCACCTCTCTTACTAGCACCGCACCTATAGCACATTCAGATATATGTATAATGTTTCTCCATCAACAGGTTTGTAAAGAGTTTTGGGGGAATTAAATGCTTTTTTATTTCATTGAACGCCTGGTCGCACTGTAGAGACCAGTTAAAGTCTTTAGCACCCTTTAAAGTCTGGAAAAACGGAGCACACCTATCCGAAGACCTTGAGATAAAAAGATTTAAAGAAACTAACCTTCCTATCAACCTTTGCACTTCTTTAAAATTCCGAGGAGGATCAATTTTTAATAAGGCATCAAGCTAGTCCGGATCAGGTTATATCCCTTTCTCACTTATCACATACCCTAAAACATTTCCGGATTGCACCCCAAAGTCACATTTTTCTGGATTCAATTTTAAATCAACCTTCGCCAAGTTGGCAAAAGTTTCTTGAAGATCTGCTAGGTGCAATTCTTCTTCCACGCTTTTACCATCATGTCATCAATATATACTTCCATATTTCTCCCAATCTGATCAGCAAATTTTTTGTTCACCAATCTTTGATAGGTGTCCCCAGCATTCATCAACCCAAAAGGTATCAAATTGTAACAATTGAGGCCCCTATCTGTAACAAAAGTAGTGTGTTTATGGTCCTTCGGATCCACCTGTATCTGGTTATAACCGGAGAAGGAATCTATGAAGGACAATAACTTGTTCCCAGATGTGGAGTCTACCAACTGATCTATCCGGGAGACTGGATAAAGATCTTTTGGGCAAGCTCTATTGAGGTCAGTAAAGTTGATACGCATATGCCATTTCCCATTCTTTTTATTTACTAACACTGATTGGCTGTCCATAAAGGATATTAAGACTCCTTTATGTGCCCCACCTTGGTAAGTCGGTCAACCTCTTGAACTATGACATCAGCTTTCTCATTAGAGAAAGCTCTTCTTCTTTGCATAATAGGTGCAAGATCTCTTCGAATGGATAGTTGGTGTGATATAACATTCGCAGGTACTCCATTCACATCGGCATTACACCAAACAAAAACATGTTGGTGGTTTGCCAAAAAGGAAAACACTTTTTTCTTCAATTCTGGTGCCATCTTGGAGCCAACTTTAACATTTCTTCCTTCATCCAGATAGTGGGTTTCAACTTCTTCAATTGGTATCAAAAGTCATCAATTTCACCCTCACCCTCAAAGGGCCCCAACAACTGCTAATCTTCGTTTATCCGGACTGCCCCCAGAGTTTTAGGGGCAAGTGCAGTTGCATAACATTCCCTTGCTATTTTTTGGCTACTCCGAACAACTCCTACTTGTCCTTGAACTGCATACTTTAAACATTGGTGAACTGTTGAGGCCACAGCATGCATCATGGCGAGCCAGAATCTCCCAAAGATCGCATTGTAACACGTGGGGAGTCTACCACAACGAAAAGTTCCCTGACCATCTTCTTGAAAGGGCCTTTGCCCAACAAAACCTCCTCCTCAAACTCTCCGACCACATCCATAGAGCTTCTTGTGAAGCCCACAATGGACCTGTTCGAACGCTGAATCACTGATGGATTCTTCATCTGTTTATAAGAACTTAAAAAGGTAATGTTGGTTGATCTGCCAGTGTCAATCAAAATTTTCCTGATGTCATTGCCCCCAATCGATGCTCCTATCACCATATCATCCTCATGAGGACCAGCTATGTCCCTTAGGTCATCTTCATCAAAACCAATGAAGGGAAAATGAATTTGGGACTGATAGGAGGACATGCCTCTTGCTTGAAGAAAAATTTGGCGCAGTCATTGTGTCACCCCCAAATATAGTGAGTGACTCAAAAACGTTTATGAGCCCAGACATTGTCTTGGTATGTTCTATTATAACCCCCACTTTATTTCGGGTTGGATCAGGATCCAAATACTCTGATTCTACATCAAATATTTCAATGAGTACCATGGCCCCATTCAGAGCCGATGTCCCTGCATTGTTCGTTGGGCCAGTCCGGTAAGCATTGTCAGGCCTGTTCCCACTTCTTCTCTTGACATAAGCTCCTAATTTTCCTCTTTCAATCAGATTCTGCACCTCTTGTTTTAAGGCGATGCAATCCTCGGTGTTATGGCCAATACTATGATGATATTGGCAAAAACAAGTATTACGACTTTCCTTAGGAGATTGAAGCGCTGCCGACTTCCTGAAATGTACCTCATATTTTGTTTTGTCATAGATGGTTGTCATATTCTCTTTTAATTCAGAAAACCACTCCGGTTGGACCCAAGGTCCCCGTTTATTTCTAGACTACTGGCTTTGAGCTGGAGCTGGGTGAGATTGAGTCTGTTTGGCCCTGTTGGGCCCCTGTCCGGCTTCTTTAGCTTTGTATCCCGACTGGTTCTAGTTTGGTGCAGCCAGGACAGACCTCACTTGCCTGTGCACCCTAGTATTTTTTGTTTCATCTACATTGATTTGCTTCCCCACCTGGTTTAGCAAACCACCCCAAGTCATAGCCTTTTTTCTGGTTACCGAATCGGCCAAATTTCCAGGGTTTAATCTTTGCCTCAAAGAAGCTATTGCTACGTACTCAAAGCAATCTAAGGAACCCATTCTTTGTGTTCACAAACTGGCTTATATAGTCTTTTAGTGATTCGTTTGGCTCTTACGCACAATGGGTAATAGTATCTCCATTGCCCTTCACCTCATTACTCCCAACAAACTGCCTCCGGACGGCCACCCAAAACGTGTCAAAGTTTCTGATACAACCCTGTGGTAGGCTATTGTACAATTTCAAAGCACTCTCCGTAAGAGATTGAGAGAAGGCTCTACAAAGTAGTTTGTCATCATCACCAAAATTCATTATAAAATTTTTAAACTGTTCCAAATGATTGTCTGGATCATTGCTCCTATCATACTATTCCATCTTAGTACTATCAAACCTCTTAGGAAGGTTTTCGGATTGAGTCTTGGATGAAAATAGGGATTGTCTCCAATTCTGGTCACGACTAAAGACAGTGTCTTCAATATGTGTTGCAAAAATACCTGGCTCATCATAAAAAGCGAAGGGATCCATCAGCAGCTGATCCACATGCCTACGGCTATGGTTGTAGCTGTGAGACGACTCTTTGCCCAGATGCCTCTTTAACCTCCCATGCATATCCATCTTTCTTGAATATTTTTTAACCAACTTTTGCTTCTTCTTGGATCTGCTCTCAACACTGCTGGATGACAAGTACTCATCAAGTTCATCCTCATTCGAGGAGCTACTAGAGGACTCAGACTCTAAGCTCTCCACCGGCTTAGACCGGTGAGATTTCTTGGAACTGACATGGGTCTTTTTTGTACTCAAGTGAGTCTTTGCTGATCGGTCATTCTCCTTTGGGTTGTCAGTATGGTGAATGGATGACACTTTTGACTTTTCTTTCAAACCTATCTCTGTCTTGTTAGCAGCTCTCAACACTTCTATTTCAGCTTTCAACCTATCTCGTTCTTCAATCGTGTACTCATCGTTCTCACCCACCACTTTTATCGAAATCGGCGGCACTGCTTGCTCGTTCGGATTCATCCGAACTGGTTTTCTTGCTGGTTTTGAATGCTAGATTTAAGCACCTTCTCCTCCCACTGTGGTCGCAATTTTGGTGTGGATTATTTTGAACTGAGGGTAATTTTGTCCAACGTTTTAAAGGGTTTTTTAGGTATTAAATGTTTGGATGTTTTGTAGTGAGAGATTTAAGCTGTCTGGTTGTACTAAATGTTCATTACCCTCATTAATTAAAGTGTTAAGGTATTTATACCCTTAATTATGGACCCATGGGCTTTCGGGTCAAGTTGTGAAACCGGGTCGAGTTTAAAGACTCATTATATCTTAAGTAGATTAGCACCTAGCTTAGTCAAAAGGTTTTTAATGTTTTAATACTTTTGTCCTGTCCGGATAGTTTAGTGGGCAGTTATTGTCCGAATTACCCCTGTCCAGTTTTCTCAGTGAGTGGTGGTGAATAAATTCGGACTCATCAACTACGAATATGATTGTCTGATTAATTAAGACCGATATGTGATGGTCTTCCCATAACTATACTAGTTTATCACTAGACTATTTTTGAATAATAATTAATAATGATCTTGATGAAGTCGTTATAGAAAACTTCAAAGGAAAAATGAAGATAGAAGAGAAAGCAAAAGAGAAAGGAAACAAAAAACACTAGATTAAATCGCGTATTCGTGATAATCTAAAGTAGGATTTATTTGGACTTGTTTATATCTAGTGAATATAATTCTCTAACTTATCTATAGGTCTCTTAATTAACATTTATTTGTCTAATCTACATCAATCTCTCTTATCTTCACTTATTTAGCCTCTAAATTTTACTATCAATGATATTCCAATGTTCTAACCCTTGCATGAGACCATAACAATTATTGGGTTATTATAACCATACTAAAATATTGGACCAATGGTTCCTCTCTCAAAATACACATGAACCCAACTAGTACCTATAATTTATAACTTCGATGAGACTTAGTAATATTCTATTTATTATTATTCTTATTATTATATATAAGTCTAATATTTGAAATAATCATTATTTTATTTTATTGCACTTATAGCCAGAGGTCTCAATATTATATATTTATAAATGAAAAGACATTCCAAATTTAAAATTTACTTATATTTTAATACTATAAATAATTTATAAAATTTATAACATAAAAACAAGATATAACCACTCTTATATCATAAAATCACATTATATCATAAAATCACATGACATGAAAAAAAAAATTATTTAGTTTTAGATAGTAAACTATATGTATGTAGTTGAGTCTTTAAGAGTTTACTCATCCGTAAAGTTTTTTTTGGTGAATTTATGAAAATGACTATGGTCACAACACACAAATTGTAACATTGTTTATAAGAAATTCAATGATCTTATTTAAAAGTTATTTGTATATGTTAGATGTAGGTTAGAAGTAACTCGTTAATGGAACTACTATCGAAAGAATATTGGGCCTAATTAAATATGTCGTAATATGTTTAGGCAAGAATTGTTGAAACTCTTAGGGTGAAGCTTGACCATCTGATGGATCTTAAGACATGAGATAAGTTGTCAATAATGGTGAATTTTAAGCCAAATGAGATATGTTGTGAGCTAAGACGTGTTGGTTTAAAGTATGATGGTCTGAAGCAAGTTAACCCAAAACACTTTGATCCGAAACAAGATGGAACGTAACACCCTAGTTGGACTGAAGCAGATCTTTTTATTCACCAAGTTTTCTATTTTGGTCTTCATATATTATTATATTTCCTATTAATTGGGTATTTTTTATTGATTAGGTTTCTTTATGAGGTTTCACATATTAAGAGATTGCAAGTTATTTGATTCGTTGATTAATGAGTTTTAATCTGGAGCGTTTGATGAAGAATTGGATTTTTTCCTAAACATGTAAATAGTAGAAGATATGCAATTGAATAAATGTGATGTGGCGACGAGTTTTGTCAGCAACATATTTCATGAGTGAGTGAAATAACTTTAAGTATTTTGAGAGATAAATGAGATGAGAGGTAAACATTGAAGATATGGTAATGTGAACCACATCATTTTTTGTAACAAATAGTGATTAAGTCTTTCGTGTTTGAAAGTCTTTACGCAACCTACTTGTTCATAAAAAAATGTCAATTTTCGTGAATATAAAATTTCTTCACAATCCTAACCACATTAAAACGAGTCTTGTGTGTTTGATTTTATTTCATTTTTTATTTGTTACCAATTTTTTTCCTACGATAGATTACATTTCCAAAGATCCGTGAATCACACATCAATTTTTATTTCGAACGAACGTTGATTTTTTCAACAATATTTTAAAAAATTCAAATACTAGTATGATAAAATCGGTATTCATATTTTTAAAATCATTGGGAAAATGTGATAATGAATGTGGAAAAGATCCTATAAATGTGTTTAATAAACATATAAATCTTTTAGAATGAAAAATGATTTTAAAAACGATGATCGAGTGATTTACTTATTCTATGAAAATGTTATTAATATCTTAACTGGTACCACTAATACCGGATTCGAGACTAATACAATATTTTATTTTATTTTATACCAAACTACATAATTTTATGTATCGGGATCACAAAAACTCAGATAGAGAACATTTTGGGATCAATCATGGTATTTTGATATACTATAAAATAAAATGTAATCGTAAGAGTTAAAAAAATAGGTTTGAATATTCATTTAGTATCTTAGTTAATCATATGATTTACGAAATTATATACAATAAAACATTATTATTATTATTATTATTATTATTATTATTATTATTATTATTATTATTATTGTATAAAAAGGATATTTTTTATTATTATTATTATTATTATTATTATTATTATTATTATTATTATTATTATAGGTTTTGGAGGATACAGGGAGTTTGTGAATGATTTTGTTGTTACATGTCAAGCAGAAAAAATACTACACGTGCATTCGCGTAGATGTTCTTTCTGAACACATCTGCAGGCTTTGAGCTTCTTTTCTCCTACCGAATGTTTCGCATTAAGATCCTCCTTACATACTCTTTTTCTTTCCTTCGCGCTCTCGGGGCATTGCCCATCATTTGTTGACGTAAGCACTGTAAACACTTCAGTTGCTACAACACAAAAATAGAACTAATAACTAAAATTTGTGTTTTATATTAAAGATACGCAACGGGTTCTATATTGTTTATTAAAATACCTTTCAAAGTACTCGGACTGCATCCATTACAAACTGCTGTTTCTGAAACTTTTCCTGCTTGAGAAAATATAAAACTAAATTTATTAATCATTTATTTATTGTTAAAACATTTTAGTAGATACCTTGACATTGGTCCAAACCGGACTCAATCTACTTTAATCCGGTTAAATTTTGCTAGACCCGAATATATAATAGATTGAATGAGTTTGGATATAGGAGTTATGATTTATATGTAGATGGACTGCATATGAATTTTTAATTTGTTTAATTTTGAACCGATCCAAAAAAATAAATTCTATATACAATTAAAAAAATAAAAATAAAAATAATTATAATAATATATAAATAAAAAATGTTCACTAATTATAAAATAATATCGTATATATCATTTTTAATTATATATAAATTTAATTTTTGGAGTAATTATTAATTTGATTTTTCTACTAAATATCACTTCAAATAATATATTCAATAATTAGAATTTTTTACTTAATTTAGTTGTCAATAATATATAAATTCATTCTTCTAAATATAATTTTACGTTTATTCTTTAAATATGTTTATCACCAAAAGTTATGACATATTTGGAATTGACATTTCAATTAAATTTTTTGATGATTTTGACCATGAAGATGAAAATGAAAATATTGTGATCAGTGGTGATGATTTGGTACTAAAAACTATAAAGTTTTTTAAAAAAATTGTGTATTATAATTCATATTATTTAAGGCGTGTTTCAGATTGTTTGTTTTGTTAAGAATTTATGTTTTCTAGTACCATTTAAAGTCTTGTTATAAGTAATTAATTCTTGTATGGGGTTGCTACTATAATACCACTATTTAAACTAAAATGATAAAGTATATAGAATTCACAAGATCTTTTACCTTTAGCAATGGTAGAGAAAACTAATCGAAGACTAAAAGAGAAAATTAGTATTAACAGGATCGCAGACTTCATGATTTTTGTTCTTCTTATGTTAATAAGATCTTTTGGTATAGTGATATTTATAAAAAAAAAACTTATTCATAATTATTAACTCTTTATAGAGGATTTGAATATCTAGTTGAATGAGCCCGTTTTTATATTTTAATATTGATAATGTATATTTTTAATGGTTAAATAAACTTTTTATTTATATATTTTTATTTATATTATTATTATTATTATTATTATTATTTTTATTTTAATATTTGATGTGTTCAAATATGCTTCCTACCTTTTAATGTTGATTCATTAGAAGTTTACACGGCTATAAAACCCATATCTTCCAAAAACACATAAGGCAAGAATTTTGAAAAATAATAAAAAAAAAGAATTTAAAAAGAAAATTGAAGAAATTTTGGAGGTCAAAATTAGTTTGGGCCAATTTTAAACATATAAATTTAGATATGGTATATATTTTGTAATAAGTTATCTGTAACTTTTCAATAGTAACATAGTTATAAAAATTAATATATATCTTTTTCTTAAAGAATAGTATTTTTTTACACGTTATTGGTATTTACCTTTTGTGATATTACAATACTAATACTCTAAAAAATGTTTTTTTTATGTTACTAATAATTTTTTTATTATTATATACTGATAATTACAATTAACTTAGAAAACTATTATGGAAATATTTTTTACTAATTTATAATATTATAGATATTTTTATTATATTAGCGTCGTCGTACATTTCATATACAATGAACTGGTCAAATATAAGAATAATATGTGGCATAAAATCCTTTTTATGAATATAATTAGTATTGTTATGTCAAATAAGAATAGCAAGTGGCATAAAAGCCTTCATATATTTGATGAAGCGAGAATCTTAATTGATGTTTCGAATATATACCATAACATTTAGTATAACTCCATACAAACGATCTGTGCGTAAATTTAAGGGTGAAATAATGTATAAATAGATTATAACCATATGTAGTTTAATATATTTATCTCTATATAAAATTTAGAGTGTAACTCTATTTTATCAATAAAATATTTTGTTCCATAAAAAAAAGAAAAAAAGTTTACGTGTGTATGATTTCTATGAGTTCAACCTCGTAATGGGTGTGTTTGTAAAGTATTACATACACTAATTTCAATTATTGCATGGTTGCACTATCATCTCGTATTTGCTTCGTTAATTATATTTTAAGTATCAAAATGATTTACTTTATTAGTGGTATACAATTGCAAAAAGAAAACTTCCTTCAAATGTGAGAACAAACAAGCGTAAAAACATGATAAAAGATTTATATCTAAGGAATGAGATAAAATTACGGGATTCATATTTAGATGACTAGTCAAATATAAGAATAATAGTTGGGATAAAGGCCTTCTTAGGAATATCATCGTCGCCATACATTTCATATACAATGAATTGGTGAAATATAAGAATAATAGGTGACATAGAGGCATTCTTATAAATATAATTAGGGTTGTTATGTCAAATATAAAAATAACATGTGGCATAAAGGCCATTATATATTTGATGAAGCGAGAATCTTAATTGACCAAATCAATAACCATTGTTTCGCTACAAACAAAAGAAAGTATTATGTGAATCACGTTATCTTTGTAAACTGTGAGAGTGTTGTAAAAAATGAGTAAATGTGTTTGGAAAAAAATTTATAACTATTTTATTTAATAAAAAAGAATATTTGTTATCCATGAACATGAGATTATTCTACAACCCAAACCATTTTTTATATTTTTTTTCATTGAACATGATAACAGTGTTCGCCTTCAGAATAACTATGTTTTTATAGTTTTATAATATAAAAACGTTTTAATAGTTATTCGATATTTTAAAGATTTTAATTTATATTATATTATAAACATCAACCGAAAATTGATAAAGGGGATCCCCCAATAAAGTACGAGCACGAGCACGAGTAAGAGCACTGCGAATTCAGATTATGATAAGCAATGAAGAAAAAAACGAGTTCACCGGGGTTGACAAGCTCAATGACGTTGACGAACTCACAGGCAGATCAAGACTAAAGATGGATCAATACCAAAGACGGATACGCCGTTGATGAGCTCAAAAGCATATTGAGCTCATCAGAAGACTGAGTTTCGAAATAAGAGCAGCGTTGCTGAGCTCAAGAGCAGGTTGAGATCGAAGGCATCGGGGAAAGAGTTGATCAACTAAGTGAAGACCTGAAGAGAATAAGTTGAGCATGAGATCAATGAGCTCGAGCTTTGCAGAACAGAACGAACCTAATCATGTTTAAGGAGTAGTTCAGCTCGGTTTAAAGAACAAATTAAACTTACCGTTTTCTTACTCGCTATGTACACGCACGTTTTGACTCTTAAGTCAAACCGTGTTAGTTATTTCTTCCACAATTAGTAGAATAGCAGCACTTAAAGCGCAAATATATGTAACTGCCCACTAACTTTTGTATTATAAATAGGGAAGAACTATCTACGAATAAAGTGATATCTTTCTTCTTTCTTTACTAAAATATTAAAGTGTTTTACTGTGGTAGAATTTATTATTCTCGTAACAAAAATAATATATTTTTTAATAATATGATTTTGTGATTTTATTGATAATGGTTCAGAGGTTAATTTTAATATTGAAATGAAATTTATGAATACACATCCATTAATAGTTTTATATAATATAAAATAAACATTTTTCTATATGAAGAAATAAAAAATGTGATAAAAATTTATTTATCTTTATTATAAGTTGATGATATAAATTCATTCCAGTTTAAAAACAAAAATGTTACATATCAATTTCATAAAGACTGACATGCGGTGGGGATGTCGGGTGAAAATCGAAACTCGAAAAAGATGCATGTTGAGGCGGTGGGGATTTCGGGTGAAAATCGAAACTCGAAGAAGATGCCTGTTGAGGAGATTTTGGAGAAGCTAGGATGGCTCGGATATTCGAACCGGGAGCGTCTCGGTCGTAATCCTCAACCAACTCAGCTAATTCCTTGTCCGATCTGATGGTAATCAACGTTTCTAGATTTCCTTTCGGTAATTGACACTTCAACGTGACTCCTGATAATCCCGAAAATTCATGTAATTTGTGCATTAAATCTGCGAACGATATAGAGCGATCTACAGCCAGAATTCTAGTGGTACCACCGGTGTAACGGGGCTCACTGGCGTGTTTGGGAAGAGTTATCTTTCCCCCATAACTGCACATAAACTTAAGAGACCCATTGGGTTTGGTGGATCCTGTTGTTAAAAAAAACAAATTACTCCGTTAATTTATATTTTTAAATCGATTTTAAATATGAATAACTATATATATCTATAATTATATCCATGGTTATTTAAATTACGAATGGTACACTTCATAGCTGTTAGAATCGTAAAATATAACAGAATTAGTAATCATGTATTCGTTGCTAGAGCATTTTAAGAGTTAAAAAAAAACCTACATATAAAAAACCATCTAAGTTTATATAAAACATGTAGCTTAGCATTTTTATAAAACAATGTCCTATTTTATTTATTTATATTGACCCCATTTATTACAGCAATAGAAATATTTAACTAAAATAATAAAGCAAATGAATTTCACAACATCTTTTACCTTCACAAATAGTAGAGAAAAGTAAGTGAAGATTAAAAGAGAAAAACAGTGTTAACAGGATGGTAGACTTCATAATTTTGTTTTTGGTAAGGTGGTTTTGTTCTATTATGTTTATAAAGTCTTATGATATTCTGATATTTATAATATGTTTATAAGATCTTTTTTATGTCTTTTTAAAGTTATTTTTTGTATTTACTTGGGACGGTTTTTAAATATAAATAATATCTATATATATATATATATATGTATGCATAATAATTAATGGTTCAAACCAAAACTTTTTATTATTATTAATTTATTCCCTAACTTTTTTATTTTTATTAGTGGATGTGTTTTTCTTCTTTATAACACAAATGAAATTTTATTGATTAAATTCGATTGAGGGTTATTAATTTACAAAGAGTTGGAACACTTATGGTACATTCTATTGGATACATATTAACTGTTTCTTGAAGTTTATTACATTTTGATTTTATAGTTAAATTTTTGCTTTCTACATGGAAATCGGAAAGAGATCATTTTAATTTTTATGAACTCGATACATTTTGTAGATTGAAAATTTGAGAATAACTTTGAATTTTTTCTCTCCATCAATTTAGTGGATGTACATTTAACTATTTAAGATAGTCAATTTATAAGTATAAAAAGCAAAAAACCCATCCTCCTAAAAAAACACATATATAATGAATTTGAAAAATAATAATAAAGAAATACAAAACAATTTTTTTTAAATACAATAGTGTAATACTAATAAAATTTAATTTTAAATTTATTTAAGTTTAAAATATATTTTATAAATAATCTGTTTTCACATTTAAACATAATTGTGAAAATATCAATATTTGTATTCTTTATTTTAACAATAAGGTTAAAATCTGTTTCATCCAATTATTTGATTGATTAAAAAATAACATTTAACCGTGATTAATAGAGGATCTAAAAGTTGTGTTTTATACGACACGAATGATTGATTATTTTTTGTAGATAATTTTTTGTTTTATGTAATAACGGTATATTAGAGTAACATATATTGCGGTTTTATTTTGAGCTAATTTATTATTTTATTTTTTACATAATAATTTACATATTAGGATTCATTTAAGTGTTCGTGAGAAATGATTGTTATTTTGAAGATTTAAAGAAAAACAATTGATGGTAAGTTTAAATACAAATGTTGGTGGGATCATCGATGAAAACGCATGATTAGAAGTTTCTAACGTTCCGTCATTGACTCTGATAACTCCGGTCACGGGTTTCCAACAGCTAACGTAGGACATATGTGAGGAGAATACTAACAAGTTGAAACATTTGTAGACAAATCTTTTCCACTAGTGAGAGCAGTGATTCAACATCTGGTAGGTCATAAGAAGGAGGAAGACAATGGTGCTACAAACTTCATGACAAGGAAACGACACAAAACAGTCACCAAAATATATAAATTCTCCTCCTCATGGGCTAGACATGTTAATAGTAAGGACAATTCAGGTCGAGGATCATCCGGTCAAAGTGGAAGATGCTGTTGCAAGAAGAAGAGCAAACAAACAAACATAACTCCGCTTGCAAACCAGATGGTGAAAAATGAGAAGATAAAGTCCAAGAGCTAGTGCCCTTCAGTCACTGGCTTGATAAAAGACAGATCGAACTACTAATAGGCGTTCAAATCCAACTAGATGGGGAGAAACTTCCACTATGACGGGGAATACTACAACCGAGTTACTAGGAAACCTTTTAAGGTTTCCAACCGAATATCAATAAGGCTCCTCATACATTCCAGTCTAACCTCCAATAAATCTTTATGTGTTCCAGCCAAACGGCTAGAAGGTTCCCTTGTTTCTTGTACTTTATCTGAAGTTCCAACAAGATTCTATGAGGCTCTAATCTAGCAATGAGGGCATTCAATTATCTAATGTGTAACAAAAACTTCAGCAAAATTTACTTAAGACCATGTCTGGATAAGAGGACACTTCAGTACCATCGTTAGGAGTTCCATAAAACTAGTACCATAAAACTTCATCCATCACCATCAACATTACCATGCACCAGTGTATCTCAACATGAACCAAGAGTATAAGGAGACATCGGTCTTCCGGGAAGGACGACTGTAGAACATTCCAACCCAAGCTCAATCGAACCCTTCATGGAGTAACCCTCCAGCTCAGCTGAACCCTTACTATGTTTAGTACCCTATGAATATCAATCAACGTTCCAAAGCATGAATGGTGCAACATATTTAGCAAAATAGTGGGAAGAGCCATGAAAATAGCAGGCTTTCTCGTTATTCCGAAAAGAAACAACAGTATTTTGGATCGATAAGGATTTTCATGAGGAAACTCTCACTTGGCTTTGAATATCATGTATGAAGATTTTTAACCAAATTCATATACCAGAAGATAGAAAAATATAGTGAAAATAGAGATTCAAAGCACCATATTGAGTACTTTAAAAGCGAGATGATACAGTACGACATGGGTGACTAAATGAAATGCATTTGATTTTTAATAACGTCCCAAAGGAGTGCCATGAAGTGGTTCAGTAACCTCCCAATAAGATACATCAAAAGTTTTAAGATGTTAAGATTGGTCTATTAAAACCATTGTGTTGGTTCGAAAGTGATCATGGGAGATTATGAATACATCATCCTTTGCAAGTAGTGGCTGAATGAGACTTCACGAGAGTATAGTTAGAGGTTTATGGATGCAAAAATTGAGTTACAAAACTGTCTTGATTTGGTGATAGTTGGTTTTAACGGAAAGGTAATATGGCTAGGACCTTTATCAGATGACATCATAAAAAATAAAGCATTCATTTCTACAGACTTTCTTAAGCATGTGGAACACCACATCAGGTACAGGAGATCTCTAAAACATGAATCAATAGTGAGACAACAACTTCAACTAAATAACTCTCATCGCATCCAATACCAAAAAATAATAAACGACTGGCAGTCAAGCTTACAACGGTGCCAATGTCGACAGAATCTAAGTTTGCAATGGCGATAGTTTGAGAAGGTCTTAGAAAGAAAAAGAGACTTAGTTGCTTATGTATTTAAGACAAAACGTTTGAAAAGAAGGACACTATAGGATCTCAAAATAAAATTTAATAAGTTTAATAACTAATAGTTTTAAATTACTGTATTTATACCGGTAAGTTTTAATTTAATTAGTTTACGAATAAATAATAATAATTAAAAAGGAAATCGTAATATCAGTTTCGTAGCGTTGCTGCGACGAACATTATTCTGTTCAAAATATTACGTCGTCATGCGTGGCAAAAACCTCGTCTTACAAAAGATCGTGCAAGTAATTGTCATTATCAAAACTTCTTATCTTTAACCACTGTTTAAACTACAAGTGATTCTCTTCCTTAAGTAAAATTTTCACATATTTGTTTCATTCATTCGCTATCAAAGTTGTGTTATCGATCATAGTTCTATTAAACAATTGAGTACAACGCCAATACATTTGTATTCTATCGTATTAAGGATTTATATTACTAATATAACTGATTTTGTTTTACGCCGAAGTAAGAGTAGGTCTATTAATTTTAATAAAATTACTATTTTTTTTATTTCAGAAAAATAAATCAATCTTACTTGTAGTCTCCTATTTACTTATATTAATTATTTATTTTGAAAAAATAATTTCTTTTTTACAATAGCCAATTTGATCCATAATATTTTTTAACAAAACGTGAGCAACTAAATGGAGTTATACGATAGCATAGGAAAAAATACTCAAAAATATTTTTTTCTTAAAATCTGAAATTAGAAACATATTTACTTAAAAGATAATAATTTACAATAATTTAAATATAATATTAGGTAATGATGATTCAAAATATTTATTAGTAACATTTTTTGTCCCAGATATGTTCGTATGAGAATACATGTCACAATTATACTTGTATGCTGATATTCTTCTAGAGAAAAACAGAATGAGTAGAGAGAGAAAGAGTCAAAAGTAATAATGAGGTAATAATTGATTAATATGTGGACCATTTTCTCAAAAGGAACTATCCTTTATATAGTACATAGGTAAGTTCTTAAGTTATGTATTTACCCCTTCATAAGTGAATATTTTCTCCCGAGTCATTTACTAACTATAAACATACACACTAGTTATTACATTTGACCCCCTCAACTCTTATACTTGCTTGAGTTTTGTCCTTTAAATTTTATTACTCTAAATTAATCCATTTATTTACTATATTTAACTTGTTTACCATCTTATTTTTCTTGTCTTATCAGGTAACACAAAATTTAATCATTTTAAAAGTTAGATTTTATTATAGATTATTTTATATTTGTAACAATAAAAATATATTTTTTAAAATTATATAATATATATATATATATATATATATATATATATATATATATATATATATAACCATTATGACATAGTAAGCGAAATGAAAATAGTAAGCCATGTCGACTAAAAAATATGACTAGTCTCCACTCTCATGTTAGTCCCCATTGTTCGCTTTTGTAATAAAATGGTCCTTAATGTTTAAAAAAAATGCAACAAGCTAATTTTTAGTGATCTCGACAGTTTGTTTTGTCTGTTGTGCCCAATAACAATCCACGTCAGCTTCCACATAAGACGCTGATAAGTAAAATTATGAAGATGAAGAAAATAATTCATCTTTCTCAAAGATCAAGAAATATTAGCAAAAGTGACAAAAAGATGATTAATTTATTATCTAATCTAGTAAAAATTGTTTCTCCCCCCTCCTTCATAAAAGATACGGTGCTTTGAATAGAAATGGTGGGGGGGGGGGGGCTTTGGACCTATTATCCTTATCATGGCCTACATAATTATTCCATTTAAGGATAATCCACCCCATCCAGTTTTAAGTAAAAATACATTTACTTCTTACTACATAAAATACCCTCAATGTTACACATTTGTTGTGTTTATATTACAAAGCAAATATTGGTATAATATTTCACTGGTTTGACTACACTCGAACAAATTCTACCCTTATGAGTAGCCCTCCTAGCCCTTGCGAAGAATCCTGAGGTAAGGCTAATTTAGAGGTCGTTTTGAATTTTACTTGTACCTGAATTTACATGCACAATTAATAGCATGCTAAAAAGATAAGAAAATACCAACGTTACCCTTTTAACCCCCTAGTCCTTGCAAATAATTTTGAGGGGGGCTAGTTTTGAGGTTCATTTAGATTTTACTTGTACCTGACTTTACATGCAAAATAAATATCATGATAAAAAGATGAAAAAATATCAACGGTTCCCTTAGCAGTGTAGTGTAGCCCCCCAATTCCTTGAGTAAAATTATGAAAGAGGACTAGTCTTAAAAAATAGTCACCTCGTAAAATACCACTTCAAAAAATATCGCTACAGAAATTGACACTTCAAAAAATATCACCACAGAAATGGAAACATCGAAACTTATCAACATGTTTTTTGGTAAGTGACTATTGGTGAGTTAATATTTGAATTGACTAAGTAAAATTGAGAGAAGTAAGAATGTAGAGAGATAAATAGATTTTAGATTGAGAAAGTCAAGTTACAAGAACGATCGATCTGAAAAAATCAGACCCCTTTATTAGATCAGCCTTGGCCTTTATATAGAAGCGCAAAACACTTACAAAAAGGGTTTAATTACACGTTAGTCTATGGCTAAAATATAAAGTTCTAACTCTCTCCTCTGATTATACAATCTGCCATAACAAGTTTATTTCCGTTACATTTCAGCCCTCCAAGTTCTATTTCCTTATCAGTATCCCCGATAGTTCTTACGAAAGTAAATGAATGAGAACTAAATAGCCTCGAAAATATTTGGAGGTGAAGAAAATCCCCTTATCCACAATTCGAACTGCTTCAAATTTTCTGATCATTTTTTAAAGTTTAATGCGTCGAAACATTTAATATGAATCCATATCTTTATACTAGTTTCCATGAATCAATGCAGAGGCTAAATAGATGATAACACTCTAGATTCAATGTCTATCTCTAAAAAAATGATAGTGCTCTAGGCACTAGATCTGCCAATAGACCTATAACGTGACAGATGTTAAATCTTTATCTACGCAACCGCTTCAAATTCCATCCAATCACTTTCCACATCTTCCACTTCTTGATACTCACTTTCTCTTTCTGTAAATACCTCTGTGGACCATTTTTTGATTCAGAAACATAATTCCCTAAGAGAGAAACTTCAGAAACTAAAAATTCATTGGCTACCTTCAACAGATTCTTCAATATGTTGGCTACCTTTATCAGAAAACTCATCTTTTCCGTTCAATCTTCAACTAGTTTATAAGAAAGCATCCAAAGACTAGAAGATCTAAAGCCAACATTCCCAAAAAACCAAGATCTCCAAAATGAGACAACAAAGTCTTTGGATCATAAGTGAAAGATGAATACAGAGCAGCTGGATTAATAAACAACACTCCTCTTGGCCTGTTTACAAAGACAATACATTACGGTAATTTCGATCCTAACAAACCTCTTGAATTTTCACCTTCTCCTCTTCAAGAAGAGAGTTAGTCATCAAGAATTTGAACAACAAAAAACCTCAAATTAGTCGTGAAGTGATCAAATATTCTTCAAAGAAATTTGAGGAGACTCATTCTTAAACCAATCCTGAGCCCCATCGTCCATTGCATAGGGAAACAAAAACCAAGTCTTCTCAAACTCCAAAAAGAAAAACTTTCATAGCTATGAGTGATGATGCCGATGTCGCCTCGAAAGTTGACGTTGCTTCAAATCCAGCAACCAGTTTTCCTCCCTTGAGAGAGATTGTTGAGATAACAACAACATCTCAACAAAATCCCTCAAGTAACCCGCCTCAGCTGGTAGACGAGGAATTTGAAGAAGAAATTGATTCTGAAGCTACATATTCACATAACGAGGCTTAAACAGAATAAAAGAGTTTGAAGGAATCCGAGAGTGAAGTGACGAAAATTTCTTCAAAGTGAAAATCTCGTACGAAAAGAAGAAAGAAAACTCCTGTCACAATATCCGACGAGCTACCCGCATCAGTTGGTGAAAATTTAAAGCTTTCGAAGTATACTACATCTTGTCTTTGAAATTTTTTTCCTTATATATATATGTATATATATTACGAAGAGAGACAAGCAACTGATCTGAAAAAATAATGGGGAATAGGAGACAACATTATATTTTGTTTTCCTAAAGATGGGGAATTGCCTTTGGATTGCAAAAAAAAAGATGAATTAGTGGTCTACCCAGAGATCATCAACTCGAGTCTTTGATTTTCACTAGACCCCATGATAGTTGAGTACTTCGAAATTTTGGATCTGTGTCCAACCCAAGTGACACTAAATCAATGGTTCACTTTGATTTCTATTATCATGGATTCTTGAGTGTCCCAAATTCCACTGCATCGAGGACTTCATTTCTTTGACCAAACTGTCGAAGGGACTAATACTTCTATTTTATTATCTTACATTGGATGATGATTTAAAGATCAACAATGACTTGTTGGAGGCAGACAAACTTTGGAAACAAAAATTTGTCTTCGTCTCAAGAGTTTGGGATAATGGTAAAAAAAATCTGAAGCCAAACAATCTAAATTGAACCTCGTCTGGAGGAGTAATCGTAAGTTCTTCAATATTATTTCTTTGAGTTATACTTCCAACTGATTTATCTTCATTTATTATAAAATTCTATGCTTTGTATAGAAATTTCGAGGCGTTACAAAATTCGTCGAAAAATGCAAAATATATCTTCATCAAGCTTGCTTTCTAGGTTGAAAAGGAATGGAGCAATGCATTTCACACAATATTCCAACCATCTGTGGAGAATCAACTTGGGAGATCTTATCCCTGAAAATCTAATGGAGCTTCCCAACGCTTTGCATGTTGTTAGAAAGTTAGTGCATCCTGATTACAAAGTATTTTTACCAGTTTGAAATAAATCAGATAGCGACCTTCCCCATAATAAAGAGAAAAAAAGGAACAAAAATGAAGCTAGCACATCTGGTGCTAGCCCTTTAGAACATCTGATTCCAAAGACTTAGAAGAGACAAATAGTCGAAAGTAGCCTCCCCACAATTTAAGAAGAAGTAGAAAGCGAGCCTCCTTCAAAAAGTAAGAAAATATAGGTCTAGTGAAGATCCAATCGTTCAGGAACTTCAAGATCAGTTTCATAATCTTGGTAGAAGACTTGCACCTGCTACTTCAGAAGCAACATCTCCTAAAGTTCATTTTCCTAAAACCTCCCTTGCTCTCATACCTCAACCTAACCCAGTGGTCATCCCTCATGAGGAGCCATCCAAAGGGTTGTCGCTTCTCTTCAACCTTTTGTCGATCTTGATACTGCAACACAAAAATTAACTCAAGAAATCAAATCCTCTTGAAGTCAGTTAAAATACATAAGAAATGGTTCACCACAAAAAAGTTGCTGCTGAAAAAAGTATGAGAAACATCATTGGTGGTCTCATGGAAAAGCAGTTTCATGGATTTCAAATAACCATATCTGAATTTCTCAAATGACTCATATATCTCAAGAATCATCTCAGAGATGTGCATTAAAAAGAAAAGGAAGAGCTCAATACTTCTCATCAGAATGACATAGATCAACTCAAATCCAACCATTCTGAAGAGTTAGCTATAGAGAAGCAGAAATCCGATGGTCCTCAAGTTTTTCTTAAGAAAAGTGAGGCAGAGAAGAAAAAATTGACAGATGACATGATTGCTCTCAAATCTCAATTTGATAAAGAAAAGAGACTTGTTATCGCCTTTGCTGAGAATGAATGTGCGAAAGACATGCTAGCAACTAAAAAAAATACGGAAGAGCAAAAATCCATCAACCTTCTTCCCGAGATTCATGCTACATATCCTGAAGCTAACCTCTCAAGATTTTGGGAGCGAATTCCCATCGAAAGTCATCCTGGCGAGGATTTTGATCCTGTTCTTAGCTCTTCATCCGAAGAGGAAGAATCATAGGAAAATATTTATGACCAAAGGGAAAATTCCGAAGAAAGCTCTGAAGACGAGTAACTTTACTATCTCCTTTTTGTGCATGTTATTCAATCATTCTAATATTTTGTTTTAATATATGCCTTTTTACTTGGATTTTAAGAAATGACTTGTTTTCATCAAATCAAATTGAATGCAAAAAGAATTTGTTTATTCTTTATTTCCATAAGTCATATTTTCTTTGAAATATTACTTATATTACTTATTCGAAGTAAAATTATATTGTGCATAGCATCTCGAATATTACCGTGCATTTAGAGAACATAACACTTCAAATATTATAGTGTGTTTAGAGAATGTAGCACTTCGAATATTATAATGCGTTTATAATACGTAGCACTTCGGATATAATAGTGCTTTTGGAGGACATAGCACTTCGCATATGGTTGTTTCTTCGAAAAGTGTACTCAACACTTCGGAATATTCTACTTTTGGTCAACCTCAAACATGATCAGTCTTTTATCAGTTACCAAAATAGTTTAAACAAGCATTCGTAAACAACCATTTACCGAAAATGCATTTTTATTAATATGGAAATAACACCTCATTAAAACCTACATGGGCCAATATGGTAGGAAAGAGTGTGCTAATTAGTCAAATATAACAATTTCAAAATACAACACAATTACTTCAAATATAATTATAGATGCTGTATAATCCAAGGATGTTGAAGCATCCTCCCTTGATTGTCACAAAGGTGATAAGAGCCTGGTTTTATCTTTTCAACAACCATATAAGGACCTTCCCAATTCGGGGCCATCTTACCGAGGCTATTTTCCTTAGTATGGAGAAATACTTTTCTTAATACTTTGTCACCCACTTTGAAATCCCTTCTCTTAACCCTCGAATTATATCTACTCATCATAAGAGTTTGATAATGGATCATATTTAGGTAAGCGCAAACTCTTTTTTCTTTAATCAAATCCAAACTTTCTCTTTTTGCCTCATCATTTAGGTCATCAAAGTATTGAGCTACTCTAAAAGAAGGAAATGTGTATTCTGCAAGACTAACAACATCCATCCCATATGTTAAGGCAAAAGGAGTTTATTTACTAGCTTCCTTCTAGGTTGTTCGATAAGCCCATAGCATCCTTGCAAATAATTAGTCAATTTTCATGCAGTCTTTGATAAATTATTTTTCAAACATTCTAAAATGGATCCGTTTGTCACCTCTACCTGACCATTTTCTTGGGGATAAAATGGTGTAGAAAAATATTGCTTTATTCCCTGAAAATCACAGAAAGAAGCCATTTCTTTGTTATTAAATTGAGGACCGTTGTCTGTAGTAATTTTTTGAGGTACTCCAAAACGACAACAAATACTGTTCACAATGAACTTAATCACATCCTTCGCTTTTGTTCCAGACAATGGTTCAGCTTCCGCCCACTTCGTAAAATAATCCACTCCAACAATTATCAATTGTCGTCCTCTAGAAGCCATCAACAAAGGTTCCGCCAAATCTATTCCCCATCTATCAAATGGGATGGCCTCGGTAATGGGAATAAGTGGAACTGCTGGTTTATGAACAGAGTTGGCAAACCTTTGAAAAGTATCACAACTTCATACTAGATTCTTGAGATCGTTCATAATCGAGGGCCAATAAAACTCTGCCAACAAAACCCGACGAGTCAATTCTTTGAACCTGCGATGTGCCGAACCTTCTCCATCATGTATTCTCACAAAAATTCTTGTGATTCCTGTTTGCTTAAACATCGCAATAATGGCCTAATCAATGATTTTTTTTATACAAAATCCCATCTAAGACTATATAGTCAAATAAACCTCATAACTTCTTAGCTAATTTCAGATCTTCAGGCATCGCTCCTCTAACCAAAAAATTCAAAATACAAGTTCTCCAATCTCCTCAGACTATGTCTGGAGCGACGAACACCTCCTCAATATTCTCACATTGCTCTGAATGCGTTAAAATCGATGGAATCTCTTGTAATAAAATCTAAGGATATTCTTCTTTGTATGAAACATTTGACAAAGAATCAAGAAATGTATTATTTCCTCAGCTTATATGCTCTACACCAACTCAAACAAAAGAGACAGATTTCGAAGCTCTCGAAGATACAAAACTAAGTGGTCTTTTTTCGCTTCAGAAACTCCAGCCACTTGATTTGCTACTAATCGAGAATCTGTCTCTAATCGTACTGAAGTTGCACCACATATCTTTTCAAGTCTCAAACCAGCTAACGTAGCTTCATACTCAGCTTCATTATTCGACGCGTGAAAGCACTATTTAATAGATTGAAACATCGTTTCTCCAGATAGAGCAATCCGCTGAACCCTAGCGCTACATCTCCAAATGCTAGAAACTCTATCAGTTCGAACTATACACATTGAACTGGTTGGAAAAGCATCCATGTTAACCTCTTCATCTGATCTACTTGAATGGAACTCAACAAGAAAATCTGCCAAGGCTTGTGCTTTAATTATTGTCTAAGGCGAAAAGGTGATGTCAAAATATCCTAATTAAACTGACCACTTAGTCATCCTCCCAGAAATTTCTGGGCGCTGTAAAACATTCTCCAATGGAAATGAAGTTCTATCCTCAATGGTATGAGCTTGAAAATAGGGGCGCAATTTTCTAGCTGCCACTACCAATACCAACGCCAATTTTTCAAGCTTCAAATACTTCTTTTCTGTTGCTACCAAACTCTTACGGAAATAGTTTACTGGCTTTAAAATGCTGCTTCACATTCCGAAGTCCATTCAAATTCTTTTGGTCTTCGTAACACTTGAAAGAAAGGAAAACATTTGTTAGAGGTGAATATATTAAGAGCAGCTAACCTTCATGTCAAGATTTGCAATTCTTTGATAGTTCGAGGTGATTTCATTGATATTACAACTTTTTGTTGTTCTAGGTCAGCTTCTATTCCCTTTTTGCTGATAACATAGCACAACTATTTCCATGAACGACCTCAAAAGGTACACTTTTCTAGATTCAACTTTAGTTTTAGTGCTCTTAAATTCAAAAAACGTCTCCTCTAAATCTTCCAAGTGTGCATCATATGTTAAGATTTTGACCACCATGTTATCGATATACACATCCATGTGTCTTCTGATTTGCGAGGTGAATGCCTTATTATTTAATCTCTCATATGTAGCCCCAACATTCTATAATCCAAAGGGCATAACCCTGCAATAGTGCTAGTCTCGGTATGTGATGAAGGTAGTACTTTCTTGATCCTTTGGATCCATCTGAATTTGATTATACCCTGCAAAAGCATCCATAAAGGTCAATATTTTATTTCCCGAATTGGAATCAATCAACTAGTCTATCCGAGGAATGGAGAAAGGGTCTTCAGGACAAACTCGATTCAAATCTGTGAAATCGACGCACATTCTCCATTTTCCATTCTTCTTCTTGACCACTACAAGGTTTGTCGTCCATAAAGAATGCTGTGACTCCCTTATATGTCCGACATTAGATAAATGATCCACTTCAAAACAATCACTTCTGCTTTTTCAAAAGAAAATGCCACCCTTTTTGTATAACAGGTTTCACAGTCGAATTAATTGCTAGGCTATAGCAAATCACTTCGATTGAAACCCCTATTACATCTTCTATTTTCCAATAAAAAAACATCCAAATTGTGAGATAAAAGCTGTAATAGATGTTGGCATAAAACTGGGGTCAGTAGGGTTCCTATTCAAAGTATTTTCCATCAGCAAAAACATATTCCTCTATATCTTCACTTAATATCAATGACCATGTGGTTTCCCTCGGATCGTCAACCCTCTCCTCGAGGTCCGAGGTTAACCCCCTTGAGTGTTATTCATCCATTTTATCACCACTGCGAGATCCTCAGATCCAAAGAGTAGTGGCATAACATTTTCTATCAACCTTTTGGTCACTTCAGACGACCGCCACTCGGTCTCCGATGACATACTTAAAACATTGATGGACTGTTGCCATAAAACCATACATCTTTGATAACCAAGATCTTCCAAAAATTACATTATAGCTTGTTGGACAATCCACCACCATCAAAAGCACCTGAAATTTCTTCTTGAAAGGTCCCTTTGCCAGACTCACTTCTCCCTCGAATTCCCCAATTACTTGCGCAGTCACTTTAGTAAAACCGATGATTGTACATTCTGATTGGAAAATTTGAGGAGGTTTGCACATTCTATCATAAGTTGTTTTGAAAAGAACGTTCGCAAAGCTCCCCGTGTCTATCAACACGCATCAGATTTTAGCGGCAGCAACCTCTGCTCCAATAACCACTGCATCCTCGTGTGGTCCTGTAGTGCCCTGTAAATCATCTTTATAAAAAAGAATAAAATAAATGTCTGTCTTACCATACGGATGAGTATACATTTTACCTCTATCTCAGTAGCTAAACTTACTACATGCCTTTTCCTTGAACTATCAGTACTAGTATTCATAGTATCGCCCCCGAATATTGCCAATGACTCAAAATATTTGGAAAATCTTCGAATATAACCTCGCTTTACTGGTTCCTATACTCTCATTAAAATTAAATGATATGGATCTGCATCTAAGTATTCTGATGCTGCATCAAAATTATCAACCTTTAAATCCAAGATCATCAAATTTTCAGCCTGTGCATTTGGATTCGTTGTCTATGAAGTCGATGTGATAAGGTTCTTCGAGGCACTGCTTTGCACTTTCACATAAGTCAACTATTTACCATTTTCAATCAAATTATGTAACTCAACTTTCAACGTAATAGAGTTTGAGGTATCATGTCCGATGTCATTGTGATATTTGCAAAACCTATTGTTTCCCTCCTCCCTTGGCCTATTCATTGGGGTAGGCTTCCTGAAATTCACAACCCTTTAGATTTTTCAAAAGTTGTGGCCACACTCTTAGTCAAATCAGAATAATACTAAGGCCTTATCCGTTAGTTAGGCATTGGCCTATAAAATTGGTACCTTGATGTTTGGCTTGAATAACCCCAGTTCGATGAGGTAAGTTGTTGTTCCTCGATCATGCCGGTTGGGCAGAATTCGAAGATTTCCCATGATTTTTTGGCACATGTCAATAATTATTTTGATCAGTTCCAACTAGTCATTGAACTCTGGTCGACTCTTCCACCTTGATTTGGTCCTCCACCTGAGCCATCAGAGCTTCAAAAGTTAAAGCTCTTTATTTTGTTGTTTCGTTTGCTAGATCTCTTGGTAGCAATCCTTGTCGAAAGAATGTCATTACTACCAGCTCCTCACAGTTATCTAAACCCGCTTTGGTTAAGACAAACCGCTTAGTATAATATTTCAATTTTTCTCCCACTACCTGCTTGCATTCAATTATTGTATCCTCGTTTTCTCTCATTTCTCTGCTCCCCACAAATTGTCTTCGAAAAGTGGTGTAAATAAATTGACCCCCTCATAATTTGGTTACACCACTTCAAAGCATTTCCGTTGAAAGTTTGAGAGAAATTTGACACACCAGCCTGTCATCATCCTCAAAATTGTCATGTAATTTTTGAACTTTTCGATGTGATCGTCCGGGTCTTGCATCCCATCGAATTTCTCAACCTTTGAAATATCAAAGCGCTTCAGAAGTGTGATAGATCTTATTTCAGTTGTCAATGGAGAATTTCTCCAATCAACACCTTGGACATATTGATTATCATCTGAAGTTTGCATCACAATGTATAAATTTTGATCATCCACAACATCGTATTGGTTCGATGTATTTCCTTCACACCAATTTGCTTCCCTCAAGCATCGAGGTACACTTTCCCTTCTAGATTTGTATTCTTTTTTAGATTTTTGAGGTTGATCTTTCTCTTCTTTTGAAGATCCTCGACATCTTTTAAAATCAGATCCAGAGCTTTCTATCTCTTCGTCACGGGATGTGACACACCTTTGCTTATTGTTTTTATATTTTTGAGAAGTGTGACACTCTTTAGTAGGTTTGAACCATGCTTTTTTCTGTTCACTTCTAATCTGGCGAGCTGTGCAAGATTGATCAGATTGATCGCCATCGTTATTTTTATCATTTACTTGTCTCACCTAGCATTTCCACCTAGCTGACTGAATCTTTTGCTCTCTCTAGTTGTATTTTTCATTCAGATCTGTAATTTTTTCCAACAATTGGTTCATTCGTAGATCTATATTCGATTCAGTCTGTCGAACCGGAATAGATTCTTCTTGCATATCATCAACCCTTTGCAAATCTTTTTTTTAATGTTTAAACATCCGATCAAACTAATGGACGGTTCTCTGGATTCATTTTCAAGTTTGAAGTTGTTTTCAAAGATACGAAAAGGAGAAAATAGAAAATTCAAACAAGTAATCTAGACAACAATCAATGATCAGTCCCCAACGAAGGTGCCAATTTGGTGAGTTAATATTTGAATTGACTAAATAAAATTGAGAGAAGTAAGAATGTACAAAGAGATATAGATTTTAGAGAGACAACATCAAGTTACAAGAATGATCTATCTCAAAAAGTCAGACCCCTTTAGTAGATTAGGCTTGGGCTTTATATAGAGGCGCAAAGACTTAGCTTCAACTGAAACAGTTAAAAAAGTGGTTAATTACAGGTTAGTCTGTGACTAACATATACAGTTCTAACTATCTTCTTTAATTATACAATCTGTCATAACAAGTTTTATTCCTTTAGATTTCAGTCTTCGAAGTTCTAATTCCTTATCAACTTTCACATGTCACTATTTGTAGTGGTGGAAATAAGTCTCGAGGCGCTAGAAATAAACGGGGACACGCCATAACTTAAATGGGTCTATACAGAAATGGCACCTTTAACATGCTAATGCCAGACACGCTACACGCCATACACGTTTACCTATTTACATGCATAAACAATTACACGACAGACGTACACGCTAGATACACTACACGCCAGACACGTTACACGCCTGACATGCTAATAATAAAGACACCCTATGCACGGTAATAAATTATATATTATACTAAACATGAAAAAACATAATTTATAAGCTTATTATTATAAAAATCATATATTTTATTTTTAAATATAATAAGAAGTATTATTATGATTTTATTCTTACATTTTGAATATTATCATTATAATTTGGTTATAAATATTATTGTTGTTCTTATTATTTTATTGATTATAATCATATTTTTTACAAGTTATATGAGTATAATGTTATTATTACATTTTGATGATTATTATTATATGGTTATAAATATTTTAAGTGTTGTAATAATTTTATAAACCAAAATCATATTTATATTTAAAAAATAGTATTATAATGTATATGATTATAAATTTATTATTACAATTTGGTTTGTATTATTATGATTTGGTTAATAATATTTAAGTTTTGTAATTATATTATAGACCAAAATTTTAAATATTAGAATATGGTTATAATGTTATTATTACTTTTTTAATATTATTATTATGTTTTGGTTATAAATATTACAAGGGTTGATATTATGTTATAAACCCAAAATCATATCTTATCATGTTAAAATATTACAACTTTTATGGTTATAACTCTATTATTACATTTTGAATTTTATTATTATTATTATTATTATGTCTTGGTTATGATTAATCGTAGTATTGTTATTATTTTTAAACCAAAATCATACCTTATCATGGTAAAATATTACAAGTTATATGGTTATCATGGTAAAATATTACAAGTAATAATAGAAAAATTGTAAGTTTAAGAGAACAATCGTAACTATGTAATATTATTAAGGACTAAGGGTAATTTACCCTCTTTTGTAATCGATTTCAGTTTAAGGCTAAGTCTTGGCCCTTTTATATAAAGGACAAGGCTAACCTAATAAAGGGGTTGAACATTTTTCTACTTAACTCATTTGCACTTAGACTTTCGCTCTCTAAAGATTTTCTTTCTCTCTCTCTCTCTCTCTCTCTCTCTCTCTCTCTCTCTCTCTCTCTCTCTCTCTCTCTCTCTCTCTCTCTCTCTCTCTCTCTCTCTCTCTCTCTCTCTCTCTCTCTCTCTCTCTCTCTCTCTTTGTCTCTCTAGAATTTGCATATAACATTTTCCTAAGGAAACATTCTTAATATCTAAACTTATCAAAGTTTATCTTCATAATCATCCGGATAATCTTCAAAGATGTCGTCTACATTCACTTGTCTCTAAACTCTCTATCTTGCATCCGTTTATCCGTCGCGGTCCAATCCTTGACTACCACAAGCACTCCAAGTGCTTTGCATGTTAGTCTTGTGTCTCTTAGTCGTGTATTGCAACCTCGCTTGGCTAAAAGAACACTCATTTGCAACTGTAGATAAAGGTAATGCATAAATCTCTTTAACAAACCTGCAAAGAATAGGATAATCAACAGTTTTGGAACTCAACGATCTTATGATATCATATCTTCAATATCTCGGTCATTATAATTCATTAAATCAAACCTAGTGCTCAAATATCTAGGCAACTTATTATCATATTGAGTTTCTCTAAATTTATCGCTTTGTAACATTGCCATTTGAACATAGTTAGTAGAAGATCTCCCTTTACCCGTATTGTTATTACCCTTGCACTTGAAGTTGTATTTGGTCTATATCTTTCAACATACTTATTATACATATTAAACATACAATCATATACGTCGGAAATATACCCTTCAAGGTTAACTGGGTCATCCTATGGACCAATTTCAAAAAATTGTAAGGATTTATAAAACCATTTAACTAGAATTCAAATTGATGTTTGGTGAAAAAGGATCCAAAATACACGCAATAGAATAAGTCAAAAGGATTGAATGAAAATACTTTGAATTCCATTTGGGGCACCAGGTCAAAGCATACAAAATTAGATCTATATTCATTCATATGCATGGCATGATTAGTAATCGTGAAAATGGCCAAATAAACATTAGGTTTATTTTGTGAAGAAAAGGTTTTAGTGTTATCTTTAAAAAGTTTTAAAAATCTTAACATGACAACACAATATTTCCTATGTTGATTTTCAAGACTTATGGGAGGATAAGATGCATTATAAAGCGAGGTAATCTCTTCTTTAAGAATATGAGCACGTGCAAGTAATGCATAAGTAGAATTCCATCAAGTTTGACATCTAATATAAGTTTCTTATATGTTTTCCCATTTTGAATAACAAGCGTTTTAAAAGCACTTTTTTTAGCAGCGGAGGTCTTGCAAAATAGGACCTCCTTTTTAATAGGAGCAATATAATCTTCCAAAATCATATTTATTCCATTTTTCACAAATAATTGAAGTACATGGCATACATATTTGGTGTGAAACAATTTAAGAAAAATGAGAGTGCAATCATCTATAAGAAATTTTATAACACTCAAATTCGCAGATGCATTATCGAACGAAATAAACATAATCTTATTTTTAATTCCATAATTATTCATGAATTTAACTATACTCTCTCTAATTACTTGTGCGTTATGATGGCCAATAGATTCAAACCATACAATTTTCTTTTAGTGTACCCATTCAGGATCCATCCAATGAAGGGTAACACATATCATATCAAAATCAATAAATTAAGCTATGTCATTAGAAACATTCCATGGAAAAGTTAGCATAGTTTCAATAATGTTTTTTTCCTTTTGAAAAAATATTTAAAGGCTAGAGATCGCATAGAGCTACGTGGAATGCGTTTGGCTCGTGGTTTTACCCCAGCTTGCATCCAATTTTCGTATCTCCAAGTATCTGCATAACCGAAAGGTTGTAAACTACCAATCACATAAATCATTGTTTCTTCCCTATACTTATCTTGGTTAAACTCAAAAGGAAGACCGGTTTGAGGGTCTACAAATGTATACTATTTTTGTTAGAGTATGAATGATCAAATATTTCATGAGTTATTAAATGTTTTGCCATAGTGTCGTTGCCTAAATTTTTATTTTATCCTCTATAAACATAACTTCTATGGAAAATTTTACAAAAAGTTGAGGTATTATCATCAGTCGCACTAAAGTATTCCCAAATCCCAGATGTTTTCTTACGAGACCTCGACCCACCACTAGTACTTCCACCACCACCTTCGTGGGAGGATAGTGTGTTAATGTGAGGGGAGTCTCTAGGAAAATCATACAAAGATATTGATTCAGCTAGTATAATGTTATCACAATGTTATTTAAGTATTTTTATCGAAGAATAACAAAAAGCAAAAAAATATATATAAGTTATTCCGAAAGTAGAACTAGAATTTCTAAAACAAGTAACTAATACTTTCGTTGAATTTGTAGAAGAAGTAGAGAGATTTAGAGAGATATAGAGTATTTTTGAGAGATTATGAGTTTGGGTTTGAGAGTCTCCTTTATTTATAGGGGAGATTCGAAAAAAAAATTAAAAAAATCAGCCTAAATTCGGATATGCGGATGACCAATCCTGATATCTGGACTTTGAAATCGGATATCCAGATGGCCAGTCCGGATATCCAGATTGATGATGTCAGTGATGGCGTCATCAAAACAACTACTTTAAAAAAAATTAAAACCTTATAAATAGGATACCCCTCCAACTCTATCTTCACACCATCTATCTCCTACCATCTCCTACAATATTCTCTCTATTTTTTTTTAATTTCAAACTCAAATAAATCCTACAAAGTTTATCTTAATGTTGTCTTCGAGAAAATCAAAGCAAGTCTGGAGGAGTAGAGATGATTCATCATGCTCGAAACGAAGAACAACTTCCAAAATAATTTATTCGCGTCAAGACGTACAAGAATGAGAGAGCTAGACATTCAAACATCGGGGTGAAAGGGAGGTTCATGTCCGTAACCCACAAGCACCACGAGGTGTAACCAAAATCTACTCGGGTATGTATTTGGATTACGATGAACTTATCCAAGTTGAAAGTATGCAAGATTTTTTCAAACTTCTTGAACCTAGTAGAGCCTTAGGTTCGATGTATCTTGCTAGGTTTAGTTGTGAATGATATATCAAATTACTATAAAACATTTATGCACTGCACATATGATTGAGAATGATCCTTATGGTCAAGGTTTTGGAATGAGGTGTATAATTAATGGTGTTGCCTATAGTTTTTTTGAAACTATTTTTCAAGATAATTTTTTCCTTCCACACTGGTGATAAATTATCATCGCTTTCTTTATCTGGTACGGTTTGGGGTGTTGATTGGCCTATGTGTTTCGAGGACGTAGTAGAGATTCTGAGTTGTGGTCTGCACGCTCCAAAAATTAATGGCAAACGTAGAGCCATAAGAGGTCATTTGGATGCTAATGGGAAATTAGCTTTGAAATTGGTTAACAATTGTTTTCTTCCCCTTATAAAAATGATCCACAACTTTCCTATATTCAAATATTTTTAACTACTTTTGTGGTAAAAATGAGGGAATAATTAATTTTGCTAGTTTGATGATTCAGAATATGGCTATGACAGCTGGGGACGAAAGAGGTAGATGTGAGGATGCACACTCCGATCAAAGTTGGGCCAAGTAGTGTTATAGGTTGACACTCTTTGAGATTACACGAGATATATTCTTGGAGTGGAGAGTTGATATCAAAATGGCAGGCATGTAGTCACAATTTGCCCTTGTTGGATGATGTATGGGCTGCGAACAATGTTACCAAACCATCAAATCAACGTTTTGGATACCTCAGCAAAAAATTCAGTCGTTGGTCGCTCCCGTGGCTGCTGATGGTTCTTTTGGACAACGACAACAACAACGACATTCCGATCATAAAATTTGCTGAGTGGGCGCATGATCAACAAATGCAGTATGCCTAGTGGTCGCATACTCAGCAAGTGGAATATCATGGTTTTCATACACACTGGCAAGGTCAATATGAGCACTGATGTGACCAGTGGTAGGTTCAAAACAACGAGAAACATGGTCAATTCGAGCAGTGGCGGGGTGAATACGAGCAATGACATGGTTAATACGTGCAGTGGCATGATAGTCAAGAGGAATAGAATGATCGATTTGCAGACTCTTAAGCGGAACAATCCAAATATATGCGACAAGTGATGGAGAACGTGCATTTTCAAGGTCCACCACCACCTTCGAACAACGACGAAGAAACTCCTTACTTTTTTTTTACTTTTGATTGTATTTGACATTTTCATTGTAATTTTTTTCTTTTTTATTTGATTGAACAACTATGTTATTTGTTTGGTTTTTATTATTAATAAATTTGTTGTTTTGCTTGTATCTTTATCAAATGTTAATTAAGTCTCTTTCAATTTTTATTTTGTTATTTACAAGTAATAGATGTTTATGCATATACTTATATAATTCTAAAAAACTTCAAAATTTATACTTCAAATATTTAATTATTCGAAAATACAATAAACTATTTAACTCATCTAAACATATACACTTCAAGCTTGAAATATCTAAAGAACTAAATGAAGTAAAAAACTAAACTAGAACTATATAATATTTAATAATTGTATAAATATTTTAAAATATAATATTTTAAAAATTAAAATACAATTAGATGTCTAATAGGTAGATATTATTTAATATCTACCTAATATTAAATAAACTATCTATAATATCTAAATACAATCAAACGATATCAAAATAATATTGCAATTATACATATCTTACTTATATAATTTTGATTTAGTTAAGGCATACAAATTATTTTTTGATAATCGTATAAATAGTTTAAATAATATAATATTTTAAAATCAAAATATAAATTAGATGTTTAATAGGTAGATATTATTTAATATCTACCTAGTATTAAATAAACTATTTATAATATCTAAATATAATCAAACAATATCAAAATAATATTACAACTATCTTGTTTATACATATCTTAATTATAGAATTTCGATTTACTTAAGGCATACAAATTATTTTTTGGTAATCGTATAAATATTTTAAATAATATAATATTTTAAAATCAAAATATAATTCGATGTCTAATAGGTATATATTATTTAATATCTACGTAATATTAAATAAACTATTTATAATATTTAAATATAATCAAACAATATCAAAATAATATTACAGTTATCTTGTTTACAATATACATATCTTAATTATAGAATTTCGATTTACTTAAGGCATACAAATTAAATTTTTTTAATCGAATAAATATTTTAAATAATATAATATTTTAAAATCAAAATATAATTAGATGTCTAATAGGTATATATTATTTAATATCTAGCTAATATTAAATAAAATATCTAAATATAATCAAACAATATCAAAATCATATTACAATTATCTTGTTTACAATATACATATCTTAATAATAGAATTTTATAATCGTATAAATATTTTAAATAATATAATATTTTTAAAATTAAACTACAATTAGATGTCTAATAGGTATATATTATTTAATATCTACCTAACTTAAATAAAATATCCATAATATCTAAATACAATCAAATAATATCAAAATAAAATTACAAATATCTTGTTTACAATATACATATCTTAAATTTAATTATAGAATTTCGATTTAGTTAAGACATACAAATTATTTTTTACTAATCGTATAAATATTTTAAATAATATAATATTTAAAAATCAAAATACAATAAATATCATAATTATTTCGTTTATATTATACATATCTCAATGATTGAAGTTTGATTTATTAAACGCATGCAAATTAGTTTTATATAATATTATAAAATATTTGATATATGCTGCCTTAAATGGGTCGTCTGGTAGATAACTTGCGTGGTTTACACGCATAACTTGCTATACGCGAGACATACTACACGCCAGCCACGTTTACTTGTTTACACGCATAAGCTGTTACACGCTACACGCCAGAAAGATACACGTTTAAAACTGTTAAATGGATAACATGCTACTAAATGGGTAACATGCTGCACGCTAGACATGTACATGCTTAAAACTGTTACATAGATCGTGGGTCTCGTGGGTAGACACGTTGACCACCACTAATTGTTTGTATTTTTTTAAATGACCATCACATATCACTCTTTGTATTTTGGTAAGTGACCAACATATGACACTGTTCGTACTTTTTTAAATGACCATCACATGTCATGTCACTTTGGTATCATGACTTGTCTAAATATTTGAAAAATACTAAATAGGTGAAAAACATCCTCGTTTAGATGGATATTTTGAATAATATTAGTTTAAACAATATAATTTTTTAAATTGGTACAAAGGTGATGAGTCCTTATTTAACTGACAAAATTTTTGATTTTGCTGCCAATAACTAGCTTTCTCAGCAATACGTCCACCAATCCAATTACAACCATTCTAACCATTTCGGCCTATAAGTTCACCCATTTTTAGTCCACCAATAACCGTTTAATATCTTACCACATTTCCCAACAAGATCCTAAATAATCCCGTTAGATATTCCATATCCAGAAGGCACATGCAAGTCACTAACAGGTCTCTTTGAAACATGGCCACAATATGAGCATATAAAACGACCCTCACAAGGATTATGGTCTCTATAAGGAGTCAGGAAGTCTTGGCATCGCCGTGTACTATTTTCTTAAGCTTCTGCAATTCAACAACTTCAGACCTCAAGTTGTTCTTGTGTAAATGTTTCTTTTTTAATAACCCAAGTATCGATATGGGTACGCCAGAACTCAACAACTGCTTTTGTCACAGTAGATTTTATAAGGAAAAAATTCCAGAGATAAACAACAATGCAGATAACCTTAACAGACAGGCAAGCATATATTTATAGAGATAAATAAGAAGTGCAGAAATGTTAACTTCCTTCCGAATATCAATACAAGGGTCTGTTTTCTTATATAGAAAATACAGACAAACTACTCGGTCTTATCTAAATAGCTACCCTAATAACTGATATTAGACACGTCCTAAACTAGACAATACGTATTCAAACCAACTAGTTTAGATTACTTCCAACATTATCCCCTGTAAGCTAAACTCCAACCTGCAGGTTCTTCATGCCCAATAAATCTCGCATATTTTCGAACTTCACAGTGGCCATCGCTTTAGTTAAAACGTCTGCACGCTGCTCCCCTATATTTATGTGCTTGACAATAATCTCCCCACGCTCTACACATTCGCGAATGAAATGATAGCGGATATCAATATGTTTACTTCTTCCGTGGAAAACTGGATGTCTATATATATCACGACTGGAGAGTGCTTTACATCGGTTATTTGACTAAGTAACTTTCTCAACCACACACCTTGACATGCTGCCGCTGTAGCAGCCATGAATTCAGCTTCTCATGATGACAATACCACACACCACTGCTTTTTGTGAGACCCAAGTAATTAAACTCTCATTCAAGTAGAAAGCCATGCCACCTGTGATTTTTCTATCCTCAAGATTACCAGCTAGGTCGCTATCTGAGTAGCCGGACAATAAATAATTTCCAGACCCACTTGAATATACTAACCCAAAGTTGATAGTTCCTTTCACGTAACGCAAGATACGTTTAACTGTATTCATATGCAATTCAGTAGGTCTTTCCATGTACATGCTAACTACACCAATAAAGTAAGAAATATCCGGACGAGTATGAACCAAATACCTCAACCCACCAATTAAGCTCTTAAATTTCGTGGAGTTCACTGTCTTCCCGTTTTCATCTTTATCAATCTGTATTTTTGGCTCTATATGATACTTTACGGCATTGCACGACCCCAAACCAGCTTTGTCAAGTAACTTTTTGGCATAACTTGCTTGTTTAAGGTCAATATATCCCTGCCCTTGACTGACTTCGATACCCAGATAGTAAGATAATCTCCCGAGATCACTCATCTCAAATTCTGCACTCATTTGCCTCTTAAACTTACTAATGTTTGCGACACTAGTCCCTATGACTAATAGATCATCCACGTATACTCCAATAATCAGAACTTCATTACCTTCCCTCCTTGTATAAACTGCATGTTCATATGGGCACTTAGTGAAGCCCAACTCTTCAAGACACTTACTTAACTTGGCATACCAAACCTGTGGCGCCTGCTTTAACCCATATAGAGTCTTCACCAACTTATAGACAAAGTGTTCCTTACCCTTTTTTACAAAACCCTCAGGTTGACACACATAGACAACTTCTTGTAAATCGCCGTTAAGAAATGCGGATTTTACATCTAAGTGATGCACTTCCCAGTCATTCTTGGCGGCAACCGCTAACAGTAATCTTACCGTTTCTAAGCGAGCAACTGGGGCAAAGATATTTTCAAAGTCTATTCCCTGTTGTTGAACATAGCCCTTTGCTACAACTCTGGCTTTGTGCTTGATAATATGTCCATCTGTATCCCTCTTTAGTTTGTAGACCCATTTCATTCCTATGGCTTTATGCCCAGGTAGTAGCTCTACCAATTTCCATGTATTGTTCTTTTCTATAGCAGCAATTTCACTTTTCATAGCTTCCACCCATGCAAGCTCTGTCATAGCTTGTTCGTAATTATTAGGCTCGTCAACACCCAGTAGAGAAAGCTCATCTTCTAACTCTACTTCAACTATTTCATCATAAATATCATTGAGTAGACGAAATTTTCTGGGCTGTTCACTCCCACTACTCTCACTGCTACTGCTTGAGTCTGCAGAATGTGTGCCACTACTCATGTCCTCAACATCTTTTTGAGGACCAGTTGTTTATGATCCCATAGAATCAATGCTTTCATTCTTCGGTGTAACTGGTTCTTCTTCAACTGAACCATCAACCACCTCTTCTGTACGTATGTCGAGCACAATGAAGTTACCAGGGTGTACAAACCCTTCTTCTTGCTGTTTCTCCCATTCCCATCTTCGAGCCTCATCAAAGATGACGTCTCTTCTTACCAGGGTGTACAAACCCTTCTTCTTACTATCTACCCAGATACACTACCATTTTACTGCGATCGTCAAGCTTCTGGTGTGTACACTAGGCACCTTCATGTGTACTACACAACCAAATATTCGAATATGTCCAATATTTGGTTTATTTTCAGTCCATACCTCATATAGTGTATTTCCTGATAAAGCTCGAGTAGATAGGCGATTTAGTATGTAAACAGCATGACGAGCAGCTTCTCTCCAAAAGCTAGAAGGTAGTTGTTTTTCTTTCAAAAAACTGGGTATAATTGCTACTACTGTTCTATTTCTTCTTTCGACAACCCCATTCTGCTGCGGTGAGTAAGGAGCAGTGAAATGCCTATTAATCCCTGTGTCTTCACAGTAAGAATTAAATAACTTTGAAGTGAATTCACCTCCTCTGTCCGTTCTCAAAACTTTTATTTTCTTCTCTGTAATATTTTCTACCAAAGCTCAAAATTTCTTGAATGCATCTAGTGCTTTGTCTTTTCTTGCAAGCATATATATCCACATTACCCTGCTGAAATCATCGACTAGTAGAAAGAAGTATTTATTTCCTCCTTTTGTTGTAGGAGAAATTGGCCCACACAAGTCTCCATGTACCAACTCAAGCATTTCTTTTGCGTGGAAATTAGCCTGACCATGAAATGGCTTCCTCGTCTGTTTTGACAATAGACAGCCAGTGCAGACTTCTTTTGGTTGAATAATCTCTGGTAGGCCATACACCATCCTGTTCTTTGATAACAATACTATAGCTTGAAAATGTGATTGCCATAGCCATGATAAATTCTCTATTTTAGAAAATAAGCACATAGATTTACTTGTTTCAGTAATAACCTTATACAATATATTAGCTGATCTTTTAACCTTCACAAGGAGACGTCTCTTGTCATCATATATAGATAAGTATTCACCACTAAGTACCATCTTATTTCCAGTTTGTGATAACTGACAAAGACTCAGTATATTATTACGTAGACTAGGAATATAATATACCTCTTTGAAGACCAGTTCCTCCCCATTTTTGCATTTGAACGTCAGAGAGCCCTTTCCTTTGATTTCCACTGTAGAACCATCACCAAATCTAACATGCCCAGTTACCCCTTCATCCAATTCCTTAAACTTCGAGCGTTATCCCGTCATGTGGTTACTAGCGCCATTGTCTAGATACCACACATTTAAATCAGCTTTTGTACCTTCATCTTTGTTTAGTTTTAATACCACATCGTTCTCGTTTAATAATAAATCGTTGTATTTATCTTCTCTGTCTTCTACCATCAGAAGTGCAGGTTTCTCATCTTGTACTGCCATGTCTTCTCCCATCAGAAGTGCATTTTCCTCATCTTGTACTTCCAAATTTACCTCTTGCATTTGCTCTCTACGTGGCTTTCTACACTCAGCTGCGTAGTGCTCGTAAAAACTGCAATTCCAACATCTTACTTTAGTCTTGTCGTGCACTGCACGTCCATCTTGGTAATTGACAGTACCTCGATTCCTCTGGTTATCGGTTCCTCTGTGATTTGTCCTTTTCATCCACTCCTCTCTAGTGAATAAAAGCTTCCCCACTTTGTCTTCTCGTTTAGTCCATTCTTCCTCTGTCAGCATCAACTGCCCTCCAGTGTTCTCTGTTTGGCCACAAAGCCTCTCTTCATGTGCCTTTAGAGACCCAATTGTCTCTTCAACTGACATCACATCTAGGTCCCCAAACTATTATATTGTTGACGTGATTTGTAAGAGCTTGGAAGGTACTGCTTTAAGTAGTTTTTTCACGACATAGGTCTCTTCAATGGTTTCTCCCAAGGCACGAATATTAGTCACCAACCCATTTAATCTCATAATGAAGTCGTCAATCATCTCGGTATCCCTCATGTTTAGATTCTCAAACTCTGCTTTTAGTGTCTGCACTCTTGCTTTCTTGACACGCTCTGCTCCTAAACACATTGTACCTATCGATGTCCATGAATCCTTCGCTGTTTTTTTGTCTGCTAGCGATAGTAGAATGTCTTTAGGGATAGCCTAAAATATTGCAGCCATTGCCACCTTATCTAGTTTTTCCGTCAACGTTTGCATCTGGGTCAGTAGGGTCAATTGCTCCCATGTAATTACTCTTCGTTAACATTGGGTAACTTAATCCAAGTGATCCTTCTTTGTTCTTAGTAGCCTTCATTGTGATTGCCTAGGCTCTGATACCAAATATAGGGAAACAATCCCACAGATAAACAGCAATGTAGATAACCTTAACAGACAGACAAATATATATTTATAAAGATAAACAAGAAGTGCGAAAATGTTAACTTCATTCTGGATATCAATACAAGGGTCTGTTTTCTTATATAGAAAATACAGACAAACTGTTCGGTCTTATCTAAATAACTACCCTAATAACTGATATTAGACACGTCATAAACTAGACAATACGTATTCAAACCAACTAGTTTAGATTACTTCTAACAGATTTTACGAGGTTCGACTCTGAAACAAAACCATCTATCAATATGAGGTGATCATGCAACCAACTTGGAACATCATATGGGATGGATAATACAATAGTAACCAGAGCAAGTGCAGCACCATGCACACACACAATAGATTTACCATAATGGAATTTCACTTTCCTGTTCTTCAGAATGGAATTTTCCACCATGTAAATTCTATCACGGATATCTATTGCAGCATACTCCCTTACATCCACGTGATTATCACTTATAGCTTCTTCATTGTATTCTAGGTTTTTCGTTTATCCTAGATAAAAAATAGAGATTTTAGGATTTGAAGTAGTTATTGTACAACTATAAGACATCTTTTCTATTCGTACATATACTACCTATAGCTAATTATTGTTACTCAATTTATTCTAATTCTACACACAAGTGTGACAAGGTCTAGTGCAACATAACAACGTGTGCAAATAAAATTTGGAGACGTTGGCTTGCTCTCAGGTCTTTAATCCAGCCACATATGCATCAGAAACTGACTTGTTCTTACTAGAACAAATGCAGTCGGTTAGATGAAGTGAGAGATATTGCATGAAACCCTAACAACTTCTCTGACTTCATCAGTTCTCCTAATTGCGCAAGACCCAGTTGAGGGACGATTCTGCCATCGGTGACAAGCTTGAATGGAAGGCTTCACTTTTTTTTCATCCCCCCTGCCAATGAAAGAACGGATCACTGAGACCAAATTTGTCTCTTAAAAATGAGAAGCGAGTGCGAGTTAAGGGTTTGGTGAGACAATCAAACAATTGATCCTAAAAAGGTACATACCGGATTTTGAGTGACCTTTGAAGAACTTGATGACGGATGGAGTGGACATCAAGCTCAATATGCTTTGTCCTTGCATGGAATACCGTTATGGAGGCCAAGGAGCTCGCACTGAGATTGTCACACTAGATGACAGACAGGGGTATGACAAGAAATTAGATTTCAGTCAGGATAGAGCGTAGCCACATGAGTTTAGCCGCAAATATTTCCAGTGCATGGTACTCAGACTCGGTGGAAGACTTCACCACAACATTCTGCTTCTTTGAAGACCAATAAACAAGAGAGTCCCCACGATAAACACAGTAAACACCTACATTGAGTCTATCATTTTGTGAGGATGCCCAAGCAGCATTAGAAAACCCATAAAGTTGAAGATGACAGCTTGGTTTGATGTGAATCTCAAGCCACCTACACCCAGATATGTATCAAATTTATCTTTTTAAGCTTTGGTAATGTATTGTGGTAGGTGCCTGCTGATATTGACTTAGCTTGTTCACAACAAAGGCAATATCAGGACGGGTGTGAGTTAAGTACTGCAATGCTCCTATCAGGCTTCTATATGGTGTAGGGTATGCAAGTGGAGTTCCAGAATTGCTTGAAAGGTGGACACCAACAGCTATAGGAGTTGGGCACAACTTGGACATAGAAAAGCTTTGCGAAATCAGTAAGTTTCTAATGTATTAGTGTTGTGTTAAATACATTCCTGTTGAGTCACGATGAATACATATTCCCAGGAATAAATGGAATGGCCCCATATCCTTTGGTGAGAATAGGGCGTTAAGTTTGTGAATAAACTGTGTCAACCAGTCAGTTTGTGTAGCTGTAACTAGAATATCATTGACATAGAACAAGATTAGAGTCACAATAGTTTTAGATATTAAATAGAACACAGAGCAATCGACTCTAGAATTCTTGAAGCCCCACTTGAGTAATGTCTCCCTTAGTCTAGAATACCAGGCCCTTGGATCATGCTTAAGCCCATACAGGGCTTTCTGAAGCTTACACACATATGTAGGTTTCTCAGGGTCCTGAAAACCCTATGGCTGAGCCATATACACATCTTCAGTAAGATACTCATTTAGGAAGGCATTCCTAGTCTCTAGAGATAATAAGAGCCAAAATTAACGTCATTGTAGATGGTTTAATAACATGACTAATTTTTTCTGAGAAATATATGCTAGGTGTTTGAGGAAACCCCTTGGTAACAAACCTTGATTTGTTCCTTTGTATTGAGCCATCCATATGGTACTTAACCTTATAAACCCATTAGCAACCAACAACGTTTAGAGTAGGAGACCAGGAACAAGTGTCAAGGTATCATTAGAAATAAGAGCTTTGTATTCAGTCTCCATAGTAGTAACCTAGTGAGGATGTAACACATGAGTAGAGTATTTAGTAAGTTCAACTGTAGATTGGTCAGTAGTAGTCAATGACCCAACATATGGAACCTTAGGTTTAAGAGTCCCATCTTGAGCTCTAGTCTACATAAGATGAATTTTGGACAGTGGAGGGAGTGTATACATTTGATCAGGGTGAGGCAATGGTAGAAGGATTGAAATTGGAGGGTTAAAAGAGTGATGAGTATTTTTATAGCTAGATGTTTGTAGGCTTCAAGGTAGAAACATGATCAGTGTTTAGACTAGTAGTAGTAGGTGGTTAAGTGTTAGGGAGATTTTGAGTGTTTGGTGGAGGATTATAAGTGTGAGTGGTAGGTTCACTATAGTTTTTAAATACATGTGTAGATTGAAACTGAGTCTTACCCTGTGAGGGAGTAGAAGACAGAACACCAGACTCCTTAGATGAGATGTCAAGCTGCATTATTGAGAATGGCAAACTTCCACTAGTCACAAGCCCTGTAGGTAGATTAGAAAGCCACAAATTTAAGGGACACACCTCAGATACTCACTACTTGGACTGTTTGGGAACCATTTTTAAAAGGAAACTCAACTTTATTAAAAATTATATTTCTAGACACATTGATTCTTCCAGTATGACTAAGATAAATATAGCCCTTGTGAAACTGACGATACCTAAGAAAAATGAATTGCATAGAATGCAATTGGAATTTATGGGATTGATATGACCTTAGACATGGATAACAAGCACAACCAAACGTTTTAAAGGTTAGATAGTTGGGTCATTTTGAATCAAAAGTTCATAGGGTGAGTTGTTTGATAAAATAGAAGTATGTAATCTATTGATAAGAAATACAACAGTCTCAAAAGCTTAAACCAAATACTTGTAGGGCAGGCTGGCTTGAGTCAAGAGAGTCAAACCTAATTCTACAAGATGTTTGTGTTTCCTCTTAGCCCTACCATTTTGGGCTGAGGTATGAGGACAAGACCTCTTCCACATAAACCCTTGTTCCTTTTCCATAGCAGACAATGGCCTATATTCACCACTCCAGTCACATTGAACAGTCTTACTAGACCTTTCAAACTGTTTTTCCACAAGATTTTTAAATTTTTTGAAGATATTTAACACCTAACTCTTGTCTTTGATATGATAAAACTAGGTAAATCTAGTATAATAATCAATAAACAAAACATTATACTTGTACCCTTTACTTGATAACACAGGATAATGACCCCATACATCAGTATATATGAGATTGAACGCCTTGCTAGCATATGAATTAGAAATAAGATAGGGTAAATTGTAAGACTTTCCTAGTTGGAAAGCCTCACAAAAATTCAACTCATTTTTACACAAAATTTAGATTACATGCTTTCAAGATAGTGTTTAGAACATTTTGAGATGGATGGCCAAAATTCCTATGCCATTCATCTTTTAAGGAATTAGAAAGAACAACAGACTTTACACTAGAACAGACTGAATCAATAACTTGAAGGCTTATTTTAGTAGAGACAAGGAAGACCTCTCTTGCTTGTGACTTAGGATAGTTGTCTAGTCTGTACAACCCATTCTTAGATGTTCATCTGAGAAGAATAACCTTGTTTCCTTGCCCTTCACAAAGCAGAAACCCTTGTGAAACTTAATAAACACATTATAATGACTCGTAAGTTGAAAGAAATATAATAAGTTCTTATTTATCATGGGAACATGTAGAATATTATTGAGTGAAATAGGTGTTTTGATAGACGAATGCACACTAAAATGCCTAACATGATTAATTGGTAATCTTTGTCCACTACCAATTAAAATACCTTTGATAACTGAATACTCAGACTTCTGAGTTAATAAATTTGAGTTTCCTATGACATGGTGACTAACACCACTGTCAGCATACCATGTATTGTCCCTTGTTGTGTCTTGAGTAGCCAGATAGGCTGCTTGTTCTCCTTCACCCTTAATCTATTTAGATGATGTTAAGCCTATTACATAAGGGTCATCCATGTAATAGCAAATAGGGACAATATGAAAATACATGGTATAAATCTGATAGGCTGGTTTGTTTTGGTAAAAACGACCTCCTCTTCCTCTGTACAAGTTGTTTCTCCCTCTTGTATTGTTAGGATAGTTAGTCCTCCCTCTGTTGCTTCTATTTTCCCCCTTTATTGACCATAGATAGTTCTTTGATTGTTGTTTTTGTCTTGTGAGTAAAATTAACGGATGCTAGATTGAGACTAGTCACATTGTTTTGTAAATTTATTAGTTAATCTAGTCTACTCTCAAATGTGAGCAGACTAGTTTGAAGGTCTAACCAACTGAGAGACTCTTTGTTAGCTAAACTAAAAACTATTGGGGTGTACTCAAAGTCCAAACCAGATAGGACTTGAGTTACCAAATCATCCATTGATACTCCAGGCCAGCTAATACTAAGTTATCATCTATATTTTTCTTTTTGTTTAGATAATTAAATACTAGAGGTACCTTTATGAGTCCTTTAAAAATTAGATTTATAGTATGGTACCCTTTCTCTTGTTTGTGAGCCAAAGAGCTTGATGGCTGCATCCCAGAGACCCTTTGAGGTGTCCTCTTCCACCAATTGAGCGGATACTTCAGGGCTCATTGTGGAGTACAACCATCCAAGAATGAATTGATCATTCACAATCCATTCTTCATGGTCTCGATTCTAATACACATTTCCTTCTGAGTCATCTGTAAACTTAGGAGGACAAGGCTTTTCACATGTGATAAAACCTTATAGTTTGTTTCCTTTAACCATGGGTAATACCATAGTTTTCTATAATAGCTACTTATTCCTGTCAAGTCTAATATGATTGTTGTTATTGTTGTTTATTGTTTGCACGTGTATGCCTTGGGTGGTAGTTGAGAAGTTTCCAGTAAACATTGAGCCTAAAGACTCACTGCTCTGAGTTGTTGATTCAGGATTTTCCATTGAAGGCTTTTTAGAAGCTCTTATACCAAGTTATGAATAGAGATTTTAGGATTTAAATTTTTTTATTCTCACGATTCTAAATTATGTAACAAACATAGTACTTCTTTTATAAGAAGTTATTGTACACCTATAAGGAATCTTTTAGGTCAGTACTGGTGAGTTTGATTACTTGGATCACCTTAGTAGTTTGAGTGAAGTCAGATTATAGAGAGAGAAATAGTTTTTAGAAAGAGAAATTAGATTGCAAAATGATCCATCTCAAAAAGCCAACCCATTTATTAGATCAACCATGACCTTTATATAGAGACACAATGACTTAACTCTCAACTCAAAACAGTTACAATAAAGCGATAATTACACGCTAGTCCCTGAATAAACTACACAATTTTAAATTTCGCCTCTAACTTTACAATATGTTATTAGAAGTTTTATTCTTTACATTTTAGTCCTTAAAGTTTGATTTCCTTATCAAGTATAATTTCCACCTATAAGTAATTATTGTTACTGAATATATTCTAATTCTACACACAAATGTGACAAGGTCTAGTACAACATAATAACGTGCGACAAATATAACTTGGATACTTAGGCTTGTTCTCAAGTCTTTAACCCGTCCACATATTCATCAGAGGCTGACTTGTTCTTACTAAAACCCACAATCGTTTAGATGAAGTGAGAGATGTTGTCTAAAAACCTAGGAACCTCTCTCACTTCATCAATTCTCATAATTGCATAAGACCCAGTCGAGAGACGATTATGGCACTGGTGACAAGCTTCAATAGAAGGATCCACTTGTTCTTCATAGAAATTATGTCTGTTCTTCACAAATGTCTCGACATAGGTAAGAGTTGCAGATCTTGTCCGCTAGTTCATATCATTGGAAAATGAAAAGATAACTGATATAGTTTTCTAGAGATGGGTTTCGTGAAAGACCCTCTATCTAAAAAGTTTGAAAGCTACTTTAGCTAATCTTGAAAAATTATTTGAGGTTTCATGTAATGAAATAATAGGTTAGAGAAGGTAGACAATCACCTCAAGCAAATTAGATGATCTTCTTCAAAGCTGAGATGACAAAATGAAATAACGTCTCGATCCCATTTTGAAGATTAAAGGAAAGAAACAACGATAAAACCATAACTCTAGGTTAGAGAAATAAGAAGACTTAGAGAAATAATTCCTAAAATTTAATTAATCAAAGTGTGAGGGAAACATACGGTATAAGATGTTTTATATAGAACTACCCAGAACCCTAATTCCATATCGGGAAATTACATAAATATTTTAAAATACAACAAAATAAATAAAATTAAACGCTAAACTATTAAAACTCGTTTTTGAAGGTTTTCAGGTCGAATTTGAGTATCAAACTTTGTGACATGTCAAAGTTTTGAAATCTGACAGGCTCATCGAAATCGTTGATTTCAGTACCTATCTGACCCAATTTCGATACCTGAGCGAGAAACCAGTTTGGCTGCAGTCTTTGCTATATCATCCTTCCCAGGTTGGGAAGAATTCGACCTCGAATTCGACCTCGAATTCAAAACATTGAAAAATTGAAAGAACTGCAAAAATATTGGCGTGTCCCTTTTTACCATGTCATTGGCATTACCGTAATCGATAGTAACAAGATATATTCCACCCACTTGTTCTATGGAACCTTCACCAATCAATTTACTTAGTACATCAACCCTTTTGCGCGTGTAAAGTGTTACTGTCTTTCCGTTCCAGACTGCGCATGCTGTATCGCATCAAGACTTTTGTAAAAAGGAACAATTACTCTTTGTGAATAACAGATAGCTTCTCAAGTTTCTGCCCCCGTGCATATTTCCTCTTCATAAGATTCAATAACCAACTTGGGTTGTAAATAAACTTTGTAACTCTTTATTCTTTTTCTAAGCACACTGATACCATGGTACTAATTTCACAAGGGATAATCTCGCAAGTCTGAATACCATCAATTCCGCCCGCTTTAGTATCTCAAGAGGCTTTAGTGGTAAATATTATGGTAAAAGGTTTCTAATATCAAAATCCTTAACACAGACATCCTTCATAGTATTGAAATCTGACGTGCTCGTCGGAATCTTCGATTTGAGAACTTATTTGACCCAATTCTGATACCTGTTGAGAAACCAGTCTGTTCGCAGTCTTCGCTACATCACATTTTGAAGATTTGCATATGTTGAGAACTCGAAGATGTCTAGCAGGGTGTTCTTCTGAATATTTGTAACAACTTTACAAGTTCTTTCAGTTATTGATAAAGATCTCACTTATTGATATAATTTACTCTTGTTACATATATTTTTATCTCCTCTCATTATGGAGAGTATATGGTCTTTTTATAATACAATGAGTCTTAATTTTTTTCCAAGACATGTGGCAACCATCCTTATTATTTCCTAATTTATTTCCATCAAATAGTTGTCTTAATCCAATTTTCATCAAGGTATTTGAGACCTTATTCTACATGCATGTCCGCGATGTATGTTCAAATGTATCCATTTGTGATAGTGTTCTTGCTAGCTGAATTCTTTTATTTCTTAAAGGTCAGTAACAAATACATATGATAGACTTCATTATGATTATATATGCTTAGCTTTTAAGATACATGTTTGTACGACCACGACTCGTACAATAAGTTTTCATATATCCATATCGTTCTCGTCATGTCAAGCTCTCATGATGTGTATTGTCATATGAAATACCTTGCATGTCGTTCATATGTGTTTACTCAATAGACGATGTCATATAAATAGTCACCTCTAATGATAAGGGGTTGTGTCGTCGTGCATTATATGCCATTATTAACGATACAGAAAAATCATCATCGTATCTTACTTTTTTCATTGTTTTATTATTTTGTATTAATTATGTTTGATTATATTTTTAAAAATATAACTTATTTTTCTAGATCTCTGTTATTTTTAATATTTTGTTATTATAAGGGTAAGTCGGGTGGATGATTAGGAGTTGATAATTAAGCGAGTAAAATAGTACAATTTGATAAAGATATATGCTTTAGATAGTATATACTCCTTATATCGACGAGGTATATTCATATTAAGGACTAGCAAGAGGATGTGTGGCAGGAAATAAAGAATATGTTAGATGAGGGTCATCAAGAAGATTTAGAAAAGGGGCATATAAAAGTGACTAGAAGAGGGTGACCAAGAAGATTCTGGATGAGACATACAAATAAATAGTTAGACAAGGGACAAACATAAATAAATAGACGAGGTTACCAAAAGGACTTTAGATGAAGGCCATAAATAATTAGTCATATAAGGGATAAGTAAGGGTAATCATGACTAGGGTCTTGGAGAAGACTATAGACGAGGATCATAAAAATGTAGTTAGACGAGAGAAAAACGGAAATAAGAAATTAGACGAGAGATAAGTAAATGTAATTAAGACGAATATTATCAAGAGGACTTTAGACGAGTGTCGCGAGCAATACATAAAATACAGTAAATAAGTGGGAAATGTTGTCCAAGAAGTTACGACTAAAGTAAACGTGTCAGCATTTAATTAGTTTTCAAGATACGTTAGTTGGAAAATATAACATGTGGAATGCATTGATTTGAGAAGAGTATATTGTAAATAGTATAAATATAAGCGTAAATCTCTATTTGGAGATTAGGCACTTAATAAAAAATATATTATTGAGTGACTTTTCTTTTCTTATTGTAGATCATTACTTTGGCATAATAGTTGATAAGAATTTCATCATCACAAGTGATAGTAAAGATACATTAGTTTTATTGATTGAAGTTGGAAATTTATATGTAGGGCATGCAACAATAAATATATCTATGATATATGGGCATAATGAATGATATTTCTCTAACCACTAAAATATCTGGTTAAATGTATCTTGACTTAGTCTAAGTAGATATTTACATATTCAGATGAACACATAGGCTGATTTATACGAGCTAAACTAATTAGAATCTTATCATTAGCCCTCATAGCCTTGATGAGAGTAAAGAAGGAAGACTAACTCATTATTGCATGAAGCATTCTTGATATTGGCTGAGGTGTTCTTAAATCTTTTTGGAGGCACCTATTTCTTATCCATAATATCTTTGGTATTTTTCGAAGAAATCATTTGTCTTCTGATCGTTTTGTTTGGACGATATTTGGTCTCCTATTTGTAATCGCTTTAAAAACTTTGATTTGTTGTTGACACTACTTTAAGATCCTTGTGGAGTTTTTATTGTTGCTTCACCTTTACTTGTTTTTCTTTCATTAGACTTTGCTTTGACTTTATTTATTTTTATTTATTTTTCAAAACGTTCTTGCATAGATATTTTCGTAGCCCCGTAGCCTTTAATGAAGGATGAGAGAATGAATATGTTTTTTGAAGAATTTTTATATATTTATTTTTTATTTGTACGTAGCCCCTTTAGTCTTTTTTAAAGACCAAAAACAAAGTGAAAGAATATAAATATATTCGATCAAAGAACATTTATGCTATTTTTGGCTAGTCATGAATTTGAAATAAATATTTATGTATTAACTACACTATGCATTGTTAACACTTGTTTTATTTCATATTCATTATACGCTTATACGCTTGGAGTACATTTTCCTTTCAAATAATATGTTCCTTCGCGATTATTAATTCTAAATAACTATACATTTGGAGTTTTTATTATTGAGTAACACCATTGTCACTAATAAGGCTAAATGTTACTAATTTTATTCAACACTCATTCGGCTAAAGCAATTTATTCTTACTTTATCCCAATATAATTACGAATAATAAAATATAATTATACTTACAACACTGTGCAAGTTGTGCACTTTTACTATGCTTCCAAGTAATTATACGTTTGGAAGTATGGAACCTATTTTTTTGATTTTATACTTAACTTGCGCATATAAGCTCTAAAGTCTTAGAGATACAGTGACGTATTCCTTACTACACGCGTTCCGTCGTTTGTGCTTCTTTCATCATTCTTTTTCTCGTTTTTATACAAGTCATATTTGCTCAGACATCATCTATGTTGTTAATTTTACAAAAAAAAATCAATTGTTTAAATTCGTTTTCTTTTAATTTGTATTTGAGATACAATTTCTCTCCCTCTCTGTTTCTAATCTACTTATTTCTTTTTAGTTTTATTTCTTACCTTATTGTTTATTTGTTATTTTTTTTATAACAATTAACTAACTCTTTTATTTCTTAATATTTTTTTCGAAAACAAGATGTTTTTTTATCATTCCGCACTCACAATCTTGAAGTATGAATTTATCTAGCTCTCAAGATATCGGTGAAGATAGCTCTGTTCATCCTGATTGTGAACTTAATCCATTGACTAATGGCTTATACGACGAGTTAAAATTTAAAATGATAATGCACCTTTAAACATTGTTATCATAAAATGAATTCTTCTAGAGATTTTAAGATTGATACATTCCTAAAGATTTCACCTTCGATTCCACAAGCAAGGAAAACTTCTAAAGTGACACTCGAGATAGTGAGACTACTTTATTTTTTCATATGTTTGACTATGTTTTCATCTATACAATGATAGTATCAAATGTTTTCCACTTGAGTAAGTTTGTTCCAAGCAAATTGAGTCCGCAATTCTGTCTTTTATTTTTTTATACTATCATTTTTTAGAAATCTTTTTGTGTTTTTTTGTTAAGGTTTTCTTGACTCGTATTAAGTTTTCTATATCAAAAGAAGAGCCTTTTCTTTCATGTCCCTCTTTCTCTATTTGTTCGGATAGTTAGTGATTTTCTTAGAGTTATGAAAGACTGAAAAATAGATTTGTCAATGTTCGAAGAAATTGGACCACCAATTGTTTGGACTAAAAATTGTAAATATTGATATCTCCAACCTTCTTATATTTGTTGTTTATTACTCTAGCTAAACTTATTCTTGTATTTTAGGTTATGCCATCAGTTTCTCCTTTCATGACCTTTTGGAAAAATCTATGCATACGAGGTATGGTGAAATGATGGATGAGACCATGAAGTTTTCATAACGGTGCATGAACACTTTGGATTGGTCAAACTATAGTCTAGCAGGAATTTCGAAGGCAATTTCGTTATTGTTTCTTTATCTAGAGAGGAAAATATTATTAAGTCTACTAAGAGTAAGGGTAAAAGCCACCAACCAAAGGTATGTACTTTGACAAAAGCATCATTTGTTTCATCTAGTAATGTTTTTTTATAGCGCATAGTACCATTTCTTATATAGTAAAACGAATGAAGATGATGATGAGGAAAAAGATTACATCCCTCCTAATAGGCATAAATGCTCAGGTACTTCATCAATCTTATATTTTATTACTTTTACTAGAAAAGTATATATATATATATATATATATATATATATATATTTTTGCTTGTTAGTTGTGTACCTTTTTGTTGTGTAGTGAATATACAGGGCGTTATTGCTTTTTGGGTGCCTTCTTCTGGTCTTGTAGATAATCAGCCTTGTTTCCTCCAAAATGTGTTGAGTACTTTGGTTATTTTTCCTCTTTCGATTTTGTTTAGATGGAAGTCACATACTTGTTTGATAGTTTTATGTCATCTGATGTTTTGGCATGCTAATCACTAAGCTTGACTTGGCTACGAATCCAAATTAATATTTTTTCTTAGGCTTTGGGAACTATGAAGATCAGGTAGTTATGCTTGTTTCAGATAATCTCTTCACGTTAGTTATGAAGCTTGGAAGCTGGTAATCGAAATGCTATTGATGTTCCCAATAGTCATAGAAGTGAGCTTACAACTGAAGAATACTTTGTTCAGTGGAAATTATGATCGACAGGTTGGTGTGAAATAAGATGTTCACTTGATCCCTCATGGTGTTGTTGATTATTCAACATGATCACCTATTGTTATAATTGCTCTTGGAATTTCTTCTTCTCTATCTAAGGCTATCATTCAACTGATATCTGATGGTACTGTTGCTTTTACCAGTGACATGGTTTTTAATGTTCCATGTATTTCAGGTTCTGAACCTTTTGATTTATCTTCTTCTATTATTCCGACTAATCGGATATCTGAGGTTGTTACTCAGTTTGGTGTTTTAGTTGTTTGTAAGCCTCTGCCTCTTAATCTTTATCCTTTCTAGATAGCTAGTCGTCACTTGGACCTTGATTTTAAAGTAATTATTTTTTCTTCTTTGCTTTGGTTTTTCCTTTTTTGTACTTATTATTTTCTTCTTTGTTTACAGTTCATTTTGAATAGGTTAAAATGTTCCTTCATACGTAAGTGAATCTTTTAGATCATTTATCCAATTTTCAACTCCTTTTAAATGGTTCTTTTTCCCTATAGATAAGCGAACTGATTTAAAATTTTCTCTCGCGTCAAGTGTTAAGAGAAAAAAGTGATTGTAAGCAATGCTTAACGACGTCTAGAGAAGGAAAATTATTTATCGTTTTGTTTAAAGTCTCATGTTTTATTATGACGCATAACTCTCTTCCTTTATTATGATATAACGAATATTCATTTGCTCTTTAATCCAAAATTTATACTTTAAAATTTATGCGGGAAAGTTTCTATAAGAAGTTTGTAGATGTAAAATTTGTACAAGATAATGCTTTTTTATGTTTGAATTTTTTGTCATCCATATGTGTTTTGATGTTGATTGGTATTAGATATTCATGAATATTATCCCAAGATAACTCTCAATTGTTTAATATATCATTCTTTTGGTCCAGTGACCGAAGAATATTGTTTTTGTTGATAAACTTCTTAAATTGTTCTTCTTTTGTTAGGGTTTTACAGTGTGGGGACCAAATTGTTTCTGATTATATTGAAAGAGGGCGAGAGGAGTAGTTTATATAAGAATAATTTTAAAGAAAATTGTTCCCCAATAGTTTGTTACAACGTTATTATTTTATAGTCTTTGGCTCATCCTTGAAATATATTGTTTTTTAGCAATATATTTTTGTAAGATTTTTTCTTTTGTTATAAATACTCTTTTTTGTTTTTAATGAGCGAGTCGCTATACTAAATACACAACTTGGATTCTATACTCTTTCGATTGACTCATGAGGTAAAGTAGGTGGAGAATTGTTTATTTGAAAATCATGGTTGTTTATTTGTGTTTTTCTAGAGTTTAACAAGTATACTGAGGGTGCATGACTTTGTGGCTTTTTAAGAAAATATAGATTTTACTACAGATCAACTCTTGGTTATTTGTCTTTTTATTATCCTTTATTAGGATGGATGACACTTGATCATTTTTTGTTATACTAATATTTTACCAATGATTCTCTCTCATCCAAATCACATTCACCAATTATTTAAGAAACAATTTATTCCTAGTTGAGCACTTTGTTTCTTTTATTTACAAAATTTATTTGTCTTTTTTAAATGATATATTTCCTTTTTCATATGTTGTGCTTTAGCACTTTATATCTTTGCGAATTGTGTTTTTGGTTGATATATTTTTATCTATATAAATATATTATTTTTATAGATTTATTTCATGTCTAGGTTATTTCGAGGTGTGTTTTCCTTTCAATATATTTTTTAGAATTCATAGTTTGGCAACACAAACCATTATTATTTTGACATTGTGCACTTTGACACTCTTTAAAGGTCAATTAAGTTTCATAATTTTCATTTTGCAGCATTATGCGTTATTTGAGATGCACATATATGAATCACATTTTTTAGAATAAAAATATCTTATTAATGTTGAATGCCTCATTAAAAACTTCTCACACCATCGAGAGAGGAAAGAGTACATCCACATAGTTTAATTAATACGGTTTATATTAGTAGTACGTCACAAGCTTTTTATTCCGGAGGAATATGGTAGAGTTTTAAATTCTTTATATTTTATGGGTGCCAAACTTGGTTTCCATTTTCAACGAGCAATGTGTAGGTTCATGGCTTTATTTATTTCCAACCGTAATTGGTCTTTCATATTTGGGTTTAGTTTCATACGTCTTTTTTTTATGTACGTGGAAGCAATCTTCTTGGCTATTTGTCTCTTAGTTCGAAACTCCTAAACCGAATTTTGGAGTATATTTATTCCTCATTAATGCTTTATAATATTCTTAACGAATGTTTGCATTCCTTCTTTCTTCAACTAGATCAGTCACAATTCTTCGTTTGTATCGTTGTTTTTCTTCATCGTATCTTGCAATCTTGTAGGCTGTCATAGATATTTCTGCTGGCATTACTACCTTCATGCCATATACCACGAAAAATGTTTTTTTTCTTTAGAATTCCTAGGTTTTGCTCGAAATGAACAGAAAATGTATTATAAGGTGTACAACCAATTTCTTGCTGCTTTTTCCAGCATCTTTTTAATGCCCTTGATCATTGTTCTATTAGTCACTTCAACTTTCCCGTTTTCTTAAAGATGGAAATAAGAATATAATATTATTTAATTTTCTTTTCTACACATTATTATATAAATTTATCATTTTAGAAATATGTTCTATTATTAACGGTGATAACTCTGGGAGTCTCAAACCTGTAATATATACTCACTTTTATAAAGTAAATGACCTCTACTATCGTGATGTGTTGCACTATTTTTGTTTTTACCTAATTGAAGAAATAGGCTATGGTAAAAAAATAAGTATTTTCATGCTTCAAAGGCTATTAGAAGTGGTCTCATGATGTCTATACCCCATCCTTCATATTGAATAGCTTATTTTATGTCTCTAGTAACACAACTAGAACTTGGATTGAATTTGCGAACCTCTGCCATGTGTCACTTGCTTTACTTTTCACTTTTTATCCTTCGCGATTGCTGGATAATAATATCCTTAAAGAGATATTATTTAATGTAAGGCTTTATATCCGCAGTGAGTGTTTCCTTATTCCTTATGTAACTCTTATATTACAAATTTTGGTTCTTCAGTACGTAGGCACCTTCGACGGGGTTTTGATAATCCTTTTTGTTTAATATGTATGTTGTCCACACATACGTTATAGATAATTCTTTTAATTTTATTTCCTTTCTTCAATATTCAGGTAGGATGCCTTCAATGAGGTAATGTTTTATTGGTGTTCACCAATATAATACTTCCAATTATAAATATATGATTTCTCATTGCTTCATTTTGTTAATACTTCTAGTAAGGCTATGAATGTTTGCTATTATTGAATGCCTCTTTATATTATAGGGTACGCTAGAATTTTCGTTTTCCTCTAATACCTGGAAGAACAAATAGAATTTGTACGACGACCGTGATAAAAAACTTGTTGAGGGTGGCTAAATTTCTTGTTTAAAAATGAACTTCTTTTATGTCTATTGGATCCTTTATTACTGCTAGGTTGGCAAGCTGGATTAGACCTACTTCGATTCCCCTTATGCTCACTATTTATCCTAGGAAGTTTGTGGACCAAACACCGAATCTATATTTTTCTGGATTTAATTTAAGATTCACATGTCTAAGGTTGTCGAATATCTCGAAAGGGTGCGCTAGATGGTTTTCTTCATGTAGGCTTGTTACCAACATGTCATCGATGTAGGCTTCTATGTTACAGCTTACTTGAATTACTTTGTATCAATGTATCCCACTTTTAGTAATTAATATTGTGTGTTTTTTATCTAATTTTTTTAATTTGGATTTGGTTATATCTTGCGAAACCATCCATAAAGGATAGCAGTTTATTGTTTGATGTTACATCTACGAGATGATCGATTCTTGGAAGTTGAAAGGATTCCTTCGGACATGCCTTGATTATGTCTTTGAATTTTACCCACATTCTCCACTTCCTATTTTTATTTTTGAACAAGAGAGGTTTCACCATCCATATTGGGTAATGGGACTTTAGTATGTATCTCACGGTCGTGTGTTAGTCTATCTCGATGATTGTCGCCTTAATATTTTGTTGAGAATAATATCTTTCTTTTATATTATTGTTCTAAAATTATTGTAGATATTTAACTGGTGACATATGATATTTTTAAGAATCTCATTACATCTTATGTACTTCACCCAAATATATCTAGATTAGTTTTCAAAAAATATTTAAATTTTATACTAGAGATTACTTTGTATATTTATATCGATCTTTAATATTTTCCCTTGTTCCATGATAGCTTCTGCTATTTCATTTTTCTTTTATGCACCAACTGAGGGTACTTCTATGGGGTTATCTACCTCCTTCAAGAATATCACTTCACTATGTGGTTGGTTTTCTTTGAAAGCTATCGATGATATACAACATTCCCTGTTTGTTTTTGGGTTTCCTTTTATTATGACCGATAAGGGGAGAGACATATGGTGAGGAATAAGCTTTAATATAATGAACAAAAGTTTTAAATTGATGTGATTACATTTAAAGGACTAAACTAAAGAAAACATAAGGGTTGAGGAGGTAATATGTAATAACTAGTAAACTTGTTTATAAATAGTAAAATAGTGAGGTGAGAAGATCCACTTACGAGAGGATAAATATGTAAATTCATAACCTACCTCATATACAATATAAAGGACATTCTATTTTTTAGGAAAGGGTCCAATGATTAGTCAAGATTGCTGTATTTATTATTTTGGTATCTTTCTCTCTTTACTCATTCACTTTCTCTCTCTAAGAATATCCACATACAAACATTTCTGTGACAGATACTCTCGTACGAACATAGTTTTAAGAGGTTTAATAACTAAGAAATATATAAATTTATCAGTGGCGTCGTCTCTGTGAAGACGATTGGTACCCGGAATTGTTGTTCTAAACCATAATATTAATCTAAAAACATTGTAAGAGTAATGGAGACAGATGTGATGGAGAACTAGAGGATGATCCTAAAAACCATGCGATTGGAGAATCATCTGGAGATCTCATCATCGAGTAACAAGTAACTAACGAAGGAAACGATAATGATCGATATGTTGAAGAGCTACTCGAAGAATTTGTATTGGTAGCCCGACGAAAAGAATTATTGGAACATATTGAGAGGTTGAATTGAGGAAAGGAAGCGATAATCAGTTTGTGGAGGTCCAACACGGAGAAACGTTAGAGGCAAAGTCATCGTTCCTCTAAAAGAAGAGCAAGATTCGAACAGGGTTACGAGTCAACAAAATCCAGTGAATATTCAACTTACAGCTCAAATGAATCTTTGTCCGCGGAAAGGGATACTCGACATAAAAACTTTGAAGGCAAATAGATTCGAGGATATGCGAAGATCATCATCGAACTGCTCGGAGAGCAAAGGTTTCGAGGAAGGAAAGGTACAATCACGGAAAGAAAAAGCTTCACTGCGAAGCCTAAAGTTGTGAATGTAACTCGAAGATAACATATAACTCCATGTATGCAAATTAAGTCTGGTAGCCATAACCATGATTACCGTGTGAGAATCAATTTACATCTCCATGTGAGGAAAGGTCTATATGCAGCAGTGAATGAAGGTCTAGGGCGAAGTGCGTATAAGGTGGGCCATAATTGGAGATCATCTCCACTCTCCCCATAACTTTTTTCTAGTCATCTTCCGAAGTGGTTTGATATTTCTAAGCTTGAAAACATCGATGGGACACAAGTCCCGGATAGCCATATCGAACAATTCAAAAATTTCATGATTAATTACGATGATGATGATAAACTGTTGTGTAGGGTTTTTCTCAAAATTTCAAGAATGTTGCATCAAAATGGTATAGTCATTTGCCTCAGGATGTATCAAGAATTTTGACATGTTCTGGAGCATGTTTCACTAGCATTTTGTGAGAAGCAAAACGTTTTGTGCAAATGGTTATACGATAATCTATTACAAGCAAAAGGTGGGGAAAAGTCTCAAAAATACACGAAAGGTTTATCCAAGTAAGAACTCACATTGAATTTTGTGAGGACAAAGTGGCTATGTTTCCTTTCGAATGGGTCTACTCCCTAGGGTAATGAAGGATAATGTTGCGGAAACACAGACTATGACATTTAGAGCACTACTGGACCAGATAGAAAAAATAATTTTGGTAAAAAAGAAGCAAGCATCGAAGTCATAGTCGATGTCGCAGTTAAATCCGAGTCAATTTTACCAATATCCAAAATGATAATGAGCTACGCACCATCAGCAAATATCCGATAACAAGTATCGCAACCGGAAAATACGGTTCAACCACGGGCACCTGTTCAAGTTATAAGTCGTACACCTCCACGAGTGAAATAATATGCACCAGTGGTCAACGCTCATCAATATATCTGACCCATGAAATATAAATGTATCTCACCCGCTCATTTTGTCGAATTGACTAAGTGTGCGGTGGCTATCTTCGAGAAAACACGTATGCACGTACATCTTCGTAAACCATTTTCAATGCAGACTCCAAAGGAAAACAGAAAAAAAATATTCTCCGTATCATGAGGATATCGAGAACGATACGAATGATTGTGTGGCAGTGAAAAGAGAGATACAATATTTGAGTGAAAATGGGAAGTTGACTGCATTTGTGAAGAAGAATTCTTCGGGTGCTCCAAAACAAGAAACTGTACCAAAGCAAGAAGATGATTTAATGATACCGGAACAACTGATGAAGAATCTATTGATGTGTTCAATATCTATATTAAGTACTTAGATCCAAAATCGAGCTGAAACAACATAAATATAGTAGAAGAGCCGATAGTGAGAGGAAAGATTAGTAAATTATGTGCTTTCTTTGAATCACTAACAATTTTTGGAGGAGATTCTGTTGCACGAACATCAAATTATTCTCGGAAGAGATATTTTGTTAGTCTAGCAACTCAATTGGAAGCAGGTGATTCACCATAATTATATATAAGTTTTTTCTTTAGTACTCTGTTTTAAATATAATGATATGAGAGATGTAGCTGGGTCTACAAGAGGATGCGGTAATTATCATGGCAGAGATAGTTGAAAATGAGATACGAAAAAATATGATTGATACTGGTAGCTCGACCAACATTATTTTTATGACTACTTATAGCCAGATAAAAAATCCATCGACGATTCAACGATCGGATCGGACGATAGTAGGATTAACGGAGGCAACAACTGAGGTGGTAGGATAATTTGAGGGAACAGTCGAGCTAGGCCGGGGACCGTTCAAGACGGTAGCCACAGTCTTGTTTGTTTTGGTAGATGCCCTAACATATTCCAATACTATCTTCAGAAGGTCGTGGTTGTCTAAAATTTAAACAAGACATGTCTGAAGGATCTTTGCCCCGTCCTTATAGTTGACCAGTTGATAAAATCGACTTCAGGTAGTAAACTCTTATCATTTACGGATGCATTTGCTAGGTATAACCAGAGACAAATGAATCTAAGGAACCAACACAATACCACATTCATAACTGGTAGGGGGCTACATTGCTAGAAAGTGATGTTGTATGGGTTGAAGAATATTTGAGGCACTTATCAGTGTATAGTAAACAAAGATTTCACTAGCCAAATCAGAAGAAATGTTGAAGGTTATATTATCGATATATTAGTAAAAACATGAGAGATGAAAATTATTTCTCTGATCTGGAGGAAACTTTTGATAACCTGATGATTATAAACTTAAAATTGAATAAAAAATGCACTTTTGAAGTTCGATCTGGAAACATCTTGGGCTATATATTGAGCAAAATAGGCATTGAAGTTGACCCATTATAATTTACTGCTCTAACTATCATGTATCTCTCGAGATCTATCAAAGAGGTACAAATTTTAACTAGAAGGTTAACTGCTTTAAATAGGTTCATATCAAGGTCTTCGAACAAATGTACACAATTTTTGAAGTATTATGAAAGGCAAATCAGTTTAATTGGACTCCAAAATATGACAAAGCCTTTACTAAAATAAAAGAACATTTTTTGTCTCCATAAATTTTGACCAGACCTATTGCGGGAGAAAAGCTATTTGTCTACATCATTTTGTTGGATTATACAGTAGGTGCAGTTTTTTTCATAAAGGTAAAATATTATTCACGCCTGGTTTATTATGTATATAAAATTTTATAGGATGCTGAAAAAAATACTTCAAGTTGGAAAAACTAGCTTTGGCGCTAGTGGTGATAACACGAAAAATGAGCCCACGTTTCCAATCCCATTATAAAATGGTTCAAACCTCATTTCCACTTAAAATATGCTATAAAAGCTAGATGTATCAGGTCAGATGACTAAATGGTCATTGAAATTAGGAGACTACGACATCGAGTTTAAACCTTGAACGATAATTAAGGTTCATGCCTTGGAAGATTAATAGATGAGTTTCATTCTGAATGATATTAGCTGAAGCCACATATTGATGTACCTCAGGACGAGTGGGTAATTCACCCCGATGAGGGTTTAATAATTTTGGTTTAAGATACGAGGTTTAAATTGGTAGCCCCAGTCGGAGAATCTATGTATCAAGCAATACATTTTGACTTCAAAGCATCTAACAACGAGAAAGAATACGAGCAAATTTTGGCAGGATTACGACTGCACAAATATATGAGGCCAAAAAGGTTCGTCTTATAAGCTATTTAAGACTTCTCAATAACCATGCATCAGGCCAAACCGAAGCAAGGAAATATTATTTGGTGAAATACATAAAGGTGTTGAACAAATTGATAAACTTCTTTGAGTGCATTAAGTATGAACATGTTCATCGAGTATAAAATTCTCCTGCTAATTTCCGTAGCAACCATCACATACACTGAAGGGTACCAATGGATACGTTAACATGATTACTCATATATAACACTATTTTCTGAATACAAATTATGCACCAAAGAAGCCTTCCAAATTTTGACAAGTTTGGACAAAAATTAGAGACATGAGCTTAAAGAGTTTCCAATCCGAAGGACCGATAAAGTGCTGGCTAAAATTCTAAGGTTCAAGTCACATGGTTTCGCGGTTTTCAGAGACATAAATGGTGCTATGTGCTAAAATATATTTATACCTACCGTTGTTGCGGATGTCTTATAGCTATCAAATCATAAATGGTGTTATGTGAGTTACATAATGGAGATCGATCATCCTATTGCGTTTGTAAAACATTGACAATAATGGTTTTGATGGTCGGTTATTATTGGCCTTTTATCATGACTGATGCCAAAGAATTGGTATGCGGTGCAATATCTGCCAGTTATTTACAAATGCAATACATGTACCAGCAATACCACTTGATTCAGATTCCGAAGCATTACCTTTTGACAGATTATGTTTGGACTTAGTCAGACTATTGCCCATAGCCTTCGGGGGCGCAAAACCATCGTAGTAGCTGTTGATTATTTCTCTAAATGGGTGGAAGCTAAGTCTTTGTCCGAACTAAAGAAAAATGTGTTATGAAATTTATTATATCTAACATATACTGTAACTTTGGGATCTCAAGAACAATCACAACATCTAATGGTCCTCAGTTTCAAAATAAGGACTTGAAAGCTTTTTGTTCCTCCCAAGGTATTCAACATCTCTTTTCAGCACTTTTCCATCCACATTCTAATGGACAAGTAGAGGTTACGAACAAAACTATTCTCGATGCCTTGAGAAATAATTTGAAGGGAGGCATGAAAAATGACCAAATTATTTACAAGAAGTATTGTGGACTTACTAATCTACACCCCAATCAGCGACCCACAAATTACCTTTTGCGTTGGTTTATGGGATGAGTGCAATAACTCTAGCTGAAGCTACCTTCCCATCTTTCTGAATAAGGAACTACTCCAAGGCAGATAATAATAAACGCCGAAGAGTCGAGCTTGACTTAATTTAGGAAAAAATAACAAATGTGCATTTAAGGTCCCTTCATTATCAAACTCTAATGAGAAGCATGTATACATCTCGAATTTATCAGAGAGAATTAAGAGTGGGGAAAAGTTCTAAAAAAAGTCTTCTAACACACTAAAGACAAACGATTGGGAAAGTTATGGTCAAGTTGGTAAGGGCCTTATTCGCTTACCGAAAGGGTTAAACCAGGCACCTATCGACTGGAAGCTTAAAAAGGCAATACACTTCTTCACCCTTGGAAGATCGAGCACTTGAGGTTGTATCTAGAATGATTGTAAAAAATGTTGTATTTATTAATTCTATGATGTAATATCCAATGACATTATATTTCCTACCTTAGTGGCGCAAGAAGGTTTTAATGAGGTGTCCACATAGCCGACTATAGTAAATATATTTTTTATATATATTCTTGTCTCATTGATTAATCGGCCAGAAGATTGTTGACCCAAAATATAAAATATTCCAACACTAGTTTATCACATTTAAAAAGGTTCAACCACTAGTTGGCCACGTTTAAAAGGTTCTAACAGTATTTGGTCACATTAAAAAGGTTCCAACACTAGTTGGTCTCATTTAAAAGATTCTAACATTATTTGACCAAATTCAAAATGGCTTCAGCACTAGTTGATCACATTTAAAAGGTTTCAATACTACTTGGTCACATTAAAAAAGGTTGTAACATTAGTGACTTACATATAAAAGTTTCTAAACATTAGTTGGTCACATTTAAAAGGTTTTCACATTAGTTGATCAAATTCAAAGAGCGCTTCAGTGACCGGTTGGGAATTGATCACCCTCAACTAGGAAAGTTCCAAAGACATAATTGAAAATTAACAAATTCATATGACGATATGAAGAAAAATGTATAAAAAGAATTGACATTTATAAATTCTGAATACAAGTACAAACCACCTTAGCCGACCAAAGACTTAAGATTCTCAAATAAAAAAAATATAAGATATAACGAAAAAGGGTTGCAACATTTATCACAATAAGATATTATTTAGTGCCCTCAGACTTATCTTCATTGGCTTGGTTTCTAGTTGTTTTTACCTTATTTTCATAATGTTTTGGCTGAAGATCTTCCATAGAACTTTTATCTTTGGATTTATCATCTTCAAAATCTGCATCTCCGGTCTCCGAATATAATGTTTCTTCTAGTCCATCTTTGAGCGACAAGTCAGCAAGACATTCCCCCCTTGGGAACTATGCCCCAAAAGAGCCAACGCTTAAATCCGGGAAAGCTTTATGGAAACTGAGAACCATAGTGGATTTTACACTAGTTCCCTCCCACTTAGATAACTTATTCATGTTTTAGCATAAAACTCAACCGCAACTTCCTTATCTCGTGTCGCTTGGTTTTTTACTACATTCAAATCCTTAACGATGTTCATATTATCTTCCTCAATTCTCTTAATAACCATCCTTTTCTCATATACTACTTCTTTGGAAGACATCTATGTGACAATCATTTTCTTTTTCAACCTCCCGATGTTTCTGAGTCTATTCTTTCAATGAGGAATCTAACTCGATAATTTTAGCCCCGGAAACGGATTATTGTTCAGTGAGTTCTTTTTAAACTAATTTGACCCAAACTTCAGGGTTTTTGGCATGATGTATTTCCTCTTTGGCAACTTTATGATGATTCTCACATTCTTCTTTAAGAAATACTATGGTTTTCGTCTGCTATGTAGTTTCTCTTTCCAATTTTGTGATGGTCTTAACAAGATAATGTAGAGCAATAGCATAGTAGTCTGATTTAACAAGTTGGAAGAATTCAGTACTGCCGGATCCCTCCGAATGTAGAGAGTGTTCTTTGTGGTTTTCAAGGCTAAGCTTATGTTACCTTTCCTCCTGAACACTAGTTGGTGAATCTCTTAAAGTCTGGACCTCAAGAACCAATTGATCATTCTTTGGAGGAGGTAAGAATCGGTTTTATCGTCATCAGGACGATGTTTTTACCGGTTTTGAATTATTTTTTTCTATATGTACTTTATTTTCCCATGTTTACCCTTTGATCCATGTGATGATATTTGTTCTGAGGCATATTATTTTCTTCTGTTTGAGTCGTAGTTGGCTCGGTTGATTTCTCTACTACCTTATTAGTTCGTATTTCTTCTGCGACACTTGTAGTTGGTTTTTTTTTGCACCAAGCCGCCTATGGTTTCTTTTTTAACCCTATGGATTGGGGCCATTTTCCTAGTCAGAAGGAAAACCTGGTCATCAGAGCTTTAAGTCTCTTAATAACCTCTAGCCCACAAGGCAGAATCAACAACTGCTCCTAGGTTAAATTCAACTTTGATTTGGTGCGCCAGAGACGTTCCGAACCAGGTTGGTCGACATGAAGAACTTGTGGACTATTTTATCATTTTTTCTCGGCCTACTCGTTTATGTTCCTAGAAGTATCTTCGTCGACCTTCAAGTGTTGTTGATGAGACTTATAGATAGTTGCAAAGGAAATGGCAGGACATCATAAGATCTAAACGCTAAAAGCTAACAATAATTAATGTTTTGATCGTAAAAAATATAAACTAACCTATGTTTTGCCACTCTTTCGAGACTTGACTCAAACTATTTTTCCTTAAATCTCCTTATCGTTCTCCTAATAACTACTGACAACGAAGAGTTGTTGCTTCCAATTTTTCTCAACCTCATGAAGGTTGGTCACCACTTTATACTCGTTCCCTAGAGTAATAAAATAAAAGGGGATACAAGGGTAGTTGGACAATGATGTGATCGTCACAAACTGCTCTGTAGGCATCTCAATCTTAGATAGTCTTGACACAATAATATACGACATCAACGTAAATAAAGTGTTCAGACTTGCTTGAATTGGGCACAAGTATACCAGCTTGAGATACTAAACTATTGTAGGGTCTAGTGGGAACCGGAGCCCCAAGTTCAACACGTTTGGGTTGACGACCAATATTTTCTATGCTACAGATTGAGGCATCTCTCATGTCTTTGATAATTGTATTTCCACTGAGCTTGGAATTCCCTAATGCGTCCGAAGATCTTATTCATCATCTTCAGAGTAATAGTCATACTTGATCTTGTGAAGAGTAATAAAGTATTTATTTTTAACATTGCGGAGGTTGGTCACTAGGACCTCGACTATTGTTGGAGAAAGTTCGACTTCTACTCTTTTAACTTTGTTATTTTTTTACTTCAGAGTCCCCCATGGTTTCTCTAAGATTTATAACTTTCTCTCATCATCACCTCTAACATGGCCTAAAACACCAGTCTGTAATCCCATATCAGTGCGTTCATCTGCCCCACTCTCTCTGGCTCATCGATCAAAACTTTGGATATCTCTGGAGTTAGCAGTCTGCCTTGAGACACCTCCGGGGTGTGTTTATTGAGGAACATGAATCTCTTAAGAAATATAAACACCGCACCAAACTGATTTGTCTTAAACTATAACTCGGGTTGTAACGATCGTTACTTCAAGTTTGTTTTTATTTTTCCTAATGATTGGGAGAGTGCCTCTTTTTCTCTAGAACCATCACAGACTTCTTCACATGAGAACTATTTTCGTTGTCCGCGTAGCCCATCACAATAAAATGTGATCGTTGTATGTTATGCTCATTTCCTTGGGGCCAGGTAGGTCTGGAGTGGTAATTTTATTTGATAATGAATAAACTTTACAGGATGAGGGATCAAACGATGTAGATTTCATCTTACGGGAAAAGTTGCATTTATAGTAAAATACTTGAATAATGTTAACGGGTCTTTTGTCTTCGTCTTGAAGCCCAATAACTCTTCTTGCCTCTTTTCTTGCCTCGACTTTATTGGAGATGGATAACCAATTATCTAGAGTATTATGGATATAAAACATATAACTCCGAAGAGGATATATATCATTAGGGAGTAACACAAGCTAAGGTAGCTAACTGAAACATATTTGTAGTGGTGATCACGATGAAAACTGGGGTTTATGGTGGTAAAAATTGGAGCTTCTTTCTTTATCTCTAGAAATCATTACAATTGAAAAATGACGAGAGAGGGGTGGCATATTTATAGATGGAAACGTGAAATCCCAACATAGGCTTCTCTGAGGCCTAACTGGCACCAACGTTGGGAAGTGGAAAGGTCGTCCCTAACTGATATTTATGTGGGGAAGTTGAACAATTTCTTCACCTCTTCTTCACATTTCACCAGTGAAGTTCTAGTTCGTGGATTGAATACTTGCATGATACATGTACACAAGATTATAAATCTCCAAAGCAATGAATATCATGAAAAAGGCTACCCATCCAGAGTCGATTTGGATCAACTAGTGTTAGTGATAATCCGAAGAATAAGTATGATTAAATTTGAAGCATTACAAGATTTAGTCCTCTTGAAGGACCTTCGTGGAGACTAGAGGGGATACCCATGAGGCAAACCGATAAACTACTCAACCATAATTTACTTTATAATACTAATTTATTAATGGTGTCTTATGTAATAAAGAATAAGTGATTTTAATATTAGTAAATTGATAAGGTAGAATAGACCATTACGGGTTATTCGCGTAAGCTCATTAACCATGTAAGCCCATATAACCGAAAGGGCCCAATGTCACCATATAAATATTTTTTTAGACTTAATGTAAAACTACTAGTGTTTTCTAAAAAACACTCTCTTTAATATTAACACTTAAGCTTATTTCTCTAAAAATCTGTGTAACTTTATAGAACAAACCAAATACCTCTTTAAAACACTCATTTCAAATATGTCCAAAGTCTAGATCATCTTCATACAACTCTTTAATGTGTTCAAATCCTAGAATATTGGCCTTAATTATAAAGATTAATGCACGTCTCTTTGATAATGTGTCTGCTACACTGGTCTCTTTTCCCTTCTTGTATTTGATGATGTAGGGGAATATTTTAATGAACCGTATTCGCTTAGCATGCCTTCTTTTAAGTTTGTTATGGAATCTTATATGCTTAAGAGTCTCATAATCTGTATGAATAACAAACTATTTAGAAATTAAATAATGTTATCATGTCTCCAACGATCTCACCAATTTATAGAGCTCTTTATTGTAGGTTGGATAGTTGATTGTTACTTCATTGAATTTTTCACGCATATGGGCTATGGGACATCATCCTTGATTTAATACACCTCAAATAACCTGACCCAAAACATCCCACACCACTTCAAACATTTTGCTAAAATTAGGAAGAACCAGTGCTTGTGTGGGGCTATCTCTAAGGGCTTAAAAATCCTTATTTTTTGCTATTCCCATTTGAAAGCCACATTTTTTCTTAATCAAATTAGTGAGAAGAGCTACTAAGGTGCTGAAATCTTTCACACATCTCGTATAGAAACTAGCCAATTCATGAAAACTTCGCATATGTCCAATTGTCGCTTGTGTTGGCCATTCTTTGATTGTTTTGATATTTTTTTAATCAACTCTATGGAATTGAGAACTCATAATATATCCTAGAAATATAAGACTTTTCTTACAATAAATAAAAAAATTCAGATTAGCAAACAATATCTCCTTATCAAAAACAAGTTTCAAATGCTCTGTGCGGCCATCTAAGATTTTATCATATCTCAGAAATTCATCAAGGTAAACAACAACAAATTCTAATAAATAATCTCAAAATACGATTCAATACTCCCATGGAAATGCTCAGTGCATTACTCAATCCAAAATGTATCACTTCAGATAAACTATGTTTTGTTTTAAAATCAATCTTCCATTCACCATCCTCTTTCTTATGAATCATTATATTATTGATGGATCCGTGGTTAACACCAATCCTCCAAGTCCCATTTTGATTAAGTATTTATAGAGCTGGAACAACACAATAAAACATTTATTCATGAATGAACTCACTAACTTACTTTTGTTACTTATCTATCTTCCAGATCCATTGTATAATTTGGTTGGTATGGAATAAATATTTTGGTACCAAGTCAATATTAGGCTCAAACCAACTAATCGGTGGTAACTCATGAAGGATTTCTTCTGGAACACAATCATCAAAATCCTTTTCTTTATTGGGCATAAAATACATCTCAATAGGTAGAACTGTATTAGTACAATCAAGTAAATCTTCAACAGGTTTTATCAAATTATTGTGGATAAATTATGTTACACTCTCTAAAGAAGTAACATAAAAAATAAATAGAAACTTGATTTACTTACTACTTCTTCTACTTTTGTCATCTTTAGGAGTTCAATTGTTTTTCCTTAAATTTTACATCAATCTTCATTGATTATATTACATCTAATGATTTGTTCTTTCTTGTAGTCCATAGTAGTGTACTTCTAGACTGATTAAGCTTGGTGTTTTTGTGTTTGAGTTGTTGCTCAATCTGGACAACAATGTGTAATAATTCATATAACTCAGTGTAGTGTTCGCTTCCAACCTCTCTTATAATAGGTTCTTGCAAACCATCTATAAATTATATCATTATCGCCTCCTCGAACTCTTACGGTTCCAAACAATTTTTGAGATGTTCAAACTCATCAAAATACTCCTTAATAGTTCTGGTTCCTTGTGACAACTTCCTAAAACGTTTATGTAAGTCATGTTGGTAATGAATTGGTACATATCTCAACCTAAGAAGAAATTTCATGTCTTCCCAATTGTTTGTAGGTCTGAAATGTTGCATGCTTCTTTATTTCACTTCTTTGTCCCACCAAATAAGAGCACTCTTTAAAAAATATGCAGCAGCTAGGTCAAAGTTCTTTTTCTCAGTATATCCATAATATTTAAATATATACTCCTTACATTTTCCCTAATATATGTAGGCGTTATGATATGATTTTCTAACAAATATATGAGGTGTTAGCTTTACCTCTGTATTTCTAGACCTTGTTGGTCATTCATTTCTTGCTCTTTCTCTTATAAGAGGATATTTTCTAGGTATGTAATCATCTTCATCTTCTGTTTCTACGTGTTTTTGCTGCTATTGTAGAGGTAAGAATAATACAACTTTGATAATAGACTTTCGACTTCGATACCAGATAATGTAGGCACGAAAGCGGTTTGCCTGTAGATGTTCTTGTTCAGTGAATACTCATAACTTTAACAAATTCAGATGATATGTTTGGTGTAGATAATGTGTTAGTTTGACTTATTGCTATTTGGAGAACACTCACAAATAAAATCAGATGGAATATGATGATAGCTAGATGATGGATCGAGTTGCACCACAAAGGTGGCAATATGCCTTTGATAAGTAAAATTGTAAACTGAGTTTCTCCCGAATATAAATAGAATGAATAATCAACTAAATTCGCTTCTCGCAAGAATTGTTTAAGGATAAATTTCTCTCGGAAACTATTTTGAATAGAAACTTGTTTTTTTATTGAATTTGATTTCTTCAATGGAGATTACAACTATTTAAAAGAAAAATATAACTGAAAGTTTTAAACAGTAGAAGTAGATATCTTCAAAGATATGAGAAGATAGAAAATTAAAAAGTAGCATACCCAACTAACTACAGATAACAAATTAAAAGATATCATAAGAAATTGTCTAACATTTAGTAATTTTAAAAAAAAAAATATCATAACAAACTATCTAACAATTAGTAAATTAAAAGGATATCCTAACAAACTAAGTAAAAGATAACAAATATCCTAACTAACAAACTAAAAGATTCCGAATCTTAATAACCTATTTTATCTTCTAAAAATGTTTTAAATGTTGTCGTGGACCTTTAACATATCAACATGGTCTGGACTTGATAAGTATTGCAACAAATAGATAGTGTATGAGATTAGATAAAAAAATTAAAGATTAGTTTAATATTCAACCAAACTTAGTTTAATATTCAATCCTTTCGACATAAATAGTTTTTTTAGAACAAGTATTTCCATCTACGGGTTTTCTAGGCTGCACCGACCCTAACAATAGAAAAGATTTCAATCTGAAACCCATCAAAACGTAAAATGGAGAGAAAGCGTTAGTGTATAAAAAGAAATAAATAAGTACTAGTCGCAAAGAAAAACATGAGATATGAAAAAAAAGAAAAAAAAGAAACCAAAAAAATGGAAATAAAAAATACAAACATTTTATATAATCAAAGAATATTTATAGTATTATTAAATCTTAAATTATAAATATATGAGTACACAAACATACCGTAATAAATAAATAATATTTTTTGCTTTTGAGTCCTTACTAAACTCACGTTTAAAATCCTAATAATAAAACTGAAACTGTTTAAATTCTTTATTTTAAATTACACATAATTATCCATTAGTTTGGTTTTTAGTGTTTTTAGTCACTGCAACTTGTGGTTATTTACTATAATTTTTGCAAGCCACTATCTAATAACAAATTAAACCTAATTATACGCTTGTATTTTTTGTTTCATTAGAGACCGCACCTCGTAGCTATTTACTATATTTCTCATACATTGAGCTTAAATCCTGACTAATAATAATATATGGTTTATAGAATATCCCGCAAGGATAACCAAAAACTACAATTACAAACTGAAAATAGTATGCACAATGGATAATCATCATCACGGTCAGCTAATTAAATATTCTGCAAGTAGAATATTGTTTTGACCAGATCATGCAAATTCATACGATAACTATCTATATAACATTATAACAGAGTAATTAATTATAATAGTTTTCTGAAGCTAGAAGAGATGGTACATGGCTGAGTGCAACTTCACGAGGATCAGCTGTAGCTTGTGCCTGGTTCTGAGCTTGAGAAATCTGAAGCAGACAAAACATGCATAAAACAAGAACGACAGCAACTAAATTCCTGTCTATATTTTATTTCGCCATCATTGTCTTTTATTGTCCTTTTTTTCCTTGAGAGAGAAAACCAAAAGATATAACAAACAGACAAGATACGGACGTTTGACGTATATAATCAGACCAGCTACCTTCACCGTGGTTAAATAGAATACAGATAAAGATAATTGCCACCTTCAAGAAAAGTCAAGCCGGCGGCTTCATCTGAGCTTTTTAGAAAAAAAATGATGAATATTTTATTTCAAATGAAAAATTGTATGATAGATCGAATACATTGCTTTCGATAATGTGAATTTGTTATTGTGGTTGTTTCGAATGGCCATAACAACATTTTTTTAAAGCTAAAAGATTTTATTTGGATCAAATTGAAAAGATTACAAAGTTGAAAACTAAAGTTAATTCTTAAAACTATATAGTAGATTAATTCGACCTAAATTGGGAACAACCTCCAAAATGGAATAAACCCTATTCTATCTTGAGAGGAGTTCATCTTCTAAACCTCGATTTCTACTTCGATCATGATCATCATCAGTAAACCAATCACTAATCGATAAAGCATCATCAGTAAACCAATCATCAGCACGATCTCTCTCCTTCCAAAGCCCTGAAACATTGATATTAAACTCCGATTAAAGCCAACATTCTGGTAGTCTTTGTTGACATGCATCCATTGAAGTAATAATACAATTCATTGAATGAGAGTTCATTGAAGCAATCAATTTCTGGAGGTCTCTATTAAGAGAGGAGCATACATCTTTTGAAGTGTCTTCTGGTGCAGTGACCAAATCGAGAATTCTCAATCCTGAAACAAAGTGTAAGTTAGTCATCTATTCGTATATAACCTATATTTAAGCTTTCCAGCAACATTATAGCATCCAGCATGGCTGGTGCTTTAAAATCCTTGTAATCGAATTTCATCTTACATTTTTGAGTCCATCGAGCAAGCCAATCGCCTGCTCGATTTTTCTCTCTAAAGATGTGATGGTTTTTCATTTTACAAGTGATTAAAGAGCTAATGTTGCTGAGAATAGAACTTAATTTTAATGGAAATTTTTGAGTAGAGAGCAGAAAGATGATTATTTCTGAATCCGTCTCAACATCTACTTCTTTATATCTTTTGATTTTACACAGTTGGAGCCCGTCGTGGATTGCTCGAGCTTCAGCCTGAAGCGGGGTAAGCATTCCATAATTATTTTCATAGCCCTGAACAAGATTTCCCTGGTGGTCTCTAATGATGACGACGACACTCGCTTCCCTGGTTGTAGGGAAACTGGCATCAGAGTTGAGTTTGTAGCGACCAGGATTTAGAGGAGTCCAAGTGAGGTAAAACAATTTCTTCTTGATATGTAAGTGGTTGGTGCAGTCAAGAGTAATGGCAGCATCATCACAGTGTTTCCAATGTTTAGCTTTAAACATCTTAAAGTAGTCTAGGTTTATCAGCATATTAGTTTGTGTCTGATAGCTACACTTGAAGTAGTTTGAACACAGTTCATTTTCCTTTTTCTTTGTTGCTAAATGACCCAGCTAATTAGGGTAGGTAAAAAAAATTGACATGAGTTATGTTATCAGCAGACCAAAACCATATCCAGAACATATGCTTGATAGTCATAAACCTTTGAATGTCCACCCTTAGCATTCCTGCAAAATATAACTAAATGTCCCAAGCAAAAGAACAATAGATTAAGAGATGTTTTGTAGATTCGTAATTAGGACAAAATTGGCATTTAGATGCCAGGGTCATATGCTTAGTTTGGAGAACAGAGTCAGTAGGAATTTTATTAAGGATGAGTTTCCAGGCCAGGAAGGAGCACTTCCTTGGAGAAATTTTGGTTCCAGAGATTACTAAATAGGGTAGAGCTACTATAAGAAGTGTTTAGGACTTTGACATTATCTTTAATATTAAAGATACCATCTTTAGTTAATGTCCATAGTATAGTATCATTAGTTAAACTGTTAATTTTAAGTTTAGTGACTAAGTTCATATTATAGTCATTAAGAATTTCCTTTAGCTCATTCAAATTTCAACTATTAGCTTCCCACAGAGACCTTACCTTTTTACCCTTAAACAGTTATTGCTATGATTAGGATTAAGCTTTATAAGAGGTAGCCTACCAAACCAACTCTCCAACCATATATCCATATTACCACAACCCATATTCCATTTTATATGGGATTCAACAAACTCCCTTATTTTTACCAGCCTCTTCCAAGTTTGCGATCTATATTTGCAATCCACCTGTAAAGGTTGCTTTTCTAAACAATAGATATTATGTAGGATTTTTGTCCATAGAGAAGTATTTTCTCTAAATCTTAGGCATAGTTTACATGAGAATGCCTTCTGAATGTTCATTAGGCTATTAACATTGAGGCCCCCATCTTCAAAAGGCTTACAAATTGAGGGCCAAGTAGACCAGTGGGTTTTATTAACTTCACTGTTGGATCCCCACAAGAATCTATTCATCAATCTTTCAATTTTTGATATGATTGATGAGGGGAGCCAGCAGCTCTGCAACCAGTAGAGAGGTATTGACATAAGAACTAATTTCACCAAGGTGAGACGCCCACCAAAAGATAACATCTTTCCTTCCCAATTAGAGATTTTGTTCTTGATTTTTTCCAACAAATGAGTAAAGTTATAAGACTTGTTATGAGGACTAAGAGTTACCCCCAAATATGTAGTAGGAAGTAGAGAAGTATTGTAACTTGTTTGGATAGTAAGACAATTTCTTCTATCAATAGGCATGCTTGTTGCTGTTATAATTTCAGTTTTCCTTTTGTTTACTGATTGACCATAAATGTTCTGGTAGACCTGCAAGAATTGGGCAATTTTCTCAAGGGAAACATGAGAGCCATTAGTGAAATCTAACACATCATTAGTAAATGCTAAAACATGTATATTCATATTTCCTCTACTTGAGTATCTCAGTTTTTTATTAGATTCAAAAAAATAATATATCCCTCTAATTAGGACTTCTTTAGCTAATATAAAGAGGCTTGGAGACAAAAGATCACCTTGTCTCACACCTCTATTATCTTTGAAATATCCAATAGATTTACCATTTATAAGTAAGGATATATTGACAGATTTGATAATGTTACTAATTAGTTTAGTAACATGATAGTTGAAACCAAATCCTTTGAGAACCCTTATAACAAAGCTGTGAGTTAAGTTATCAAAGGCTTTAGACATGTCTAGTTCAATTACCATATTTCCAGCTTTAGTTTTCCTACTTATATCATGGATTGACTCTTTAGCTATGAGTACATTATCATGTATTGATCTTCCATGCACATAGGCAACCTGAACTTCAGATATAAGTTTAGGTAAAAATTTAGAGACTCTGTTATTAACTAATTTAGACATTATTCTATTAGTTAGGGTGCATAAGCTAATGGGTCTGTATTGACTCCAACTAGAAGGATTACCAGTGGCCAGGATCCTTTTACCTATAACCTACCCCAAGATGAAAGATTTAAGGGCATTAAAAAAGCCAGCCTTTATAATATGCCAACGAGTAGTGTAAAAGAACTTATTAAATCCATCCGTCCCAGCTGCTCCAGTAAGATTCAGACTCTGAATAGTAGTCCAAATTTCCGATTCACTAGAATCCTCTAGTAACATTCTATTATCTGACTCATCAACTAGCTTAGGAATAATATTAAAAAGATTGTTACTCAAGCTTTTAGTTTCTGCATGTTTATTAGAGTAAGAGGGAGTAGAAAGCATATCTGAGACGTAGTCCTTTGCAGATGAGTTAATAATATCTTCTTCATCACTTCATATGTTGTTGATCTTGATGCCTTTTATTGTTCTTTTCCCTCCTTTCTTCATTACGTATTTATGGTATAGTTTAGTGTTCTTATCACCACCCATTAACTAGCTTGCGTGTGTCTTTTGTCTACAGTATTCCTCTTCCATGGAAAGGGCAAGGAAGTGATCAGCAGTAGCTTTGGAGCGGCTGATTTTGTCTAGAGTGCTGCCAGATCTTCTGAAATTGTCTTCACAAATCTGTAAGTTGTCTTCTGCGTATTTAATTTTATCAAACAAGTTGCCAAAGTACTCCTTGTTCTATGTTTTTAAAGCTGCTTTCAACCTCTTTAGCTCATTCCAGAAGACATATAAAGGATATCCCACCATAGGGATAGTACAGTTAGCTTCAACAAAGCCCAATAAATCCTTGTCCATAGTCCAAACATTAAGAAACTTGAAAGAACTCCTTTGTTTCTTACAATATTTAATTATCGTGATATATAAGGGGTATAGTCTAAACACGTACGGGTTAGGTGAGATATTTTTGTAACAACAAATGATTCAGATCATTCTTGATTAAATAAAACCTTGTTAAGTCTTCTCCACCTTGTTTTGTTAGTCCACGTAAATCTGGTACCCACATACCCAGTGTCCTTTAGGTGATAGTCTTCTATCATGTCCAAGAAGTCATTTGCACTACGCTGACAGAAATTAGAGCAACCAGATTGCTCCAAGAGAGATATTATAGTGTTGAAATCACCTAGGAGCAACCATTCTTTAACAGTAGGCTCAAACAATCGGATATCATTCCACAGTGCCATTCTACTACTTCTTTGACACTTAGCATAAATACAAGTGATGTAAACTACTTTATTTAGGAGAGAGTGCCTGACTTCCATATAACATCATTGGATTTTTGTCCTCCGGGATTTTAATCTCCAGTTCCTCATGCCAAAACACCTAAATTTTATTAGAAACATTAGAAAATGAGTTAGTAAGATTAAGTTTAGTAGATATAGTATTAATCTGGTCACAACTTATCATAGGCTCATGTAAAAATGATATTTTTATACCTTCTTTCCTGATAATGGATTTCAGTCTTCTAACAGAAGATTGATTGCCAACTCCCCTAATGTTCCAGCTTAAAAGCTGTATCATTTAGGGCTTTTGAGAGAGGATCTCTTTGTCTCTTCAAATTGAAGAGATTTTATAACAAGAGGTTTGTTTCTTTTGCTTCTTCTTGTTTGCTTAAGTTTTTTATCCAAGATTTTCTGAAAATTGGGATCAACTTTTTTGAGTCTGCGAGCAGGAGATGGTGGAAGGCTCCCAGTGTTATCCTTTGATGGAGTTAGTTTAATAACTGGAGGAGTGTTTTTGTGGAAGTTGTGGAAAATCCATAATGCTATCAATGGATTTGATAGTTCCTGGGCTCCAGTTTTCTTGGTTTCTTGCCGTGAAAAAAATTTATTTACTTTTATATAATTGAATAGAGATATAAAAGATATTAGTGGATCTTAAATTGTAAATATTTGACTAAAACAAATCAATCTCGGAAAAACATGAAAATATAGATCTTGAAGATAATAGTTTGGATATTAAAAAAATTAATATATCGCATATCTAATCGGTTTGAGCAGTAAATACGGAAGGATTAAATCCATATCTAAAAATACTAAATTCTGTACCGGTCTGGGTTCAAGTAATAGAAAAATTGATCCCCCTATTGTGATGTAAGAGCATCCCAACATAATAGCTCATGCATGAAACTTGGATATCAGTTTTATTTTATGGGCTAGGCTATATTGGGACCCCATTCGGCTATAATGAGACCCCAAAATCAAAAAAATTTCCCTTCAATGTCAAATGTCAATTTTACCCTTCATTTATAAAAGTTGTAACAAAAAATCAAATTTCTTTTACTTCTCCCTTAAGCTTTCTCTCTAAAAATCCTAAAAACACAATCCCAGCTCATTGACTCTATAAGGATTCAAACTCTTTTAACAACAAGAGTAGGGTGATGCAATTCATAATACCCAATGAAATAGATCGGTTTTGAAAACTCAATCCGGCTACCACCACTATGTATCAAATCAAAACTAGATAAGCCATACAATTAATACATATCGAAAGAAAATGTTACTATGATATTATATTTTGTAAAATTTACAAGTCACTTCTCATTAACATGTTCATACAACATTCATTATCTTCATATTCTCGACAAATCTGAACATCAAGCTAAAACCCTGCCTCCTGCAACCCTTTGTTTTAAAAATTAACAGCAAAATCAGATACCCATTAACTTCTGTTCAAGTTCAGTAGTTGTTGTTGTTTTTGTTTTCGAAATGAACTGGAACTGAATTTGGATTGAATTCATGTAATTTGAAACCATTCTCTTCTGATTCAGCCAAAGTTGAAACTTTTTCTTTCTGTACTTTCTCAGCATCCAAACAACTACTCTTTGGTTGGTCTACTACTATCTTTCCAGTTTTTCTCCGATTTTCGGAATTTTTTTGGGGATTAATTTCAGGGCAATCTTGGATTTAAGGTTGCAATCTTGGATTTCATGGCAATCTTGAATTCGAGAACCGACAAACACGCGCCGCCATATACTCGACGAGTAAAAGCATGAAAGCAAAGACCGTAATCATAACCGTCAGTTTCTTCGTACTCATGGCCAGAACAACCAGAGCAAGTATCTCCACCACCGCCATGAAAACTTTCGGATTCCCTTCCACTCTCTGCCGCTCGTTCGAATCACGACGGTCGAGATTCACATTATTAACTTCCTTTGTCTCAGGAACTTTAAGCTTACAGCTTCTATTTACCTCACCATCCTTGATACAAACTTCTTGTTCGCGATTCTGCATCGAACAGACCTTCTTCCCCAAATACCCAAATCGAACCCAAATCCTAAAATATCCAATAAAACTCAACAAAAATCACACCAAAACATCGATTATCAGTAGACTAACACAGATCTACACTTTTTTTTCAAGAAAAACAACAACATTTAGATGAAAATTCGATTTTTCTAAAAAAACCTAGAATTCTAAATATCACTAAAAATACCTAACAAAAATGCATAAAAATTACATTAATACGTATAGAATTCATACCTTGACGTGTTTCTGAGTTTGGAATTGAGAAACGTTGAGTTTTTTTCGGCCGATTTTGAGAGGTTTTTGGGTAGAGAAGAGAGAAAAGAGAAGGTTTAGGCGGAAATGAAGCTTTTATATCAGGGATAAGAGGGTCATTTTTGGATCTCATTATAACCAAATGGGATCTCATTATAAAAAGGTCTCATTATAGCCAAATGGGGTCTCTATTTAGCCTTGCCCTTATTTTATATATAATCTATAAGAATAGAAAAATTGATCCCCTCTATTGTGATGTAAGAGCATCCGAACATAATAGCGGCTGCATGAGACTTGGATATCAGTTTTATTTTATATATAAAATATAGGACTAGTTATAATTAATTATTCTTCATTTCTGTCCTAAAATTCAATTACCGAAAATTCAATTTATATTTACCAAATTTTTTGAGTAGCGGTTCCTATGCTATAAGAGACTAACTCAAAGAATGGTAGTTTACACTCTTATTCGAAAGCAAAAAAGAAAAGAAAACTCTGGATAAAGTTTTAAACCCAAGAAACATTAATTCTGCCAAATAAAGAGTTATAAATACAAAAAGTTGTCTAATTTCCACCTTCTTTAACAAGAATTGGCTTAGTAAGATTCTCAGTTAGAGATCCGCATGTTAACACCAGAACTTCCAGTTGCCGATGAGTTGTAGTAGTCGGTACTATTGGTTGTGATGGACATATCGGTACCTCATAAGAGTACCTACATCATCGAATGTCCAGTCAGTGAAGTATCCAGGTCTAGAAGTGACGCTACTCACTTCAACATCTCCCGAAAGCATAGCCACGACACGGGACATTGTCGGTCGAATAGTTAGTGATGCTTGTGTGCACAAAAGGGCTATGCCTATCATGCGTTTCACTTCTTCCTCGTTGAACTCTTTTAAATTCGAGTCTAGCAATTCAACTTCGCCGTCATTTTCGTGTAGCATCCATGCCTAAAAACATTAAGAAAAAAAAAACAATCAACTCCTTTAGAAAACAAGTTTATTCAGATTCATATTTAAAAGATTCAAATCCTAACAACTAATGAATTCTAGTACAAAGAATCCATATGCATTCGGAAAAATAATATTTTAAATTATTAATAATTTTAGAGAAGAGAAAGGAAACATCATTGAGCTGTTTGTTAAATATCCAGTAAAAATTTGCTCCATGATATATTTTCCATAATTAAAAGGGGATATTCTTTCTATAGACCAAAAAAGCCAGAAAATAAAGTCTAGGTGGAAGAGTGAATTAACACACCCATTCAAGAAGATACTTCTTCTCATCTTCCAAGGTTTCATCCGAATTTGATCTACTACTAACGAGCTCCAAAGCGACAATACCAAAGGCAAACACATCAGCTTTTTCTGTAAGATGTCCTCGCATGGCATACTCGGGTGCAAGATATCCACTACATCAGCAACCGTAAATACTTCACTTTACTAATTAAATGGCATAACCATAAATACTTTACTTTACTAATTAAATGGCATAATGAAGAGTAATAAATTCGTATATAAAAAAATAGGTTCGATAAGAGTTGCTAGAATTTACATTGTCCCTGCAACTCTTGTGCTTATGTGGGTCTTCTTATCATCATAAAGTTTAGCCAAACCGAAATCCGAAATTTTCGGAACAAGGTTACCATCAAGCAGGATATTACTAGCCTTCACATCTCTGTGAACAATGCGGAGCCTAGACTCCTCATGAAGATAAGCTAGACCTCTAGCTATCCCCAAGCATATCTCATATCGTGTTGGCCAATTTAGATTCAATTGTTTTTCTCCTGCCATATGTGAACCATTCATAGCTATTAGCAGTCATAAATGTTATCAAGATAATACGGATTTTACTCCTACACATACCAAATAATGCTTGATCAAGACTATTGTTTGGCAGGTACTCATAAACTAGAAGTCGTGGATCTCCCTCGATGCAGCATCCATACAGTTTGACGAGGTTACGATGTTGAACAGCAGATATTGTAGCAATTTCTGCGATAAACTGACCCTTGCCTTGTCGGGAAGAAACAGACAATTGTTTCACGGCTATTTCTCTCCCGTCACTGAGTTTTCCCTATTGCATAGAAATCCTAAATTTAGATTATTTAAGGAAAATAAATATATGAAATGTCCAGTTACTTTAAGGCTTGTATACAGTATACCCAGTCTTTTTCATTTTATTTATAAATAAAACAGTCTACTACTCAGTTAATGCCACCAAAACTGATTTCCGGTTTGACTACTAACAAATCCACCTGGTAAACAAAACAAGTACAAATTATTATGAAAGGATAGGTGTAACTAGACTATACAAATTGTAGTAGAGCGTCAAATTACAAACCTCAACAGCCATAAATAATACTTATAAGAAGATCAAATTTTAAACAATGTAGCTGCATTTGTCAATATTATACGTGAAATAAGTATAAGACTATATATCAATGTAACCTTTTTATCACACAGAGTTATTATTGAATATAGCATTCTACAGAGGATAGCAATGATATTAATTGCAAGTTAGTTGAACTTTTATATAATTACTCTATTCATTAGAGTCCTTACCCTGTAAACAGGTCCAAATCCCCCCTCTCCAAGCTTATTAGCAGGGCTAAAATCTTCTGTTGCACCTTTCAATTCCGAATAAGTGAATGTGTATGGTCTAGCCTCTATTCCAAGGAATTCTGGTAAGTACATATATAGTGTTTACTAAGTATGTTCCATTTTTATGAAAACAAAAAAGACAACATCAAATATGACAAAAATAATTAAGTTATATGATATATATATAGTTACATACTACCCCGAACAGAAAAGTCACTCATAGAGCATGTAGAGAATACTCATCTCTAGTGATCACCAATAGATGTCAAAACATGTAGCCACTGTCAAAACATCTTAGATCAACGTCAAATTGATTCTTAATCTACTAAAGATGCAAGAGTACAGAGTTACCTTCATCTTCATTGGCACGCTGCCTTCTTCTTCTTTGAACAATGCAGAAAAGGACAGTAGCGCAGACAAGGGCTACAACTCCTAATCCCACAACTATCCCCACAATCGTACCAGTTTTGCTTTTCTCTGTTGTAGGAGGCTTGTTATTCACGGAAGGAATGAAATCTATATTCAAGTGCAGTCATCAATAAACATCAAACATGAGAAAATCAAGCATGTTGAAGTTGTCTCTGTTGTAGGAGAGTTTTTACCTGGAGCAGCGCTGATGGCTGCGATTAACGGTCCATATGTACCTTGGAAATGGTTGCCTTTTCCCGCCCAAAAAAAATGGATATCAAGGTAATTCTCTGACACACTAGCCTTAAATTGCCTTGAAATGGCTCTATTAGAAACTCCACCTGCTGCTCTACGTATATCAAAATCCTTTAGAACAAGATTCCCCTGCAATAGAGCTTGGGTCTTAGTTAAATTATAAGCACAAAAACTAATAATTGAGTAAAGTATATGAACGGGGTTTTACTATCTGACCAATAATTGAGTAAAGTATATTGCATGAAGCACGCAATAATTACTATTTTTAGAGGAACACGGTACTACAATTTACAGCTTTTTGTTTTTGGAATACTTGGGTCAATTGTCTTAAGGAACACACTACTACTATATTATTGAGTAAAGAACTCTTATTCTAAGCATTAATTTATTCTTCTATGTCAGGCAATCAATGTGGAATTTATACAGACCTGTACATATATATCGAAAACTCGTCTTCCAAGACTTCTCCACGTTGAAGAACTTTCGATCACTGTTTCAGCAAACTGAAAGGTCAAAGTATAATTGCCATTCTCCAGCCCCAAGCCGTAATACCTTAGTGATGAAGGGGAGATACGAGCTGATTGGAACAGTTCTGTGTCCAGTGTATTCGTAACTTGTGATTGTGATAAAATATTATACTGAGGATTGGTGCTTCCGCTAAAAAGTCCTACAGTACTAACCGCCCACCTTCTCACGTCACTCACAAAATATGATGCTGGCCCAAGTGTCTCGTTTTCCCTCTCATACACAATACCACCAGTCGACTTTATCTCTGGACCACCACATTTGATCCCAAAATTGTAATCTGCACCCCATGACAGGAATGTAACTGATTATGTACGAGCCAGAAAGGCTTCCTTATACAAAAAGTTGAAAGTAATGAAAACAGAGTTTGACTATATCAAGCATACATGAGCTCTATACCATGCCATTGTTAGCTTAGCCAATGCATTTGTATTGGCAATTTGGAATTACTATCTTAAACTATTACTTTTATAATTATTTTTGGAATGAATTTCTTGAACTATTACTTCTATAATTATTTTGAAGAGCATGCATTCATTGGATTCTGTGAACTTCTTTAGAAAAGGAATTATACAAATTTATTTAGTTGTCCCACCCCTCCTTCACCTGTCATTTGATTCCATATAAAGTTTCAGCCTCTTTCATTTTATCATCTAAAATATCTTAGAAATTGATCAACCTTTCCACATTTTTTTCTTCTGTTGTTTGTGATACTGATATAAGATATACTCACAGCGTGGTTTGCCTCGATTGCAAGGAAAATTCCTTTGGAGGCAGTCCAGTCCAGATGGCAAAGTACTAATAGAGAATATAAATTCATGAGAAATGAAAACAATACGAATAGGCTGGATCGTAAATTTGAGACTACTTGTCTAAACAGACAAATTTATGGATAACTCCATGAAGAAGACAAAAGGAAGGACAAAGCAAATCACGTATACCTTGAAGCTGCTACACTTAAGTTGTTAGCAACAAGGTTATTGCACATATAACAGCAATAAGCTCATGTTAGTCTCAACTGAGGTATCTTGAGAAAGCAGCATAATAGAAGTTTCCTATGAAAGATGCAGATATAAGTTACTCAAAGCTAAACACTGCTTTCATAGAAGAAATAATCACAGAACTAAAAGTCTAATTTTAACGAAATTGTTTTGAATCTAAGTTATTTTAAGGTCTTACATTGTCAAATTTTGTTGGTTGACCCAAGCAGGAACATTTCCCACTAAATTGTTGTATGACACATCTCTGCAAGTGAACAAAAAAGTAATAATTACATCAACAGAATCTGATGCATACAGTTTATTGAATTTATTAGTAAATTAGTACTAGCAAGATACAATATAAGACTGATTTGTATCGGAATCAAGATGATACAACCAAATTCCTATGCGTCACAAATATTGTTGTTTCGTAATACTCTGCAGAAAGTGTGACAAAGTGTTTAGTTCAATTAGATATATATATATATATATATATATATATATATATATATATATATAGAGAGAGAGAGAGAGAGAGAGAGAGAGAGAGGTGAGGGGGGGGGGGGGGGGGGGGGGAACATAGTAGACTATAATAGGATACAATATTAGAAAAAGAATTTCTCACAAGGTACTTAGAGCCTTCAAATTCTTAAGAAAAGCTAGAGACGAGGCTCCATTCAATAAATCGCTTATTCTCCTACATTGTTATTTACCAAGAAAATGTTAATAGTATTACATGTGTACATATATATATATATATATATATATATATAATGTTAGTAATAACTGCATGCACTTACAAGTCTGGCAAAGAAATTAATTTGGAAAAGGTTGATGGTATTGATCCTTCAAAGTTGTTACCATTAAACCTCCTGCAATAAGATGTATGAGAAGCAATTAGGATGTGTGTTGTTTCACAAAGAATTTATTATTAAACATTCACTTTTGAAGCTTTATATGCAGTGTTAGACAAACCTATGATAATAATATACAGCTATTGCATCAACATAAAAGATAAGTTGGAAATTCAAGAAGACAAGTAAACCATATGTTCTTACAAGGTAGTAAGTTTCAACCAGTTTCCAATGAAGTCAGGTATCCTGCCTGAGAGTTCCACATCGTTAACCCATCTGAGTAAATTTTAGGAAAAAGAACTTTCTAAAATTTCTCCAGCATTAATCATGTTTTCGTGTTTATTATCTATCAATGAGATCAAAGTGCATAGGAAAAATCTTACAGTGTAACCATGTTCTGCAGCTTAGCATAAGTCTCAGGAATCTCGCCACTAACTCCAGCACTACCAATATAACTGCAAAAGCACCACAATCAGTTTTAAAGCCTTACAATCCCTCTCAAGTAAAGCAAATGATGTAGTATTTGTTTATTATAGATCAAAAAGAAGAGAGTATTAACTAGTCGTCCATCATATATATCTGAGGAAGTTAATGACAAGACCTTGTGGAACTTGACAGTTGAAAAGGTTTATAAATTTGCACCATAGAGAAGTGTATGGTATTTGTGTGCATACATCATCAACTGGACTTTTTATGGCCTTTCAAAAAGAAAATAAAGCTCTGTATGGGCAAGAAAAAACCTTTGCCCTGGGAAGTAGAAGATACAGCTATAAGCTTAAAATAGTAAGATCCCGAGAGATGTAATAGTTATGAAGCATTTTGAATGGTAACACAGATGCTAAATACTTTCAGGTACTTTAAATTTGCATCATGCACAATATAATATGCGAGTGGATTTGTAGAATCATGCGCTCGAAAGGGAAGAAGACAAATAATTACAGTTGTTGCAACTTCAGACAATTCCCAAGCTCGGATGGTAGAGTGCCAGAGAAATTATTATCACCGATACCCCTACATAACGAAAAGTTAAATGTTTTAACAATATTCAAGATCGCATAACATTGTGGTGTACATTTATGTTGGGACTTATATCAGAGAAAAGTGACAACGTGCTAATAGGAACAAAATTCCACATATATTACATATATGTGTATGAAACCAATGGCAATTGCATTTCAAATGCGTGAATTAGCAATGCCTCCTTAAAATAAGCCTATATTATAACAATGGATCACTTTTTATTTTATTTTTCTAAAATGATCTTCAAATTTAAATAAGGTCGTAACTGTAACTTGCTAGAATTACATAACAAGGATACATACAGTGATCTCAAATCTGTAAGCAATCCAAGTTCTTTAGGCATCTCTCCAGATAGAGAATTCATCCCGAAGTTCCTATACAAAATATGAGTCTTATATTAGAGAAAGAAATGCTTTTAACAAGTTTCACATGAAATATCCCGAGCATCCGATTCATAAACTTTTCTGTTGATAGAACTCTTAACAATCAGCACCACGAAAACACGTACCAAAAATCACAAACAACACTTGATTTTAAAAAAATTGCATTGTAATATAGTACTTGTGAATCAGAAGATAGTGAACAGTCTTGCTTTTTGATTATTAATAATAAGAACTCTAAATGAAATATAATCGAAACTACAAATTTAAATTGGAAAATTAAAGAGAACACGTCTTAGCATCCAAAAAGAAAAGAAAAATAGTTATTGATCAGAATCACTCAGTCAGATATAACATCGAACACCTACCGTGCATAGGTCAAATCAAAGGAAAACCCAATAAACTTGTCAATTTTGTTTCAAAATTTGTGGCAAGTACTATGACCAAGAATCAGAAAGAAAGATACATAAAGGGACCGTACAGTGCTGTGATGCGGCAAGTAGTTGCATTGTTGTAAGTGCAGTCGCATTTGATTAGAGGATTGTAGTTAGTGTCGTCTATTATGGTTAAATCGATGGCTACTCCTAGAGGTGTCTAATGGTTTTGGAACCACGGTTCAAAGCTGACAAACTGCGGTTTATCTGCGAAACTGGTCCATTAGGACTGTAATCTGGCAGGACCGCATAAGGAGTAACCCAGCAGAATTGCAACCCGGTAGGATGCGAAACCACGGTTTATTTGTAAAAAACCACGGTTTATTTGTAAAAAACCACGGTTTATTGGTAAATATTATAAATGTTTTATTTATTTTATAACCAAAATATTATATTTAAAAAATATTGGGATATTGTATATTATTATAGAATTATTATTACATTTTTTTAATATTAATTTGTTTTGGTTATTAATATTTTAAGTGTTGTAATTATTATATAGTCCAAAATTTTAAATATTACTTATGTTATTATCATATTTTGAATATTATTATTATTATTATGTTTTTAGATCTAATACAAAGCAAAACTATATCTTATCATGTTAAAATATTACAAATTCTATGGTTATAATTTTAATATTACATTTTAAATTTTATTATTGTGATTAGGTTTTAAATATTACAAGTGTTATTTACTATTTTTAAGAACATTAAGAACTTAATAATTTAGTGTTATTGTGATTAGTGTTATATATATATATAAATAATTTAAAATTATAAAATAAAAAATACAATAAAAAACTTAATAATGACATAACACTAAATGTTCAAGCATAAAAATATTTATGGTGTATTTTAATAATAAAAATTTTATTATTATTATATAAATAAGTTAAAATAAGGGTAAAGTACCATTTAAGACCCAAAACCTTAACTATTATCTATCTAAGATTCATGTTTTCATTATTATTTGAAAAAGACCTATTTTAGTCAAATATTTATTATTGAAGATCCACTAATACCCTAAATACCCTACCTTCTATATTTTTTCTCTCTCTACATGAATAGAACTATTTTCAACTATTATAGGTGATGATTATTTATTTACTCGATTTCTTTTTTTTCTTTTGTTTTTGTATGATTTTGATTTGTGTTTTTACGTGATCATGCGAAGATACTTGATGTTGTGTCTGTTTGAAACTCGAATTTGAGTTTGAAATAGTTGTTTTTAAAAATCTGTTTTCGTTTGTTTTCGTAGTGTTTATTGTCAAATTTCTAGTTAGTTTTCGAGTTCAAATTGTGGCAATGTAGTTTATTTATAGAATTGTATTAGTGTTTCATTGGTTTTAGTATTTTATTTTGTGTTTTTGGAAATTTCAGTCGCGTAACAAATTTTCTGTTTTCATTGAAGGAGATGCGAAACGTACGATTTCAGTAGATAAGCATAGATGCGAAACGTTTGTATTTGTACCTACTAATAGTTGCAAAACGTGTAATTCTTCTGGAATGATAGATGCAAAAAATACGTTTTTGATATATGCGAAACGTTGTTTGTTCTAAAAAAACATTATTAATTCATAACATATCATGAGTGGTACTAGTTTGTTCGTCTTAAAAAAACAAAACCAACAGTATTTTCGTTTTTTTTTCTTGAGTTACGATTAAAAGATACAGACATTTAAAGTTTTAAAATTTATAGGGGTTTCGCAAAGAAGATGTGAAACCTTATTCGTTATGATAGATGTGAAACCTGTTTTGTTGTGCTAGATGCGAAACCTTCTTTTATTTTGCTAGATGTGAAACGTTCTTTATTTTGATAGATGCTAAACCTTCTTTAATTTGATAGATGTGAAACCTTTTTTATTTTGATAGATGCGAAGCCTTTTTTATTTTGCAAGATGAGAAACCTCTTTGGTTTTGAAACATTTTTTATATTGATAGATGCGAAACCAGTCACTAGATGTGAAACCATATAACTGAGACACGTGTGTAAATTTATTTATATTTAAAAAAAATCAAAACATATCATGAATGGTACTAGTTTTGTTCGTTTAAAAAAAATAAAATCAATGGTATTTTTTAAATCTTTTTTCAAATTTAAAAGATCTAACCTTTAAAAAATAAAATTAAAAGACACGAAGAAAGAGAAGTTGATTAGTGTATTTATAAAAAGATATTTAAGGTATAAAGTCTCTTAAATCCGTAATAGGTTTGTTGAATGGGTCTTTATTGGTAAGTCTATCTTAAAATAATATAATATAAATAAATAGATAAAAAAATAATAAAATGTCATTATAATATTAAAAAATCAATTGAAAATATAGTTCAAATAACTTAAAAATGAGACATATAATAATTAAAATAATAACATGACGAATAAAAGATTTAATAAACTAATTTTCTAAATGTTTACCAACTTTTTTAAGAATATGTTTTGGAAAAGATTATTTTCTTTTATAAAGTTTTTGTTATTCAACTTTACTCGAGTATAAAAAATGACGAAAAGAATAAGTTTTTAGATAATAGAAAAATGTTATTCGAAATATTTAAAAAATTAAATATTAGGTGAAAATAATAAATATAATAAATAATAGATTCCTTGTATTAAAGGTTAGAAAAAAGTAAGCTTGACTTTAGATATCAATAATATTTAACATTAAATTTTACAAATACTTAACTTTAAATTTCACAAACAACTACGAAGTATTAAATTAAAAAAAAAAAGTTATATACGTCCGGTTTTTTTCAAAATAACTAAAGTGGACTAATCGAAATAATTTAATTATTTTACTATAACAATTAATTACTTGGCGAATTTGGTGTAAAAAACTGGCCAACATTTTGAAACATAGTTAGTAAAATTGAAACTGTTATATTTGCACTGAAAAATTCTAGTGAGAGAAACTCTCGTTTCCCACTAGAATAACGGTAATTTTTTTCTAGTTTATATTTTCAAGTTTGTTTTTGCGGTTTCTATTCAGATCTGAGGCCGTATGGTCTGCAGATTTTTTTTCGCAATTGTTTTCGGTGAATTTTTAATGACCAGAATTTTAAGGTGTCTTATTGTGGTTTTTGAGATTTTTTTCTTAGACTCCGAATCACGCTCACTATACGATACTCTAAAGAGATTTGAGTCCGCCGATTCGTGGTGTCGTAGTTGTCTGTCTTTCCGTTTATCTTTTCGGTTAACTATCAAAGGCCCGTCTGGCCTGAAACCGAAATCTTCGACAATGGTTTGGATTATTATTTATCTTGCCTCCAGTTTATTCTCGACCCTTTCACTGTTTGGAGCTTCTTCTCCGACTACTCTTCATGTTGTGTTCCATGACCGTTATCAGAGAGCTTGTCCTGACAGATCTATGCTTACTGTCCATTCTCCGTTTAGTTTATTCAATGTTTTGACGTGCGTCGCGACGGTTCTCATCAGAACCTCTTGTCTAAAGTCGCACTTCACGATGTCACTCCACAGTCCAACAAGTATATCGTCTTACGGCAGAAACTGAATCGTTTTTGGCTACTGGCTCTCAACCAGTGACTTCGTGTTGTATTCTTCCACGACTAAGGTATGGCCGAGATCTAACAGTTCGGTGCAGCAGTGTAATGGGCTTGACATCTACCTCGTAAGGTGCTCTGATATATCAAATTCTCTCTTAGTGATTTGTCGCTTGCGTTCGTGGAGGAGCAGGGTACCGAGATGAAAGAAGGTGGTTGTCGGTACCAAACTGATGACGCGGCGGAAATAGAAGAAGAAGCAACGATAGATGAAACCTTAATTCAATGGTAACATGATGAAACCCTAATCTAAGGGTAACAAAGATTGAAATTTTCAGAGATAAAAAATATATTATTCCAAAAACTTAAAATAAGTTAAGGCATATGAGGCTTTATATAATAGCTTCACAAAACCCTAAATTATAACACAAAACCCTAAATTATAATACAAAGAAATAAAATAAATATTTTAAAATAAAATAAAATCAAATAAAATCAAATCTTAATATAATTAGATTTGATTTAAATACATAAGATATTTGAATAAAATAAAATAAAATAAACAAGGCTTTTGTTTGGACTTTTTGGACTACATCACTTGTCGGTCGGTTCCTTTGGGTCTGGTGGGTTTCTGAGCATTTTGGCGTCCGTGCGTAGTACGAACTTCAGAATAAGCGTAATCGCTCCGGAGAAATTCGGGGCTTTGACGACGAAGCAAATGGCTGCTGATGTAAAAACGACCTTCGTGAATGGTTTTGGGAGTTAGAGTTAACCCTAATCTGTTTGGGCCTCCCATTCTTTTTTGCCTTTAATGTTAATTAAAGTTAGAGGTCCAAATAATATTCTTAATGCTATTAGTATCTTAAAATAGTTTAGTTTCAATAGTACATTAAGTGATTTTAATGTATTTAATTTTTTTAGATGAGTTTAATTATTTAAATATTTTAAATGAAGTTAATGACTTTAGTATGTTAAATGATTTTAATTTATTTAATATATTAAATAGATTTAATTATTTTAGTATTTTAAATGAATTTAATTTATTAAGTACTTTAAATGGAGAAAAAAATAGTATTTTAAATGGGTTTAAATTTTTTAATATTTTAAATGGGTCTAATTCTAACTTGTATTTTGGTTATTGTGATCGCTCTAATCATGCTGGTTCTTTTTATCTGTCCGTTTAGATGGAGTTAAAGAGGTTGAATTTGCAAGCATTTCGGATGGTGGCGCAACCTATGGAAAAAAGGATTTGTCCTCCGACAGGACCATCGTCTGACCCGCTGTTTTCAAACCTTGCTGGTACACTAACTTTTTCTACTGAGACATCATCTTCTGAGGAAGATCCTTCTGAGATAGATCCTGAGGTGGATTCTAGACTTCCATCTACCTCTGAGGATAAGGAAGTGGATATTGGCGAAGAGGTGGATTCGTCCCCTAAAAGGGTGTGCACGGATGTAGCTAAAGACAAGGGTAAAAAGGTATTGTCCTCCGACAGGACCATCAGCTAATACACTGTAACTCTTCTATTAATGAGTTTAGTTTCTTGGAATGTTCGAGGTCTTAATGACCCGATTAGGCAAAAAGATGTCACCGGATTTATTATTTCTAATCATATCTCTATGATAGTCCTAGTAGAAACTAAAGTCCAAAGTCTGAATGTTGATCCGATAATCAGACGTATGGTTCCGTTTTGGCATGTGATCGTCAATCACGCTTCCCACCCCTTAGGTAGAATTTGGATCACTTGGAACCCTAGTGTTATTACGATTACTAGGATTTCCCAATCGCCTCAATTCATTCATTGTATGTCCAACTGTCATAACTTTAAAGCCACTTTCAAGCTCACTGCAATCTATGCTTTTAACGAAGCTCATGATCGCATTTCGCTTTGGAATGACCTAAAAAACATCTTCAATCAAGATAATCACATCCCCTGGGTCTCCCTAGGGGATTTTAATGTTATTCGTCATCCGGATGAGCGTTTTGGCTCCTCTAATTCTTGGTCTTTAGCAATTGATGAATTCAACAATTGTTGTTATCATTGCGAGCTTAGTGATCTTCGATCATCTGGCTTTCCTTTCACTTGGATTAACAAACAACCTGCTCACCCTATCCTTTCCAAAATTGATCGAGTCCTTGTCAACCCTGATTAGGACGACCTCTTTCCCATGTCCCATGTCCTCATAGGCCACTTTCGCACCTCTGACCACACCACTGTTACTCTTAATCTCGGTCTTCCGCGCCCAAGACGGAAAAAGCCTTTTTGTTATTTCAACATGTGGCAAACTCATCCCCACTTCAGGGACATAGTTTCAAACTGCTGGAACTCCCCTATTTCTTCCTCGGGAATGATAATGGTCTCTGACAAACTAAATCGCTTGCAAACCGCGTTAGCTTTGTTAAATCATAAGGAGTTTAGTGACATTTCCTCCCGATCTGATAAAACTCAAAAGGATCTATTTGAGGCTCAGTCTAAATTAGCCTCCGACCCTCTCAATCCTCGGTTATTAACAATTGAATTGGAGGCCTCCGCTTCATTCATTTTTCTAAGCCGAGCTGAAGAATCTTTCTTGAAGCAGAAATCTAGAGAAAATTGGATTCAGCTGGGCGATAGGAATACCAAATTTTTCCACAAAAGTATCAAAGCCCGGCTTTTTCGCAATAAAATTATCTTGATTTCAAATGATCAAGATGTCATCGTTTCCTCCCCTGCGAAAGTGTCAAAAGTTTTTGTTAATTTTTTTGAGAAAACTCTTGGTACCAAACACTCTGTGGTCTACCCTGGTTTGGAAAAAGTTTATTCTCTTATCTGTTCCAAAGTAAATTCCGCTGATAAGGAATTTATGACCCGTGATATTTCATGCACTGAAATCAAATATGCTCTTCACAGTATTAATAGCGATAAGTATCCGGGCCCAGATGACTTTAATTCTAGTTTCTTTAAGTCATCTTGGAACATCGTCGACCCTGACATCTGTAAATGGGTCCAAGAATTCTTCCTCACAGGCCCTCTGTTCGATTCTTGGAATGCCACCTCTATCGCACTTATCCCCAAAAAAGACTCGCCCTCTGAGCCAACTACCTTTAGACCTATTGTTTTATGCAATATTGTCTATAAAATCATCTTTAAAATTCTGGCCAACAGAATCAAAGTATCCTTCCCTTATCTTATCGACTCTTCCCAATCAGCTTTCGTTTCTGGAAGGAATATATCTGATAATATTCTCCTCTCCCAAGAACTTCTAAAAGGATATCATTCTAATGGAAGAGGCAAAAGAATTGCCCTTAAAATCGATATTATGAAAGCCTTCGATAACGTTCGTTGGCATCTCATTCTCGATGTTCTTGTTGCGATGCATTTTCTTGAGAAAATGATCTCATGGATTGTCAAATGCATCTCCTCCCCCTCTTACTCCATTTTTATTAATAGAGACACTCATGGAAATTTCAAAGGCAAAAAAGGTCTGAGACAAGGTGATCCTCTATCCCCTCTTCTTTTTGTGCTTGTTATGCAAGTGCTTTCCGGCATCCTTAAAGAGAAAAGTCATAATGAGAATTTCCGTTTTCATTGGAAATATCATAAGCAGAAAATCATTAACCTCTGCTTTGCAGATGACCTAATGATTTTTTGTCACGGTGATACTCGTTCTCTTAATCTCATTAAAAAGGCTCTGGACGACTTCTATCTTCTTTCTGCCCTTAATGTCAATCCCTTTAAAAGTCATGTCTTTTTATTCGGCATTGACGATCAACTTATTGGATCTGCTGCCTATTTTGAATTTCCCGGAAGGTACCCTCCCGGTGAAATACCTAGGAGTCCCTCTCCTCACTGGTAGGCTAACTCACTCGGATTGCCGACCCCTCCTGCACAAGATTACCTCTAGAATTGAATCTTGGACCGCAAAACACCTCTCTTATGCGAGTAGGCTTCAATTGATTAAATCGGTTTTATTCGTTGGTCAGGTATATTGGTCTTTAATTTTTATTCTTCCTTCTAGAACAATTAAGGAATTAACCGAGTATCTTCGTCGGTTTCTTTTGGTCTGGATCTGCTATGAAGATCTATAGGGCCAAGGTAGCATGGTCCACCATTACCACTCCCTATAAAGAGGGCGACCTTGGGATCCTAGATTTAAAAAACTGGAATCAGGCGGCCGTCCTTAAGCACCTTTGGTCCATAGTAAGTAATAAGACCCAATCTATCTGGTGCGATTGGATCAAAACGGAAAAAATAAAAAATAGAAGTTTTTGGGACGTTTCCTTCGGATCTTCCTCCTCTTGGATCTGGAGGAAACTTCTCCGTCTTCGACCTTTGGCTCGTAATTTATACAGGGTTGCAATTGGAAATGGTCTGAACACCTCCTTCTGGCACGACCCGTGGCTCCTCTCCTAGTCGATTGCAATCCACTATGGCACTGACATTATTTCTGACTCTCGACTGGGAAACAACCTTAAGGTTGCTGACATCATTAGCAATGGTGAATGGAACTGGCCTGTCAACTTGAGATCGGCTCGAGCTCGTAGTCGGAGTCATCTGGACGAAATCAACATACTAATTCTCTCACTCCCCCAACCAAACTCTCTCTTGATGGATGGTCCATACTGGACTGCGAAGGATGGATGCATTACTTTTACAATCAAGGACACGTACAATGCTATTCGTGTGCCTGCCCAAATCGTGGGGTGGGCGGGGTTAGTTTGGAATAAATACAACATTCCGCGACATTCCTTCATATCATGGCTTGTTATTAAGGGCAAGCTAGTTACCAGAGACATGCTCATTAGCTGGGGTTACAATACCCCAACTGATTGTCCTCTCTGCTCTTCTGATTTGGAATCTATATCTCATATTCTCTTTGAATGCAGTTTCACTCAGAGTATCTGGATTGCCGCAAGTAATAAACTTGGGTTCCCATTTCAATCCTTGAGCTGGAAATCTTGGACTCTTGAGGCTTCAAGTTGGACAAATTTGCATGGCCATTGTATTTGGCACACGTGTTTCAACGCGGTCATCTACCACGTTTGGAAGGAGCGGAATTCAAGAGTTTTTGAATCCGCTCCCGCTTTAGTCTCCTCGATCTCATATCAAATCTTATCGGATTTTCGATACAAATTTCATGGTACCAAGATTGTCTGACCAAAGTAGTTTAACCTTTTTCTAACTTATTTTATCATATTTTTGTTTCAGGTAATCTTCTTTCTGGACTGGAGCGAGGATTCCGCCTGGAAGCACCCGGAGTAGCTTCGTCTCTTTAGCTTGATTTTGTTATGCTATGTCATATCTACTGTGCCATATCTCTATTTGGGCATTTAGACACTGTTCAGTCTTATAGTAGCTCTGTTGTCTTGTTATTGACTTTTATTGTAGTTGATGTATTACCGCGGGGTATACCCCAGGTCTATGTATGAAACCTTTCATTTAATTTAAGTTTTCTTACACACAAAAAACTGAAACTGTTTAAATTCTTTATTTTAACTTACAGGAGGTCGAAATGGATTAAACCTCTATCGTATTTCGTTTTTGCTATTTTAAGCTTGTTAGACTTGAAAATTCATAATATAAAATATCATTTTATTATTGTAAACATGTCTGATACCTATTGATTATTTATTTATTTATAAAATATTTTTTATAATTAACAATTAAATAAAAAAAATTAAACAATACAAAATAAATATATTCAATAATAATTTATCAAATTTAGTAAAAAAAATTAGTAAAAAATCTATAAAATATATTTATTATTTACAATTTATATTGATTTAAAATTTCAATAAATTATATTTATTTCTTATATATATATTTTTAAGGGTTTAGTACCATTTAAGACGAAAAACAATAATATTATCCACTTACTACCCATGTTTTATGTATTTATGGAAAAAAAAAACCTATTTCACTCAAGTATTTACCATCTTAGACCGAATAATACCCTAAACACTCTTAGTTAATTATATAAAATGTTTTGTGTTTTGTATGATTTTGATTGTGTTTTTATTTGATTTCGACGTTTGATTTTGGATTTATATTTAGATAACTCAATTTTTCTCGTAACTCGATTTTTTACAATATTTTTTATTTCAAAATAGGTAATTCGATTTATGTTTTCTTTGTGATTTTTGGTATTCATCTGGTATTACTTTGATCTTTTAGTTGAAATATTGTATTGTAGTAACGTTTTAATATTTTTTAGTGTATTTTGTGTCTATGGAAAATTTGGTTTGAGAAATAATTTACAGTTTAAACAAAGAAGATGAAGTTTGGAATATGCGAAATCTTTTTACTTTAAGTATTAATATATGCGAAACATGTTTATTCTTTGTATTGATAGATGCAAAAACTGTGTAATGATAGATGCGAACCAGACATATGATAGATACGAAACCATATAATGATAAACCATTGTAAAATATAACTTAAAAAAATCAAAACATATAATGAATTGTACTAGTTTTGTTCGTCTTAGAAAAACAAAACCAATGGAATTTTTGGATTCTTTTTCCAAGTTACGGTTTAAAAAAGACAAATTTTTACATTTTTAATTTTAGAGTGTAAACATAAAAAACAACTTTTACGAAAAAGATGCAAAATGAGTGTAAAATATATATATTTTTAAAAAAATCAAAACATATCATAAATGGTACTAGTTTTTTTTTTTCCTAAAACAACCAATGATATTTTCGGATTTTTTTCCGAGTTACTATTTAAAATATATGAACCTTCTAATTTTTAAATTAAAAAAATATAAAGGAAAGAGAATATTTATAGGTTGTTTGCAAGATTTTTATATAAAATTTTAGGTACAAAGTTTCTTAATTTTATTTACGTTTTATCATGTTTGTAGAATGATTTTAAATAGTAAATATTTTTAAAAGAAATTATAAACTTTAAATTATTCAATTTAAATTTTTATATTTGTTGAATATAAAGTAATTTTAAGTAATTATAAATCTAAAAAGATATAAATAATAATAAAATTATCAAAAACAAAATAAAAATACATAATAAATAAATAAAAATACATGATAATATATAAAATTTATATGCTAATAATATATTATAATAATTATTTTATATCAGTTGAATTTGTTTTATTCCAATTTTTTATAAAAAAAATAGTAAATTATGATATTTGCTAACGTCTTTACATAACTTTAAAATCATATATAAAAAATAACTTTAAAATCATATGTATTATGGAAGGAGTAAGGAGTACTATATTTTCAATACCTTGAACTTAAGATCATGACTAATTATAATATATGATTTATACAATAGCCAGCAAGGATAACCAAAAACTACAAACTGAAAAGATATTCACAATGGATTATCATCATGGTCAGCTAATCAAATATTCCGTAAAATAAAAGTTGTGTTGTAGTTTTCTAAAGCCAAAACAGAGAATATAGAGCTAGGGGAAAAAAGGAGTGCACCTTCACGAGGATCAGTTGCAGCTTGTGTTTGGTTCTGAGCTTCAGACATCTGAAGCAGACCGAGCATGCATAAAACAAGAATGGTGGCAACTGAAGTCCTGTCTATATTTTGGTTCGCCATCATCGTTTATTGTCTTTTTTCTATTGGGAGATGAAGGAACTAAATACAGAAAAGAGGAAGGTATCATAAACAAGATACATATGGGAGGTTTGATGTATATAATTAGATCAGCCACCTTCATGGTCGTTAAATTAAATACAGATAAAGATAAAACTCACTTTCAAAGAAAGTCAAAGCCGGCGGCTTTAATTTAAACTTTTTTACAAAACGAATTATGAATTTTTTTATCTCAACTTGAAAGCCGATCGAATCTATCTGTTTCGTTAATGTGTTGTGGATAATAACAAAAAAGACATATAACCATTAACTAATCAGAAAAAAAATTCATACATTTAAATAAAAAAAAACATGCACTTTAAATATACTTTGAAATTAGTAACAAAATCCAAATATAGAATTATGTTAGCTTTAGAAGATAATACTCGACCTAATGAATTAGTAAAGAAAGTAGAAAATACAAGATACGATAAAAGCATAAAAATTTGTCCAAAAAAAATATAAAAGGGATCTCATTTTTTTTAAAATCTTATAAAAAAATTCAAAATAACAATTACAAAAAGATAATAAAAAACAAGACTATAAACATATACAAACATAAAGAAAAACTTAAAAACTACAGAAGAACAACATTAGTTAATCAAACACAATTTACTCCTACGTATTTTCAGGTAGAAAATTTCCTTCTCCATTCTCAGAACAGTTAGGAGCATCATGTATTTGTTTTGCTCTATCCTAATACACATCGTATAATACACATCTAGGGATGGCAACGGGGCGGATCGGGGGCGGGTACCTATATATCCACAACCCGCCCCGCAGTAAATAACTGATACCCGAACCCGCCCCGAAATCCGACGGGTATTTTTTTTTTCATACCAAATCCGAATCCGTGGGTTCGGGTTACTCACACGGGTACCCGCGAACTACCCGCGGAAGAAACCCGTTGTAGATACCCGAACCGAACCCGAACCGAACATAAACAAAATATGTAAAAAATAAAATATAAAAGTAAAAATCTAACAATAAATTTAACAAAGTACGGAGCAACAAATCGTGGCGGTCGGTACAATAGTGATGGTTCTATGTGAGGAGATAAAAACGAGAGAAGTGATAGTGAAAATGAGACAGATTAGATATTGAAAGGTTTTTTTTCTTTTAGGGTTTGGAATATTATTGGGCTAGATTACATAGAGATTAGAGACGGTAATAAATAATATTTATAACGGGCTATAATTAATAATAATATTATTAAAGTTGAATATTTAGTCTTTATAACGGGCTAAAAATAAAATCAGTAAATAATATTTATATATACAGAGATGGAAGGTATTTTTACGGGGCGGGTTCGGGGCAGTTACCCGTGGTTTAATATTCAAAACCGAAACCGAACCCGAACCCGAACGGATAGTAAAAATAAAAACCATAACCCGCCCCGTTTATTTTTTTCTTTTTCGGGTAACCCACCCCGTCGGTTCGGTTCGGTTCGGGTACCCACGGTTTCGGTTTAAATTGCCATCCCTATACACATCGTATGAGAATATAAAGAAGCTAAGTGTTTGTGAATATCTTTCAACATGGAAGAAGCAACATCTGCACTAGATCTTGCATATGTCATAAAGTCAAAATCATTTTTTAACTTATCCTCAAACTTAAAAACTTTTGTTCGAACGACTGATAAATCTGATATTGACTGAAAAGATAAAAAATTATATTGTTTTAAGATTTCTTAAAGCATTGCTTCCAATCACTCATCTTTCTCGATACTGGATGGAAGAGCACCCTTGAGACGAGGAAGATCATCGGCATATGATGAAACATCATCTGGAAAAACTTGAAGGTTTGATAGATGATCTAAGGGGCTAATTTGGGAACGATTACACATCATCAACCTGTAATGGCATATAGTGGTCAACCCGACCTCGGTAGGTGCCGATATATATATATATATATATATATATATATATATATATATATATATATGGTGGAGAAAACCCTCCGGTAGACACTCACGGCAGTGCATAGGATACATAAGATCGAATATGTGGTTTCAGTCACATATTGATACGACGACGGCATTAGAGAACTGCAGAGGGACTCAATGCGTTAGAGAAGTGTGTCCATATCGCCAAGTGATATCGAGGTCTTTCTTAGTAACTAGTTTACGTTTTGTATTACTTGATTGACTTTTATGTTTACGATCATCATATGATCTGTGTTTATGACTTGATGGTTTATTTTTAGTCTTCTAATGCTTGTTTATTATGATATTTGATTATGTGTACTATATTAAATTTGATGTTTTTCTTATGTTTGGTGGTAGTACATATTAGTATGAGATTGAAAAAATTGACATATAATATGTGCACTTTAAATCATACCGGCATAAAATAACATAATATTTTGACCCAACGACACAACATATTTTAAAACGTAGTGGCCTAAAATTTGCTTTGGTTCGCACAACATGTGAGAAAGTGTTCCACCTTGCCGCACATGTTGTCCGAAAACCATGCCCATGTTTGTTTTTCATAGCCAAAATTTTTACCTACAGTTGCACGTGCGACTTTGTTACCCATTGTCGTATATGTTGTGCGAAAACAACGCCCTTGTTTGTTTTTCAGTGCTAAAAAATTTACCTACGGTCGCACAAAGTGTGTGAATGGCTTTCTTATATTTGCAATGTTTGTGAAAAAATGGTATTAAATGTTTTTTCATACTCAATCAACCATAAATTAATTATAAATAAAAATAACGTTAGACTTGTATACAAAATAAATAAAAAACCTCAAGAAAATATGAGATTAACAATGAAAGTACATAATACAATACAACTTATTAGTCGAAGTCATATCCGAGGTTAAAATCAAAAGGTGAGCAATTAGCTATCGCATCCGCTTTATCAGCAAGGCTCTCATTCAAATAAGCATGTCTTTTGTAATCAAATCAATAATTTTCAAATACTATGTGTCGAACGCCTCTTGCCTTATTTTGTACGACAAGTCGAACACCCAAAGTATTGGTTTAGATTTTAGAAGATTGCACCTAGCATAGAATTTTGCACAACTGCGCGGGAGTTGAATGAGCTCTGAGACATTTGTAGTTGTAGTGCATCCTACATAGAATTTCATTAACAATATCATTGGTGATCCCATCGAACCTTGTCTATGAACACACTTGGTAGCTTGAAGCAAGTGGTTATCTTCATCACTAGTTTATTTCATATCTAAGATACTTCAAGTTTTTTATAATTCAAAATATTCTATGAATGAATTAATACGAAATGATTCAGTAGATATACATAAATAAAAATCCAATATAGGTGAGAATCTTAAATTGGCAGGAGATCTAACTAGGCGTGAAGTCAAATAAAAACGATAGTAAATATTACGCGCGAATTCAGATATTACATAATTAAGTACTAACATAATAAGTTGAAGCAAAAACAAATTCAAATATTACATGATATAATCTTGCAAAAAAAGTTTGAAAACATAATGTAACATGATCAAATGTCATATTTGGCGAGATTAGTAAACATTGGTTATTCGTTAAGCTTCACAATCATGGCCAGCATAATTTAGGTATATTTGTTGAATATGTTATTGTACGGATGCGTCCACTGATTCGCTTTGTCGGTGACATGGGAACCCCATGCAAAGTATAATGGCGGCAACGATACATCATCAAGAGTTGTCATCTATAAAATTAAATATGCGCATTAAAGAGAATAAAAACCTACACAAATGATAAAATCATAATGTAATCAAATTGATATACTTACATTTACAAAGTGGTTACCGTGTACAAAATTAATTTCAATCTCTATAATAGTTGACGAACTAAATAAGTAGAATCTCACGTATTAGTAAATAATTAACTTTTGAATCAATTTAACCTACATACTCCATCATCTGAAGCATCATATGAACCATAAAGCATGATAGGCCTCCAATTCTGACAATAAATCGCTTCTAACAAGTTCCCAACTGTGCTCATTACCGTATATCGCTATCGATACGGTCCGATAACTGCATTTTCCATCCAAAATAACATCTACCAAGCTACTAATATAACAATGTAAAAATATCGCGGTGCACTCCATGTACTTTGTTAACTTTCCTTCCTTAGTAATTGTTTTGGGAATACCTACTTTCATTTTTGCGGTTGGAGGTTTAGGTACTAAAATGAAGGAGCTTTTGAAGTAGTTGTGTTGCCTAACGTATTCATGGGTGTGCTACCTAACGTGTTCATGGGCGTGCTAGTACTCACGGGTTTTTAATGCCATATTCCCATGAACTACGGTTCCGTTTAGCCGATCGGTTCATACTGGGTTTTGACCTACCTTTAACTCTAACCGGTTCTTTAGGCTCTTGGGCTAAACCGGTTCTGGGCATTAAAAGGTGCATAACCATATTGATATTATGATCTTGTTGTTCAGGTTTGTAATTACGTACAAAACTATTTATGATGGATAGTTTTTTAGTAGAGCATCTTCATGCATAGTGATATCTCTATGAACAATATCTAGTCTTCTCCAAAATATATCCATATTTTCCATAAAAATGTATCTACCTTCTCTTGATATTTCAACTATTTCACATGTGCAAGATAACCCATGTGTTTTCTTAAGGACACATCCACCACATGCTTTCTGAATCTACGCATATATATGTATAACGTATAATAGCGTATGAAAATTCTTGTAGGCCTCCATGGGATACGTGACCAACTAGTTGCGACTTCAACGAATTTATATAACCAGGTTCAGTATGAACTTACTTAGCTCAAAAGATTCAAGAATCTCGGAATGCAGCTTCTATAGGAACTTGCAAATTTTTCCCAGAAAAGTTCAAAAGTTGCATTGGTTAGTACCAAGGTATTTTTTAAGGGACGTGTAAACACTCTCGCACCTACGAAGGAAAATAATAATCACGAAACTAATGTTTTGTATAAAAAAAGATGCGTTGATAATGAAATCTGGGTTTTATCGGTTGGTTGGTCAATTGTCATAGTGTTTGATCTTGTTGGTTTGATGATTAAGAAATTTATCATCGTATTTTGTTATACATGCCTACATAACATATTCTATACATTTAAGATAACCAGCGAACAATTCACACAATGATGTTATATTTATGTCGTAAGCTTTTATCGTGTCTGCTTTGACAATGAAACAACACAACTCCATAAATTGCTTTGAAATCACATCAGGCATCAACTTTCTAAATGTCCAAATAACGTTATTGTTTATATAAAACTTGGATCACAAGTTAGTTTCACTTGGAAATATATCTTCGATAGATCGTATGAATGCTAACTCCTAATCGGTCAACATAACGTTAAGAAATAGACACATATTATCCATTGTCAAACCACTTAGAACATTTAAATCTCATGTATAATTTTGAATTTTCTCCTCACTCGTAAACACATATAAACACATATGCAACGGTAAATGCAAGTGATGTCGAAGTTACTCTAACAATCTCATGCAATTTTATCTTATACCTTGTCGTTTTGTACGTACAATCGATGACAAGGGCATGCGGGAATTTACGCAACAAGTTAATACTTGCAGGATACGCAAAAAGAAATCAGTGATCACATCTAAATTATCACATGTTCGCTCCCACATGTAGTAATTATGTTCCATCAATCTGGCCGACAAATATTGCATTTGAGTTTGTCCATCGTGATCAACATCACAAATATTTTGCAACAATTGTATGTTGTACGAATGTTGGAAGCATTTTCCGAGTTTTTAATCTTCAAACCAATATATCTCCCTAGGACGCGACCTAAGGTAAGACAAATTACACACTAGTTGCTCTTCATCCGCCTTGAGTCTACAAGCATGAGAATGACCGTATAAGCGAACAAAAGGTTTGTAATTGTGTTATCCGTTTATAATAGACAAACACCATTTCATATCTAGTGCATCACCTCTTAATTCAAACATACAATTGCATTTTTTGGTTGTACACTTTTGTTTTTTTTCAAAGTTTCCAACTTGGATTTTGATTTGTAAACACCATACCTCTTGCATCGATACTTTACCCTACAAGTTCTTCCTCATCTCCCATCATCATATAGGGTAATAACATTGACGAATTTTATCTTATCCTCTTATCCTTTTACAAATGCATAAATTTATGGCTAATTAAAAAGCTTATCCGGTTGTAAATATTTTGTGTAATCATCCATCATAATAATGCCTAAATCACACTCTATATACGTAAATATTACACACAATCTCATAAACATTTATGATGAATGCACGACAAACTGGATGAAGATTTGCGATTACAGATGTACGGATCACACAAACAATACAAATTACACCATACAAATTTTATGGCTGGCGCGACCAGGTAGATGTTTGTCGCGTAAATAAAGTGTTACTAAATGTATATATTTACCTCTATCAGATACAAATGTTTTCATCCACTTCTAGGGAGCAACTCAATTCCTCGTCTTCTATGTTATTTTCATATTTGGAAATTTTATGGTAGAAACAATAGGATTTAAGGTTAGAATAATTAGAGTTTTAGAATTATGGTAGGGAAATTATAAGGTAGATAGATTTTGATTTTTGTGTTTGGTGGCGTTTTGGTAATTATTTAGGATGATAAAGGTGTTTTTAGTTTTGCATGTCTGGATGTGAAAAAATATAAAAGTAAAGTGAGAGATCCAACAAAAAATGGTTAATTTCTAGTATAGCCCAAACTTAACCTTCATTTCTATCTCAAAAGCTCTTTTTAAGTAAAAATAAAACATTAAAGTATAAATGATTTTTTTTTTGTTTTTAGTATCCATTTTTTTTCATTTTCTTAAATTTTTTATGGTTTATTATATTTTGATAATATTCTCTGAACAAATATTTTCGTAGTAAAAGAAAGTTTTTTTTTTTAATTTTGGTTTTGTTCAGAACTTCAAAAATGTTTATGTTTTATTTTATTATATATTCGATGTTTATTTAAACTAAATTATGTTTAATTTTGGATTAAATCAGTGAATAGTCCATCGACTATCCTGTTTCATCTTATTTAGTCTTTCGATTTCAAAAACACCAACGAGGGTCTTTGGACTTGATTTGTTTTTGTAAATTTAGTCCTTCACTTGCAACATCTATAAATTTAGTCCCTCAACTTTGCAAAATTTATAAATTTAGGCTCTGACGCCAAGAAAAAGATCATTAACCAGAGACTAATTGTACAAATCTTTCTAAGTCGAGGGACTAAATTTATAAATTCTGCAAGTCAGTACTAAATTTATAGATTTTGTCAAATGTAGATACCATCACTAGTGATTTTAAAGGCAATGGAGTAAATGAAAGAAAATGAGATACAGACTATTCACTGATTTAAGCCTTTAAAATATGTTATATTTAGATATTAAAATTTTATTGAAAGCTGAGTTTTCTTAGTATAAAAGGTTTATTTAGATGGAATTTATTGGGTTTGACCGATTTGTAATCCATTGATGTGGAAATTTGTAATCTAAATATGTGCCTTGCTGGAAAGTTTTGTCATTATAAAAAGTGCAATAAAGATGATCGGAAAAAAATATTCATTTAAACATTAATTATATTTTATAACATACAATAATACAGTCATACCATAAAAATAAGGGAAATTACACCTAAGGTACCCACTCAACTATTTTATTGTCATATAGTACCCAAGGTTTGATTTATTATTTTTTAATACCCATCTCAACTACCTAATTACCACATAGTACCTAACATTATTTTAATACCCTAACTACCCTCACCCTTCATGAACAACCCCGTAACCAAAATTTTTCTTTCTTACTTTTTATTTTTTCTTTATTTTTAAAAGATCCATATATTTCAAACTGGAGCTCGAAAAAAATAATTGAAAGTACCATCGCTTGTATTTTTTTTAAATGAACAAAACTAGATCTATTGATGATATTTTTTTATTTTGTTTAAAAAATAAAATTTCACCAGTAACAACTCTCTAGGAAATCGAGAGAGTTGCAAACAACTCTCAGGAAATCGCGAGAGTTGCACACAACTCTGAAGACTACATGCGAATTGTGTGCAATACTTGTACCCAAACACAACTTGTACACAACTCTCAAGACTACATCCGAATTGTATGCAAACAACTTTTACCCAGATACACCTTGTACACAACTCTCAGGACTACATGCAAATTGTATGCAAACAACTTGTACCCAGACGCAACTTGTACACAACTCTCAGGACTACATGCAAATTGTGTGCAATACTTGTACCCAAACACAACTTGTACACAACTCTGAGGACTACATGCGAATTGTGTGCAATACTTATAGCCAACACAACTCTCAGGACTACATGTGAATTGTATGCAAACAACTTTTACCCAGATGTATCTTGTACACAACTCTCAGGACTACATGCGAATTGTATGCAAACAACTTGTACCCAGACGCAACTTGTACACAACTCTCAGGACTTCATGCGAATTGTGTGTATTCGTACATGATGAAGATGCGAATTGTACTATAACACACATGCACGCAGATGCGAATTGTTCTACTTTTTACATGCACGTTGCAGGGGCCTAGGAAATATGGAAAGAGCACCATAACCAACAAACAACCACCCAAAACTCATCTAATATACATCACAATACGCACAAAACGATTATCAGTACATGCAACCTAAAAAACTACTATATTTGACGATAAACCCATAAACCAAAATGCCTACTGCCGATCCTAAATACTTGATTTCGGTCGAGATAAACAACTTCGACCGGCGTAGAAATAACGGTCGAAATCAGGAGTAGAAGACGATGACCGGTCGAAATCGGGTGAGGATGGACTGGATTTCGGGTTGAAGGGTTCTGTAGAGGGAAGAGAAATATGGTTATATATAGTCGAGGGTATTTTTGTCCAAAATTCAAGTTGATGTATTAATTGACACTATCCCAAAAACGAGTACTACTAGGTAAATAGGTAGTTGAGTAGGTATTTACTGGTACTTTTCTCAACAAATAACATGCAATAAAATAAAAGGAATAAGAAAAATAAAATGTAATTCTTCTAATAATTCAAACATAAATTGTAAAATAATCGAACCAAAACTCATATCAAATACACGTCCCTTTGGATTGAAAAAATATTATGTACTAATTTAAATCAAGTTGAAAGGTAGTTCTAGTGATTCATAATGCTTAAAATTTAATTTCATATATAGATACGGATATCTACGAGTCTAATTTTTAATGCAAAAATTATGATATTAAAATAAAAATTATAGACATACCATTTTTTGTAAGAGTTGTCAAATCTATAAAAAAAATTGATTTTACATAAACCGATTTAATATTTTTTGCACTCATATCAAATGTTGAAAAAACTTTGTATATATTCGAAAAATCTACAATTCTAGTTTATACTACAATAGTATCGTATTAGAACAAAAATTATAATACATAAATCATATTAAGTCTAATTTTAGTTTATAACACATTTTTAATTCTAGTTTATAATACAATTCCATATATCTCATGGAAATGAATATATATGAGTAAAATTCAATATAAACATTATGATATTTAAATTAAATTTTTAGACAAAGTTATCATATTTCTCATCACAATCATTTAAAGCTATTAAGAATCAATTTTACATGGATTAATTTTAGATCCGATTAAAATGTAGTTGTGCAATGATTTAGAATGTTTGAAATTTAATTACTTATAATTTTGGGAATATTTAAGAGTCTAGTTTCTAATACAAAAACTATGATACAAAAATTAATTTTTAAACAAAGTTATGACATTTTTATAAGTGTAGTCAAAGTTGTCAAAAAATCGATTTTGCATTAACATATTTTTGATCAAATTGAAATGTAATTTTGTCATAATTTAAAACTTTTAAATTTACGTTCTATATATGGTTGTGAACATGTATTATTCTAGTTTTTAATTCCAAAAATATCATATTAAAACTTCTAGACAAAGTTGTGGTATTTTTGTAACTATCGTCTAATCTATAAAAAAACCATACCAATTATGTCAGAACTAACATATGTACCGACCATATTTTGTTACTTGCCAAATATTTGAGCTGGAATATTTTTTAAAACTTAGATTGTAGATTTATCTTGGATATGTCATATTGTGTTTAAACTAAATATTTATTTAAAAAATTAGTTTGGTTTTCAATTTGGATATATAGTTTTTTGGTTTTAATTAAGATAGGTTTAATGATTTTTTGTTCAGGAGATATTAATCTTACACTTTTTTAATTAAGAAAAAGAACAAGGGTGAACATGGTTTTTCACTTTATATTAAAATAGTTAAAAGACCATTTTAGAGATATCAATGAAGGTGATTTTAGCATAGATTAGACTATACAGTCTTACCATGGTTAAACATCATACAAATAAAATACTTAAGACTGAAGTTATATCCTCGTTCGTAGGTTTTCGATTAAATTTTATGTCTTTTGTTTATTCAAAACTTTAAAATGTGTTTTTGATATTTTTATTTGTGTTATTCAAAAATTGATATTACTTACTTTCGATTAGGTAAAATATATGATAGAACTATTTTCAAATGTTGTAATGGAAGATTTTTTTAATAATTTGGAGGCTAACTGAGGGTTTTTGTGATCATATAATGCTGGAAATTTGTGAATTACCGGCCCAATATACCTTCAATGTGACGCTTGATGCCGAAGACGTCAAGAATTATACCGAGTAGACACATATATTGTTCCTTTGGTGCGATTCTTTGCATTATCGGTATTAGTGTCATGTGAATGGTAAACGGGCATCGTATCAATGACTCAGTTCGTTATCCCTAAAACATTAGTTAGTCATTTGATTTACATATGTTTTCCATTTTGAACAAGTTTTAGGTTGTTTTAACTTATTAGAAAAAATCACAATTAATATGTTTTATTATTTGATATTATTTTTAGGTCATCTGAAGTAGTGATCTCTTGTTTATGTACATGAAAATGTCTTATCGATATGAGAATTGCGAAACAAGTGGCAGAGGTAGAGAAAGCTGCTGAGGTTAGGCGTTTCCAACATAACACTAACACCGTGCCAATAGCTCTAGAGGCGGCGATGGCCTATGTTCATACCGAACGGTATTTACATCGTACCAAGTAGACGAAAGACCTAATACCGAATAAGGTTGACAAATCAAGGGCATATGGTAGTGGAGTGCCATACTAGGTGATTTTTCTGCAAAAGAATAACGTACCACGTGATAGTCGTGGAGAACATGGAGACGGTGAACATACCGACCAAGATTCACCTATATCCTCGTCTTCTTACAGAAAATGCATAAAAGAACAAGTTAAGCTCATCGAGTTTATGAATACTAACAACACATAACTATTCTCTAATTACGATGAGCACATGACGTTTAACATATACATGGAAAAGGTAAGTATTTTAACACTTATATTTATTCAATACCTTATTTATTTTATACTTTATAAATTATATAAAAACATAAAAAACTTGTTATAATATTTTACGATTTTATGCCTCTAGAGTCACTACTTCCTACTGGTTCCATATTATTTGTATGAAAATTGGGTTGTATAATTATTGTTGACCGAGACTCATTTTGTTTATTTTATTGGTCATTCTAGTTAGATTAGTACTAACTCCATTGTGACAGAGGTATCATTTAGATATGGAATGAGGAGATTAAAACATTCTAGTTTTGTTTTAGAGAGACATTCGTTAAGTTTGCGAATGTTTTTTTCATCGTTGGCCTCCCGTTGGAGGGTTCGTTATTAGAATTAGGATAGTTTGAGAACACGCATGAGTTGTACTTAGTGTATGAGATATTTTTGGGAATTTTTATATTCGTATAGGCCTGAAGATTGAGTTCATAAAGGTCTGGGGTTTGACTTGAAGTACCTGCAAGAAACTTTTAATGGTAATGAGTATATGGATTCAAACCCATATAGAATGATAACACGGATCCGTGAAGCTGTGCGTGCATACCTTGTGTACGTTTTGGGTTGTATGACACTTGTCGACACTAGTCAGAAGTGCGTTAAGGATAAACATTTATGGGACCTTTGTATAAGTATTTCTCTATTGCATATCAGGTAAATATTTGAAGTATAAAGGGATGAAAATCGATTTTTCCGCTTCTTGAATTGTTAGATTTATGACCATTTTTCATGTTTTCGATCTATGCTGAACCCATCTTCCAGTTTGATCATGCTCATAATTAGTAGTTGGTTACCTATGAAGTTGACGCCTTTGGAGGTATGGTCAAAATATTTCCAGCACAAAACTCTTTCGGATATATTAGATACATATGTGAGCATACATTAATTTAGTGTTACTAACAACACTTAAGTTGTTTTTTTATTGTTTCTTGTATTCTAGTTTTTTTATTTTTTATAGGTGATTTTTATGTCATACGAGGACTTGAGATGTCATTATCGAATTCAGAAGATCTGATTATACGACTATCTGATTCACATGTTTGGTTACGTCGACACATATGTATCGAATAAAATTATGCGTCATTTTAAAATGATACATAATTGTATAATATGTCTCTATTATCCACTGATTCTATAGATAACAAAAATGATACCATCTGATACAATTGGAAGGAATCTGCTAGACGGTTTGACATAAGAATTTGTTGAGTATCGACCATCTGATAAAAGATCTTCCATCATTTTCTCATTCAATGACATTTAAATTAATTAAGTATATAAAGATGTATGAATGGTATATCATTGATAAAAGGGAAATTTTTGTGATAAAAAAGAGATGTTAGAGGTGGTTTGACAGATCAACAATATAAGGTCATATAACAACGATGGAGCTAACCGGGCAATGTTCAGAAAATGTCGTATATTACTTCTCCATTGCTGTTTATTTTAATATTAGGACTTGATAGTTCCAGAAATATCTGCGGTGTTATTCGGTCTAAGATATTACATGAGACGTTTCATGAAAAATAAACAAAATAAGTATAGAGAGAGAAGTTGGCAAAAATGATAATAAAGTAATAATTGTTCACTTTTTCTCAAAAATAGAATGTTTCTTTATATAGTAATGATGGTGGGGTAAAATGGCCACATGTTGATTCATTTTAGGCTATTTTACCTAATTATCCTACTAATCGCAAACATATTTGTTGCTTATTACATAATATACCCTCAAAGCTTCACATCTTTTGGGATTATTCTACAATACATATACAAGACAATATTAGCCCAATATCGTACCAATCCTGTCCGTGGTTTGGATAAATCACATTCTTATTAGTATCTCTCGAGTCCTTATAAAATTTTGAGAGATGAGTAGTATTGGCTCTGCTTTAGATTAAAGCATGATGGCCCCTCAGATTATCCTATTAAAGGATATCAAACTAATAGTTTTCAAGCGTAGGGTTATATATTATTGGTACCGATACAAGTCACATGTATTGTGCTTCTTATAAATCCCTTACATGTGTCACGATAATACTCAGGCTAGGTTGCTTGAGAATTTGATACCCAGACTCTTGATCTCATGTATGACAATGTATTTTTCGCTTTCCCATGTATATGAACGTTAGATCTTCAATGCTTTCACTATAAATACGCTCCCTCCCCTCACAATTATTCTTCTTCAAAAAAATTATAGAGAGAGAGAGCTCTACTACCCTTAATTTCTATTGAGAAAAACTTCTCACCACCGCGACAACCACCTCCAAGATAACTACTTTTTATGAGAACCAAGTTCAATGCCCTTGATTGGTTTTTGATAACTACTAGGGCCGACAAGCGAAAAGCTTTAGAATAATATTTATTTTTTATTTGAAGTCCCTATTTTGTTTTTTTAAACTGTTCTGTATTAAAAGTCCATGTCTTGTCAGTGAAAATTTAATATATATACCATTTCTTTTGTTCTCTTTTTGTACTTTTGAATTTAGGCCTTGATGCGAAGGGAAACCCCAAATACCTTGTATTATAGGATTACTTATTATTGACCGACTAATGTTGGAATATCTCGAATATAAAAAATAAAAGTTGTTAATTGTTGACCATTTAACGTTGGAAGATCCATCTGATCTAAAATATAAATATTATTAATTGTTGACCAACTAATGTTGGAAGATCCCTCAGATCTGAAACAAAATTGATTGTTGACCAAATAATGTTGAAAGATCCCTCAGATCCAAAATAAAATTTGTTAATTGTTGACCAACTAATGTTGAAAGATCATTGAGATCTAAATAATAATTGTTGATTGTTGACCAACTAATGTTAAAATATCCATCAGATCCGAAAAAATAACAATTGTCTACGAATCCTGTAAAAAACTATAAGAAGGAAAAAGACTTCTATTTACGAGTCGGATCTATATGTACCTCGTTAAAATCTCCATGTGCTACTATGGTAGAAAATAGTATGCCACCAACCATTACATAAATTAAAATAAAAAACGGTATAACTTGTTTATATTTACTCTAAATACAATTTTAGGTGCTCAATGTCCATGAGTGCCGTAGTGGTTTCCCTTATTGATCTCTCAACCAATATGTTTTGGACTTCACTTTTTCAATTATCGCATATGGGCCCTCCCAGTTTGTTCTTAATTTTCTAAGTCATTTTTCCTTGGTATGTAAGAAATTTTTTCTTAAAACTAATTTAAACTCTCTTCGTCTGACTCTAGATGTGTATCTACTTCTCATCAACATTTGAATATGTTAAGAGTTTAGATATGCTCATATTTGTTTTCATCAATTAAATCAACTTCGGCTCACCTTCCTTTTTTGTTTTTTTCTTCAGATTAATTCTCAACATTGTATGAAAGTAGTGTTTTTTTGGATAGTGTCACAACATCCATCATATAAACTAGTGCAAAAGGTGACTCTTGGGTTGTAGTTCGAGGTGTGGTTCGGTAAGCCCATAATTCTTCTTGGAGATAGTTTGGACACTTTCCCACTGCACTCTCCAAAATATTTTTGAGGCCTTAGAGGATATTTATGTTTGTAAATTCTACTTTCCCATTGGCTCGTGGGTGAAAAAAATACTAAGAAATACTATTGTATAACTCGGGAAGACTAAAAAGCTTTCATGTCATTGTTATCAAATTGTGGACCATTATCCATTATCAATGTTCTCGGAATACCGAAACGACATCATATATTAGACACAATAAATTTGATCATATCCTTTTCCTTTTTCCTAAACAACATTTCGATTTTTACCCACTGTGAAAAGTAATCCACTGCAACTATAATGGTCTGCCGTTAACTGGGCGTCATTGGTAATGGTCCGACCAAATCTATACCCCATCGGTCGTAAACTAGTACCTTAGAGATAGATTCGAGTGGTACCACAAGCATATGAATGGTATTGAAAAATCACTGGCAAGTCTCACATATTCTAACCAACTCTTTAGCTTTGGCCATAACCGAAGGCTAATAATACACTGCCACTAAAACCCTTTATTGTTAACATTTTATACCAATAATGTGCAGACCATTCCCCATCATGCAGATTGATACTATCATTTGTGATTCGTTCTCTCTGAGGTAACAATGCTAGCGTCTACTTAGTAATTTCTTGTACAAGATATTCCTGAGGACTGTAACTTATGTGCTTTAAACCATAATTTATTGACCATTACTTTATCAACCGGTAAAACATTATTAATAAAAATATGTTTAATGCCATGCCTCCAATCTTTGTCGTTACTTGTTTCGTTTGAATTCAGATGTTGCTCATGATTTAGTGACTCAAAAAATTTACACAACTCAATAAACTTTCCCCTGGCCTTTGGTTTCTCACCATCATAACAATCCTTCGGCCAGGTTTTGGATTCAAATATTCCAAAGATACATAAAAAAGATTCAGTTGGTTTGTATGATCATCAACATATCTTCGTGCTTCGAGACCATCAAAACCGCATTCCTTCCCATTGAATTCTACTGCTGAGCTCCAAATTTGTTTTGGCAAAGGTCGTTAAGTTCCCATCTTCAATTAACACTTGATTTTTTTCTTAAAGTTATGCAGTCATTTTTTTCGTGAATGGGACAAGGGTTCCAAAAATGTACGCGACTTCGAGCATTTTCAAAAATTGTTGCCACACACTCAGTCAACTTTGTATAATGAGTAGGTTGGACCCATTTATTCAACATCATCCTTGCCGTCTGCTGGAAATTACCACCTGCTGATTTAGTTTTGTTCTCGCTGATGATTGACTTAAAACCCTTGGTCGAGATGTAGTTATGGAATGAAATGTTTGGATCAGCTGTGGTGGGGGCCGATAAACCGGAATGGGTGACTGTTAATAGATGACCATGAGTGATTGTAAATTTACTGCCCTTGTTGAGGCATAGAGTTAAGCTCCACCACTTGGGTCTCTTCCATGATTATTTGTTTCTCGACGTGTGCTAATAAAGCGTCGAAGTTTTTTTTTCTTAGTTACATTGTCCCTTACAATTCTGGGGAGAAGCCCTTGTATATACACAACATAAGTGACCAACTTCTCATAATCGTCCGTATCAGTTTTTGTTTGAACAAAACGCCTGGTACACTCCCTAAGGCTCTCTCTAACCATTTTTCAGCAGTTAATGATTTTCTAAACCCTTAGAACTTTTTTCTTCCTATAAATTATTGTATAAATAAAGTCCAGAACATGTCAAAGGTTTTAATATATCCATAAGCTAACCGATTATACCAGTTTGAGGCTCAATCCTTTAAGGTTTGAGAGAAAGTACAACACAAGAGCTTGTCATCATCCTCAAAGTTTATCATGAAAATTTTAAAATTTTCAATATGGTTATCCCGATCTTGGCTACCATCAAACCTTTCCAACCTCGAAATATCAAAAAATGATTTGGCATGCACCCTGCTAAAATATCCGCACACAAAGGATATGCCCTTTAATTATGACATGATTTCTACCGGTTACCCTTGGACCTTCATTCATCATCATATAAAGATACATCACAGAAATGATTTAAAAATTGATTACTTAATATGTAACCAAAACTTGGATGCCCAATGGAAATTGAACGTCGGCTGCTACTTGCGGTTATTATATTATGCCTATAGTTATCGTCTTATCCTTACCATAAAACGTTGACGTTTGTTTATTTGTGTTATCATGTATCTTCCTCGGATCCTTCACCTAATGAGACATCTACTGATAGTCTGTAGAACTGTCCAAACTCTATCTCTTAGAATTCCTCTTATGAATATGAATTCTTTCTGGGGAAGAAGATTCATCCGAGTCGTAAAGGGAAAAATCATTAGAAAGAACCATAACGGGGCCTTGTTTTTCAAATTTATTTTCTATATTGTTCTATGTTTATTATTACCTTCACACCACTTTATGGATATTCCCAAAATATATGTATGAATAATCTTATATATTTATTTAAAGTTATAATTTTAAAAAAAATCAACTATATTTCTCAAAACAATTGTTTTCGTGTATGAAAACAATAGTATACTTTTATATGAAAGTTTTGTGAAGATTATAACCTTTTTTTTAAATTACCAAAAATATATAAGATGGAAAACATACATTTTTAGAATATAAAATCCAATTATGTATCATATTCAATGTTGTAATATCTAAAACACTGTCCAAAGAAGATTCAAAAGACTGATGAATAGATTTTTGTGGGGCTCTAAGGAAATAACTAAAACACTAATTTGTATTAACTAGAATTCTGTATGTAAATCTTAAAAATAAGGTGGTATAAATTACAAGAAACTCACTGATTTATAAACCACATTCTCTTTTAAGTTATGCATCCTTTACAAATCAACCCAAAGACCAAAGGTTCTAAAATTTAGAGGAGATTAATCTCCATTAGAAATATTACTGAGCCCTATAATCATTGGAACTTAGGTAATGGAAATATTGATTTTTAGCTAGATAAATAACTTGACAACAAGCCTTTAATTAGCATATCTGATGAAGAAAACAATAAATGGTTACTATTGACAAAGTGAATAGTTTTTGGATGGATAATAATAGAGTTTATAGAAATTATGTTCAACTGTAACTCACACTAAAATCAATAACAGTGACAAATATGATCATATTCTTTAGTCACTTGACAACTCTGGAAAATTAAATATTAAGGCTACTTGGAACCAACCAAAGGCTTTGTCTCAATTTGTTTTGCAAAGATTTAGAACCCAATCACCCTTACCAAGTACTTTTTTCTTTTGTGGAAAGTTTTGAAGGGTTAGATTCCAGTGGATACGAACCTTAAAAAAAGTTTAATCTGGCCTTGAAATGTCAGTTCTGCAAGGACATTGACTCTACCTCTCATTTGTTTGTAAACTATCCAACAATATGGCCTATTTGGAATCATTTTGTTGTCTTTTTAAACACCTCTATTGGCAATAGTATAACCATCCACCACATAATTAGATGCTGGTTTTGGTCCACTAGCAAAACTATTCATATCAGAATTATATTGTCCACAATTATTTGCTGAACTATATGGTATTATAGGAACAAAATTAAACATGTCGATTTTTTTTCACTCATAAAGTTATTCTAGATAAAATATATTATATTCTCTCCAATCTAGATACCTCCAATATTCTTAACAAAAACAAATCTGGCATGATGATTATAAATTTGCTAAGAAACTCGGTTGTTTCTCATATTCAAACTCTAGTAAAGAATATGTTATTAAATGGATACCTCTTAAAGTCAATAGTATTAATTGAACACTGATGGTTTTTCCTTCCTAAATGGAGGATCTAGTGGTGTGGGTATCATACGAGACCCTAATATAAATACCCTCATAGCATATGGCAAACTTTATGGCAATCAATCCCCGTTGATTGTTGAATGTAGGGCTATTCTTGATGACTTGCTTGTATATAATCAAAATTGTTTAAAAATGTAGACATAGAATCTGATTCATTGATATATTATCTAAAAGAGTTGGTCTTTGGTTTTTAAATCCTATATTAAAATACTGCATAAACTTAATATTCTCAACAATGACTATCAAATATCATTGATAAGTTTATTTGTATCATAACCATCAGTTTACTTATTTTATTTTATAATTTAGAAGGACAAAACTATTTATTGATGATTAAAAAATATTTACAAGAAATGAAGGCCCTAGTAGAACATGTTATACTTTATTTGAAATTACATCAAATTAATATAACAAATCACAGGAAAAAAAAATCATTTTTAGATTTACCTAAGAATAAACAAGAATAAGATAACTCACGGGTTTGCCTGCAATTATCCATTTACTATTATTGTTTATTTTCATTCTTGAGCGATTCTATCGATGAACTTGAGAAACCTACAGAACGATTTAGTAAAGAAAGGTTTTATTTTTCTTCCAAACCCTGAAGGAATTGATAGAATTTTTTTTTACGATTTATCATGATAAAATGCCTAAACCTAGCTCCTAATTTATAGTCTTTATAATGGAAAACCAACATTGTAAAGCCATCCTATAAAACTTCCTTGTGTCCGGAGATCATAACCTGATAAATTGATAATTTAATTTATTCCCTGATTTATTAGTCCACGCTTAAGTGTTGAGATTTTGGCCCTCTTCATCACAGTTCCCAAATTCAACCCGGTTACCATACTTGAGCCCATAACGCCTTTATACACATGGGTCTAATCTAGTTAATTAAATAATTATCTCGATTACTTTTAATTTGGACTTCCTTAAGACAATGACCAAATATGTTTATTTAGCATGTCGGTCCAAATTATTATCGGTCCACAAGTATATTAAATAAATATATTACAATAATCTCCTACTTGGACCGCCACATGTTACACAAGAATACATATTCAACTTTAATAAGATCCCTGTATTCATTGTCAATGGGCAAACAGTACAACCCCGTACATGATTGAAAATGATAAAGGACTAAAGACCACTTTATGTGAATGATAACCATTATCAATTAATGATTTTGGTCAATTATGAAATGTGGCCTAAGAGTAATATAGCTTTTAATCGTACATATCCACTCTTAAATGGTTCATGTCTTTGAAGATCCAATACAATAAAAATATCAATAAATGTTTTCAAGCATATATATATATATATATATTGCAATAAACATTAATGTGCACAATACTGCGAAATATAACATCAGATCCTATTATTAACTCTCCCGCTGAAACTAACAATCCTCTAAATCAACTATACTCATACTAATGGTGTGTCCATGGAAAACCTTAGGCAAAACCGCCTTTGTCAGAGGATCTACTGTCATGGAGTATGTGCTGATGTGCTTTATATTTATCTTACCCATATGAACTATTATTTTAACAGAATAACTTTATATTAGCGTGTTTGGACCTAGAAAAATTCGTCTTACTGTTAGAGTATAATATTGCGGAACCGCAACCATAATTACCGGTTTGATGCCTCAAAGCACACAACAAATTCTTTCACTATGGTGGACGATGCAATAAGTATTTACTATACACTGTCCCAAGATATTGCACCTCCAGCTAATGAGAATATGTTTCCTGAAGTGTTTTTTAGTGTGTCCTGACATCCATAAAATCTAAGTCGGAATACCCAACGATCTTTAGTTTATCCGACTTTTGATATGTCAATATATGCCTCTTTGTCCCTTATAGATCTTGAAGTACCCTTTAAACTGGCTTCCAGTGATCCGTGCCTGCTTTACTAACATACCTTCCCAACATATTTACAGTAAATGAAATATCTGGCTAGTACAAACTTAAGCATACATTAAAATCCCAACTAACGGAGCATAAGAGATGTACTCTCAACCTCAAGTTTTATCTTAGGACATTGACCTAGACTAATTTTGTCAGCCTTTGCTAAGTGGTACTTAAGGGTTTGCAATATGTTAATCCGTAACATTATAACAAACTTTCAATGTATGCCTTTTGTGATAATCCAAGAATACCACAGGAGCGATCCCGATGTAACTGGATTCCTAATATAAAACTAGCATGTCCTAGATATTTCATATCAAACTTCTCTGATGGAAATATTTTATAATGTTTAATAATTCCTTATCGTTTAAGGAAAATAATATGTCATCCATATAAAATATAAGAAATTTGAAACTAATCCTACCAAAATTATGATACACATAATCCTCAACCGAGTTGATCTCATTCATAATTGACTATCAAATCAAGGAATTTGTAGTACCATTGATGAGATGCCTGTTTGAGCCCATATATAGATTTTTAAGTCCGCAAACCAGATCATTTGATTTTCGTTCTACAAACTGTTATGGTTGCACCATATAGATTGTTTCCTCAACATCAGCGTTGAGAAAAACAATCTTAACCTCCATCTGATGGAGCTCAATGTCAATATGTGCAACTAATGTCATGATTGTTCTAAAGGAATCCTTCATCGATACTAGAGTGAACGTTTCTTTAAAATCAATCCATTCATGCTGAGTATAACCTTTCGGTACGCGACACGATTTATGTATTTTCAAATTACTAGAGAATTGCATTTCATTTTGTAAACCCACTTACAAACAATTTCTCTTTTCCCTTCACGTAATGGGATAAGATCTCATACTGCATTGTCTTATATTGATTTATACTCTTCTTAAAAAGCGTCAATCTACTCTCGAGAGTCAGAGCTTACCATTGCTGATAAGTGCATTTCATATAACTTATTACGCTTCCATTATTCTTAAAATCGTCACCGGATCTCAAGTATTCGTTGAGTTTTAACGTGTTTTTCTAGTATTCTTAAAGACGCTTGTGCCGCGGGTAAATTGTGATAATATTAATAAATTTGGGATTGAAATTGAAGAAACTAGAAAATTAATGTACTTAAGGAAATTTTGGAACAGTTGAAAAGAAAAGAAAATATATTAATGCTTAAAATATATTATGACGAGTGATTTTCCAAATATATATATTAATGTTTGAAAAAATATATTAATGTTGAATAGAAAAAAGGAAAATATATTTTCAGAGATATTGTTTAAAATATTAAATTAAAAAAAAAATTAAAACAAAGCATAAAAGAAAATTAATGTTGAATTAAGAAACAAATATTAGACGCGAAGATTTTGTTTAGATATATTGTTTAAAATATTATTTTATTTAGCAAAAATATTTCATAATTCGTTTTTGATTTTTTTAGGGTTTCAACAGAATATATATAAAGAGACGTAAAGGAGAAAGAAGAGTGGGTGCTATTTTGGTTTTACAGTCGCTTTTGTGAGAACAGAGTGCCGAGAAGAGTGGGTGCTATTTTTAGTTTTACGACCGCTTTGATTATCTTTGTTTCGGTCAGAATAAAAGAATAAAGAGATCAAAAGGTAATTAAAGGACATAAAAGGCAATTGATTTCTTTGCTTTGGTTTCGGAGAAACAGAAACGAAAAGGAGATTGGCTACTGTCACCAATTACCTTTGCTTTACGGCAGTGACAAAACGGAGATAGAAAAAAACCATTGGCGCGAGACAGAAAAAAGACAAGTGGCCGACTGACTCGATTTACAGCCGTTTTGGGTTTTCATTTAGAAGGATTGCCAATTTGGGTTTTCTTTCGGCAGCGGAAACATATAACCAGTCGGCAGGAGGCAGGTTGTTTTTCGAGAGGCAGCAGGTGACAGCTACTGCCGTTTTCGATCGGCAGCAGCTACTAGACGGAGATCAAAACGCGGCGACGGCTACAGTGGTTTTCCGATCGGTGTTTCTGTCAGGCGATACATACGACAGTTGTTCGGTTTAACTTTCTCTAAACTTTTATTCGTTATTTACATTTTTCCAATAGAATTATGTTAAATTTTGCACCCATGATGATGATTTGGTCAATTATGAACTAATCGTTGTCATGGAACCTTATCAAATTTGTTTGAATAATATTTAGGGTTTATTGCTTAATTGATTTGTGAGATATGTTTATCGGTTACCTAGTATGGTTGTGTTTATCGTTAGATGCGTCGCGAACATCTAGTTTGCTAATCTTTAATGAATGCGAAAGTAGATTTAAGGGTTTAGAACTTGCCATGCTATCATAGGTTCTTGAATGATTTGTATTGTGATTGTTCATGATTCGTAATAGGTCATTAACCATATCATATTATCCTATGTAATCGAAATAGGTAAATTGTGCTTAAAACCAATTGTACCTCAATTCATATAGACATATAGGATTATCATGCAAGCGGTGTCTGTTTAACTGCTATCTCTTTTGTGGTTGTTTAAGTGGTTTGGTTTACGTGTAGTGAAAGGTAGCGTTTTCTGATTTTGTTTTATCTGATTAGTAATCGTAGTTATCTTACATATTGATTAAGTATATTAATAATCTAAGTAAAATAAACAATGAAGTTAGGGTTCCATGTTTTCTCTCGCATAAGTAAAACTCGTTAGATAATTTCGTTAGTTGATTTGTTTAGTTACATTCATACTTTATTACTCGTTCAAGCATTAGTTTAATAATCATACGTTGTTGCATAAGTGAATTCGTGTCTTATACACCTAGTCTTCGTGGGAACGATCTTTCTTACTTATTACTTGCTACTATTTGACCGCGTATACTTGCATGAGAAAAGGACTAACAAGTTTTTGGCGCCATTGCCGGGGATTCGGTGTTATTTGACAGTTTTATTGCTTATCAGCAGGAGTCGTTATAACACTACTGACTTGATTCAGTTACTTTCTTTTTGTGTGTTTTCTTGTGCTTCAGGTATTTGAGCGTGTATGCAAACACGGTCTCAAACTAGAGCACTAGTACAAAAGGAGCTTGAAACACAGCAAGAAATGAAGTTAATATTCGCAGATTCTGATACCAATTCTACAATGGGAGATCCAGCTCCAAAAGCACTCATGGAATACTCTTAACCAAAGATCATGGATATTCAGTCTAGCATTGTCAGACCCAATATCGCTGCGAATAATTTTGAAATTAAACCTAGCACTATTCAGATGATGCAGAATTCTTGTCAGTTTGGAGGAGCTTCATCTGAGGATCCTAATATGCACATTATGACCTTCCTTGAAATCTGTGATACCTTCAAGTTCAATGTTGTTTCAGATGATGCCATAAGACTGAGACTCTTCCCATTTTCTCTGAGGGACAAAGCTAAGAGCTGGTTACACTCTTTACCAGCAGGCTCGATCTCTACTTGGGATATACTAGCACATTAAGTTCTCTCAAAATTCTTTCCTATAGCAAGAATAGCCGCCTTGAGGAATGCTATTACTCAATTTTCTTAGTCATATGGTGAATCTTTAAGTGAAGCTTGGGAGCGTTACAAGGAGATGCTCAGAAAATGTCCTCATCATGGGATGCCTGATTGGTTAGTAATAAATTGCTTCTACAATGGGTTGGGTGCGCAAACAAGGCCCATGGTCGATGCTGCATCTGGGGGAGCCTTATTAACGAAAAGCTATGAGGAGGCTCATGAGCTCCTTGAGATGATGGCTGCTAATGAATTCCAGAACCCTTCTCAGAGACAATCACAACATAAAGTAGCTGGTATTCTTAACGTAGACATTTCCACTGCTTTAGCAGCTCAGCTTGAAGCTCTAAACATGAAGGTAGATTCTTTGACTAAACTAGGGATACATCAAGTAGCTAGCGTGTGCGAGATTTGTGCTGGAGATCATGACACTCAACAATGCCCAATCTCTACTGAGTCAGTGCAATTTGTGAGTAACTTTCAGAGGCAGAATCAACAACCAATCTCAAACAACTATCAACCAAGCAACAGAAATCATCCGAACTTCAGTTGGAGCAATAATCAACAAGGTAATCAGCATTATGGTGCTAAGCCATATGCTCCTCCTAGATTTCAGCAACAAGGTCAACAACATCAATCTCAACAGTATGCACCAAGACAACCTCAGAATCAATATCCTGGCTCTTCTCAACATTCTGTGAGAGACTCTGAATTTGAAGAGATGAAGTTAATGATTAAAAGTCTGATAGTATCTCACAAGACCTTGGAAAATCAGATTGGGCAGATGGCCAGTAACATGATTGTTAGACCTCAGGGAGTTATTCCTAGCGACACGGAATATAATCCAGGTAAACAGGACGGAAAGGAGCAATGCCATGCTATCACCTTGCGATTAGGAAAGGTTGTTGAGAACCCCACAGTTGAACAAGAGACGGATTCTTCTCAAAATCAGTCCATATTGAAAAATTCTGCTCAAAATCAGCCCTCATCTGAGGTTAATTCTGGTCAAGATCAGCCACCTAAAAAGCCATCTCAGTCAGTTGTTGAGCCTATGATCTACCCTCCTCCACCTTTTCCGCAAAGGTTGCAGAAACAGAAGCTAGATGCTCAGTTTGGGAGATTTTTGGAGGTGTTCAAGAAGCTACACATCAACATACCTTTTGCTGAAGCATTAGAGCAAATGCCTAGTTATGCCAAGTTCATAAAGGGAATTCTTTCGAAAAAGCTAAAGCTTGGTGATTTTGAGACAGTGGCGCTCACTGAGGAATGCAGTGTGATATTACAACAAAAATTGCCTCCCAAACTCAAAGATCCAGGAAGCTTCACCATTCCTTGTTCAATCGGCAATTTAACTTTCAGCAAATGTTTATGTGATTTGGGAGCGAGCATCAATCTGATGCCCCTATCTGTGTTTGAGAAACTTGGCCTACTTGAGCCAAAACCGACTAATATCTCTTTGCAACTGGCTGATCGTTCTATCACATATCCTCGTGGGATCGTAGAAGATGTCTTAGTAAAGGTAGACAAGCTCATCTTTCCTGCTGACTTCGTTATCTTGGATTTCGAAGATGACAAAAACATCCCCATAATCATGGGAAGACCATTCTTGGCTACGGGCAAAAATCTGATTGATGTACAAAAATGGGAGCTCACTATGAGAGTGCAAGATCAGAATGTCACTTTCAACGTTTTCAAGGCTATGAAATCTCCAACAGAGGATGAAGAATGTTTCAGGTTGGATATGATCGATTCTTTACACAGAAATGAGGTGGATCGGTATGCGAGTTCAGATGTTCTACGCAGAGTTATACATGGTGAATATGACTTCAAAGATGAAGAGATATACGAATGTGTTCAACTACTACAGGCAGCCCCGTATCAAAAGAGGCTCAATATTCCAGATGAGTCGCTCGGACTGGGTGATCTTAAGGATTCTCAGGAAAAGCTTAAACCTTCGCTAGAAGAAGCTCCTAAACTTGAACTCAAACCACTACCAGATCATCTCAGGTATGCTTACTTAGGAGAATCATCTACATTACCTGTTATTATTGCATCTAACCTTTCAGGTAGTGAGGAAGAAAAGTTATTGAGAGTCTTGAGGAAGTTCAAAATCAGCCATTAGTTGGACCATAGCAAATATCAAGGGAATCAGTCCCTCTTACTGCATGCACAAGATTCGGCTCGAAGAAGGGAGCAAACCATCTATTGAGCATCAGGGGAGGCTAAATCCTATCATGAAAGAGGCGGTGAAGAAAGAAATTCTGAAATAGCTAGATGCAGGCATTATCTATCCTATCTCAGACAGTCAGTGGGTAAGCCCGATGCAATGTGTACCAAAGAAGGGAGGAATGACAGTAGTAACAAATGAAAAGAATGAACTCATCCCCACTCGGACAGTCACTGGATGGAGAATTTGCATGGATTATCGTAAATTGAATAAGGCCACTAGAAAAGATCACTTTCCCTTGCCATTTATTGATCAGATGTTGGATAGGTTGGCGGGCCATGAATATTACTGTATGCTCGATGGATATTCAGGATACAATCAGATTTATATAGCTCCAGAAGATCAGGAGAAGACGACCTTCACATGCCCTTTTGGTACCTTTGCTTTTCGACGTGTCTCGTTTGGACTTTGCAATGCACCCGCTACTTTTCAAAGGTGTATGATGGCTATTTTCTCTGAAATGGTTGGTGATATCATGGAGGTGTTCATGGACGATTTCACGGTCTTTGGGAAATCATACGGTGACTATCTATTTAATCTGGGTAGATTACTTGGAGAGATGTGTGAAAACAAACCTCATTCTTAATTGGGAAAAATATCACTTCATGGTTCAAGAAGGTATCACCCTTGGACACAAGGTGTCTATGAGGGGTTTAGAAGTAGACAAGGCCAAGCTTGAAACGATCAAAAAGCTTTCTCCTCCTATCTCAGTAAAAGGAATTCTTAGTTTTCTTGGTCATGCTGGATTTTATAGACGTTTTATTCAGGACTTCTCAAAGATCACCAAACCACTTTGTACTCTACGGGAAAAGGAAGTTCCCTTTCGATTTACTGAAGAGTGTTTTGTTGCTTTTGATCTCTTGAAGAAAAAGTTGACTTCAGCCCCTATCATCACTGCGCCTAACTAGGAAGAGCCATTTGAGATGATGTGTGATGCTAGTGATTTTGCTGTGGGAGTCGTTCTTGGTCAAAGGAAGCTGAAGGTGTTTCACGTGGTTCACTATGCTAGTAAAACCCTCAATCATGCACAACGAAACTACACAGTTACTAAAAAAGAGCTTTTGTCTGTTGTCTATGGTTTTGAGAAGTTCAGATCCTACTTGCTTGGTGCTAAGGTCACGGTTTTCACGGATCATTCGGCTATCAAGTACCCGCTATCTAAAAAGGATGCAAAGCCTCGCTTAATTCGATGGGTACTCTTGCTTCAGGAATTCGAGTTGGAAATTAAAGACAGAAAGGGGACTGAAAACCAGGTAGCTGACCATCTCTCACATCTCGAGAAACATGAGAAAGACAAGGGAGATGGAATTCTTATCAACAAATGTTTCCCAGATGAGCAGCTGTTCTTGATTCAAGGAGAAGTACCATGGTTTGCTGATTTTGTTAACTATCTGGTCAGCAATGTGATTCCTTCAGATTTTACTTGGGCTCAACGGAAGAAATTCTTGCATGACGTGAAATGGTATCTTTGGGATGAACCATTCTTGTTTAAACAGTGTGCTGATAAGATGATCCGACGTTTCATTCTTTACAGTGAGATTGAGAAAGTTTTACATGATTGTCACTCTACGGTTTATGGAGGACATTATGTTAGGGATAAGACAGCTGCTCGAGTTCTTCAAGCAGGTTTCTACTGGCCTACCTTGTTTAAGGATGCTCATCTGTACGTTCGTAGATGCGATCGATGCCAAAGGGTTGGTAATATTTCTAGGCGAAATGAGATGCCCCTTAATATGCTTCTTGAGGTTGAGGTATTTGATGTATGGGGAATAGAATTCATGGGACCATTTGTGTCCTCCTGCAATAATTTATACATACTCTTAGGTGTGGATTACGTATCTAAGTGGGTCGAGGTGAAAGCTGTCCCAACTAATGATGCTAAGGTAGTGCTCAATTTCCTTCGTAAGCAAATATTCACTCGCTTCGGAACTCCTCGTGCTATAATCAGTGATGAAGGGACTCACTTTTGCAATCGTCAGTTCACAGCATTGTTGGCTAAATATGGTGTTTCTCATCGTGTTGCTACCGCTTACCACCCTCAAACTAATGGTCAAGCTGAAGTCTCGAATCGAGAAATCAAGCGAATCTTGGAAAAAGTGGTGAATCCTTCAAGGAAAGATTGGTCTCTGAAGTTAGATGAAGCAGTATAGGCATACCGAACGGCTTACAAAACTCCACTTGGGATGTTACCATTTCAGTTAGTATATGGTAAGGCTTGTCATCTTCTAGCAGAACTCAAGCATAAGGCATTCTGGGCTTTAAAGAAGTTGAATTTCGATATTCAAGCAGCTGGTGAGAAGCGTGTGCTTCAATTGAATGAACTTGACGAGTTTCGGTCTCAAGCCTATGAGAAATCGAAGATGTATAAGGAAAAAGTCAAGAAATGGCATGATATGAAGCTTCTACATAAAGCTTTTAAGCCGGGTCAAATGGTTCTTCTTTTCAACTCTCGTCTAAAGCTTTTCCCATTGAAGCTCAAGTCAAGATGGTCTGGACCTTTTAAAGTCAAGACAGTATATCCACATGGAGCAGTTGAAATCTATGAGGAATCGCCAGATAAAGCATTCAAAGTCAATGGTCAACGACTCAAGCATTACTATGGAAATATAGAGAACCGTGAGGCATTCAGCATCAACCTCGACACTATATGATTCCGAGTGGTATCGTCGAGTTATCGACATTAAAAAAGCGCTTCGTGGGAGGCAACCCACTGGGAAACAATGATCAACACTGCTGGACGAATAGGGGAGTGTTTCTTTTATCTTTTAATTTCTTGTAGTTGCATTCATCATAGTAGTTATTCTTGTTAGTCATGCTTATTTGCATATTCATGCCATGATTATATAGACTGTGTTTAGGATCGACTTAGTCTATTAGCATAGCATTTTTTTCATGCATTTCACGTCTTTGATCTTTTCAGTTGCTGTTTCTACTTAAGTAGCCGATGATGAAAATTGTTTGGAATGACAGTAGGAATAAAATCTAATTAGGTTGCTTGTCAGTTAGCTTGCTTGATGTAGAAGCACAATTAATACATGTAGACTCATCGATTGTTTTTATGCTAGTTACAGACACACTTGAGTATTGTTATACATAATCCTTGGTTAGGTTCAGAATTACACCTTAATCCTTTATTAGCTCATAGATTGCAAAAAGATAAGTTTGGGGGAGTTGAAAGATAAATATGCGTATTATTCAGTTAGGCGTCAAAGGCTAGTAGCCGCTCGTCGACGTACGTCCTCTCACTGGGGGCTGCGTATCGCGAGTAGTCTAAGGGTGGAATGAGATGGAGCGAAACGCACTCATTCCTAATCTTATTGCTTAAAAAAAAGAGAAAAAAGGTAAAAATTGGCTAGGATGAGTTCTTTGGTACTCGAGTCATTAAGTTCTAGGGGACTTTGTGCCTAGTGACCTAAGACTTTTCCGGTCTGGGATCCGCTAACCTAAAGCTCGCTACATGGGAACCATTGTATAAGTCTTTCAGGGACCTCGTCTATTGCACGGTCAAATAAGCTTTGTGTGTCTGTATATAGAGTAAAGCATAATAAATCTTTGACAACCCCAAGGAAATATGGATGTGCAACTTGACTATGAAGAATCTAGGTTGTATTTCGTTTCTAATCTTGTGATTATTATGATGAGAACAAGTAAGCTCCATTATTTTGTACTAAGAACATGTCGATTGAGTTTGAGCACACACACACGCTTCTTCACTTGTACTGCTAACATTTGAGTACCTAGTTATTTCGCATTCCGAGGTCATTACATTCGTTGAGGCATTTATGCTGAATTAGTTACGGTTACTCGTTCGGGATCATTGCGTTCTTGCATTCATTTAAATTCACTTGGATTCATGCATCAATTGTTAAACCTGTTTTGCATTGCTTGAGGACAAGCAACAGTTTAAGTTTGAGGGTTTGATAAGTGCATCTCATATCACTTATTTCGGTTCCATTATTCTTAAAATCGTCACCGGTTCTCAAGTATTCGTTGAGTTTTAACGTGTTTTTCCAATATTCTTAAAGGCGCTTGTGCCGCGGGTAAATTGTGATAATATTAATAAATTTGGGGTTGAAATTGAAGAAACTGGAAAATTAATGTACTTAGGGAAATTTTAGAACAGTTGAAAAGAAAAGAAAATATATTAATGCTAAAAATATATAATGACGAGTGATTTTCTAAAAATATATATTAATGCTTGAAAAAATATATTAATGTTGAAAAAAAAAGGAAAATATATTTTCTGAGATATTGTTTAAAATATTAAATTAAGAAAAAAATATTAAAACGAAGCATAAAAAGAAATTAATGTTGAATTAAGAAAAAAATATTAAACGCGAAGATTTTATTTAGCTATATTGTTTAAAATATTGTTTTATTGAGAAAAATATTTCATAATTCGTTTTTGATTTTTTTAGGGTTTCGGCAGAATATATATATGTAAAGAGCCGTAAAGGAAAAAGAAGAGTGGGTGCTATTTTGGTTTTACAGCCGCTTTTGTGAGAACAGAGTGTCGAGAAGAGTGGGTTCTATTTTTGGTTTTACGACCGCTTTGATTATCTTTGTTTCGGTCAGAATAAAAAAATAAGGAGATAAAAAGGCAATTAAAGGACATAAAAGGCAATTGATTTCTTTGCTTTGGTTCTGGAGAAACATAAACGAAAAAGAGATTGGCTACTGTCACTAATTACCTTTGGTTTACGGCAGCGACAAAACGGAGACGGAAAAAAGACAATTGGCGAGAGACAGAAAAAAGACAAGTGGCCGACTGACTCGGTTTACAGCCATTTTGGGTTTTCATTCAGAAGGATTGTCGATCTGGGTTTTCTTTCGGCAGCGGCAAGATATAACCAGTCGGCAAGAGACAGGCTGTTTTTTGCGAGGCAGCAGGTGACAGCTATTGCCGTTTTCGATCGGTAGCAGCTACTAGACGGAGATCAAAACGCGGCGACGGCTACAGTGGTTTTCCGATCGGTGTTTCTGTCAGGCGATACTTACGACAGTTGTTCGGTTTAACTTTCTCTAAACTTTTATTCGTTATTGACATTCTTCCTATAGAATTATGTTAACTTTTGCACCCATGATGATGATTTGGTCAATTATGAACTAATCGTTGTCATGGAACCTTAGCGGATTTGTTTGAATAATATTTAGGGTTTATTGCTTAATTGATTTGTGAGATATATTTATCGGTTACCTAGTATGGTTGTGTTTATCGTTAGATGCATAGCGAACATCTAGTTTGTTAATCTTTAATGAATGCGAAAGTAGATTTAAGGGTTTAGAACTTGCCATGCTAGCATAGGTTCTTGAATGATTCGTATTGTTTTTCTTCATGATTCGTAATATGTCATTAACCATATCATATTACCCTATGTAATCGAAATAGGTAACTTGTGCTTAAAACCAATTGTACCTCAATTCATATAGACATATAGGATTGTCATGCAAGCGGTGTCTGTTTAAATGCTATCTCTTTTGTGGTTGTTTAAGTGGTTTGGTTTACGTGTACTGAAAGGTAGCGTATTCTGATTTTGTGTTATCTGATTAGTAATCGTACTAATCTTACATATTAATTAAGTATATTAATACTCTAAGTAAAATAAACAATGAAGTTAGGGTTCCATGTTTTCTCTCGCATAAGTAAAACTCGTTAGATAATTTCGTTAGTTGATTTGTTTAGTTACATTCATACTTTATTACTCGTTCAAGCATTAGTTTAATAATCATACGTTGTTGCATAAGTGAATTCTTGTCTTATACACCTAGTCTTCGTGGGAACGATCTATCTGACTTATTACTTGCTACTATTTGACCGCGTATACTTGCGTGAGAAAAGGAATAACAATAGCCTATTTATAAGATGAGAGATCATCTACAGTTCCAACACATGACTCATCATGCTCCTGAATATATACTTTAAATTCTAGACCCATAGTATATTTTCTTTCTCTAGGACCTTCTTAAGGTTACTATTTCCTCTTGTTGTATTTCTTGAGGAGGTAAAGTTTGATCATTATGAAAAATGTAACTTTTATCTTCTTGTGGAAGATTACCTTGAGGTTCCTTTTGTTCTACATGGACCATATCCATATAATGGTTAGAACCCTCAAATAGATCATTAATGTCAATTTGAGGATTACTTTATTCTAATGGGACCAAAATGATTGGCATTACAACCTAATCTTATGATACATGAGTATCCCCATTAAAATCTTCATGAATCTCTACAAAATATTCCTTAAAATCAACACATATTCCCTTATTCTTCCTGAAACTCAACATCCTCTAGAAAATTAATTATTCCCGTCTCAAATATTGTACCAATTAGAGAATCATAAAACTTAAACCCCCTAGAATGTTCGGAATAACCTATGAAGAAGTATCTAACTATTTTTGGTTTAACTTTATTTTCCTAAAGTTTGTAAGCCCTCGCCTCAGCTGTACAACCCCACATATGCAAATACTTTAAATTAGGTCTACGACCGTTCCAAAGCTCATTTATGATCCTAATAGTAGCCTTAGTGGGTACTAGGTTGAGTATATAAGCGACACATTCAATGGGTTCCCCATAAAGATAATGGCAAATATGAGTGACTTATCATACTTCTAACCATATCTTTTAGTGTCGAGTTATGTCTCTCAGATACACCATTTATGCGAGATGAACCCCAAATTATGTTGAGGGACTATGCCACACTTCTCTAGGTATTTAGCAAAGATCATTGACGTTGATCACCCGACCCGTCATATCTTCCATAGTACTCACTACCACAGTCAGATCTAATGGTCTTAATGCTCTTACCGAGTTATTTTTAAACTTTAGTCTTAAAAGCTTTGAACTTTTTTAGGGCCTCATGCTTTTGTTCTTGACCGGAAAATGACCCAGTCTTTTTCCATATGATTTCAGCCTAGGTCTTGTCCCTTTTGTGTTAGCATATTAACATCAGTTGTTATCTTTTTAAGCTTTTCCTCCCCTTGTTCAGCGTGAGAAATCAACTCATTGATATTACACTTTTCCCGCATTAAGTTATAGGTGGTAGGTTTAGATATTTTTAGAAGGACACTACTGCCTAAACCGAAGGGGTAGTCCAGACATATATCTCACCAAACGTATTATGAACAGTACGGCCAAGTTAATTATGATTTAGTTGTGTGCTAACCCATTTATGGTTTTGGCTTTAAAAATTGACATGAATCAAAAGTTCGACCAAAACGGCCTATGAGTTATAAAACAAGTATAAATACCCCAACCACCTTCATTTAATGGGGTAAAAGAAACTTTACTGCTAGTACACACCTCTTTCATCTCTCTACATTTCACTCCAGTATTAAATTCCTGAAAAAGATAAAAATCTTTCCTAATATATCCTTTGATCAGAAACAACCCACACCAAATTGGCGACCACAGTGGGAGGAAACAGTGCATGATTTCTAGATTCAAAACCTACAATTAACACCAGTTCGGATGGATCCAAATTTACAAAACTCGGATGCCTGATGGAAATTGAATGTAGGCTACTACTTGCGGTTATTCTCTTTTGTCTATAGTTATCGTCTTATCTTTAGCTTAGAACATTGGCGTTCGTTTATTTGTGTTACCATGTATCTTCATCGGATCCCTCACCTAATGAGATGCCTGAGGATAGTCTGTATTACTGTCGAAACTCTGTCTCTTAGAATTTCTCTTATGAAGATGAATTCTTTCTGGGGAAGAAGATTCATCCGAGTCATAAAGGGAAAAATCATTAGACTTCGAAGAACCATAACGAGGCCTTGTTTTTTCAGATTTTATTTTCCATATTGTTGTATTTTTATTATTCGACTTCATACCACTTTATGGATATTCCCCACATATATGTATGAATAATTTTATATATTTATTGAAAGTTATAATTTAAAAAAAAATAAACTATATTTCTCAAAACAATTGTTTTCGTGTATAAAACATAGTATACTTTTATATAAAAGTTTGTGATGATTTTTGTAAGATTACCAAAAATATATAAGATGGAAAACATACATTTTTAGTATATAAAATCCAATTATGTATCATATTCAATGTTGTAAAATCTAAAACACTGTCCAAAGCAGAATCGAAAGACTCATGAATAGATTTTTGTGGGGCTTCAAGGAAATAACTAAAACACTAATTTGTACTAAGTAGAATTCTGTATGTAAATCTTACAAATAAGGTGGTTTAAATTACACGAAACTCACTAATTTATAGACCACCTTCTCTTTTAGGTTATGCATCCTTTACAAATCAACTCAAATACTAAAGGTTCTTTTTACTTAGAGGAGATTAATCTCCACTAGAAATATTATTGAGCCCTATATTCAATGGAACTTAGGTAATGGAAATATTGATTTTTAGCTAGATAAATGACTTGACAACAAGCCTTTAATTAGCATATGTGATGAAGAAAACAATAAATGGTTACTATTGACAAAGTGGATAGTTTTTGGATGGATAATAATAGAGTTTATATAAATTAGGTTTAACTGTAACTCACACTGAAATCAATAAAATCAATAAAATCAGTAAAATTAAAGTTAACAATGACAAATATGATTACATTCTTTAGTCAGTGGACAACTCTGGAAAATTCAATATTAAGGCTACTTGGAACCAACCAAAGGCTTTGTCTCAATTTGTTTTGCAAAGATTTAGAACCCAATCACCCTTACCAAGTACTCTTTTCTTTTGTGAAAAGTTTTGAAGGGTTGGATTCTAGTGGATACAAACGTTAAAAAAAAGTTTAGTCTGGCCTTAAAATGTCAGTTCTGCAAGGACATTGACTCTACCTCTCACTTGTTTGTAAACTGTCAAATAATATGGCCTATTTGGAATCATTTTGTTGTCTTTTTAAACACCTCTATTGGAAATAGTATAACCATCCACCACATAATTAGATGCTGGTTTTGGTCCACTAGCAAAACTATTCATATCAGAATTATATTGTCCACAATTATTTGTTGAACTATATGGTATTATAGGAACAAAATTAAACATGCCAATTTTATTCTCACTCATAAAGTTATTCTAGATAAAATATATTATATTCTCTCTAATCTAGATACCTCCAATATTCTTAACAAAAACAAATCCGGCATGGTGATCATAAATTTGCTAAGAAACTCGGTTGTTTCTCATACTCAAACTCTAGTAAAGAATATGTTATTAAGTGGATACCTCTTAAAGTCAATAGAATTAAATTGAACACTGATGGGTTTTTCCTCCTAAATAGAGGATCTAGTGGTGTGGGTATCATAAGAGACCCTAATGTAAATACCCTCATAGCATATGGTAGACTTTATGGCAATCAATCCTCATTGATTGTTAAATATAGGGCTATTCTTGATGGCTTGCTTGTTTATAATCAAAATTGTTTAAAAATTGTAGACATATAATATGAATCATTGATATGTTGTCTAAAATACTTGTTCTTTGATTTTTAAATCCTATATTAAAATACTGCATAAAATTAAAATTCTCAACAATGACTATCAAATATATTTCTAGAATTCAAATCTAAGCAACTGGTTGGCTTGCTAGGTGGACTTTTAAATGCATAATTAAAAAGAATTTAGCTAACCACCTAATCTCAAACCCCTAAAGGCAATAACATTGCTTGAAACTTTAGATTGCGGTTACTTAATAATAGATGAATAACAATTCAATTTATGCATTTATTTATATAATGGAAATCTGTTTTCTCATATCAAAGATGCTTATTTCACGTTCTTACTTATCAATTATATTTTTCTAGGAAAAACTATATTTTTATACATCATGAAAGAATAGGCCAAATCTATATATATATATAGGTACAAAGATCCCAATTGAGCAGCAAAGCTACATCAAAAAAGAATCTTCCAAAATAATGCAAGCTTAAAGAAATATTCAAAATTAAGGCAATTCATTATACTGTTTCAATTACTATATTATGTTAAGTTATGTACCATCTATTGTAAAATTTATATAAAAGCCAATACAAATTTTGTTGATTGAAAAAAAGAATATACAATCCAATCCAATTGTGGTGTTGTTCAAATAAAATATTAAAAAGTTATTATATTGTAATTAAAATGATGTGCCCGCTATATAGAAAAAAAAATAGTTTATAATTTTAATATTATAATGTATAATTAACATTATGGAAATGTTATTATCTATGATATTTTTTTCGTGTTAAAAGTTTATAAAACAATTCAGCACATGTTCTTATTGTTTAGTTTTTTTATTTAATTTCAAATTTACGTTTTGTTGTCATTTATTTAACAAAACGTTTTTTTACCAAGATACCATTTTTCCTATTTCATCCAACTATATTTTAGAATTTTAAATTAAAATCTGAAAATTCCAAAGTAATTTTAGACTATAAAACAAACAATAACCACATAATGAAAGAAAAAAAAAACAGTGTTAAAGACATGACAAAAAATCTCTAATGTTTTAGATTTATCTCACAATATGTCTTACGTTAGTCTATGTCCTTCACTTGTGGAGTAAATGGGTCTCCATTAATCCAACTCACTTTATAATGCAATAGGATCCACCTAATATTTACTCTTAACCGATGTGGGATTATATAGTTTGTTGAGCTCGTGCATAATCTAAACAAGAACGTTAGCTAGTTTGGTCTCGTTCTCCTCAACAACTGTTGGGTCTAAAGTTTGGCAAAGCATCAACTTGGAAATTTTCTCTCAAGCTAATGACATGATCTAAACTTATCTTTAATAAGTCATAATGCATAGGTTTATTTGTACAGTAACCATCAGTTTACTTTTTTAATTTTATAATTTAGAAGGACAAAAGTTTTTATTGATGATTAGCAAATATTTTCAAGAAGTGAAGCCCCCCTAGTAGAACATGTTATGCTTTATTTGAAATCGCATCAAATTAATATAACAAATCACGGGAAAAAAAATTCTTTTTTAGATTCACCTAAGAATAAACAAGAATAAGATAACTCACGGGTTTGCCTGCAGCTATCCATTTAGTATTATTGTTCATTTTCATTCTTCAACGATTCTATCGATGAACTTGAGAAACCTACAGAACGAGTTAGTAAAGAAAGGGTTTATTTTTCTTCCAAACCCTGAAGGAAGTGGTAGATTTTTGTTTAGGGTTTATCATGATGAAATACGTAAACCTAGCTCCTAATTTATAGTCTTTATAATGTAAACCCAACATTGTAAAGCCCATTCTATAATACTTCCTTGTGTTCAGAGATCATAACCTTATAAATTGATAATTCAATTTATTCTCCGATTTATTAGTTCATGTTTAAGTGTTGAGATTTCAGCCCTCTTCATCAGAGTTCCCAAATTCAACTCGGTTACCATACTTGAGCCCATAACACCTTTACACCCATAGGTCCAATTTAAATTAAATAATTAACTCGATTGCTTTTAATTTGGACTTCCTTAAGACAATGACCGAATATGTTTATTTAGCATGTCGGTCCCAATTATTATCGGCCCATAAGTATAATGAATAAATATATTACAATAATCTCTTACTTGGACCGCCACATGCTACACAAGAATACATATTCAACTTTAATGGGATCCTTGTATTCATTGTCAATGGAAAATAGTACAACCCTTTACATGACTGAAAATAATAAAGGACTAAAGACCACTTTATCGTAATGTGAACAATATGCTGCAACCGTACTTACATTACCATTATCAATTAATTACTTGGGTCAATTATGGAATGTGGCCTAAGAGTAATATGACTTTTAATCATACATATCTACTCTTAAATGGTTCATGCCTTTGGAGATCCAATACAATACACATATCAATAATTGTTTTGAAGTATATATATATTTCCATAAACTTTAATGTGCACAATACTGAAAAATATAACATCAGATCATATTATAAACTCTCTCGTTGAAACTAACAATCCTCTAAATCAACTATACTCATAATAATGGTGTGTCCATGGAAAACCTTAAGCAAACCGCCTTTGTTAGATGATCTACTATCATGGAGTATGTGCTGATGTGCTTTATATTTATCTGACCCATATGAACTATTATTTTAATAGAAAATAACTTTGTGTCTATGTGTTTGGAGCTAGACAAATTTCTATTACTGTTACAATATATCATTGCAGAATTCCTCAACCATAATTACCGGTTTGATGCCTCAAAGCACACAACAAATTATTCCACCATGGTGGACGATGCAATAAGTATTTACTATACACGTTTCCAGGATACTGCACCTCCAACTAATGAGAATATGATTCCCGAAGTGTTTTTTAGTGTGCCTGACATCCATAAAATATAAGTCGGAATACCCAATCATCTCCAGTTGATCCTGATAGTTCTTGGAATATCTAAGATTGATTATCGAATAACGTGTATGGTGGAGTGGTGTCAGGTGAATACGTACAAAGTTTTAGAGAGAGAAAGTAGTCAAAATACCCTTTTCCTAAAAAGGGATCTTTCCTTATATAATACCATTGGTGGGCTCAACTATGTCTTTAAATTATCAGTCGAGCCCCTTAATAATCTTGGCATTTTATGCCCTTACCAGTAGCCCCTAGTTTTGCGGAGAGTCGAGCAAAAACTACTTGACCACTGAACCTTCTGGTCGAGATTTTGTGTTAGTTTCTTTGTCGCCCCCTTAGTACTGATGCTGCGATTTACGCGTTATTTGTCGACCCTTCATTACCGGGTCGGTAGGTTGATCTGCTAAACTTCAAGACTGGCCTGCTAAGGGCCGACCTGTTGGTCTGTTATATTTCGGTACATCAGATGTAACCAGGATTGAACTCAACCTCTTTAGCCCATCTCTTACACGCCTTGGGTCAAACCATTTTTTCCAATGGCCCATTTTATTTACTTACAGAACCGGTTCACTGATTCGCCACGTGTCACTCATCAGTTTCCCCGCGTGTCACTTATCAATTCGTCGCTTGTATTCATAGTTCTCAACTGTTGAGCTGCCTCACGCGTGCATCATAAGTCTAGCTTCCTAGGAATGTTGTAGCCGTCACGATAGGCACGTGTCTCGCGATAACTGGACTATATTTTAACTAGCATTTTGGTTAAGCGACTCTTGATGTTCCCGACGCTCTTTTCGATTGCCCTTCTCTATGGAGTAAACGTTTTCCACACTTACTTGCCTATAAATAGTTATACTTCTCCATTCTCACATTTTATCTGAGTTCTTGAGAGATAAACACTTGCTACTCCTCATTTCCTAGAGAGAAAAAAATCTGATTTTGTTTATGAGAAAACTTTCCTCTCATAAGAAACCTAAGAAGAAAACCAATCCTCCAGAGAAGCCAGTTCTTGGTTTCATCGACTACCTCAGCATTACTGATAGAGCTGAAGAATACCGAGCCGTCGGGTTGATTCACAAAGGTCTTGTATCACCGTTGAGTTCGGAACCTTTGATTTTTCCAAGACCTAGAAATCCAGGCCCATCTACACCCTCTCTTAACGCAAGCCTTTCGACTATCCCAAGAGCTTCTTTGTCAAAAACGCCTGACACTACTACTCGTTCTACTCCTTTAGAAGCCAGAAGAACCGACGCTAAAATTCCTCCTGCTGTTTCAAAGCCTCGGGATACCGTTGACCGACCCAAAACCTTTTTTTGACTATGGGTGATTCTAGCTCTTCATCTACCCTCCCGAATATATCTATAAGACTCCAACTATTGTAGGAGTTCGAACCAACCATAATACCGCGACCACTCCTAAGTGGGTGGTCCAACAGGATGAGAAGAGAAGAAAATATGAAAAAGCTGCTTCTAAAAAGGCTGAGGTCCCAACACATGGTCATACTCAAGTTAATAGCAGCTCAAGTGTTGTTCTCTCGACTCCTTCTTCCAAATGACTGACATCTGCTGATAAGACCTTGCCCAAGAGAGTCCAAAGTACCGAGGCTGAGAAGCTAGCTCTTAAATCTTCCAAAGTATCTGCATCGACAAGGGTTGAAGATAAGCCTACTGAAAAAGCTACTCATAAAATTTCATTCAAGGTGTCCGCATCGACGAGGGTCGAGGACAAAACTGCTGAAAAAAATCACTCGCAAGCCTTCAACCAAGGCTTCTGCGTCAACGAAGGTCGAAGATAGAACGCTGGGAAAACTACTCATAAACCTTCCAACAAGGCATCTGTATCGACGAGGGTCGAAGACAAACTCACCGAGGAACCTATTCCCACGTCTTCAACCATGCCATCTGCTTCGGCAAGAGTTGGGGACAAAAGTGCTGAGCTAGAATTTCCAGCAAATTCAGAAGCTTAAAATACTCCCGCAGCTGGCAAAACTGAAAGAGAGCCTTTACCTCCTAAAGTTGTCGATGTTGTAAAAGGCTACCATATTCGTCTTCCCAATGAACATATTTGTCCCTTTGTAACGGGAAGTACCTATACTATTCTCCTGACGAAGAAATCGGTTTGAAGAAAATCTGGGGGATTCCTGATTGTGTAAATGTTCGCTTTCCGAAGCCTGGTGAGACTCCATTGTCCGTACAAGATTGAGAGATAGTGTTCTTCACGGAGCTCTTCAGCTGGGGTCTACGACTTCCCCTTGATCCCAAAATTGTCAGATACTTTGAGATCCTTGAGATTTTACCGACCCAATTAACTCCTAACGCTTGGTACACTTTAATGTCTACCATTAAGGCTTCTCGATTCGCTGGGATCCCAATCTCCATGAAGGAATACACAGGCATATCTGAGTTGTCAAAGTCTCTGAAGCTGCCCTTCTTCTATTCTTTGCTTGTTAATCCAAAAAAGATAGCGAACAATTTTCTGGAAGCTGATAGATCGTGGAAGTACCGGTTCGTCTTTCTCAGCGGTGTTTGGGAAGACGGCCAACCCTACAGCACGGAAAATCCGAGGCACCTTCCTGTACAAGTGGACTCCTGAAGGTATATACTATTTTTTGTTAAACTGACCGACCTTCTTTCTTAAGCTTGCAAGGAAGATATTCAAGTGTTGAGAAAAGCCCACTTTAAAAAAGCTTCAACGATCTTTGCCAAACTCCGAGCATTTGTCAGGAAGAATTGGGGTCAGTAATTCCGTCGATGCTTTAAGAACACCAATCTCATCAACATCAATCTTTTGTGCTGCTCCAACGATATTTTAAGTATCGAATAATTATGAACTCCTCCTGATGTTGCCGACCTCGTGAGGAGGCTTGAGGCCCTGGACTTTGAAGTGTTTTTGCCCAAAAGAGATCGGGTGCCTAACAAACATGTGAAATCGGAGGAGTTATACAATCTGGAAAACGATCAAGATAATACCGATGGTACTAACGTAGACAAACCTCTTGAAGCACCACCCTCAGAACCAAAAACCACCGTCATTCTCAGTGACCCAGTTGCAAGCGGGGATAAATCTCATGCCGTCGTCAAAGGGGGAGATAAAGAACATGGTGAAAAAAGGAAGAAGAACGCCGCAGCTGATGAGGGAACCCTACCTCAAGCAAGAAATCCAAGGGGAAAAATGTTGCAGAAGAAGTGCATTTTGATCGAGCCGCAGAACAGATCACCATTCCCACCATGTTTGAACAGTTTGGTGGTGCAAAGTTGTCTGCACCCGTCGGAGTTTGTGGAAGAGAAAGAAGATCGGAGGAAATGCATTCTGCCGGTAAAACCAAAGCGTCGGACCACTCGGGCGGTCTTGCTATGTTGGCTCAACACGATCAGAATCCATACCAATGAGATTCAATGCATCCCGATTCTTCGTTCTTGCCTGTTCGTGCTCAGAGTTCAAAATATTTCTTCCTTCAGAATTCAGATGTCCTAGCCACTTCTTTGCAGAACATGCTTGCCCCCATATCCCAAAAGGAAAGAGAAGTGATGAAACTTTAAAAAGAACTTGCTGAGCTCAAAAGAAGCATTTCATCCAAAGCCAAGGAATCGCAGGACGTAGTTGATCTTACCAATAACCGAGCTAACACCACCGAGGCTAAAATCCAGGCTTTTGATGTGTAGGAAAAAGAGTTGGAAAAATATGTTACTCAATCCAATGAAGATCGTGCCAAAACCGTCAACGAATTCGCTGCCCGGAAGCTTCAAAATGGCTACCTTCGCTGGCGGTCGATGAAAATGGCTACGAAACTTCACGAACTTCAAATGACCCTGGACAAAAGTAAGGAAGAAAACCGTCTTTTGGCTGCTAAGTGCAAAATATTTATGGAAAGAGAAGTTACCGATGCCAGGGCCGACTATGTTCTAAATTTCCATGCACAGTTTCCCCGGATGCCGCTTGGGTTGATGTGGCTAAACGTCCCTAAAGAAGATCGTCCTGAAGGCGTTGATTGTACCGACTCTGATATTGAATACACTGAATCATCTGAATACCCCTCCGATGCTTAAAATCCACTGCTCGGATAGTTTTTTTTTGTTAAAAGTTAAGACTTGATTTGGTTGGTTTTGTTGCGTATTTTCTTTTTTATCCGTTTTTGTACTCTCTGCTCAATGTCCTACCCTTTTTTTGTAATCGAAAGTGACAAGTTTTCGACGCCAAAGTTAATGGGTTTTTACTGTGTTTGAATTTGTAGATCAACTTTTTAGCTGAAAAACCTTGTAGCAGGTTCGACTTTGTTGATCAACCTTGAAGTTGAAAAACCTTATTAGGTTCGAATATGTTGATCAACCTTAGAGTTGAAAAGACCTCTAAAGAGGTTCGAATATGTTGATCAACTCTACAGTTGAAAAGACCTCTAAATAGGTTCAAATATGTTGATCAACTTTAATGTTAAAAAACAACTTTGTTGATCAACTTTAATGTTGAAAAACCCTTTAACAGGTTCGGCGTTGTTGATCAACTTTAATGTTAAAAACCCTTTAACAGGTTCGACGTTGTTGATCAACTTTAATGTTGAAAAACCCTTTAACAGGTTCGACAATATAACAACAGTAAACTTGTTTTAAGGCTCTAAAAATTTACTAAACAGGTCGGCTTATATAAACACCTCATTAAAACTTCCCTGCACCACCATGGTAGGAAAGAGTGTGTCCCCGACTAAAATTTTCTTACGATGAAGTTGAAAGAAAACGGTGAAAATTAACAATCATTCTAAGTACAGCTTAAGGTTCTCAATGTATTAAGGGAGACGTAGAGGTCAACCGAATTTATCTTTCAACCAATAAGTCCCTGACTTTACTATTACTGGTTATGGTCCTTCCCAATTGGGTGCCAACTTCCCTAGATGCTTGTCTTTTGTGTGAAGAAATACTTTTCGCAGGGCTTTTTCCCCGACCTTGAAGTCTCTTCTTCAAACTTTTGAGGCATACCTGCTACTCATCAAGGTCTCATAATGCAAGGAACTCAAGTGAGCCTTAACTTGTTTTTCCTCTATCAAATCCAGAGCCAAGGCCCAACTTTCGTCATTAGCGTTTTTCTCATAATGGTTGATCCTGAAGGAGGGGAAAATTGCCTCTGCGGGGATCACTACATCCATGCCATATACCACTGCGTAAGGTGATTCCCGCGTTTCAGTTTCAGGCTTGGGTCGGTATGCCCACAACACCTCTTGTAAAAAATCCAGCCACTTTCCAGCTTTTCCTTCTAAAATCCTCTTAAGTCCACTGATGATTGTCCTGTTTGTTACTTCAACCTGCCCATTAGCTTGAGGATGGAATGGAGCCAATAAATACTGTTGTATATTATGGTTCAAACAAAATTCCCTCATTTAATTGTTGTCGAACTGGGGGCCATTGTCCATGGTTATCCTCTAAAGGACCTCGTACCGACAACAAATGTTTGACCATATGAACTTTACCACATATTTAGCTCTAATTCCTGAGAGTGGTTCTTCTTCGACCCACTTTGAGAAATAATCCACTGCAACCACGATGGTTTGTCTTCCTCCGGTTGCTAATGGAAGCGGACCTACTAAATCTCTCCCCCACCTGTCAAATGGCAGACCTTCTGAGGTAGACTCGAGAGGGACTGCTGGGGTGTGAATTGAGTGGGCGAACCTCTGGCATGTATCGCACCTTTTGACCAACTCCTTGGCGTTGGCTTCTAGCGTAGGCCAGTAGAAACCTGACAACAGAACTCTCCTAATTAATGTCTTGAATCCGCAATGTGTCGACCCTTCACCATCGTGTAGCTCGGATAACACCGTCTGTGACTCTTCGTGTCCCAGGAATCTTAACAGAGGTCTACTTGCGTACCTTTATAAATAATGTTTCCCAATAAAGAAAAACATCGCGCCTTATATCGAATGATTTTTTCCAATATCTTGTCATCAGGCAATACTTCCTCTACCAAAAACTTTATAATGTTACTCCTCCAGTCAGCGCTCGAAGCTGTTGAAATTTGACAACCCTCTGATTGGTTTTCTAGGTCTTTCCGTTTCAGAATAGATGGATAATCTTGAGTTAGAATCCAGGGGTATTCTCCAACATATGTTGTGGTTGCCAACGAATCAAAAATTGTATTATCCTCCCTACAGACATGCTCGTTAGTAATCTTTTTGAATTATGAAGCGAAAATTATTAAGGCTGCTAAGTATTGCACTAGCTGTTCTTTTCTCGCCTCGGATTGACCCGTTGCGTGATTAATCAGTAGCTGCGAATCGCTTATCAACCAAAACGTTCCTGGCTCTGCAAATCTGTGCCAACCTTAAGCCTGCCGGTGCTGCCTCATACTCAGCCTCGTTGTTCGAAGCCCTGAAATCAAAGCGAATCACTTGATGCATTGCAATCCTCGAGGGTGTAGAAATCTAGACACCGCCCCCACACCCGTTAATACGTGACCCACCATCGGTTCTGACTATCCACTAATCTGAATCTGTTTCTGGTTCAGTTGTTATCTCCTCTGGTCTACTGGAGTGGAACTCTATTAAAACATCTGCTAGAGCTTTCCCTTTAATAGTCGTTCTTGGTTCAAAATCAATAGAGAAGTCCCCCAATCTACCGACCACTTTGACATACGCCCAGAAATATCAGGTCATTGTAATACACCTTTTAGGGCCAATGCTAACTTTTCAAGCTTCAAATACCGTTTTTCAGCATCCAGTAAACTTTTACTCACATAGTAGACAGGTTTAGGGACCCTATCCTCTTCTCGAATTAAAGCCGTGCTTACCGCATGCTCTGAAACCGATATGTATGGAAACAAAATCTCTTGGGGCAGTGGTTTTATCAGTAGTGTTGGGGATCATAAGTAGCTTTTGATATTGAGAAAAGCCTCGGTACACTCAGGCGTCCAGCTGAAATTATTTGCATTCCTTAACACTTGAAAGAAAGGTGCACATTTGTCCGAAGATCGCGAGATGAATCTGTTAAGTCCTGCAAGCCATCCGGTTAAAATATGTACTTTTTTGATATTCCTTGAGGGAGCCATACTATTTAAAGTGTCTAACTGGATCAAATATGCTTCTATCCCTTTCTCGCTGATCACGAACCCTAGGAATTTTCCGGATCAAACTCCAAAGGAACATTTCTCTGGATTCAACTTGAGGTTTACTTTACCGAGATTCTTGAATGTTTCCTCAAGGTTAGCAAAAGGATTTACATCAGTGACACTTTTAACAAACATGTCATCAATATAGACCTCAACATTCCGCCCGGTCTGCCCTTCGAAAACTTTATTGACCAGCCTCTGATAAGTGGCCCCTGCGTTTTTCAAACCTAACCTTATAACAGTATAAACCTCTCCCTGTGATAAATGTGGTGCTTTCCTGATCTCTCGGATCCAATTTTATCTAGCTGCACCCTGCGTAGGCGTCCATAAACGATAACAATTTGTTCCTTGACGTCGAATCTACCAGCTGGTCGATCCTTGGCATGGGAAACAGATCATTAGGACAAGCTTTGTTAAGGTCCGTAAAGTCCACGCACATTCTCCATTTTGCGCTCTTCTTTTTCACTAAAACCGAATTTGCTGTCCATCGTGGATATTGAGATTCCGTGATATGTCCTACCCTTGTTAACCTTTTAACTTCTGAAATAATCGCCTCTGCATTTTCTTGGGAGAAAGCTCGGCGCTTTTGAATGATAGGTCGAACATTTGGATTTATGGACAATTGATAATAAAATAATATTCTCAGGAACCCCTGTAACATCCTCTGAGCACCAGGAAGACAAATGTAGCTTATGTCTAAGAAAATCAATCAATTTTTTCCGAAGAAGGGGAGTTAGATTTACACCAATCAAACCTTGCCTTTAGAAAATTCATAGCTTTCACAATTCTCGTCGGTAAGCAATAACCCTGGGGTCTCCCTAGGATCGCCTAGATGCTCCTTCCAGGGGCCGACCCCACTAATTGCTAATCCTTTGTATCAACCATTTCCTTATCCGATTTTGCCGCCAATACAGCTCAGTAACATTCCCTTGCTATCTTTTGGCTGCTTCTAACAACGCCAACATTGTTCCCGATCACATATTTCAAGCACTGATGAGCCGTACAGGTTACGACATGCATCTTTGACAACCAAGATCAGCCGAAAATTGCGTTATGTGACGTAAGAGCGTCTACCACTATAAACAGAACCGTTACTTCCTTTTTGAATGGTCCTCGTCCAAGCTGGACCACACCTTCGAACTCACCGACTAATTCTGCCGATGCTCTCGTAAAACTAATAATAGTCTGATCCGATTTTACAAACACCGTATTTTTCTTAAATTCTGATAAAGTTGACAATAAAATGATATTTTCCGAACTCCTAGTGTCCACCAATATCCTTTGAACTTCTTCACCAGCGATCGCTGCAACAATTATGATCGCGTCTTCTTGAGGTCCGGCAATGTCTCTAATGTCATTGTCATTGATACACAGGATGGGAGATGGGTTTCGATATAAGTATGGTGAGGTTCTTGCTTATAACTACATAGCCATATTAACCACATGTCTTTTTTGAGAAGAGCTGGTGATCCCTGCCATCGAATCACCACCAGAAATAGTTAGAGATTCAAAGAACTTGCACAAGTCACTCATCTTATCTCGCGGTGTTGGTACTATTTTCTCAATTACTCAAATCACATTCCTGTTTTTGTGTGGGTCAATACTTAGTGGGGATGTCGAATAGGTCAGTGACCTCGGAGATCACCAAAGAAGTTTCCTGCTTCGGCACTGTTACCATTTATTTGGACGATTTGCTTTGCTGAGCTTGTTTCTTCACGTATTCTAGCAATTTCCCATTGTCAATTTGCACCTGCACCTCTTTTTTGAGCGGAATACAATCCTTGGTGTCGTGGCCTACGTCTTCATGATACCTACAATATCAATTATTTTGGTTCCCACGGGGAGTTCCGATCGGAAAAAGCTTTCATAAATGCACACTTTTCCTTGATTTATCAAAGATAGTAGCAACACACTCGGTTAAATCGACATAGTGATCAGGTCGAACCCATTTATTCGATATGGGTCGATATGAATTTCCATGGTAGTTATTTCGTACTCTTTGTGTCTGAGTCCCCGACCCTTTTCCATTCGACTATTGTGTTGCTGGTGCACAATAGTTATTGGTTGTGCCTGAGAAATCGTAGCTTTCTTTTGTGGAGTCTTCTGATAAGATACCACCGAAGCTTGCACAGTTTGCTGGATTTGCGCTGCCAATTCCGACACTTCAGTCTCTTCAATCAGGATCTGTTTCTCTACCTGAGCTAACAAGGAAGAAAAAGTAAAAGCCTACTTTCTCGTTACCGCTTGCTTCATCGGACCAAGTAACAAACCAAACCTATAACCATTCAAAGCCACACTCTCATCACAATAGTCAAGATCAGTTTTTTGCATCTACAAAGCGTCGAGCATAGTCTCTCAGAATTTCTTCGACCTTTTGTCGGCAATTCACAATTGTATCTCCGTTTGCTCGGAAGTTCTTACTTTCTATGAATTGCTGCCTGCAAATCATCCAAAACATACCAAAGTTTTTTATGCATCCTTGCGACAATCGATTGTACCATTTTGATGTTCGATCTTTGAACGTCATCAAAAACGCTCGATAGATCAACTTATCGTCATTGTCGAAGCTTAACATGAAGTTCTTAAATACTTCGAGGTGGTTATCAGGGTTTTTATTTCCATCATACTTTTCCAGTTTTGAGATATCAAAGCGCTTCGGGAGATGCCCCGAAAAAATTTCATCTGAAAGGGGAGATGACCTTCAATTATGCCCGAATTCAAAAACTCCGCTTCCTAGCCCTTATGCATGAGTTGCATATAGCCCCTCTTCAAGTGGGTTTGCAAATTGGCTTCCAACCCTGTAACCATAAGATTGGCTCCCTGACGGAAAGTGAAACTGCAGGGCATTTTGCTATTTATGTTAACTGTGATTATGCCTTCTTTTTCCATAGAAGTGGGAGTCACTTTGTCGACGCTGTCCCCTTGAGGTTTGGCTATCTTCTCCCATTGCGATTTACGTCTTCAAAGTTCTTGCTCCCTAATCATTATTTTATACTTCTTGAAGCATCAGACATCCCAGTCCGGGGAAGAGGACTCATACATATCTTCCTCAGTTGAATATTCATGTCCTTGCTTGGCTTGGAGTCCAGAATTCTTCCTTGCAACCTCTTCATGCTTCCGCACTCGATTTCTGGCATTACAAAAATCAGCCTCTTCCCGATCGACAACCTGATTGGCCTCTTTTCCATCTTCGTACGACCGTTTGCCTCGGTCATCAAGACGATACTTCTTTTCAGATAAAACCATATTTTTCTCAGCGTTTAACTTAGCAATATCGTCCAAAATCTGCTGCCTGGTCATGATAAGGGTCGACCGTTTGCTTCGGCCTTGGTTACCCTGGTTGTCATCACCAAACTTCTCTTCAGAGCACCGATCCTCTGAATAAGAATTTTCTTTAAGCCTGTCTCCTTTTCCTTTCCCTTTCTAGCCTCCGTATTCATTCCTCGAATTTTAAGTTTTACTAGGGTCGAGATTTTGGAGAACCTGATCTCCGGGTATCACTCATTCCCACAGATGGCGCCAATGATAGTTCTTGGAATATCTAAGATTGATTATCGAATAACGTGTATGGTGGAGGGGTGTCAGGTGAATAAGTTTAAAGTTTTAGAGAGAGAAAGTAGTCAAAATAAACTACCAATGATTAGAAAGTACCTTTTTTCCAAAAAATGATCTTTCCTTATATAGTGCCAGTGATGGGCTCCACTGTCACATGCTATGTTTATTCTAATTACATATTGGCCCCTATATTTACACTTATTTCTTACATTTTCTATCTTCACAAATAGGTCCATATATGTCTTTACATTATCAGTTGAGCCCCTTAATAATCTTGGCATTTTATGCCCTTATCAAATCCGCTTTCGATATGTCAATATGTGCCCCTTTATCTCTTAAAGATACTGTAGTACCCTTTAAACTGGCTTTCAGTGATCCATGTCTGCTTTACTAACATATCTTCCCAACATATTTACAGTAAAGGGAATATCTGAGCTAGTACAAACTTGAGTATACATTAAAATCCCAACTAACGAAGCATAAGGGATTTATTTTATTTCCTCAATCTCAAGTTTTGTCTTAGGAAATTGACCCAGACTAATTCTGTCACCCTTTGCTATAGTGGTACTTAGAGGTTTGCAATCTGCTAATCCGTAACATTATAACAAACTTTCAATGTATGTGTTTTGTGATAATACAAGAATACCACGGGAGCGATCCAGGTCTATCTGGATTCCTACTATAAAATTAGCATCACCTAGATCATTCATATCAAACTTCCCTAATGGAAATATTTTATAGTGTGTAGTAATTCCTTATTGTTTAAGGCAATCAATATGTCATCCATATATAATATAAGAAATATGAAACTACTCCCACCAAACTTATGATACACACAATCCTCAACCGAGTTGATCTCATTCATAACTGACTATCAACTCAAGTAATTTGTGGTACCATTGGTGAGACGCCCGTTTGAGCCCATATATGGATTTTTTAAGTCTCCGAACCAGATCATTTGATTTTCTTTCTACAAAGTGTTATGGTTGCACCATATAAACTGTTTCCTTAACATCACCATTGAGAAAAATAATCTTAACATCCAACTCATTGAGCTCAAGGTCAATATGTTCAACTAATTTCATGATTGTTCAAAAGGAATCCTTCGTCGATACTGGAGTGAACGTTTCTTTAAAATCAATCCATCCATGCTTAGTATAACATTTTGCTACATGACACGATTTATGTATTTTCACATTACTATAGAATTGCGTTTGGTTTTGTAAACCCACTTACAAACCCCCTAGAATGTTCGGAATAACCTATGAAGAAGCAGCTAACTATTTTTGGTTCAAGTTTATTTTCTTGAGGTTTGTAAGGCCTCGCCTCAGCTGGACAACCCCACATATGCAGATGCTCAAAATTAGGTGTACGACAATTCCAAAGATCATATGTGATCCTAACAGTAGCCTTAGTGGGTACTAGGTTGAGTATATAAGTGACACATTTGGTGGATTCCCCCAGAGATATAATGGAAAAGATGAGTCACTTATCATACTTCTAACCATATCTTTTAGTGTCTGGTTATGTCTCTTAGATACACCATTTATGCAGGATGAACCCGAAATTATGTATTAAGGGACTATGCCACACTTCTCCTGGTATTAGCAAAAGATCATTGATGTTGTTCACCCGACCCGTCATATCTTCCATATTACTCACTACCACGGTCAGATCTAATGGTTTTAATGCTCTTACTGAGTTATTTTTAAACTTCGGTCTTAAAATCTTTGAACTTTTCTAGGGCCTCATGCTTTTGTTCTTGACCGGAAAATAACCCAGTCTTTTTCCATATGCTTTAAGCTTAGGTCCTATCCTCTTTATGTTAGCATATTAACCTCAGTTGTTGTCTTTTTAAACTTTTCCTCCTCTTGTTCAGCGTAGGAAATCAACACATTGATATTACACTTTTCCCGTATTCAGTTATAGGTAATAGGTTCAGATACTTTTAGAAGGACACTACTTCCTAAGCTGAAGGGGTAGTTCGGACATATATCTCACCAAGCGTATTATGAATAGTCCGACCAAGTTAATTATAACTCAGTTGTGTGCTAACCATTTAGGGTTTGGGCTTTAAAGATTGACTCGAAGCCAAAGTCCGTAAAAAACGGCCCATGGGTCATACAATAAGTATAAATACCCCAACCACCTTTATTTAATAGGGTAAGAAAAACTTTACTGCTAGTACACACCTCTTTCATCTCTCTACATTTCATTCAAACATTAAGTTCCTGAAAAAGATAAAACTTTTTTCTAATATACCTTTTGATCAGAAACAACCCACACCAATAGGTGGACTGGAAATAATTAAAGCGGTCCGACAACTACTGAAATGTAAACCCCACCATGAATTCCTCAGGAATGTCTAATCCGATTGCCTTTAATTTTTGGCCAATCATAGACATTCTAAGAATGTTCTCATTAATTGTACTTTTGCCACTATACTCTTTTTTGGGTCGATAGCTCGTGTAGTAGACCCAAAATCTCTACCTTCTTATTTTTGGTAAAGACTTTCTCAACCTCCACGAGAAAGACCGAGGCAGTGGTAAGACTTTTGGGAACAACCTCACACAATGGTACTGGAATTCCCAGTTTCAATAAACCCGTGCACAACTTATTAAAATTCCCATACCTTTCATATGCATTAGTTTCCTCCGGTGTACTTTCCAGACTATCACGATATGTTTTTAGAGTTGTCGGTGAATAATCATAGTCATGTAGAGACAAGTACAACAACATATATGTCATCCATAATTGAAAGTCCAAACAATCCAAAATGGATAGACGATTAGCTAATATATTGTAACCAGTGGATACTATAAAAGAAGAGACAACACACAAAACATATTTATCATCTTGACATATAGCTGAAAACATATGCATGAACATGGAAAATATATCTAAAACATAAAACTCAATGATAATAGATCCTGGGGGGAAAATTTTACTAACATGAATTTTATGAGTTTGAGAAAAGTATCGAGATCATTATTTTAATTTCCTAAGTATGAATGAGACCTTCCGGAGGCCGATATCAAATTAAAATAACCCTAATATGATTTTCATAAGTATTGGTGGAACCTTTTGGAGGGTCGATTGCACATACTTAAAATAAAACAATTGAAAAATGAATTTAATTTATTTTAAGTCGCGATGAAACTTTATAGGGCGGTTTCATCTATTTAAAATTTAAAAAAATACAAGAACCATTTGCTGTAATTTTCTCTCGTTTATGATTAATTTAAACCCAAACGTGAACCTTCTAAAGGACCGATAATATTTGATTTTAAATTAATCCCCAAAATTCTCGAAGCCTAGGATCCATAAAGAAACTAATTATAACATTCTAGAGGCACGATGAAATTGAGTCTTTAGTGTCACCTACCGGTGTACAAAACCTTAGTAATGTATTACCATTTAATCATTCAAGTAAACACAATTTAATTAAAAAATATACATATAAGAATTAGCATTTCCAAACACATCATATCATTTTTTATATTAATTAAATAATTAATTTTTAAAAATATATTTAATTAATATTTCTTTTTTAATAAACAGCAGTGTTGTAGTAGTCTGCTCCCTACCATATCAGCTTTCCCTCTACAAAAGCTTGCCTGCTTGCAGCCTGCCACAACATGTTCCTATCTGCTGTCTGCAAGAGCGTACCAGCCTGCAACAGTTATGTCTGCTTTTACTGGGCGTTAGCCCATCCAGCAGCTCCCCATCGTTGTCACTACAACAGTGTGATGAATAATTGGCATGATGAACATCATATGACAATAATTGATTAGCATTAACATCAGGGGTTAAACCGTCAATGAGCCGTTGTCCCAATATTTTTGATTTTATTGGTTATATTATGGTTAATTTGATAATAATTTTGAGAGAAGAAATTCCATACATCAAAGAACCTTAATTTAATCGAGTTAAACATACAATTTATTCATATTAAATATGAGTTTTTAATATGCTTTTCAATACGAATAAATTACGTAAACATAATTTTTCATATAGTTCAAAATCCATGCTCTAACTAGCTCAATCAACACGTCATCACAATGGCATGGATTTTTTGTAATGAATAAAAACATGCATCAATACATAAACTTATAGTTCAGTTATTTTATCGAATCCGAAAAGGTTTTTTTACAGGCTTTGATACCAATTATTATATTTTATTTGAAAACGTACCAAATTAATATAACAAATCGAGGGAAAACAAATATAAACCATTTTCGAAATTCACCAAAGAATAAACAAGAATAAGATAAGTCACGGGTTTGCTTGCAACTATCCATTTAGTATCCTGGTTCCTTTTTGTTCTTCAGCGATTTCGTTGATGAACTTGAGAAACCTACAGAACGAGTTAGTAAAGGAAGGGTTTGTTTTCTTCCAAACCCTAAAGGAAGCGGTAGATTTTTGTTTAGGGTTTATCATGATGACATATCTAAACCTAGCTCCTTATTTATAGTCTTTATAATGGAAATCCAATATTGTAAAGCCTATCCTATAATACTTCCTTGTGTCCGGAGACCATAACCTGATAAATTGATAACTCAATTTATTCCTTGATTTATTCGTTCACGCTTAAGTTTTGAGATTTCGGCCCTCTTCATCATCGATCCAAAGCAGGGTATTCTCAGACGTGCTTCTCCATCAAGGGGCAAGAATAGGTAAATCACTGACCTTAGCCCACATAGATTTAGTGTGATAGTATTCATTTTGAGAAACAAAGATTTTTCAGTATACTATAAACAAAAAAATGTCGAACATTGAAAATCAATCATATAAAAACATAATTATTGTTTATTGTTTATTTTAGTATTAATTAAAATTGGTAAATTAGTTAGTATGAATAAATTTAGCTAAATACCAAAGTTATATTGGATTACTGTAGTTAAAAAGTTTATAAAAATTTAACTATGCACATACAATTAAAAGATATGGACTTTATAGGTTTTGAACAGTAACTCGTTGCTGGGCTATTGAATTTAATGACAGATAGTACCTGGATTTGGAAAATTCCGGGGTAATCTCTGGACTATCCAGTTTGGATAAACTTAATAGACGCGCATCTCTTGATTAATGTAAAGATGCCACATAACATCATACTCAGAAAATTATATGACTAATAATCTTTCGATTTTAGTTACGATTTCAACCTTTCACTTAAGATTTTGTTGGCATCAGGTGGCTTATGTAGCATTAATTCATTAATTCAAAATCTACATTTCACTGTTTCTTTTAACTCTGTTTATTTTTCTTTTAAATGATGTACACATACCACAAAAAAGGCAATATCACCGTCTATTCTAGAAAATCAAAAGTAAAACAATCTCAACATATGTTTAAGATGGAAATCGGAAGATAAACATAGATTTAATCAATTTCTCTCTCTACTATGTGTTTTGTTCAAAAGCAAAGAATAAAAGAAAATTAATTTCTAAATAAAAAATAAAAAACCCAATTATTATTATTATTACTATTACTTTTTTTCAAATTTTGAGTGGTTCGTGGTCCAACTCAAGAAATATTATTAGAAAATTTATGGCCCAAGGCTTTAAGAGAAAATTAAAAGTGAAAGCGCCAAAAAGACGTGTTTAACAAGCAAATATAGATAGATGGATTTTTGGGATTCGATGTGTGCCAGAAATTTGAACAAGATTGAAGATGGTCCATAGACTTCGAAGATGAATAAACCCTCAAGAGATTAAGGAATAGTTGCACATATGCTAGAAGGCTGGAAGGTTGATAAAGTTCTGCAGATTGGAAAAGAGGTTGAGCTTGATAATTCTAGAAGTCTGAGCGAACATTGAGAAACTTTTGATGAGTTTATCAGAGATGAGAATAATATTTACACTAGTAATCCTGCAAAATAGGACTTTTCAGGTAAGTTTGAATCATAACAGTATTGTTGTGTGTGATATTTGTTGAAGATAATGAAAAGTAAAAGCGGGAGAATTAAGGATCAAAAAATTATCTGATAAATTAGTCTTTAGAATACCAAGAAAAATGATAGCTTTCAGTTGATTAGGAATTTGATCTCCAAATAAATTAAATTTGTATTTACATTTGTTGGTCCATCGAGCCAGCCAGTCAACAACAGAGTTTTGTTCTATGTTGATGTGCGTGATGAATATGGTTGAAGTAAGTAGATTTCTGCAATATTGAAGCATTGGAGTTAAGAACCAAGGTGCTTTGTTAGTAAAGAACATAGTAAAGAGTATTAGAGAGTTAGTCTCTATCTCAAGAACAGAGATTTTCATTATGTTGCAAAGTATTAGTCCATCGAGTAAAGTTTGAGGCTCTGCAATAATAGGACTTAGCTTTCAGTAGGTTCCTCCAATAACAACCTTTATGTATCTTTTTGGTGTCTTATAATGGTACTACCTGAGGCTTCTGTAGATTGTGAACAATATGCATCTGTATTGAGATTAAGATTAGGAGCTGTAGGAAGAATCTAATGGATTGCCTTTAATTTTCTTATCTGGTTTAAGTGTTGAAAGCAATCAAATTCATAAGCCTTGCTAGATTCATTTGTCCAAAAACGTCTGTTGAGAAATTTAGCCATGTCTAACGTAAGTATAGCCTGGTGGATTTGATTTATAACTGTTGTAGGAGATTAATCTTTAAGGTTGAATTTTTTCTTGTTTCTATGTTGCCAAAGAGTCCAGCAAATTACAGAGGGTAGAGTGGATCTAAAATGAATTTGTTTTGGGGCAGACCATATCCATAGCCTAAAAATGTGAGAGAGGGTCATATGGATTCCGATCATGACTTTAAACATAATATTGTAATAAATCCATATAGACAAGGCTAGATAGCATTGAAAAAAAGTGTGCTGAGTAGTTTCAATGTTTCCACAGTGTTAGCACTTTGAAACTAAAGTTATTTTTCTTGCCTTGAGGACAGAGTCAACAGAGACCCCATTACGAAGAAGTCTCCACAACAAGAAAGAGTACTTAACAAGGATGACTCTGTTCCAAATACTTTTATATAAGGTTGATAAGGTTCATTTGCCTCTTACGGAATTACATGTGTATTTAAAGGAAAATTATCCTGATTCATTAGCAGTCCATTGTAGCTTGTCTGAAAGGTGAGGCTTGATAGCTAGGTTAGTTATTTTATTGATGTCAATTGAGGTAACAACAGCAGTCACATGTCTAGATTGCATCCAATATTGATCCAGTAGTCCTTTATTTTGGTTTAATGATACCAAGATGTGTCAGTTGTAGTAGCGAGGTCCATTAGAGGTCTGGTATGATACCAACGATCTACCCTATCTAGAGACCATAAGATGAAGGATTTAGTAGTGTTTATGGTATCATGAAGTCTCTCCCAACCTTAAGATCTTCTATACGATAGATTTACTTGCATTTGATGATCTATGCAATATATGTTATGCATGACCTTAGACCATAAACACGTGTTTTCTCTAAATTTCTTCCAAAGTTTGCAGTAGTAAGTGAGTTGAAAATCTTTTAGTTTTCTAATATTTAGGACTTCTTTTTTGTATGGGAGACAGATCTTGTTCCAGCTAGCCCATGAGATGGATCTATGGTTCTCAGTTATACCTCATAATAATCTACTCCAAATGAATTTTATTCTCTTGATACTAAATCCAGATAAAATAGTATGTTGCAGGCGATAATTGGAGATAGCCATCATGATTAATTGGATAAGGGTGACTTTGCCACCAAATGATAGTAAGGTATGATCCTAGTCTTCAATTTTCCTCCTTATGTTTGAGATTAGACCTTAATAATGAATAACAAAGGTTTTGTTGTGGATGATTGCTCTCAGGTAGATCATAGGAAAGTTTATTTCCTTATATCCAGTGGGTTGATGAATAAAATTTTCTCTACTTGATGGAGTTGAGTTAGGAATGATGAAGATTAATTTTTCCTTGTTGATTAGTTACCCAGTTTGTTCCTGAAACTTAGTTAGAAATATGTTGATAAGACAAACACTATATTATAGACCATTAGTAAAAATGACAGTATCATCAACAAAAGATAAACATGGGATAATATAATTGTTAGGAATTTTATATCTTAGGCTAGGATGGTCTTGAAATAGATTTTAAGGCCTCTTATTTGGTATTTTTGAGCTAGAATGAATAGACTAGGGAATAGTAGATCTTCTTGTCTAATAAAATTAGTACCTTTAAAGAATCCATTGGCTTCACCATTAAAGATAATTGAAAATCTAACATTGTTGATAGATTTCATAATTAGATTGATGAATCTGCAATTAAAACCAAAGGCTATTAGAATCTGTTTAATGAATGAATAAGAGACTCTATCAAAGGCTTTAGATAAGTCCAACTTATGAATTAAATTCCCTCCTCTACTCTTCTTATTTATATTAAAGGCTAGATATTTATTGAGTAAGATATTTTCTTGAATACATCTACCCTTAACAAAACCACTATGCTCTGCAGAGATGAGCTTGGGTAAGATAATAGAAATTCTATCATTTATGATTCTAGATATAATCCCGTTAAACACATTGAAGAGACTAATAGGTATATAAACATTCCATGTTTTTTGGTCATCTTTTTAAGGAGTAAACATATTGTGGTAGCATAAACACCACTCGGAATATATGCACCTTTGAAAAAATATCTGATAGCAGAGCACGAATCAGTAACTATAATAGGCCAGCATTTGTGATAGAATTTGATGTTGTATACATCTAACCTGCAATGTTATCAGGATTTAAATCAGAGATAAAAGTATATATATCTTGATTAGTAGGTAGGCTCAGTAATAAAAAGTTATCTTTACTTGTAAGAATGTTAAGGATAATATATTGAATACTAGTTAAGTTAGAAGAGCAGTTATTATCAGTTAATAGAGCTTTAAAGAATGATATAGCTGATGTTTCATTATCCCGAGGATCTTGAGTCCAGTTATCGTTAACTTGGATTCTATTTATACGATTTCTATTCCAGTTTTTCTTGACATATGAGTGAAAGGATGTTGTGTTCCTGTCTTAATATCTTATCCAGTAAATGTTTCTTTTTTTGTTGTCAAAACATTTCTTCTCTAGAAAGTAATTGCAAATGATGGGCATTTGCAATGGCCAGTTTGGTCTTGTTCTCAACAGAAGGGGATTCTTGATAGCAGGATTCCTGAAATTTAACATTGTCCTCGATTGGGCTATAAAGTTAAAGATATTACCAAATGTTTCTATGTTCCAAACTTTAAGTGTAGCTTTGAGTCTCTTGAGTTTTAGCCGCAATCTTTGAATATGATATCATTATATATCCTGATCCCTTTTGGTCTTGATTGTTGAGTTGAAATCAAGATCATCTAGCCACATACTTTGGAATTTGAAGCTAAATTTAACCTGCATATTGTTGTTAGAGAATCTGATACAAAGTAAAGAGTGATCTGATCATGTCTTTTCCATGTTAGTGACAGTTGTTGATGTGAAGTAGTTTGTCTGGCTATTATTGATTAGAGATCTGTCTGTGCGCTTCCACTTATGGGAGTTTGTCCAAGTAAATTTAGAGCCTATATAACATGCATCAATTAAGTTACAATCAGAAATTAAATTTCTAAAGTCGTCAATACTTCTCAAGCATGTTGATAAGCATGAAAGATGATTAGTTGGATCAATAATTGAGTTGAAATCACCCATAAGAAGTCATTCTTTGTTTGAGTCTGCTACATCCCTGATTTTGTCCCAAAGGTTGGTTCCAAGATCATGAGTGCATTTAATATAGATAACTGAGACAAGATCTTTCTCAAAAGTATTATATTTCACATTCAAGTGAATAATTCTATCATGATCCAGAAGAGTCTGTATTGTGTAGTTGGAATTCTACAAGATCCAAATTTTGTTGCAGCTTTTGTGCATTACGTTTTAGAAAGCTAAGTATTGAGCAAATTGATTTAGGAAACCTTTGTCAATCATTAGTTCTTGTATGGATAGGAATTCAATATGCTCAGATCTTATGATATATTTAATTCTTCTCCTCATGGCTTTGTTTCCAATTCCACCAATATTCTAACATAAAATTAATAAGGTCATTTGCGGGAGCCAGCTTGAGGTCTGACGGACCTTCTTGTTTTCATTGCTTTAGGTGTGGTTACAACAGAGATGGTAGATTTATGATCTTTGATGTGATTTTTAAAAAGATTTTTAGATTGAGTTTCATCTCTCTTTAAAGTATTATTTATATAATCTTCTTCATCTGATGGATGGGTTGTTGGAGAAGAGGAGAGGCTCCCAATGAGTTGAGGTTTGGGAGAGGTTCTTATGTTTTGATCAAGACTAGGGTGAGTTTTTTATGTTAGCTTGATGCATAATTCTAGAAAGTGCATGGCTTCCTTGATTTCTGCCTCATGGAGAACATTAAGAACATATATGATATGGTTAGATGATGATATGATATGGATTTCTCTATATATAGACTCTAAAGATGAACTATGGTAAGGTTTGGGATTTGAAATAGGTAAAGTGTTTCGAGGGGGATTGAGACGGTAAGGTTGCTCAGGAAGATCATGTGAAGGGATGTTTTGGCTGGTTGGAAGAACTTGAGGTTTTGGTATAGGGCTAAGTTTGGGGATCCAAGTTTCTTTACGATTTACGTGGTTGTAATTGGGGGAATGTTGAACTGATTCAGGGGGCTTTATGGGATATTGGTTAAGTTTTCTGCATTGAGACTCATATGATGGCACTGAGAACAATATTGAGGTCTTTCTCCATAAGAGATCTTGATCCACAATCTATCTTCATTTTCAAAGGAAACCCAAATCTTTTCTTGAAGGGGTTTAGAAATATCAATTTCCACCCATGCCTTACAGCAATTGTGCATGGCCTGGGTTTTGGAAGGCACCCAAATGTCAATTGGATTACCTATGGTTTTATCTACTTTTTTTTATTGTGTCAGGATTGTATAGGAAGGGAGGTAAATTATCCAGGGTGATCTAGATAGGACCAAACTGATTATTTCCAAATTCATTTAATGTCTTCTTGAAATTCTAATTCAATCATAAGATTCTTTGGATCTCATAGTGCTAGACTAACATGGCCTTTGAACTTGAGTGAGTCCAAAAAATTATGAATCTCAGGCATTTGAGGTCTTCCAAAAGAAAATTTATGGATGAGAGTTATCTTAGCCTGAGATTCAAGAATGGCCTTGTCAGACTTTTGAAAATCTATAGATGTGTAGTCCTCTTGTGTTTGTATGTTAACAATTTCATGGATTAACTTCTTGGAACTTGCTTATGTAGGGAATATGGGGTCTGCATATTCCAGCTTTGAATATAAGTAAGAATAATCCGATCTCCACAATAGTGTGATATTGTCCGCTTTGGCCCGCACGGTTTTGCTTTTGGTCCAGATCCAGTTCCATTGTTGATCTTCGACAAAACCATTAAGGATTTGATTTCTTCAATATCTATTTTATTATTTATTTAATAATAATAATAATAATAATAATAATAATAATAATAATAATAATAAAAAAGAACTAATGGCTGTTCAGGAAAGATCATCTTATTTTCTCCGTGGCTGTTCTTATGGAAAGACTATCTTATTTTAGCCGTGAATTTCAACAGAAGCAAAACAAGTTTCTGGTAAACCCAATTTTGCATAAGTTCTTAGTTTTATAAATATTCATGTTTTGTCATTTTATTCTATTTTGCAAGATAGATCATTTTAGAAGTTCCAGTCAAGCATTTAGTACGATAGTCGTTCGTCAAAGTTGAGCTTGCTCACCAAAAGTAATGTTTAGATATAGTTTTTTTCAGAATAAATATGATATATATTCTAGCTACCAATATTTATTATTTTTGTAAATTCGAAAAGACAACTGACGAAAAAAAAAGCAATAAAACAGTATTACAAGATTGGTTTAAAAACAAATTTGAAAGCACAGAGATCATTACAGTACTGAGTTCCTAGTTGACACAAAATTTGGTGTCCCTGGTGCAAACACAGTAACCAACCAACACCAGAAAGAGTATGTTTTGTAGTGTATAATCATTGAAAGCTTTGTTTATGGTCCGGTTCATTTCCCTTGTAATTATGGGTTTAATCCAAGAAAAATAATCTTAACGAAAAAATTTCTTCTCTAAACAGGTGATATATTTAATTAATATAAATTTTGTTTGCATGTTTAAAATACTACTCTATTCCATACATAAATAATCGCTGTCGTTTAAATTCTTTTCATCAATATTAATTTTTTTTTAAACATAAAAACAGATAAATTTTTGACAAAGCCGTGTTACCAAAATTAACTATTTTATTTATCGAAAGTAAAATATATATAATCTAATTCTAATAGGAAAACACCTTTCTTATGAAAAAAAAGTCTTTCCCAAAAAAACATATCATGAGACATACCCTACATGCAAGACTTTGTATGCCAACTAAAAGACAAACCTTTATGGTTTTGTGTTGAAGTCTTTGTTTTATGAAGACATGTATAGGAATTGAAGTGTTCAAAGCAAGTCCTTTCACATATTGGATCTACATTGATAGAAGACAGTATGATTAAAATAAACCAAAGTTGAATATAAATAAGTTTCTTATTTAGTTTATTGGGTATTTATACCTCTCTTGTATGAAGTACTCTTGTATCAAGTAGGGAGATAAATAGAGTGAATGAAAATAAAATGAAATGGTAGAACATGAATATCTATAAAAACTAAAAAATTATGCAAAATGGGGCTCGCCAGAAACTTGTTCCAGTCAAATTTGAGTCGACCTGCTTTCTATTCATGTATTAGAGTCCAGTCAAAACAAAATTTAAAGAAATCAATTGTCCCTACGATTTGTCTTTGACCTTTTTCTTCCAATTACACTAGGACTCTCTTACCTCCAACATTGAAGTTTTAAACTACGCTTTTCAAACATTTGTCATTCATACTTTCATTTTCATTTTTCTGGATTTCACTACATAACCCAAATTTAAGATTTTCATTCTGCTTTTTCCTTTCTGTTTGTTCTCTCTATTTTTTCTGTTTCAATCGGTAAAAAAAATGATTTCTTTACAAAATCTATTTGTGGTTTTTTAGCCTTCAATTTTATATTTGTACTAAAATCACTTAAAAACGAAGAACATCGATGAGATCTAAAATTTTCATCCATAAAAGTTTATTATCTAACTCTTATTTTTCTTAAGATCTCAAGACTTGAGAAACCAAAAAATATGAACAGCGTTCGCTAATATCCATCGAGAAGTTTCTATAAATTTATTATCGATAAAATAAATCGGATATTGATTTTTGAAACTAGAATATAGATTAGGGTTAAGTTATATACATCCAAATGTGGTTTGAGTATATACAATTTTGAGTTTACTAAAAGGTAGTATAAGTATACCCAATTTTTGATAAAAATATTCTTTTAGGAGTATATAAGCTTTTTTTTGTTTACTAACATCTATCCATCACTTTTTTCTTACAACACTCTTTCACTTCCCTTACACCTCTCACTTCCCTCTACAACCCTAAACCTCACTTCTGTCAAAACCTCCAACATCTCTCTAACGTTTTCGATGAACCACCACACCACACCTCCACCTCTTCCTCCCCTTCTCCTCCTACGTCATGGTGAAGAACGAAAATCCACCACCAACAAAGTAAGTTTCTTTATTTTTAATTTATAGGTTATATATTTAGGATTGATTTTTGTGAATTTAGTTAGGATTTTGTTAGAATTAGGGTAGATTTAGGATTGAATTTAGGAAATAGGGTAGGATTAGGAGGCCATTTTTCAGCCCGATTGTCGGCTGGAAAATGGCCGACAGCGTACCAGTAGCTGGGTCTGTACAGACCCCTGTACCACTTGGTAGGTGCACAGCCTAAAAAATAGCATTTTTTTAAATATTGTTTTTTCAAATTTTTTCAAATTTTCAATTTTTTTTAAATGTATTTTCTATGGAGGTTTATGTTTAGTTTGTAGATGTTTTTTTAGTTTATGGATTGTATTGTATGTTGTATGATAGTATTAACTTTGTTTGTATGTTGTTATTATTCAAGGTCTGATTTTGTCGAGCCGCGACCCGCTGGCCTTCCTCGGTCAAGGGTGGTTCCCCTTGGATCAAGGGTGATTCACCCGCAGAAGAATTTGAAGATGGTACGGGCCGTTGAGAATGAAAGAGTCTATGAAGCTAAACGCGAACGAGCATCATCGGAGGACCTAGAGACTAGGCGTCTGAGGGAGTAAGAGAAGGAGCGGGACAAATCTAATCGGTCTTTGCACCGAATAAACCATGGGAAACGGAAGGAGAAAGTTGTCGAAAAAAAAGTTGACGACACTAGAGGTGGAGGCTCATCACGCCAAGATACATCACACGTCCACCGATCACCATCGCCCGCTACTAGTTCACCATCCCGTACGCATACTATTTCACGTCCACCACCTGTTAGTGAGAGGGTGGCTGCTACTGGGGATCCTGAGCAGGATGTCATTGACGAGGAATATATCGTTGTTATACATACTGAGGAGCAGCAGAAGATGTTTGAATTTTTAAAATGCAACAAGATACCCCTCTTTCCTGACTATAAGGAACATGAGGTATATCGTGTCTTCATCGGGCAGGTAAGTATCAAATTATTATATGGTATCCTATGTTTTAATTTGATTTATGTTTGACTTAGTTGTTCATTCGCAGGCTCGTACGTCATTAGGCATCCAAGTAGATTATAATGTGCTTCGTATGTGGGACCTTAGTGCTCAGCCGAAGGTGGAGCGACAGTTGGCACGGATCCTTTCGGTCCTCTGATTTCTCACTTACCTCAGTACTTCACACATTATGTACTTGATGAGTTTTTCGTTGAGCGTTGGCATCAAGAGACCAACACGTTTCATTTCTCATTTGGGGAGATGACCATTACTTTGGATGATGTCAGCTGCATTACAGGTCTCCCTGTAGTTGGTCGGACTTTAGACGTAGTCACGATTCCATATGCCGAGGCATGCAACTACTACTCTAGTATGTTGGGGTTGAGTGTTGAAGAGGTCCACTCTGAGATCCAGTCCACTAGAGGCGTTGGATTCTAGATAAAGTGGTTGCGAGAGACGTTCACTAGGGGTCGCTACATAGAGCAAACTGATCCAGACACTATCCGCCAGGTATCATGAGCATACTTGATGTTCCTATTTGGTTGCACTATTTTTGCGGATACTAGTCTGGAAAAGTGTCAAGGCTGACAGTAGGTTGTACCTATGGTGTGCAAAATTATTTCACCAACTTTTTCCCGCCTAGTAATTCCCGTTAAATTTATTTCCCGCTCTATAATTCCCGCCAAACTAAAATTCTACTTTTCTATATAAGGAGGTCTAAGTTGGAGTGAAGAATGTTTGACGACGCTCATCTAATCAAGGCTGCAAAACATGTGAAGTTTACTAGGCCCGATGATAATACCGATGACTTTTTCGATGATGTTTTGTGTATGATGTATTTTATGTACGACGACATGTCTACATCTACACAAATTCCTCCATCTTGGAGTCGTGAGGACATAGCCACTAGGTACAAGTGTATAACTAGTGGACCAATCTTTTTGGTGTTCAACCAACCACCGGACATTAGGAATGAGGCATTCGAATCATTCGGTTTAATAGTCACAGATTACTTATCTAAATAAATGATGGATATGTTCAGGATCAAATCACCATGAAGAAGGAAACACTGCGTATCCTCAGTGACAACAGAGGATAAGATTTTTACTAAAACTCTGTTTAATCTCAAGTTATGTATCCCTATTTTGTCAAGTTATTGTTGTTTATTTGAATGTTTAATTTTAAGTTATGAAATGATAAGTTTCTTAATGCATGGTCGGACAATTTACTGATTTATCATCAAGATTAAAACAAGGTACCAAAACACAAACCACTAAGAAATGAAGTATAAAACGTTATAACAAAAAAGTAAATAAAGTGCTAAACAATATACAACCGACCAAATAACATAAACCGACTACACAAATTCATCAAGATCAATTATTTCTGGGAATGAACAAACTGACTTTCTACCTTCGAGCTCCGCATATATTTTTGTAGCGACCAACTATTGGTAGCTCCCAAGTTGAAGCCTCCTCATTCTTCAATGCATACAACGTAGGATGTATACGTGCGCAAGGATACAGAGAGTTGATTGCTAGCTGTTAAATCAAACAAGAATTAGAATAAAATCGTATTGAATATCAGAAGTATTATTTGAATGAATTACATTGACGAAGTGATTAGTATCAACGAATCCATACCTAATTTCACCTTTTTTTACATCATAGGTGGTTCACTGCACAGAGGTAGAAATATTTGGCTGTAGTTGTGAGATCCCACAAATGACACAAAATGAACAATGCATTCAAACTTAGTTGCAATCACAATGCCATCGCCGACATTGTCATCCAATATTTGGTGGATGTTGGAGTTTTATAGTAGGTTAGACTTTCTGCAACCTTCAGATACTCTTCTTCACCGTTTTATATCTTGCTATAAGTTGCATAGTTGTCCATTAGTCCATCGTAGATTTCCTTCCTAACACCTTGCCAACCTTCTTCATGACCGTACAGCCCAAACGAAACAACTTTATATCCACAGTGACCATCTGCCCTAACATAATTTATGCCAGATATAAAAGGATTGAAGTGAGTTGGAAACCAACACAAAAAACATATTGGATCGTATATCAGTTATTTGCCTCCAGCAACAGATGATTGTACAATATTTCTAGCAAGTGAGGCAATGGAAGAACTACGAGTACGAGGTACTCTAGGCACATCTGCACGAATCGTATTTGCACTAGCAACTGCTTTACAAGAGTTAACTTTTGGTGCTTTAAAAGAGTTCATCACTGAGTCATGGCTAGCCTTATCAGCATCGTCCACATGTTCCCATTTACATTTATCTCGTTTATTGGATGATGTATCGACAACAAGTTATCGTTTCACCTGAGGACGACCGCAGTGTTTCTACTTCTCCAATGGCTCTAGCAAAAAGAATATTTCAGGATAAACAATCATTTCTTGTAAATGTGTTTTATACGGCTTTCATCTTTTATCTCCATAACATCGATTACAAGTTTTTCCAAGTCATCTTTGAGAATCTCCATCGCCGTACGGTTTGTACGAGACTATATTTCTAACCTTGTCCAATAGTTGTGAAACACTTCTAACAATGCAAATTTTCCGTTTTTACGCCACTCGCGGATCTGGTGGTAGCAAGGTATACCATGGGTAGATTTTATCGTGCATATGCAAACGTCATCACATATATCATGTTTAACATCGGACCCATCTTCGATATCGATTTTCTTGCAATCTTCAGCCATCTCTAGTTCGGTAAAAAATAGGTCTAACGCTATATGAGAAACCTTGCCTCGAATTTTGTCAAATAGTTTGTCGACGAACTTATGCAGCGCTGTGTAACGAATCTTCTTAAAGGAAGACTTAATGGCAGCATGTTGGATTTCAACTAGTGAATGCACCATCCCCCAAAATAACTCAAATTTTTATTGCTTGTACGTACGTGCAATGTCCCAAATGCACGTACTTGTTCGTCTTCCAAACAAAGGGTTTGTCTGTGTACTTAGCAAGCCACGATTTTTCAGTGTATTCAATTTCAAGAGGATATCTTTGTACTCCAATAACATGTCTCGTCTTGCGTGATCGAATTCAATCTCTGATGCTGCATACGCAATCTTCTTCCAAGCATAAACAAATTTCACATGATTGCTTTTCTTAGGGAAATACTTCCTTGTTTACTCCTGAACGTTTTGGTTTATGTGCCAGCGCATAACATATGCGTTGTCGTTGGGAATACCACTTCTATGGCTTTCATCAACGCTAAATATATGTCGGTCAAAATCACACGCGGTTCTTTGATCCCGTGAACGGAAATCTACGACTTTAGACACTCTAAAACCCATTTAAAGTTGTTTAACTTCTCACCAAACATGAAAGCCAAAGCCACACCGTACGTCAAACCAGTACACGTCACACCAACTATCTCAAACAATGGTATACCATATTTATGACTTTATACATACTATCCATGATCAATACTATTGGAAATTTCCAAAAAGGTAAACACTAACTGGATGAGCAAAAAATATATCTGTAATGACTTGTCTATCATCTTCACCAGATTTATGCTATTGATAATAATTATGTGCCTTGAGCTCTCCCAACAAGAACTGCAGCTTTGACCTACCCGCCTTCTTCAAAACCCTGCTTTTCTGTCGTGCATTGTAGATAGTGCACATACAAGAAACATTATCTTCATTTAGCTTCTTAACATCATTCAGTATATCTCTAGGGTTTATTCCAATATAGGTCGCTCGTTCAACATAATCCATCTCTTCATCGTTCAAACGGCCTGCGAAATAATGACCGTCTAACTGTTTTGAACTCTCGTGGTTGTGAATCCCACATTTTACTTCTAACTTCCATCGATATAGTTCCAACATCAACCCGAGAAGCTCAAATGGGCAGCCAATATTTTTGGTTCCTGTCGACTTCCGTTTACAATCTTTCTCGACCACTGTCGGAACATACTTTCCCGACCTCTCACACTAGAAAAATATCCTAGGAGTTTTCTACTTTGTACTTTATCGCGCCGACTTAGGTTGATAACCAAACCATGGTATTTTCCGGTCTTCGTGACCCACTTAATCAACCCTTCTTGTGTATAAAACTCAGTGGTGAAGAACAAATGTCTGTAGTCGGTAGCGAAAGCTTCGTCAGATCCATGGGCAACATCTGTCCCTTGTTATACAACAACAAAACATAACTCGCAATTAGGTACAATAATGAAAGGGGTCAAAAACTTTTTTCTTTCAAAATGAGCACGCACCAACGGTTCATGACCTTGAAACCGATGGTTGTGGTCCTTAGAACCGATGGTTCCAGGCCTTAGAATCGGCCATACACGGCCAGTGTGCCACCGGTTCCAGGCCCGGAAACCGATGGTCAAACAAGTTTTTGTTGAGTATGGTATCACGTGCAAATTTATTCAAAATGGATAGTTCATGGATTACCACCGGACTTTTAAAAGTCCATGAACTATTTGTCACTAAAGTCGATAGTCAATGGATGAGTTACTGTTCATAGCTGAGCTTTATATCATGTTGTCAATCTTACCAAACCCTCACTTCGAAGTTTCAGTGTACTAAATTTTAAACCAATTTTTGAAAATACCAATTTCAACAAATCAAATTAAGTAGGTACTACTGTACAATGATAGTTTACCAAAGAGATTCAAATCTTCATCTTTCAAAGCGGGAACTTGACCAAAATGTTGCACCAACATTGTAAACAAATGTTAAATCGAATAATTAATATCAATTTCTTCAAAATTAACCATCCAAGAAGCATAATAATGTAATTGACTTGTGTCATGTCATTAACTACTAATATATGTAATTTAATGACTTGGGTCATGTCATTAGGTACTAATACATGTAATTTCGATACTAATACAAGTTTAAATCAGTAAATAGTCTATCAACTATCATGTTTTCTTTCATTTAGTCTATGAATTTCAAAATCACCGATGAGGATCCTTGGACTTGGAAAAATCTATAAATTTAGTCCCTAACACGTCGCCTCCTTCCCACGTGTCCCCCATATTCAATTTGACACTTGTCTCATAAATAGTCTTTGGACTTTAAGTCAACCATGAATTATGTTGTAAAATGATTAAATGTATTTCTTCTTGCTAAAAATATTTAAATTGTGTCTTATTGGTGTGTAAAACCTTAACCCTAAATCCCAATTTAATCAAAACAGCCAAGACCCTTAATCCTCCAAGTAATTTTATTTTCATTGTAAACCTAATTCAACTTTCAAACATAAATTCCTTCAATTGGCGAATTTAACTACCAGCCATCAAATCCTTCCAAATTCCATTTATATTTAGTTCAATTTTATATTTAGCCTTCCTTCCATTGGCGAGGTTAAAAACAAGTTTGATTTTTCTGATATTTATAAAGGTAATGTTTAATTTATTTATCTATCAAATGTTGCGTTTTATTTAAATGTGTTCATTTTTTTCCATAATGTGTTGGTTTATCAAATGGGTTAAGTTTAAAAATATGTTGAAATATTTTCCAAATGTGTCAAAATTGGTCTCATTCATTGAAATGAGTATAACATTGATGAAAAAAATGCTCTTTTTGTAGGGTATTCAATTCATGTATAATACTGGTAGCTTGATATGAGTTGAAATTCTGTCAAAATTGGTCAAACACGTTTAAGGTTTAGAATTGTTGATAAATTTTTATTTTTGAATAGTAATCAACTCGTATGTTATTATTTTCTTATAGTGTACATTATTTGCTTACGATTATTACTGGTAGTGAATGAATGGTATTTTGAATAATAATGAAAGATTTTTCTTTTGCAACTATAGATTCTCCCAGGTTTACCCTTATTGAGAGGCATAAGAGTGGATTTAAGGTAAAAATTGGTTCCTTATGTCATCGTGGTAGCAACGAAAGTCTGACGGATAAAGTAAATCCAAACAAAATTTCATTATTATATCTAATTGAATAGATATATTTGTCACCTGGGCCATCAAAGAAATTTGGTGTCTTAAACTTTGCATATCAACTGCCTGGTTGTCAAGATGACAACAACCTAACTCAAATCCTCATTGATGAAGATGCGCTATAGATGTGCCAGTTGGTCGATATGAGAAGATACTTGAATATATACTTCAAGGTTGTCCACCATCTTGAGGTTAAATTATCTCATCCGCAAAAATAACCAACAGATGTACCATTAGTAGAACTATCTTAACAAATTAGAATCCCAAAGTGATGGGTATGATGGATTGGGTAGTATTAAGGTAGATGGTGACGTTGGATTACGAACTGATGGTGTTGGTGGTTCTAGAACATGTGATGAGAAAAATATTAGAACAGGAAAGGTTTCATGTGTTAGAACATAAGATGTAAAACCTGTTAGAACATATGATATGGAACCTGTTATAACAAATGACGTGGAAGCTGTTGATAATGTTAGTGATTGTGTTACAATACATTATGTTGATGAAGCTATTGGTAATGTTGGTATTGATGTTAGGCCTACTAATGAGGTTGGTGATGGCGTTGGAGAATTTGTGGATGAAGCTACTAATCTTATGGAGGATGATAGTGTCAGAGAATTTTATGGAGCATGATATTAGAAATTTTGTGGAAGTAGGTGTTGGTGTTAGAGTAAGTACCGATGTTGGAGAAGGTGGTGGTAGTGGAGAATATGATAGTATTGGATGTGTTGATGATGATATATCAGATTTGAGTGGCTTTATAAAGAATTTATAGCTTGATATTAACTGGGCTGATGTGTATCAAGTGGACCAGAAAATATCGATGATAATTATGGCAGAGAAAATAATTGCGGCGATAATAATGTTATGGAAGCAAATGCTGCTTTTTGAGAAGAGAAGGTAGTTATTGAAGATGAAGTACGTGTTGAAGACGAGACATGTATTGAATGTAATACACGTGTTGAAGAGGATGCAAGTGTTGAATATGAGGCCGGTATTGAAGATGATGTAGGTGCTGAAGATGATGCAATTGTTGAAGAAGATACAGGTGCTCAAAAGGAGACAAGTGCTTAAGAGGAGGCAATAAGAGCCAGATTTTTCAACCCAACAAGAGGGGGAATGCTCTTTGATTTTTTATGCTCGCGAAAGGTCTGAAAAATTTAAACAAAAACAAAAGGCACCTAACATAAATAGAATAAATTTGGGAAGAAAAGGATTACCTTTTTAAACTTAAAGGTTATCATATTGACAGGGATCTACGGTTTTTTTAAACTTGAATGGAAAGGCATACTCACGCACCAATTGAGTATTCGGAAGGATGTACTCAAATGAGAAAAGTCATTACAAGAAGAGGTGGTCAAGAAATAGTTTATATATGGTTCTCGTCCTTCAGATAATTTACAAGCAGTAAAGGAGATTAATCCTCATCACGAGTCCAGTGTGCGTAATAATTATAATATTATACAAAAACATTGTGTGTTGGAGACATGAAACTAATCAAAACTTCAGTATTTATTGGACAAGAGGAAAAAGAAAATGTATATTCAAATGGCTTGGAACGCGAAATGATGAGTTTCAAATAATCACCGATTTAGTTTTTATAGATTTGACATCTATCGATCTTCTAAGGAAATTTCTTAAGGTCTTTATTAAGGATCGTGCATATAAGGCAACGAGATACAAAGTTTAATTGTTGATGTTAGGCCAACCAATATCATATTTTACATCACATTCATTTTTTTAGTCGCAAAAAAGTTGATAATTACATGTGGCATTATATCGTTTGCAGTTTCTCATGGAGGAAAACAGTTGCACTTTACCTGATATTTTGGTGCCGAACAAATAATTGACATTAACGAAAGTACTTTGACAATATATTTCTAAAAGTAACATTCTTGCTATATGGATAACACATAGGAAAAAATATCCTAGCAAAAAATACAAAATTGTTTGCAGACAAAATCATATTTCAAGTATTTAAAAAGTCTTGGGATATGATTGTTTATTTGGATACCAAAAGAGAGTTTTGAACTCAAACATAGAATGGACCAAAGAATAATACAAAACATACTTGAAGCCCTCAAACATCTTAGCTCAAACATTACAATGAACTGCTTATTTAGGTTTACACTAACAAGTTTAAACATTTTGACAACAATACAACAAATTAGTAAGAAAATCTTTCATAACTTAATGCGGTTATTATATTTTTTTATATTTTAAACGAACGATTAATTTAAAGAAATATTAGGACAGTAGGTGCGCATGTTTGAAAAATGGTAAAAGTACGCGAGTAGTTTTGGTTTCTGGAAAGAGTCTTTCAACTTACTCATAAAATAATGGCTTTGAACAACAATTTATCGTTCATGGACTATTGAATTTAGTGATAGATAGTCCATGGACTTTCAAAAGTCCGATTGTAGTCCATGGACTATCCATTTTGGTGACACATAATTTTTGGAATTTCAAAAGTCTGCTGGTAGTCCCTGGACTATCAACTTTGGATAAAGTTAGTCCCCTGCGTATGTTTATTAAGAGGACTGAGTTTATCAAAAATGGAAAGTCAAAAGACTAACTTTATTGAAAATCAATAGTTAATTGACTTTTATCCGAACTGCATAGTCAAGGACTACCAGCAAAATTTTGAAAGTCGAGGGACTATCCGTCACTACATTCGATAGTTCAGGTACAAGTTACCATAAGACTGAAATAGTTACATTGTAGGTCAAATGGGCAAGTTCAATAGTAGTTCTTTGTCCTGATGTCTTGTAGGTTCCTCAGATGCTGTTCTTCACTAATACTTTCATTAACCTTAAACGGAGGATATTGTACGTTGAATCACTGTGTTGCAAAGTGAAATTACAGATTACAATCACTTCAGATTCATGTCATACTGGCCAAGAAGAGATTGATATGCATTCTAAGAGGTGTATATCTAAACACATGGTCACTAATGTTTCTCTTTGACTTTTGTTTTTTTAGTATACAATCTCATTCTTGATTTTAGTATTTATCTAAAGAGAATGTTGTAAATTAAACAGGTGATGTACTTCTTCCTAATCTAAAGGTTCGTGTCTACAATAATGAGAAGGAAGTGGATGAGTGGTTTACAAATGTTGTTGGTCAACCTTGTACATTGGTACACTGCTTGAGTATTGGCTGTTAAACAAAAATTATAACAAGGTATTATTTTTTTTAGAAAAAAAAAAACAATTCTTTAAATGTGAGAGCTTATATGTATCTCGTCTTGGTCATATTAATTAGCTAATTAATACATATTTCCACTAATTCAGTGTGGAGGTTGATATTAATGATAGAAATCCTATTTTACCGGCGTGGTTTCTCTCTTTTTAGCTTCCTTATTATCTATCCGTTACAGTAGGGTTCGATCGGTCTTGTCTGTTCTGTTTGTCTTTTGTTTACTTGCTCGGTAGACGTCTGATCGTTTCTTTACTACTGACTCCTTGTTCGGTAGACGTCTGATCGTTTCTTTACTACTGACTCCTACTCGGCCTACTCAACGAGGCGTCTATTCAACCGAGTTCCTGATTGTAGTACGAGCTATTGTCATTCTCCATTGATCAATTGCCTTGCTGGCTCCTATTTACTTATCGGCTAGTCCTCCGTGATATGACTCTATTCTGCACCGTTCCTCCATGAGGCCTCTCTCTATTTATTTGGTCTCTCTATTTACTCGGTACATATTTGAATGTTTTTTATTGTTAATTCCAAACGAACTCAGTTTTGTAGTAAGAATTATTGTCGGTCTCCATCTATCGGTTACCTTATCGGCTCCTTTTTGCTTTTCGACTGACCCTCTGCGATATAGCTCTGATCTATATGGAGTTTCGGTTATATTACATTTATCGTTTTCCAGTGGCCAGCCTCCTTTAATCGTCTTGCTCGTATTATCACCTGTTCAGATTAGGATTATTTGTGTTCTTTCCTTTTCCTTCTGCTCGGACGTACTAGGTGGGAATTCCTCGTCGCTTAAAAGTATTATTTTACTAAAAGTGAAAGGGCAGGCATGTGTAGAGATGTAGGGAGCAGATTGAACTTTGCTAACTAAGTTCAGTTCTTATTAATATCCGAGGAGAGCATCTCTGATCTTAATGAAAAATTAATCTCAGGTACCGCTAATTGTAGACCTTTATACTCTTTTATCTGGCATTCTTAATATAGTTTTAGCACTTGGCAGTATCATAAAGAAACGATTCCATTTCCTTATTTAATTTCGTTTCTCATTCATGACCGTGTTCTCGAGGATAAACCGTAGCCGGTCAAATTTAGCCACAAGCATGTTGTTTCTTCTTGATTAACCGATTTAAATTTTGTGTAAGCCGATGGTGGAAGATCTATGAATTGGTGGAGCTCCAGTACAAGTCAATCCTTTTAGATCCGACCCAACGTCTTACGTCTTCCTATTTGGAGGCAAACCTTATGCTGAAGATGGATGAGGTATCTCAATATCAGATTATTCTTTTCACTGGTATTCGTTGCTATTAAAATTAATCTCGGTACACAATTGTGACCTAAACACACCTATAGAATATCAAACTCTTATTATGAAATAAGATGCAACAATTTTAAATACATCACTGGTTTTGGTTGTATCTACCAGTGTTTGGGCGGCTGCAACGGCTGCCATATGATAAATATAGACCAGGCAGCAGGAGTGTACGACGGATGGGGAAATCAAATGAACCTTTGGCAACTTTAGCTTCAGACAGAAGATTTAAGGTCATTTTTGCATCGCTTCGCTTAAACATTATTAAGTTTGAACCCTTCATCACTCCCATTGATATGGCCGAGTTGGTCTAAGGCGCCAGATTAAGGTTTAGGTCAAAAAGGTCGTGGGTTCAAATCCCACTGTCAACAATTTTTTTTATATTATTATATATATTTTTTTTAAAAATCAAAACAAATTTTATCACTAAATAAAATTTTACAAGAATGTTGGACTCAAATTAGAGCGAAAAAAAAGGCAAAGAATCTCAATTCAATTACAAAAGAAATTTGTAATGGCGCCAAAACTTCCCGTCGCCAAAACTTCCCGTCGCCAAAACTTCCCGTCTTAATGAAAATCAAAGAAATGATGAGAAAGCTACATTTCCATCAAGAGCTTTCTCACGAAGCCACACCATGCCAACTAAAGCACCAACACAGCCAAACAGCTGCTCCGCCAAACACCAACTGACCAAGCCACGAACAGAGCTTGTACAGCAGCTAACGACTTTTATCTACCACCAGAAATTGAAACCAATCCCACCATCTGACTGAAACTACATATTGCTCAGCAAGCGCCTCTTTTAACTACAAAATAAGTCCATCGCTTTCTACAAAACAAAACAAGAACTACACAGCACTTGGAAGATCATAATTTTCAGCAAAGTCAATGTAACCCAACCCAATGCTCTCAAGATGAGTAATGGCAAGAAGAGAGTTTGAAGCATTGAGTTGATTGAAATGAATGTTTCTTTGCAAGTTAAAGTCCATTTTGCTGTCCAATCAGCAACCTGATTTTGGACACGAGTAATGAACTTTAACTTCATGCTCGAAGCAATGAGCTTTTAACAAATGGAAAGAGTAGAAGAGAGAAAGAAGGGGTACTTTCCTTCGCTAAGCATGCTGATTAAGGACAAACAATCAAATTCGATATCAATATGACTCTAATTCCTTATTTTGCAGTAAAGCAAGCCCTCCAGTAATGCACGAGCTTCAACTGCAAGAGGAGTGAGCTTTCCAAATGTTTTACCCAGCCCAATCACCAACTCACCCTTGCTGTTCCTAATAACTAAACCTCCACTCGTTTCTCCATTAATTAGACAAGCAACATCCAGATTAAGTTTCAATCTTCCACAAGCAGGGGTGAGCCACTTTAGGTACTCACTTTCCTTTTCCTATTCAACATAGAAAGACAGCCCATCGTAGCACGTACATTTTCAGCCTGATGCGAGTGCTTAGTAGTAAATAGGTTAGAAGAATCAAGACCAATTATAACCTTGTTAATAGTCCTAATAGCAGTTGAACAAGTTTTCTTAGTGTTATTAAACTTATAACTATTTCTGTTCTTCCAAATAACCCAACAAGTTATAGTTGGAATCACCTGAGTAATATGCACTTTTTTCTTTGAAAACCCAAACCAACTTCTAAGGACATTAGTAAATACCATGTATCTATCGATTTTAAATTAAAAAATAAGACTGAAGTGATTCCAAATAGACCAAGCAAAGTCACAGTGACAAACACATGGTTAATGTCTTCACTGCTATCACATAGCTGACATTTAAAAAATATAGGGATGAACCCTTTAATAATTTTCCAAAGAACAAAAGAGAACTTCCTGGGCGGGATGGATTTCTAAATTTTGCTGAACAGACTACACTTAGAAGAATGAGCTTGTCTTCCTTCATCTGATCAACTCTTAAAAACTTTATCTAATCTATTCTGTCTTCTGTGATTAAGCCATTGGTATTGCCAATAACCCAACTATCATTCTTCCAAAATGTGTTGACACTTGCATTAAGGAACCAATTACACTCAGTATTATAGTTGTTGTTACTAATGGGCTGCCTATTGTGCCTGTCTTCTCTCCAAAAACCAATATCACCTTTGCCTAAGATCCATCTCATATTGCATTCAACATGTACCTTGACACCTGCAATTCTCTTCCAAACTAAAGAACCAAAACCCTTTATGTTAGTGTAAAGAAGATGATAATGCTTGTTCTTCCTATAGTTGAACCACGATCTTTGAGAGAAGGTCTCTTAAATATCAGAGAAAGGCTTACAAAGGGTCTGCCAAGAAGACCAGTGAATACTAGGCTCCTTCAATTTAGACCTCCACCAGAATTTGTTGAAAGTCTTATCCAAACTATTAATAACACGGTTAGGCAAGAGATAGTTCTACATCCAGTAGCAGGGAATAGACATAAGAACATGGGATATAAGACAAAGTCTTCCCCCAAAAGAAAGAAGCTTGCTATCACAATCATTAATCCTAGCATTAACATTGTCCATCATAGCATTGAAATTGCTAGACTTATTTTTGCTATTGAGAACAATCCCTAGATAAGTTGAAGGGAGATTCTCGACATTAAAACCATAATGTAAAGCCAAGTTGTTAGCTTTAGTTTTATGCACTCTCTTAGACTGAATAATCCTGGTTTTCTCCTTGTTTATGGCCTGACCTGAAACAACGTAATAATTATCTAAAAAACAACTCAACTTGTTAATAGTAGACTTTAATCCATTTGTGAAGATTAGAATGTCATCTGTAAAAGCTATATAAGGGACCATTATGTCAGTTCTAGAAGCATATAGCATATCCTTATTAAAGTAAAAATATTATTTAAACCACGAAGCAAAACCTTTTCACCAATGATGAAGACGCTTGGGGATAAGGGGTCACCTTGCCTCAAACCTCTTTCATTTTTAAAGAAACCAATCGCATTTCCATTCACAAGCATAGACATATGAACATTATTTATCAGATTTTTTAAAAGACTAACAACATCTTTAGATAAACCAAAAGAAGTAAGGACTTTAGCAATAAAAGGAAAGGACATTCTATCGAAAGCTTTCGACATTTCCAATTGGATAAGAGTGTTGCAATTCCTAGGCTTCCTGTTAATACCATGGATCATTTCTCTAGAAATTAAAAAATTTTCATGTATAGGTCTGTCTTTAACATAAGCTGATTGATTATTTGAGATGATTTTAGGTAAAATGTCAGCAAGCCTATTATTCAAAAGTCTAGAAAGGATTCTATGTAGCATGGAGCACAAGCTGATTGACCTGTAATTTCTCCAAGAGATGGGATTGGAAACTTTGGGAATCAAGAAAATGCCCATAGCAAAGATGCCAGCAGGAATGTTATTGCCTCAGAGGTAAGAGTTAATAACAGTACAAAGATCATTTATAATGATAGTCCAACAACTAGTATAGAAGGTGATGTTGTAACCACCAATACCAGCAACACTATCCTTGCTCACGGTATTGATGGTAATCCAAACCTCATCATCACTAGCATGCTTCAAAATGTTATCATTATCCTCCATCCTTAAGCCAAGAGTTATAACATTTATGCCTTCAAAAATCATCTTCATTCCTTAAAGCTTTAAGATGAAGACTGATAGCTTTGTTAAAATTGCATTCAGAGACATATTATTGTTCAAAATATGCAATATTTCCATACTTTCTACATTATTTTCAATTTCTTTAAGCTTACTAAAGATGTTTCCGAACGTATTGATGTTCTAGTCCCTTTAGCAATGTTTGAGTCTCTTTAATTTAAACCATAAAATCTCATGAGGACCACCATTGATCTTAAGATTCTAGTTTTGCCTGACAGTTTTAAGAAAAGATTCATGGTTGATCCACATGTTCATGAACTTGAAACTCTTTTTGTTGTGGTGAAAATCATTTAAGTTCTTTTTGGTTGCAGATATTAAAAAGGGCATGGTCAGAACAATTTATGACCATGTGATGAACCTATGTTTTGCTGAAAGTGTCAGCCCAAGAGTTGTTGATTATAACCATATCCAGCATTTTCCATTTGGTGCCCCTGTTCCAAGTAAACTTTTGACCAACATCCTCCAAGTTACAGTCCCTCATCATATCAACAAAATCATCCATGCTTCTATTAAAAAAGCTAGAGTAGTCCAACTGCTCTTCAGTATTAGCAATGACATTGTAATCACCCATGGTCAACCAACACTCATCAGTTAAAGATTCATTTCTCAAAAACTCCCATAAGTTTAGCCTTTGATTTCTCTAGCATTTCGCATACACTACAGAAAGGGGTGAGTATAGATTTTTCCTTCGGAAATTTTTATAAGAGATTTCTAGAGAGAAAGAGTTAGAGAGTTTTTAGAGAGAGAAATTTTAAGTACAAATGAGTTCACTAGAAAAAGTGTTCAACCTCTTTATTAGGTTAGCCTTGCCTTTTATATAGAGGAGCCAAGACTTAGCATTAAAGTGAAATCTGTTACAAAAGAGGACAAATTGCTCCTTAATCCTACATAGTCACAAATGTTCTCTAAAACTTACATTATATATAATTTAAGGACTAAATTTACATTATCTACAGTTTAATCCTTAAATTTACATTATGTACAATCTAATCCTCAAAATCCTACTTCCATATCAGAAGCCCCCCTAGTTTTCATGTCAGTAAATGAATGAGAACTAAAATGTATTCGAATTCTTCCATACGTTATATCAATTGTTGTAATACAAACTCGAAGTCCAAAAATCAATGTCAATCGGAAGATGCAAATTCGAAGCAGTCATTCAAAACAACTATTCGAAGCGGAGTAAAAAACAGATACCAATTCGAAGCAACTTAAATCTGATATAACCTCAAAGCCAATAATTCTCTTCGAATCATTATGGAAGTAGAGCTTCAAAAAGTAATCATCGACTTTTATCAAAACAATACCCAAATGTAACCGTTTCAAATTACCATTCGAATCCATCATGACTATATAGCTTCTAGACCCATAGCTAGATGCTTAGTCTGAAAATGTCGAGCTCCTAATCTCCTCATCACTTTGTATTCTGCCTTATCACCATCAGAGCCCTTTCCACTTCATACGTCTTCTTTTATTTCTATAAATTCAATCAATAGCCTCATTGAACATTCTCATAACACAAATCATTTAAGAGAGAATTCAAGCGCTTGGCTACCTTCATCGAGTTCTTATTTTTTCCCAGTATCTTCATCAGAAAAATCCAAACTTTCTGATCAAAACTTATCTTCTCCGATCAATCTTCATCCAGTTTATGAGAAAAAAACCCAAAAACCAGAATATCCAAGGCTAACATACCCAAAAAACTAAAATCTCAGATCGTACGACTACTTTTGCATTACTCAAAGAGCGGAGGAATATATAGCTGCAGGATTAATCAATAACACTCATGTTGGAACAACCATCAAAACAATTTACTACGGTAATTTCGATCCAACCAATACTCCTGCTTTCTCTCTTTCTCCGATAATCGAAGAGTGTTCCTCTTCCGAAGTTCTAGCTCCTAAACCCACAATGAAATGACCTTTCACCATCATGCAATTCTGATAACACCTCTTGTGATTCTTGTTTGCCTAAACATCGTAATAATGGCGTGCTCAACGCCTTTTTATACGATATTACATCTAACACTATATATCCGAAGGCTTTACCTTTCAATTTTTTGGCCAACCTCGAATCATCTGGTAATGTTCCTTGAGTAAAAAAATTAAGAATATATGCTCTCCAATCGCCTTAGATTATTTCATCTGTAATAAAGGATTCCTCTACGCATTCACATTGATTAGATTAAGTAACAATTGAAGGATTTTCTTGTTGCAAAATCCAAGGATATTCTTCCTTGTAAGCGATGTTTGCTAAAGAATCAACCACTATTTTACTCCCTCGACCAATATATTCCACAACAACATTGTCAAACAGAAGAATTAAATTCTGAAGTTCCCGAAGATATAAAATCAAACGATCCTTTCTTGCTTCGGAAAATCCGGAAACTTGATTTGCTAACAACTGAGAATCTGTTTCCAAGTATACTGAACTTGCTCCACAATTTTTTGCCAATCTCAAACATGCCAAATCAGCTTCGTATTCAGCTTCATTATTTAAAGTATGAAAACCAAATTTAATAGATTGAATCGTCATCTCTCCAGTTAGAGCTATTAACTGAACCCCAGCAGTGCACCCTGAAACACTAGATCCTCCATCTGTTCGAACAATCCACCTCGAATTTATTGGTGCATCTTCTTTACTCTCTTCCACATCCAATCTGCTCAAATAGAATTCAACAAAAAAAAATATGCCAATGCTTGCGCCTTTATTGCTGTTCGAGGTGTAAATAAAATGTCATAGTCCCCCAACTCCATTGACCACTTGGTCATTCTCCCCGAAATATCAGGTCGTTTTAAAATATTTTTTAAAGGGAATAAAGTTCAGACTTCAATAGTACGAGCTTGAAAATATGGATGCATCTTGCCGAGCAGCAATCACCAGTGCAAATGCCAATTTTTCTATTTTCATATATCTCTTTTCTGCTGCCACCAAACTTTTACTAATGTTGTACATCGGCTTCAGAACTCATGTATCTTTACTAATTAACATTGCGCTCAATGCAAAATCCGATACCACAATGTAGAATAAGAGCTTCTCCTCATTTTGAAGTTTTGACAAAATTTGTGGTGATGACAACAAATTTTTAATGTTTGTGAATGCTGTCTCACATTCGATGTCCATTCAAACCTGCTTGGTCCTCGTAAGACTTGAAAGAAAGGAAAGCATTTATCAGAAAATCTAGAAATAAATCGATTAAATGCTGTTAACCTTCCTGTCAGAATTTACACTTCTTTGATAGATCGAGGAGAATTCATTGTTGTGAAGGCTTTCAACTGTTCTAGGTCAGCTTCTATTCCTTTTTCACTGATGATAAAACCCAAGAATTTCCCCCACCGAATTCCGAAGGTACAATTTTCAGGATTTAACTTTAACCTAATTGCCCTTAAATTTTAAAAAAACTTCCTTTAAATCATCAAGATGCACTTCATTCTTTGAATTTTTTACCACTGTGGCATCTATATATACTTCCATATTCCTTCCGATCTGAGTAGCAAAAGCTTTATTCATCAACCTTTGATAAGTAGCTCCAACATTTTTCAATCCAAAGGGTATACCCTATAACAATGCAAGCCCCTATCAGTTATGAAAGTTGTGCATTCTTGATCTTTTGGATCTATTTGAATTTGATTGTATCTTGCAAAAGCGTCCATGAATATTAAAATTTTATTGCCTGAGGTAGAATCAATCAACTGATCTATTCGAGGAATATGAAATGGATCTTTGGGACAAGCTCGATTCAAATCTGTAAAATCCACACACATTCCATTTTATATTCTCTTTTTTTACCACTACCGGATTTTCCGTCCACAAAGGATACTGTGACACCCTTATGTGTCCGACCGTAGATAATCGATCCACCTCAGCAACAATTGCTTCTGCTTTTTCCGAGGAAAACACTCTTCTTTTCTGAATAACTAGCTTCATCTTCGCATCAATAGCCAAGCTGTGACGAATTACCTCAATTGGTACTCCTGTTACATCCTCTGTCCTCCAAGCGAAGACATCCAAATTAGAAGATAAAATATCCATCAGTTGCTGACGTAGAAGTGGGATCAATAAGGTTCCAGTTAGAAGCACAATTCCTCCCGAAAAAGTAAACTTCTCAATTTCTTCACTTACCGTTAAAGACCCTGGGGTTTCCCTCGGATCGTCAACCTTTTCTTCCAAATCCAAGGGCACCCCTTCTAACTACTATTCATGCATTAAGTCTCCACTGCTGGATCCTCGAATCCAGAGTGCAGTGGCATAACATTCCCTAGCTACCTTCTGGCGCCTCGAATGACCCCAATCCAATCTCCAACCACATACTTAAAACATTGATGAACTGTTGATACAACCCCATACATTCTTGAAAGTCATGATATTCCAAAAATAGCATTGTACCTGGTTCTTTTTCTTAAATGGTCATTTTCCCAAACTTACTTCACCCTCAAATTCTTCAACAACACGAGCTGTTACACCCGTAAACCCAATAATTGTCCGATCTGATTGAGAAACCTGAGGTGGATTTGTCATTCTATCATAGGTGGACTTAAAAAGGATATTAGCGGAACTGCCAATGTCAATCAGAACACGTCGAATTTCGACACCAGCCGTCTCTGCTCCAATAAAGACAACATCTTCATGTGGTCCTGTCGTACCTTGTAGATCATCCTCATCAAACAAAATGAATGTAATAACCTTCTTTCCATACAAATATGTAGACATCTTCCCTTCAGTTTGAGTTGTCAAGTTAACAACATGTCTCTTCCTTGAACTATCTGAATTACCAGTAATCGAATCGCCTCCGAAAATGGCTAACAATTCAAAGAATTTACCTAAATCCCGCACAAACCCCTTTTCTATAGGCTCTTCGACTGCCATCAAAAGCAACATGTTCGGATCTTTCTCCATATATTCAGAAGAATGATAAAATGGTTCAACCTTTGAATCAAAATCATCAAATTCTCAGCTGGTGCAGTCTTCGAAGTCGATGCAATATTATTCTTTGAACCATTCCCTTGTGACTTTACATAAGTCAGGAGCTTTCCATTTTCAATCAAAGTTTGAACCTCTTTCTCCAGTCATTGGTATCATGCCCAAAATCATCATAATATCTGCAAAATTTGTTGTTCATTTCCTCCATTGGCCTACTAATTGGAGATGGCTTCTGAAAATTTATGAAGTTATTGGTCTTATCCCAAATCACAGCTACATTCTCTGTCAGATCAGCATAATATTCTGGTTTGACCCATTGATTTGGCATTGGCCTGTTATAGTTGTTAGATGGAGCATGATTTGAATATCCACCACTCCGAGGAGGCAAATTGTTATTCTTTTGTCGTACCTACTGATTACCATTTCCATTCGAGGGTTGCCCTTGGTTATTGGCCGTCTGACTCGAAAGTTTTGGAGTGCTAACCGGTCCTCCTTGGACTCTAGTTGACTCATCGACTTTAATCTGATCCTCAACTTGAGCCATTAAAGCTCCAAAAGTTAAGGCCTTTCTCTTTGTAGTCTCATTGGCTAGATCCTCTGGCAATAATCCTTGACGAAAAGCTGCCATTGCCACATTCTCTTCACAGTTGTCCAAACTATATTTGGTCAAAACAAATCTCTTCATATAATCCTTCATCTTCTCTCTAGCTGCCTGTTTGCACTGAATAATGGTGTCACCATTTTCTCTTATTTCTTTACTCCCCACATACTGCCTTCGAAAACAGTAGAAAAATCCCTAAAGTTTGAAATGGACCCGCTACGAATCCGATTGTACCAATTTAGAGTCGTTCTCTTAAAAGTCTATGAAAATGCACGACACACCAGTCGGTCGTCATCTTCAATGTTCATCATATAATTCTTGAATAGTTTGATGTGATCATCGGGATTTTGCATCCCTCGAATTTCTCTACTTTGGAAATGTCAAAACGCTTCAGAAGCGTTATAGAGCGAATTTTACTTGTCAACAGAGAGTTTCTCCAATCGACACCTTGAACAAACTGATCATATGTTCCCATTGTAGCATATAGATTTCGACAAGTCTCAGCATATTGATTCAAAGTATTTCCTTTGCACCATGTAGAATGAGGAACATTATCCGTTTTAGATTTGCTTTCTTTTTATTCTTCCTCGAATGCTCTCTGTCTGATTCCTCTTTCGAAGAACCCCTGTATCTTTTAAAACCCGAAGATGAGCTTTCTACCTCCTCGTCAGTAGAGGTTATATATTTTTGCTTATTTTTTCTTCCGTTGCGAGAAGAATATCGCTCTTTAGGAGACATAAAACACGTTTTTTTATGCTCATTTTTATCTCGTCGATCAGCACAAGATCAATCAAACTGGTCTCCTATATCAGTTTTTTATGTTTCTTGCCTAACCTTGGATTTAATCTTCGCCGAGTGGATTTCTTATTCTCGTCGTTCATACTTTTCATTTAGTGCATTTATCTTGTCTATAAGCTGGTTCATTTGCACCTCGATATCTGATTGAGTCTAGATCGGAGATGATCCATCTAGCCTATTTTCGTCTCTCTGTAATCATCTTTTAAGGTTTCCTTTGCTGGTAGAAGCGTAGGATTATTTTCGGGATTCATTGTAGAAAATTTGAACAAAAAACACAGCAAGATTGTATCAAATTCGAATAGATAAATTCACTGATTCTTTATTCAGTCCCCTTAAGAAATTATGATAAGAGAATTCTAGAGAGAGAAAAAGTTAGAGAGTTTTTAGAGAGAGAAAGTTTAAGTACAAATGAGTTCAGTAGAAAAAGTGTGCAACCCCTTTATTAAGTTAGCCTTGCCCTTTATATAGAGGAACCAATGCTTAGCCTTAAAGTGAAATCTGTTACAAAAGAGGACAAAGTGCTCTTTAATGCTTAACAATTATACATAGTCACAAATGTTCTCTAAAACTTACATTATATATAATTTAAGGACTAAATTTACATTATTTATAGTTTAATCCTTTTACATTATTTACAATTTAATCCTTAAAATCCTACTTCTATATCAGAAAGGAAAAACGGATTTTCCAAATTAGTGTGAACAACTTTCATGTGTAAACACTGATCATGATTAGATATGATAGTAATGCATGAATAATTGGTCCAAAACATCCAAATTTTATTAGAAATATTATATAAAAGTTTTCAGATCCCATTTTTAGAGCAAAATCACTTATCTTGTTAGAAGAGGTCAAAGGCTCCTGAGTAGCCAGAATCTCTATATGCTCCTTGTTGATAATAGTTTTCAGTCTACCAACTGTAAACTTGTTATTGATCCCTCTGGCGTTCCAGTTAAGCATCCTTATCATTATCAGATAATGATTTATATCTGTTGTTTGTTCCAGAGAACTTCAAGAACCTTATAATCAGTTTGTTTTGCTTTTTGAATTTCCATGCAGATTTAAGTTTTTTGTTCAAAATGGCATGAAAATCATTGTCAAGGAGCGGGGCATTTTTTAGAAACAATTTTGTTATTGGGTTCAATAACTTCTTGACTAGTAACATTTAAATTTGGTATATGAATATTTGGATTCGACTTATCAAGATCCGTTTTTCCAGTAGCCATTTTGTCTTCTTTTTCAATATTTCCAGCAACTATCTTCTTTTGATTCTTTTTACAATCTGATGGACTGTGACCAATGTGATGACATTAAAAGCAATGTGAAGGCAGATTCTTGGAACTTAAATTAAGCCAACATCCTTTATTTATTCCAAAACCTATTCAAATTTTGTTGTGAAGATTTTTGGAGATGTCCAGTTCCACAAGAACATACGCAGCATTCATGTGAGCTCTGTTGATTTCTAGGCAATCAATCTTGTATGGAATGCCTAACAAAGTAGCTATATCATACAAAATAGATTCATTATACATGAATTCTTGTAGTTTCTGAATCCTCACCCATATTAGAGATATATGGCTTTCATTGTTTCCATTAAATTCAGGAGTCTAGCGGAGGAGGCGCATAACAGAGCCGTTGACGTTCCAAATACTTCTATGCCAAAGCTTGATAGCATCCTCTTTCAGATCAAATTTTATCAGGGTATGATGAGAATCTCAAATCCTCCATCTGTAAACTTCCTTTAATATGAAAGAGATCAAGAAATGATCAAGATTAGAGTTTTTAGGCAAACCTTTCTTGAATTTGCCAATTAAAGTCGTTTTTTATTCTTTCATTAACAAATATTTGTTTCCTTAGAGTATTGAATAAAAATGTTGTCTTGCTTCTCGAAAACACTTTATGGCTGAAATCATCTATTGTTTTTCCTCTGTTTGATCGAACAGAGTCTACCAACGACTTCTTGAATAGAGAATTTTCACCATTTTTTATACAGGTTTCAGAGAGGAGAACATGGAACTCTTCATCTTGAAACAATGTTTGCTTCTGTTATCCATGAAAGATAAGACGAAGCACGAAAGAATTTAGGAAGTCAAATGGTAAGGGCTAGCTTTCTTGGAGAAGGAAAAGCCCTATTATTATATAGTCTTAAACAACTCACTTAAAGTAGATTATAATAAACATATCCAAATTATTATTATTATATAGCCTAAGCAACTCACTTAAAACAATTTATAATAAACATGTCCGAAAGGTTCTATAACATATACAAATTCGAAAATTTAAGTTAGAGATAATTTTGTTTTATATTTATAAAATTGTTATACGACTTGAATAAATTCCATTAAAATAACATTTTCCTACTTTAATTAAAAAAAATAAATCGTCTAGTTTCTGCTCATGGAGATTGATATCGATTCGACCATATAAAAGATTAAAAATAAATGAAAATACAAATAATCAGTTATAAGATATGATTCAAGTGATATTTTTAGTTAGTGTAAAATTTAATAACCAATTGTTTTATGCATCGTTAAATTAAATGAGCAAATATGTGGTTTTTTTTATTATTATTTGTATTATTTATGTGGGTTTCACATCTTCATCCTGATCTGCTTGAACAAAATTATACACCCCGCGAATAAACTAGTAAGCAGGTGGTTTTCACCCAAAACCATGGTGAATTCGAAGCAAACGAACACTACGTTTGTAATGACACAGAAGAAGGAATCGCCGAGCAAGATCAACCTACTACCACAACAAATATTCATGTATAATATTTCCACCAGGTAGCAAATGAACTCTGAGCAGAACAAGTCTGTACGATGTATGTCACTGCAAAGTGAAATAAAAAATCCACCACCCTTAAAAATGACATCGAAGAAGATGTTGGAAAGATAAAAAAAATTAAAAAAAAATATAACAAAGAGAATTATAGAGAAGAGATTTTCATATTAATTTTTGTTCATTGTTTATGTATACGATACTAATATTTTATAGTATATTAAACAGGGATGTCTACCCGTGCATCCGTACCCGTTCTTCAAGATCCTACTTCAAACTCTTCTTGAGAGCTTCTTCTTCATCTTTTGTTTCTTCTCTGCTTCTTCTTTTTTCCTGGTCCTCTTTCATTTTTCTTCTTCGCTTTCTCATTATTTCTCCTTCTTCTTTCTCTTCATTCTTATTCCTCACATTCTTCTTCTCTCTCATTTTTTATTCCCCTCCTTTTGTTATATCCTCGTTATATTTCTTTTTCATTTTTTCATCATTTTTCTTCATTTTTAATTTTTATTTAATTTTTCTTTATTTCATTTTTTTCCTTTTCCCTTTTTTTGTTCTTTATCATTTTTTGTTCTTCATCTTCTTTATATATATATTTTATTTTATAGGATAAAAAAATCTTCTCTAATATCATGTTGGAAACATAAAAAAAATAATTTGATGGAAAAGAATAATAAAAAGAATTAGAGAGAAGAGATTTTCATATTAATTTTTATTGATTATTTATATATAATATGTTAATCTTTTATAGTAGATTAAAATGAAACAAAAATAATGACATTGATGATATGGTGATCATTTTAGTCTATCTCTTTAATATTGACCTTGATTATTTGTTGAATCTTTTACTTTTGATGATGAATTTTCAATTTAATCTCTTCATCTTCACAATTAATTAATTGGTCTTCTCAATTAATCTTCAATCAATATCTTGGTCTTCTTGTGACTATTATCTTCAACAACAACAATAATGATAATTTTGAAGAGAAAAAGATAGAGAGAGATAAGAGTTCATCTCAATAACGTCACCAAGCGACGCAATATCTCATTCAGACACAAAAAACAAATGTTACTAATGACCACTCTGATTTGGGATTCTCCTGTAGGAATGGGAAACGCCGGCGTGATTGCCACAAACGTAAGAAGAGGAGTATGACCCCTATTTTTAGGGATATATATTACAGGATGAAGTAAGAGCACACAATCGAAAGCATCAAGCAACCGAAGATGACAACATTTGAAATAAAATTGGTCCGTCAGTCGATTTGTTTTTGGATAATGGTCAACAGACTCTTCCATCCTATCATGTAATGAACCATAATTATTAACAAATGAGTATAGCACATTATGAATCTTAGTTAAATCATCAACATGCTCCATCCACCTTGGTGTGGATTATTTTCAACTGAGGGTAATATTGTCAGGTGTTTTATGATGATTTAAAGGTATTTAATGTTTGAGTGTTTCGTATTGAGAGATTTAAGCTGCATGGTTGTATTAAATGTGCATTACCCTTATTAATGAAAGTGGTTAGGTATTTATACCCTTAATTATGGGCCACATGGGCTTTCGGGTCAAGTTCAAAAACTCATAGTTTATTAAGCAGATTAGTAATTAGCTTAGTCAAAAGGTGATTAGCTTTTAATACTGTTGTCTAGTTCGGATGGTTCAGTGGGCGGATTTTGTCCGAATTACCCCTGTCCGGTGGTGAAAATATTCTGACTCATCACACCTATCAAGAGAATTAACCAATTTTTAAATCCCCGACAGCTTAGTCAAGAATTTATAAAAATAACTTATTGTACTAAACACCCCCAGTGCAGTATCCATAGGTATCATTAGGTTTCGACAAAGATGAATGTAAAATACCAATACATGCCAAATCCAACATATATGGGTTAATATAACCGTCTCATTTCATATCCTCCCAGCTAAGATGGATCCTTATTATGATACATCATCACAATAGAACTATCATAACATTTTTAAACAAAAGAAATACTAGAGCTTCAACCGTGAGACAATAATACTTATATAATTTTATACGACATGTAAATATAAATAAATCAAATATTTTATTTGACATTGATGATGATAATTTGCATGATGAATCCTCTTTCGCACCAAATATCTTATATGAAAGATTACCATCAAACTTCAATAACCATAAGATTGACAAAGTTCAATGGTAAATGAGATCCGTATACTCATGTTGAATAATTCAAAATGAGATATTGAGGTAGCCGAAAGCACCTGGTATTATGAAATGCAGTGCATTTTTCCTAACACTAAGAGGAAATTGTTTGACATGGTTCAATAGTCTTCCAACGGGATGCATTACAAGTTTTAAAATATTACACACCAAATTTAGGAATAATTTGTTCAACTCTAAATAAAAAAAAGGATATGGTAATTATACCATCCATTGTAAGAAGAGACCTATAGATTTTTGTAATAATATACAGAGAGATTTTTAAACACTAAGAGTGAGCTACACAAATGTCATGGCTTGGTGACCGTTGCAACATGTCTGCATGTAGTACTGCAAGTACCTTTGGCTAACACCATCATAGAGAAGAAATTCTTCAATTTTCGTGATCTAGTAACATAAGTGGAGTGTTACATCCAAGTGGAAGAAATTAAAAGAGAAAAACTTGAAGAATATACCACCACTTCATCTACATACCACAATATCATTTACTAACACGCGATAATAAGCCACACACAGTTGCTCAAGTCAATTATAAACCACACAATGAAACTTCTAATAACATTAATTAAGAAGTATCATAACCAAAGATAAGGCTTCTTAGAAAGGCATATAAACAATTATAACAACAATAATAGTAAAAGTTGAAGGCCAAAGCATCTAAGTAAAAAACATATACAAAATTAACTGGAAATGTCAGAGTATAGATAAAACTACAAGAAACTACAGAGAAAATAGTGAATAACAAATACTGCAAATTCTAAGTGATATTGGGAACTACAAAAATAATGTTTGGCTTTATATGGTATAATCCAAAACATGATTGACGAAGAAAAACTTTCACAATATTTCAAAAACAAAAGCATGAATGAATTAAGGTGTAATGGTGATGATTGGTACCAACCATCAAGGGATGAAATGCCACCACGAGAAATGGTGCTTTAGAAAATAATATAATATTTGAGGAAGAATAAAATAAATATTTAGACTATGATCAAAATAGGTAAACATTATGTGTCAGAGATAGATGATCCATTCTAAAAAATCACCTAAAAACTAAAAAAAAAAAGATATATTAGATATTTGAAGGTTCGGTAGCATGGTTAAACATCATTAGACTCACACCGAAAATTGTATTTTGTATTGGAATTTTATAATGATGATATAAGAAGAGTAGCATAATCACACGTGGATGTCATACTATTAAATACATAACTTGTTGAAGTATAATTAAAAATATTGATGATAGACACGAGGAATTCAACAATATATTATACAAAAATACTTACAAAAGAATGCAAGATGTTCTAAGATTGACCATTTCCTAAAGAATTCTAACAGGGTTCACAGTTGGAGATATATAAGTTATGGATAAGCTCAATATGGATGTAATCCTTGGTAGGTATGAATTCATAAATAAGTTATGCTACTTATTTATGATAGTAAATTTTCCCTCCTCATATAACATAATAGTGAGAAGATCGTGGTTGGATCAAATGCATGCTCTAGTGTCTCGAGTTTATCAATACCTCAAGTATCATATCAATGGGAAAATATAATTAATCAGAGAAAACTTAAAAATATAGATGGAGTGTTATGTAGCTCCTCTAGCTCACACAAAACAAAGACCCCAATAATAATCAGTAATGGTGAAGTCTTTAAAAGCATTAAGATAATTGACAACATTGTTTGAGAATGTTAAGTACGAGCACGTGCACATGGGTCAAAATTTTATTGTTGTTTCTTTGGCAACAATTTCATACTATGATGGATATTCGTGGATATTGGCCTAAGAAATCTCATCAATAAGTATAAGATCTAGACATTGATAGTATTCAGAGGAAGTTTTTCAAATTTCAGTAGTAGAGGATAAATATTGGAGGTATAAACTCAACAGATTCTTGGTTCAAAGAATAGTACCAATTGATAAGGTGATGGCTAAGAAGTAGAAGTTCAAGGCTCATGGGTTTACATTTCTCGGAGATATTCTATCTAAAATATACTTAAGCGGACTATTATTACGGTGTCTTAAAAATAATAAATCTCAAATGGTATTGTCTGTATTACATAATGGAGAGGGCTCAGGTCATTATGTGTGAACTGTTATGACTGATGCTAAGGAGTTAGTTTAGAGGTGTGATATATGTTAAAGATTTGCTAATATGATACATATGATAGAAGTACCACTTGAGACTATTTCCGAGGATCCACCATTTGAAAGATGTGGTGTTAAATATGGTTGTTCCTTTACTAACGGCTTATGGAGAGCATCAAACTATTATTGTGGAGGTTGATTACTTTTCAAAGTGGGTGGATGTTGATCCCTTGTTTGGAATCAAAGTAAAGGATGTTATAAGGTTTATCATGTATAACCTTTGTTCCATGTTTGGAGTTTCGAGAACAATCACTACTGGTAATGGCCTATAGTTTGAAAATAGAGATATGAAGGCTTTCTATTCTTCGCAAGGAACTCACCATTTTTCTACGCATTTCCATCATCATGAAAATGACCAAGTAGAGGTGACTAATAGAACCATTCTGGATGGTCTGAAAAGTTATCTACGAGAAGTTGTTGTAAAATGACCAAATTACCTTCAAGAAGTCTTATGGGCTTACATAACGGTACCTCGACCAACATCCCATGAACCAACTTTTTGCCTTGGTATATGGGATGGATGCAGTGAATCCTATATAATCTAATTTTCCATCTTATAGGGTACTTAATTCCTCTGAGGCTCATAATGATAAAAGTAAAAGGGCAGAGCTTAATTTGATAGAGCAAAAAAGAACAAAAACACACACAAATCCACTATATAATCAAACCTTAATGAGGACCAAATATTTGTCTAGAGTCCGATACAGGGAATTTAAAGTGAGTGATAAGGTTTTAATAAATGTTATCTTGTATACTAAAAAGAAGAGGCTTGGGATGTTACGATCAAATTAGGAAGGCCTATATTCAGTAGTTGAAAACATAAAATTTGAGATATCGTTTAGAAGACTACAAAGAGAAGCCTATTCAACATCCTTGGAATATCGAACATTTGTGCTTGTATTTGGAGTGACCTTCTAAAATATATATACAGTATATGCGTTGGATTAGAAGTGATCTTGGTTATCAGTGTAATGACAAGTGGCACACCATTTCCTCTCTTGGTGGTGGATGAAGGTTTTAGTGAGGTGTCTACATAGTCGGCTAAGATAGATATATCAATTTTTTCATATATTATTTTTCTTAAAGTTTTGGAATTTTTGACCAGGTAGTGGTAATATTTAGTTGGTATTAAAAACAAGTTTTTTAAAAAGAGAACTCTTCAGAAGTCAGATGGGGATTGATCATTCTCGGTTTGACAAAACCGAAGGAAATAATTCTAAATGGGTCACATTTTATATGGTGACTAAATAAAATATACATTATTGGGTGATAATTTATATGGAGACTAAATAAAATTTATATGGGTGACTACTTCCAAAAGGGTGACAAAGTTATATGATGATTAATTACGAATATTGATAAAATCATGTGGTGACTAAGTTTTGAATAATGAAAGTGTAAGGAAACAATTAGCGATCCTTAAATATCCTATTGAAAATATGAGTGCTTAGGTTACATAGAAACATGAAATTCAAAATACAAGGACAATAAAATTTAAAACATAGTAAAAAACCTTTTTCATTCTTGGTCAATATTGTTATTTTTAGAACAACTTTCTGAATGAATTTTTAAGGAGCTTTTATTTTCCAAGTCCTCAACTTTTGAAAAGTCAGAACCTTTATTTTCAGACTTTTTGGTTTCCTCATTTTCTTAAGTCTTTGGATTCAGTAAATAACTTTGAGAATATTTACAAGATATTGATCCTCCGAGACCATATCCCATTAGTCACTTAAATTGAGCTTCAGAAACTTGTTATGAAAATAAAAAATTAAAGATATTTTAACATTTTTTTCACGCTTCTCTAGAGTCTTGAGATAGTTGCTAGCAAATTCGTCAAAAATGGCCACGACAGTAACTGTGTTTTCTTTCTTAGTTTGTACCTTGAATGCTTGCAATTGTTGTACATAAATTATTTTGGCCTTTTCACCATCTTTAAACTCAATATTATGTATTGCAGCCATATCTTTTTTTTTATCATAACATTTTGGAATTCAACTCTCTCATCTTTAAAGGTATGTAATTATCTCATAAGTTTAGTTTAAGTAGACTCATCCTATTTTTTATAAGAAGCAAATTTCTTTCTAGTCGACTAACCTATTTGGTTACCACATCATATATTTTGCAAAAAGATTTAGTTTTGCAGTAAATCTTTTAGCATCAACTTCGAATTGTTTTGCATTCCTTTTGAGGTCAGCCATATGACGAACCATGTTGTGGAGATTCATGGAAAATTCATCTAATGGGATCTTAGGAAAAATATTGTTATGGATTGTTAACAAATAAGTTTAGTGAATCATTTTCTCGATGAGGGTTTCCTACTTGATCATGATTTTCTTCTTACAGTAAGGGTGAGCTAGGTCCCAAGAGACGGATGTCTAGCATATTTTCAATATTGTTCGAGAATGTTGTGGTAAGATTAGTGGAGGAAATAGTAATAACCTGTTCTAAAACAAGGTTTATGGATTTATTAACATTATAGGGTTTTTTGTTCTCAGTAATAGTCGGGGCTGTGGTTTCTTGGACAACATTATCAATCTCATGAATAATTGTTTCATGTAATTCTTCATTTTTTATCAACATTAGTACTAATCGTTTTCTTTGTCTTGTTAGATGATTCATCTTGATATTTATTTTAAACTTTATGACTAGGAGCTTTGTTCTTGGTTGATTCGTCAAGGGCCTATTTGGTTGATCCATATGTAAGTTATTATATATTCGACCACATATATGAAGAAGTAAAGAACAAGTCAAAAATACCAGTAACTACCAATATTTTGTTATATCTATAAGTGTTAATGATATGTTCTTATTTAAATTGAAACACCTAGTTTATTATGGATACTATATGATTTTCCTACATAATATGATATATACTTTATACCTCTATAAATAAAGTTAAATTTAATACGTAAACATTTGACTTATTGATTACTATTCTTATTATTTAATATTATACTTTTCTACCTTTATTAGGTCTAAGACCCTTCTCCAAATCTACTTTAGAGGAATTATACTCATTAAATTGACACCCTTGGTGGAACGGACTAATACCTATAAGGGTTTCACCCAAAATCTAAAAAAATACTATAATAAAAATTCATGGTGAATTTAATGAAATAAAATAATCCTTATATGGGCTTGGATTACATTAGAAAATGAATCATACAGCAAGATCCACCTTCTACCGGGTCGAATTCAGATTTCATAAATGATTGAATTCAACAACTTAATACTAAACTATAAGTTTATTGACTAATTTGTAATAAAACAAATTGTCAAATGTTATGGTAATGACGATTAGAACTTAATCTAAATATGAATTGCAATAATGGAATGGACATAATATATAAGAAAAAATATATGTTATAAGGGTGTTATCATCTTACCTCATTTACCTCATCTAACCCGTAAAAAATGATTATAAATCTTATGTTCTTCAGTAAACTGTTTATTTTCTGTAACATATCCACACTTAAGATTTAAATCGTATATTAGTTTATTTATTATAGATTAAATCACACTAGGTTATGTGTTTTATCCATGAAGAATGTTTTTTCAAGCCAAATTTTAGGGGTTTTGAACAATTTGAAGATCGTATTGCCGCAACAAAAAAATTACCGTCATGGAAAATTAAGCCTAAAATATATACACAGGCTAATACTGTTTTTACTGCGATATCCTTTTTTTATCGCCACGGTAAGTGATATATTTTGGCATCATCGTCGTGGAACCTTAGTTGGCCATCGTGGTAACATCATAAAATGTTTTGGTACCCTAGGCTTCCTATATCGTGGTTGTTGTAATGATAAGAATCTTGATGTAGCCTTACGCGGTCTGCGCCTCTTTGGGGTTACTCCACTTGAAATTATTAATTATGACAGTAGATTTTCAATTAATAATTTTTCATTAAGTATTCAATCAAAATAGAAGAACCAACTACAAGGAGGGTTACCCCGATCAAGTCATATAAAATTAAATCAACAATGATTTTTCTCAAACTCATAAGGTATCTTAGTAACAATATATTATTATATTTTTAAACGTTTAATCCACATTGAAACAATGTTCTAAGTTTATATATCAATGAATGTTATGTTTATGTACTATTTTTGTGTATGATTTTGTGATTAATATAACAATGATGAATACATTTAAACCATTGGGTGATAAATCTCCCTCTTTAGATAAGTCATATTTTTTCCAATGGAAAAAAGATATAAGTTTAAATTTGAACATTCATGATTTTAATATGGCATTAATAATTAGTGAACCTACGTTTCTCACTTAAATAGTTCTCTAGAGGGGAATAAATAATTTAAGGTGTGAGAAAAATCAAATATTTTGTATTTGGTAATCATGAAACAATAAATACCTTTGATATTCCGTAACACTTCCGGACTAAGATCACTAATGCAATTGAGTTTTTCACAAACATTGAGAAAACCTTTGCCAAGAATTATAATATGAAGATTAAGATATTGTTATTGCAACTGTCCACCATAAATGTTTATAGAAAATGAACAATAATGCAACATATTATCGAGATATCCATGATCGTCTTAAATTTGAAGACACTTAAGATTGAACTTCCCAAAGATGTTGTAGAAGGGTTTGCATTTCAATATTTTACTAAGTAGTTTAAGTACTCAAAGTTCTTGTAATTGCTAGCACTAGAAGTGGTCAATTGGTGAATCGATTTCTTATGTTATCAGAAAGAGAAAAATATAAAACTAGAACTTCACGAGGTGCATACGGAAATTTCTAAACACAAAAGTTCAAAGAACAAAAATATATATGCGATGAAGGAGATGACAAGGCTTCCGATTCACAAACAAAAAAACCTAAAGGATTATTAATTGTAGGTCAATATTAATTTCATAAGAAGACATAAGATCTCGAAAGAGAGTGTAAAAATTATCATACTTATATGAAAGCTAAAGATAATCTCATAACTTTGGTTTATTCATATATAAATTTAATTTATGTTTCAAGAAACACATGGATGATTAATATGGGTGTAATCACTTATGTTTGTATTTGTATACAAGGTAAAAAAGAAGCATAATCCTCCTACAATAGAGATAAATTCGTGCTTACTTTATGTTATTTGTGATTTTGAGTTATTTCTTTCGGGTGTACGATTTTTGTTTATGAAAAATGTCTTATACGTACGTTTTCAAAAGGATTGTGATCGTTTTTCCTATATATGACATAGTTGGATATTCCTATTTTTTTGTGAATAATCTAATGACTTTATCTTTATATGATAATTTAGTAGGCATTAAATATTTAACAATAAATGGTAAGTTGTATTTATTAAAAACTATTAAAAATGGATATCTAATAAACCAAAATGTAAGGTTAAAAAATTAGGAAACTTTTGATACAAGCGCTTAAGTCATATCTCTAAGTCAAAATGTATAAGTTTGTTGGTGGAGGTTTATTAGATTCTTTGGTTATAGATACATTTGTGTTTGTATCGGATGTATCAAGGGAAATGAGACCAAAATAAAAAGGTTAGGTGCATACAGAACGAAAGTAGTCTCGAAGCTGATAGATACTAATATCTGTTGATAATTTCCTACAAGTTCTTGGAATAGAAATGATATTTTAAATAATTTATGCATGACTTATCTTGGTATAGGTTTCCATAATTTATCTACGAGAAGTAAAAATCCGTAGAAAAATTCATAACTTTTATGACCGAAGTAAAACAAAATAAAGGTAAGAGCATTAAGTGCATCAGATTTAATAGTGGTGGTGAATAATATGACATGTATGATGGTTCAAGTGAATAATGTCATAGATCATTTGCAAAGTTAGAGAAGTACCGTAAAGTTCCTCACTATAGAATGTTAGGGTTTTCCAACATGTACGAAGTATCTGAAAGATGAAATCATCTGATTTAAGTCGCGTTGACAAGAAATATGATTAGTCATTCGACTTTACCATTTGTTTCTCAGGTGGAGTAACTAAATGTTTTTATGCATTCTAAATATAATATATACAAAATAATCATTAAAACACAAATGTAAGTCTACTTTAAAACTTCTACATGTGTGTTGTTTTGAACATCTACATGTGTGTGGATCTGAAGCTTTATAAACAGGATGAAAATATATTAAATTCTAAAACGATTAATTGTTATTTAATTGTATTTTTAAAATATTCAAAAAATTATAAACCTCATAAATTTCTATAGAGGAAATATTTAAAACGGAAGGGGTCCAAAAATTTATTCAAAACGTAAACTATTTTGTTTTAAACATTTTTCTTTAAAAAGTTCATTCATAGGTTTATGTCTGAGAACAAATTTATCTTCATTCATATGTCGAAATTCAAAATAAACAATGTTTTTCTATTATTTTTTTAAAAAATATAAAATATTTTCTTTTATTATACTATAAATTTTTATAGAAATCAAAACATATGATTTATCAAATAATTTTTATATTTTTTAACATATCCTTTATATTATCGTACATAAAACCGTCCTATCAACAATTAAAAAAAAAGTTATTTTCGATCATACAAATATACTGTATTCCAGCCCTTTTGCTACTTAACATATTTTAGCCGAGTAATATCACTATCTCAAAACAAAGCAAAAAATTCGTGTTTTTATAAGGCTATCCCTTGTTTTTTACATTGATTGATAACAAACACAATACTCTATTAGATATATGAATTATTAGTATCATACCGTAGAAGTTGATTTGGTCCGATAGGTCTAAAGCGTCAGATTAAGATTCTACTTAATATGGTTCAATTTGATTTAGATTGTCAAATAATTTCGTATTTATTTTAAAATTACAGATGAAGGTTTATAAATCTGATAAAAACTTAAATTTAGTTATCCAGTGTTAAGAAAAAACCATCAGCTAAAATTTAAATCTATAGATTTTACATTTTATCAAATATTAAAAAAAATTAACCGTCTAAAAACTAAATTTTAAAAAAATATTAAAAACTTATTCACGTATCAAACCCCGAATTAATGTTTAGATTATGAATTTGATTTAACTTTAAACGTTAATATAAACAAACCCAATCTATGAATTAGGTTCCATTACGTTACCCGTTTCAAAATTGGTCTCTAATTATAATAAAATTGCAAAATTATGTATTTAGGATGGTTATTATTCTGAGTTTTAGTAGAAATGATTTCATCGTTAAGCTTTTGGTTCTAGTTTTTAGAATCGAATTGGATCGTTAAGATTTTGTTTAGTTCGATTCAATCTGGTTTAGTCAGGTCCAATTCAGTTTGGTTTGATTCAGTTCCAGTTCCGGTTCTGATTCCGATTCATTCTGATTTCGAAGATCCATCGGTTCAGTATGTTATCTGTCCGGTTTAATCTGTTATTGGTCCGGTTAGGCTATTATAGTAAAACATTAAATCGAATTTGATTTTCATTTTTACTTGATATATAAAATAAATGAAGTTACTCTTTGATTTTTTAGTTGTTATTTAATTTTGACAATATAATGCATAAAAATATATGTTTTTATCAATTTTATCCATTCATTTCCGTATCAATTCTATCGGTTTACCGATTTTATCAGTTCGGTTCCGAATCGGTTTTATTGGTTTGTCATTTTATCGTTTGGATTCTTTATCGATCTCGGTTTTAGAATGAAACCGCGAACCGGATCATCAAAGTGCGGTCCGATCCTCGGTTTGATTCCGACCCAATTCTTGTTTCCCAAAACCTATAAAAAACGGTCAAACTCACTAAACTTATATCAGCGAACTCATTTAAGTAATTGTCCAATAACATAAACGAGAGTTTTTTCTATAAAGGTTTTTTTTAGAGCAAATAATTTATTAATAAGAAAGATTTCATACCTAATAAAGAATAGGTCTTACAATAGACCATAAAGGTTACAATAAGAGAATAAAGAGGCAACAAGCTAAAAATGAGAGGTTTTAGATCCCATCAAAATTGAAGCTTGCACGGAGTAGATGAAAGATTTAAAACATAGTCAATTTGCATACTATGATGGTTTTGATTAAACTTTATCATAAGCTTCTCAAGAATTATTCAAATTCGAAGGACATCTTGAAGTCTCATAAACAACGGATATATAGGTTTGAAGCTTGAATGAAGCAGAGTACTCTGAAGAGGGATGATTATTCTAAGAAAGAAGCAACAAGAAGGCTTTTGAAGGAGCAATGGAGGACTCTGGGACAAGGTTGCAATGAAATCAATTTTGATAAGGCAAGAAACTACTGGCCACCAAATTGAGAAATTCTGAGACGAGTGTGTTGAAATCTCTATATTAGCAATGAGCAGGCTTGAAACTCCTGAAAAGACCAGAAGAGCAGAACAATCGGTCAATTCTAAGATAGCCTAGATGAAGGCTTTCTAAAAGGATAATACCTTCTAGTTTGTGAGGAACTTTAAAGGATTTATAATCAATTTTTATTTTGCATCTTAAAGTGCATCGAGCAAGCCAATAGGCTACTCGATTTTTCTCTCTGAAAATGTGATAAAAAATCATATATGGAGAGATTAAGTTTCTTATACTATTAAAAACAATTTTAGTTGAGAAGGGTAATAGCCAGAGGATACGAGAGATATTAATATCTCAAAATTTGTTTCAATATCAACGTTACTTAAAACTTTAATCTTGCAGATTTTAGACCATCATGGAGACCTCTAGCTTCAGCTTTTGATTGGGGAGAGTTTGTCATAAATATTTCCAAAGCCATGAAAGACGGTACCCTGGCTATCACGAATTAAAATAGCTCCGCCTAATTCACCAGAAGCAAGAAAGAACGTATCCGAGTTGAGCTTGTATCTTCCAGGAAGGGGAGGAATCCAACAGAGATGTGAGATTTTATTCTTCATCTTAAGATGGCTAAAACAACCCAAGGTATTGGCATCCCCTTGAATATTTTTCCAGAGCTTATGCTTGAGGAGATTTGAGTGATCCAAACGAGTAATGATGTTTATTATATATTTGATTGCTGATGTCGATGAGAAAGAGTCACCTTGGATTTTAACTTTATTTCTGGTTTGCCAAATGACCCAACAAATAATAGCTGGTAGAATAGTCTTGATGTGAACCTTGTTATGAGAATACCAGAACCAGCAGCGAATCATGTGTTTTACAGTCATGAATTTGCTAATTTTCACTTTGAGAATATGTGTAAAATAAGACCAATTTTTCCAAGCAAAATTACAAGAAAAAAATAGATGATCCTTAGTTTCTAAGTTTTGATATAACTGGCATTTATGTACTAGCGTAAAGTGTTTGGCTTGCATAATAGAATCAATGGGGAGCTTGTTTTGAATGAGCCTCCAAACAAGGTAGGAGCATTTTCTAATAGTGATTTGATTCCAAATCTTCTCATAGAGAGAAGATTTGTTATAATTGACATTAATAACTTGAAAATCATTTTTGATGTAAAATCTAGCATCTTTTGAAGGATTCTAATGGATAACATCCTTCACCTGATAATTCATGTTAATCTTGGAAATTAGATCAATGTTAGAAGCAGTAAATAAATACCTAAGCCTAGACATGTTCCATGAACTATTTTCTCAAAAAGAATTGACAGTAGCGCATATAAACGAATTGTTATCAAAATCAGTATTAAGTTGGACGAGAGGGGGGGCTTGCCAAACCAGTTGTCAAGCCAGAAATCCATGTTGACTTTACCCAAAATCCACATGATGTTGCCTTCAACAAAATTGTTAATGTTGGCAAGCCGTTTCCAGGTTTAAGAACCTGTTTTAGAATAGCTGAGCTGAAGAGGGTGGCTATTCTTACAATAGATGTTGTGAAGAAGTTTTCCCAAAAAGAGTTGTTTCATCTAAAGTTAAACAAAATTAACTTTAATTTTTTGGTTATAAACAATATGAAATCATTTATTAATTTAATTACGACTTAAAATTCATGAAGATAAAATTTCAAACTACATTTGTTTTACAAATTTTGTTTACGAGGTGAGCTGACTCTCGTCTCGCATTTAATATTTTGGTCTTGCATCTATCATCTAAAAATTAGTTTTCATATCTACCATCTAGTTTTTATGTCTCGCATCTATAATTTCTATTTTATATTGGTCTCAAATCTATCATTTAAAAATTAGGTCTCACATCTATCACTTAGCATTTATGTCTCACATCCAACAATCACGTTTTACATTGGTATAACATCTATCATCTAAGAATTATGTCTTGAGTCTGTCATATATTCTTTATGTCTCGCGTGCATCATCTATCATTTATGTCTCACATCTACCATTTTCATTTAATGTTGGTCTCGCATCTATCATCTAAAAATTACGTCTCACATCTATCATCTAGCCTTTATGTCATGCATCTATAATCTAGAATTTATCCGTCACATATACCATTTCCATTATACACTGGTCTCGTATCTAGCAACGCTAGATGATAGATGAAAAATACTAGACACGATTGGTCTTGCCTGAAAAATGTAAAAAACACAGTAAAACTTAACTAAATCACAAGATCAATTTTGTATGCTCATCATCTAATGTGTTCTTGGTAACCCTCGACTAACCACTTATATATATATATATATATTCCTCTTCTAACCATTTCTTGGTGACCTTCATCTACCCGCTTCTTTACGCACAATCATATTATTTTCTTTGCTGACCTTTTTCTAGTGCTTTCTTAGTAACCATCGTCTAAACCCTTATTGACATCCTTTGTCTAGCATCTTCTTGGTTACATGTATTTTATCATTTTATTAGTCTTTGATATGACCTTATCTCGTTGTTATAAAGGGTATATACTATCTTTAGGATATAGCCTTATCAAATAGTCAATTGCTCGTTGGAAAAACGGTCAATTTTCATTTACTTTTAATATGTAAAATTAGAATGTGAAACAAGTTATCATCAAATTAAGTCGTTAAAACATATATAGCACAAAAATAAAAGATAAAAGAAATATTGAAAGTTGATTGAAATCAAATACAACAATAACTTAAAACTCGAAAAAACTGAAACAACGATAACTTAGAACTTTACATAAACAAAGATAACATAGTAATTCAAAAACTGAAACAACCACAACTTGACGATAATACAAACCATTGGTTATCTCTCATGTCAATTCTATTTCATCAGCTTCATTTCTTCCTTTTCCATTATGTAGTTCACCTGAGCATCGTGGATAACTTCCTCTCTTTTTTTATCATGAATTTTATCCAATTATTTGTTAGTTATATTGTCGGTCACCAAGTAGTTAAAAATCTGAAACCCAGTATGACTTTCCTTGCTATTGACATTGAAAACCATGTGTACATGTTGTGTCATTGTATACTTCCACCTAATTTCACCTCACTCAAACGTTAGGAAATTTTTGGTGGTTTGACACAATCCCCACCATAGAGATAGTACAACTATCATAACTTTTCCTCCCAACACGATTTACTTCATTCATTGTCACATGTTTTCTTCACTTCAACAATGGATTTCTTCAAAAATAATCCTCGGTATTAGTTTGCACAATCATATATTTTGAAGATGTGAGTTTATAGATTAGTTTTTACAATAGTGTAGTGTCTGATAAAAAAGTAGAAGTTCAAGGACTAAAGTGTAAATAATAGAAGTTTAATGTATCAATTCTGATTATGTATTTCTATTGAGAAATAAGGGTAATTTATCCCTTTATGTAACTGTTTTCAGTTTTGAGTTAAGTCTCAACGCTTTTATATAAAGGCCAGGGCTGAACTAATAAATGGATTGAACACTTTTTGATCTAACTCATTTGTGCTCTGACTTTCTCTCTCTAAACTCTTTCTCTCACTAAAACGCACGTATCAAACTCTTCTAAGGTAACTTATAACAATTAAACTCACCAAATTGGCGACTCTGCTGGGGACAAACTAAGAATCAGTGTCTTACTTCCTTGTTCGAATTCTATTTGATCTTCTTATTTTCTCGTTTGAATTCTTACAATGAATCCTGAAAACAATCCATCAGTTCGATCAGCGATGGAAACACTAAGAGACAATTTACAAAGGAATGAAAATAGACCAGACGGATCTGTTCTAATCCAAACACAATTGGATATTGAAATGCGCATGAACCAACTCCTGGATAAAATAAACGCGCTGAACGAAAAGTACCAAAATAGAGAAGAAGAAATTAACTCGGCAAAGCTTAAATCCTAGGTGAGACAAGTAAAAAAGAAACATGAGATAGGAAATGAGTCTGATCGATATTGTACTGGTTGGAACGTTAGGAGTGAGCATAAGAAAGCGCGCTTTGAAGCTCAAAAAAGCGTTATTCTTCTCGAAAAGGGAAAAAAGACAAACAGAAATATGTAGCCTCTTGTGACAAAGAGGTTGAAAGTTCTGTTTCGGGCTTTAAGGGGTATAGGAGTTCTTTGGAGGAATAACCAAAAAGGGAACAACCAAGGAAGCATAAGAAGGAACATAAATCTAAAAAGGAAAACATTCCTCGCTGTTTGAGGGAATCTACTTTGTGTGAGGGGAACATATCAGATCAATATACTGAGATTGATCGAAATCTGTATGCAGTCACGGGGACTAAGGATCAGTATGTGCAAGGTGTTTATTGGAGGAACTCTTCATTGACAAGTGAAATTCGATCTATAACGCTTTCAAAGCGTTTTGATATCACTAAGGTTGAATAGTTCGATGGAAAGATCCGGATGACCATATCGAATAGTTCAAGAATTACATGATGAATTTCAAAGATGACGACCGGCTGATGCGTCATCCTTTTTCCTAAACTTTCAAAGGAACAACATTAAAATGGTACAACCGGATTTCGAGGGGATCCATTTCAAGTTTCAGAGATTTTTACACTGTTTTTCAAAGGCAATTTGTTGAAAGTAAGGAGATGAGAGAGAATTGAGATACGATTATTCAATGCAAACAAGCAGTTGGAGAAAAATTAAAGGATTACACAAAGAGGTTTGTTCTTACTAAGGCAAGTATGGATAATTACGAAGAAGATGTGGCAATGACATCTTTTCGCCAGGGTTTACTGCGAGAGGATATGGCCAATGAAACAACGAAGAGGAAAGCTCTAACCTTTGAAGCATTGATGGCTCAGGTAGAAAACCAGATCAAGGTTGAAGAATCAACCAGGGTCCGAGGAGGACCAGTTAATATTCCAAAGAATTTGGTCAGGTGGCCAATAATCAAAGGCAACCCTCGAATGGGAATCAACAGTCACGTCCGAGGAATAATAATTTACCACCTCGAACTGGTGGATATTCAAATCATGCTCCATCCTACAATTACAATAGACCGAGGCCGAATTAGTAGATTAGGCTAAAGTACTATGCGGACTTGACAAGCGTGGCTGTAATTTTTGACAAAAACAAGGGCTTCGTGAATTTAGGCAGTCTACTCCAATAAATAGGTCCAGGGAGGAGCGGAATAACAAATATTACACGTATCACGAGAACATCGGAAATGATATTAATGATTGCATCGCATTGAAAAAAGAAGTTTAAATCTTGATTGAAAATGAGAAGCTCTTGATTTATGTGAAGTCACAAGGGAGCGGGTCGAAAACTCTGACATCAACTTCACGGCCGGCTAACCGAACTGCAGCAGGTGAGAATTTAATGATTTTAGATTCGAGGGCTAAATAATTCGATGCCTCTTCAGAATATTTGGATAAGGATCCGAACATGTTAATTTAGATGGTTGTTCAAAAGGATTCTGTGAATTTTTTGAATCATTAGCTATTTTAAGAGGTAATTCAATGGTTGGCAACACTGATAGTTTGGAAGAGGCATGTTGTCAATTTGACGACTCAAATTGAAGGAAAAATATCTACTGACTTATGTGGAAAAATGTCATTCCTTTCATCTTATTCGATGAGGATGATTTGGGCGGCACGTCAGGGCCGCATGAAGATGCGGTAGTTATTGGTGCAGAAATGGCTCGTATTGAAATTCGACGTGTGCTTATAGACACCAATAATTCTGCAAACGTCCTCTTTAAAACGACTAATGAAAGAATGCGAAATCCTCCTCGAATTTCTCAATTGGAGTGAACTATCATAAGATTTACAAGTGTGAAAGCTCGGGTGATTGGGGAATTTGAAGGGGAAGTGAGCTTGGGAAAGGGACCTTTAAAGAAGAAGCTCCAAGTGCTTTTTATGGTGGTGGGCTGTCCCACGAGCTACAACGTTATTTTTGGAAGGTCTTGGCTTTCTAGAATGTATGAGGTGGTGTCGACGGTACACCAATGTTTTAAATATGTGGTAGGGGATCGTATCGGTGTCGCTCGAAGCGACCAGAAAGTAGCAAGAGAGTGTTATGCCACTGTACAGCGGATCCGGGGATCCAGTAGTGGAGACTTGATGAATGAATATCAATCATAGGGGTTAGCCTTGGATTTAGAAGAAAGAGATAACGATCCGAGGTAAACTTCGAGGTCTTTAAAAGTAAGTAGAGAAATAAAAGAGTATAACTTTTCGGAAGGAAGAGTACTTTGAATCAGAACCTTACTGACCCCACTTTTACGTTATCAACTACTATAATTTTGGTCTTTCAAGTTGGACATTTTCGCTTGGAAAATGGAGGATGTGACAAAAGTACCGATCGAGGTAATTCGTCATAGTTTAGCTATTGATCTGAAGGTAAAACCAATAATCCAGAAAAGAAGGGCATTCGCTTCAGAGAAGGCGAAAGAAATAGTTTCCAAAATGGATTGGTTATCCAAGGTCGGACATATAAAGGATTCACAGTATCCTTTATGGATGGCGAATCCAATAATGGTGAAAAAGAAGAATGAGAAGTGGAGAATATGTGTGGATTTTACAGAATTGAATCGAGCCTGTCCTAAAGACCCATTTCCTGTTCCTCGAATAAATCAACTGATTGATTCCACCTCGGGAAATAAAATACTAACATTCATGGATGCTTTTGCAGGATATAATCAGATTTAGATGGATCCAAATGACCAAGAATGTACGACCGTCATAACTGAAAGAGGGTTACATTGCTATAAGGTTATGCCCTTTAGATTGAAAAACGTTGGAGCCACTTATCAAAGGTTAACGAATAAATATTTTACCACCCAGATCGGAAGAAACATGAAGGTGTATATTAATGATATGGTGGTAAAAAGCTTGAAAGATGATGCGCATCTGGAGGATTTAGAGGAAACAATTTTAAGGGCAATCAGACTAAAGCTTAATCCTGGAAATTGCACCTTTGGAGTTTGATCAGGGAAATTCTTGTGTTATGTTATCAGTGAAAGAGGAATAGAAGTTGACCTGGAACAATTAAAATCTCTAATAGCAATGAATTTTCCTTGATCTGTTAACGAAGTGTAAATTTTGGCATGAAGGTTAGAAGCACTTAACCAATTTATTTCTAGATTTTCTAACAAATACTTTCCTTTCTTTCAAGTTTTGCGAGGATCAAATAGATTTGAATGGACATCGGAATGTGAGGCAACATTTACAATCATAAAAAACACATTTATCAATTTTTAGTAGTTACCAAATAATTACTGCAAAATAGGATCCAAAATTAAATTTCTACAATCATGGATCTATAAAAAAATGTGTATCTTATCTAATTTGTATCACTTCATTTAGGTTTCGAGTTGTTTACGGATTTCTGACTTGATATTGTTTCTTATCATCTATAAGTGACATGGTTTATATCCTATCATTTAACATCTATAATAGTTGGCTTGGTTTAACATCTATCATAGTTGCCTTGGTTTTGCATAATATATAATTCTGCATCTATTATAATTTCCTTGGTTTCGAATAATATATCATTCTGCATCTATCATATTTTCCCTGATTTCACATAATATGTCGTTCCACATCTATTATAGTTTCCATGATTTACCATAATATATTGTTTTGTGTCTATCATAGTTGGTCTGGTTTAACATAATATAGCATCCTATATATATCATAGTTGTCATGGTTCTGCATAATATATCGTTCAACAGCTATTATAATTAGCATGTTTTTTGTGATATATATCTTGCTGCTTTTACATGAAAAACGCCTACAAAATCTTATTTCTTCAGGTACGACCTCTTTGCCTTGATAAAATAAATAAAAGAAACAAAAATAAAAAACCCAACGCCTCGAAGAAGAAAAAAACCACAATTTTATTCCCTCATAAAGGCAACATGCAAATTTAGAAAAAAAACACCCCTTAAAAAATTGGGATTTGATTGTAAAGATAACAAAAATTTATGATGATGAAAATAAAGCCCTCAAATTAGGACAGAATTTGGTACCCCTTACAACAAACGATGTCAAGGTTATCTTTGGTCTAAAAGATGGAAACCAGCATATTCCACTACAGTCAATTGTTTTTTAACCAATATATTCAGAAATAGAAGAAGACGAAGAAGAAGACGAAGAAGACGAAGAAGAAGAACATGAAGAATAAGAATCAAATATTATCAAGATATACTTTTCTGATGACACATCAAACAAAGTTAATAAAAAACGAGTAAAACCAATCACAAATAAAATGATAAAGGTATTCAATTCCAAGTTTTTTGTACATAGTTATCTTGATTTAGCATAATATATTGTTCTGCATCTATCATAGTTGTATGGTTTAGCATAATATATTGCTTCACATCTATCATAGTTTCCCTTGTTTAGCATAATATATTGTTCCGCATCTATAATAGTTTCCATGGTTTAACATCTATCATAATTACCCCAGTTTAGCATAATATATCATTCCGCATCTATCATAGTTTCACTGGTTACGCATATGTGGTTGTTTCCCTGGCTTAGTATAATATATAGTTCCACATCTAGAATAGTTGCCCTCGTTTGGAATCTATAATACTTTCCTTATTTTAGCATAATATATTGTTCTGCATCTATCATAATTGCACTGGTTTTGCATTTATCATAGTTACCCAATGGTATTACATCTATCAAATTTGCTGAGGTTTCAAATTTGCCATGGTTTCTCATAAGACATCATTCCACATCTATTATAGTTTCCATGGTTCCGTATTATATATCATTCCGCATCCGCCATAACTACCATGGTTTAGCATAATATATCATTCTGCATCTATCATATATAGTTTTCCTGCTTTCACATGTTATCATTTCTTTTATATATATATATATATATATATATATATATATTAACTAATTATTTCATATGTTTAAAGGATTCTATGAATAAATCATTAAAAATACATCCACAGAAGACAGTGAAAGATGTTGTAAAACTGTTCATCATGTTAGCCTACTAAACATTGTTTTTTTCTACATCCAAAAATATACTAGCCTCTACTGTGGTCTATTACATAAAGACATGGACAAAATAAACAATGATTGAGCTGAATAAATCTAGGAGAAAGTAATGAATTCAATAAAAATTTGTCATAAACGTAAACCTAATAAATTAGTTGCTTGTGTTGCGTTATTACTAGTTAATATTTTTCCGTATTTAAAATATCTTTAAAAATAGTAAAAATATTATATCTAAAGTCTTGTTAAAATATAGTCATTCATCATGGAACGCACAACTATATGTCAGAAAAATAAAATTAAAGACAAGATTCCAAGATGGTTCAAATTGTTGGGTATTGAGGGCAAAACAAAATTGAATTTGTTTTAAATCCATAAAAGATATCACAAATGAACATGTATATTTACACTTTTTTTTTGTCTCGTTTCACATATTACATGGATATATGTCACTACTTTAAAATTTTAATTTTTTTTGTAGGTTTTGAAAGTAGAATTGAACCTAACAAAAAGAAAGAAGATCAATTTGAAGGAGAGTTCCAAATACCTGAAGAAGATTTAGATGATGAAAATGTTAATGCACAGAACAATGAACATAATGTTTCTTTGGAGAAAGAACAAAGTAATGATGTTTTTGTGGAGGAAAAACATGATAACGTTCTAGAGGATATTCCAGATGATGTTCTACAGGACGTTGATTGTTCATAAGTTAACCTCAGTGAACAAGGACAAATGTGCAAATCGAGATATGCACCAAGCCTATGATGGAAATGATTTTGTTGATGTAAAGATAACAATAGATCAATTCATTATTCAAGAAATTCCAAAGGTTACAACGACTAAAAATACTACAACCTAAAGAATAAAATCCTTAAAAAATGTTGCATTTCATCCTTTACCACAGAAAACTGGTCCCATTGAAAAATAGAAGTTGGTACATACATTAACGTGCTCACATTTAAAAAAAGGAAACTACAATATAGCGGATTCTTAGGAATCTAAGGATACCAATATATATATATATATATATATAATATAAAGAATTTCTCAAACAAAAAACTGACAGAATCTACCTGATGATAGTTGAAAACAGAAGACTGAAAAGATTATTGTACCGGTAAAAGGTAAAAATATCCCTTTTATCATAGTTTCGCATCTATCATGGTTTATATTGTTGTGTCTCTACCATTTTTATGAAGGTTTCACATCTATCATCTTTATGAAATGTCCAACATCTATCATCTATTATATATCGTCTTTATGAAGGTTTGACAATGGTTTCTCATTTATAATGTTTCACATCTATCATATTTATGAAGTATCCACATCTATCATCTATCATCTTTTTAAAGCAAACTCACTAAAAAAGATAATATAATTTTAAAAATGAAAAACAAGTTAAACGAACCCAAAAAGACAAATGTAACAGAGATAAAGATAAATACAAAGATGGAGCTACAACTGACATTTCACCTGGCTATGTTGAAGACATACACAGAGAATGAAGTTAAATATATCTAAAATATCTCAAAAACTTATGAAAGGAAAAAATGATTACATGATAAAGTGCAACAATCACCAAATAAAAAAGTATGTATTTTAACATTGTTACAAATGCTAATACAAGCAAAAAATGATTAGAAGCAATAATGATCAATAAATCGGTATACATCAACGTGCTTCCAATATAACTAAGGCTCAATCCCATAAGAAACCTAATCTAATTGCTGATGTTTGTATAGAAAACCATGATGGTAGTGTTGAAAGCTAAGGCACTATACTGAATATTATTGCAAAGAACATGATCCACTTCCACCACAAGAGAACCCGCATGTTGGTGTGGAAGAACATGATCGAAAAGTTACTATTGCTATAAAAGATAAGCAAGTTAATTCTAGTCTTGCTGTGTAAAAATAAGAACCACCTCCACTACAATAGAACCATGTTAGTGTCGAAAACCAAGACACTACACCTAATGTTTTTAGGGGAAGGAGAAGATCCTAAGGTTACTGTTGTTGTTGAAGAACAAGATGTTCATCCTTATGTTGATGTTGAAGAAATGAATGCTCATTCTCATGTTGATGTTAATATCGTAAACCAAGATGTTTTGCCTAATATTTTTGTGGAAAGACATGATCCTAATGTTACCATTTTGTCAAAAAATAGGATCCCGATGCTACTGCCGAAAACCAGGACACTCCATCTAACATCGTTGAGGAAAAAATAATATGTTTCTTGTATTGTAAATGTTGTCCATGATGTTGGTTGTTTAGATGATAATGTTATTGGGAGAAGAAATGAGGTTTCTAATGGCATAATAGTGACCCAGAATATTGCTGAAGTATTAATTATTATAGATAAAGAAATTATCTAGATTACTCAAAATTAACAAAAACTCTTTTAAAATATATATGTATTTGAACATGTATATTTTTTGTATTATCTTGTTTTTTTGCTTAAATATTATAAAATTATAATAATTTTATTTAATGTTTGATATCTTATAGTTACTCTGGTTTAACATAATATATAGTTCCACATTTATCAAACTTTCTATGGTTTTCCGTATGTCATAGTTACCTTGGTTCCGCATCTATTATAGTTGTCCTATGGTTTAGCATGATCTCGTTTAGCATCTGCCATAGTTGACCTGGTTCACATCTATCATAGTTGTCACTTGTTTTTTACCCTGATATCCATAAGAGCGTCGTTATTTAATCGTTAATTACTAATATACGATTTTCTTTCTAAGGGTTCATGCCACTGGACACTAATAAAATGAAACAACTACAATAATTTACTTGGATCCAAATTTTGAGAAGGAAATTAGAAGGATTGAAAAAGATTTACACAAGAAACAAGTACATGAATTATCTCTGCTCTCTTCTCTAATATTTTCTCTCATCTCTAATAGTTTCTCTCATCTCTAATATTTTATCTCATCTCTAATATTTTCTCACACATATAACTCTCTCTCATTCTTCTGGTCTTGCATAGTATGGTTTATCATCTATAATCATTTTCTTAGTTTACTATGATATCGTTTCTCATCTATCATAGCTGTTACGCTTTAGCTTTAACATTTATCATAGTTGTCATGGTTTACCATGATATTGTTTCTCATATATCATAGTTTTCATGGTTTATCATCTATCATGGTTGCATTGGTTTAACAACTATCATAATTTCCCTAGTTTAGCATAATATATCGTTTGAATCTATCATAGTTTCACAAGTTATGAATCTATCATAGTTTCACTAGTTATGCATCCATCGTTGTTGCTTTGGTTTAACATAATATATAGTTCCGCATTTAGTATAATTGCATTGGCCGCACATCTACTTTCCCTGGTTTAACATGATATATCATTCCGCATCTATCATAGTGTCAATGGTTTCACATCTATCATAGTTTCCCAATGATACCACATCTATCACATTTTCCCTTGTGTCCATTTCTGCAGAAAGAGTTGGAAGAATGCATATCATTTGAATTATATTTGGATCGTACTCACTTTCAACTCACTCATGAAATTGACTAGAAAATTACCAAAACATATTAGTTATTTGAAAACCAAATGACATAAATACTTGACATACAACAATTCTACAAATTACAACTTATTAAAAAAATGAGGAAACATTAAACATCGGACAATATGGTTAGTTCTAGAAATACCACGATCTAATGTTTATGTTAGTAATATGGTGAAAATATTAGGTGAATAGAAGATTGACTATAAGGTAAAAGTTAATTGGTACATTTATTTTGTTTGCGTTGCTTCTTATTTTACAAACAAAATAACTGTTAGCTTCCACTTTTGATAATACACAGGTAATCGACGGTAATATGAATTGGTACCTTAAATATATTTTTTTCAAATCCTAGATGTTGCTTCTAATTTTGAGAGAGCAGTATACCAGTAAGATCCGTATCCGGAAGCGTAATGGTGAGAATCATATAGTTTTACAACACATGCATGAATTAATAAGAAAAAAATGTCTCCAAATATTACTACGTCAATACAGCACTTGCTAAACCAAAATCTGGATGTAACATCTTATATTGATGATAAATTACGCGGCCAAACAAAAAATTACATCTTCATTCCACTGCTAACACAAGGAACATGAGGGATAATTTCCCATTGGACATTATTGGTAATGAATATAAAAAATAAATCAACAGTAAATCTGAACCCATTGGCAAGACATTCAGATTCAACAAAACAAACTACCAAATATTTGCAATTGTCTCTCATCTAATGTATTTTTCCCACATATATCTCTCTCTCATGTAATTTATTTATATGTATTTTATATTACAGATTCAATAGTTCTAAAGCAATAAGATTTTTCCAGTAGATTCGAAAATAAAGATAATATGTCCAATAAAATTTATCAACAAAAAAAGAGAAACTCTTGATTATGGTGTAACGGTATGATAGTACATTGAAGGTTATATTCTAAACAAAAGACTTGAACTTACTAAACCTTATGATATTGCATCAACAGAAAGAGCAGATATATTTTACTTATTTCTTAATGACGAAAACACTAACAGATTATGGGACGGTTTGTTGTAATGTTTGTTGCATAATTTTTTGCAATATTAAGCGTCTCGCATCTATCCCCATATATCTGTATATAGTCTCACATGTATCATATATATATGACGCATCTATCCTTATTTATGTTAATATGATTTCATATCTATCATTATTTAAGTTGTCATGGTTTCACATCTATCATTATTTAAGTTGTCATGGTTTCACATCTATCATTATTTATGTTGATATGGTTTTGCATCATCTGGTATATCATTATTTTTGTTGGCCAGATTTTGCATTATATGGTCTCATTATTTTTCTTCATGCAGTTTATATTTACAAAAGTTCTCTGAATTTTAATTAATTTAGTTTAGCATCTTCCCATTTATTTTATCAAAACAAAATTGAAACTAATGACTAAGATTTGATTGATTATTTACTTATATAATTTTAAAAAATTATATATACTCATGATTACTATCCAATAACCATAAACATTCATAAAAAGAAAGCTTTAATTATTGTGCATGCTTCTAAACATTTTAACTATACATTTAGTTCATACTTTAGGCTTCCAGACAAAAAAACATTATTATTTGAAAAAATGAACCTCTAGTTGATTATTCTTTAGATTATGACTTCATTTATAATGATTTATCCCCACTTCATTTCTTCTTAGAAACAAGGAAAAATTGGAAGCTAACAACAACAAAACACATCTTCTGATGATGATGAAATTACCTCTTTTCCTCATGAACTATATTTTCCTGAATGCTTTGAACTTTTCAGAAGATGAGGAGGATCCAAATGAGGATCTTGTCGTTGTCTATTCAAAAAGAAAAAGAAAACGTAATATATTTGCAGAAGAAGAATATGATCAAGAGGTGGAGGAAGAAGAGTTTCAAAAAAGGAATATCTAGAGGAGGAAGAAGATTCTGACCAAGAAGACTCTGAACAAGATGAAGAATATTTTAACTAAGAATATTCTCAAGAAAAATGTATTAACACTTTGTTTTTTACTGTTTTTTGTTTGTATCTTTCGCTATGTTTCTTTTTTTTCTATGCAATTATTTTGTTTCTAGTTTGTGTTTTTTGAACTTCAATATATTTCTATTTTTTAATTATGAATTTTATGAATTTGAATGGATTTATATCTTCTTTTATTTATTTTTAGTTGTTTGTATGTTTATCTATCATAATAAAAATGTGTTTAGTTATGATAGGTTTGACATCTATAAAACTAGTTTATTTTGGTTATACATCTACCACCACCAAAATATATTTGGTTATGACTTGGTTTGATATCTACAAACTCATGTATTTGGTTATGAAAGGTTTCACATCTATCAGAACAAAAATGTAATTTGGTCATTATAGGTTTAACATTTATCAAACCCATGTATTTCGTTATTTATGGTTTCGCATCTACCATCACTATTGTATTTGGTTACGATCAGGTTTTGCATATATCATGCATCAAACGGGCTACACATCTATCATTTATCAAACAGATTTTGCATTTATCATGCATCATACACGTTTCTCATCTATCATGCATCATGAAAGAAGTTTTGCATCTATCATTATCCATGTATTTTGATTATGACAAAAAAAGTAAGATTAAACTAAAAGTATACAAAATTACATTGATCTTGTCATATGTCTACATATGGTCATATATTATTACCACATTTCGAACAACGAGAACACGTTATCTTTCGGGTACTTAATTCTTCAATAGATGGAATTAGTTCCTTCTTAGGTCTTTCAGATCTCCTTTTTAAAACTGGAGCAAGTATATATAGATAAGTATTGAAGTACATGTTTGACTAAAAGTAGTAAATGTAGTACATGTCCGAGCCCTTCCGTTCGTGTCCGTCGGTGAATCCGGCTCGACCCGCGGACATTAATTTTAATATTTTTTGAACGTATTTTAATTTATTTTAAATATATTAATTTATTATATATATATATATATATATATATATATATATATATATATATATATATATATTATTGTTATTATACATAAAAATATTAATTTGTATATGTTTTTATAGTTTTTGGGCCGGAACGGGTCGGACAAACTAGAAACCCAAACCCTGCCCGGCCCAGTTGCGGGTTATAATTTCTTAACCCAACCCGACCAGCTCTATGTTTGGGCTGGACAAAACCCGGTCGGGCAAGATCGGGTCGGGTCAGGCCGGACAACACCCGAATCGCCCTCTCTATTCGACATTGACTTTAAATGTTTTATCAAATTTAGGACATAAATCATTAGTCCAACTTTCAACATCTGTAAAACGTCTTAAAATTTGACTCATTAGTAATACTCTAATCATGTCAACTAACTCCAGTATATGAAAAACATAATACTGTTTGATTTGATCATTAAAAGACTCAGCTGGAGTAGAAGCCATGGAACCATACCTCTTGCCTTTGAAAAAAGCACAAACATATTTGTCGGAAGGCAAATTCTCACAAAAACTAACGACACTGTGACCTCATTGTTTAAGAAATTCGTCCATATATTTATAAGATGATAAATACATTGTGCATGATAACAATTTGAAAATAAAGTAGATACAACACTAACAATACCTAAATGATGATCACTAATAAATGTGATTTGTCGATCCGAAAAATATGGTTTGAACATCTCCAATAACCATAACCAATTTTTGGTATCTTCAGCCTCAACAATACCAAATGCAACGGGTAAGACGCATGCAAAAGAGATATAGAAAATATATTATAAATAATTATTGTATATGTTGATTATACCTAGTTACGCATCTATCATATTTGGTTGGCACATATATAACTGGTTATAACTAGTTTTGCATATATCATGTTAATTATACCATCAGGTTATGCATCTATCATATTGATTATGTGAGGTTTCACATCTTCCATACTGATCATATCCAGTTTTGTATATATCATAACCGGTTTCACATCTATCATATATGGTTCGTGCATGGTTTTGCAGATTTAGATAGAATATAAGAAAATTAACATGTTTTGCAATATAAAAATAGTACATAACAAAAACTCACCATTATTACTATATTTAGCTATGGTAGATAACAACGCCCCTTTATATTTCCCCGTTAAAAAAGTTCCATAAATAATTAAAACTGAACGACATGAATTGAAACCATATAGACAAGAACTGAATGCCACAAAACAACGCTTGAAGACATTGGTTTCCAAAGTATACTCATGTATGTTATCACTACTGCTATCAAGAATCTTCAATGTTTAAAATAACTCTTAAGTAATTTATAGGAAGTAGAACTATCTCCATATACAACCATCTTAGCTTTCTCCAAAGCAAGCCATAAAACACGGTAAAAGATATATAAACCATAGTTACTTTTTAAATGATTTCACACTTGTAGCTGTAATATTAATACTTTTCCTAATATAATTCCTCTTTTCATTCACAATCAAATCTGATAACAAATGCTTTATATTTTCTTTGCAAAAACCAGTCCCACAAGTATGACGTTTGACATACTTCTTAATAATTAAAAAACCAGCAGACTTATCGTTTTTAGCATAAATTCTCTAAGGACACTATTCTGAATCTTTTTTCGTGCAATAAATAATTACTCTTTTTTTATTATGCAAAAATTTGAAGTAAAAACTTATTGTAAAACCAACCTACTGATAGTTAGTCTTAAACCTAATGCTCTTTCTTCAAAAACCTTCCTAGCACCACTAATTTAATTAACCCAACCAACAGTTGCAGTTGTTTGTTCTAGTGACAAATAAAACTGATACCAGAACTTTTACCAGTTTCTCCACAAATAAAACCTTCATTTGAAGCTTCAAATAAACTTTGAGCAGTTTATCTAACATTATCACCAACAACAACATCACTTTCAACATTAATAGTAACATTTGATACCCCCAAAGTGTCAACAACTGATACAAAAACAATTAAATCACCATCACAACCTAAGATAAGGCTTTCTAGATAACCACAACAATATCTTAATCTGAATTTACCCAGAACAACAAATCATATCTACTTAAAACAAATTTAATAAGAACTTCAAAATCAGTAAACAAACCAAGATCGCAGATTGCAAGTTCACCATTAGTTTAAAAATACATAGTCGACTTTTAGACATCATATACTTGTATTTGATGATAAAAAAACTAAAAATCGTAAGTAGTCATCACCTATCAATACTAGAAATACACAGGTTTTACAGTTATCATTATAGAAAAATACATTGGTTTCACATCTATCGTTACAGAAATAAATGTGTTTCGCAACTAGCAGAAAATAATAGGTTTCACAACTAGCAGAAAATAATAAGTTCCACAATATCACTCTAGAAAATACACATGTTTCACAATTATCAAATATACCAGATTTCGCAATATCATGCTAGAAAATACACAGGTTTCGTAACTATCATTACAAAAAAAAAAGTTTTGCATCTATCAAAACTTCATCTTCTTCATTTTCTCCAGATTCTTTGTTTTTAAAGTAAAAACTTCACAACAATATTTTATAAAAAAAACCTAAAAACGAGTAAAAACTAAATCGATACAACATTTAACTACAAATCAAACTAAAAACATATAAATCATCAAAATCATAAGTAAACTAGAGTCACAAAATCAAGAACAAAAAATCTAAAGAAAACCGATTATAAAACAACAATAATAAATTTAAATGTCAAAATCAAATAAAAAACTACGAAAAAATCATATGAAAAGAACAAAAGAACAAAAAATCAAAAGAAAAGTTGAATTGTCAACCTATTAATACGGTAGAGAAAAATGCAATTAGTAGTATTAGGATAAATAAAAAATGACTAAAAAATATAAGATCTTTAATATAATTAAAAAAGTAATCGAGTCTTAAATGGTAAATAGAGGAGTTAAATGAATATTCTTTAAAAAATACTTACTATAGATAATAGTTTTATTAATTGATATTAAGTTTTCTAAATATTATGAATTTAAATATAAAATATATATGTATTTTTTGTTAAATATATAAATCAAAATTATTATAAAAATAACTATGATTGGAAAATAACAAAGATAGAACATCATTTATTTCTTATTAAATATAAAATTTAAATGATTTTTTCAAAGTTATTGTTTGATTTTATAAAATAAATCCAGTTGCATATAATCTTGTTGCTTTCCTTTTTTTTAGTTAATTATATAAAATAAAGTTAGTAGCATAAAGTTTTAATGTTTTCCCTCTTTCTACTCTTGGATTAATTGAACTAAAAAATTGTCCGTCAACATACGGATAGTGAAGAACACTAAACGTTATATCTTTAAATCGTTTTCGAAAATACTCTATGTTTGAATTAGCTTGATAACGAGATCGTAAAGAAGAGAATCACACTTTCTGTGTCCAGAGATAGCGGGAGTACCATTAAAATTTTCAATGAAAAGGATGAACGTTATCCGACTTCTAAGATTATGTACCTCTCGTGAAAACCAAATGCAACTACCTCGTTGTATACTACGATTTTGATGATTCAGATCAAACTTAGTGTCACGGACTGACTGTGGCTAGCCCGTGCGGCACTTGAATTTTTCAAGTTGACTTGAAATAATTGAGGAGTTGGGATACTTTGGAGCTTTTAGAGAGAGAAAGTAGTTTTGTATTTATAGTGAGAGAAAATACAATAATTTGATGGGTGAGGAGCAAATGAAGTGCTCCTCCTTATATAGGTTCTAAGGAAGCTTCCAGAAGGTATTCTAGAATCATCTCCTTCTGGAAGCTTCTTACATAATATGGAAAGTTCTAGGTTTATATGGAAAGTTCTATACTATCCTAGAATGTTCTGGAATGTTCCGGAAGTGAAGTAGGGTCTTCTGGAAGCTTCTGGAATATTCTGGGAGCTTGGGTCTTCTGGAATGTTCTGGAATATTCTTGGGAGCTTGGGGCTTCTGGAATGTTCCAGAAAGGATGAAGAGTCTTCCGGAATCTTCTAGGATATTCTAGATACTTCCAAGGAACCTCGCGGGCCGGACTGTCTCCTAGAGGGAGATTGAGTGGGCCGTGACATTCTCCCCCACCAAATCTCGCGACGTCCTCGTCGTGGTCTGTGTCTTGAACTGCTCAATTGCATCCTTGAATTGCCAAAGAGTTTCTTCAGGTTCCCAAGTTGCTTCCTGGACTGATGCATTCTTCCACTTCACCAAATACTCCTTACAAGGTGGTACACCCTTCCTCCTGACAATGCGGTCGGCTAATAGTTCGTCTACCTCTTTATCAAATGAGGTGGCAATCATGGGTGGTGCCCGGCTGGATTCTCCTCGACTTTTATCTTCCTCGTCTTGATGGAATGCCTTTAAGTTGCTGACATGGAAAACCGGATGTATTTTCATCTTGGTTGGGAGTTCTACTCGATACGATGCTTTCCCCACTTTGGCTAACACTTCAAATGGTCCCTCATATTTGCGTAACAAGCCTTTGTGTAGCGGTCTGGTGTACTTGAATTCCTGTGGAAGGAGTTTGACAAATACCATGTCGCCAGCTTGGAATTCCATGTGTCGTCGTTTCTGATTTGCCCACTTTTTCATCTTCTTTGCCGCTTTCGCTAATTGGGCGCGTGCGAAGTCCCTTTGTTGCTGCCAATCTTGGGCGGTCTTGTAAGCGCCAGGGCTAGTACCTGCATAGGAAGAAATCAAAGTACTTGGTGTTAAAGGTTGTTGTCCGGTTGCTAGTTCGAACGGACTCTTCCCGGTGGACTCTGAGCGTTGGAGGTTGTAAGAACTGGGCTACATCGAGTAATCGTGACCAATCTCGTTGGTTGGCACTGACATAATGTCGGATGTATAGTTCTAGTAGCGCGTTGACTCGTTCCGTCTGTCTGTCTGATTGAGGGTGAAAGCTGGTGGAGAAGTTGAGTTGGGTGCGCATTAGCTTAAAGAGTTCGGTCCAAAATTTCCCTGTGAAGCGGACATCTCGATCACTCACAATATTCTTCGGGATACCCCAATATTTTACCACGTGTCGGAAGAACAGTTTGGCTGCTTCGTCGGCTGTGCACCCAGGTGATGCTGCTGCAAAGGTTGCGTACTTGGTGAATCTGTCTACCACTACCATAATCGTTCCAAAGCCATCTGACTTGGGCAACCAAGTGATGAAGTCCATCGAGACGCTCTCCCATGGTCTCTCTGGAATAGGAAGTGGTTCCAACAGTCCGCTTGGTTGCTTCTGTTCAATCTTGTCTTGTTGGCAAATGAGACACGTCCGTACATATGTCTCTACGTCGTCTCGAAAGTGGGGCCAAAAGAACTTCTCTTGCACTAGAGCCAAGGTGCGATGGGTGTCAGGATGACCTGCCCACTGTGAGTCGTGACATTCTTTGATGATGTCTCTTCGTAAGTTATCCCACCGAGGGACATAGATTCGTTTCCCTGTAGTGAGAAGTAGATCGTCTTCAACCCTGAATTGTCTCGTCTTGCCTGCCTTGGTCAGTTCCAACATGATTTTTGCGTTTGGGTCTTTGTCCATCCCTTCCTTTATACGACCCATTAACATGCTGCTAGCTTGGGTAAGATTTGCAAATTCCGCCTTGCGACTGAGTGCATCAGCGACAACTTTTCCTTTCCCTGGTTTGTACTCGAGGTCATAGTCGAATTCTGCAAGGAAGTCCTGCCATCTTGCTTGTTTGGCGCTTAGCTTTTTCTGTGTTTGGAAGTAACTTGTCGCCACATTGTCTGTCTTGACAAGGAACTTTGCACCGAGCAGGTAATGTCTCCATACGCGTAAACAATGAACCACTGCCGTCATCTCTTTCTCTTGTACAGTGTACCTCCTTTCTGTATCATTCAGTTTGCGACTTTCAAATGCGATGGGGTGTCCTTCTTGCATGAGTACTCCTCCTATAGCAAAGTCGGAAGCGTCGGTGTGCACTTCGAATGGCATGGTTGGGTCGGGAATTTTCAGGACGGGCTCCTCGATCACGGCTTGTTTTAGTTCTTCAAATGCTTTCTGGCATCGGTTTGACCATTCCCATGTTTTCCCTTTCTTTAATAGATCGGTGAGGGGGGCTGCCTTCTGGGAGTACCCAAGGATAAAACGTCGATAGTAGTTGGCAAGGCCTAGGAAGGATCGTAACTCCTGAACTTTGGTTGGAGCTGGCCACTCTTGGATTGTACGGATTTTTGCCACCTCCATCATAAGCTTCCCGTCGCTAATCTTGTGACCTAGGAAAAAGACTTCCTCTTGGGCAAATGAACATTTTTCTCTCTTCACATAGAGCTCGTTCTCCTTTAATGCTTGGAAAACTGTGCGTAAATGCTTGACATGCTCGTCTATTGTCTTGCTATATATTACGATATCATCAAGGTATACTACGACAAATTCGTCTAAATAGGGGTGCAGGATTTTATTCATTAATGTGCAAAATGTAGCAGGGGCGTGGGTTAGTCCGAAAGGCATGACTAAAAACTCATAAGCCCCATACCTGGTTACACATGCCGTCTTTTGTTCATCGCCGGCTGCAATTCTGACATGGTAGTATCCTGACCGCAAATCAAGCTTGGTGAAGTATCGTGCGTTCCCCAGCTGGTCGAACAAATCTGCGATTAGTGGTATTGGGTATTTGTTTCTTACTGTCACTTTATTGAGAGCTCGGTAGTCGATGCACATCCTCATCGATCCATCCTTCTTCTTTTGGAATAATACTGGTGCTCCGTAGGGTGCTTTGGATGGTTGGATATATCCTGCATCCAATAGGTCTCTGAGTTGCTTCTTCAGTTCTGCTAATTCCGGTTGGGACATCCGATATGGTGCTCTCGCAGGAGGCCTGGCTCCAAGCTCTAGTTCAATGGCATGATCTATTTCTCTTCGTGGTGGTAACTTCTTTGGTAGCTCCTCGGGCATTACACACTGGAATTCTTTGAGAACTTTGTTTACCTCTATTGGGACTGTTTTGGATTGGGTGTTTGGTTTCTCTTCCTTCATGGTTGCTAGGAAAGTCACCTCGCCCCTTTTAAGCCCTTTGTTGAGTTGTATTGCGGACAAGACCTTCGTTTCTTTGGACTCATTAGTAACCGGGACAAGGTGTGCTGAATTCTCCCCGAGAATACACAAAGACTCAAAAGGTGGCATGGGGATGGCCCGTTGTTCACGCATAAACTCCAGTCCTAACACCATGCTAAAGTCATCCATTGGAATAACTGAAAATTTTACCTGATCGGACCACTTGTTAAGATGTATTTCTACATTTTGTGCTACGCCTTCCAATGGTTGTGCTTCTGAATTTACAGCCTTCACAGTACCCCCTCCTTTGACAATCTTCATGCCTAGTCGGGTAGCTTCTTTCTTGGATATGAAAATGTGGGTTGCTCCTGTATCCACTAGGGCACGGGATATTTTTCCATTCACGCTGACATCCACGAACATAAGTGTCTTGTTGTTACCTTTGGGTTTCTCTCCTTTAGCTCGGACGCTGCTCAGTTTTTGTAACGAGTTTACAATTGAATCACGTTCTTCTTCGGAATCTATCCCCTCTATTAGCGCGCTAAGTTTTCCTCTCTTTGGGCAATCTCGGACTCTATGATTTCCGTCGCATATGAAACATTTGTATTGGGACGTATCTTCTTCCTTACGGTCAGGAGCTTTGTCCCTTGGCGGAACATATCTCCTCTGAGTTTGTCTGTCTCTATCATTTCTTCCTCCACCACCTTTATTGTAGTAGTTCCCCTGATTTCTTCCCCTTTCGTCGTAATTGGTATTGTAGTTTCTGGGACGATAATTTGGATCGTAGTTTTTTCCCAAGTAATTTGGGTTTGGGTTTGTGTTTCCCGAATTTTTGGCTTTTTCCTCCGAGTAGGTATCATGCAATTTCTCGGCTTCGGTTATGGCTTCGGTCAGCGTTCGAACATGTCTTCGATCTAATTCTTGTTTCACCCATCCTTTCGCACCGCATAAGAAATTGAAGAGCTTTTCTTCTTCAGACAGGTTGGGTATTTCTAGTAACAAGTTTGTATACGCTTGGGTATACTCTTTGATTGAACCCGTTTGTTTCAGGTATTTTAATTTGGCTCTTGCTTCGTAAGCCGCATTAACAGGGTAAAAATACTTCTTAAGATCATTCGTAAATTCTGACCAATTATCAATAGTAGCCATACCTTGTTGGATTTCTTCGCTCCGGAGTCTCCACCATGCTAAGGCATTGTCGGTGAGGAATACCGTTGCTCTTTCTATTTTCTTGGAGTCGTCTGCCATCTCGAGGTGTTTGAAGTACCTCTCGCAGCTCCAAATGAATGTATCAATTTCTTTGGCGTCTCTCTTCCCATCATAAGGCTTAGGTTTTGGAGCATCCTCCCTTGTAATTTTGCTCGTCCCACCATTTATCGCAGCCTTTTTGCATAATATTAGCTCACCATTAATCCCCTCCAATGTTTCTTTGAGTGTTGTTAACTCTTGCTCGACTGACGTTATCCTGTTCGCCGTTTGTCTGAGCTGAAGCAGTTCTTCCTCGGCTGCTAACAACCTGGCCATGGCAATCTCGCCTTCTTCCATGAGCTGGGCTTGTGCATCCATCTTGACAGCGTCTATGGATTTGCTTACGAAGTCATCCATGGAATCTTTCCACTTCTCAAGAGATTCATTTCTCAAGAATTCTTCATCGGCGCGCAGAAAGAAGTTGTTCATTTGGTTTTCTAAGAGTACCATCCTTGCTTCAAGACTTGACTGAACATCTTTGGATTTTGCCCTCTTTTTGGATTGACCTTCAGTACCTCTCTCTGTGGTAATGTTGGTGGTTGGGCCAGCCATCCCGGAGTATCGAACCTGCTCTGATACCAAACTGTCACGGGCTGACTGTGGCTAGCCCGTGCGGCACTTGAATTCTTCAAGTTGACTTGAAATAATTGAGGAGTTAGGATACTTTGGAGCTTTTAGAGATAGAAAGTAGTTTTGTATTTCTAGTGAGAGAAAATACAATAATTTGATGGGTGAGGAGCAAATGAAGTGCTCCTCCTTATATAGGTTCTAAGGAAGCTTCCAGAAGGTATTCTAGAATCATCTCCTTCTGGAAGCTTCTTACATAATATGGAAAGTTCTAGGTTTACATGGAAAGTTCTATACTATCCTAGAATGTTCTGGAATGTTCCGGAAGTGAAGTAGGGTCTTCTGGAAGCTTCTGGAATATTCTGGGAGCTTGGGTCTTCTGGAATGTTCTGGAATATTCTTGGGAGCTTGGGGCTTCCGGAATGTTCCAGAAAGGATGAAGAGTCTTCCGGAATCTTCTAGGATATTCTAGATACTTCCAAGGAACCTCGCGGACCGGACTGTCTCCTAGAGGGAGATTGGGCGGGCCGTGACATTAGGCTTCCCTAAAATTGATTTGGTGTGATTGATTCAAAGAAATCAGTTTTTTCATTAAGCAATTTAGGATTTTTTTAATTTAAAACATAAATGGTAATTCTTTTATTAGTTACAATATATGTTAGCGTCCTATGTGGAAATCCAATGCTATAATTGGATGGAAAGATAGAATAATATTACGAGGATCAGAGTTTTAATATTTAAAAAAAGTTAGTTATTAGTTTGTAACATAAGTCAACATCGAAGACCAGAATGGGAGAAATGATAAATTTAAAGGACTATTCATCTTTTTAAGTCAATAATTGAAAATAAAAAGGGTCATGATGTTTCTCTGAAATGAGATATAACCCTATCCAGTAATAAGTTAAAAGTGATTTAATCCCACCAATTTTTGAACAAAAAACTCTGGATGGAGTATATAGGAGATTTTTTTTAAGTACTATCCACCCATTTTTGCACAATTTTTTTTGTTTTTCTATTTTTCTATTTTTCATTCATCTTTCTCTCTATATGATTTTCGGCAACCTTACTCCACCTCTGTCAACCTATCTCCTCCTATGGCATCGTCCTCCTCCTTCGACGGGTGAAGAAATCTGATATTCCTGTTCCTCTCCAAAGTAAGTTTTTTTATTTTTTTTAAAAAAATTTCTGACTTTCTTGAATTGTTTAGCTATTAGTAGTATGTTCTTTGTTTGTTGGTGTGATTTGTTCTAATTTGTTGTGTAATTTATGGATTATGTTAGATTTTATGCATTTAGAGTGTTCTAGGATGATTTTGGGAAGTTTTGGGTGTGGAATGGGTAGGTAGAGTGTTCATCTTCCTTGCCGGATTCTCGATGAAGATGAACATCACTAATGGTATTGATTGCGCACCATCAGTGCACCTTATATTCACCGATGATTCACAATATTTGCACCATAGATGCGTAGCCGGTGCTCCAATGGCGCATGACCAAATTTTCTAGAATGTTTTCAGAATTTTCTGAGCATAAATCCCTTTTGCATTTTCCGAATTTTCAGACCTATTAAACTTTTTTTTCGAGGTTATTTAGTTTTTAGTACTTGTTTATTGTATAATTTAGTTACTAATAGTTTTTTATTTCAGTTTGTTTATCTAACTTTTATTATTTGTTGAGTCAGGTTGTCTAATACGCATAAAGACCACCACTCATGCACTACTGGTAACTCTAGACATGAGCACCCTAAGAAACATATTTCACTTGTGAAGTCCGTTAAAGCAGAGAAGGTGAGACTTGTTCATGAAAAACATGAACGACCTAACATCGAAAAAGAAGTTGATGAGCACACCTAAAGATCACTGAGTCACATGCGTAAGGGTTTGAAGCATGGTGCCAAACATATTGACAAATATATTGATCCTATGACGAGTCGATTATCTAGACAGGTTGCACCACCACCATCACCACCATCAGTTTATCGGTCACCATCATCAACGCATCGTTCACCACCAGCAGTTGTTCTTCAACAATAATCACTTCATCGTGAACCATCATCAGCTTATCGTGCACCAAAAGTTGATGTGGCTACCGGTAGCACCGACATTGGTTTTGTAGATCAGGACTTACTTGAGGAGGAGGAGAACGTCGCGGCTCAGAGAGAAGAACATATGAAGTTGTTTGATTTTTTGGAATTTAAAAAGATATACCACTATTTTCTGACTACAAGGAGCACGAGACATTCAACACGTTTGTTAGAAGTGTAAGTTTATAATTATTAATGAAAATTTTAACTTGTATCTATATTGTTTATTAAGTGTTGTTTTATTACTAAATATTTTTGTGTATAACCTCGTAGTTTTCTACGAATCCATGCACATTATAATATATTGCGCATGTGGGACTAGACATACCAACCTAAAGTAGCGATTTATCTTGCATGTACTCCATTCAGACCTCTCATGGCTCAGCAACCAAAGTATTACACTAATCCACTGCTGGACAAGGTATTCATCGAATGTTGGCACCAAGAGGCCAACATTTTTTAATTTATTTTTTTGGAGATGACACTCACTCTAGTTGACATCAACGTCATTGCAGACCTCATGGTTGTTGGTAGAACACTGTGCATGTTTAAGGCTACGAGAAAAGGGACTTATACTTACTATGCAAGGTTATTGGGACTAAAAAATAATGAGATTTGTTCTGATTTAGAGTATAGTTATTATACTAAGGAAATATTTATTCGCTTGACCGACCAAGGGACTATTAGACAGTTATCACACACATACCATATGTTTTTATTCTGTTGCATTATATTCGATGGCAACAATATGAAAAACGTGAAAGCTAACTATCTCTATTGTTTGGAGAACATGAATTATAGGTTGTGGGATATAGCTTGGGGGGTTAATGCTTTGGCTTTCCTTTACCCGCTCTGAGAAATACTTCAAAATATTCAAAGTAGAACATGCACGATTTTGTGGCCATATTAGACTAATGGATATACGACCATTTTCCAACTTTAAAATCTCTCCAAAACCCATCTTATGTCGTGAGGAACCTGAAGATTACTAGTTGGTTGCTGAGGAGAAATGTGGGCTCTAATGTGCAACTGAAATCCATCTTCCATGTCGTAATTGAATATCTAAAGGAGAAAATTGTAAGTGCACGATCTTATGCTTATTATATGTGTGACAAGGTTTAGCATGTTTGACTTTATATTTTTGACAATATATTTTATTGTTTTATTTTACAGTTCATCTTCGAGTCGTACAAACACATGAGAGCTCAGTTTCATGTGTTTGATATTTGTCTAATAGACTATCACATCTGAATGATGAGTACTAAAAAATGTTATATACCTAAAAGAGTCATACAAAAATTTGGAAGAATCTAGTATGCACCGACACCTCTCATGTTATTAAAGCTTTCGTAGAAGAAGGGAGATCTTTCTCGTCACCTTTGGCGTGGGATGGGCTGGAAACCTGGCGCCGCTATTTATTTTCCAACGATCGTTTGAAATTTTCGATTGCTACATATAGGAGGTCGACAAAGAGTAGGTATGTTGATTACATTTCTTAGTTTTGATGGTACATTATCACCCCATTTGTGGAGTCTGGTGATGATAAAATCCTTGAGGCTATTTGTACGATCAACATTATCCGCATGAGAGATCAACACGATAACCCCATCCTTGAGGGTGTTTGGCTTCGTACTTTCTTATAGAAGGATTGTTTATCTTTTGAAGCAATTGGGTTACTTCAAAAAGTAATAAAACTCTTCTTCTACTTTAATTAGTTTAGCCTTATGTTATCTTATGAGGTCAAGGACCATGGCTAAACCTTTTCATTTGTCTTGGATTTCAACTAGGTGAAACCGGTTGGTTCTTCTACGAAATGATGACCAACATAATTGTTACATAACAACAAATTATCTTTGTTTAAATAATTAGTGTAGCTCTATGATTTCTCTAAGATTTATCGGGCTTGTTTTTACCAATTTGTTTCTTTGAAGTGAATTTGTTAATAACTTTTAATAAGAATGAATTTGGACCTTCAAAAGTTCAAGAAACTAAAATCGCAATAATAATCAGGTTCGAGTACTTGCTTTTCAAGAATGTTAGAAACATAAGAAAAATTTGATTTTGATTTATATTGTAAATAATTATATTCGTAGAGTCGTTTCAGATTTGAAACTTTTTTGTGTCTATACTAGAGAGCTGTCACTTCTAAAATATAGTAGAAAATATTTTATAGGGCACAATCTCTTTAGTTGATAAAAGAATCTAACTTCATCAGACCTTAAGTAACCAACACCAAGACTCTCCAGGAATATGATGGATCTTGGAGGAGTACTAGCCTAATATTGGGTAAAGTCTTGTTTGATCTTACACTTAAGTGTCCATTTGGCCAGGAAATTTGTGGCTTGTTTTTGTCCAGCTAGTAATAAAAGATAAGTACCAATGGGCTTTCCCCTTAGATACTATTTTTAAAAAGATTGTAGAGTCGATTTCAATATCTAAGTGATAAAATCATTTCTTCTTGCATAATATAAGACCATCAAAGATGGCTAATTAAGCTATAATAGGTGACTCCTTTGCATAAAGTTTACCATAAGCAGCAACAATGTCACCTTTATGGTTTCTCATAATACCACCACCACCACTAAAGTCACAATTTAGTAAGCATGAGCCATCATTATTTACTTTTAGTATATTGTTAGTAAGAGGTTTCTATTTAAGTATTCTAAACTTGTTTGGTTTATTTAGGTGGAAGAAACATCCAAGGTCAGAAGTAACCTTTAAGTCATCATGCTACTAGACTTTCTTTAGGAAGTTGGCATAGTCAAGCCTAGAAACAATGTAACAGATTTTGTCCGATATGAATTGGCAGAGATAAGTTATTTTTGGTATTTAAATTTGTTTTTAATGTATCAAATAACTCAACAAGTGATGGTATAAAGTATAGTCCTAATATGAATGTCTTTGTTAGTTGACCATAACAAGAATCTTATAAGATGATTAAGATTCATGTATCATCCTAATGAAATACCAAATCAACAGCTAGAAGTGTCCATACATCTCAAGTGATGGAACAGTGAACAAACAAGTGATTAACAGATTCAATTCCATTACAAAAATGACATTTAAAAGCAACACTAAAATTTATTTTTTGAATACTGGTATCAACAGATATCCATAATTTAGTACCATCCAAAGAAGAAATGAGCATTTCTTTGGAGAATTATTATTCTATATCCTTTTAAAAATATTTGAGACTGGTCCATTAGTTCTGAATTGGATTCCATTTATCTGTTTAAGTGTTAGGGTATGTCCATATAACTTTTACTCTTATATATCATGTCTAAGTTGTTATTGAATAAATTTTTAATACCTCAAATAAGGTATTCTTCATCTATTCTAAATATGCTAAGAGAGACAGGTACACATGTCTAATACCATTTAGGGATCTAAAATAACCTTATAGTTCTCCATTAATAATAGAGAAGTATATATAAGTGATGCCTTTCTTAATCAGGTCTAATAATATTTTATGGAATCGAAAAGCTTCCATAACATGAAAAATGAAGGTGAAAGATAACCTATCAATAGCCTTGGTCATGTCTGATAAGGGAGCAATTCGCCAATATTAATAAATAGGAGTCAGTTGTAAATAAAAGGAAGTTAATATGTCTATTACAGTATTTATTGTTTATTAGAGGATAACGTGTAAACAAAGTATTTTATGAAGGACTAAAAGAGAAATAAAACAAGGCCACCAAGGACATTAATGGGTCCACCATTCCACACTATAAAAGGAGGCTCATTATTCTTGGTAGGTGGGATAATTTTTGGGATATAATATTCTCTTTCAACTTTCTCTCTCTAGAATATTCTCTCTATAATTTTACACCACAGTTACATCAGGTCCAAGATCCAAGATTATTCCCTTTAGTCGTTTATTCTCTCATCATTGGCGCCGTCTGTGGGAACCCGTGATACCAAAAAAGAATCTTTTTCTTTTTAAATCACGGTCTGACCTTAAAGAATGAATGACCAAGCTGTCGGAGAGAGGGTTGGAAGAGAAGTCATTCGAGCCGTTTTGGTGTCTGAAGGTGAGGAAGCACCAGGTCGGGAATATTACTTGCAGGGTCGGGATAAGTGGTCGACCCTCATCATGACTCGGAGTCAGCTGCTGGAAGACATCACAAAGCTAAACGCTGAGAAGGAGCGGGTATTAGCTGATAAAAGGGCCCGAGATGCCAAAGGGAAAGATCCAATTGTCAAGGTGAAGGCTATCACCGTTAGATATTATCGGGAGTCTCGCCCGGACAGTCAGAATGGGAGAGCAGGGCCGTACCCCAAGGTAGACCATGCAAACATATGAAATTTATTTGATAAAAATATTATCAATATTTCCCAAAATTCTAGTGATAAAAATGGTGACAATCTTTAAGGTTTAATCATTGGGAAACATATAGTTTTCAAAATTTTAGGAGAGAACTAAATATTTGAGGGTCTTCATCGGATCATCAACAACATCCGATTTCGAGGTCGATCCTTACAACTGTTATCCCTTCTTGGCCTCGATACCTCTTATTTTGCTTCATGGTCAAATATGTCTTGTAACACTCTCTAACCACTATTTGGTTGTTTCTAACTGTCCCCATGTTGCTTCCCACTACATACTTTAAACACTAGTAAACTGTTGAGGCAATAATGTACATCCTAGATAACCAAGATTTACCAAATATCGTATTAGACGTCAGTGCGTTTACCACTACGAACATAACTGTTACCTCCTTTATAAATGGCACGCAACCCAGCTCCACCACTCCCTAAAACTCCCCAACTACCTCAGTGGTCGCAATGGTGAAACCCACATAGTTCAACCGATTGGAGGATGCTTGAAGGGTTTCTATTTGTTTGTATGTTGTCATGAATATGATATTGGCAGAGCTTCCGATATCAATCAGAATCCTATATATTTCACTTCCCACAATAGAAGCTGCTAATACCATGGCGTATTCGTGTAACTTGGCTACTTCCCTCATATAATTATCATCAAAACAGAATAAAGGCGATGGATTTCTGTATAGATGGGTCAAAGTGTCTGCTTTTAGTTGGATCGCCAAACTTATTATGTATTTTTCGAGAAAAGTTGGAAATCTCTGAAATAGTATCCCCACCAAAATAGTTAGAGACTCAAAGAATTTACACAGCTCACTAACCTTTCCCTTAGCCTTTCTTTCCTCAACCATCAAGACAATATTTCGGTAGGGGTTTGGATTTAAATATTAAATAACGGGAATATCTGAGACATTAGTCGGTCTAAGATATCATAAAAGTCAGGTTCTAAAGAGATAAATACATGAGTTAGAGAGAAATTTCTAAAAGTGGTAATAAAATCCTTCCAAAAAATATTATTTTATATAGTTATTGTGGTGGACTTAAAAGACCATATGTTTACAATTATCATTTTTGTCTCTACGATCGGCTATATTTCTCACTATTATCAAAAGAAACTCTAGTTCTTAACATATAGATTTATACATATGATGTTGTTCTTTCAAGGAAACCATCAAAGTGACTTGTTGTATGATTATCCATAGTCGTCTCAATATTCAAGTCTTCCACTACAAGAAAATAAGAACAATCTCAACATCATGTATACTGTTAAATATTGTTTCTTTCTGAGCCTATAGTCATTATAAAATGTTACTATTTTTCTCAAACAATATTATTATTTTACATTATTATTTCTTTTCTTTTTCATTTAATCAAGTAGAAAACAAGGTAGATCTCACTATTTCAAGAAGAATTTATTTAATTTTCTTTGCTAACCCATTTTGTTAACGAGCTATTTTTACAGTATTACGTCTAGAAATTTCATATTTAGCCGAAAACATTAATCAAATGATCATTCACAAATTCTAAAATATTATATGTTCTTAATTTCTTCACCTTCTTTCAAGACTGATTCTCTAATATAATATAATGTTCTAAAAACGTTTAATATTTTGAATGGTTAATCTTTGGACTTTAATACTATAATTTAATTTTATTTCTTGATAATATTTTTTATAGACATAAGTATCTAGCTATTTTCTTGGTAGTTGTCCATGTAGGACCCTTGATCTGAATGAATACCATAATTATTGAGTTTTATGAGTGTTTAAACCGAAATTAATTTTCTTAGCTTTCCCAAGTATACCGTTTTCACACAAATCAACTTTGACTTTATCCTCATTCAATGGATCTTGTTTATTTTGAATCATCTTTCACTTATGATTAATTTATGATTTTTTCCCTAACCTGGTAAAAGACTTTTTCATATGGATTTTTACTATTTGAATAAGGAATATACGAAAGAATAAACTTGCCAAGATGTACATAAATGTTGGGAATATGGTTATTGCTTATTTCGCTTTGGTATATAAGTGTGAATAACCCGATCTCCACACTAGTATGATAGTGTTGAGATGTGTTTTTACTTACATACTATTGATCATTCCCATGTCTAACCGATACAGAACTTTGGACGTCTCAAACGATCCTCTTCTTGGACGAAGTACCACTCAACCTCCTCTCAATTGACTTTTATTCGCTCACTCTAATCAGATTGTGGCAAGGTTCACTACCCGAGCCATATAGCTTTACAAAGATGATATTTTCTCACTCTTATCGTACCACACAGCCACTCCACTCAAGTTATACCTCATTGATACGTAGAGTCACGAGCACTCCATACTAGGTCATGCTAGTGGTCTATAAAGAAAATAATTCACTTTAATCATGAATGGAGTTGTTGGTTCATCATGTTCGCATCCTCAAATTTTAACCCACTTAACGTTCCATTTCGAACCTGGAGCTCTAATATCTTTTATTGAGAATATGTGTACCGAATATTCACCTTCGTATATAAATATGAACAACCCAATCTTGATACTAATATGATATTATTCGTTTTGGATTTAAAAACCTATACAATTTTTTTATCTACTTCTAAAAAACCTCATACGAATTCAAATACGATTTCCTCGTTCGCCATTCATATTTTTTAAAACATTTGTTATTAAATTACTATGCAATTATGAAAATGGCTCAAGCACAAAACATATACGAAGGACAAACTTGAATGAACACAGGATTTAACGTGGTTCGACAATTGTCTACGTCCACGGTGCCGCCAGAGAAAAGAGTTTCACTATGATAGGATAGGTTACAAATTTCAGATTGTGTTTTGTGTAGTCCTAGTAGTCTATTTATAGGGAATTAATAAACTTACTAGACAATGGGCCTAATGGACTCATACCACAAGACTAACATGATACGGTCACAAGACTTATTTGTACTGCCGAACACAGCACACTGTCAAGGCACAATATCACTATCACAGACACAAAATTGTACTGTCGGACACAGTACACTGTCAAGGCACTATCCGACTCATTCATAACAAATCTTCCTCTTGAGGCGAATATCATTTCTTCACTATCAGCAAAGAAACTTCTCTTCTTCTGACTCACCAAATGCCCCTAAGGCACTCACTCTATACTGTGAACACCAATCCAGTTTAGGCACTCCCTAAAATTTCGAACTGATACTGCCTTAGTCATTATATCTGCTGGATTATCGTGTGTAGACACTTTCTTCACATCAGCATTTCCCTTTGATATTATAGCACGAATAAAATGATACGTGGCATCTATGTGTTTTGTACGCTTATGGTACATATGGTTCCCTGTAAGGTGTATGGCGCTTTGACTGTCACAAAACACTTTTGTAGTAGTCCTATCGAAGCCCAAATCATCCACCAAACCTTGCAACCATATTACCTTTTTAACTGCTTATGTTACCGCCATGTACTCTGCCTCTGTTGTAGACAAAGCTATAGTAGCTTGCAACTGTGCTTTCCAACTGATCGCACTCCCAGCTAGAGTAAATACATATCCTGTCAGAGATCTTCTTTTATCCATATCACCTACAAAATCAGAATCAACTAAACCAACCAATGATCATGCAACATCATTCAGCGATTCACCAATATCAGTCTTGTTAAAACCTAAGCCAACGTTCACAGTATTCTTTTGAAGAGATTCAATCTCTTCCCCCATAGCACCAATTCATCGATCTGCCTCTGAACTCGCTATAGCTTCTCTATAGCTACTAGGTTCCTGCATCTCAACTTCTTCTGCAACTGACAGAGCATATGCAACTTCGTATACCTTTTTGGAAGTCTAATATCTCTTCTTTCTCTGCCCAATGGTATGCTATAAGGTTGTTGTTCTGGTTCAGGTGCATTATCGTCACTATCATCTGATGCTGACGCTTCACCTCCTGATTCTGGATCCACCTCAGAACAACTTGAATTATTGGACCTGGTAGGAACTGCTTCTACTTCAAGCTCCACCTGTTTACTCACAACCGATCCTGATTCGACCATTTCTCTTACTTCCTTATGACTGTCTATAGAAGCAAACTCATTAAAAATAACGTCCCTACTGATGAGAAAACCTGGAGACTTTGGAGAGGTACACCATAACCTATATCCCTTCACTCCAGAAGCATATCCTAGAAATATGCACCTTTTTTTCCCTCGGTTCAAGCTTACCATCTCTCACATGAGCATACGCAGGACAACCAAACACCCTCAAATGTTTATAATCAGCCGACGATCCAGACCAAATCTCAAAACGAGTTTACAATCAATAGCCGTTGATGAAGACCGATTCACCAAGTAACACGCTGTATTGATAGCTTCAGCCCAAAAATCCTTTCCCACACCGGAATGCGATAGCATACTTCGTACCTTGTCACAAAGTGTTTTGTTCATTCTTTCTGCGACTCCATTATGTTGTAGTGTTCTAGAACAATGCGATGGCGCATTATTCCCTCAACTTCACAGAACTCGTAGAACTCACGATTGCAATATTCTAACCCATTATCTGTCCTAAGACGTTTGATTTTTATTCATGTTTGTTTCTCAATCATCGTCTTCCATTTGACAAAGGTTGAATATGCCTCATATTTCGTTTTCAGAAAGTAAACCCACACCATCCTTGAATAATCATCAATCAAACTCATATAGTATCTGGCTCCACTCTTGGATGGAATTCTGTTTGGACCCCAAAGATCTTAGTGGAATATGCCTCATCTTTAGTCTTTCTTACAACTGATTTGCTGAATTTGACTCTAGTTTGTTTACCAAACACACAGTGCTCACAAAATACCAATGATTCTGCTTTATACCCTTTCAACAAATCTCTATTTCCCAAAATAGGTAATCCTCTGTCACTCTTGTGACCAAGACGCCAATGCCACAACTTATTTTGATCCTGCTTACTTTGGCTATTACTCCCTGATGATGCTACTGCAGCATCGCCCATAACAACACTTCCCTGGAGAATGTAAAGACCCTTCTGCAAACTTCCTCTCATGCATACCATTGAGCCTTTTGTCACTTTGATTACACCATCTTCTGCACGGTACTTGTAACCCCGAGAGTCTAGAGTCTCAAGAGAAATCAAGTTTCTCTTTAACCCTAGAACATGCCAGCACGTCAAGATTCTAACAACCCCGTCAAACATTCTGATTCTGACGTTACCAATACCACCAACAGTCAATGAATCATTGTTCCCTAAATAGACAGTTCCCTGGATTGGCTTGTAAGTATCGAACCACTGCTTGAACTGACACATGTGATATGCAGCGCCAGTATCGAGTACCCAAGAGTTTTGCCAAAAGTCTGAACTCACGGACAATACATCTCCTTTACCACTGTTTTCACTATCGTCGGAATTGTTCACACCTTCAACAATGTTTCTAGCATTTTCCTTTTGATTTCCCTTCTTACCATTCAGTTTCGGACAATCTCTCCTATAAGGACCTTGCTCACCGCATTCATAATAGTTTGAGTGATTTACCTTTGACTTGGACCTCCAGTTCTTCCTTCTTAAAGAACTCAATTTGCTTCTAGATCTTCCCATAGTCATAAGACCTTCCCCTTCAGCTTGATTGTCTGGCTGCAACTGTCTCATCATCTTTTGATTCCAGTGCCCCTTTGACATCTACTAGCGATAACTTATCATTACCATACATAATGGTATCTACAAAGTTTTTATAAGGAGCTGGTAACGATCTCAATACAAACAAAGCTTGATCATCATCCTCAATATTGATATCTATGTTCTCCAAGTCCATTATAATTGATTTGAAATTATCAAAATGCTCTGTTATGGACATACCTTCTTTCAATCTGAAATCATACAAGCGCTTCTTCAAGTATAATCGGTTTACTACTGATTTCTCTGAGTAAAGATCTCCTAGCTTTTTCCATGCGCAGGCAGCAGTCTTCTCACCACTAATCTCGCGAAGCACATTGTCTTTCACACTCATTAAAATCCAGCACAAAGCACTTTCTTGAAGATCTTGCTTCTCCTCTTCTTTCATCTCTTCTGGTAACTTATTCTCCACAGCCTTCCACAGCCCTTGCAGTACCAATGAAGATTTCAGTTTAATCTTCCACAACGCAAAGCTGGATCCCCCATCAAATTTTTCAATCATGTATTTTGTTGTTGTAGACGCCATTGTGAAACCCTAATTGCAAAAGCCCTAATTTTACCACGTAGCTCTGATACCAATTTTGTTATTAAATTACTATGCAATTTTCTAAAATGGCTCAAGCACAAAACATATACGAAGGACAAACTTGAATGAACACAAGATTTAACGTGGTTCGACAATTGTCTACGTCCACGGGCGTCGCCAGAGAAAAGAGTGTCACTATGATAGAAAAGGTTACAGATTTCAGATTGTGTTTTGTGTAGTCCTAGTAGTGTATTTATAGGGAATTAATAGGCTTACGAGACAATGGGTCTAATGGACTCTTACCACAAGACTAACATGATACGGTCACAACACTTATTTGTACTGCCAAACATAGTACACTGTCAAGGCACAATATCACTATCACAGACACAAAACTGTACTGCCGGACACAGTACACTGTCAAAGCACTATTCGACTCATTCATAAAAAATTGATTTGTCGTCAACCATGCTTAACCATTTTTACTGACCCATGTTCAAATTCAATAAAAGAAGTCATTGTCGTAACATTGTGTACATGATAATACAATTTTAACACTGTAACTTGTTCAGTACACTAAAACAGAAATATATATATATATATATATATATATATATATATATATATATATATATATATATATATATATATATATATATGTATATGTATATGTATGGTAGGAAAAAAATAAATATTGAAGTAGTACAAGATAGATAAACAACCTATGGGTACCTTTATATGTCTAAAGAAAAATGAATGTCTCGATAGGGCCATAATATTACAATATTGAGATACTACCAATCAATAGGGTAGGTTGCTAACACTAAGATTGGCTTAGTCTTGCTCGGAAGTTAAACAAACAAGTTTCTCTTCATACTAACTTCACCTAAACCTCATCAACCCTTTTAAAGCACCTCTCTATAAATAAGAAAACTTACTACTAGCTTCTCTCAATCCCAACTTTACAAGCAACCCTTTGCATTTGCACAAAACCTGCAAACTATCAAACAATGGCTTCTCTTAAGCATTTTTCATGCTGTTTCTAATTGCGGCACTATCAGTCTCAAGCTTTGACACAATCGTGGCTACTTGTCTTCTTTTACAGACCGCTGCACTTCCACCGCTTCCTACAATTCCTCCTTTACCCAAGACTACTCTTCCTCCTATACAAACGCTGCCGCAGCCGATGATATTGCCGCCTTTACCGACTCTGCCGCAACCAATAGCATTGTCGCCTTTGCCAATTCTGCTGCAACCAACAGCATTGCCGCCTTTGCCACCTCTGCTGCAACCAACAACATTGCCGCCTTTGCCAAGCAGTCAAATAACAATTTTGCCTTCTATGCCTACGATCCCAAAAGTGACATTACCTCCATTGCCTACCTTTCCAATTCCTAACAGCGTACCTATTACAATGCCTACAATCTCTTTCTTTTCTCCACCACCATCAAATTAGAAATATATATATATATTAAGAAGTAACACTTCTACTACCATATATATTTAATCCTTTTTGTTTGTTGTTGCCGTTTATTGCCATGTTTGTTTGCATTTTGGTTATCATATTTCATTGTTTGATGTTTTCGTGTCAGACATCAAAGTTTACTTTTGATGTATTGTATTGTGTTTCTTTAGTCATGGAACAAAGTATTGTATGACAACTCTGCTCCGTTGTCTTGGCTTGGATATAATATAAAGGAGTATTTAGTTTACTGAATGGTATTTTTTCCTAAAATCAAACATAATGTTGATGTATATGTCTTTTTGTCTTTATTTAATTCTAAATAAGCACTTAGTGCTTCTGACGCTTAACATAGGTTTAAATTAAATTTAATAATTTTCAATTCTCAAGCTTTACACTCACAATAAAAAAAAGAGAAAAGTACTCGTAAATACCTTTTCAAGTATCTAATCCCAAATAAGTACCCAAATATGAGACCCTTAGATTAGTAGTAAGAAGCTAATAATTTTACCAAATTAGCCCTAATACTAGAAGAAAGAGAAAGTAAGTTATTATTAATACTCATCTCCTTCTCTCTCCTTCGATTTATTACTGTATTTTTTTCTCTCTCTTCAATCTTTGGATTTTCATCAGATATGGTGTTTCGAAATCCTTTTTATTACCAAATTGTTTCATCAGTTCAACCAAACCCCACAATCATACACATATACGGACAGGACAATACACACAGTCTCTCTCTCTCTCTCTCTAAATCTCTTTTTGTCTTGCAACACCACCTTCGATTCACTCTTTATCAGTTTAAGTTTCTGAATTTTCCCGGAAAATTACGAATTTTCTCAGAAAATTCAATCCATGACTTGGATCACTAACTACAGTTGTAGCTGTTGGTGTTTCTGTTGGTGTTATTACCTTTGGATTCGCGATTATAGAAGTGCCAAGGATTAGGAGGACTTTCATGTTACTTTTGCCATATGGCATATATGCCTACTCCAATGAGACACAGAAGCAAAGAGGCAACAGCAGTTGTTATCCCTATAACTACTTGAGAGCTTATAGATGTTCCTTCATGCGTCTAGCGTCATAGTCAACGAACCTCGCGCGTGATGTTGGCAAGTGCAACCTATCTAGCGTCATAGTCAAAGAACATCTAGCGTCATAGTCAAGGAACATCTAGCGTCATAGTCAAGGAACATCAAGCGTCATAGTCAATGAACATCTAGCGTCATAGTCAAGGAACATCTAGCGTCGTAGTACAGGTATCGTCTAGCGTCATAGTCATAGTCAAGGAACAACTCGTCTAGCGTCATATTAGACGAACATCTCGCGTGATGTTGGCAAGTGCAACTTATATAGCGTCATAGTCGAGGAACATCTAGCGTCATAGTCAAGGAACATCTAGCGTCATAGTCAAGGAACATCTAGCGTCATAGTCAATGAACATCTAGCGTCATAGTCGAGGAACATCTAGCGTCATAGTCAATGAACATCTAGCGTCATAGTCAATGAACATCTAGCGTCGTAGTACAGGTATCGTGTAGCGTCATAGTCATAGTCAAAGAACAACTCGTCTAGCATCAGAAGTACAACTCGTCTAGCATCAGAAGTACAACTCGTCTAGCGTCATATTAGACGAACATCTCACGTGATGTTGGCAAGTGCAACTTATCTAGCGTCATAGTTAAGGAACATCTAGCGTCATAGTCAAGCAACATCTAGCGTTATAGTCAAGGAACATCTAGCGTCATAGTCAATGAACATCTAGCGTCATAGTCGAGGAACATCTAGCGTCATAGTCAATGAACATCTAGCGTCATAGTCGAGGAACATCTAGCGTCATAGTCAATGAACATCTAGCGTCATAGTCGAGGAACATCTAGCGTCGCGTAACCTACTCTAACAGCTACAACACGCGAGATACAGTATAAAACAACATACAACAGTAACTTCAGCTATCGTCTTCACCAAAACAGTAGGTAAACGCCATTAAAGAACCTGTACCAAATCTCGACTATGAAAAAACTTTAAAAAAAAGGATTTCAGCTCCACATAACCTAAACAACACTTTAATGTAAACAGATTAAAGTTGAAATCTTTGAAAACTAAAAAAAACAGCAACTAACAAAACCCATGAACTAATAAAAGTTGGAAAAAAAAAAACAAAACCCAGTTTCTACTACCTCTTTTCTAATTTCGGAAACCAGTTTAAACAGGAAGAGAAAATAGACTAACACATTTGAGGGTATTTCAGGAAAGGAAATATTAGCTGGGTAATAGAAAGGAATTACTTTGGTGAGATGGATATTTAGTAGGCATAGAAAATAATTAGGATACTAGATGACAATAAGTTTGGTGAAAAGGTATTTAATGTGACATTTCTCATTAAAAAAAGTATTCATTTACCCACACAATAAAAAAATATTATTTGTGAACCACATAGTCATAAGCATCGATTAAAATCTAATTCATGTTAAATAACATATAGTCGTAAACAACTTTTTTCTTACACGATAAACATGTTACTTGGTATAAATTTAGTTACGTCCTTAAATTAAGCAAGTTAGTTTAGCAAAACGGCAGGTAAAATAGAATAACTTCTTTAGGTGCAAAAAATAAGACAAATTTCCAATGGAGTACTGCATACTAAACAAAGTGGGCAAAGTCTTTTAGATATTATTGGGACATTTTAAATTCGAACATTTCGTATTAAATTTTTTTGAATTTTTCTTTTCATATTAAGATAACTTTTGCCATGTTAATGAATAGTTTGGCCTATATATTCATAGTTCATGAACTACAATAGAACAATTATCTAACATATTTTGTCAAAAGATATCAAATGGTAACTTATCCAATTCAAATAAAATTTATTGGTTAAAAATTTGGGAAAAGTATCCATAAATACCTTTTCAAGTATCTAATCCCAAATAAGTATCCAAATATGAGTCATTTAGTCTAGTAGTAAGAGGACTATATTTTTACCAAATTAGCCCTAATACTATAAGAAAGAGAAAGTAGGTTACTATTTTTTTTAATTTTTACTTTCCCCAAAAATCCTAAAAACTGTAAGATACCAAAAAGACTGTAGGAGAAAGTCAAAGAAGAATTAGAACCCAAAAGAAGCCTGTCAACCAACCGTCTCGTTTTTTGCGATGAACCTCCGGCGAGCGCGAGATTATAAACTCCGGCGAAGGTAGAAGAAGGGTGGTTCGAAACTATCGGCGTGCATCGTATAAGCTGTGTAGAACGATTATCGTTTTTTCCTCGTCTGAAGCAAACACCACCGGGGCAGTGGAAGTTCGAACGGTGGACAAAGCACATTGAAGGTTAGTAGATTTTTCTTAATCGTGTTTTGTAGATTGTCTGTTTGATGATATCGATAAGAACCGTTTTTTGGGTTAACTAGCTTATTCGTTCAGTAGTTGGGTTAGATTTTCCGGCCGGTGAGTGCAACGTAAGTTGTTTGCGAAGATGGAAAAAGTAATCGGAGGTGGTTAACTGTAAGCCGGTTACTGTCTCGCGCGAGGTAGTGACCTGGGTGTAGTTGGAGTAGTTTTGCCCAGAAATGGTGCTTCGTCTCGCGTTAGTGTCTAATTGGTTTGGTTTAATTTTGGTAGCTTTGATTTAGGGCAGAGTAGTTCGTGGTTCTGTTTCGTATTTGTTCTGGGAATACAATGTTAGGGCAGTAGATGGTTTTGACATGAAGAATGATGGAATATGGTTGATTGAGATACGCGTATTAAGTGTTAGTACGGGGTTCCCCGTGACAAGGCGCGTATGACGTTGTCATCGTAAAACCGATCTCGCGTCAGCCTGGTTAGTATTTAGGTTGTGTTTAGTAGTGGGTTTCTGGTAAGTGGGTCTAGCGTACCTGTCACGCGACGTTTGGGAATTCATTTCGAACTTATTAACTCGCGTGAGTCTAAGTAATGTATCGATAAGGAAGTAGTTTAATTAGAAGTAGGCATTTCAACCTGCTAATAATACGCGCGTTGTGTATTGAGTGTGTCGCTAGACTTTGTATAAGTAGGCAGTACACTTGTCTTTGTTTTTAAATTGCGTGACGTTAAAGGAGTGACACATGTTGTTATCAAATGGCTGATTGAAGTTTGGTTTATAAAGAGTTGTAGTAGGACATAGTTCTGCTAGGGGTTTATCACTACTAAAATCTTATGTGTGTGTTGTTTTGTTCAAACAAGTTCTACTATGGGCAAAGGTACTTTTTACAGGTCTAGTCTGGTAAGCATATTGAATTTGTTGCAGAAAGACATAGTGACCGAGGAGCATATTGAGGCTACAAAGAACACACCATTCTATACTTTACTTAAAACTTCCTTCACGACAAGGAACGAAGACCTGCCGAAGAAGAGGTTTAACAAAGTTATAGAGGAAATTATAAAGAGATATTCTGTAAAGAATGGTTGTTTTAGAATAGGTTCGAAGCGGGTCAAGCTGACAACGAAGGATGTTAAAGCAATCTTCAGTCTTAAACACGGAACGGAGGAAATGCCTATGAATAGAGGCGAGGCTTTCACTAGAACATTTGCAGATGGTGCGGAGAACGAGTCTCCACTGATGCAGAAATATTTCTTGCGTCCACGTGCTAGGAAAAGTGGACCGTCAAACCAAAAGGCTATTTCAAATGCAATGATAAAGGTACGAATAACATATTAATAGATTTAGTGATGTTTTGGCATAAATCTATCGCGAGATATGTTTATTAGTTCCCTATAATGCGCGCGAGATGCATTTAGGGTCATTCGCGAAAATGGACGTGTGTCGCGTAAAACACGCGCGCATTAGGTTACGGATGGTAAAAAACCAGCCCCAAAGTTTCCTCGCGTGCAACACGCCCGCATTGTGTCAAGTCGCATTGCAGGCGCAAGGTGCCTCGTGTGATGAGGGGACGATGTTATGAATCGCGCGGCATGAGTAATAAACCAACATACGAGTCGCGTATTACTGTAACTTCCGTCGACTAATACGCGCCTTGTACGTGCGTGTGCGCTATTGGTTGAAATGTTAATGTTGCTTTGCAGGTGTTGGATGGGGAGCTCGAGCTGACGGAAGCTGAAGAACTGGCATTCGGGTCGGGCGAGGCTGGGGCGGGTTCTGTAAGCAAGTTAACAGGAAAAAGGAAAAAAATGGTGATCCGTAGAAGAGGGAAGCGGGTCAAGTATTGTAGTGGAGGGGAAACAAATAAGATGGAGATTGGGCAGGGATCTGGTACAGTTGATTACCAGGGAGGGGATGAGGATTACAGGCACCAGCTGCAGGGGTGGATGGATCAGCAAAAAGTTACACCCAAGAAAGAGGGCAGCTCAAGTACTAGGACCAAGAGGATGAAAGTTTACAAGGCAAGCGCTTGTAATATTTTATTTAAGAAAATGGAGTCTGTTAAGAAGAGAACCAGTGTTAAATATAGATACTCCATAGAAAATAAAAGGCTAAAGATTTCTCTTTCCCGAAAGAATAGACAAGTAAGTCGTTCAACAGGCTTTAAATTGTAATATTGCATTTAGATTAATTTGCCTAATACTTGTTGAATTTCACCACAGATTTAAGAACTCAAAAGGGAGGTTTCTTTGCTGACTTCGAAGCTTCAAGAACAAGCAGCTAAAGGTGACGAAGAAGATGAAGAAGCTGGGGTTAATGAAGCACTAGAGAAGGTTTGTGTGCTACCTTTCTGTTCGGTAGAAGAGGAGTCACCGGGGAAAGGGGTCAATATATCGGAAAAACTGGATGAGGTTCCTAAAACAATTATTTATATCTCGAGAAAACATGGGTTTAAAAAGTTAGAAAAATGAGAGAGAAAACTTGATATAGAAGAAGTAGTTGTAGAGGGTTCTACACCTGATGACAATGAAGATGAAGAAGACACAGACGAGGGGGTAGAAGATGGAGGTGAAACGGTTGAGGAGGATAATGCATCTGGAGCTCCTGAAGGACCCAATGATGCTACTGCGAAAATGAAAATGAATAGAAGTGGAACAAAAATGAATAGAGTTGGGCCACATGAAACTCCCCCTAGCGTACCGAAGGTCGTGGAGCAAGGACATGAAGATGTAAGTGGATCTTAAGTTATTAAGATTCAACTTCTTATAGCTATGTTAAAGTACATTTGTCTTTAATTTGGCCACGCTGTTGTTTTTCAAACTTCAGATTTAAATAGTGGGTTTTAACTGTTGTTTAATACAATAGGGAATGTTTTTAAATTTTCAAGTTCCACAAATATTATGTTATAGTTGTTATGTTATTAGTAAGGGAAGAGAATGTTGAAAGATAAAAAACCTGGCTCAAACGCGAATCTGTAAAGTAATATTTACTTTATATAGGAACCATATGGCATGCGTAAATCGCGCTAGTGACAAAGGTCTGATATGCCACACGCGAGTGTAGTGAAACCGTATGAGTTTAAAGGATGTCTCTATCGTCTTATGTGTCGCGATTGATGGGACTCACGCATTACGTATTCCTGTGATCCTGAATCGCGTGACGGTACGCTACGGACATGTTACCATGGATGAGTAACTCGTGCATCAAGGAAGCCTACACAGGCATGTGGCCATTTCGTACCGCCCGATATGCAGCATTATGTGAATCGTAACGCGCGGCTTATACCTTATGAATCACGACTCGTGTCCCCTTTATAACGTAACACGCGCCCTTGGTTACATTTTTTCCAGCTATGTCATGTGAGAAAGATAAGGTTACAGAAAGGAAATGTCGCCAGCACACCAAGTGTTACTCGAAAACCCAAAACTGAAACCGGGGTGGAATTGGGAACTGCTGTAAAATCAAAAAATGAGTTGCAAACCAAGTTGGAAGTACAACGCAAAGCGAAGTTGGAAGTAGTAACACAGCCCGAGATAAGAGAACCACTAATAGTGGAAGTGGAAGTAGATTGTTTTGATCTTCCAAACCTCGATGATGCATTCGTATTATGTACACAATCATTTTTTGACGAAATTGATAAGGCGGCGGCTATACACTCAAGTGGATGAAAGTCGGGGGACATTAGTGCGTCGAAAAGTCTGACCAGAGATGCACCTACAATGGTATGTTCTGAACTATGATATTGGTCATATAGTGAGTTGTAACTTGGGAATGGTTATTTAACCAGGTTTATGTTGTTTTACAGTCAGTGGATAATATAAATCGAAATTGGGATTTACTTACACAGACGCAATAGGCGGGAAATAGTGAACACACTTGGGAAAAAGATACATCAACTACGAAGTTAATAGATGTTCGTCAATACCGCAAGATCGTTCGAATACAACAAAATGAAGATCAACTAGACTCTGAAGTATGGTATTTTCCAGAACATGAATTTACATACCGACTTAGTGTCAGCGTGACAGAGCTAATGGCCGTTGCATACGAAGGGGAGCTAGATTTCAAGGTAAAGCTTGAAACTTGATAGAACACAAATAATTGACAACTACTTTAGATATAACTATGTTTTTTACGTGCTTTAGATCATCGATGCCTGGATATATAAGCTGCTTCAAGATTCAAACTGGACCGTACCTTTTAAAGGGCTCGATGACGAGTACAATTGTAAACAAAATGCTATTCAGATTTCAGGAGTGGCAACGGTTAGTATTTAATTAATAAATACCCATTTGAAGTGATGAGAAGTTTGATATTGTTACGGTGTACCCTGGTTCTGTTACAGACATTACTAGCCAAAAAACCAGATGTTACAAACGTTATTGACGCAGTTTTTGAGAACGCGAAAGACACGTTTATCGCATTCATTCTGGTATGCACCATAAATGAAAAAGGTACTAACCACTGGATGTTGTTGGTAATAGACTTGGAGAATGGTTCGACAAAAAACTACAATTCCCTGGCCCCTCTTAGCAAATTCACTCCAGACGACACTAGGAAAACGGGCGATGCTTTGGTAAGTAGTATGAATCATTATTGTGTGACGATGTATGTTCATTATTTGCAGGCTCCTAATACATCTCGCGTTAGTGTGTGTGCGAATCACGTGTAAACGGATGGAACTCGCGTCCTAATGTAAAGTGATTCACAGCATTAGAAGTACACATTTAACTTCAAAAATTGAAACTAACATTTTTCTTATTTGACAAGCTCAACTATTGTATGAAGAAGAAATACATACCGCATGTGAATAATGGATACAAAGATGAAGCAGCTATCAAAATCCCACAACAAGATAAATATTCGCTTGAATGTGTAGTGTTTGTCTGTCAGTATGTGAAAGACATTATCCAGCACGGCTTTGTAGGCAAGAAATATAGCAAGTGTATGCCAGCTAGAGCACGCGCAGAAATCTTTAACCACTTCCTGAATGACAAGAACACTAATTTAAGGGCATGCGATTTGTAGCATTGAATTTTCGACGTGACTCGCACTAGAACATTATGTTTTGTAGGACTTTTTACCCCACGTGACTTGCGTTTGAGGTTTCACATAAGTACCATATCATGTTTTTTGTAACTCGCGTGCAATGTTATGCATAGCACACCTTGTTTTAATTTCAGACGCGTTGTATGTTGTATGTCATGCGCGATATAATTGTAACGTAACTAAGATTTAAAGGATGTTGACAGCCGCATTACTGAGCAATCTATGACTGTGTGTAGTGTGAATATCGCGCAAGGTAAGTTAAGAAAGCATCGCTATGTCTGGTAAACGACTCGCGCAATATGATTATGAAGCTTCCTCCCCACGCGACACATGATATGAGTGTTTTGTCTGACTCTGACTAACACGCGATTTAGGAATGCAATCCCAATAGTTAATACGCGTGATGGAGTGTATCTTATACTCCCGCCAAAAGTGATTTTTTCATTTTAATTTCCCCGCCAAAGACTAACCTAGATAATATCACCCACCTACTTAACAAAGTATTATTTCGCCCTTATATATACCTCCACAAAACTACATATAGTAAACACTTAAACAATTAAAGCACTCCAAATAGGAAATAAGTATGAGTTGGTGCATCGATGAAGACCAACACTTGCTTCAAGCCGTGAAGTACGTGAAGAGAACAAGCTCGGATGAAGAGGTAGACGTTTTTTTCGATCAAGTCTTATACAAGATGTACTTTGACTATGGGAGGCTTGGATTTGTCAGCCCCCACGTTCGAACACGAGAATGCGTCGCTGCGAGGTACAACGAACTGAAATCAGAACCCTTGCTACGTGTTTCCGACCTTTGTTTAGATTTGCGCTTAGAGGAAGGAAACGTATGGCAGTGGGAAGATAATGATTGGATATCAAGAGATATGATTATCTACCTAAAAGAATCCATCGCACAGAGAGAAGATGCAATTGTTAATTGCTCACCGGTTAGATGAAAACATGGGTTTTTTCAATAAGGCTTTTTTTTGTTTTGGTCTAAATTGTAACTTTATTCGAAGAACAAAGTAGTCTTTAGATTGGATGTGAAGGACTATATTTTTTAATGTTTTGAATGTATGACTTTTTTCGTTAGTGTAATTTTCAACAAATGGTTACGAATCTTGATTTCATTGATGTTAAGCATCAATCTAGCGTCATAGAAGGTAGCTTAACAGAAGGGGATAATTTACGTTAATAGTTTTGGCCAATATAATGTTTGCATCTCGCGTCTGTTAAAAGCCATGACTAGCGAGGTGTCATTTGGTTTAACATAGTTAAAATCAACCACCTAGGGTCAAACGAAACAAATACCTCGCGTTGTATGTTCTTTACTATGACTTCACATCTAGCGTCAGAAGACATTCACATCTAGCTTTATAAGACATACTAATCTAGCGTGAGAAGATAATCATAGCTAGCGTCTGTTCACAGCTTGGCCTACTTGAAAAAGTCTCCCTTAGAAGATGAAAGGTTGTATGATAGTAAAGTGTATCAACCGATAGAGATATGGCCAATAAAACGTTAGTACCTCGCGTCTGAAAATCTCCACGTCTAGCGTGATGTCACACGGTTTAACAAGGTCTAGCGTCATATCTTAGAAATAACTCGCGGTATACATTCAAACTCCAACTGCGTCACATCTAGCGTAGTAGGACAGGAACGTCTAGCGTGGTATAATATAGTAATCTCGCGTAGTAGGTCCTGGGCATTATCCTCTATCAAGTGAATTCTATACTTCACGTATCGCTAAATATTTAACCATCTCGCGTTGGTTAACGTCTGGCTGGCGATATAGTGTTCGAATTAACTAACAATGTCGTGTGCTGTTGTATGGTGATGGACAGTTTTTTGAATATCTAATTGGGAAGTCCAAATATTCAAGTGTTTATAACGCATGTAACCATATACTATTTGGTTAATCGTAAATTATAAAATTTAAAAATTTAAAAAGTTAATAATCAGAATTAATTTCAAAGAGGAGAGAGTACGCTTTGGATGTCGTGATTCAAATTTTAAATTAAATCGCGTCATACTTAATGGCCAGTGAAAAGACAATGGGATGTCTTTTCACTAATTGCAATGGGTTTATTAATGAAGGATGTGACTAGGGTAGATAAAGCACTCATTGCATGTACATTAAATGCTCAGTAGGGTACGCGTTGTTTTAGAAATTATTTAAATAGGCGTCTCGCGTTTTCTCGCATGGTTATCCATAAGACTATTCAAATTCGAAAAAACTGTTTCTCTTCCATAACAAACCAAAAGACGACGAGCGGTTCAGACTCCTACGACAATGAAGGGTCAGAAGGTTCGTTTTCCGATCAGAGTTCTAGGCGCTCAGACATGAACTACAAGCACGACACTACTACAGAGTACTCTTTCGACGCTGAGTCGAATCCTTTCACTCCATCTCTTTCACCGACTGACTCTGACTACTCTGAGTACTCCCTGTCGTGGCCGGAAGAAGATTCCGACATGGAGTGGTATCCAAAACGATGAAGGATAGTGAAGAACATGAAGACGATGTGGGGCAGGAGGAAGATAACTCCTAAGATGTCCTCGAAGGACTCATCCAATGATGATTACTGGGGGGAGGAAACAGACGAGGAGGATGAAGAGGAGGAGGATGAAGAGACAGACGAGGACTTGGACGATGAGGAGAACGATGGGGAGGACACATCTGATGAGGGTAACTCTTCAGATTATTAGTTCATGGTTGTATTGTTTTAAACTGTTGTTGTTTTTTGGTGTTTTAAATTGTAAACCCTTTTGGATTTTGCTGTGTTTTGGTTAGGTTTTAGTATCTGGGCATTGGTAGGCCCTCTGTGATCGAAATGTATTTCTGTTGTTTTTCTTCGTTACTTCTCCAACGTATAAATTATCAATCGATCTCATTCTCTGTTTCGATAGTTTGATGGCGTTTTTTACACCCTCCAATTGAAAAACAGAATACGGTATAGATGGCTGCTAAATATAATTGTCACGCGTTTGAAATCGGATATGATTCGCGTGGGGGGATTGTAAAACTAACAAATAAACACATTAAAGTTTATTCTGCGTTACTTGGCACGCAGTGTCTATCAGCAGTGAATCGCGTAAGATATAAGACAAAAATGGATGCTGGCTGAAACATCTGAATCGTGCCTAGCGTAATAGGGAAGCGATGTGTCGCGTTGTATCATGGCTATAACTTGATTACTCCACTTAATTGCAGCGTGATGACGAGTTGTTTCATAAAACATTAGTATCTCGCGCGATGTAATAATGGGATGGGTAATATAACGTAACACGATTCGGACATCATGCGTCGTATGCGCAAACTTCAGCTAGGGTACCATCTCTGATGAAAGCTTCTATGGCATTAAAGGGTATAAAATAAAAGAGTCTAGGCGAATTCCACGTTCACATCTCGTGTGAAATAGTTTGTGCGTATCGCGTAGTATAAGTTGTTAGAGCATGATTTGCAACTAGTTATCACGTCTAGCGTCATATAGCATCAATATGTCGCGCTACCTAAAGAAATGGCAACGTGATTACCGTTAACAGTCAATTACAACTCGCGCGATGTAATCTAGTAACACCGCATCTCGTGTCAAAATACGCGAACATATCACGCGATGTGTACAAATAACACTTGTATTAAATTATAGAGAAGAAAACTAATATGCCATTAAAGGGTTTCGACTGAAAAAGTTTGGGCGGATTCAATGACAAAGATACAGAACAAGTGGAATCAAATTAAGACATACTAAACAAAACATATGTAAACAAAATAAGTTTTCGATGGGCAGCTCATACTGTCATATCACAGGTCCTTCGGTTATGTCCAAATTTAAAGCAACAGCCGCAGCACAAGTGGGTAGATGATACTTGTCCTCTAGATGGAATCCTCTTCTTCCTTGGCCTTCCAGCTCACCTTTTTACGATGGGAGGTAGAACAACAGGTCGTTCGGATTCGTTGGATGACGAACTTTCACCATAGTCGGTTATTGCAGGTATGCTAAACGAATAGGTGGATCTATAATTACTTACCCTCTAGAATGGTTCTACCAAAGTCATAGGATCTTCGTTCACGGATGTTATTGCAGCCAATGAGTGAGAACATGGAAAACACTCTTGCTGCCATGAACCACAGGAACACTTAAAATCAAGTATATTGACAACCATAACTGGGTTAGAATAAACTTCGAATGAACCTGCAGAAGACTTAGATACCACCCAGGTTCGACCCGTTTGAACATTCTCCTTTAACTGCTTCTCATATTCGGGGCATAAAAAACCATTCCAGGTTAGCCCTTTGAATAACGTCTGGAGATCTGAGTCATTAGCATAACTCTAATCTTGTCTATCATTTCAACAACCGGTAAATTGCAAAACTTTTTAATCTGATTGTTAAAGGATTCAGCAGCAGATGATGTTATCACTCCATAACGTTTGCCATTGACGAATGGTTGGGCGTACTTATCGGGAGGCAAATTATCGATGAAAGCCTTAACATTTTTACTAGCTCTACTTAAAAACTTGGAAAGTCTCTCATTAAAAAGTTCAACAGTTGGAGCGTAAGCACAACTTTTGAATCGCTTCAACATTTTATTCTTATACTCGCGGTTGGTGTTTTCAAGAGCTGACTTCAAATTATTAACCAAATGATATATACAGTAAGCATGAAAGCAGCTTGGGTAAACAACGGAAACAACATTAATAATACCAGAATGTCTGTCGGAAATAAAATTGATTTGACGGTTCAACAAATGAGGTTTAAGACATTCCATGAACCACATCCAGTTATCGGAATCTTCACCACCAAAAATACCAAAAGTAACTGGAAAAATTCCTGCAATATGAAAAAAGGTTTGGTGAGTGTATAATATATCGATATATGTATAGGCTCGTGCGCGATTTATTTGATGCAGTTACTATCTCGCGTGCTGTTTAAAAACTATGTCGCGTGAGGTTGGCATGTAATAGCAAATTGTATCTAGCGTCATACGCAATACCTAACTCGCACGGTAGTTAAATTATATCTAGCGTAACATTACATTACATCACGCGCGATGTTGCGAAGACTTAATTGGGTATCTAGTGTCGTATATAAGCACCATCTCGTGATACATATGTTAGACTAACTAACTTGGGGTCTAAACACTATCTCGCCTGATGGGTTCTTAAAATATAGCAACGCGCGATACGTACTATATCTGAATACTATAGATGTACATATAGAAGAGAGTACAAAACATACCGTTATTGCCGTCCTTGGCCACTGCAAACAGCAAGACACCCTCATGCTTGCTATTTAAATGGGTTCCGTCCACGTACAGCAATGGTCGACATGAGTGAAAGCCTTGAATGCATGATCCGAAAGACACAAAACACCTCCTAGAGACATTTCCTAAACAAACCTCCAAATGACAATCGGTAGTAATATCTCTACTTTTTAATCTTCTAAAATATGCATTAAGCAACCCAAACAAAGTATTACTGTCTCCAAAAACTTCCCTCATCGCCTTCTTTAAGGCATTCCACGATAAACGGTAGGAAATATCTAAACCATAGTCTTGTTTGACAGAAGACTGAATAGTTTTTTATGTTAAAGAATGACTTGTCCTAATTGATTCATGTATTTCATCCGCAATTAAATCGGACGTCAAATGCCTACTTTTTTTTTATAAAATACCGGGCTACATGAATGGGTGTTGACAAAGCGCTTGATCATCATGAAACCAGTGCTAGAATCTATTAATGCATACACTCGCCATTTGCAACCTGACGTTTTGTTGACACAATAAGAAGTGATCTTAGTGGATGTATTATGCATATACTTGAAAGCAAAACCTAGCTCTAAAGCATAGCGACATAAAGATAACCTTAAACCGGAGGCACCATCAGCGAATGTCTGACCAACTCCTGTGATAGCATCCACCTAACCAGTAGTAGCAAGATGTCTTTTTTTTATGCTGGGAACCGATTAAACCATTACTACTCTCCCCGCTTAGTAAATGATCATCACAGGGTTCTACAAAACTTACGGTAGGCTGTTTACCAATGTCTTGCGCATCTGTTTCAACTACTTGTTGTTCTATAAAGAAGCTAACGCTTTTCAGACGCTCCACATCGAGATAAATAGTCAAACCAATGAAATCAGTCTAGTTAGTAAACAAGCAATAATTTTCACCGCCAGAGGAGTAGGAAATAGTGTAGCAACCCTTAACAAGATCATCCCATCTACCTTCAATATATTTCTCGACAGATTCAAAGTTTTCAAACGCGCTAAAAGGAACGATTGAGGTCTGCTTCAAATATTTAAAAATACAAACTCTTTGCTTAGACATCTAGGAGGCTTCAAATGAAAAACGTAATTACGCTAGGCGAGGGGGTTGCCCTGAATCGCGTCAGGCAGGCTTGACTCGGGATGTTTGCTAATACGGTAACTCGCGTTGGCGTGTATACTGTCTCGGGCTAGACATCGAGATGGGATTCGCGTTAGATAACAGGGAATATTATAATACGTTATTAACTTACGCGATAGAGATTGAACTTGCCTTCTTTATAACTCGCGCAAGAAAAATAAAAATTTGCAGCGCGAAGCGTCGACCTAGTATAGGACTCGCGTTAGCTTCTCCAAGGGCAAACTTCAATCGCGTTACTAGTAGACTCTATTCAGGAAAACAAATCATGACGCGAGATATAAGTTTATTCAAAGAATAAATCGCGAACACTACTTAAAGAGGTAAATCGCGCGAGATATAACATACCGCTAAAAGCAACAGTGTCGTCTTCAACAACACTGGTAAAAACACAGGTAAGCTTTAAACCCCGTTAAAGAAGCTGTAAACTTGAAATCTTTGAAATCTTCAAACACCAACTATCGACTTAGAAAAAAATTTAAAAACTGTTTTCAACAAGGTCTAAACAAAAAGAAGACTGTAAACTTGAAATTTTTGAAAATGAAAAAAACAAGGAACTAAGAAAACCCATGAACTAACAAAAGTTGGAAAAAAAAACACAGCTTCTATTGGTGAAATGCATAACAAAAGTTGATACAGACTTACCTCTAATCTGAAGAAGGAAATCAGTTTAAACAACGAGATTGATTGAAAATGGTTTCTTCAGATAAAAGTATAGGTTTATTTTTACTTTTCAAAATAGTATAGTAGGTTGTACTATTGAAAATTCAAAATTTGAATTGTGGTTCGAAAATAATCTGCCACATTTGAGGGTATTTGAGGGTATTTGAGGAAGGGAAATACATTTCCCTAAAAATAATATAAATAGTTTACTTTTTTTTAATATTTTGGAGTTACTTTTTAAAAATATTTTGGATAAATCTACTAATTTGGATTTTGCACCATCAATTGGTGCCAGTTGTGGAAAATCAAAATTTTGTTTTCCAATCGAGAGTAATCTGAAATAATTCAATGATTTAACGATACGATCAATACGCAGATTGAAAGTTTGAAATGAAGACACCTTATGAAGAGCCTTTAGCCCGATGGGCTTACGCAATCATTATCACTCAGTTCGAAGAACTAGCTAAGGTATTAAAAGAAAGACAAAAAAAAATATTTAAAATGTTAGCATGGACAATTGATTGCGATCTCAACTGGTAGAGAAGGAAGAAGGTGATGATGCAACTCCAAACATGTTGAAGGATCGTTCAAAACATGATACTGAACGTAAAAAATTATGTTTCGACATTGTTGACAGGGGAGGTAGAGAAGACTAAGAAAAGTGTCCTCCAAAACCAGAACAAGAAGCAATGAAAACGTTGAATAGAAGAAGAAGTCAAATAACAACTTCAAGGCGTAACAGAGAAAAGAAAACAGGAACGACTTCGAGAATTTCAATCACTTTACAATAGGAGAAAGACTGCCAAAATATCCTCACAATTGTAAAAAACGGAGTGTCATCTCCTTTACATCTCCTTTAGTGTACCCTGAAATTCTGGCAGTCTTCCAACATGCTCCATCATACACTGGAACCCAACAAAACTCCATAATTGGACAGTCGGGAGATGTACAACCTCTTGCACAAAAGGGTACAATCAAGTCCATGCGTACCGGCCAGGGTTTCAACATTCTTCGGGCCCAAATATGGATTCGATTAATCACTAACACACCCCGAATTTTCAGCATTGGAACCCAAAAAGCAACCCTGGAGTACAAGCAAGCCTTCAAGCAAATTTCAGCCAAGGACCACCAGCGCAGCAAAATTACACACAACCCTTCTTGAATTGTAATAGAGGTTTCATACCGGTCCGACAAGAGTAAACACTAATTGGCTAAACTTCCAAAAGTAGTACCTAGCACAAAAGAAACTGTATTTTCAAGGTTTCCAACCAACTATGCCGAAAACTAGCACTCATCTCTCGACCAAAATATAACAAGAATTCGGGTATCAGCAAACATGCCTTTTTTATGAACAATGCAAATAACTTCCAGGTGGACGAGATGATGTACCACATGAAGAATCTCATCTTGCTCAGGAATATTGTATAAACTTCTGCCGTTGATCCTCGCTAATAATAAAATGGATAAGCACTACGGAAAAGAGCATATAGAGCATATATTAAACAATTTAAAAACAAAACATTATGGTATATAACATATGACAAAATGAAGTGCAAATTATTATCCGTGACGTTAAAAAACTTGCATGCAGTGGTCTAATAGTCTACCGGTCGGGAGCCTCAAAAGCCAAAAGTGTTTAAAAAAGCTTTTCGCAAGCAACCGACTTTATATGCTCTAAAATGATAAAGGCAGACAATAACTATACGAGTCACTAAAAGTAATTATGAATTTAAAGAAAAACAATAAATTACTAAACCTTATTTAGAGTTTCGAGAACACATGATTATCTTAAACACAAAATTAGAATTTCATTATCCAGAAAAACAACTAATAGTTGAAACCCTACCATAAAATTAAAAAATAAGATAAATGTAAGTTTAAGAGGTAGCCGAGTTGGTTGAGTATGGAATTCTTATGACCAAAAGGTCATGAGTTCGAGTCCCTTTACATACGTTTTTTCGGCTGAGTCTGTCACCTTGTGTGGTTTACCTTCTGGCGTTGTTTGCAGGCTATCGCGTCAGAATGAGGCTGAGTCTGTCACTTTGTCTGGTTTACCTTCTGGCGTTGTTTGCAGGCTATCGCGTCAGAATGATGGTTTACCCTATGCGCACTAAAAAAAATTGTACCAAAACCAAATCCTATAATATACTCTTAAAATAAAATTATAATTGGATTTAAACTCGAAATCGTATTACTGTTTTTCATGTTTTGCGCCAAAATCTTGTGTTTTCTTAAACCAGTTCCACTAGGAGGTGATGTATGAAAACTTTATCATCTTGTTGTTCAGGACCGATAAATTCACGGCGAATTCTTGAAAAGAGGTCAAAGTCCTCCATAATTATAATTACAGGTGCCAATGTTCATATTTTTTTAAATAGGTTCCTAACATTGGCAGCACTTTGACCAACCCGTAGCCCCGCCTCTAACTCTTGGGCTTTCACGTTTTCAACAGGCATCTTGACTTCCGCAGCTAGAATAAGTGTCAAAGATGTCTTTCTGGTCCCACTCTTTGGAAATGATGTAGGATTTTACAGAAAAGATACGGCTTCATTGATTTTCTCTGGCTTCATTGATTTTCTCTGACTCCACAGTAGCCAAATATTGTAATTGGATATGCGGATTCTTCACCCTCTTCAATGCACAAAAAAAAAATTTGTAGGGGATTAACACCAATCGTTTTCTTACATTTGATTCTTTGATTGGAATTTCAAATACCCTTTTACTCTCTGTAATTTTTGCATGTTTGGATTTGTTGGTGCTTTCTCTTTATTAACCATGTTGAGTCAATGGCCTTCAAATTTTTTTTAAGTCACGGCTGTAAGAAATACTCAACGAATTTCTTACTTAACTTATTGAACCATAAAATTAAATCATCCTATAATAATGCGGAATAAATAACTTACAGGATGTAGACATTCTTTGATCTTCAGATTTCGAATTTGAAGCAGATGATCCGCGATCCTTTGCTAGGTTATCGATTCTTCTAAGAGATGGCAACCAAAACACATTTTTGTAATTGATTCGAAAGAAGAATCAATTCGTTTTTCTTAAAGGATTTTTTCTCTCTCTATTTGATCTCGTGTCTTTTAAGAATGAGAAACTCATTCTTATATAGAACTTAAGTGAGAAAAACGGTTCTTCTCCTTTAACCGTTTGTAACTTCTAGACGGTTACTTAATGAAGACCAGTCCTTATTAAATTGCCACCCTTAGGGACCATAACCCGGTATTATTTTGTTTTACAAAATAACCCCAAAACTTTACGTTTTGCTTAAGTTGTTTATTTCCGAATCCAATCCTTCACAGTATTAGGAATTAAACCTGGTATCTATACAATTACCTCCATGATACATATTTTATCTACTAGTCCGTTCTTTTCTTTATGATTACTTTTATTGGACTCATATTAACGATAGTTCGATACATCGATAAAACATGTGACGGTCCAACTTAATGGAGAAATTCCAACAATCTCCCACTTGGATCATCATATGCTACTATAGGATGCATCCGCTTAATGAATGTTCATAATTTCTATCGTCACATAGATAACCTTAACAATCCCGTAAATGACCATTAACGACATAGGACTAAAGTCATCATCAATACATTCCAAGCCGCAAATAGATGCATCAGTAATCACGATATCGCAACAATCAACTATATGGATCTATCATGGTGCATAGCATAAGAATAATATGAAATGTAATCTTACATATCTATTCTTAACTAGTCCCACTTAATTGGAGGTCTACTTACAGAAGAGTATGAATAATCAAAGATAAGACCACACTGAAAAACTTATATATAAATATGTTTGCATTAATGACCTTAAGTTCGCGAATATCATATTACAAACAAATTTAATAGCTTAATACAAACTCCCACTGAAACTAACAATCCTCTAAGTACATAACACCCATGTTAACGGTGTGTTCAATAAAAACTTTAGGTACCAATGCCTTCGTAAGAGGATCTGCTAACATCGAGTTTGTCCCTATGTGCTCCACACTGATTTGACCACTCTGTACTCTCTCTTTAACAGACAGGAACTTGATATCTATATGTTTGGACTTAACCGAGCTCATGTTACTGTTTGAATACTGAACTGCCGAGTTATTGTCACAATATAATCTAAGGGGTCTTTTTATCCCTTTTCACGATTCGCAGTCCCGTGACAAAATTTCGCAGCCAAAGTGCCTGATTGGATGCCTCAAAATAAGCAACAAATTCGGCATCCATAGTGGAAGATGCAATGAGTGTTTGTTTAACACTTTTCCATGATATTGCACCTCCCGCTAAAAGGAATATAATGCCTGAGGTTGAACGACGAGAATCCTCACATCCAGCGAAATCCAAGTCGGAATACCCTATGACCTCCAGTTTATCCGACTTCTTATATGTTAACCTGTGATGTTTTGTTTGTTGCAAATACCAGAGAACTCTTTTGACTGCTTTCCAGTGTTCCATCCCCGGATTACTTACGTATCTCCCTAACACACCCACCACAAAAGCAATATATGGCCGTGTACAAACTTGAGCATACATCAGACTTCCAACAGCCGAAGCATATGGAACCTTTTGCATTTCCTCAATCTCAAGTTTTGTCTTTGGGCATTGCTTAAGGCTAAAATTTTCACCTTTTGATATAGGGGTTTCCTTTCCTTTGCTGTTAGCCATCCCGTAACGTTGTAACATACTCTCAATATACGCCTTTTGTGATAAACTCAAAACTCCATGGGATCGATTCCTATGAATTTGAATTCCTAACACAAATGATGCATCACCAAGATCTGTCATAGCGAATTTATCCGAAAGAAATTTCTTGGTCGTATGTAACTATTCCTTATCGTTCGTGGCCAATAATATGTCATCAACATACAACACTAGAAATATGAATTTACTCCCACTGAACTTTGAATACACACAGTCCTCCACTGAATTTATCTCGAAACCAAATGAGACAATAACTTCAAGGAATTTGTGATACCACTGTCGAGACACTTGCTTGAGACCATAAATAGATTTCTTTAGTTTGCATACCGTCGACATTGGATCACCAGAGACAAAGTTTTCAGATTGTAACATATAGATCGTTTCATCAATGTCTCCATTAAGAAAAGCGGTCTTTACATCCATTTGATGGAGCTCAAGGTTGAAGTGTGCAACTAATGCCATGATTGTCCAAAAATAATCCTTCGAAGAAATTGGAGAGAAGGTTTCTTTAAAGTCAATCCCTTCACGTTGAGTAAAACCCTTAGCTACAAGTCGCGCTTTATGCCTCTCCACATTACCCTTAGAATCCCGTTTGGTTTTTAAAATCCATTTACAACCAATCGGCTTCTTTCCTTCAGATAATGGAACAAGCTCCCATACCGCGTTATCTTGCATTGATTTAAACTCTTCGTTCATTACTTTAATCCATAAGTGAGAATCATAACTTTTCATGGCTTTACGAACACTTAAAGGATCGTTTTCTGTTGAACCATAAAATTCTTCATGTTCTTGAAGATACACTATATAGTCTGAAGATATAGCTCTCTTTCTTTCTCTAGTGGATCTACGCAAAGGCATAATTTCTTCATTTTGCACTTGAACTTCTTGAGGAGGTAGAGTTTGTTCTTCTTGAACAACTTCATTTTGCTCCATTGGAACAACCTCCATAGGAGGAAGATTAACATCATCTTGAGTATCTATATGTTCTAACGAATCTGAAGTGATGATTGGCCTTCTAATTACCATATTATCATCTGACACTATAGTATCATTGTTGGAACCTTCATGAATCTCTATTGATTCTTCCTCAAAATGAATGTTCGTTACTAAATTCTTCCCCCCAAATTCTATATCCTCAAAGAATTTCGCTGTACCCGTCTCAAATATATTTTTTGTGGAAGGATCATAAAACTTAAAACCCCTACTGTGCTCGGGATATCCGATGAAATAACTACTAACCGTTTTGGAGTCCAATTTCTTTTCATTCGACCTATAAGGCTTCGCTTCAGCTGGACATCCTCAAACATGTAAATGTTTTAAACTAGGTTTACGCCCAGTCCAAAGTTCTTACCGTGTCTTAGTAGTTGTTTTCGTCGGAACTCTATTAAGTAGGTAGGTCGCACATTTTATTGCTTCTCCCCAGAGTGATATAGGTAATGTTGAATGACTAATCATACTTCTTACCATATCCTTCAATGTACGGTTTCGTCTCTCAGATACTCCATTCATGTTGGGCGAACCCAGCATCGTATACTGAGGGACTATGTCACACTCTTCTTGGAACTTTGCAAACGGTCCATGATGTTGTTCACCTGAACCATCATATCTCCCGTAGTATTCACCACCACGGTCCGATCTGACGCACTTAATGTCTTTACCAAATTGTTTTTCAACTTCGGTCTTAAAGACTTTGAACTTGTCAATGGCCTCTGATTTTTCGTGAATGAGATATAGATACCCATATCGTGAAAATTCGTCAATGAAAGATACAAAATATCATTGGCCGTTCCATTATGCTGTAGGGAACGGACCGCAGATGTCTGTATGTATCAAATCCAAGACCCCTTTCGCTCTATATGCATCTAATCGTTTCACTTTGGTCTGTTTTCCTTTTATACATTCAACGGAAACATTGAAGTCCGAAAAATCCAGTTCACTTAATAAACCTTCTGAAACAAGCTTTTCAATTCAATTTCTAGAAATGTGACCTAATCGCTTGTGCCAAAGTTTTGCTGATTTTTCCATTTTACAATTTAGTTTTCCAGGTACATCTACATTCATTATCTCTTTGTGATCCTTTATAGTATCCAATAAATACAAGTTATCATTTGATATTAACTTTCCAGAACCAACAACATTACCATGTAAATAAAGACATAAACTTTCATTTCCAAATAGACAAGAATAACTTAATTTGTCCAACAACGGAAAGGAAATTAGGTTCCTTCGAAAAGAAGGTACATACAATACGTCTTTTAAATACAAAAAATTTCCACTGTTAAGCAACAAACGAAAATCACAAATAGAATGAACTAAACATGAACTGCCATCAGCTGTATAGATGGATGTTTCACCATCACTCAGGCTTCGGTTTCTTATCATACCCTGCAAAGAAATACAAACATGAGTCGTTGCTGCTGTATCAAGCCACCAAGTATTTCTCGGCACTGAAACTAAATTGATCTGAGAACAGACCATAGAAGTGAAAATACCTTTGGCTTTCATCATAGCCTTCCATTTTCACATTTTTTCTTAAAGTGCCCCGGTTTCTTACAATGGAAGCAACACCCTTTACCAGACGTACCCTTATGCTTCTTTTGTCCTGAACCGGATGCATGTGCATCTGAACCTTTATACTTTCTCGTAATTCCCTTATCCACCTGAGCTTTCGCCATTTGCACTTCTGGATGTTCTTGCTTCATCTTTTCCTCCTCTTGTGCTGCTTGAGAGATGAGCTCGTTGAGAGTCCATTTCTCGCGCTGACAGTTATAAGAAGTTTCAAAGTTCTTATACTGAGGAAGGAAAGAGTGAAAAGCAAAGCTTACCATTACATCTTCGGGAAGGTCAATCTTAAGTGCTTTCAGTTTGGAAACAATTTCCAAGATGTGCTCACGAACAGTCCCTTTGCCACGATATTTCATAGAGGCTAGCTTAATAAGCAGCGTCTTAATCTCTACTTTATCGTTCTTGGCAAAATATTTCTCTACCTTTTCAAGAAACATTTTCGCATTAGTGATCTCAGGTGGAACTGCACCACGGAATGCTAATGGAATTGTTTGCTTCATGATCCTTAGACTTATTATGTTCGACTTTTCCCACGCCTCTGACTCTTTCTTCTCCGTAGGAGAACTGTCATCAGTCAGAGGTTTAGGTTCATCGACCCTTAATGCTAAGTCGTAATCATGGCACATCAAGTGCAGCAACATATCTTATTTCCACAGCTCAGAGTTGCTTCCATTAAGCATGGGTGCCTTTTTACCTTCCGGGTTATAGAGATACGAATTTGCTAACATAACAAACAACAAACAATAAATAGCCAAAAACATCACTTAACATATAATCTCCATAGTATTTAACAAATAAACATAGCATAATAAAACATACTCTTACAACATTAATAAGATACCTTTGGGCAAGCATATTAATTTGTATATGTATGAGTTTGAGCATAATTAATGTTGATCTTACCAATTGACTTAATTAAGAAAATCTTCCTTTAGGCCGATTTTCCTAGTTCAATTTTCTTAATGACCAATTCACAAATAATTATCTCGTGTCTAAGATTAACTATGTCAAACCTTAAACTTCCTTTGGGCCGATTAAATTTTACATACTTGTCAATCAAAAACTTGTCAAAACTCTAAAATAATTAATTCAGCAATAGGGATCACTTTGGCGATATATTGAATCATTAATTATTTATTCAAGTTCGGACAACTTAAAACATGCTAATTATTTTGAAAAATACTATACGACTACCTATTCACTTAATGTCCAAACTATTTCGTAGTCTATATATAAATTTAATAAAATTAAATTTATACCTTAAATTATTATACTATAATATATTTTTAATTATATATTATAATATAATACTTAATATACATAAATATATAATTATATAATTTTGATTTATATATATAATATTATTATACTGTGCAATAACTTTTCAGTTGTTATAACTCATGCACGTCTTTCATAATAATTACACATTTATCGTCTGCCGGTTAGTGCACGTACGTATTTCGCCTATTCTTTAGGCGAACGTGAGTTAGCCTTTTTAATTTTATAGTTATATTAGGAGGGCAGTTAGTAACGTTATATTTATACTCCTTGTTCACACGGTCGGTCTCGTTAGTAACATTGAATTTGTTCTCGAATGTTCCAATTCTTACTTAAATTCGTTTGCTTTTACGGGAAAAGAGGAGTAAAACGTCACTACCAATTATAACCATGACAGCCAATGAGTTACTTTTCTTTAGCAGTAACTCGGTGCTTTAGCAGAATGACGACTAAGATTTATATTTCGTTTAGTAAGGTACGTCAATTTACCCTTACACTTACAGTTACGTAAAATTATATGATATATAATTTTATTAATAACTTCAGATTTTAATACAATTATATTAATTATAGTAACCGCATACGGAACCTCTTAACTGCATATACAATTATACCACCGTAATTGAATTGTTTAACTGTTTGTGTAATTTCTAATAACAGACTTCAGATCTAATATATATGATCTAATTTTATAATCTGAAAATTTATAAGAACTTAATTTCATGGTAGCTCTGATACCACTTGTATACTTAACTTATTGAACCATGAAATTAAATCATCCTATAATAATGTGGAATAAATAACTTACAGGATGTAGACATTCTTTGATCTTCAGATTCCGAACTTGAAGCAGATTATCTGCGATCCTTTGCTAGGTTATCGATTCTTCTAAGAGATGGCAACCAAAACACACTTTTGTAATTGATTCGAAGGAAGAATCAATTCGTTTTTCTTAAAGGATTTTTTCTCTCTGTATTTGATCTCGTGTCTTTTAAGAATGAGAAATTCATTCTTATATAGAACCAAAGTGAGAAAAACGGTTCTTCTCCTTTAACCGTTTGTAACTTCCAGACGGTTACTTAATGAAGATCAGTCCTTATTAAATTGCCACCCTTAGGGACCATAACCCGATATTATTTTGTTTTACAAAATAACCCCAAACTTTACGTTTTGCCTAAGTTGTTTATTTCCGAACCCAATCCTTCACAGTATTCGGAATTAAACCTGGTATCTATACAATTACCTCCATGATACATATTTTATCTACTAGTCCGTTCTTTTCTTTATGATTACTTTTATTGGACTAATATTAACGATAGTTCGATACATCGATAAAACATGTGACAGTCTAACTTAATGGAGAAATTCCAACAACGACCACCATGCCATTTGTAGCTGCAATCTTATCGGATAAGGAATGATTAATTACATGATGGGAGAGACGATCACTATCATTATATCTTCATTTACATTTTCTTCTTTCTCATAAATCTGATCTCCCGCGTATGACAAAGGAGGCGAATTCTACAGTCCATTGAGGACTTGATATGAAAACCGTACAGTCAAGAGAAAGTGTTGACTAATATTCAACTTTGAAAACGGGATCCACATAATGTGTTTATCTGCCTTAACAACATTAATTGATGTTGTACTCCTTTCATTAAGTTGTAATAAACACTTCTTACCAATATCTCCAGAAATTGTTTTCAAGAAAATAATTCCTTACTTTTTTATTTCTTCGTAGCTCTGCTATTTCTACCGAGACACGAACTCCTTGCAGTCAGATTCTCCAATGCCAAACCTCTTGACTAGTCGAGAAAAACAACTACTAAAGGAACAGGCTCCAAACTCTCCTGAATTCGCTTTCTGTTTGGCCTTCTCCCACTTCGAGTTTTCGTGTGAAGTTCCATCTTTATCTACCTCTATGATTAAAATGACTATTTTATTGTACCAACTCTCCATGTTTCAACTTGTACGGAACTTCCATGTCATAAAAAAAACCTGGTTTCAACATGGCATTAGAGTCATTAGGGTTTCAATATAAAAAAATCTAGAAGGAGGAAAGAAAAAAGTGTGTTTGATTTGGATCCTATGATGACAAACATCACAGAACAAAAATTGAACGAATATAATTACTTAGATTGGAGTAAAACGATTTGTACATACTTACGAAGTATAGAAAAAAGAAGATCACTTGACACAAGATCGTCCTACAGATGACACAGTCAAAGTTGGGTACGTGATGATGCTCGCCTTTTTCTTCACATACGAAACACAATCACTATTGAGGTACTTAGTCTTTTAATCATTGTGAATACGTTAAAGCGTTAACGGAATATCTGGAATTTCTATATGTGGGAAAAGGTAATATTCCGTGTATTTATTGATAAAGAAGTAATTCGCCGATCCTAATAGGAAAAGGAGTCGATTGTAAATATGAGAATGGAAAATACCCATTATTGTATTTATTATTTATTAGAGGACAATGTGTGAATAGAGTAGTTTGTAAATGACCAATTGTGAAATAATAAGAGATTACCAAGGACATAAATGGAACCCACCTTCTCCACTATAAAAGGGATCCCATTTATTCTTGATAGGGGGACAATTCTTTAATATATTCTCTTTCTACATTCTCTCTCTACACTTTGAGCTCTAGTCACATCAGGTCCAAGATCCGAGATTCCTTATTCTGGTCATTTATTCTCTCATCATTGACGCCGTCTGTGGGAACACGTGATACCAAAAAGAAAACTTTTTCTTTGAAAATCGCGATTTAATCTTAAAAAATGAATGACGAAGCAGTTGGGGAGAGGGTCGGGAGAGAGGTGGCCCGAGCCATTTCGCTGTCTGAGGGCGAGGAAGTACCGAGGCAGGAGTATTATGCATAGGGTCGGGATAAGTGATCAACCCTTATCATGACCAGGAGACAGTTAGTGGAGGGCATCGCAAAGCTGAACGCCGAAAAGGAGCTGGCTCTAGATGACAAGAGAATTCGAGAAGGCAAAGGAAAAGAGTCGATCGTAGACAACCGTGGAGAAGGCTATCCGAGTGTTGACCACCGTATCGATACCCGACCTGTTCGATATTATCGGGAGCCCCGCCTGGACGGGGAGCGGGATGGAAGAACTGAGCGATACCAAAAGGATGACCGAGGTATTTCTGCTAATTATACTTCGGACAATTCGTCGGGAGAAGAATACCAACGCAAGGAAAGACTAAACAAACGCGCGCAAAAGAGCAATTCCCGACGCAATAGGGTACCACGTTCTGACTCACCCAAGTTCAAGAAGGGTAGCACCGAGAAAAGAGCGTTAGGTTCGCTTGAAAAAGAAGAGATGTTAATGGGTAGCAGAGAGGAGCGGGTAGTCCTACCCCAAGTACAGTGGCAACCGTCGAATAGCCAGACCCAGGGGTACAGGGTCAGTAGCCAGTTCATCAACCCGGGAAACGAAAGACTGTATGGAGTTCGGACCAAGGGGCTCGGAGGCGGTTCCTTCGGATTCATAATTAATTGGAGAGCTTCACCGTTGTCAAATGAAATCTTGTCGGGACATCTCCCGAAGAGGTTTGACATTTCTAAAAGAAAAGTACGATGGTAAAAGAGATCCAGAAAACCATTTAGAAGCCTTCAAAAATTTTATGTTGAGTTTCGATGATGACGATAAGTTGTTATGCCGAGCTTTTTCGATGACTTTCAAGGATCGGGCATCTAAGTGGTACAACCGGCTACCGCAAGGTTGTATAGAAAACTTCGAAATGTTCTGGGTGATGTTCCGCCAACAGTTTGTGGGAAGCAAAAGTTTCCGGGCGAATGGTGATACGATCGTTAACTGTAAACAGAGGCTGAGAGAGAGTCTCAGGGATCACACCAAGCGATTTATTGATGCGAAGACCGACCTTGATCATTGCGAAGAGAACGTGGCTCTGACAGCATATCGTTTAGGGCTGCTCCCAGGACCGATGAAGCAAGCAGTCACTAAGAAACAAGCTTTCACTTTTTCCGCCCTTCTAGCTCAGGTGGAAAAGCAAATATTGATAGAAGAAACCGAGGCGTCTGAGTTGGCAGCGCAAATCCAGCAGAGTGCGCAAGCATCGGTCGTTATAAAGCAGGGTACTCAATCGGGCCATGCTCCGCAAATCCAGCTGATCATCACAATTCCACCGACCCAGTCCACACCGATCAAACCTCTGACATCCCAGGGCCAAAGGACAAAACAGACCAACCAGGTGGTTTCGCGACCGATGTCCAATAAATAGATCCGACCTGCTTACTTCACTGATTTGACAGAATGTGTATCCACAATCTATGAAAAGACTAAGAAGAGCGGGATATATCGAAGGCCCTTCCCCATACCAACACCTCGGGAGAATAGGAACAACCGATACTGCCGATACCATAAAGACGTGGGGCATGATACCAAGGATTGTATAACTCTCAAAAAATAAATACAGATGCTGATAGAACACGGAAACCTACTCGAGTATGTGAAAAATAAAGCGCAACAGGGCGCAGCTTCAAAAGAGATCGTGACGGTTCAGAAGCTAGAGACAACCATGGAAATCTCTGAAGTGACAGACCTTTTTTACGTCTCCGTCGAATATCTTGATCCCGATGCCAGTCGTAACCTCATCGGGGCATTGAAGACGAAGCTGCGGGAAGTAAAGGAAATGTGAGGAGCCTCTGTCAATTTTTTGAATCACTGACTATTTTTGCGGGTGATTCTATGGTAGGAATCACGCACTCTTCCCGAAAGCGACATATTTGAACCTAGCAACTCAGTTGGAAGCCCGGTCTTATCCCCACACAAAAGGCATCCATTCACCAATTTTGTATTTTAACGACGACGACATGTGAGACATAGCCGGTCCTCACGAAGACGTCATTGTTATCGGGGAGGCCATTGCAGGGGAAAAAGTCCGACGCATCCTTGTAGATACCGGAAGCTCAGCAAACATAATCTTTGCATCAACATTTGCTCAGTTCAGGACACCCCCAGTGATTACGTGTTTGGACCGAACTATCGTAGGGTTCACAGGATCTGCAGCAGAAGTAATTGGAGAGTACGAAGGCAATGTTCAGCTGGGCCGCAAGCCTTTCAAGAAGGAGGTCACTGTTTTGTTCGTCGTGGTAGATGCACCAGCCTCCCATAATGCGATCTTTGGCAGGTCATGGCTGTCGCGAATGCACGCGGTAATGTCCACTATTCATCAAGAGAATGCTACCGGGCGGCTTTAGCGCCAAAAAAGGACCAAGAGATGGAGCAAGTAGGAGACTAGCAATTAGCGGGACTTCCCGTGGGGTCGCTACCTGTCGACGATCCCAGGGAAGCTCCCAGTTTTTTTACCACCGATGAAGAATGTGAAAAACACCAGTTTACCAAAGGAAGACTTTTGCAGATAGGAACTAACTTATCACCAGACTTCAAGAGAGAGTTGATCTTATTGCTACAGGAGAATTTGAATTTGTTTGCGTGGTGCTCGAAGGACGTTACCGGAGTCCCAGAGGACCATGTAATTCACAAACTAACTATCAATAAGAACGTCAGACCTGTCTCACAAAAGCGTCGGGCCTTTTCACCCGAAAAGGCAGAGATTATTCTGAGAGAGGTTGAAAGAATGCTCAGCGTCGGTCACATCAAGGAATCAAGTTACCCGCTTTGGACGTCCAATCCTGTCCTGGTTAAAAAGAAAAATGGCAAGTGGAGGATGTGCGTAGACTTTACCGACCTTAATCTAGCGTGCCCGAAAGACCTGTTCCCGATGCCAAGAATTGACCTGTTGGTGGATTCTACGTCAAGAAACAGACTACTCTCTTTTATGGACGCATATGCAGGGTATAATCAAATCAAGTTGCACCCAGCAGACCAGGAAAGCACAACGTTTGTCACGGGCCGAGGCCTATATTGTTATAAGGTTATGCCATTTGGGTTAAAAAATGCAGAGGCGACTTACCAAATATTGGTGAACAAGAATTTTGACTGCCAGATAGGGAGAAATATGGAGGTTTACATCGATGACATGCTTGTGAAGAGCGGCACAGATGAAGACCATCTCGCTGATTTGAGGGAAACTTTTGGCAATCTAAGGGGTATAAATCTTAAGTTGAACCCGGAGAAATGTTCTTTTGGGGTGAGGTCGGGCAAGTTCCTAGGATTCTTTGTAAGCGAAAAAGAAATCGAGGCAAACCGGGTCCAATTGCAAGCTTTTACCGACATGACCCCACCCAAGAATATCAAGGAGGTTCATATATTAATCGGACGCTTAGCGGCTCTGAACCGATTTATTTCTCGTTCATCTGACAAGTGTGCTCCATTTTTTCAGGTCCTGAGGAACGCTAAGTCTTTTTTTTTGGAAACCAGCTTGTGATAAGGCCTTTTTAGGGATCAAAACTTATTTATCATCCCCGAACCTTCTAACGAACCCCCTGGCAGGGGAGACTCTCTTTCTTTATATAGCGGTTTCAGATTTTGCAGTAAGTGCGGTATTGATCAATTCATCGGGAACGGTTCCCAAAGCGGTATACTTCGTGAGTAAAAGCTGATTGGATGCAGAGACGCGGTATTTGAAGCTGGAAAAAATGGCCTTGGTGTTGGTGACCGCGACGCGAAAAATGCGACCATATTTTCAGGCCCAACCCATTGTCGTTCGAACCTCTTTTATACTCAAGTATGTTCTTCAGCGACCGAACATGTCTGGAAGAATGTCTAAATGGTCGGTCGAGTTGGGCGATTTTGATATCAATTTTGAGCCAAGAACAGCCATCAAAGGCCAGGCCCTGGCTGATTTTATAGTCGAATTTCATTCCGACCGACCAGACCAAGAAGAGCCGCCCGAGAAAGACGAACTAGTAGAGTGGGTTATTCGAACTGATGGTGGGTCGAACGTCAATGGATGCGGCGCGAGCGTACAACTAATCACCCCTACGGGCATAAGTATGCATCAGAAAATCCGATTTGGTTTTACCACTTCTAACAACGAAGCTGAATATGAGGCTGCCCTGGCCGGTTTGAGATTAGCACAGGTGTGCGGGGCTAAGCACATACGTCTTGTTAGTGATTCTCAACTTTTGATTAACCAGGTCTCGGGAGCGTCGGAAGCTAGGAAAGAGCACCTAGTTCAATACTTAGCAGCTCACTACGGCTACAAAGCACTAATAAGAAGAATTTTTCTTGCCGGTTTTTATTGGCCAATGGTAACCGCGGACGCTCAGCAGATAGTGAAAACGTGCGACACCTGTCAAGGATTCGCAAATGCGATCAATATGCCCGCGGCTCCTTTAGAATCAATATCTGAAGGCCTGCCTTTTTACCGATAGGGAATCGATCTAGTGGGACCGTTATCGATGACATCTGGTGGTAGACAGACAATTGTGGTGGCTATAGATTACTTTTCCAAATGGGTAGAAGCCGAGCCATTATCGGGAACGAGAACTAAGGATATCATCAAATTTATTTGATCGAACATCTGCTGTAGGTTCGGGGTACCTCAGAAGCTCACCATGGATAACGAATCTCGGTTTGACAGCAGCGAGATGAAATCTTTTTGTACGACCCATAGGATTAGGCAATGTTTTTCTGCCCCATTCTATCCTCAGGCGAACGGGCAATTTGAAGTCACGAATCGAACCATCTTGGACGGGCTCAAAAAGAACATAGAAGGAAAAGCTGGAAAATGGTCGGATTACTTGCAAGAAGTATTGTGGGCTTACCGAACTACACCTCGAACGGCGACTAAAGAATCACCTTATGCCTTGGTTTATGGAATGGATGCTGTCATCCCAGCAGAGTCAATCTTCCCATCCTTTAGGATCGGGAACTATGATGCGAATAAAAACAAGGATGGCAGACGACTAGCTCTAGACCTGGTAGAAGAAAAAAGAAGCCGAGCTCAACTGAATTCTTTGCATTATTATACTTTAATGAGGAGTCGGTATGCATCAAAAGTACGTCGGCGAGAGTTCAAAGTCGGGGATAGGGTTTTGAGAAGATTTTTTCTGTATACCAAAGACAAAAGCCTTGGCAAACTCCCCCCGAACTGGGAAGGACCGTATAAAGTAGTGGAAAGAATTAAGAGTGAGACGTATCGATTGCAGGACAAGTACGGAAGTTTATTGAGGCTCCCGTGGAACATTGAACATTTGAAGCTCTACTTGGAGTAGTTTTATCGATCTTTGTAAATTCTTTGTAATCATTATTTATGTAAGAACCTTTGGTCGGGGATGTACTCTTTCCTACCCCGGTGGCGCAGGATGGTTTTAATGAGGCGTCCATAGCAACCGACCTTTTTAATCCAATGTTTTGCCTTTAAAATTTGGAAGTATTAAAAGAGAGTCCATTGGCTGACGAGCTGATAGACAACTTTTGGCGATTTGAATCGATTGACAGAACCTTAATAGGTTTTTCAGTGTTTAAGTGATCTACATTTTATTCCCGACCCTGGGGGAAAATTTTCAATTAAACATTGATCGATATAACCTTAATAGGTTTTTCAGTGTTTAACTGATCTACATTTTATTCCCAACCCTATGGGAAAATTTTCAATTAAACATTGATCGACATAACCTTAATAGGTTTTTTAGTGTTTAACTGATCTACATTTTATTCCCAACCCTATGGGAAAATTTCAATTAAACATTGATCGACAAAACCTTAATAGGTTTTTCAGTGTTTAACTGATCTACATTTTATTTCTCGACCCTATGAGAAAATTTTCAATTAAACATTGATGGATATAACCTTAATAGGGTTTTCAGTGTTTAATTGATCTACATTTTATTCCCGACCCTATGGAGAATTTTTAATTAAGTATTTATCAACAGCACGTTATCTTCGACTCTGGAAATTTCTTAACAATGAAAACAATCGTGCCCGACCAGATATCAAATTACAAAAGCATACTGGAGAGAACTTCAAGATTATGGGAAAACTTCAACATTTAAAAGTGGTCAGTTACAAAAAGGGTTCTACAGACCCAAAGATTACAAAATTTCGATCAAAAAACATAGGGGGAGTTTAAGCGTCCTCATCCTCAGGCTCAGTCTATGTGTCATCCGACTCTTCATCCTCGCGCACCACATCGGATGGACGATCTGCCTCGGGAAATCCAACCACATGGACCCAAGGGGAAGGTCGGGGAAACATTTGTGAAAGGTCAGCACATAAGCAGCTTTAGCCTCGGTAGTCTCTTTGTCCGTCCATTTCTGACATTTGTCAGCAAATAGAGCGTTGGCATTTTTTAGATCGACAATCTCTTTCGCTTTCTTAGCCGCGGAGTAACGAAAGAAACGGCTCTGAATTTTTGAGACGGCCAATTGCCCAGCTCGGTCGTCGCGGTCTTTTCTGACCCGCACCAAGGTTCTTTCAACTTTTTTTAGCTTTTCCTCCAAGAGCCTGTTTGCTGTCTCTCTCTTTTTCACCTCCTCTTCAAGCGCGACAATTTTTCCTTCCACATCCGTCAGCCTTTGCCTTATCTCCCTTGCACGCCTTTCTTCATCGCCAGAGGAACGATCATATTGTAGAAAGACAAGGACAGCCCGTCGGTTACCCGCAAAGGGAAGGTGTGCGGGCTCCCAGGAACTGACAGCACGGGCAGCTTCGTGCGACTTGATGACGCCCCAACAACTTTTGCTGCCTTAGGGGGACCAGTCTCATCATCGTCGGGGATCACCACTACCAGAGATCTCTCAGACGGTACTGCTGCGGGAGCGGTCACATCTCCACCTTTGACCTCCTCGTATTGCTAAAAAAGCGTCGGGATGGTCGCATTATCGACGAGAGCGGGAGTATCAGCAGGACCACTCTCCTTCTTAGAGTGTTTCGATTTTTTGGCTTGAGCACCATCCGCCTCAACCTTTTCCTTACGTTTCTTGGTCAGCTCCTCCGACCAATGGGCTGCGTCATCCTCAGGAGCAGCTTCATCCCTTAATCCCACCGCGTCGACCTCTGCTTCCTCGACATTTGCCTGCTCGACATCCTCGTCCGACTTGGAGCGCTTGCTAGGCGCCTTATTGTGTTTGGGAAGGAACAGGTGTGCGTCGGGCGCATCTGTCTTTGCAACCAAATCCACCAAACTGGGTGGTTAGCGCAGCTGCTCTAAGGTGAGTGGTTTGGCAGAGCAATGCCAGAGGTTGCTCATGATCAGATTTGTGTTCTTGAAGGCGCGGTGGAACGCCCGGCCCCAGTTCTTCCTTGCAAAGTCCTTCAAAATTTGGAAGGTCACTTTGCCAGCTTTGAAGTGGATCTTCTTCAACTCCTGGATGAACTCCTTTGACACTGCACAAAGGGTCGGTCTTTTTATTAAAAAAAACGATGCTTACCATCAGGATCCCATGTCCGCAGCAATTGTCTTCGGTTCTCCTTAGTTTATGGGCGGCCGTTTTCCCAGCAGCCACTAAGGAAGACAAACCGATGCTTCCAGCCTTTGTCTCCTTCGAGGAAATCGTCTACAATCTTCCAAGTGTTGGCCAGCAAAGAATAGAAGAAGGGAGATTTGGGATATTTCGAGAGCCCGGACATGGCAATGTACTCAGTCATCGGCATAACCCGACCTAATAGGCGAGAAGCCATTATGCATGACATGAGCGTATACCACGCATTAGGCATTAGCTGTGAGGGGCAGATGCTAATGGTCTTAAAATACAGAGCGATCTCAGGATCCAGAGGAAACCTGAGGCCCCAGTTGAAGAGCTTTGTAAAAATGACGATCTCCTGTGACCGAACGTGCACGGGCGTCTCACCAGGAACGAGGAATCGTACGGTGATGCACTCCGGGATCCCCCATCGGATCAGAAGCTCTGCCTGTTCCGCGGCAGAGAAGTAGAGATATTTGTCTTCAAAGAGGGAAATAATGTTGTCCATTGGCAACAGCCGATGATAAGTTGTGGTTATGACAGCATCCATCTCCGCTAGAAGAGGTTCTTCCGGAGGAGCAGTGGTGTTGCCAGCAGCGGCAACACTTTCCCCAGCAGCTAAAGCATCCGCTTCTGGCTCTTTAGCATCTTCTGATTGGATAGCATCGGGTTTAGGGGAGTCGACCGCTGGAGGACTGACCGACTGAGAAAGGCGTTGTACAAAGCTGGAACTACTATCGGTGCGGGCGAGCTTTGACTCTTCTGCTTGATGTTGACGAGCATGCTTGATCTCCAGGTTCTGACGGTCGAGATCCCTTCGGGCAACACCCAAAGGGGTACATGCGGTATTGACACCCGTCCGGTATCCTTGAATGGTGGGAGTCAGCTGGACTATTTCGGGAGAGTTACCCCCCGCAGGTTAAGTAGAGGTACTAGAATCTCCCATTGAAAGAAACCTAGTTTTTCCCTGGCGTCTAGGAAGAAAAGGGTTTAAGCTGGTAGGAGAATTTACCAACGAAGGCGTCGGGCGATCGAACTGTGCGATAGGGGAGTGTGGAGAGCTACTGCTGGAGGGGATAATTATGGCCGCGGGGGTTTGAGTACCAACAGGTTTGGGTACGATGAAGGAATCAGCGGGAACAGGATTAGGAAGGACAGGGTCATGAGGGAGAGGCACGAGTGCGAAGGGCTTTGTATCAGAACTCCAGATTAATCCCGCTGCTCGGTACTCTTCAGCTCGGTAGCCAATACTGGCCCAGTCGATAAACCTAAATACAGACTCGGTCTTCTTCTTCGGTTTTTGTTTTGGCTTCGGGGTCTTACTTTTCATAAACTCTGCTCTCTCTCTCTAGAATGGTTAGAACCGAACTTTCTCTCTCTAGAATTTCTCTGAGAGCGAATTAGTGAATGAAGTATTTATAGGCAGCTTACCTTAATCGTTTTACGCATAGGAGAGTCCAAACGACGAAAAGCAGCGGGAAGGTGAAGAGCCTTTTGGAGAGATGTGCAGACGAGCACGCTTCGAGTAAGGGGATGACACGTGTAGGTTTAGCCCAAAAGAGCACGCCATAGGCGTTAGTCAAGCTAGCATCATAGGTCTGCACCAACTAGCCCGGATGGGCATGCTAGATGGGCTCCGTGTACCCGGTTTTCCTTCCAAGCCTAGATTACCCATTTGGGCATGCTTGATGGGGTCTGTGTGCCCGGTTTTCTCTGATGGACTCGTCATAAGCTCTTTTTGCGTCGGGGACGATTCGTAGCTGTTCCTGAAGCTCTAATAATAAACATAGGGGGTCGGTCATCATTCAGGAGAAAGCGGATGGTCATGGGACACTTCCTTAAGCCGTGCCGATACCGAGGCAATGTGGTCATTTGATACCGAGGCAGTGTGGGCATTCGATACCGCGGCAGTCATCGGAGGCGTTTCGAGATAAGTTATTTACAAGTCTTCATTCCCGATGCTCTTGAAGACTGGGGGACTACTGATAAGGAAGTAATTCGCCGATCCTAATACAAAAGGAGTCGATTGTAAATATGAGAAGGGAAAAATTTCTGTTATTGTCTTTATTATTTATTAGAAGACAATCTGTGAATAGAGTAGTTTGTAAAGGACGAATTGTGAAATAATAAGAGATTACCAAGGACATAAATGGGTCCCACCTTCCCTACTATAAAAGGGAGCCCATTTATTCTTGGTAGGGGGACAATTCTTTAATATATTCTCTTTCTACATTCTCTCTCTACACTTTGAGCTCTAGTCACATCAGGTCCAAGATCTGAGATTCCTTATTCTGGTCATTTATTCTCTCATAATTAATGATGTCTGCAAATACGTTTATCGTACTGAAAAATAAGATAAGTCGTTTACGACATATTTTATGGAGTTTAAACGCATGTAGGAAGAACTTAATGTTTTGTTACCCTTGAGTACTAACATTAAAATTCAACAATTGCAACGAGAACAAATGGTTGTAATGAGTTTTCTTGTTGGTCTTCCTTCAAAGTTTGAAAGTGCAAAATCTCAAATTCTTGCTGGATTCGAGATATCATATGTACATGAAATGTTTGCTAGAGTTCTTCGAACAAAAAACTCACTAGTGCATTAATCAGCAACAATAAACCTGATTTTTCTGATAATCGGGATGGTCATAATAGTCACGGTGATCGTGGCGCTTATGGTTACAATAATCGTGGCAGATCTGCTATTTGTGGTGGTCGTGGTGGATATAAAGATTGTGGTAGTCGTGGTGATTCCAGCGACCGTGGTAAGCGTGGTGGATACAACAATCGCGGTAGTCGTGGTGGATATAATAGTCAAGATAGATATAATAGACACCAGTTAAGGTAACCATGGTTATATTAATAATTATTCAAGACGTGGTTTTTGAGATCTAAACAATATAGAATGTTTTTTATTGTCATTAATGTGGTCATACAAAGTGGAACTGTCCTCAACTACCAATTTGCTAATCTGGAAACTAACGAGGAACCTTATGTACTCTCTGCTGAGGAATATGCTCAATTTTCCAACTACCAAGAGTCCATAAAGTCACAAGATCTTACAAACCCTGCAGCTTGTGTGTCAGGTAACTCAACTACATGTCTTATTTCTTCTTCCTCAGATTGGGCCATTGATTATGCTGCCACAGAACACATGACAGATAATAAACAAGTTTTTACTTCTTTTTCAAATATATATCTTTCTAATGTAATATTAACAGATGGATCATCACCTCGTGTTTTAGGTTCAGGGACTGTCAATCCCACCAAAAATATCTCTTTGACATCTGTTTTACATCTCTCTCAATTTTCATTCAACTTTATTTCTATTAGCCAACTCACTAAAACACTAAATTGTTTTGTTACCTTTTATTCTGATCATTGTTTGTTTCAGGATCTTACAACGAATACAATAATTGGTAGATCACATGAGGGTGGAGGTCTCTATTATCTTGATAAAGACAATCATACATCTAATGCGTGTTCTAGTATTATATCTCCATTTGAAGCACACTGTCGTATAGGTCATCCATCTGTAATCTCTTTAAAACAACTTTATCCTAAATCTTGGGATTTGAGATCATTTGAGTGTGAGTCATGTCGATTTTCTTAACATCGTCGCCTTTCATCATATCCTCGTAATAATAAACAGGATGCATTTCCTTTTGAAATAGTTCATTCAGATATTTGGGGTCCTTGTCCCGTTGTTTCTAAAACTGGTTTGAAATATTTTTGTTAGTTTTGTTGATGATTATTCATGTGTTACATGGCTATATTTAATGAAATATTTTGCACATTTACTACAGAAATCAATACCCAAAGTCATTTGTCATATTCGTATTTTAATAAGTGATAATGGTAAATAATATTGCTCAAATGCATTTCAATTATTTATGGAGCGAAAAGGACTGATTCGCCAAACTTCGTGTGGACACACCATCTCAAAATAGTGTTGCTGAAAGAAAAAATAGACATCGTTTAGAGTTTACTCGTGCACTTCTTTTTCAAATGAAAGTACCGAAATTATTTGGGCAGATGATGTTTCCACTGCCTGTTTTTTAATTAATTGTATGTCATCTGGTGTCCTTTCAAATAAGATTCCATATTCCGTGATTTTCCATCTAAACTTCCATTTCATATTGAACCACACATTTTTTGTTGTACTTGCTTTGTTAGGGATGTAAGTCCTACTCGTACAAAATTAGATCTCGAATCCTTAAAATGTGTTTTTCTTGGATATTCTAGATTTCAAAAAGGTTATAAATGTTTTCCCCATCTCTTCATCGTTATATAGTATCTAAGGATGTTATATTTTTAGAAATGTTCTATTTTTTCCTGGTTTGTCTAATGTCGATCCAGAAACAACTACTGTTGATGATGATTTACTCATGTACACCACGGTTCAAAGATCTGATATACCACCTCTACCATATCAACCTCCTATTAAATATGTTTATTCTCGATGTAAAGCACCTCATCCACCATGTCCACTACTAATTCCTTTGTCCCCATATCATGCCACAAACGATAATGAGTCCACTCTTGATTTACCTATTGCTCTTCGAAAAGTTAAAAGACAATATACTTATCTAATTTATTCTTTCGCAAAATATGATCAATTATATTTTTCTACTTGAGCTTTTATATCATCTCTTGATTCTATTTTTATTCCAAAAACTGTTCACGAAGCATTATGTCATTCTGGCTGGCAAGATGCAATGTTTGAAGAGATAAGCGCATTAGAAGACATTGGTACTTGGAAGTTGGTTGATTTACCTAATGGAAAGAAATATATTTGTTGTAGATGGTTGTTTAATGTAAAAATGAATCCAGATGGGATACTAGCTCGTCTCAAAGCACGACTTGTCGCAAAAGGATATGCTCAAACCTATGATGTTGATTACTCTAAAACCATTTCTCCAATATCTAAGTTTACCTCTATTTGTTTAATTATTTCTTTAGCAGCATCAAATGATTGGTCATTACATTAGTTAGATATTAAAAATACATTTTTACATGGAAACCTCCAAGGAGAAATCTATATAAAGCAACCACCGGGATTATTTCTCAAGGGGAGAGAGGAAAGGTATGTCGTTTTTATAAATCATTGTATGGATTAAGAGAAAGTCCACATGCTTGGTTCGTCAAGTTTAGTGATGTACTAAATGAATTTGGGTTGAAGAAAAGCAGTTGTGATCATTTTGTTTTTTATAAATGTTCTGCAAATGAAATTATACTCATTGTTGTATATGTGGATGACATCATTATTACTGGGAATGATACTAATGGCATTTCATTGCTTAAAACAATTTTACATTCGCAATTTCAAACAAAATATTTAGGACCATTAAAGTATTTTTTGGGGGTTGAAATAACAAGAAGCAACAAAGGTATTCTTTGATGGCAGAGAAAATATGTTCTAGATTTGTTGATGGAAATAGGAAAGTTAGGACCAAAACCATGTAATACATCAATGGTTCCAAATTCACAATTACTAAAAGATTACGGAGAATTGTTTAGTGATCTAGAAAAGTATCATCGATTAGTAGGAAAACTCAATTACCTTAAGGTAACTCGACCATACATTGCATATCCAGTCAGCGTTGTAAGTCAGTTTATGTCTTCTCCAACAGTTAATCACTGGGCAGGACTAGAACATATCTTGTGTTATCTCAATTCAGCTCCTGGACTAGGATTGTGGCATGTCAGTATTGGTCATACTAATATAGAGTGTTTTGTGGATGCAGATTGGGCTAGATCTAAATCTGATAGAAGATCTATCATTGGTTACTGCATTTTTGTATGGGGTAATTTGGTATCTTAGAAGAGTAAGAAACAAAATGTTGTATTGAGATCGAGTGTTGTAGCTGAATATAGAGCCATAGTTCAATCTATTGTGAGATAATTTGGATTTTCTAGTTGTTAAATGGTATTGGCATCAAGACTACCATGCCTGCGAAGTTATGGTATGATAATCAAGCGGCGCTGCACACTGCGTCTAATCCTGTCTTTCACGAAAGAGCGAAACATATTAAAATTGATTGTCATATTATCCGTGAAAAGATTCAACAAAATCTCATTCATACGAGATATGTCAAAATAGGAGAACAATTAGGAGATATATTTACAAAAGCGCTCAATGGATCACGGATTAATTATATTTGTAACAAGTTGGGCATGATTAATATATATGCTCCAGGTTGAGGGGGAGTGTGATTTAGTTTCAGTCTTTCGATCAAGCTTGCACTTCAAGTACTTATGTTTAAGTTTCAAAGGCAACGTTATTATCAAAGCTACGACAGTTTCAAGTATCTTCGCACAAACTTGAGGGAGAGTGTTAACGGAAATAATAATAAATATTGACTAAATAGTTTATTATAGGCAATATTCAAACATAATTTATTATAGATATTATTATAGTAGACTAGAATAATGTTGCGATATATTCAAAGCCTATATATATATATATATATATATATATGGATTTAACTTGTACGAAACTTCTAAGTCATAATAAATCTTTTTCTAGTTTCAACATTAACAAACCCCCAATGACCAGAGAAAGCTTCAACCATTCCTTTTTTACAAAGACAATGGAACAATACATTATATGCAAATATATTAGTCAGAACTTTCTCTTCTCATCAGTTCCATTAACTCGTATGTTATGTCGAGGTTTCCGACTTTACAATGACCATTTATAAGAATAATATATGTATCTGTATTGGGAACCAATTATTTCTCCTTTATTCTACTAGACAGCATTTCGTGATGATTTAACTTAATCTCTTTACAATATCCACTAATCATAAAAATATAGTGTTGAATTATTTGTTATACTAGTAGTTAAACGTAGTTGGGATCTACTATATAAGAGACCTTCTACTAACTATAACAAAATACAACATCAATAAAACTATCTCTCTTTTCTCTCTCCTTCTTCTCTCTATATTTTGTTCTTTTCAAGAATCAACATGGTATCAGAGCAGGTTCTTGCTCAAAAACCTTAATAATTCTTGAATGGAAAAGAAAATGGATAAAAGAATATGGAGATTGAATCTTACAAAAATGCAGTACTCTTATTCTAAATTGCTCACATTGCCTACCGTTTTAATGTTTCGCCGTGTAGCTTCAGTTCCCATTATCGTTGGGAATTTTTACATGGGTTATTGGTGGACTAGAACAACAAAAACTAGTATATTTATTGTTTCTGCAATTACAGACTGGTTAGATGACTATCTCGCAAGAAAGATGGGGGAGATAACAATGTCTGCAGTCATGAAATGGGTTGTTTCGCAGAATAGAAATAAGTTTTTAAAAGTTGTTTCCCTAAGTAGGTTTGGGAAATGGAAAATTGACCAAAACTATAAAAGATGGAGGAATTGAGAGGCATATAGAGCGAGCTTAATTCTTGGTGTTTCAATTATACAAAGATTTCTCTTGATTTTACTACCTTTGCTGTTTGGATATGTTGGTGTTTGGAATCAGGATTCTTGGTAACATCGAGAATTGTTTTTTAAGTATTTCCGAAATTTTAAATTTAAATTGTTCCCTTATGGACATATATGGGAATAATAATTAATATTGAATTCATAGTATTTTTGTGCAATGATATTCTTGCAATATGTGAATATCAAGAAACAGTTTGAATTTGGTCGTTTTCGATGAATATAAGTACTTTGAGATATTTGTTTTTACTTTGTTTCGGATAATATATCTGGAATTGAACTATTAAAAATGTTTGTAGTTTCGATGAGGTGTGTACAAGTTACACATTTTTTTAGCAAGTAAAATTTTCACTTGTTCTAAGGTGATAATGGATTTCTCCTTGTTAATTAAGGAAATAAAGATGTTGCAGAATGCAAAAAAATTGTTCTTGAATTGAACAACTAAAAACTTGCAAGCAAAATAATTTATTGTTTAAAGAAAAAGAATGTGTGGTGGCTTATCTTGATAACTCTTCAGGTTTTGTGAGATATGGTTATAACTGCATGAAGACTATTGTTTCAGGAACTTGGTAACCATGTGCTTCCCTGTTTCCAATTTTATGGAGTCGAGAAGCCTTTGGTCGTGTATGCAGCTTTAGCTGTACTAATGATACGGCTGATATGATAGATCAAATGGAAGGAGTTTCTCTAGAATCCATTGTCTCAATTGAGGTTGGTCCATCTGCAACTGCCAGTCGGCATATAAGCGGGAAGCTACCGCTATTTTCTTAAAAACTTATATTGGAATTTGTTGGGTTGAAAAGACTCTAAAACAAAATCAGAGAAGTTTAGTTATAAAAGATAATAAAGTTGTGAACAAGTAGAGAGTTTTCAAGTCTCCATAAAAGCACAGCTGGAAATGGACTCTATGTGCCATGGTATATTGGGTCTTGGTTTCAAAGAAATCGCGGTTGGAAATTCAACCCTAGTTTGGTATAACCTGATCAAACAAGGTCTTATTAAGGAAATTTGTTTTATTTTTGGCTTAACCGCAATCTAAAAGAAGAAGCTTGAGGTAAATTCGTATTGTGAGGCGTTGATTCAAAACTCATTACTTACAGTTTGACATGGGTGATGTCCTCATTGATTTTTCGACTTCTGTTAAAAAAAGGGTTTTGTGTCCGATGTTGTTGACATATATGATATGATTGAGAAACCTGATTTAGTCATCTCAAGATCCATTGTCAATTGTGTATTTCCAATATGGTTTTGATGATGAAGGTTGTAAACGTTTCTATATATAATTACTTTCGCAAATGTACACACTATTTTGCTTCCTCTTGGAGTATGTTGTGATAGTTTTACAAAATACATCCCGTAGAAAATGACCAAGTGTATCGGAAGAATAAATCTGAAGAAAACACACCAGAAATCGTAGCCACCAAAATCAAAAATCTAACCTGATTGAGATGAATATATTCATCTTCTTTTCTGGATGTTGAAGAAAAAATATGATTTTATGGTTTCCGATAGTCGCAATCATGCTTCTGCTAGTTCTCCGGTGGTTGAAATAAAAATCAGGACACGGGACTCTCAAACATACATTTTACGAGTAACTAAGTGTCTTCATGTTGCTGCGCTGAAGGAACAGATTGCATATGTTACTGGTGTAGTATCAGAAGAACAAGGTTTAATATTCAGGGAAGATATCTTGAAGGATGATTCGTTTCCATCAAATTACCATGTGCAACTTGAATTAAGAATTTAACACGGAATAGCATAATGCGAAATGGCAAGTACGAGCTGGTTTCTACCCTTAAAAACAAAGATAAAAGTTACTGAGCTTTGGCAGGATGGTAACTGTAGCTTGATTATAGATAGATAGACGCTACTTCTTGTGGGTGTCCTAAATGCTCATGAATTTTGGCCGGAACAGTTTGTTGTTTTTCACCTTAAGTGCAGAATATACTTTCACAGCTTCAATTAGTACCCAGACTGTAGTTGTAAGAATATATGATGTATTTACGAATGCATTTGTGATGGGTTGCCGTTTGGATAAGCAAATCTAGTTCGGAAGACAGATCGACAGCCTGGATTTCCGTTTAGATCGTTTGAATCCTTACAAGCTTCATAAAGAGAGTTTCAACTCATAGATGTGTTGTTCGAGCTCACAATGTTAATCATGGCTACTTCTTGAGTTTTATTCGTCATATTTTTGTTTTGGTCCCTTATTATCCAAGACGAGCCTTCGCGCTAGCTTTAGGTCTCGCCTTGAAGGGGGATATTGAATTGTTTGGTATATTAGTAGTTAAGATTAGTTAGGATCTACTATATAAGACACCTTCGGGGACCTAACTACAATAAAATACATCATCAATAAAATTATCTCTTTATTTTCTCTCCTTCTTCTCTCTATGTTTAGTTCTCAAATATTCAAACATCAACATATAGGTATGTACAGTCGATTTGTAATAATCGCTACAAACCAGATTAAAAATATATAAATGTTTTTTCAGTCTGTCCTTTGTTTCAAAGTCTGTCAATCAATATGGTATGAATATATACATCCGATTTCCACCCAAACCTGATCATTTCTTCCAGCATTACAAACGTTTGCATAATATTACCTCTCTTGCAATCCAACTATAAAAAGTGTAAAATTTGTCAGATTCGGCATAAACCGATACCAATGAAAAAGTGACAACAAACTTCCCAACATTTTAGACTAACCTGCATCAGGGAATCAAATACGAGAAATCACGAATTACCTGCAACAACTCATCCATGATAGAAAGTATAGGCAAGTACTGCAGCCAAATGATCATAGCTAAAGTGATACGCAAACTTATTACCAAGCATATCGTTGAACAATTTATGTACGTCTAAAGTTACGAAACAGAAATTGAAACAAAGAGGGGCGAAAATCTAACATGTTTTATTTATTTATTTTCATCCACTTAAGTGATTTTATTTACATTTTTTGAAAATATCAAAAAATAATTCCATATTTTTTTAATGAAAAAATCACAAACCTAATATCCCAAATAAACTAAATATTTTGCATTCAATTTAGAAGTTATGTTTAAATAATTTAATTTTTTATATAAATTAATCTCATAATAATAATATTAAATATGTAATTTATGTTTTCTATTACCGTTAAAAGTAAGAGTAACATGAAGTATAAATTCAATTTCACTCATTAAAAGTAAAATAAAAAATAATAAACTTTAATATTAATACATATATTTAAAGTAAAGCTTATAGTTATACTTTATTATAAAAATGTGTGAATACAAATGTAAGACATGTTGAAACATTGTTCTCTTATATATCTATCATGACTTAAATCAGAAAATAGTCTCTCGACTATCACGTTTTCTGTTATTTAGTCCATCGACTAAAAAGTCACTGGTGAGGTCCCTCGACTATCCTATTTTCTTTCATTTAGTCCTTCGACTTTAAAATCACCGGTGAGGGTCCGTGGATTTTACAAAAATCTATAAATTTAGTCCCTGATTTGGGGTTTGTATCCGAAACAATACCTTTTGATAGATGAGGACTTGGATTGGTTGGACCCCTTCCGATGGCTTCTACAGGGTGTCAAACTATTATTTTGGAAATTAATTATTTTTTGAAGTGGATAGAACCTACACCCTTTTTGGGTTTGGAATAATTAGATGCATTACTATAGACAATGTCCCTCAGTTTGACACCAAAGATATGGAAGTGCTCTGTACACCAAAAGGAATTCACAATTTTCTCCTCGTCTTTTTATCTCCAAGTCAATAGACAGATAGAGGTGGCAAACAAAACTATTTTGATGGGCCTTAAAAAGATCTTAGAATGAGCGACCAATAACTGGCCTAATTACCTGCAAGAAGTGTTATGGGCTCATCGAACCAATTTACATACTTCCACATAAGAATCTCATTTATCTCATTTTGTCTTAGTTTATGGAATGGATGCAATCACACCAATAGAAGCCATTTTTCCTTCTTTCAGGGTTCAAAATTATTCTGGAGAGGAAAATGAAGTTACGATAAGAACTCCGTTGAATTTCATTAAAGAAAAAAATAATTATGTTTTAAGAACTGTACATTACCAGGGTTTAATGAGGAGTAGGTATGCGTCTAGAGAACGAGGAAGAGACTTCCAATTGGGGGATAAAGTTTTGAGAAAAGTATTTATGTACACCAAAGATAGGATGTTCAGAAAGTTGGCTCTAAACTGGGAAGGGAAATACATTGTGTGTGAAACGATTAAGCAAGGGCCAAATCGGGTAATTGACGAAGAAAGAAATATGTTGACACACCCATGGAATGTCGATCAGCTAAGGTTATATCGTGAGTAAACTTATGTTGTAAATTTTACTTTATTTTTGTTCAATGTAAACATTAATCTACCATCTTTACCTTTTATTTCCTTCGAATAGATTACCTTCGAATGGCTTATGTGTGTAATTTTTTTATTTCCTTCAAATAGATTATTTTTGAATGGCTCATCTGTATCAAGTTTTTATTGTCTTCGAACGAATTACCTTTGAATGGCTCAGGTGTAAAGTTTTTATTTCCTTTGAATGGATTACCTTCGAATGACTCACGTGTATCAAGTATTTATTTCCTTCAAATAAATTACCTTTAAATCTCACGTTTATAAAGTTTTTATTGCCTTCGAATGGACTACCTTTAAATGACTCAATTATTTTTGGATAAATTAACACTGAAATATTATTGAGATATAAAGATAAGAATATACTGTTCAAAGCCTGTAGACAGTTGTGTATAAGTCTACTATTTTACTTTGGGATAAGTAGGGGCGGTGGGACCCCCTCTTGCCCCGAGGTAGATCTGTCCTGCGTCGATTAAGATTCCATAATTACAACACACCGTCAGCAAAGTTTGCAAGAGATCGTGAATTTTTCTTACACCGGATATTGCGTTATATTTCCTCCGCATCTTAAAAAGAAAATCGTTCATATATGGGTGAAACAAAACGCCTATATCACTTTAAATATTCTGAATTATCTATCCACTTTTGCCGATAATAGATCGAACCCGACTTGACGGTACAAAAAGCTTGGCAGTAGTTTGTTGGCTTCCATCTGAATTCTCATCACCAAACAATTTTTCAGCAACAACTTTATCATGAACCTGAATAATGCATCCTGCCCAGGAAAAATATATTTGTCACTATCTTAAAAGGAATTAGTCTCATCAGTCGGGCTATAGAATGCAACTACAAATTCAATGCATCAGGAAACAATCCAATCAATCCTAATCTTTTTTTTTCTTCTCTTTTGAGTCCGCTTTCGGCATCTGGTTTTCCTCATCACTGGCTCCTTATTCCGAAGCAAATCAGCTTGTTGGATTTGGATGTCTAAGTTAGCACACCCCCGTATGTTTCGTTTAGAAAATTAATTTCTTTGGTCCTGATTTTAGATGCTAGATTTTTATCCATGAGTTTTGTTGTATGATGATAAAAAATATTTCAATTTATGATTTTTACTCTTGACTAAAAACAATAGAATGAAAGAAACCATCACCAATAAAAAAGAATCTCGATTGGTCATTATCTACCGTTAATAAAACTATTAGTTTCAAAATCTTTTCATGGTGTGAGACAACATCTCGATAAACAAGTTTCACTTTTATCCGACGTTTTGTAGCCAATTTAAACTCTTCTAGTACTTGGTCAAAACGATCTTCAACGAAACTTCTAGTGTGCCTCGTCATACCCAAAGATCTTCACGACCATAGATATATCAGAAAAATCAGGCTTCGCAAACATGCTTATTGTATTTATGTAGGAAGAATTAGAGCTCTGATACTAGACTAATGCAGCGGAATATAGAAAAAGAAGAACAAATGATAGACGAAACCCTATTTAGGGTTTCAAAAACACGTGGTTCTCTTAGATACAACAAAAGCTAAATTTTATTATCTCAAAAAATAATAATTAATCGTTCTGGGTTTGGAAACCTTAAATAAGAATCGTTTGTAACCCTAATACAAAATAAGGAAATAAAACAAATGTACCAAAATTATCAAGAACATAATCACATTTGATTCACTAATTAAAATATACTCATCAAGTAAAATAAAATAGCTTTTCGTCATCTTCATGGAAAAAATCTAGTTATTATTGTTGAGATCATGACCCTTTTAGATGGTCTAATCTTATGTTATAATAATAAATTCACCCATGTTGATATCAAATATATTTTTTCTATTTTAATTGACATGTTAGGTTCAAGGACATCTTTTTTGTTCATTTCCCCTCTATTAGACTTTTGTAGATCATTTATTACTCCAAATATGACTATAAAACATATATATCGTGAGCAAAACTTGGTTGCATATTATATTGCAAAGTGAGTTTCTATCCTAAAACAAACTATAATTTTCAAAACTCTAATACTTTAGCCAAGTCCAAAGCTATAACATACTTGGAACGCATCAACATGGGCTATCATCGTTTGGCCAAATAGCATTATGTTAATGTATAAGATTTCATTTTCTACTAACCTTGAGGACATGATATTTCCTGATCGCTCTATTTTCTTGGTGATGTATTTTACAGGTTGTTATATCATCTATTCAAATGAAAGAGTTTGCTTGGTTCTCAAGAGATGTTTGTATCTGCTTTAATTGTTGCATCAAGAAACTTCTTGATCTTACATATTTTTAATTTCATTCATTGTAATATCAGTTACTTTCAATTCGTTGATGTAAGGCATTTGGCCATAGTTACTTTCTTTTAGTTACATTTTTGTAACTTTAAATTCAATAAAATATTGAACTTTTGCCCCAAAAAAGTAAAATATAAAAAAACATTTGAATAGTTGGATACATCATCCTCTGATGGTTAGAAATAATTAGCCCTAAAATTTGCCCTCTTTCAGCTGTCAAATTTATATCAGTATCTTTCATAATTGCACCAAAATCTTGTTTTTTCAAAACCATCAAGTTTCATGAGGAGGTAGTGTATGAAAACTTTATGAGCTTTTTGTTTAGGACGGATAATTTCACCATAAATTCCAGCAAAGGTACGATGATGAAATATATGTACGATATCATGTACAAACGTCTTTACATTTTTATTGGAATCCATATCATATGCTAGCATTCACAGATGATGACCTAATAGGAGTGACGACACCACGTAAGAATGTTATATTAATAACAATAGAGTTTATGGGATTTGAAGTCAAGAGCTTAATGATAGTTATCGATAGATCATCAAACATATTATACAAATGTACTTATGATAGAATGAGAAGATCGTTAGTGCTAACTCCAATTCAAAGAATCTTAATGGATTCACCGAGAAAATAAAACTATGCTATGGGTACTAAACTTAGATCTTGACGGGAACAAATGCACGCCATTTTTTCCACAGTCCACCAACACATCTGATTCCTAATTAATGCCAAAGTAGCGATGATACGAGGAAACCATTAGACTTTCAAGAAATGTTATGCAGCATCATTGGTACATAAAGCATAGCAATCAGAAGAAGATTGGGTCATTATGAAAATTATGGGTGGCCCAAGAGAATACCCGCCGCTTAGTACACTCGGGGTAAGATGTACGCATGAAAGAAAGAAAAACGTTAAAGATTGGCTAAGATATTTCAACCGATATTGGGTACAAAATATGTAACGTTTTACAAAATAGTTTGCATATATTTGTATTGAATAGAAAGGATGTGACATGAGTCCCAATAAAGTCATTTCTCACAAGTTTTTAATCAACAACAACCATCACCATATCATACAAAAGAAGATATTTTACACCAAAAATGCGAAGGAAGTACAAATTATGACTCGAACACTAGCTGCACCAACTAGATTCTTTGCAAGATTTTCAGAAAAATGCCAACATTTCTTCCAATTGTTTAGATGAGCATGGAAATTCAAATGGACCCGATATAAAATGAAGCTTTTAATAACATAAAGAAGTTCATTATCTCTCTATAAGTATTGATAAAACCTCAATCATGATAAGTTTTATATTTGTATCTTGCAGTCTCAAATTACACCATCAACGTAGTACTAATCAAGAAGAAATGAAGAGAATCTAAAGCAATATATTATGTAAGTAATATTTTTCTACCAGCTGAAACTAGATACTTACAAGTAGAAAAACTTTCTCTGGCATTGGTAGTTACAGCCAGAAAAATAAGATAATACTTCCAAGCTCAAATAATAATAGTCAAAGCTTCTTTCCTCTTGAGAAATATGACACAAAAACCAGATGTATCTATTAAATTGACCAAGTGGAAAGTAGAATTAAAGGATTATAATATTCACTTTGAACCAAGAACGAGAATCAAACCCCCACGTCTTGGCATATTTCTTGACAAAGTTTTAATATGAAAGACTGATACTTACAAAAGAACAGTCTAAAATTACATGGAAAGTCAAAACTAATGGAAAAACTAACAATCAAATCCTTGGATCATGAGTCTTGATCATATCTTTAAATGAGATATCTTAAGTCAACTCATCAAATTCGGGTTTCCACTCTCCAACGATGAACCTAATTACAAAGCGGTAATTGTACAACTATGACTAGCAACAATTTGTGGAGCCTAAAGAGTTTAGTTATTCACAGATTCAAAAAATTACTAGTCAACTAGTCATTGGGTCAAACTAAAGCTAAGAAAGAAAACATCATATACCTAAACTAAATTTAGTGCCAAGTTAACCAATTTCAGAAAATTGAATTCGAATGACTCCCACAAGCTAAAAATATAATTATAGACATTCTTGCATCTTTCACCTGCACATCTTTGTCCCCATGAGTAATCTTTTAAGAAAAACCATTTATTACATTACCCAACCAATTCATGTAATCATTTACATCTACATGTGTGATGGTAATAGAAGGATAATTAGAAGAAAAAGAATACAGAACTCAAATCAAGACATATCTCGTTGAAGGTTTACTTCATGAAGATAAAAAAAAACAAGCGAGAAAAGTTAAGATGAAGTCAACAAGGTTCGTATGGATTTCGTGCATTATGTTAATGAGTGTTTGCGTGCTTTTGTGAAACATTTTGTTTGTACTTTTTTATATATATTTAAATGATTCAATAGGTCGTGACAGTATAAAAAATACTTTTAACATCCTACAAGAAGAGGTTGACATTAAAATGACTAAGGATGAATATTGGAACCATGAAGATTAACACCTTTAGCTGGAACAATATCAGTTTCAATATGAACGACTTGAAGATTAGTAACTTTAATATTATCAATTCTAACATAGCATTTTAAATACAACTACTATCAGAAAGATCTAGATACATAGCATTTAAAGGATTCATCATCTTGTTCTCATCAATCTCTTGAATGAGGTCCCAAATATTGATGCATCATTTCTTATATCCCAACAAAAGACAAGAATTAAGAGAACGTCACTCCACTCTAAGTCTCTGAACTACTATTTTCAAGAATGTAATTAGAGTAATGGTCCTAATTTACTTTAGAATATTTGTCATGAAAAAAAGAACCAACCTGGACTGAGCTTATATAACTATTTTACAAGTTGTTTCAATCATTTTTTTGTTGATAGACAACAACATCCTTATTCTTGGCCAATCGGAGAAGCATCCATGTTAGACAATACATCACATAGGTTTCTCATCATGGTTTTTTTAATAATGTCATGTTCAACATGGGATGTCTTTAAAACAACTTAAGCAATATGAGACTCTACAACATTACTAAAAAATACTTACAATGGGCTTGAGAGCTAATGATAAGTTAGCATAAACCTCGGTAGTCACAACAACAATTCTCTCGGGTTGTGTTAGTCTGAAGATATATTTTCTACAACTTCAATTGTTTGATTATAAACATGAACGAAAATATTTGCAGGTGAAGGTTGTTATGACTTAGAAGAACTTCCAGACCTATCACTTTCCCAACATAACAATTCATTACGTTGTTGTTTAGTTATCCTTTGACCCTCAATAATTTCATTATCTCTCATAAAAAAATCATAATATGGACTAACTTCAAGCCTAAAAAGCATAAGTATGGACCTTTTCAAAAAACCTACTCTCATATATAACAAATTATTTTTTGGGACAACGATTAAGGACAACCATAACTAGCATCTCATATCCAACTATGTATTCACATAAATGAACAAATTTAGTAGCAGAACTCTTAACAAGAGTAGTTGCATGAGTTGAAGACTCATGGATAGTTGACGTAATGATAGGTTTAGAAGCACTTAAATCCCGAGAATCCAAAAAGGATATTATTGCATGAGTATTATGTTGCACAACAATAAGAGCCGGAGTTTACCTTTAATTTCCAAAAAAAAATTACGTTTGATTAAGGGCATATAATCTTCCGCAAATCCGGTTTCATCTTCTGAAATACGTGGACAAATTTTTTTCTTTTTACCCAAACTAAAATCATCCATAACAATGGATTTACAAGAAATGTGAAATTTGGTTTTGGCTTTCTATATTTCATAACTTACGACCTATATTTTATTGGTTGTTTTGTTCGTGATCTGAACATTTAACTCATTTTTCGGTGAGTGTTTTTCCACAATCTTATTCCATAGAGAATTTTTTTTATAGTCTACTTTATTGGAGATAAATTTTCCAAGTTATTATTCCTCAAAATGTGTTTCTCTACATTCTCTATCCCTGATGATTCACATACTTAACAATTATCACGAACTTCAATACTCGATTATAACCCTTTGCCAATAAATTCGATGGGCACCATAGTGAAGGAATAATAACAAAAAAACAAGGAAAATTATTTCACTAGTCTAACATATTTCATATGGGCATGCTCTCCCCTCTTATCATTCGGTGGTATTTCAACATAAATACTTATGAAAAGCCCACAATGAAAATCACATTTACGGTCATATATAGAGACAACAAGGTCAATATGGTAACAATTTGCAGAAACTAAAAAATAAATGAAATGATAATAGCTTACCCTTCGAAACCCAAGTTCGGGTGTAATGATGTCATAGCTCTTCACTACCAGTCTCCCAATTACCAGAGACATATATTAATTTTTTCTGTAATTTATTTTTAAATTACATAAGATCATGAACAAATCTAGTGTATATTTCCATTAAGAAATAAAATAAAGGATTAGTCTTTCGGCCAGACACTTTGACCATGGTAAGAAATTCACGAATGACTTTTGATAAACCTTTTCTGACAAAATTAGGGACGAAAAAAGAACCATCATGGATTTGGGTACACGTTTGATAGAAAAATCATAGTCACTTCAAATAACTTCAACATGTCTGGACCAAGAAGAAATCGAGTACCCATTTTGATAAGGAAATACCCCTCGGATAAGGCAAGACCTCACGACATGGTGAGGTAATACCACTTTTTTGGTAAGCTAGAAATCGATCTGAGGGCAGTTATCGATCGAGTGTTGCAACCATGTCTCTCGGTAAATAACCTTCGTTCCACAGGGCAAGTTGGAAGATGACTAAGAATGAAGAATAAGATGTCACCCCGAGGTAGGATACAACAACACGTAACAGCAATAAACCAAGAGGGTAGCAGAGGACAACATCTCGAGGCAGGGCATTGGCAAAGGAATGGTTACCATGATCAGTCCCACTCACAGGCGTTAGGGGCGACGTGGGAATTAATAAGCCCAAAAGTGCTATCTGCATTAAATGTCATTCAAACACGATGTAATGGGTAGTTATGTAATTAAGTAGTGGGGATCATGGTAGAAAAACTTGTATAAATAAATCCTAATAAATGGTAAAATGGACACTTAATTGCAAATCTACCATTGTATTTCTAGATTAACTGAGTTATCAATTTGGCATTATTTTGTAAGGATATTTCCTAAAAAAATTTCGTCGTCTGTGAGAACCTTCTATCACAAAAGTGAAAGCTTACAAATGGTGATAACTAGATTCGGAATTAAAAGGGAGGTCCCTGAAACTATTATCCTTAGTGGAACTCAGACAGTCGTCCTCAACCCAGTGGGGAGCTGTACCGCCACAGAAATCCACCTTAAAGCAATCCTAACCCTCGACCCGAGTATTCAGCTTCCTATTACCATGAACAATGCTCCGACGAATTTTCCCCTCATATCAATTTCAACGTAGCTATGACCACCACAAACATGGTGAGGAAATAGTCCTTTCTCAGGGAGAAAACATCATAAACCAAGGCATGCCCACCACTAAAGCTATGAACATCATAAACCAGGGTATGCCCAGCAACTCCCCCATGAACGCCATGAACCAGGCTATGCCCATCACCCCATCTGTTGTTCACCTGTTGGAATCAGAGATCAAGGAATTGAGATATGAGCAGATTAGGGTTTTCCATCTATAAGAGGGTAAAGATCAGAAGGTAAAGGTTATGGTTACAAAAATTGCAGACGCGTTCCATCTATAAAGGGGTCCTGAATGGTGACCAAGACAAACAAGAGCTGTTAGGGGAGCAAACAAGACCAGCAAGGCTGGCTAGGAAAAATAGAAAGTGGTAACTGGTGAAGAGGAAGGCGAATGAAATGGCAAGAAAAACTTATCCGAGGGCCAGAAGCGTGGTAGCGGATCGTACTGGGAAACGGCGAGAGGACCTAATGAGGCATAATTCGTGCAGTATGACCATGTACAACCCTTCATAGGAAAAATCCTAGAAGCCGAGATTACAAGAAAATTCAACCCTTTTAGAATGAAGGTCTACGACAAAACCTACGATCCCAAGCGGCACTTTGAGAAATTTTGAAATATAATGATGGCTTTCAACCCTGAAAACTCAATATTATGCAAAGCTCTCTTCGTGACCCTCAAAGCTACCATTCTGGATTGGTTTACCCTGAAAACTCAATATTATGCAAAGCGCATTGACAACTCACGAGCCCCAAGCAATGGGCAAACGACCTCATATTACTAGAACTTGATGCAGAAATTCAAGCCCCTTACATAGACAATATCTGTAATTTATGATAAAACAAAGGGTCAATCCTAGTATTAGCCTCCCTGCATTATGTTCTCCCCTAGTCACAAGAGATACATCCATCAGTTTTGTTCTTACCATAATGATAACAACCATTCGACTGATGACTGTTGGAAGCTCAAATAAAATATTCAACAACTGATTGATATTGGCGATTTGGTCCAATTAGTCAAACGTAAAAGGTAGTAAGATCGCCAAGACGACCGAAGGGGTGATGGTATAATCGAGGAGCAACTTTAGCGGAGATAGGTCGTTAAGGGGTACCAGCAGTGGCTATCCACCATTTTCAGAGAATAGATATTATCGGTGGTGGATCCCGCATCTCGAGAGTGACAAAAAAAATCTCGACGTACAGACGGTTGACGGATTATCTCACCATAATTACTGAGACCCTGTGGTGGACCTAATATTCAAGAACGACAATTTTCAGGATGTTGTGACACCCCATGAAGGCCTAACAATCAAATTGGATATTGTGGGCGTCATATTGACTCGAGTCCTTGATAGATGGTGGAAGCTCCGCAAACATAAGCTTTAACGAAAGTTATGACATAATGCTTGAGGTACCTCCATACAAACAAACCCACATTACATTGGTAGGCTTTGAGAGGAAAACGTCTCAATGTGTGGGCGAGGTTGAATTGAGGGTTACCGTGGGCCATGTAATACAAAGAAGAAACTGGTGGCCCTCATCTGCCAACTGCGTGTACTTGGTTGTAAGTCATTTAAAATATAGGTCGAGAAACATCGGGCTCTCTAACTGTTGCTTGGCAAGGCTACCATCACGGGTAGCCTCCTTTGAATTTTTCTTCGTCGCCATTTTTGGAGCCATGTTTTGGGTTCACGACTGCAAGGGACGAAGAGGTCCATTAAATAATTTGTGTAACATCGTACAGGGTTTCCACATTAGAGGGCCACCTGGACAAACGTATCTGACCAAGACCTAAGTAAGGACTACAACTGCCTACCCTCGCAACCCCCGCATTCTCCCGACAACTTAAGTGAGTCAACAGATAAAAACATACTGAAAAAGCTTATTTTTTATGAAGCATTGGTATGCTTTCATGAGTGATGGTGATGATGGTGGTTAGATGCGTAGAGAGCTTCGCTGCAGTTATTCATCAATCTACAGGAAGCATAAAACAATAAAATACTTTTACACTACCATTTAAGTATTTTATACCTCTTCCTCTAAAAGTAATATGGTCCATACATACTAATCGAGATTAACGCTAGGTAATACATCCCTATTATTTTACTCAGCACCCCAACAGTCTTTTTTTCTTTAACAACTGACAGGGACTTATGTAATTATGTAGTGGAGATCATGGTAGAAAAAACTTAAATAAATAGATGCCAAGATATAGTAAAAAGGGACACTTGATTGCAAATATACCATTTTTTCAGATCAAATGTGCTATCATTTTGGCATTATTTTGTGAGGATTTTCCCTAATACATATCAAGAAAGTAGGTAACGAATACAACCTCATCTTTACTAACATTAAATAAAGTTTCCCCAATATTAGAAAACCGAACGACGATAGAATTTTTTATATTGATTGTCCTTGATTTAAATATTTTTAAGAACTTTCTATATTTTTACTTTAACCTTTTTAGCCTATCGATTTAGCGAATTTAGTGCGTATTCTAAATAAAAAAAAATTAGAGCTATTAAAAGATGGAGCACTAAATGATGCAGTACCACTTTTATTTTGGCTATTTGAGCAGCCATTTTCTTGATTCCTCTTACTCATTTATATAAAATACTAAAGGAATACTTAGGTTTATTTTTATAATCTAATGTAAGAAGATAAATAAAAGTTTTAAAAGAGAAACCCAAAAAATCTGGATCAGAAAGGCAAATTAAGCAAAAATAAAAGAACATACAATATGGAAAGGTATTTATACATAGAGGCCAAACATGTCAGCTTTTGATTTCATAAAAACTTATGTTGGTTGGATCTATTTGCTGGATGAGTAACTGAGATTTAAATATCTTGGGGGGGGGGGTATTAATAGAGGTGAAGAGAAAGCATGTGAAGCCTAAAACAAAATACTTTCATCCATGTATCAGCAATGTTTAGCTTCTTACCTGCGTTTTAGCTCAATAATAAAAAGCCCTCTAGTTTCAATAAATTTACGACAAAACATACCAATCAATACAAGACATCTCCAAGCTAAATCATGTGTTCCTAATTTCACTTGCATTCATAAAGCTCGAACAAGATTGATAAAAAGTGAAAATAGTTTTGACCATTTCAAATTTCCAATAACATTATTGAAACAATGTTCATTTATTCAACACTTACTTGAGTCTTCACCAACAACTAGTTGGCTACTCAATTATTTTGAGTAAAAGTTCGACAAAAAAAATGTTCACAACTTCGGATACTAGCTTTTGAAATTAAAGACTAGTTTCTTTTGTATTTCTTCATCCTTCAACGAGAGCTAGGAAGGTTCTTGACTATCTCCAACAAAAGCTCATTCGAAAGCAAAATGACAACAACTTATGCGATCCAAAGTTCTCGAAGTAACATTATAACTTCATTTTATCTCGTAAATCTTCTCTTCATCCTTCACCAAGGACTAAGGGGGAGGGCGGAGGTACTCAACTATATTCAACAAAGAATTGAAGAATTTTAAAATTAATAAGAAGAAGTGATCAAGTAAATAAACGAATATATAATACTCTAGTAGTCTACTAACTGTTATTGTACTATTTTCCGTTCGATTTTTTTTATTCAAGGGAGGTTTCGATCGGCGAAGGTTTTTAATAAGACATGAATAAATTAAGTATGAACCAAGTCTCAGACGTCTTTGGTAAATTTAAAGTGAAATAAACAAATCTTAAAATTCTTAATAGTCTAGTCGAATACTGCTGACGTAGTTATTTTGATATGTAAAGATAATAACTTCAGTAATGAAGACAAAACTTCGACAACTAATATATTCAGAAGTATAGACTTCGACATACGTCACGTTAAGCACTGGAATGAACAATCAAATATAATCTTTTTTTTTGTACTCGCGTAAAGACTAGGTGACTTCTTATAAAGTTGTAAATAATTTGGTCTATATATCTCCAACCATAATTTAAACAATTACTCCTTTCTTCCTATTATACATGTCGTTTTAAGGTTATGCACGAGTATTAAGAGATTTTATAATTGTTTCTCGTTTTTTGTAATAAATGAAAAAGTAACCAGTCCAATTGGTAAAAATCAATAAATAATATTAAATCTTGGATATGATTTGTATCTTAGGATGGAGAAAATATTCTCAAAATATGGTCAAAAATACCAAACTCCAATAATTCAAATAAAATTTGTTAGTTAAAATAATATCATACAAAAATATCTTCAATATTTTAAAAATATTTTATCTTCTATTAAACTTGATAATCAACGAAAAACAATCATAAATAAACTATCCATTCATTTTTATTTTCTAGCTATTATTAGATTTGATGTATTTTTATTATTTCTAACTATTTTATTTTAAAATCCACCGCTCAAAATTTTATTTTGTTTTTACCCCTACTTTCTCCCAAACAACATTTTTTATAAATAATTAATTTAATTTTACTTTGCAATTTAACCTCTTTTTTGAAAAAAAAAATAGTAATAATTTTAGCCGAAAACAACCTTTTTGACACCTAAAATTTATGTTGTTTACAGTGCTACTTGTAATTTTGTGCTAATTATTTGAAACCTTCGTAATGAAAGCGTAGAAATTCCGATAACTACTTCCCACAAATTTACTAAAAAGCTATTTTAAATTTTTTACATAATAATAATAATAAAAATATTATGAACCATGATTAAACCATGAGTTCTTTTTAAAGTGCATAGGCTTTTTCTTTCGTGAAATCTTTATAACCACCGCAACGAAACCAGAATTGTGTTAGGACTTACTATTGGTTCTGCATTGGCATCTCCGTTCTCGAAGTACACATAAGTAGAAAATGTCTATTCTTTCCATTAGCAAATGTATGGTTCATGTTAAGAAGAATAAAAATTTCTACCGGACAAATCATACTGCATATTATTGATGCCAGATGCATTTGTACCGAAAACCGGCTGCAAAGTTTGTATAAGTTTGCATTTTGTATATATTGGAATATATTTATTTAACATATTTATGAATCCATATTACATATAATATAATATTATATTATATAATATTAAAATAATTACATAATAAAAATAATCGAGTTGATTAAATTATGTAATTAATTGAATTAAATTTATGGATGAAAAAACGTCATGAATCAAGTGTGATAATCGGATTGAATTTGGACATCGTTAATTCATAGAGTAAATCGATTTATCGGGTCGTAGTCTATGATCACAAGACGGTAAAAGGCTATGGGCTTATAAGTTAAGATTTCAAGTTGTAGCCTATATAAAAGAATGATTAGGGTTTATCATTTCTTCAACCAAAACTCAAACACTCAAAACAGTTGTTGTCTTTTTTATTGGCATATCTTAATCCTGGTCTTGCACGTTCTCAGTTGCAGCAACTCGAGATCAATTGACAAGCACGTAGATATACGATGGAGAGAAGAAATAAGCAAGTTTGCAAGTGCTCTTTTCGATTTATTTTAAGGACTTTAGTATATTTCCGCAGTTTGATGAGCGATTCATCAATTGGTATCAGAACTAATAAAGAATTTTTATGATTTAGTAGAAAAATTGATTATTTGATTGATGAATCATATATGTTTTTTTTTTCTGAACAAAATTCATGCCAAATTGAATTATGTGTTTAATTGACTCTTCAGGGTATGGGTTTACGAAATTGTTTGAAAAACATGTTTAGTGATTTATTTGTATTGAAAAATAACATGTTTATGTGTTCTTACATATTTATTATGAATAAATTGGTTGTTTAATAGTTTAGAATTTTTTCGATTAAATTTAAGGGTTTTTTTATGTCTGGAATTTTTTATCCCGAAATTAACATCGAAATAAACCTAATTTAACGAATCAATTGAAACTATTGGGAGAACGAGTCAGTGACGGCTTAACCCATTATGTTAACGATGATCGAAGTTTGTCCAACGTTGTTCACCATGCCCAGCGAACTGTTAAAGTTGTCAATGAACACCGCAACTTGTAAGGTAATTCGCAACCCACTATTGCCACGATGAGAGCAGTATGTGTGTTGCTGACTAGACGGATCGTCTAGTGACAACAACATAAGTGTTGTGAATAATGTATTTTTTGAAGATGAACAGTATTGTGAAGAGTACTTCTGATTAAATTAACTCCAAGATTCACCTATCGGTCATTAGAAATATTATTTATCGAAAACATTGTTCATTGAAACATAAGTGATGTGAAAAATGTTTGTTGGAAGATGAGCAGTATTATAAATAGTGTCTTCCAAAAGGTGAATAATGTTACATCGAGAACAATATTCATCGAAATAATATATATCGGAAAAAATAATGTGAACAGTGGTTTTGGAAGACAAATAGTATTTTTCGAAAGTGAAAAGTATTTTTTGAAATATTATTTGTTGAAAACATTATTCATCAAAATACTATTCACAAAAAAAAATCAGCAAGCTAAACTTATTTTTTGGATTTTTTTCAATTAATTTAAATATATATTTTTTGGATTTGTTTCAATTAATTTAAATATTTTTTAATTATTATATCACAAATTTATGTCTTTGTGCATGCTATTCGTAATGTATGTATAAATTGTGAAATAAATGTTATATGCTTAAATGTAAAATGGATATGCATGACTTAAGATTCAATAATCATGTGAACTTTGGAGTTAATTTAATTGGTTCTCTAAAAGATTAAATTAATAACATCGAGGATCATAGGGTTCAAATGGTTTTGGAATTAATTTAAATTCATATATTATCAGTCCTCGAGAAGGTTAACGTTTGGGTTTAGATTCATCATAGATCGGAGAAAATTACTAAAAATAACCTATGTGGTAGATTTAAGGGTTAGACTAGAAATTAAACACATTTTGTTGGATCTCTCACCCTACATCCTTTTTTTTTACAAACTAAAATTTGAAAACTCAAAACTAACCTTTCTGTACGAAGTATTTACGCAATTGTCGTTGTCACAAAAAATAACTTAATCTAAAACCCTAACAGAAATCTAACATTTTACCACTAACATTTTTACCACAACACTAAAACACATAACTAAATCTTACCTTAAACACTAATTTCTTACCACAAACCTAACAAATATCAAAATAACATGGAAGACGAAGAACTGAGTTGCTTTTTTAGAGACTTTAGAGACGTTGAGCATTTGTAACCGACGGAAATAACTCTTTATATTTTTGTGTATGTTTTATCAATAATCGCACAAAACATACGATGAACATTTACCATGTCACACGGTTCACGGTAAATTAATAACATCAATAGGGTTCAGGTTATATGTTAATTATGGTTGACTTTATTTTTTTCCGCAAAAAACCCTCAGCCGCTACTCAACAAATGCGCATAGAATAAACCTTCAATCTAACAATAGCATGCAAACCAATATCAAAAAGTAAACCATACAAAATGACATGCTGAACCAATAAAACTTTTATAAAAAAACTCAACACATCTGGTTACAAACCAGTTTTACTTTACCAACTCGCTATAGTCAACCTAAAGTTGACTTTGTGTTTTGAAAATGAATAGATCTTAACGTACTTAAATTGATATTTGGAGATTGGATGAGAGTGGTTCCTAATATTCATTCATTTTGCTTTGGTCAAAAGTGGCCAGTAGCTCATTACACTTGAATTTGATATAATATCTGCCCACGTGGCACAACCTGATTATATTAAATTAATGCCCGCTATAAATGTAAGGTTGAATTTTATGTAATATATGCCCACGCGACACTTGATTATATTAAATTAACGTCCATTACAAATGTAAGGATGAATTTGATATAATATATGCCTCTCGGTATAGTATTAGTAATTCGCCAGACACTCGATTTCATCGTCCGGCATGCTCAAAACTATCGGGTTTGGTCGATCAACACTAATCCAGAAATTTTAAAATTCAATAATTTTAAAATTTTAATTTATGTATCAATTAGGACAAACTGCATGTAAAAAATAATATTTTTTATTCACAAACAATAAAAACATATCAAATCAACAAAACAACAATTTAAACTATTTAAAAATTATTATTTTTAAATAGAAACTTAAATCTAATGTCTGCAAAAATATATAATAAAATCGAATAAAAATTACACTACTAAGCTCGTATGGCATACTTTGATGTTTTTGTGATGTCGGATTCAAAAAATAAAGTGTTTTGATTTTCGGTTACTTGAGAGGTTTAGAGACGTTTAGAGAGAGAAAAGACAAAACGTTTGTGAGAGATCTAACAATCTTCTTTTATACCTTGTTATCTGAAAATGGTAAAATTATCTAAAACTTGGTGCGACATCTAAAAAAACGGTATGAGATGCAGCGGCGTAAGATCCAACAAAATGTCTTCATTTTTTTAGTATGGTCCTAGATTTAATTCTAAGTAGATGAAATCGACCCTCCAGAAGGTTTCATTAATACTTAGGGTAATTAAATTTATCACTGTAATTTTTTAATTTTAAGTAAGAGAAATCGGACCTCCAGAAGGTTTCATTGGTACTTAGGAAAATTAAATTAGGGTTATTTTAATTTAAGTAAGTGACATCAGCCCTCTAGAAGGTCTCACTGGTACTTAGGATATTCAATTAATTATCGTGGTATTTTCTCTCAAACTCATCAAATGCATGCTAGTATGATTTTTTCTCTTGTATCTATTATACAGTATATTATGTTTTACATGTTATATGTCATGTTCTTGCATGTTGTTAGTATATATCTCAAGATTCCAAATGTGCTATATGTTGTTTGTTTATTAATGTTTTTTTCTAGAGAACATTGCTTACAATCTATTTAGGAATCATCCAACCATATGAGATTGTTCAGATTTTACTCAATGGAAAGAGGACACGCTACTATTTTTATCTGTGCATGATTATGACTATGCACTAACCCATCCAAATTCTCTGATCCTAGTCCGCAAAATAAATTGGTGGAAACTAAGGAACATGAGAAATATATAATTTATACATGGGTCTAATGTTATAGGGCACACTTGTATCACTTTGTGGAGCTATCTTACAGAATGTTACCATTGCCACGATTTTTCTCACGAAGGTCGAGAAAGCCTTTGCTAAAAACTAAATGGTAGAGATGCAATGTCTTATAAATGAGCTATCTACCAAAAAGCACACTGGCAGAAGTAAAATCCGTGAGATCATTATTGGAATGTCTACCATTGGCCAAAAGTTAAAGACAATCGGGGTAGAATTTCCTAAGAAATGTGTGGGTAAGGTTTACATTTCAGTCGTTCCCGGAACGGTTTAATTATTTCCAGTCCATCTACAACTGCATGCAAGAAATTAGGATACCGGTGAGTTTATTTTCCACGCTGCACAGGAGAAAGAAAATACTTCAAATGGCAGCGCCTGATGTTCATGTGACAACATATTTAAAAGATGTGGGGCCTAAGTGGAAGGATGGAAAATGACCAGGTCAAAGTTCGCTAAATAATAAAAACCATGACGAATCAACAATTGGTCAATGCTTTTTCTGCAAAGAAAAAGGAGAAAAAGGATTGTGTAAAACGTCAGACTTACATATTAGGAAAATGTACTCTCACATCTTTGGTTGTTTCAGAAAGTAATCTTTATATCAAAAGTAATACTTGGTGAGTTGATTCGGCTGTAACAAATTATTTCAGTATTTTTTACAGGGTACGTCAATGAGCTCATAAGTGAGGATGAAATACCCATTTTCACTACAAGTGGAAGCTCTTATCATATTTTAGCTATATGCGATTTACATTTAAAACTTTATAATAAACATGTTTTATGATTTGTGAATGTAATGTATGTTCCAAGGTTTCGAATACTCTTAGTTTCATTTCCAGTTTTGGACTTGCACTGTTATTCATGTGTAATGGGAAATAATTTTTTCACGTTTTTTTTAAATAATATGCTTATTGGGACTGGAAGTTTGATAAAATATGATAATTTTTATTTATTATATACTATTGATAATCGCCACTGCACAACATATAATGAATTAAATCATTAAGTCTGAAAGATTCTCTAAAAAGTTACATAAGAAATTACGTCACATATTTAAAGTTAGAGTGGATAATCTTGTAGCGGAAGGTTTATAAGGTCCACTCAGTTACTCTGATATCGATACATGCATTGAGTGTATCAAAAAAGAAATAAACCCAAACCAAAAGGGTGGGGGAATATAGAGCGATGGTAGTCTTATATTTGATTCATCGATGAGTTCACTTATATCATATTCTTCATTCTCTTTCGTGAAAAGTCTGAGGCCCTTGACAAGTTCAAATATTTTAGGACCAAAATTGAAAAACAACCCGGTAAGAGAACTAATACCATTAGATCTAACCAAGATGACGAATAGGGTGAAAAACATCAAAGACCCTTTGATAAATACCTAAAGAAGCGTGGCATAATCCTTTAATACACAAGTCACTCATCTCTACCACTATCTCTCTGAGGGGAAGTCATCAAATGTGCCGCTTAAATACTCAATTGAATACCAACTAAGGTTATTTCCATGACCCCATATGAGCTTTGGAATAAACGTAGACCCAATTTAAATCATTTGCGTGTGTCGGGTTGTCGAGTTGTGGAAATACCTTACAAATCTCAGGAAAAGAAAATGGATCCAAAAATAGTCAGCTACTTATCTATAGGTTATTCCAAACACTCTTGAGGGTTTAAGTTTTATGATTATCTCACTAGTCCTATATTTGAAATGGGAATGAAAACGTTTCTCGAGGGTGTTGAATTTGGATGGAAGAATAAAGGAACATATGTTGATTTTGAGAAAAAATATTTAGAGATACATGAAACTTTTAACAATGATATGCAGGTATCAGAAGATTGGGCCTTAATGCCAATTATTTCGGTCATGTTAGAATAAGGTAATCATCCGATTAACACTAATGTTCCACTTTAGGGTTCTAACTAGGATATTGATTTGGTTCCGATTGAACAAGAGGAAGGTAATCTTTCAAAAGAATATCAAAAAGACATCGTTCATGATGATCAAACTCTACCTCTTCAAAAAGTGCAACAAGATAAAATAGTACTCTTAAGAATGTCCATAAAAGAAAGAAAGAGTATTATATGTCCAGAATTTATAGTATATCTTCAGGAACATGCTGATTCGTATGTTCAAACTTTAGATGGTCCATTATCCTACAAACAAGTCATGACAAGCTCTGACTCTCGGAAGTGGATCAACACTATGGGGGGAAGGGTATAAATCGATACATGACAATACATTATGAGATCTTGTCCCACAATCTGAAGGGAAAAATAAAATTGGTTGTAAGTGGGTTTACAAAACCAAACACAATTCCTTAGGTAATGTGGAAAGACATAAAGTACACCTTGTATAGGCGAAAGATTCTTTTAAAAAAATCATAGAATTAGTTGCACACTTTGACCTTAAGGTCCATCAGATAGATGTTAAGACCAATTTTCTCAATAGTAATATTGATGAAATAATATAACTCAACCGGAACACTTTATAGTAAACAACTCAAATGATCTGGTTTATAGGCTTAAGAAATACATTTATGGGCCGAAACAAGCCTCTCGTCAATGGTACCATAAATTCTTTGAAGTGATAGTCTTTTTTCACTTTGAAGTCGGATGAAGATTGTGTGTATTACAAGTTCAGTCGGAGTAATTTCATATGAATTATATTATGTGGATGACATATTTTTTGCCTCAACCAATAAGGAATTTTACACACTACAAAGATATTTCTATCAAACAAGTTGATGTGAAGGAACTCGGTGACACCAACTTTGTGTTTAAAATCCAAATACATCGGGATCGCTCCCATGATATTCTTGCATTACCATAAAAGGCATACATTGAACGTGGGTTACAACGTTACGGATTGGTAGATTGAAAACTTCTAAGTAGCCATATAGAATAAGGTGATAGACTTAATGTGGGTCAATGTTGTAAGATAAAACTTGAGATTAAGGCAATAAAAATGGTTCATTATGCTTTGATAGTTGGGAGTGTAATGTATTCTCAAATTTGTACTAGGTCGGACATTTCTTTTATTGTAAATATGTTTGGCAGATACGTTAGCAACCCAAGCATGGATCACTGCAAGGTAGTTAAAAATATACTTTGGTATCTGCAATGAACAAATGGGAACATGTTGGCATATTAGAGGTCGAATAAACTGGAAATAATTCGGTATTCTGACTATAATTTTGGTGGATGCATAGACACACGAAAAATTACAGCATACAACATATTCTTATAGGTTGGAGGTGCATTATCCTGGAATAGTGTAAAACAAACACTTTTTGCATCTCCCACCATAGCATCGAAATTTTTTACATTCTTTGATGCATCGAACCAACCATTGTGGCTACATAATTTTTCCACCAGGTTTCGTATCGTACAGAGGGTTGAAGGTCCCATGAGTTTGTATTGCAATAACAGTTCCACGGTGCAGTACTCTAACAACAACATAAGCTCGTTTAAATCCAAACACATATACATAAAGTTCATGTCTTGTAAAAAGAGAGTTCAAATGTGTTAGATAAGTATCATAGTTGTCAGTGGTGTACGGTGGTCCGTGGCTTAGAGGGCTAAAACATCGATAGCGGTGAGGTGATGGCCACATGACATGCGTTCATCCCTTACCTGAATAATATTTTTATAACATATAACTGTAATTTAAATAGTACTATTTAGACATTTAAACTAACAATAATAACTTAAACATCCAATTACATAATTCTTAGAACATTTGGGTCAAATGACAAATATATAGACTAAAAGATTCAATTATAAAACATCCAATTACATAATTCTTAAAACATCCGAGTCAAATAACAAACATAGACTAAAAGACATTATCGTCTGAGACAGTATCTTTACACCTATCATCTTCACCATGTTCTCCATTTATATCCCATAATAGAGTATCTTCTTCTTCGGAGTCTTCACTAACCATCCTCTGATATTTTGTGCGAGCCGCTGAAAATAATGGATTCTTAGACCCAAGATTGTAGTCTACTTTATCAGCCTCAACAGTTCCTAAATCAACTCCTTTAAAAAATCTTCATCTTTCCAAAACTTAGTTTTAGGTTTTTATTTTTTTAGTTTAAAAACAAATATCAGGCTTAGCACTTCATTACGACCGCCACGACCAGTTCCACGCTAATGGCATCGCCACGCGTCATCCTGAGGTGATGAGGCCTCACCTCTCCTCATCACGGCCGCCATATGACAAGTATGATAAGTATAGAGCGCATCGACAAAAACTCTATGATAGTAGATCATTTAACAAAGGTGGTTTTATCTAAGGTTTTACAGTGACACACATTAGTATGGGTGTATTTGATTTAGAGAATTTTATAGTGCAATGTGGAGAGTTTGTAATACGAGTTTTGTTATATTTTGCAGTATTGTGAACATAAAGGTTTATTTTAATAATCGTATATATATATATATATATATATATATATGTGTGTTTGTGTGTGTGTGTGTATGTGTGTGTGTATGTATGTGTGTGTGTATGTGTATACATGTGTATGTGTGTGTGTGTGTATGTGTGTGTGTGTATGTATGTATTGGATCTCCAAATGTATGAACCATTTAAGAGTAGATATATACGATTCCAAATCATATTACTCTTAGGCTACACTTCATAATTGACCGCAGTAATTGATTGACAGGGATAATGTGATTATTTTTGCATCATATTGTTCATATTACGAGCAAAAGATCTTTAATCCTTTATTTTTATCAGTCATGTACAAGGTTTTATCGTTCGCACATTGACAATGGATTCGGGGATCTCACTACAGTTATATATATATATATATATATATATCATTGAGTTTCATGTAACAATGCAAGTGGGGGATTATTGGAATATATTTGTGGATCGGGAATAATTTGGACTGACATGCTATATAAATATAATAAAGTTAATTAAATTATGTAACTAATTTGGTTGGACTTATGAATGGGAAAGGCGTTAGGGAGTAAATCAATTTAATTAATTTACTGGGTTCTGGTCCCCGATCACGAGACGGTTAAATGTTATGGTTTATAACTTAAGGTTTCAAGTTATAACCTATATAAAAAATGAGGAAGATTTAGTATTCTTTCCGCCAAAACTTAAACACTTAAAGCAACCGTCTCCTTGTTGATTGAAAAATCCTTAACCCTGGTTTTGCAGGTTCTTGGTTGCAGCAACTAAAGATCCATTTGGAAAGTAATAACAGTATATTTTCAAAGAAATACCATGAAAAATAGCAACAGGTAAATCCATAGATACTTTTTTCGATTTAATCTAAATAGATTAATCAATATATATTAAAAAATTAATATATTTTTGTGATTTAATGTGCGAATCATCAACCCTTAAATACAACATTATACAAGGCAAATAAACTGAGAAAATAGAGAAAAAAACAGAAAAAAAAAACATGATTATATTGCATAACTTTTTCAATTTACTTGACCTTCTATAATGTTGTGTAACTATCATATTCCTCAATGACAAATAAGGAACTTACACAGACTGGTAAAAATACAAACACACGTATAATATAATATATTAACTATTGGAATCATGGGCGGAGCTGGGTGGGTGCATGTGGGCCCAATAACCATCCAATTCCTAAAATAATGTATTTAGTATTTAAATAAGAGTAAACAAACGTCTATAGTGATTTAGAGCTTGTTTCAGTATGTAAAGATCGATTACAGAAGATGAGAAATGACGGTTGGGAAGAATGTTTTAATAAAGTTATGTCATCTTGTAACAACTTGAGTGTTAACATTTCTGACATGGAGGCACAATATATGAAAGGTATGAAATATAGGCGTTTAGCTCCTATTGTTTCTAAGTTGCATCACTACACGTTTGATTGCTTCATTAATATTTTAGATATGCAACTAAAAGAGTTGAATGAGAGTTTTAATATGGAAAATACTCAGTTGTTGCAACACATTGCATGCTTGAGTCCTTGCTCTTATTTGAAGTTTTTTATAGTAAATTATTATTGAGATGACGAGAATGTACCAAATTGAGTTTTCTGATGGTGATGATGAAGTTTTGACAAACCAATTTGAGTGTTATATTATGAGTGTCAAGAAATATGCTAGATTTTCCTATTTGAAAGGACTTGCGAAACTTTCTAGGATTATTGTAAATACAAAAAATCATAAAATCTTCAATTTGGTTTATGAGATTTTGAAGTTAGCTTTGCTTTTACCCGTAGCAACGACGAGTGTTAAGCGAGTTTTTTCAGGAATGAATTATGTGAAGAACGAGTTGAGAAATAGAAGGAGTGATCAATGGCTTAATATATACAATCCATTCTTTGATCAGCTTTTAATCAATATTTAAATGTTGTTATATTTATAAAGAATATATGCACCTATGAAGTTTAAAAGTGTTAAACTTCTAAACTCGTACAAAATATCCAACTAAAAAAATTGAAAACGAAGTCAATTTACAACACTAGGTACAAGTATTCAGAGTTGTCTTCATACAACTTTCATGTATAAATTGGAAACTAATAATGGACTCCAATTTCTTTTCTACTATTTGTCTATGCAATTCTGGTTTCGGTTTTGGAGGGAGAAGTCGGGATTGAATTCAATGTTGAATTAGAGTTTTTTATTTTGATTTAGTAAATTGGGGATTTATAGTAATGGGTATTTGGGTTATTAAGTGGGAATCGGGTTTGGGTTATTATATTAGGTTAGGCTTGGTTGAGTAAATAGAGTTAGGTTTGGTTATTAAGTGGTTTTAACCCGGTCCGGCTCATTAAGTCTTTAACTTAGATGTGTTAGGTAAATGGTAAATTTTGAAAATTTAATAGTAAAAAGTAAAACTGACGTGGCATATGACTAGGCAGGTGATTTGCCACGTTTCAGTTTCTCATAGTTCACATGTGCGGAAAGACTGGTTAAGCAAATTTCTCAAACATGAAGGATGGGTGGGAGACAAAAGTGAAGATGACTGACTATTTTGATACATTGATACACGGGGTATATATGAGGGACCAACGGTGATTTTTAGCTTACAAACAACTAAAGGTTTGGTTAAATTTGGTTCCAAAGAGCAATAAGCATTCCTATATGGAAGATTTTTTATTTTTACTATTTTGTTCTAGATCTTGTTTGGACACCCATTGAAGGATGGTCATATTAGTCCGAGCCGATCCGAATCAATCTGACCCGGTCGGGCTTTGTCCGACCCGAACTTATAATAAACCTGGTGAAAATTATGGCTCGTATACGTGTCGAACCGGGTATGGATTTTTAGTTTGTCCAACCTTTTTTTTCCCAAGAATTGAAATTTCATTGAACACAATATGAATCTTTACAAATTGCTAATACAACTTATGAATTAGCTATTCATTTCATATAACAAGTAAACTACATTGTGTAGTTAACTTATACAAACATATGCTAATCCTTTCTTCCTTCATTTCCTAGCAAGCCTCTCTCCCCTTACTGCCTTCCTTCTCTTCCTTAACATTCCCTTCATGATCAATCTTCTTAGACTCCATCCCCTTGCTGTCCTTTACCTCATCTACTCCATCATCCTTGCACCTGTTCTAAAAAATCAAACACATTCATGGTCAAGTCCTTCAACTTGCCAACAAGTTAGTCGAAAAATCTAAAATGACCTAAGTTTAAAGATTCCAGCAAAGTGATTGCATTTAATTCATTCAAAGTATGTGTTGATTCTACTATAAATCTAGAATGAGTTTTTAATGCATGCTTAGCTACCCAATCAGCAGCTGAATTTTGTTCTCTATATATATGTTTTAAGGTCATTTGTGGTTTAATAAGAGTTCTACAATATTGAAGAATCTTATCTAAATACCAAGAATGTTTACCAGTTTCAATCATAGTAAATAAACCTAGACAATCTGTTTCAATGTCAACACAATTCATATCATTAACATTACAATACATGAGGCCATTTACAAGAGCAATAACCTCAGCCATTATAGCAGAACACTTGCCTATCAAATCACCTTTAGCAATTATAGTAGATCTTAAGCTATTCCTAATGATGAACCCATAACTAGACTCACCATTATATAGAGAAGATACATCAACATTCAATTTCAACCTATTACTAACAGGCAAAGACCAAACAACATACTGACTTAGTAAAGAAATTTTAGCATGATTAAAACAGCGTAACTCTTTAGCTATATGCAGGTCCTTTGACCAATGTTTCCTAGTTAAATGTCTACCAAAATCTAATGCTGACAACATGAATAATATGTGATTAATTATTCTTTTGGATGATAGAACTTTATCATTATGTTTACTATTATTTCTACCATGCCATATAGAATAAGCAATCAAAGAAGGCAAAATTGTTCTAATCTGTGTTCTTTTAGTTGTAGACATAAACCAAAGGTTGATGATATTATTCACTGTCATATACCTCCCAATATTTATCCTAAACATAGTAGAGAAATATGACCAAGTAAGCCAAGCAGTTTCACATGATACAAATACATGATTCAATGATTCTGAATTCTGGCAACTATAACACTTAGATGCTAAACTAAAACCCACTTGTTGTAACTTACTATTAACACTTAACAGGTTATTCATGATTCTCCAAAGGACAAAAGAACACGGTGAAACACTATTCCAGATTTTATCTTTTATTTGAGATGTTACACTCTTTATTCTTATTTCATTAACTGCTTTCTTTAAGTTAAATTTTCCATCAACTGAAAGTTTCCAAACAATAGAATCAGATGAATGTGCATTAAACTTAACTCTACTGATTTCACACACATATTTAGAAGGCAACATGCTTAAAAGTTTATCAGTGTTCCATGCATTATCAATCCAATACTCATTTATCTTTGTAAGTCTATAATGACTAGAATTTAAAGCTGTTAAAGTTATTAAAGGTCTAGTACTATACCACTGGTCTAGCCAGAAATCTAAATTACCCTCTCCTACATTCCAATCTATATGTGTCTCAGCTCTATCCTTAACTTCATACATTCTTTTCCATATTTTAGAATCTGAAACTCTAAGAGTGGACTGCAATGGATGAATATTTGAACAATATTTTGAATGCATCAAACTAGACCATAAAGTCTTATTTTCTCTAAAGTTCAACCACAATTTGAATGAATAAGCAGTTTGTATGTCTCTTATGTTCCTAAAATTTAATCCATTCTCATTATATGGTTTACACAACTTCTCCCAACTAGACCAAATCATGTGTTTATCAGTTTCACTAGATCCCCACAGAAATTTATTTAATAGCTTCTCAATCCTATATATTATTTTCATAGGTAAATTTATTGATTGTAAATAATATATTGGATATGTCATTAATACAGAATTTATCAATGTTAGTTTTCCTCCAAATGATATATGTTTAGAGTTCCAATCAGAAATTTTACTTCTTATCTTATCAATCAGTTTCTCAAAATGAACAGAATGATTATTAGAATGAATTGGAATTCCTAAATAAGTAAAAGGTAAATCTGCATGCCTAAATCCTAAAATGTTTTCTAAGGCTGATATACTTGTTCTATTCATTCTTAAAGATGGAATAAAAGTAGTCTTTTGTCTGTTAATTTGTTGTCCAGAGAGTGATTGATAGCTATCTAAAAAATCAGTTAACATCTTAATACTTCTTTGTGAACCATTCACAAACAAAATTATATCATCAGCATAAGCAAGACAATTGACTTTAACTAAACTTTTCATATTATAGGACATAAAACTATTCTGGTTTATTATATTATTAATACCCCTTATCAAAAACTCTTCTGCTATAATAAAAAGACAGGGAGATAAAGGGTCACCCTGCCTAAGACCATTAACAGATTTGAAAAAGCCATATGCACAACCATTAACTATGATTGAATACCTAACATTCTCAATACATTTCTTAATCAATAGAATGACTCGATCATTAAAACCAAAAGACAGCATGACATCATAGATAAACTTAAAATCTAAGTTATCAAAAGCTTTCGACATATCCAAATTTATAATTACATTATGCCCTCTAGTTTTTCTGTTCAGTTCCTTAACTAGTTCCTGAGTAATTAAGATATTCTCTTGGATAGTCCTAAGTTCTACATAAGCACCTTGCTCCTTAGATATTATAATAGGCAGTATCTTAGCTATCCTAAAATTTATTAGTTTAGAGATGATAATGTTAAGAACACAACATAAACTAATAGGCCTAAACTGTAACCAGGTTTTAGGAGATTTGGTTTTAGGGATTAAACAAATCAAAGTAGCAAACAATCCTTTTGGCAACATAACATCAGAAAAGAAATCTATCACTGCTTTTAAAAGATCTTCTTTTATTATTGTCCAACAATCAAGATAAAACCTGGAGTTGAACCCATTAACTCCAGAGGCACTGTCAACATTTAAACTTTTAATTACATCATGCAATTCATCTAAAGTAGGCAACCTTAATATGTTATCATTATCTATATCAGAAATTAACCTATGAATAATGTTCCTAACTGAAACTATATCATTTTCTATTGGAGTCTTATTCAGCAAACTAGAGAAGTAATTAACAGCAGAAGAACCAATCAAACTATCATTTTCAATCCAAGTATTGTTCTCCTGAATTCCCTTTATAGCATTTTTAGACCTTCTTTTCTTAACATAATTATGAAACATTTTAGAGTTATTATCACCATCTATAATCCAATTAGAATAACTTTTTTTGTTTCCAATAAATTTCTTCTCTCTCAAGCAGCATAGAATAAGTAACATTTAAACTATCTAACTTAGCTCTATTATCAATACTATCATCCTCTTCTAATCTTAACTCAGCTACTTTAATTTCTTCTTCTGTTTTACTTAGGTAGTCAAAAATGTTTCCAAACTTCTCCTTATTCCAGTTTATTAAATGCTTCTTAAGTCTCTTAAGTTTTAACCAAAAAACAAACATACTAGAAGAATCTCTAATTTGCTTAGACCAGTTTTCCTCAACAGTTTTAAAGAAATCCTCATGTTTAGTCCACATATTCTGAAATCTAAATGATGGCTTTTTATAAAAGGAGTTATTTAAAACTGTAACTAAAAATGGTGAATGATCTGAATATGTTCTAGTTAAATGACTTACCTTAGTTACATTAAAAGTCTCTCTCCATTTATCATTATGCAAAATCCTATCTAATCTTTTCCACTTATGCTTATTTGTCCAATAAAGTCTGATCCAATATACCCTGGGTCTTCTAACTTACAGTCTAATATCATCATATTGAACTCATCTATACCTCTAGAACAAAGAGTACTACAGGCCAATTGTTCACTTATGTTTGAGATTGTGTTAAAATCCCCAGCAACAAGCCAGGGAAGATTAGTGACTGAAATATTCCTTAACGGATCCCACAATACTAATCTATGAGCCCTATTACACTTAGCATACACTATAGTAATTACACTACAGATTTAGAAGCAGAATGACTCACCAAAGAATTTAACAGTTGATCAGAATTATCTAACACATTAACTTCATAACCATTTCTCCAAAGTAACCAAATTTTATTATTTAAGTTTGCAAAATAAGAATCAAATCCAAGTTTTAAACAAACAGAATCAATCTTATCTACTGATATCAAAGGCTCCTGAAGAGCAATAATGTCAACAACAAATGTTTTAGACAAATGCTTTAATCTTCTTAATGTTTTATAATTTCCAACTCCCCTTACATTCCAATTAAGCAACAATGTCATCTAAAACTTTTATAAGAGGATCCTAAAGACCTTTTGAAGTTCCTTGTTCTAGTTGTCATTCTATTTCTAGCAGATCTTCTCAAGCTAACATTAGAGGATTCTTTTAACAGTTTTCTTTGTTTAGGTGAATTAGGCTCACTTAGACTAGGCCTATCTATAATTATATGATCTTCTACAACATCTTCTACCTCTTCTAACCCATCATCAGACAAAGGATTAAAAGGATTATTCAACTTTATATTTTCAATTTCATTAATTATATCTTCATTAGTTATCACTACAGAATCTTCCAAATGATTAGAAAATTTTAAAGTTTTACTTTGATGCTCTAAAGAAACACTTGCTATATTCTTAATAGATGATTCTCTTACTCCCTTTAAATGATTATCAGAAATTACATCATCACGTGAAATACAAATATTCAATGGCAGAGTATCAACTACATGCTTACATGACATTGAAATATTATTATCTTTAACTGCAGATAAATCATCATCTTTCCTAACAATATCATCATTTGCATTACAATCATTCAATGACAAAGAATCAACTTCAGAGACAACATGCTTACATGACAATGAATTGTTATTAACAGCACAGTTGGTATCAATATGTCTAACAGGCTCTTTAGCATTTAAATCAGAATGTTTAACTGCAGATAAATCATCATCTTTCCTAACAATATCATCATTTGCATTACAATCATTCAATGACAGAGTATCAATATTTCTAATAGGTTCTTTTACATTTAATTCAGCATATCTAACTACAGATAAACCATCATCTTTCCTAACAATATCATTATTAACATTACAATCATTCAACGACAAAGAGTCAACTTCAGAGACAACATGCTTACATGGAAATGAAACAGCACAATTGGTATCAATATGTCTAAAAGGCTCTTTAGCATTTAAATCAGAAAGTTTAACTACATTTTCACCTTTTCTAACAATATTATCATGTGCATTACAATCATTCAATGACAAAGTATCAACTTCAGAGACAACATGCATGTTATTATCTTTAACAGCATAGTTATTATCAATATGTTTAGCAGGCTCTTTAGCATTAAATTCAGAATGTTTAACTACAGACACATTATCATCTTTTGTACTAATATCATCATTCAAAACAATAACACTATCATGCAAGACATCATTACTACATACATTTCCTATCTGCACAACTTTATTATCAGACATTATTTCTACAATACAATCTACATTATTAATATCTCTATCAACTATCTGAGTACTTCCATTGCCATTAACACTTGTTTTATCATTCATTTTTCCAGTAAACTCATCCATATTAGGTTGCACATTATTAACATCTCTGTTATTTTTAGTTTTAGGCATCCAAATATTATCATTCTTCCTAACCTTAGAATTAACTTCCACTTTTTTTAGATTCTGAGATTTCTTGAATTCTAAATCATCTGATTTACAAGCAATATCCTTATGACCTAGATGTCTACATTTTTTACAATAAGCAGGCTTATCTCTATAGTTTACATCTTGCCAAAACCCTTCCCTATCCCCAAAACTAACCCATATTTTTTGAGGAAGGACACTAGAGACATCCAAAACAGTCCAGACTTCACAACAATTAAAGCTAGCCCTATTATACATATATTCAGGCAATTTAGGAAAAGAAACCCAAACGGGAGTCATTGGAGACTCACGTTTGGGGTGAAAATCAGGGCTCCATTTTAAAATCCTAAACATAAACTGACCTATAGACCTGACATTATACTTCCAGAAGCATTTTACATCTACCATATTATCAAATTCCACAAAAACATGTCTAAAATCCCATTTATATAAACTGTAATTTCCTATAGGCTTTAAAGATTCTAAATATTTCCTAAACTCTACAGCAGATGGACAACCATACGAAAATTTTGCAATCAACGTAAATTTAGCTAAAGAGTTTAGAAAGAACTTATCTTTTTCGCAAAATTTAACATATGTATACCCGTCTTCAGCGCCGATTTCCACTTTGTCGTGTACGAAACCCTCAACAGAGCCAACAGATGATTGCATCGCCTCCTTTCCCGTCCTTAGAACTTCTGCGTAAGTTCTTGGAGATTTTTGTACCAGCTGCCTACTAGACTCCTTTCCGCCTCTGGAAGGATCTTTATTTGGAGACTCATTCCTTTCGAAAGTTGGATTTTTGAAGAAATGAGCCTCTGAGATGTGGTTTGATGGCTGAATCTTTGATGGTGGTCTCTGAGATGAGGCTAGATGGCTTCCTGAAGGTGGATCTACTCGATTTTGTTCTTCAAGATGAAGAACAGAAATCGATTTTTGCATGTACGATTTAGATCTGAGAGAAAGCTAGGAGAGAGGTTAGAGGCTGTGTGGCTGTGAGGAGAAAGCAACGAGCTAGGGTTAGACAAAGAGTTGAGGCTTCACAGAGACACTAGGCCCATGGCCTTGATTTCAAGAACTGGATTTAGGTTCTTGGAGGCCTAAATCCTTCTTCTTTCTTATCCTTAGTTTGTCCAACCTTACCGGCAAGAAAATATAAAATATACATAATAATAACAGTAATAATAATAATAACAATAATAATAATATATTATCAAACAAATTACTGATTACTAAAAAAATTGTTTCCAATATTATATAAATTTTGTAATTTTAATAATTACTAGTTAGATTCTTCTACTAAATATTATTTTTAATAATATATTTAATAATTACATTCTCATGCTAAATTTAATAAATAAAATTAAAATTCCTATAATTATTAATTTATTTTAATATAAATTTATCAATAGTTTTTATTATTTAATTTAGTATTATGGTATGTGTTAAGTTTGTCACTAAAAGCAATGCTACATTTAATATCAAAATTTTATTGATGACTTTTACAATGAATATGAAGATGAAATTATTGTAATAAATTGTGTTGATGATTGATGATACTATTGGAAATTAAAAAAACTTTCAAAAATGTTTATTTTTATTTTAATATTTTATTTCACCTTATTTAAGACATATTTTAGATTGCTTGACTCATAAAGATTTATATATTCTTTTACATCTTAATTTTTGTATAAATTAAAAAATAAAATTACATGTGAATTACGTGAACCGAAAAATCCGAACTGGGTTGGGTTCACCCGCGGACGCAGATTTAATCAAAACCTTAACGAAACCAGCGCTTTCTCTTTTTAAATATACTCGCAAAGTTAGCCGGTCTAAAAAAAGATTTTCTTTTTATTTTTGTCTTTTTACTATTTTATCTTTTTTTCAAAGAAAATAGAAAATTGCTAAAACAACTCTCAAAACTACTTCTACTATGTGGAGTGGTATTTTCAATTTTGTTTTAATATTTATAAAATTATTTCTCATTAAAAAAATTATTTTTTTTCAATTATATAAATGACACACTAAGTACCTTTTGGCCAAACCTATTACTATCTAGTACCCAAAAATGGGTTAATGCTCACTTAATACCCACCTCGATAAACATATCCATTTTTAATACCTAATTTAATTTTAATACCATAATTACCCTCAACCTAGTATATAAGGGTTAATTTGTGAAAAAGGAACCCTTTTGGCTACAGTACCTTCTTATTACTTTTGAATTTTGAATTTATTAGACTCTCTCTCTCTCCTCTCTCCTAACCTAACAAACAACTCATTTTTCAAGAACGTCTGTTCGTTTCAAAAAACGACGACGTGATCACACTCTTTCCGGCGAGCCTAACTAACCACCAGCGAACCTAACTAACCACCGAAAAACCATCTAACCACTGTCTACCAACGTTCCGATCATCGGCGACCAAAACGATCGACGAACTCGTAATTTTCAGGCTGTTTTTTCCAGCTCCTCATCAGACCACTGAACTACCTCCAGCTGTCATTTCCCGTCGACTCAATCTCGTAGCTGGACCGGTGCACCACTAGGTTACCGTCGACCTCACCGTTGAAGCAGTTCCGACGTCAAAACTTAAGGTCAGTATCATGTTTCATTTGCAACTACATTCTTCTTTTTTCATTTTTGATCTTAACAATAGATTCACTAGCGTAGCTAATGTATGTTAATGGCAGGAACTCGTTTAGTTTCTGTTTATGGTCGAATCAAAGGATCGATACCGGCTCTAATTACATTCCAGTAAAAATTTGTAGTTTTCCACATTTGTGTTATAGGTTGCGATTGCTGTATTGTCAGTGTATGATATAGGGTGCGATTTATGTGTTATTTTATATGTTGTGATTGCTAGATTGGTATAGTTCTTGACTGCGGCTGCGTTTTATTTATCATTGCGATTCTACCTAGAACTGATATATGTTTTTGCGATTTGTGCATGTATACTATGGTTGCTAGATGTGAGTATGGACATTGCGATTTTGATGCAGTGATTGATAGATTAGTGTACATACACTGCGGTTGTAGTTATGATACATTGCTAGATGTCTTCAAACATATATCATTTCGACATGTTTTAGCTTTGTAACACATTCAGCTGTTGTACGCTGCCCTACAACAAACTAACCAAAACTCCTACAATTCAGGGTACACAATGTCGAAACCAAAAGTTTGCATTTTCAAATTTGGTCACGAAACAGCTATTGTTCAGCTGTCCGAATTTGAAAATTTCGAGTCTTTGCAACAGTACGTTGAGGAAACATGGCAGGGACTTGTTAGAGGCAACTACATCATTAGCTATTCCTGCAGTGCTAAGAATAATTATTTGTTTAATAAGGAGACCGAATTTATTGGGTTGGAATGTTACCTTGATGTTCAGCGTCTCAAGAGTGTTAGTTTTCTTATCGAAGAACAGGTTGTTGATAAAGGCTCCGCAATTAAACGTAAACAACCTGGTCAACTGTTCGAAGAATCCTCGCATATGCAACGAACTAATGGTGAAAGCAGTAGCTGTTTAGCGATTTTAACCCCCTAAAAAAGGCATCTTGCTACAACTGGATGGGCGGAAGCTATCATCAGTGTTGGACAGTCATTTCCTGATGGTGCTGCAGGTCTAAGGTTATCCTTATCTCATTATGCATTAGAGAACGGTTTTACATTTAGGTACATGCATAATACCTTTAGCAAGATCACCGTTTATTGTGTAAACAAAGATTTAGACGGGTGCAAATGGAGGCTTTATACTTCTGTTGATTCTAAAACCGGTTTTGGTGTGGTTTATTTTCGTCTGAGGGCAAGTTTATAATTTTTGTTTAGAACTGTGTGGAAGTTTGAGAGTATTTAATATTTGAGTAGAGAGTAGAGGGAGAATTAAGCAGCCTGGTTGTATTTAATTTTCATTACCCTCAATTAATGTTGGGGGTTGGGTATTTATACCCTTACAGTTGGGCCTTATGGGCTTTCGGGTCATGTTTAATGGACCCGGGTCAAGTTCAAGGACCCATGAGCTCTTAGTAGGAGAGCAGGCAGCTTAGTCAAGAAGTGATTAGGTTTTTAAGTACTTTTGTTCTGTTCGAACAGTCCAATGGATGATGGTGTCTGAATTATTACCGTCCGGTTGGGAAGGCATTGTCCGAACTGACCCTGTCCGAAGTGGTAACGGAATCCGGACTCATCAGTAGCCCCTTTTTTAGGTGTTTGTTCAAAAACCTTTGTCAAAACCTGAAAAACAATCCGTTGCTAGTGACAGTTACATCCGGACAGGTCCTCCGAATTGTGTTATAGTTTTATCCGGACTGAAAAAGGTTCTTTGAATCTAAACGGTTTTTTGCCAGAGTTCGTGGGACACGTGTCTCTCTCTGGTTCGTCACTTCAGCCATTTTTTTTCACCTTGATTTTCGCTCCCACATTATCTGAAAAGCAACCTCTTCATTAAATGAAGGTGACATCAGCGCCGTTTCTTAATCATTGCTAATCCTTTTGAATTCTCCTAGGAATCAAAACACCTTTTTGGGGTTTACTATAAATTAAACACTTTTCCACTGTTTTATCATCATCTACATATTCACTTTGCTAATTTTCAGAGCTTTCTCTCTCAAACACAAGTTCTTCATTTTAGTTGTTTATGTTCACGGCTAGGAACGCTTTAATCAGAGGCGGGTGGCTCAATCTATCAGAACTAGAGAAGGCACAAAAAGTTGAAAGGGAAAGGCGCATTGCAGCAGGCCTACCTACTTCCCCCATCGACAAACCAGCAACTTCAAACACTGAGACTGACCAGGGTTCCTCCTCAACAAAAGGTGTCAAACCGAGGAGATTGTTTCAGACCAGCCTTTCTCCCATCGTCTCAGGTTCATCGATCCAAGAATCAGAACCCACTGTTGAACCAGGGTTAGCAGTTACCAGCTTCAAAAAGCCTTCCTCATTTATTGCCATGGGGTCAGACGCAGATATCTCTCCCAACAAACCGTTGGACCAAAGAAGAGGCCGACTAGTTAAAGGGCAGGCTTCCAAAGGCACCCCTTCAAAATCAGGGGCCAAAGACAGCAATACAGGGTCAGATGCACCCATTAAAGTACCTAAGGACAGGTTGTCCGGCCCGGAGGCCACTAGCTCAAGCGGAGGTTAGAGCTCAAGAAAATATTGAAGCTCAACAGTCCGGAGGTCAGACTGAGCCAACTCCTAACTCCCCCCTCCCAAAGACAACTGAAAACCCCTCCTCGGTAATGGAGGAAGTTATGGAGGATTCTGTCGAAGAGGCTCCATTCGAGTTTGAAGCCTCCGGACAGACAAGTGATGCTGGTGTTGCCAAGAACGATAAAGGCAAAGAAGAACTATGCCTCAGGCATCCAGAACTGCCAGAGGTCTTAAAGGGACAAGTTGGACCTTGTTTCCACAAGGTCAGTGTCAAATATTTACTTGCCTTGCAAAAAATCAATTATGCCTTTATCCACACAGCCGAACTGGGTCGGATGCGAACGAAGTGGGGGATTCCGGAGAACGTGAAAATTAGGATCCCAATAGACCCTGAAACCCCAATGGACTGCAAACTTAGTGAAGTATTCATCTTTACTGAGCTTTTTAACTGGGGGGCTAAGGTTTCCCTTGGATCCGTAGATAGTTAGGTACCTCCATTTGATCAAGCTCTGTCCAAGCCAACTGAGCCCTAATGCGTGGTACACTCTCATGGCCTGTATCATGGCCTCCAGGCTCTCCGGAAGTCCTCTCCCGATGGAGGAATTCACTGTTGTGGCTGGTCTCTGCAGAAACCCTCGTATCCCCTTTTATCACTTCAACATGGGTGATAACTATAAGACGGTGGATGACCTGATCAAAGCAGAGAGGAATTAGAGGACTCACTTCTTGTTCGTGAGTGGTGCTTGGGAAAATGGAAGGAAGATCAAGGCTGGAGTCAACCCGAGTCTTCTTACCAGCAGTTGGAGAAGTGATTGTAAGAATCCCACCTTACACTTCTCATTTTCATTTTTATCAAATCTATCTAACTGACTGGTTTTGTCTCTCTTTTTTATAGTGCTGCCCAAAGACTTTAACGACAATCTAAATGCTAGGCAGGCCACTTACACCAAGATCAAGACTTGGGCTGCTAAAAAGTGGGGGAACCGTTTCCATGATGCCTTTACTAGAGGCAATCTTGCAAGGTCTCACCGCTGGAACACTACTGGTCGGAGGGACTTGACCTGGGAAGAACTCACCACTCCACCCCCTCCGGATGTAGTCCTGAAGAGAACACATGAACCGGACAGGACATTGTACTTGCCAGGTCGAGCCAAGGCCCCGAGTAAAATGAAAGGCAAGAAAGGGAAGGGCAAGAAGGCTGCAAGTGAGGCTAAACCTGCCGAGGTGGAGGAGGTTGCTCCAACAAACCCAGAGGGGGCAGCCCCAAGCCAGATCGATGCTGCTCTCCTAGAAGTGGTGGAGCAGGAGAGTGCTAAGGAAGAGGTAGGATCTCCCAAACCTCCAAGGGTTCCCAAGAGAGACCGAAAACGTGGAGCATAGAACAAGGAGAGGGAGGCCAAAAAGAAAAAGACCTCCAGGGGTGATGAACTTTCTCTCCGGCCTCCGGAGCCTCTCCCCCCTATAGACCTACTGATCCGACAAAAGCAGAGGAGATCCCTGGTGACTTTCAAACTGACGAGGTTGGAGGAGGAGACCTTAGCATTGATGGTGTTGACATCACAGGGCTTGATGGACTTGGTGACTATTTTGCAAACCTTCCTAGAGACGAGTTTGCTAGGCCTTACCTCCCTCCAAGCACTTCGAACACCGTTACTTTTAATGGTAAGACTCTTATTGTTTCAAGTGAAAGGGATATTATAACTCACTCCATATTAAGTAATGTTCAGCCAGTGCTTGTTCTGGAGAAACAAGTTCGAGGTCAGACAGATATTATCAAAGATCTCAAATCTGACAAGGAGAAACTGTCCAACGATCTCCTCATTGCCACCCAAAATGCTGACATTCTGAAGGGAGAAAACGAGGAGCTAAAGAAGAGCCAAGAGGGGTGGACCACAAAAGTTTCCACCCTGGAAGAGACTATCAAAGACCTCGGGGAAAAGCTGTCCGGATTAGAGAAAGATCTCACCTCTTCAAAAGAGGAGGCGAAGGCCAAGGACCAAGTCATCCATAACTTGACAAATGACAAGATTGCGCTCGAGAACACAGTGTCCAAGGCTGCAGAGGAGAAAGCAGATCTGCTAAGGGAGCAAGAGGCCAAAATTCAGGCCAAGATCGATGCTTATGCCAACAATGTAATAGATACTCAAGAGCAAATGTATGCCAAGGTGAGGTCGGACATGGTCTTGCTCTTTCATGAGAAGTTCCCGAAGAGGAACCTGGGAGATTTGTGGCTTCATGTAGAGTACGAAGACCTTCCCTTCCACACTATGGCTGATGGAGACTTGCATGATTATTCTAGTGCTTCCTCCTCTGACGAAGAAGAGAACACCGGGGAGAGCCCAAATGAGGAGGAGGACGATCCCAAGAAGAAGAAGAAGACAAATGAAGCTGAGCCATCTTAAAAGGCTCAGTCTTAGATTATGAATTATCTTTTCACCTTTTATGTTATCTGAACTAAAGTCCTTGGAAGGCCAAGGCATTTTTGTAATTGTGTCCGGTATTTGACCGGATAGATCTTTTATTTTGTCTGACAGTTTAAAAGTCCTTGGAAGGCCAAGGCACTTAGGTTATTTCAATGAAAATCTTTATTTTGCACAATTCTTGCATTCTTTCATAGTTTGTTTCAATTTTGGTGGCTAGTGTTTAAACAGCCCTTAGTTATTTCATAAATATTCTAAAGCGAGAGTGTTTAAATTCTCCGATGACAAATATTTAAGTTGTCATCATTCCTTTAATTCAATCTGGATGGTATGACAAGAAACAAAGTAAGAACACTTCAAATTTTTTAAAAAGGCATCAAATTTTATAAAAAAAAGCCCGCACATCTCATTAAAACCTCCCCGCGCCACCAGGGGAGGAAAGAGTATGCCCCCAAATATTTACATGGACTTTTAAACAAGTAAATATTTACACAGCTTCTATTCCAAGTACATTCGAAGATGCTCAATATTCCAAGGGTGATTCAAAACCCTTCCATCCTTGTCTTCTAGCCAGTATGTTCCAGGTTTGAGCCTTTCAATGACCATATAAGGTCCTTCCCAAGTTGGGGCTAGTTTGCCGAACAACATCTCTTTAGTGTGTAAGAAGACTTTCCTTAACACCTTGTCCCCCGACTGAAAATCTCTTTTTTTAACTCTAGAAGCAAACCTGCTTCTCATCAAACCCTGATAGTGTGCAGCTCTAATGTGAGCCTTAACTCGTCTTTCCTCTATTAGGTCAAGCTGACCCCTGACTGCCACTTCGTTAGCGTGTTCGGAGAAATTGTGAACTCGAAAAAAAAGGAGAGTTGCCTCTATGGGAGCTATGGCATCCATCACATAGACCAAGGCAAAAGATGATTCTTGTGTTGCAGCCCCAGAAGTAGTCTGGTAGGCCCATAAAACTCTTGTAAATAGCTAGGCCATTTTCCAGCAGCCCCTTCTAAATTTTTCTTCAAACCGGACAGTATAGTTCTGTTAGCCACTTCAACTTGACCGTTTGCTTGTGGGTGGAAAGGTGAAGAGAAATAATGTTGTATACCCCTAGAGGCACATAAACTCTTCATTTCCTTGTTGTCGAACTGTGGCCCATTGTTTGTTGTTATCTTCTGTGGAACACCAAATCTGCAACAGATATTGGATAAAATGAATTTTATGACAGCTTTTGATGTTGTTCCTGCCAGGGGGGCTGCTTCAATCCACTTCGAAAAGTAATCTATAGCAACAATTATAGTTTTGCGCCCTCCGGATGCCATAGGAAGAGGGCCCACTAAATCCAACCCTCATCGAGCAAAAGGTATAAGCTCAGAAATCGACTCTAAAGGGATAGCTGGGACATGAATTTCATTGCTATATCTCTGGCATGGATCACACCTTCTTACCAGCTCTTTAGCATCCTGCATAATAGATGACCAATAGTAGCCGCCCAGTAAAACTCTCCTTGTTAGAGCCCTGAATCCACAGTGAGCTGATCCCTGACCATCATGCAATTCGGAGAGGACTACTTGAGACTCATCATCTCCTAAACACCGCAGAAGAGGTTTACTGTAAGACTTTTTATACAGAACGTCTCTTAGTATGATAAAACCACGAGCCTTGTGTTTCATTTTTCTCGCTAGTGATTTATCCGGAGGCAAGATGCCATCGGAGAGGTACTGCAGGATAGGAAATCTCTAATCTTGAGGTTGCTTCACCTGTACTTCAAAAATTTATTCCTCTTTACCCACATTAAGTTGAATGGAAGGGCTCTCCAGTACATTGATCCATGGATATGACTCAGTGTAAGCTATGGTTGCCAATGAATCTGCTAATTCATTCTCTGTCCGGGGTATATGCTCATAAACAATGCTTTTAAACTTAAGTGCCTCATCTTTAAGAAGAAGTAAGTACTTAACTAGTTGCTCCTTTTTTGCCTCAGATTGACCTTGCGCATGGTGGATAAGAAGCTGGGAATCACTCATCAGCTTGACCCTTTTGGCCCCACAAATATAAGCTAACTTTAAACCAGCTATAGCTGCTTCGTATTCAGACTCATTGTTGAAAGCCCTAAAAGCAAAACATATAGCCTGGTACATTTTGTCACCATATGGAGAAGTCAAGCACACCCCTGCACCACATCCCATAGTACTTGATCCACCATCCGTCCGGACAATCCAGACATTTTTGTCTTTCATCTCAGAAGTTTGCTCCGTATCCCTATCAGAGTGGAATTCAACTAAGAAATCAGCCACAGCTTGAGCTTTGATTGCTGTTCGAGAAGCAAAATCAATATCGAAGTCGCCTAGCTTCATTGACCACTTAGTCATTCTACTTGAAATGTCTGCCTTTTGAAGAACATTCTACAAGGGAAAAGATGTTCGGACGATAATAGGATGAGCCTGAAAATAAGGCCTCATCTTCCTTGCAGCAATTACCAAGGCTAATGCTAATTTTTCGAGCTTTAAATAGCGTTTTTCTGCATCTATCAAGCTCTTGTTGATGTAGTACACCGGATGGGGGTAATTATCCACCTCTCTTACCAATACAGCACTGATGGCACAACTTGAAACTGCCAAGTATACGAAGAGTGTCTCTCCATCAACAGGTTTAAATAAAGTCTTGGGGGAGGACAGATGTTTTTTAATCTCATTGAAGGCCTCATCACACTGTGAAGTCCAGTCAAATCCCTTTGCACCCTTTAAAGTTTGAAAAAACGGGGCACATTTGTCCAAAGACCTTGAGATGAATCGATTTAAAGCAGCCAACCTCCCAGTCAACCGTTGCACTTCTTTAACATTTCGAGGAGGCTCTATTTGGAATAAAGCATTAAGCTGGTCCGGATCGGGCTGTATCCCTTGCTCACTTATTATATAACCCAGGAATTTCCCGGACTATACTCCGAACACACACTTTTCTGGATTTAGTTTCAAATATACGTTTACTAAGTTAGCAAAAGTTTCTTGGAGGTCTGCCAAGTGTAGTTGTTCATCCACACTTTTTACCATCATGTTATCAATGTATACTTCCATATTTCTTCCAATTTGATCAGCAAAGGCTTTGTTCACCAATCTCTGATAAGTAGCCCTAGCATTTTTCAATCCAAATGGCATCACCTTGTAGCAATGTAGACCCCTATCAGTGACAAATGTGGTATGCTCCTGATCTTTCGGATCTACTTGAATCTGGTTGTACCCGGAGAAGGCATCCATGAAAGACAGTAGCTTATTCCCAGAAGTGGAATCCACCAGCTGATCGATCGAGGGGACTGGGTATAATTCTTTTGGGCAAGCCCTATTGATATCTGTGAAATCAATGCACATACGCTACTTTCCATTTTTCTTTTTCACCAAGACCGGATTGGCTATCCATAAAGGATACTGAGACTCCTTTATATGCCCCATTTTAGTGAGCCTGTCAACTTCTTCAACAATAACATCAGCCTTTTCCTTGGAAAAAGCCCTTCTCTTTTGTACCACAGGTGTTATGTCCCTCCGAATGGATAAGTGATGTGATATGATATCTGCTGGAACCCCAATAACATCAGCATTGCACCAAGCAAAAACATGTTGATGATCTTTTAGAAACTTCAACATTTTAATCTTCAGTTCGGATGGCATTCTGGACCCTATCTTAACACTTATTCCCTCTTCCAAAGAATGTGTTTCAACTTCTTCAACCGGTATCAATACTCCAAGGGTCTCTCTGGGGTCATCAATTTCACCCTCACCCCCAGAAAGCCCCTCAAACTGCTATTCTTCGTTTATACGAACTGCCCCCAACGTCCGTGGAGCCAGTGCTGTGGCATAACATTCTCTTGTAATCTTTTGGCTGCTCCGAACAACTCCCACTTGTCCTTGAACAGCATATTTCAAACATTGGTGGACTGTTGAGGCCACTGCATGCATCCTAGAGAACCAAGACCTCCCTAAAATAGCATTATAACAAGTGGGACAATCCACTACAATAAAAAGTATTCTAACCATCTTCTTAAAAGGGCCTTTGCCCAACAAAACTTCCTCTTCGAACTCCCTGATCACATCTGCTGAGCTTCCAGTGAAACCCACGATTGATCTGTCTGAACGCTGAATTACGGCTGGATTTTTCATTTTCTTGTAAGTGGTTGGCTGAACTCCCAGTATCCACCAAGATTCATCTTATGTCATTGCCCCCAATGGATGCTCATATGACAACAACATCTTCATGAGGGCCAGCTATATCTCTCAAGTCATCCTCATCGAAAATAATGAAGGGAAATGGAATTTGTGATTGATAGGAGGTCTTGCCTCCTTCTAGCTGGGTAGCTAAAGTATGAACGTGCCTCTTTCTTGAGGAATCAGTAGGAGCTATTATAGTATCCCCTCCGAAAATTGTGAGTGACTCAAAAAACTTAATAAGCTCGGAGACTGTTTTACAACGTTCCTCAATGGCACCTACTCTATTTCGAGTTGGATCAGGATCCAAGTACTCTGATTCTACATCGAATCTCTCGATTATAACCATAGCTCTCTCCGGAGCAGCATTGTTTGGACCAGCCCGATGAGTATTATCAGGCCTATTTCCTCCTCTTCTTTTGACATATGCCCCCACCTTTCCTCTTTCGATTAAATTCTGAACTTCCTGTTTCAAAGCTATACAATCGTCAGTGTTATGGCCAGTATCATTATGGTACTGACAGAAGGAATTGTTACGGTGTTCCCTAGGAGATTGTAGTGCGGCCGGCCTTCTATAGTGTACTTCTTCCTTTGTTTTGTCATAAATGGTGGCCACACTTTCTTTTAACTCTGCAAACCACTCTGGTTGAACCCAAGGCCCCCTCTTATTTCTAGATTGTTAACTCTGGGCAGGCGCAGCTGGCTGAGATTGAGCTTTAGCCCTGTTATGTCCCTGTCCGGTCTCCCTTGCCTTGTTCCCGGACTAATTTTGGTTGGGGTTTGGTGCAACCGGGGCAGACCTCACCTGTCTGTGCACCCTAGTTTTCTTTGTTTCATCAACGTTGATTTGTTTTCCAACCTGATTCAGTAGACCCCCCCCCCCCAAGTAATGGCTTTCTTTCTGGTCACTGAATCAGCTAAATTTCCAGGGTTTAAACCCTGCCTCAAAGATGCTATGGCTACTTGCTCGAAGCAATCAGCCAACCCGTTTTTGGTGTTCACAAAATGACTTATGTATTCTTTCAGTGATTCGTTTGGTTCTTGGGCACAATGAATTATTGTGTCCCCATTTCCCTTCAATTCTTTACTCCCAACAAACTGCCTTCGAAAGGCCTCCCAAAAGGTATTGGTAGGCTGTTATACCACTTCAGAGCACTCCCCGTGAAGGATTCGGAGAATGCTCTACAAAGTAACTTCTCGTCATCATCGAGATTCATCATAAAGTTTTTAAATTGTTCCAAGTGGTTGTCCGGATCTTTGCTGCCATCGTATTTCTCCATTTTTGTACTATCGAACCTCTTAGGGAGGTTTCCGGACAGAATCTTGGAAGACAATGAAGATTGTCTCCAATTCTGGCCACGACTGAAAACAGTATCCTCATTGGGAGTTGCAAAGATACCTGGTTCATCGTGGAAGGCAAAAGGATCCACCAGCATCCGGTCTACATGCCTCCGGCTGTGAGATGATCCTTTGCCTATATTCCTCTTTAATTTCCCATGTCTATCCCTTTTTCTTGAATACTTTTTAATCAATTTTTGTTTCTTTTTAGATCGGCCCTCATCACTACTGGAGGATAAGGACTCTTCAACACCATCCTCGTCTGAGGAGCTACCAGAAGATTCTGAGTCTGAGTCAGAACTCTCCACTGGCTTAGACCGGTGAGACTTTTTGGAGCTAACATGAGTCTTCTTGGTACTCACATGGGTCTTCGAAGGCTCATGCTCTCTAGGGTTGTCGGTATGATAAGCAACGGATGCCTTTGACTTCTCTTTTATGCCCATCTTTTCCTTTTCTGCCCTTAGAGCTTCTATCTCGCCCTTTAATCTATCACGCTCCTCGATGGTATATTTATCATTTTTACCCACCACTTCAAGCAAAGCTGGTGGTACTTCCGGGGCGTCCGGATTCATTTGGACTGACTTTTTCTGATGGTTTCGAATGCTTGATTCAGGCACCGTCTTTCTCCCACTGTGGTCGCCAATTTGGTGTGGTTTATTTTCGTCTGAGGGTAAGTTTGTAATTTTTGTTTAGAACTGTGTGGAAGTTTGAGAGTATTTAATATTTGAGTAGAGAGTAAAGGGAGAATTAAGCAGCCTGGTTGTATTTAATTTTCATTACCCTCATTTAATGTTGGTGGTTGGGTATTTATACCCTTACAGTTGGGCCTTATGGGCTTTCGAGTCATGTTTAATGGAACCAGGTCAAGTTCAAGGACCCATGAGCTCTTAGTAGGAGAGCAGGCAGCTTAGTCAAGAAGTGATTAGGTTTTTAAGTACTTTAGTTCTGTTCGAACAGTCCAATGGATGATGGTGTCCGAATTATCACCGTCTGGTTGGGAAGACATTGTCCGAACTGACCCAGTCCGAAGTGGTAACGGAATCCGGACTCATTAGGTTTGATGACCATAAAAAGATTTGTTAGTACCCATACGTGCAGTCCCATATTCACAAAGAAGAAGAGCAGGCATTTGTCGTCTGATTTGATTGCTGATGAAATTCACGATTCTCTTAGGAACTGCCAATCAGTAACAGCTAAGACTATACAGTCTTCCATCAAGCAAGACTACGGTTTAGACATTTCATATCATCAATCGTGGAATGCGTTAGAGAAGGCCTGACGTGTTGTATTTGAAGATAGCAATACCTCTTTCGGATTGCTAAAATCATACTTCAAGAGACTAAAGAGTTGTGACATCACTACGGACTGCCATTTGGATTTAGCTCCCGGCAATGTTTTCCGTCGCTGTTTTATAGCGTTTTGGGTGTGTCTTCAGGGTTTCCATCCGTGTCGGCCTTTACTATACGTTGACGGAACCCATCTAACAGGGAAGCATGGTGGCGTGTTGCTTTCAGCAATGGCAAAAGATAGAAACAACGGTTAGTCCATTTTTCACTACACTTTTGGTCTACATATGTGCTTTTGTTTTTTAAAATGTTTATTATGAGCTAAGGTTGCTAGATTGGTTATGTTTACATTGTGATTTCAACATGCACGCTAGATAGGTAGTCCTATGTTGCTAGATTTGTTATTTTGATGTTATTGCGATTTACGCCTATTTTAGTATGCTATATTGACGATTAAACAGGCTGAATGGTTTTGCTAGATAGGTTTTATATACATTGCGATTAATGTTCATTCACCCAAGCAATGTAGTACTATGGTTCACCCGTATCGTTTCCGTTTCAGGTCTATTCCCCGTAGCTTTTGGTATCTTTGGTAGTGAAGACTCAGACAACTGGTTTTGGTTTTTGGAAAGTCTAAAACCGCATTTGCTAGGGCGCCAAATAACTTTCATTTCAGACCGTCATGCTGGTATTATTAACGTTGTCGCAACTCTTTATCCTAATGACTACAACGCGTATTGTATATTCCATCTGATACAGAATTTGACTAAAGCTCTTGAACACACTAACATAGTCTACAAAAACAATATGCTAGTGATGTTTAAGAGTTGTGCTTATGCTCCGACTATGGACCTTTTTAATGAACGTTTTACTCGGTTTGCGCACCAAGGGGGTGATCGTATTGCCAAATTTCTAAGCAATTTGCCACCTGAAAAATATGTTCAGGCATATGTCAAAGGCAAACGGTACGGTGCGATAGCATCAACAGCTGTTGAATCGTTCAATTCGCAGATTAAAAAGTTGTGTCATCTGCCTATAGTTGAATTGGTCGATCGGATTAGAGTTCTTCTTATGAATCAGATGTCTCGATGTTTGGCAGAGGGTCTAAGCTGGAACACACAATTATGCCCCGAGTTTGATAAGTTGTCCAAAGAGAATGTACAATGCGGTCGGACGTGGTTAGTTTGCAAGTCTTATGTCGCTTATTTTGAGGTTTTATTAGACCCAGTCATGGTGGTCAACATCCTTGTTTTCAAATGCACATCCGGCTCTTGGCAGCAAGAATGTTTCCCATGTGCTCATGTATTGGCCGCAATAGCATCTCTAAACGAAGATCCGATGACATTAGAAGAGCCCTTTTTCAGTGCTTCAAATTTCCGGTTCAGCTATTCTTTTAACATACCGGCTATAACAGAGTTCGGTGAATCTAGTACCGGTAATGATGATGGAGAGCCAGTGGTTAATTCCCCGAACGTTAAAAGACGAGTTAGGCGGCCGAGGAAAAAACGTATTCCATCAAGAGGAGAGGTAACCACCAGCTAGTCCCGTTGTGGTCGATGTTTCAAATCAGGGCATAATAGGAGGTCATGTGATGCTTCGTTCTGAACTTATGTTCCCGATTTTTTAGTAACATTTGGATTTTTATAGATAAGCACTCCTTATCTTTCAACTTATATTTTTGGATACTGTTAACATTGATATGTACCAGGTCTGTTTGATTATATGATTCTTATCATTATTAATGTCTACATTGCTATATGCGCTATGATTACAACGCTAGATACTCGTTATCTAATTGCAAGACATTGTTACCATGTCTGATAGATACGAAATATCTACATTACTAGATACTTGAGTATAAGTCTGATAGATACGATATATAGACATTGCTAGATATGTGAACAATAGTATGATAGACACAACATATAACATTGATAGATACTTGAGTATACGTCTGATAGATACAACAATTTATGTATGCGATTTTAAGGTTCACATCCATCTGATAGATTAATTATATTTAGTTTGGTAGATACTTTAGATTCTTCCCTTCGTGTTTCATCTCAGAATTTACTAGTGGCTGCGATTCACGACTAATATAGCCTGGTAGATTGAAGATAAATATATGACATCGATATTGCTAGATACGTGGTGTTGTGGTTGCGATTGACATTGATTTATTTGAGGCGTTAATGGAAGTGTGTATCAGCCATATCCAACATTGCTAGATACAGCAAGTTTTGTCTGCGATTTTAAGGTTCACTTAGTTTTGATAGATTAGTTATCTCTAAATTGCGATTGTGAATCTTAACTGCCATTACAACTGCTTCACTCAACTTCTTACTATCAATGTTAACTTGTAGCATTCAAATCTTAACCAAAAAATTTAAGATAGACAACACAAATACTAATAAAACCATAACATTAATAGAACATCAGTCAATGCATTACATCTTCCGAATACACCAACCCTCTCAAAAAATGAAACTGCTCAGAGGGTTGGTGAAAGCTATCAGTCCATCAAAGCATAAAAAGACATTACAAACAACAACAAAAAAACATAATGAAAGGAAACTGCATGAAATTCTTTAAACCTAATCAGAAGCCTCTTCATCTGTCCCTTTAGATCCCTCCTCCTCGTCTTCTTCTTCTTCCACTTCTTCGTCCTCTTCGTCCTCCGACTTCTCATCGTCGGCTTCCTCAGAATCATCATCCTCTCTCTTCTCCGAGTCCCAGCTGTCCCGACGTCTCTTCTTTTTTGGAAGTTTTTCATTGTCCGACTCGTAACTGTCCTCCAGCGACCACGAGTCCCACGAAGTGTAGGGGTCTTCGTGGTCGGAAGACCAAAAAGACCAGTTGTCCTCCTCATCGGATGAGTACTCGGATGTGGTAGCTCTCTTGTAGGCCTTGTTGTCGTTGTAGTAGTCCGTAGACCATCCATCGTCGGACGAGTACAAAGGTGTTTCTGGTGAAGATGGTGCCATTTTCGAGAGTTATGGAGGGAATTGTAGGGTAAACTGGCTGGTGGTTTTCTGGTTGGTGTTTTTCTTTGCAGAGAAGTGTGAGATAAATAGGCTAAACTATCAGCCTCTACTTATAGCGAAACGCAATGCCCAAGGCTACGTCCCATCTACCAACGATAATTATTTCAAAAATTTAATTTTACACGTCTATTTAATGCATGTAATGATTCAACTCATCTACCTTTATCTTTTCAACTAATGGTGTAGTTAACAGTCATTTTGATCTCATTTAATTTACTCGTCTACCAATAAACCTATCCAGAAGTCCAGTAATATAGTTGGTCCATCATTAATATGTTATTGCGATTTACGCCTATTAGACACTGCTAAATATATAATATTTGAAATTTAAAACCACAACTATATATCATTGCTAGATACGTTATACTGATATTGCTAGATACAGCATATAGTCATTACCAGATACATGGTAACGACTTTGATAGATACATAATCCAAAAGTTTGCTAGATGGGTTGTAACAAGGTTGTTATACTGGGCTTATGAATATTGGTAGATGTTGCATATAATGATTGATATATACATTATATTAACATTGCTAGATGCAACACTTTTTAGTTGCTAGATACGACATATGGACATTGATAGATACTTGAGTATAAGTCTGATAGATATGAAATACATACATTACTAGATGCAGCACTTGTTAGTTGCTAGATACGACATATGGAAATTGATAGATTCTTGAGTATAAGTCTGATAAATATGAAATATAGACATTGCTAGATGCAGCACTATATAGTTGCTAGATACAAAATATAGACATTGCTAGATACGTGAGTATAAGTCTGATAGATACGACATATAGACATTGCTAGACCCGTGAATAATAGTCTGATAGATACGAAATATAGACATTGCTAGATGCAGAACTTTTTAGTTGCTAGATACGACATATGGACATTGATAGATACTTGAGTATAAGTCTGATAGATATTAAATACAGACATTGCTAGATGCAGCACTATATAGTTGCTAGATACGTGAGTATAAGTCTGATAGATACGACATACAGACATTGCTAGATCCGTGAATAATAGTCTGATAGATACAAAATATAGGCATGGCTAGATACTTGAGTATAATTCTGATGGATACGACGCATAGACATTGCTAGATACGTGAATAATAGTCTGATAGATACGATATATAGATATTGCTAGATACGTGAATAATAGTCTAATAGTTTCGACATATAACATTGTTATATACTTGAGTATACGTCTGATAGATACGAATATAAACATTGCTAGATACTTGAATATTACTCTGATAGATACGAAATATAAAAATTGTTAGATACAGCATTGAAGGATGTAACAGTGATGTGAAATTTATTCATACAACAGAAGGAGGATCTTCCAAGGTAGTTTAGAAAAACATTTCCCTTGGTAGAAATACTATTAAAATTACTAGTGAAACAAAAGTTTGTTAATAAGTTCAGATTAATTATCTAATACGCCCATCCTTTGTTAACTGAATCATACATCATGCTCCCAAAAAATGAATTACATACTACCATTGTTTGTTTGTGTTTCGATCATTCAGGAAATGCTTAAATATTTCAGTTATTATTTCGGCGGACATTTCCTTTCCATATGCCAGAGGAACATACCCTCTCTGAATGATGTCTTTTGCGTACTTACAAACGAAAACACCGCAGTCAAGGCTCTCATTCTCCTGCTGTGGGATATTTCTCATTGTCTTTATTTTGTATCCACCTTTTACATGAGATATGTATTTTTTCTTCATGCAATAGGCCAACTGCAAAATCAAGTATTCCATCGTTACATTGCGATTTACGATGCTATGTCATTGGATTTAAGAATACTGTCATTACTAGATACAATATGAGACATTGCTAGATAGGCGAACCAAAAGCTTAGGTTCAACTCTAATAACACATTGCTAGATACGTTACTATGGGATTGATAGATATGGGCACAAACACTTTCAATATATTATTAGCATTTAATTTAATACTAGAGCATCAACTGTGTTTTTCGTCTTATCTGGAATGTGTTTGCTCCACGGCAACAGTGGGTTGTAGCTACTAGCAGTCCCATTCTCCATATCTATAACCAGGAGCTTCCAGTGGTTCACGCCGGACGTGTTAACGGTGCAAAGAGGAACAAGGGCAACGTATGTGTCTGGTTTCATTGTTCCAAAAACCTTATCCACAATGATAGACAAATCTTCCTTGATAGCCAGTGTTCCCTGCAAATTTGTTTCATTACTATAGGAAGTAGATATTTCCAATATAACACAAATAATTCCCGGTGAACTTACAGTTGCGATTCCAGTTATTTGAATGGCGCTAACCATATACGAATACTTATCGTCAAACCCTTTCACAGGGACTTTCCAATCTGTATCCTTGAGCAGCTTATATATCCAAGCATCTATTATCTATCAAAACACAATTAGAAGCTCAAATCAGGTAAATGACAATTACTGAAAAGAAGAACCAACGGTGTATAGGTAGACAACTTAGACGGTAACTTTAATGAGGTACCCTATACTAAGACATTGCTAGATGCTGCATATTAATATTGCTAGATGTACAAAGACACATTGCTAGACGTACATAGACACATTGTTAGATACAACCAAAAACCTTATTACCTTGAAGTCGACTTGAGTTTCGTTAGGCAATTCCATTATCTCGGTCACACTAATGGAAACCCTATACGAGAACTCCGACATTGGCAAGTACCACACTTCTGGATCTTCGTATTCTTCTTCGGTGTTTATTTTCATCACCTTCTCGTACTCACTGACATTGATGAGTTTCGTTGTCTCTGTGGGGAACGGCCAATCTACAACCGCAGTGCTGACAGTAAACTAGTCACAGACATTGCTAGATACGGCCAAAAATATTGTCCACATTGCTAGATCAGTACAACATCTCTGCATATGCACAAAAAACTACCTCAACTATGTATGTTGTTAGACGTTCGTACTTCTACCACCCGACATTGTGATTTTAGGCAAAACAACATCTAACCAGTGTCATCGATGTTGTCGGACGACACTATCGACACTAATAACAACTAACTAGTGCCATCGAGCCATGTCTAACTACTTACGCTGGAGTAATACTACGTATTACAACTAAATTTCAACACCATGGATTAACACTAACTCCGTACTGTAAACGAAACGACAAAATCTCGTCGGAGAAAGGAGAACTGTCCAATACATAACTGTATCGACAGTCAGTACTCAGGCGACATCGATACAATCTGGTTTTATCACACATTAAAGACAGTCACACAGACAGACCAGTACGGAAGCCGGGGAAAAAAACGTACCTGTTCGACAGAGACAGAGCCGGTGGATGGTCGACGAAGGTTGAGTAGATGGAATGATCGGTATCGGGTCGACGGTTACGGTGGCCGGAACAGTTATGGTCGATGGTTGAGTCCTAGAAGTTTCGGTTCAAAATCGTGTTTTCGGTTCGCTCTCATTTTACGTGTTTCTCTCTCCTCAAATTTAAAAATGTGAAAGTGGAGGGAATTGGAACCCAAAAGTCAGATTAGAATGTGAAAAAAGTGGGTTCAGCCAAAAAACCCCATTTTATACCGTAGAGGGTATTATTGTCCAAAATATGGCTTTAAGTATTTTATGGAACTAGTCTAAAAGTGGGTACCATTTTGGTATTTGAAAGTTGACTATGTATTTATGGGTAGTTTACTCTTATATTTACTCTATTTATTTAAGTTTTATATAAAATTAATATTCCGTAAAATATTTCTAAAATCTTTAAAAATCTTTTTATTTATAGTTTATGGCATTTCATAGAGTAGCTTTGACCTTTTTTAGCTATTCTTAAAGGAATATTTTGATTTTTTTTTGGAAAACTTACAAAGTGAAATGGGTATCTTTAATCAAACATACAATCTTGATCAAAATCATCCAAAACAACAACATTTAACAAAAAAGAATCAAAATCATAATTTTTATGAACTTTTTTTCTTATTTCTAAATAAAAATAACTATTTTGAACTCTAAATAAATTTAAAATTTAAAACAACAATATTGTTGATGAAATGTAAAATTGAAAAAAAAACAGGAACAATGGTCGTGATATGAAACTCATTTATAATATATTTTAATAGATATTTTCATATTTTTTAGAAAACGAGGCCTCCCGGCGGTGCAAAGCCCTAGCACCGACGGTGTCAATATAATTGGGTATGCACCGACGGTATCAATATGATATGGGTCTGCACCGCGGTAAAGATATGAAAAGAAATTCTAAAAAATAAATATAATTCATCATAATTCATTTAATATAATTATTAATTAATTATAAAAATATCATAATTAATTAATCTATTTAATTAGTATGTTAAACAATATCATTAAAATAGTTTTAATATCGTCTTTTATTTTATATAATTCAATTATGAAACAATTTTAATATAATTTAAAACTAGTTTTATTTTATTTTTTATAAATAAAATGTTATAAATATAAATTTATATTCGAAATATCAGTGGATTTGACTCTTAGTTAATTATAAATAGAAAATTTAAAATAGATATTTTACCTATAATTTATTGAGTTGAATAGCTTGTATCATACTAGCAAATTATAGTTAATTTTCTATAATATTTTAATAAATTTATTTATATGATTAGCCATAAAAAAAATTAAAAAAACATTATTTAGTAAATTAAAAAAGGGAGACTTACCAATAAAGACTCATTCAACAACCATATTAAAGATAAAGACCTAAAAAAAATTTAAAGATTTTATACCTTAAATACTCTTCTATATAAAATAGAGTAACCAACTTCTTCTTTTTTGTTTTTTTTATTTTAATTTTTAAAGGTCCGTATTTTTTAAACCTTAACTCATAAAAAGAGTCCAAAAATATTATTGGTTTTATTTTTTTAAGACGAACAAACTAGTACCATTCATGATATGTTATGAATTACAAATAAAATAAATTTAGAACAGAACATATTTCGCATTTATCAAAAACGTGTTTTTTGCATCTACCATTCGAGAAGAATTACACGTTTCGCAACTATCAGTAGGTACAGATACAAAGGTTTTGCATCTCCTTCCCTGAGCCATTTTACTCGACACCAAAATCTCATAAACTCAAAACAGACTAAAATCGACGAAAAACTAACTGAAATACAACAAATAAACTACATTAGCAACGTAAAAACCAGATAAATACAAAGAATCAGAACAAAAACATATCTCGAGTACTTCTAGTATTCCGAAATCAAAATTCGACTTACCACACACAAATCCACTTATCTAAACATATATCCAAAATCAAACTTCGAAATTAACTAAAAACACAACAAAAAAAACATATGAAAACAAAATAAAAACAAGAAAAATGATTAAAAAAATGAAGAATCGCATAACATTAGAGATGTTTTATTCACGTGTAGAGAGAGAAATAAAATTGGAGAAAAAAGGTGAAGTATGGGTCTAATAGCCTTTTATATAAATAAACAAGAGTATTTAAGGAATTAGTGGGTCTTTAATGGTAAATATTTAACTAAAATGGGTCTTTCTTGGAGAATAATTAAAATATGGGTCTTAAGTGGATAATAGTTTGGGTTTTGGGTCTTAAATGGTACTTTACCCTTTAAAAATCAAAGAATATATTTAATAAGTCATAAAATATATTTAATTTTACTTATTTCACGTGTTTCACTTGTAAGATAATAATAAATTTACTTATATGGTGAATCAAAAATTGCGTTCTACAATAATAATAAATTTATTTTGTTTCAAATTTAATCCAAATAATATGTCCAAAAGCGACTGCATAGATAACTACCACTAGACTGAATTCCCCGCATCGCAGGGCATCAAGACCAGCTATGGCGGGGACAAATTTCTGGTGGAGCACAATACCAACCCTCGCGGGGACAATTTTTTATCGGGTGAATCTGTAAGACCCAACGGGACGTTGAAGACCTGCAATAAATATGACCCCTCTCCCCCTCCCCGGTGAAAGGTCATCCCCGACAGGGGATATAAACACATGCAACCATAAATCTGAAAAGAGCAACTGTTCTTCTAACAACCAAACCACAAATCCATATTCTAACCGAAATCGAACCAAACCACAACAATATATCATTGAAAACACTAATACCACCTCAAATTTATCTAGTTTAACACCCTAAATGCTTCCGATTTACCAAAATCAATTCAAAACTTATAAAAGAAAAAAACTAATAAAATAGTAGATTTCGGTCTTCATAAAGAGAATTGAAAGGAATGAAAAAATTAGAGGTTTATAGTAGATTTTGATAAGGTAGAAGAGAAGATAATAGAGATAAATAAGAGGGGGGAAGAAGAAAAAGTTGTAAATTTGGGGTTGGTTTGGGACTAGTTAGGTATTTTAGGTTTTAACTTAGTATTTTTTTATAAGAGTAGTGTTGTTTATAAATGTGTTTGTGGCTACTTAGAATTGGGGTTAATTAATCTTTTTGTCGACTTTTTAGCCAAAGCCTACTGCCATAAACTGTATTCTTAATATATATTCAGAAATTATGCAATATATCAAATACATTTTTCAGTATCATCTCCTTAAAAAAATTGGATTCGTATTTGTTACGCTAACAAAACATTATAACTCTGTGCAATGCAAATGTGGTTTTTTATTTGTTTGTTTAGCAAAGGTTTTTTAACAGTGTAGATAACTAATGGCATGCAAGACTTATAAATTTTGGAATCCATTGTGGAACCGATGCCATTATTATTGGTATGTCTCGAGCATCAATGATATAAGTTCGGCTAATTTAGTATGCAGTGTGGATAAGGATTCATAAAAATGTATACAACAATTTATCTAAAGCATGATCATCCCAAGATATGGACATTTCACGGCCAAAACACCATTATGTATGGTTGGCTAGAAATTAAAACGAATCATACCTTATCATAAATTTAGAATTAAAAATTTATAAACTCATTTTCATAGCGTGGTTTTGACTTAATATCTTATTGATGATCTGTTACTTCTTACTATTCAATTAACTTTACCAATTATTATGGAATATCCATACTTTTCATAATATCTTAAATATATTTAGTAAATCCATAAACCTAATTTTAATCAAATTCAAGACTTTTCAAAATATTGGTTAACTCTCTAAAACATAATATAAGCTCAAAATTATGAGAGAGTGAACATCGATTAATCAGAGGCTCACATCACACATTTCGATCGTAAGTTCATTTCTAATTTTATATTATTATTATTATTTTGTTAATGATATGTAAAAAACACAAAACATAAGAGAGAAAATACACTAAATTATTGATTTCATATTGTCAACTTGTTGTTTTTTAATCTTTTAATTTCTTGATATGTAACTTGAATTAGAAAAAAAAAATCAGATTTAAGTAAGTAGTTTTGATCTTAAATGGAGTTCTAAGTAGTCTAATTGTGTGAGATATCTTGGTTTTTAGTATTTTAAACTTTGTATATAGAGGTTTTGAAAAAACAATGGATGGGTGTTGAAATATGAGTAGTAATTTAGTACATATTTGCACGATTCGTGAATCCCTAATATATTGAAGTGTGATTGGTGAATCACTAAAAATATAAATGGTAATTAATTCATAGTATCATAAATTTTGAATCGAAAAAACATAGAAATGTGAAGCATATTATCTATAAATGTGAAGTGTGAATCATATTACTTTTAGATGTGAAGCGAGAATCACTTTATGTTATTTTCTAATTTGGAAATGTATGTAGATAATATCCAGATCTCGACTTTGTATTTTTAATATGATCAAAACAAATATTAGTTCTATGGGTTAGTGTATAACTTTAAAGTATGCTAAAAAAATTAAAATAAATAAGAGCATTTGGTTAAAGATAATTTTAAGTTAAACTACTGTTAAGGTGAAGTGAAGGGTTGTATCTTGAGTAATGATGACAATTTTGTGATTATGCTAGCAATTCTTAGTATTGAAGGATGTCCAATTGTTACTATTGACATTGTTGTTAATATCATTGTTTGGAAAAATCTTAAAAAAAACTATATTGAGTTTATTTGAACCTTCAAATGACAGTTTAGTTAGTGGGGAAAATAGGTCGGGGTATTAGTTTTTTTGTTCAAAATAAAAAAAACAACTTGTTACTATTTGTTGGGTTGAAAACATACTTGTGATACTGGTTTTTCTAAAAGAAGTAAGAAGCATTTGATTTCGAATTTGATTGTTAAAGAGATACATGGCTTTATTAGATCCAAACATGATGTAACAGTTAAGAGCGTAAAAAATTTGTTAAAAACAACCATGATTTAGATATCGCATATTCCCTTTCATGGATTACTTTAGAGAAAGCTAGGAGGCTCATTTACAGATATCAATTAAATTATTTTAATCTAATTAAAGAGCACTTCAAATGATTGAATAGTCATGATATTACAAGTGACTATGCACTTGCATATAATCCGTAAAAGAACTTATTTAAGTGATGTTTCACAATATTTGGATCTTGTTTTCAAAATTTCCATTCCACTATTATTCAACAATGGAATCCTTTATATGGGATAACATAAATGAGTATTGTTATCTTCCATAGCTAAAGATTGTCATAGTTATTAGCAGTTTTATTATTATTCTTTTTAGTTGTAAAACATGTGAATCGTGAATCACGAAACATGTAATAGATTTACATATAAAGAATGGTACAAGTATTATTTTTAAATGTGAATTATGAATTAAGTATTAATTTAAATCCAAAGAGTAATACAACAATTATGTTTAAATTCGAAGCACAAAACAAGTATTAAGCTAAATTTAAATTTGAATCATTTATTATATTTAAATGTGAATCACGAATCATCTATGTAATAAATGTGAATAACTATTGTTTAAATATAAATCCTAAAACACATATTATATATAAATGCAAAACGTGAAAGTGAGAAACAAACAAGACTTATTTATTTTTCTTCAAATTTATAACTTTGCATGTCTATTTTCGGTTGCATTTGCTATTGTTGGCTTAGAAAATGGTGATAAGTAACCGTGGTTTCTTGAGTTGTTGAGATCTCACTTATTGGATTGTCAAATCACATTTATTACGGATCTTCGTTTAAATATTGTGAATGTTAATTTTGTTTTGTTTCAAAGTTTTAATTAGTTGTATTGTATATTTTATCTTATTAGGAATTTGGTTCTTTGAGTCACACATCCATAAAATTTAGGACAAACTTGATTTACATGTTTAAAAAATATACTTATTCTCGTACATATATTTAAATTTTATATATGGAAAACTTTGTTGAAGAATAAGGTCCAATAGTTGTTAGTTTTGTTTTTGAAAATATACCTCTAGAAAATATGCATGTGTATTTTCAAAGAGAAATGGTACAGCTTGATGGTTTCTTGTCTAGTAGAGTATTTTATTCATTAAATCAAAGAGGTGTCTAGTGTTCCTGTATTGGAATAAACGGAAAATAATATAATTTTTGTTATGTGACAAATTTCTTGAAGTTATGCGGATAGGTTAGGTTTGACCAGTGAATTATGTCTTGAATTTGAAAAACAATTGTTTGTGGCTAGTTCGTTTATTTACATTAGTTTTATATGATTTTTTTAGAACCTGTTATGGTTGTTGATCTTATGAATTTCAAATTTTCTTATTCTATGTGGAAAATAAATTGATTCTCATGTACCGATGACTTGGCTGTAATTGATAAGATTTGGAACCACTCAATGAAATATTTTGAGTCATTTCTATTCTATAAGCTATTATAAGACAGCTTGTCCATATAGTATACATGTTTTAACTACTTTTGGTGAGATATTGATTCAGAGTGAAACGCAAAAGAAGCTAGATAGAGGGATAAACCCTAATTTTATTAATAAAAAACAACTCCGCAAACAATGTAAAGAAGATATGTTTATATAAGGGTTCAATTGAAACCCTAAAACCAAAAATAAGAAAACTACTAAAATATCCTAAAATATTAAAGACTCGAAATAAGCTGATAGATGAGCCCGAATGTCCAAAAAAGCCCATAGTTCACGAGCGCAGTTGGTGACTTGCATTCGTGACGTCGTTTCCTTCGAAACAAGGTGTTGTGGGTCAAAATCAGACACCAGAGCTCTAAACTGTCAATTCACCGCTAAACTGTCTGCATCATTCCCGCCGGGGTAGAGAAGATTCGCCCTCAAATCGGAACCAGTCTCCTCGTCAGAAGAGTCACCTGCATAAGGAATTAGATGCTTAACATTAAAGACATCAGTCGTACGGACATGGCTAGGCAAACGCAGTCGATAAGCATTCGGATTGATCCGTTCCACAATCTCCACCGGGCCAATCTTCTGGGCGGCCAGTTTGTTGTATTCACTAGCAGGGTAACGATTTTTGGTTAAAAATGCCCACACATAGTCACCAACTTCGAACTGAACAGGACGACGATGAGAATCTGCCTGAGACTTATACTTGGCGGTGCTCAAGACTAGCTGATCGTGAGTCGTCTGGTGGGTTTGGCGAATCTGTGAGACAAGTTCCTCAGCAGTTGTATGAAGGCGAATCTTGCTAGGCAGTGCTAACAAGTCTACTGGACCCCGAGGCACAATACCATACATCACCTGGAAAGGACAAAAACCCGTGGACCGATTAAGGGCATGGTTGTGGGCGAACTCCGCTTGCGGTAGGTGCTGTTCCCATGCCTTCGGATGATCTCCCACCAGACTGCGCAACAAGTTACCGAGGGATCGATTAACCACCTCTGTCTGACCATCCGTCTGGGGGTGATAAGCACTACTGAAGTTAAGCTGTGTATTCACCATACGCCATAAGCTGCGCCAAAAATGACTCACAAACCTGGTGTCACGGTCAGAAACAATGGTACTGGGAAGGCCATGAATACGGTAAATCTCTCGAAAGAAAAGCTGTGCGACACACACTGCATCAGATGTTTTTCTACATGGGATAAAGTGCACCATCTTAGAAAAACGAACAACCACCAGAAAAATAGAGTCGAATCCACGCTTAGTCCGGGGTAAACCAAGAACAAAATCCATACTGATGTCGGTCCAGGGCTGAGCAGGAATTGGCAGTGGCAAATAAAGAACTGCATTTGTGGATGTTCCTTTGGCCAACTGACAAACTCGACAACGGGAGACAAAACGACCAACTTCCTTCCGCATCGAAGGCCAAAAATAGGATGAGGACAGCAACTGGTATGTTCGATCACGGCCCACGTGACCTTTATTATGCAGCTCCTTGATCAGCCGAAGACGCAAGCTGCAGTCAGGGATACACAACTGTACTCCACGAAAGAGAAAGCCATCCTCCAGTAAAAAATCAGATTGTTCGCCCTGCTGAATCAGTTCAATAACCCGAGAGAAGAACGAGTCAGTAACATAAAGGTCAACAAAAGAATCAAAGCCAGGAACCTGAACTTGTATCTCAGTCAACAGATTGTGACGTCGGCTCAAAGCATCAGCAACCCGATTCGTAATACCGGCCTTGTGCTTGATGACAAAAGTGAACTGCTGCAAGTAAGCTATCCAAGAAGCATGTCTATGAGATACCTTGTCTTGACTGCCAAGATACTTCAAAGAATCATAATCAGTATATAACACAAATTCACGCTGAAACAAGTAATGACGCCAATGCTTGATATCCTGAACCACCGCATAAAATTCAATATCATAAGTACTAAATCGCAGCTTAGCACTCGCTAATTTCTCACTGAAGAAAGCCACAGGACGTCCTGACTGGGAAAGAACTGCCCTAATACCAAATTTAAACGCGTCACAATGAAGCTCAAATGGTTGGGAAAAGTCGGGCAGCACCAGATGAGGCGCAGTGGTGAGACGCCGTTTAACTTCTGCAAATGCTGCATCAGCATCTTTGGACCAACCAAATTTCGTGCCTTTCATGCAATCCGTAATCGGGGCCATAACACTACTGAAATGGGGAATGAAACGCCGATAAAATGAAGCTAAACCATGAAAACTGCGAACCTCAGTGATGGAAGTAGGTCGAGGCTACTGGTCCACAGCAGCAACTTTGCTCGGATTAGCTCGTAACCCTTCAACAGAGACAATATACCCCAAAAATTGGACAGCTGGGGCATAAACGAACATTTGGCATTAGCAGCATAAAACTTGTCCCGACGCAACACCAATAACACCTCGCGTAAATGGGATAGATGCACAAAATGGTTAGCACTATAGATCAGAATATCATCGAAATAAACAACAACAAATTTACCGATGAAAGGCCTCAATTCCTGATTCATGATACACGTGAACGTGCTCGGTGCGTTGGACAGACCAAACGGCATCACCATCCACTCGAACAAACCCTCACGCATCTTAAATGTCGTCTTCCACTCATCACCAAGGCGAATTCGAATCTGATGGTATCCACTCTTCAAATCAAGCTTGCTGAACACAGAAGCACCACCCAACTGTTCTAACAGATCATCCAGGCGAGGTATAGGAAACCTGTAGCAAACAATGATCTTGTTGATAGCTCGGCTGTCCACACACATACGCTAAGAACCATCTTTCTTCGGTGTCAGCAATGCCGGAACTGCACATGGGCTGAGACTTTCTCGAATATGTCCCTTATCCAACAAATCCTCCACCTGTAGGCGTAATTCTTCATGCTCCTTCGGGCTCATTCGATAGTGGGGCCGATTTGGGAGAGCAACACTAGAGACCAGGTCGATCTGATGTTGAATATCCCTTAGAGGAGGTAACTCGGGTGGAAAATTCTCAGGAAACACATCTGCAAACTCCTGCAAAAGAAACTGAACTACAGGGCTATGGTCTGCATGGGAATCAGGCACAACAGGATCACAAAACAATAAGAAAACAACACCAGCTTTTTCCATGACTGTTTGAAAAGGAGCACGGTACAGCAAGGTTGTTGTGGAAGGATTAGAGCCAATGCTTAGGGGTCGAGGCTTTGCTGGCACAAGAACAATCTTTTTACCCCGAAAGAGGAATGAATAAGTATTTGTACGACCATCATGCACAACAGACAAATCATACTGCCAAGGACAGCCAAGTAATAGGTGACAAGCATCCATAGGTACGATATCACAAAACACCTCATCCTGGTATGTCTGCCCCACAGAAAAAGATATAAGCACGCGTTTAGACACAGTGATATCAGTACCTTTACTTAGCCAGGCGAGTTTGTATGGCTTGCGGTGCGATTCTGACTTCAACCCGAGCTTCGAAACCGCTGTCTCAGAGATGACATTCTCGCAGCTACCAGCATCAATAATGAAGGTGCACACCATCCCGCCAATCTTGCAAGTCGACTGGAACACGTTATTACGCAGTCAGTCACTCTGATCAGGAACGCGAGGAGACAGGAAAGTACGACGCATCATCAACACTGCTCCAACATCACCAGTCACAATTTCCTCCGCAGCCTCAGGCATATCATCATCATATGTATCAAATTTCGGAGGACCATCAAGAATAATGGGATTCGGTTCAAACGTCTCGTGAGAGAAAAGACACCTAGCACCCGCAGTATTTGGACACTCTACCTGACGATGCCCTAACTCGCCACAGCTATAGCAACGTAAATTGCTTGAAGAATGGCTTGTTGCACCGCGCCCAGGAGGGATCTGATCAGGGGTTGGACGGGGAACTTCATTGGACGCCAAAATCCCTGAAGGAGCACCAGTCCGTACGCCAGTCTGGGTCCGGCGAGCCAACTACTTTTCTGCTTGAAGGGCACGCCGATGGGCTTCGGAAACAGAGCACGGGTCGAACATATTCAACACATCTTAAAGCTGAAGGCGCAACCCACCAATATAACGGGATACCTGCTGATGCGGCGACTCGGTCACATCCGTACGAGCCAGCAGCTGATAGAATTCTTCTGTATACTCGTCCATAGATCGTGGTCCCTGACGAAGGTTCTGGAGTCGCTAGGATAGTTCTTGTTCGAAGTTGTAAGGTAGGAAAGCCTTGCGGATTTTTTTTTGAACTTCTCCCAGCTGTGGACTTTATCCTTGCCTTCACGCTCACGATTCTTCTTCACTTGCTGCCACCAAGCCTGTGCCCTGCCACGCAGGTGGATGGTGACCAACGCGACCCTTCTCTCCTCAGGAACTTCCTTGAAGTGCAGTACTTCCTCAATCTGGGATAACCAATCAACAAGTGCCTCTGCCTTCAGGCTACCATCAAAGTCCAGGATGTCTACCTTAAATCCAAGCTCCCAGCGGCGGCCGTGATAAGTATTCTGTTCGAACCCCTCCCCAAAAGGGTTATCGATACCTTCAACCTCCGTGCCTTGTTGCCTTGCGTTAAGATCAGCCATCTGACGGGTAAGATCAGCCACCTGACGGTATAGGTCAGCAACTTCACGATCACCGAAATCACTTGCATCTCTAGCCACTGCAGCGCCACCGCGACCGCTGGTTCTTCCTCGCACCATCTCGGAGAATTGCCTGTGTCTGATACCACTAATTCAATGGTAACATGATGAAACCCTAATCTAAGGGTAACAAACATTGAAATTTTCAGAGATAAAATCCAAAAACTTAAAATAACTTAAGGCATATGAGACTTTATATAAGAGCTTCTCAAAACCCTAAATTATAATACAAGGAAATAAAATAAATATTAAAAAATAAAATAAAATAAAATCAAATCAAATCTTAATATAATTAGATTTTATTTAAATACATATGATATTTGAATAAAATAAAATAAAATAAACAAGGATTTTGTTTGGACTTTCTGGGCTACATCATCATCTCCTAGTTGACAAGAATTCGTCCTCGAATTCACAGCACCATCACCATCAAGAACCCAAATTATTTATTTTATTTTATTCAATCGTTACATTGGGAATTATAATTGTTGACCTTATCGGAATAAGATAAATTCTTCTCGAGTGTTCCTTATTCGAAGTCGCATTGAAGCCATCCAGTTGAAGGAAAAAAATAGTTTCGAAAACCTTTTCATAGCCTGAAGACAACATCCCCATGTCCAGTTGATGAAAAAAAAATAGTTTTAAAAACCACTTAATAGCCTGAGACAACATCTCGATAAGCAATTTTTACCTTGATTCGACGATTGGTAGTCAATTTAAACTCCTTCAGTAACCGGTCAATATGATTGTCATTGAAACGCCTAGTGTGTCTCCCGCATACCAAACGATCTTTGAGATCTTCAGGGCCGTATGTTGTTCTCTCCTTTAGACTTTGAATCAGTTGAAATCAAGATTCAGAAACATGTTTGACCCGTAGCAGGAACTGAGGCTCTGATACCAAACTGATGACGCAACGGAAATAAAAGAAGAAGCAACGATATATGAAACCCTAATTCAACGGTAACATGATGAAACCCTAATGTAAGGGTAACAAAGATTGAAATTTTCAGAGATAAAAAATATATTATTCCAAAAACTTAAAATAACTTAAGGCATATGAGACTTTATATAAGAGCTTCTCAAAACCCTAAATTATAATACAAGGAAATAAAATAAATATTTTAAAATAAAATAAAATCAAATAAAATCAAATCTTAATATAATTAGATTTGATTTAAATACATATGATATTTGAATAAAATAAAATAAAATAAACAAGGCTTTTGTTTGGACTTTCTGGGGCTACATCAGACATTTACCTCTTATGAATCTCCTAAAAAAATTTCGTAAAATTTAAAAATAAGAGTTGGAAAATCTAGAACAAATATGTTCCATCTAGATGGAAAATAATAATCTAAAAAATAAAGTGTAATCGTTTTTTGAAAGTCGGTTATAATAGACAATCTTGTAAAGATATTTCATATGAACGATGTAATTTGAAACTTTTTATTGTATGTTATGTTTTGTTGTGATTAAGGATTTTTAATAACTGTGTTATTTGAAGTTTATTACATGCAAAATGTGAACGTTTGTTTGGAGTAGATGTTAGTCACAAACCATGCCATAAAAACAAATACAAAGTGTAGAACACCATTAATGTGAAGTGCGAAAAACCTATCAAAGTAAATGCGCAGTTGTTTAAAATATACGAGAATTGCCAACCATGCCATAAAATAATTTCGAAGCATGAAACACCAATAATGCGAAACCCAAAGTACTTCTCAAAAGTAAAAGCGCGAAATGATGTAAAAAATGTGTAAAGGTTCTATTAATCCTCAGTGCAAACCCAGTATATTATAGTGCAAAACACATTCGAATAAGAAACGTAAAATGATATAAATTCGAAGCACAAAATATTATTTCACAATTGTTTAAATGTGGAGGTAACCCAAATATGAAGCGTGAAAGAGTAGTTGTACAAAGCATAAAACGTAATTAATTTTTCCAAATCTAATATAATTTGCAAGTTATTTTAAAATAATGACTTATCATATGAGACCTAACAAAAAAATCAATTGCGGGTCAATATACAATCTTTGAAGTATTAATGCATCAGTTATTACCAATATTTGTTTGTTTCCGCATCATTTAGAATAGTATCGAACATAAATGTCATATTGAGCGTACCAATTTCTAGGTCAAAATTGCCAATTATTCTTTTATTTTTAATAAAATCTTCAACATATCACAAACAAGTACACCACAATCAGCAGTCCTTTTATATGGATATCTATAGGGCATTATATATTCATTTTGGATCTTGCTCTGATAATTTTTTTTGTGGTCATGTAATCTAGCTTTAAATTTATGAATATTATAGTTTTTTCTATCAAACACATGAATTATCAATAAAAACATGAAACATAAACACAATATGAATCGTAAAATATTGTGTCTAGACTGAAGCGTGAAACACAAAACACTATATGAATTGAAAATAGAAATATAAGTAAAACCAAATGTAAATATATGAACTTACAAATGCTTGTGTTGTCTTCTTTTTATCTCCATTGTATTTTGAATTTGGCTCAAGTAGGTTATAGTTTGTGAAAGTTCCAGCCCATCACAAATAATGTCTAGTGATTGATTTTATCTCTTGGTGATAAAGTGAAAAGTGGAATGAGGATATAACTTAGTTCGTGGATGGTTTTTAAATAGATATTTTCAATCATATATGTAAAATTATTTTAACTCATCAACGTTTCCTACATGAAGATAATTTTTAGGACATGTTTTGGAAATATTTTTTGTTTATTTATTTATTTATAGTTGTTGTCTTAACAATGAATTTTTTTTATTATTACATGTTCATATAAGGCTAATGTTTTACCAATTTCTGTAAGATTTATATCCAATCCATGCTGAGGTATTAATAAATATTGGAAATCATCCAATAGATATAAACATTAATCATCTTTCAAATTTGAAACATTCTTAAACATGAGTATGTCGTAAAAACACTATTTAAATTAACTGAAGAAAGAATGCTACCGTGTATTCAAGTTGGTCTTCTTTTATCAACTCATTATGTTACTCATGAAAATATAGACCGATGTGTTTCGAATTGACCGTGTCACAAGATCACTATGATTTGTTCTTTTTGAATTATTCATAATTTCATGCCTTTTGGCGTAAATGTGATTTTTTTGCTAACGTACTTACTGGCCAATGAAATTCGAAATTTTGATCATGTTTTCGATGATAGAATTCCATATTATAATATTCCAAAGCATGACCCACTTTTAAAATATTGTTGAACTTCTTACACCTGCTGAAAATATATAACACATTATATAACATAAATCAAAATGTGAAGCACAACCATATCTTAAACAAAATCCAAAATGTGATTCATTACTTCAACTGAATGTGATTCATATAATATACATTAAAATAAATGTGAATCGTGAACCATATATCAGCCTATATGTGAAATGTGAACCATGTCTTACACTAAATATGAATTATGATACACGTCTTGCACTAAATGTGAATGGTGAACCATGTCTTCCACTAAATATGAATCATAAACTACATTAAAGAAATTACAATTCCATACCATATAAAATACAACAGTAAAGTATGAATTTTATTACGAATTTAATCAAGGGGTTTTACAAAAAAACAAACTTGTTTATCTTTTTACAAAATGCAAAATAATTTTATCAAAATGGTTAAATATATAATATGATTAATATTTTCAGGTTGTGTATCTTTTAATTGGTCGTTTGTTACTTTAACATTGGCATCATCCACAACATGGGGATGTTCTATATTTTTCATATTTTCATAATTTATTTCAACCTCTCCATCTTGTTATGCCTGATTCACCTCCAACTCTGCACATATTTCACCTCTTCTTGTTGTTGTGCATTGTTGACTTCCTCATCAGTCTCATCATATTTCATAGTTGTACACAACTATTCAACCTCTAAATGTAGTTCTTTATATAAAATATCATCTTACACTTTCTCATTATCCTGTTATTCTTCCATTAGTTCTTTATCTTTCATCTTCTTTTGCGGTGCATCCTCTTTCGCCTCTTCAACTTTTGTATCTTCACCATGTGAATTCTTAGATCTACTATACATATTTTAGCTCTGTTAAACCAACATTCACCACCTCATCTTATACTTCGATGCTATCAATATGTGTTGTTTTCACATTAGGTGATGCATTATCCATTATTTTTTGTTTATTAGAACTTGAGTCTCCCATATTTACAATTGTTTGCAATTAGGCAATATAAGAGTTTTATTTTTATCTATATTTATCCAAATATTATCTCATTGAAGCTATGAGTTCAACTTTCTCAATAACTTATTACGAGATTTTTTGGATCTTTCCTTCAAAGTAACAGAAATATAATCGTCGTTATCAAATAAAAATTGTGAAATAATGTATAAGCATATATATGAATCGTGAAACAAACTATGATTCTAACTGAAAATCATAAATCAAGCTATAAACAACTAATGTGAATCACAAATCAGTTCGCACAACAAATATGAATCGCGCAATAATTTATAAGACCAATCGTGAAGTGTGAATCAAAGAATAAGTAGAAAACAAGAATTGTGAATTATTGTTTATACATCAAACACAAATCACAAACAATCACCAACTAATATAATAAAACATAATGTGAAATGTTTTTCTTACATTTTCTTTTGTGAGTGCTTGCATCATACATACGTAATCTATTTTTAACTGGTCAATATTATTTACAAAGATATGCTTCTTACCTAACCTACTAAGTGGTTTCTTTAAATACCTAAAGATTTGTGAATGAGTTATTCTCTTGGAAGTAGGTCTGTGTGATGTACAAACAACTATTTGGAAGTAGGTCTCTCTGAAAGATTTATTTGTGAATCACAATTTTCTTTGATGTGTAGTAGATTTACTATTTTGTGGTTTGACATAAAACATATTTTGGTCATTAGTTTCATTTGAAGAACCATCTAATTATCGTTTTTCATTCATTACATCATCTACTAAATCAGCTCTATTATCTTCATTTTTGTTATAATCATATTTTTCTTCTTCCTCAGATCCATCAATATTATATGCCTTTATTTTGGTATCTATTGAAGTCAATCTCTCATCGATAACATATAACAACAAAAATTGATTTGTTTACTTATATGTGAAGCACAAAATTCATGTAAAAATGAATCGTGAAATATAATCAAATATAAAACATGAATTGCGAAACATAGCAATGTTAATGCAAACAGGAAACCTCATCATAACTTAATCACGAATTGCATCATAATAAAACATGAATACTGAAACATACGTGGTCATATTTTATACTTTCAAGTGTTGTGTTTTCGATAAGAAATGGTTGCATGTAATTTGTATAAGAACAATTATTTATAATGTTTTTTTCAATGTAAGAAAATATAATAAGATATTAATACCAATACAACAACACATCCTACAATTCTTTTAGGTTCGTTGTCACAACTATTTTTTATTAAATTCGCGACAATTTCTAAGATTTTTTCAACTCAGTCATAATTGTTGATTTTTTCATATCTTTGACGTAGTAAATTATCGTCAAAGCCATTACATCACATGATGTTGATAAGACCAATGTTGAACATGTTAATAGAATGAGAAGTATAACCACTTTTATTACTCATTGGTCTCCCCCAGTTCTAAGAACTTTGTTTATTCCATCCAAAAGATGAAGACAAATTAATAAATTCATTAAACAATATTAAAAATAAATAAATAAATTGTAATGCAAATCACGAAACAATATACAATGATACATGTGAATCATAAAACGTTCAATTAAAGCAAAATATAAATAACGAAATAATGTTAAATGTTAAATGAAAAATCATGAATCGATGCTAAACTACTTGATGTGAATTGTGAATACACTGCTAAGTTCTAATGTGAATCGTGAACAATGCTAAGTGCTAAATACAGAATATGAAATATATAAAAATAGTATAGCACGTGCAAATGAGAATTAATGTATAAATATATCTTAATTTTTAAAAATTTAATTTGTGGTGGTTTGTATTTGCGTGGTTTTCTTCCTTGACTCCATTGGGAGAATATGTTCTTATTATTCTTGACTTGGATGCTTCTTCCTCGTACCTAGGTTGTGCAGTTTTGGCATTTAACGAAAATATTTGTTCATCGTGCCTCAACTCAGAAATAATCTTTATATTATTTGTTTGTAAGTTGTACGAATTTCAACCTCAACTTGAAGTATCAGTATTTAATTTTGTAAGTCATAATGACTTCTATAATAAAGTCTCAATTTTTCTTGGTATAATTTTTTGCATCATCGTGTTTTATACATTTTGAGAGACTATAAAATAAGGTTATTCTTATTGCTTCGATGTGAACGCATTTTATTTTTGTTTCATTCATCTCCTTAATAACGATATATAAACCAGATCTGCAAAAATAAGGTTTCCTCATGATTCCTACAAAAAATATAAGTTCATATGAAATAGAAGAAAGAAACGCAAATAAATGTGAAGTAAGAACAAAAATAAATATGAAGCCCAAAACACTAACAAACGCGAAACGTTAACAAATCATATGCAAAATGTAACCAGACGTGAATCACGAAACCTATTTGTTTCATAACTTTTGTGTACTAATTCGATGAAACCTACAAAATCAAACTAAAACAACATACAAAAAGGTCTAATACATATTTCTCACTGGTTATTAAAATATTATTCTATAAAACCTAAAAAGGTTTTTTTATCATCTTCTAACACTCTTGTTAAACCAAAACCATAAAATAGAATCCATAAAACTAATAAAACAAAGTTTTATAATAAAAATAACCTAATATAATCATTTTAAACTTAAAATGAAGTAACTTATGTTAGACATAAGTATAAATCTGGTTTAGTTTTAGAGAAACCGAGAATAAAAGGGTAAAGTCGAATTAGTTCGGTGAAAAATGTCCTCCGGTTCCATCATGCCCTCCACCTTTATTTTTAGACGTAAAGCTTGTATAATTGATTCAGTTACATAAATGAGTTACAGTCCATACTTATAAATAGTCTAAAAATCATCCAACAAGTATATAAATTTAATTTATTTTAAATTGAAATTCTAAATGACACCAATTGTTTTCCTATCAAATTTAAATTTAACAAATGTAATAAAATTGTTGGAATATTTATTATTATTATTATTATTACTATAGCCAAATAACTATCTTATTAAGTAAAAATACCTTACTTGCTTTGTAAATAGGTAGAAAATTAAAAATGAAAATAAAAACAAATTGCGACTTAATTGTAGTTTGAGGAGAAAATTCAATATCACAATCTTCTAATTTAACTTACCACTTAGTCATTCAACCTGAAACATCCGATCTTTACAAAATATTTTTGTATGAGAAAGAAATTCGAACAGTAATTGAATGAGATTGAAAATAGGGTTCATATTTCAGGTCGTTACTACTAGAATATAAGCCAGCTTTTCCAACTTTAAGTACATTTTATCTGCATCGAAAAGAATTTTGCTCATATACTACACGTGATAAGGGTAACCATCAAATTCCCGAACCAAAACCGCACTTATTGCATAATCAGATATTGCCAAGTAAATGTAAAACTTCTCACCTGTCATTGGTTTGGTTATTGTCTTCAGAGAGGAAAAATGTTCTTTGATTTTAGTGAAGGCCTCATTGCACTCCAAGGTTCAGTTGAATTCCTGAGCATTTCTTAAAACCTGGAAAAAGGTGTGCACTTATCGGACGACCTTGATATAAACATGTTCAAAGCATCCAATCTTCTAGTTACTATTTGAATTGTTTTGGTATATCTGGGAGTGCCCATGGCAAGTAAGGCCTGCAATTGCACCAGATCGGCCTGAATGCCCTTTTATTGATAATATATCCAAAGAATTTTCTAGATCATATTCTGGATTTACATTTCTTAATATTCAACTTCAAGTTAATAGCTTCCAAATTGAAGAATATTTCTTTAAGATTGGATAAATAATCTTCATCCTTAATATTTTATATCAATTTGTTATCAATGTAAACCTCAACATTCTCCAGTTTGGAAAGCGAAGGCAATGTCCACTAGGTTGGTAAGTGGCTTCAATATTTTGTAAACCGAATGACATAATCTTGTAGCAGTGGAGGCCTCTGTATGTTATGAATGTAGTGATATATTGGTCCTTCAGATCCATTTCTATCTTATTATACCCCACAAATGCATCTATGAACGATATAACTTACTACCATAAGTAAAACTATTAGTTGACCAATTCATGGGGACAAGAAACGAATCATTAAGGCATGCTCTATTTAGGTATGTAAAATCAACACGCATACGCCACTTCCCGTTCTTATTTTTGGCAAGTATCGGGTTCACTGTCTAACTGGGTATTGAAATTCCCAAATGTGCCCCACTTTTGTAAACCGATCTAATTTTTCCACAATGGCCTCATATTTTTCCACTATAAAAAACCATTCATTTATGTATAATTGGACATACGACGATCGTGTTCCCAACTTATGGAAAATGATGCTTACGTGGAAACCTGTTATATTTTCGGTACACCAATAGATAACATGTAAATCTGGCTTCTATCCTAACACGTTTCCATTCGGAAATGTGTATGACGCAACATCCTCATCATGAGTAACTAAATTATAAGTCTTCCTCGGATTATCCACCTTATTAGATTCTAAAAAAGACTATAGTAATTGATATTCTTTCTTAGATTTCACGTTGTGGAATGTTTTAAGGGCCAAAACGGTGACATAACATTCCATGGCCACTCTTTGGCTACTCCAAACAACTATGACCAGGCCTTCCACAACATATTTCAAACACTGATGCACTGTCAAAGCAGCGACGTGCATTCTTAGGAACCAAGACCTACCAAATTTAGCATTATATTAAGTAAGGTTGTGAACCACCATAAAGAGTATTATGACTGTCTTCTTAAAAGGACGATTTTTAAGAAGAATTTCACCTTCAAAATCCCCTACCACATCTGCATTGTTCCCCATAAATGCCAGTATAGTTATGTTGGATCATAGTATAAGTAGAGTGCTTAACATTTTCTTATAGGTGGATAAGAATAAAATGTTAGCTGAGCTATTTGTGTAAATCAAAATCCATCAAATTTCTAGGCCTTCAATTATAGCCTCAATTACCCCAACATCCTCATATGGTCCAACATCGTCTCTTAAATCATTGCCACCGAACAAAATAAATGGCAATGGATCCTGATAAAGCCTATTATACCATTTCAAAGCACTATATATGAAAGTTTGGGAAAACTCTTGACACAACAACTTATCGTCGTCATCAAATTTCATCATAAAATTCTTAAACTGTTCAAGTTTATTTCCAGGATCCTTACTCCTATCAAACTTCTCTATTTTTGAAATATCAAATCGTTTGGTCAGATGACTAGAAAGGATATCTGCAGAGAGAGGAGATTACCTCCAATTATGTCAATAACTAAACTAATAAACCTCACTGGTTGTGGCAGACATCTCTAATTACGATTGAATAGGAAATTAATCACGCACTTGGTGGTATGTGTTGTAGAGTCTCGATCTTCTTGTTCTTCTTTTTAATTTTTTTTCTCTTTACTCTTATGGTGTTTTCTTTTACTTGACTTATTACAGTAATCAGAACATTTTTTTGTTCTCTTCATATGATAATGGTCACTACTCGAAGAGGAAGAAGACTTTTTCAGTATCAGAAACCGAGTTATTGTTGGACTCCAAATTTTCGAATGTTGTTATCCGAGTACCTTTATAAATCTCCCATTGTAGTCGTCAATCTAATGCAGTCGATTATTTTTGGAGGGTCATTTGGTAATAATATGAAACGTAATTAAGTTTTGAGTAGAAGCTAAAGAGATAATTGAGTAGCTTAAATAAATGCTTGGAGGGATAAAGTGATTGTATAAATAAAATACATCCCTCTCATTAATGCCTTAAAAACTAAGAATATGTAAAATAAGCTCTAATGGGCCGGAATATGGTTTAGGCCCAAATCTGAACGTGATCCAAACCGAAATCCATTTAATTTTAAGCTCATAAACCATAAAATAAAATAATTAATCAAACTAATTATAAGTAAAAGAATTTTAAGTAAATGAATAAATAATTACATGTGGAATATATGTAATGGTGAAGTTATTCCTTTGTTCGATTTGTCTCTCAAATAATTATGTCTTTGTCACTATTAATCTTCTAATCTTAGATAACCCAAATCTATACTTTCAGGTAAAGTGATAGTCCATAGTCGATTAAGGGCAAAAACTTTATCAAAGCCTAATCTGCTTATTGTCTTTAAACCTCCTTATTCAACCAAGCAGCTACCTTTTTTTCTCTCTATAAATATGTTCGATACTCATACAATTTTTAAGCTCTTTTTTACAACCATAAATAAAAGATACCATAAACCATGGGACTTTCCAATTATTTCGATAAGCTTCATATAGTCAATTTTTATATCAATTTGAACTAAATTTATTTCTTTACATATTAGTAAACCATACAATATATCTCTACATTCATCTAGGATTTTTTATTGATTTTCATAAATACAACCATAGGCTAATGATAAGAGCCTCCTACAATTGGCACTTTGAAATAGAATAGGGATAACTTTGTAACCAGGAACCCAAAAAGATTTAATGATCAAATGATGTGGATCGATAGGTCATACATAGGTTATGGAAAGGCCTCTGATATTCCAAATGATCTTCCTTTGGATATGACGTACCAAATGAAGAACGGTTTTTCTTGTGGATATTACACCAACAAGAGAAGAGTAAAGCATAAGAAGTTTTTCAGAATAAAAGATAGTCTAACCATTCAACATCTGAGTACATCGTTTTTAAGGAGAAAGAACAAGCATTGAACACAATTAAGGATGTTCGCGAAACATAATGCATGCTTCTAACACAATTAAGGATTTTCTTGGAAACAAAATGCATGTATTGAACAAATTTAATGATGTTCTTAGAAATGCATTAAAATTGAAAATACAAAATGTTAATGATAAAATTTGAAATCAGACCATTCTCACCTCCTAGGACAAGGCTTTTATTGTAGATAGGCCTTGGGCTTTTATTTCAAAAAATGGGCAATGGTGAAGTGAAACAATTTCATCATTAAAAACATTGAAAAGAGTACAATCGAGACACTTTCTCATTTGTTGAAATCAATTAGTTGAATCAAGACCAAAATGGTTTGACAAGCTATTCTACCATACTTGTTGTTTTGATCACATGGATTCTCCATTTGATTAAGTAATCCTCAAACGGCTTTGTTAAAAAAAATCTCTTAATCGAGTTATTGGACCAGCTTGGTAAAGTAAGAACAACCTCAAATTGAAGCTCATCCTCTTGTTCAAGTTGCTCATCTGGTTCTTGCACGTTTCCATGTTCTAAGCTCTTTGTGTCCATTAGGATTACATCAACTAATATAATTTCTCTATTGTTATCCCTCAAATTTCTTCCTCCACTAGATTCATCATTTGTTTGTATTTAACTTCCATTTATTCCCTTCAAAATGTGTTATTTAATTATTAAACATACTCTTGGATTGATGTTATGATGATAGCAGCCCAAATCAGATGTTAAACTAATATCTCATTTCTAGTAAGATCTTTTAAGAACATCGGCTTATATCCAATCTAGATATAATGTTACGAATATGCTCCAATACTGATCTAGCTAAAACATTTGGCCTTGATGCTTTGATTTGTCACATAACCTAGAAAATGATAGGACAGAGTAGTTCTTATGTGATTAAGTTGACCAAAATTAGGTTCTAATGACATGAATAAAAGTCATATGTCTTGACATATATAATCTAAATAACCCAACAAAGCTCATCTAAATTTCCCAAGCCATTTTACACTCCAAAAAAATGTGTTTAATAGTTTCATTTTATTACAAAACTAACACTTATAATCTAATGAAATATATATATATATTCTGTAAAATTTAATCCACATAAATTCATCCTTTCAAGAGCCTCTAAAGAATGAAAGATCATTTTTTGGAGTAGAGTTGTCCATATTCTTCTGCACAGGTTTGATCTATTACATTTGTCTCTAATTTCATCCTAGGTTTTCTTTGGTATTGATTCCTTATTTGATGATAATGATCATCTAATTATAATTATTTTTTCAATGTTTGATGGTAGGACACTAGCTTTCAACTTTTCCAAATTTCATGCTCATTCCTTCCAGATGGACTCAACTGTTTTCTCGTATATTTAAAATGTATTTGAAAATTTAATGAAGACTTTTTATAATACTATTTGTCCAACCAAAAGTCTACTCTTCCTCAACCAATTTTCCAAAAAGTATACACAATAGTTTCTCTAATCCTTATAAGTTGTTTCCCTACTTTTGAACTTCTAATTGTTAGTTGAGCTTGCAAAAGATGACAATATTTTCACTAGATAGAGATTATAAACTTTGACCATAATGAAGTTTTTTACCGAAACTTAAACCATAGCTTGCAAGAGAAAACATTTTGCATTTCATCTAGGCTTATAATATTCAGAGCACATTCATCATACGGTTTTCATAGTGTGTTCCAACTAGCCTAAATCACTATATTTTTTATTTTCTTTAGAACCCGAAATGAACCTGTTAAATATTTTCTCAATTCTTGAAATCACAGTTAAAAAAGAAGGAACCATTGTATGTGATAAATAGGAATATCCATTAAATATGATTGGATCAATATGAGTCTTCCTCCAAATGACAACAACTTCACATCTCCATCCTGAACTCTTGATCTTATTTTTGCCACAAGTTCATCAAAAATTTCAAATCTATTACTTATATCTATTGGTATTCCTAAATATTTGAAAGACATTCTTCAATGTTTGAAACTTGTTATCTATTCAATTACATATATTCTTGGATGAATCTTCTTCAAATGAGTAACAAATTCAGTTTTGTCCTTATTAACAATTTGTTCCGATAATTGTTTATAGTAATTTAAAAAGTCATTTACTTTATTAAGGTTAGAAGATGAGCCATATTCAAAAATAATGAAATCATATACAAAAGTTAGGTAATGTATGGAAATAATACTTCTTATTTTATAACTCATCTCTTTATTATCTTCAGATTACCTCTTTAAACATCTAGTTGGATACTCTTCAGCGAGTATGAATAAACTATGAGACAAATGATCTTCTTGTCTAACATCTCTGTAGATTTAAAGTAGTCGTTTAACTTTCCATTCACTATAATAGAGAACTAGTTTGAATTTATACAATTTATAATCCAGTTTAACCATCTTTAATTGAAACCAAATGGTTTCATAATGTTCATGAAAAATGAGAAAGATAGTTTGTCAAAAGCTTTTGACATGTCTAACTTGATAATCCTGTTATCGCCTTTTATTCTTTATGTTTAGATCATGTAATAATTCTTGAGCCGATAAGATATTTTTTTGAATGATTCTACCTTTTACAAAACCTTCATGTTCTTATGAGATGAGTTTAGGAAGAAGTTTTGACAATATACCACTTAAAATTTCGAAATAATTATATTGAAGACTGTGCATAAACTAATAGGCCTAAAATCATTCCAATGTTTAGGTGATTATATTTTTTAACCCAAACAAATGGAAGTTGTGAAGACATCTTGTGAAGCCTGATGGTCTTGAAAGAAAGCTCGGATTGCTGCAAAAAGAGCTTTAAATATGATTTGTCAACAAAACTGAAATTTTTTCTATTAAACTCAACAATCTCAGCTGTAGTATTGGAGTGTAAGGGTTTAGATGAGTTTTCAATCTCATCTCTGAAGATATTCTAATAAATTTTCACTTTTTTTGCTCTGAAACTAACTTATGGATGATATTTTGAATATTTTATAGTTCTTTTTTGTTTGGTTGTTTGAATATAAATTTTTTGAAATGGTTTTCTACAAAGTTTCTTATTTCTGATTGGTCATTGATTCATAAACCTCCTTCCAAAATACCAAAGTTTTGTTTTTTCCTCCCTTTTACATAATTGTGAAAGAATTTGGTATTTTATCACCATCCATCATCCAACTAACCCCACTATTTTGATTAGAGTAGATTTCTTTCTTGGCCAAAAATTGTGAATGGTTTGTTTGAGCTTTAGAGAGCTTTATTTTGTCTTTAAAACTTTAGATAGTTTATAACAGTTCTTTAAGTATTTGACCTCTTCCTCAGTCTGGATTATAACTTCAAAAATGTTCTAAAAAATTTCTAATTCCAAACTTTCAAATGCAACTTTAGTCTTTTAAGTTTATTCCAAAAATATAGGATAGGATTACCATTCATTTCTACCCTCAAATTATTTTATACCAATTTTTAAAAATCAGGCTATATGGTCCACATATTTTGAAATTTGAAGGATGATTTAATATGATTTTTGTCCACTGATATGTTTATACATAAAAGGGAGTATCTGAACCAATTCTAGCTAAATTCTTGACTTTTATGGTTTCAAAATGCCTCATCCACATTTTCTTATATAAAACTGTATCTAGCCTCTTCCATGTTTTATTATTTGACCAAGTGAATTTGGAACCCAAAAGACTTGCATCTTCTTAATAACAATCTTGGATAGCATTGTTAAAATCATTCATACTCCTTAGGCACATAGTAAAACAAGCTTGCCTTATGAACTAGAAATAACATTGAAACCACCCATAATAATCCAAGAAATAGATTGATCAACAACTTCTCTTAGATCATCCCAAAGTGAAACTCTTTATTCTTTAATATTTTTTTCATGCATAACAGTAACTAAAAAATCATTTTCCATAGAAAACTGAATGACTTTTAGGTGAAGAAACTGATCATGATTGATAATTACTTCAACTTTATAATCTTCTTTACAGAAAATCCAAATTTTATTATTTATATTTGCTGCACTTAATTGGAATCCTAGCATTCTTGAAACTTTATCTAAGTTTACAACTGGAATCATAGGTTCTATATAAAGTCTACATGTTCTTTTTTTATTGATTTTAGTCTTCTAATATATATTTGTTCCCTACTCCTCTCACGTTCCAATTCTGGATTGTGAGAGTCATTGGACAAATTCAATAGAAGGGTCAAGATGACCTTTTATATTCACTGTTTTGGTTTATTTTATCTCCTTAATTTTTTTAGCTTTAGCTTTTTTCTTCCTCTTACTAAAAAATTCTCTAAACTCATTTTCATGCTCAATATTCCCCAATATTGGAGAATATGGTAAGGTACTGACAGTCTCTTTTAGTGGATGTACATGCTTTATTTTTTATGATTCAAACTCATATGATGCACTAATTAATGCATCTACATCAATAGAGTCTAAGACACCAATAACCTCATTGCTTATTAGGTTCTCTTATGATAATTATTTTTTTATCCACTTTGTCATGTTCTAATTTGCTGTTTTTTCTTCTACGGTAGATAGATCATTAGGAATTGCATCATTTATGATAACAAATATGAGAGTTAGAGCTTTATTTCCCACTAGTTTATATGGGTTGATATTCTTATGATCATATGGTTGAGTCTGTCTTACTTGGTTATCTTTAGTTCTATCTTCTTTTATTGGTGTGAGTCTCCTGCAATCCAATATATTATGGTCAAGATGCTTGCACTCCATACAGTAGTTTGACATATCTTCATAAATAATTTCTTTCTAGAATCTATCTTCTTTCATATTACCTTTAATCTCACAAAATCCAACCCAAACCTTGGATACTAAGTCTTTAGAAACTTTTGTCTCTACCCAAGCTTTGCAAGCATTAAATCTGGCTCTTTTTTAGAGGGTACCCATACTTTCAAAGGCTTGTCTATAACCTTAAAAATAAAATTGATAGCACCATCATCATACATATACTCGAAGAAGATTTGGTAGAGTTATCCATGCAAGTGTTACTAGTGATTAAATATTAGGATTTAAGAAATGAGTCCATTTAAGTAATCTCATAGAGTATTTATCAATAGACCAAAGATTTTTTTTCAAAGTCTTGAATAATATTCAAGTTTATCAAATTGAATTAGTATGTGTCTATGATCTCATGAAGATATGCTGAAATATCCAATAAGAACAAACTTATTCATGAAATTTTGAATTGTTTTCATTAGAGGTCTTCCATGGGAAAGTTTTCTGATTATAGTGAATTTTAATTTTGACAACAATATTGTTTTATCTTTAGAGGAAAAATAAATTGTTGGGGCTTCTTATTTTCTATGAATATGGATGTTGTTATAATTAATATCTAGACTTTTTTATAGTATTTGATATTTGTTAAGATATTTTCCTTATTTTGCAGGTTATTGAGATGGTTAGATGGTTGATTTATTTTCATCGATTCACTTAATGCTTTAATTGTCAGGTCTGAACCATCATCTTTTTCCTGAATATGTCAGGCATATAAGAGCACTAGATCATCATTCTGAGTGTGATGAGCAGATGAAAACTCGATGATAGATTTTTTTTATGCAGTCGAAGAAATTTTTCTTTGGAAGCACGATTTATGATGCATGGTAATTGGTTTGAGATTCTTGATGCAGGGCCATAAGATTATGACGGTTCTGCCTTCACAATGACGAAAAATACATGGTGGTTAGACAACGGCAAAATAAAAAAAGATTCAAGACTTTTAGGATTTACACTAGTAAAATATTGTTTTGTGGATTCATTTGGAGTTTCCGTTTCATCGCATTAATTATTTAATTAATTTAGACATTAAATATTACTTAGAAACTATTTTGATTTACTTAAAACACTGATTTTAATATGATATTGAAAAACTATAAAAATAGGTTTAATTGATGTTTCAAGTATACTTTAAAATAAACTTAAATGACGGATATCAATTATAATTTCAAATTTGAAAATGAACGTTAAAATAAGTATACATATTTTTCTAAAACATCACATTTGATATTAAAAAAACCTAAAGGCAGAGTTTGTACAAAAAATAAGTCTAGTAAATTTATAATATAAATTGATAAGAAACAAACTTAAACATTAATACAAAACTGAGACTAATAAAAATTTCATTAGAACTTGAAACAATTTAGGAGCGGCTCTAGATGATGATTGATAAGGATATAAAATATTGAGGGTCTAAATGTAATAAACTAAGGTCATATATGATAACTTATATATTTGTTGGATGATTTTTAGACTTTTTGTAAATAAGGGAGTTGTTACTCAATTAACCCATTTATGTAACCGAATCAGTTGTACAAGTCTTTACGCCTATAAATAAAGGTGGATGCCATGAATGAAAGGGAGAATATTTTTCACATAACTAATTTGACTTTAATCTTTTATTCTCTCTTTCTCTACAACTAAACTATGTCTTTACTTACTCTCTGAAGAAACTAGATTTATACATAACAATGACCACCTGAATCCTTAAAAGACAAGGAAAAGATTAGCGTAAGCATAAGCTCAATATTGTAGTTCTAACGTGATGAACCCTCCAATAATCTTCATTTACACCACCTACATGTCATGATCTTCCAGCAATTAATCCTTGGTAAATAGTTGAATATGTTCTTGCAAAAAATATAGAAATTTTGAATATCGGGTTTAGAACTTGCATAAGGAGGTTAATATAAACAGCTTAAAAATTGATGATAACAAGATTGAAATATAAGAAGGAAATTAGTTATTAGAATTGATTAGTCTTAGATAGCCAACGTTTATGCTTTCTAAGAACAAAATTGATATTAATTAGGTCGGGGTATCACTAAATGCTAAATCACAATTAGATTTTAATTAAAGGAGTATTTAGTAAGACATGCAACGACAAAACATTTATTCCTATATATGATCTTAAGAGTCATGGAAGAAGAAAGGAGCTTCCTACAACAAGATACTAAAGGGGCTATATATCGGGGAGCAATACAATTAGCTAAAGAATCAAACAAGATTTTGGAATCAAATTTTAATGTCAACAATATTATAAAATGGGTTCTTACACAAAGTTAAACCATTAAGTAAAGCTCTAATTTCATTAAAAATGGGATACTGATTTCTATATATTCCTGCTACCATAGGAAGGCATGATACCATTAAATTTTCTAACTAGAAAACCCCCACAGGATTCACCATTTTGAACACAAGTACCGTGAGAGTTAAGCTTCAATCGATTACCTATAGGAGGGTGTCATTTGACATATAAGGTAGTCCTAATTGGGACGTGAATTGAACAGTAATATGAAAGCTTAATATAAAATTATTAGTCCAAATTTTCCTAGTTAAAAATATTGGCACAATATAAGTTGAATAATATATGCAAAACGTTTTTTTATAACATCCATCGAAGACACATTGTTTTTATACTTTAATTTGTTTCTAGCATGCCAGATATTCTGGCTCTTACACAAGATTAAACCATTAAGTAAAGCTCTAGTTTCATTAATTATGGAAGACTGATTTATATATATTCTGCTACCATAGGAAGGCATGATACCATTAGAGTTTCTAACTAGAAAACCCCCATAAAATTCACCATTTTGAATACAAGTACCATCGTAGTTAAGCTTTAATCGATTACCTATAGGAGGGTGTCATTTGACATATAGGGTAGTCCTAATTGGGAGGTGATTTGAACAATTAATATGAAAGCTTAATTTGAAATTATTAGTCCAAATTTTCCTAGTTAAAAATATTGGCACAATATAAGTCGAATAACACAAAACCTTTTTTTATAACATCCATCAAAGACACTTTTTATATACTTTAATTTGTTTCTGGCATGCCAGATATTCTGGTTCTTACACAAGGTTAAACCATTAAGTAAAGCTCTAGTTTCATTAATAATGGGAGACTGATTTCTATATATTCTGCTGTCATAGGAAGGCATGATACCATTAGAGTTTCCAACTAGAAAACCCCTACAAGATTCTCCATTTTGAATACAAGTACCATCAGAGTTAACTTCAATCGACTACCTATAGGAGGGTGTCATTTGACATATAGGGTAGTCCTAATTGGGAGATGATTTGAACAATTAATATGAAAGCTTAAGTTGAAATTATTAGTCCAAATTTTCCTAGCTAAAAATATTGGCACAATATAAGTTGAATAACATATGCATAACCTTTTTATAACATCCATCGAAGACATATTTTTTTATACTTTAATTTGTTTCTAGCATGCTAGATATTCCAACAGATTATTGAGTTATAATAGTTCTAATGTGTGTTGATTTATTTGTTGAAGAAAATCATATATTAATAAGATGGGTAAAAGTCATGTAATTATAAATGATAATGTCAAACAAGTTTGAGAAGTATTTTCCATACTTCCCAGGTTGTTTAACAATACACAAATAGATGATCAATAGATTCTATGTTATTACAAAATTGACATCGAGGTACTAAAATGATTTTTTTTGCTGAAGTATAGTATCTATAGATATGAGACCTTTTAGAATTCTCCAGAGTGTAAAAGAACACTTGTTTGGCGTAACTGAATTCCAAATTTTATTATAGATAACTAAAGAAGGGTTTGATGTTCTCAATTTGTTGAATATGACATTAAAGTTGAAATTTCCAGATTGATTAGCATTCCATTTTATTATATTAGGTTTATCTTCATGAAGGGTGAACTTAGAAATTCTGTCAATATCTGTAAGAGTAACATTTTCTCTGAGTTTATTAACATTACAACAGTTGTTTTCCCAAAATTTGTTGATTTATCACTATTGTACCAAAGGTTATCTTCATCAAGTTTAAGGATAATTAGAGGATTGGTGTGGCACCATGTCTCAAGCAAAAAATTAGAGTTATCATTACCAATTTTCCAAAATGAAGGGTTCAACAATGTTTCTAATTTTTTAAATCTTTTTGAAGTTTTTGAATCTCTAAATTTTATATTAATTTATAAAAGATGCTTATTGGAACAGTAAATTACATACATAAGGTTTGACCATAAAAATTTATTCTTTCTAAATGTAAACCATTGTTTACATGAGAAATTACTTTCAACATCAGTAAGATTTTTAAAATTTAAACCAGAGTCTTCATAAGAACTACAAAGATTGGGCCAATTAGACCAAATCATAGCATTTTTCTCTTTCTTTGAGCCCAAAAGAAATTTATTTAATAATTTATGAATTATATCAATTATAGAGTTGATAAGGCAATAACTTTATATATAGTAAGAAGGAATTTCCATTAGATTAGATTGTATTAAGGCCATCTTTCCACCAAAAGAAAGTTGGCTACAATCCCAATCATGAATTTTCTTTCTGATTTTGTTAATGATATCATTAAAGTAACATAGTTTATTACTATGATGAATGGTAATACCCAAGTATTTAATGGGTAAGTGAGAGTGCTTAAAATGAGTGAGATAATTTATCTTATTGTTGGCAGTTCTATCTCTGGTTTGAGAAGGTATAAAATGGATTTACTTCTGTTTATAAGTTGACCACAAACATTTTGATAGTGATTTAGAAAGTCCAAAAATAGTTTAATATTATTCGTTGATCCATTTATGAAGATTATAATGCCATCAGCATAAGCTAGACAAGAATTTGGATGTTAGTTCTAGTTTGGTAATACATAGTTTGCTTTTCATTAAAATGATTTTTTATTCCTCTTATAAAATACTCTTCAGCAACGATGAAAAAGCTGGCTGACAAGAATCACCCTGCCTTATACCATTGGAATATCTTAAAAAATCATGAAGGTTGCCATTTATGATCACAAAATATTGAGGATTGATTAAGCCTTTTTTAACCAGATCGAGGAATTTATTATTAAAGCTAAAGCTGGACATAATTTTCAGAAGAAAAGTAAATGAGAGTCTGTCGAAAGCCCTGTCCATATCTAACTTAAATATGGTGTTTCCATCTCTAGCTTTTTTGTTAAGGTCATGAATGTTTCTATTGGAGACAAAGCCTCCTTGATCACCAGAGATTATTTTAGGGAGGAGACTGGCCAATCCATTGTTTATTAATTTAGAAAATATTCCGTTAAAAACATTACATAGCTAATGGGCCTGAAATCACTCCAGGTCTTTGGGGATTCTTTTTTTGGGATTAAACATAATTTAGTAGTATAAACATATTTTGGGGCAGATTACCATTGAAATAATCTATAATTGCATTAGAAAGGTCCTTTTTATTATGTTCTAGCAAGTAGTGTAAAATTTTATGTTGAAACCATAAATACTAGGCACACTATTAAGGCTGAGAGATTAAATGATTTTTAAAATTTCCTCTTCAGTTGAAAAGGAAGTAAAAAACATGTTATCATGATCAATAATTATATTAGGTATAATCTTTTGGAAATCATATAAAAATGAGGGTTGGACTGAGATTTAAGAATATCTTTAAAGTAGTCCACTGCTAATTTCCCTAGGGTTTCAGGGTCTTCCATCGAGGTATCATTGTTCCAGATACCATGGATCATGTTTTTTCTCCTTCTTTTATTGACAAAGTTTTCGAGACATAAAGTAGTCTTTGATGAGTTCGGATTCCGTTACCACTTCGGACAGGGTCAGTTCGGATAATGTCTACTAACCGGATGGTGATAATTCGGACACCATCATCCAATGGACTGTTCGAACAGAACTAAAGTACTTAAAACCTAATCACTTCTTGATTAAGCTGGTTGCTCTCCTACTAAGAGCTCATGGGTCCTTGAATTTGACCCGGGTCCATTAAACATGACCCGAAAGCCCATAAGGCCCAAATGTAAGAGTATAAATACCCAACCACCAACATTAAATGAGGGTAATGAAAATTAAATAGAACCAGGCTGCTTAATTCTCCCTCTACAATCTACCTAAATATTAAATACTTTCAAACTTCCACACAGTTCTAAACAAAAATTACAAACTTACCCTTAGATGAAAATAAACCACACCAGTCTTGTCTCTATTTTTCCCATTATATGTAGGCTTTTTGTTCATAGAAAGCTTTATTTTAGCTCATAAGTTGAGGTGATTAGATTTGGATTTAGAAAGCTTAATTTTATCTTCACTTGTATTAATTTTTTCATATCAAAATTCATAGACCTTGACCTTATCTTCTGTAATAGCAAGATTGTCAAAAATATTACTGAAAGTTACCAATTCCAATGTCTTAACTTTTGCTTTAATCTTTTTATTTTGGACCAGATCATCTGTAAATGAGTTTCAATTAAGTTTAAAGACCAATTTTATTCCATAGTTTGAAGAAATTAAGGGTAAAAAAATCCACATGTTGAAGAATGTGAAGCTTGATTTAGGTTTGTTAGTGTTGTTTGAGATAGAAACACATAATGGTGAGTGATCTGAGAAAGTTTTGGCCAGATGCATCACCATTGTAATGTCAAAATAGTTGCGCCAAAAGTCCTTATACAAAGTTATGCCCAATATTTTCCAAACTCTATTGAATTTGAATTTGAGTTTGTGATAAGGATGAAGTCTCATTCATATAGTAATGTCCACCAGCAAGTTTATTCTCCAATTTCAGAGAAAGGACAACGTACACAAAGACTTTGATTTAAGATAAAACAAACCTTGAAAAAAGATTTGAGAGTATTTTAGGAATTGTCTAGTAATTCACTTTAATAATTCATTAAATATTGGATTTTTCCATATAAACTATTTATTTTATTCGACTGATGGGGCCAACAAATAATTATAAATTACAATTTGAGAGATGGTTGAATCAAAATAATTTAAAGTTATTAATTTCTGTTAGAGGGAAATATGAATGTTATATCAAGTTCGGACCCCTCCTCTTTTTTATGTTTTTTATTTGCATTTTTTTTAGAATGTGTCTTATAACACAAAAAAATTGTAGGAGGGGTCATTTCGTTAAGTGCATCGAGCTCAATCTGTTGCTTGTTGCTCCAACTTAGGTTAGGATATAAGTAAAGTAGAGTAAGGGATTTATGATATTCAAGCAAGTCAGTTGTGACCAGCCAGTGATAGTGTTAGCGGTTCAAGCATGAGATATTCGGTTACATTTTTCATATAATCTCCTTTTATAGATAGACTCAAAATGTATTTTTTTTATATTGTATCAAGATTTACTTTTGACCCACCCGCGAAGGGTTGTGAGGTTGGACCAGGTACGAAGAATGAATCCGTATCAGTGTACAATTTGAAGAAATTTTTCAGAATTGATCATAGGCTCTTGCAAAGCTATGAAATCGATTCTTGTTAAGTATTTTTATAGCCATTTGAAAGTTGATTTTGAGTGACTAAATGAACCTTTTAAAGGTACATCTTTGAGAGAGAAAATTGTATAGTTGCTTTATGTTTTAGCTTTTTAGACTTTTTCTTTGATAATTTTTTTGGGGCTATTTGAGAGGATGTTTTTACAGGGATGTTTTTACGGGATAAGAGGTTATGATACAGTTTTAAGTGCAAGACTAAAGAGAGAAGAGGTCAAATTAAAGATTTTGACATTCTATATTTTCTTGAGAGATCATCCATTTCTTCATATTTTCTCCAAAATAAGAAAACCATTAAAAATAAAAACCTAATTAATGTTTTAAAAAAAAACTATTAATCATCAATTTCAATTAAGTCCTTTGTATGGATTGTAATTTTTGAATTCAAATTTAAATTTATTCCAACTATTTATTCTAAAAAAATATTTATTGAAGCATTAACCACAAACCTATTTTTATAATTTTTTACTATTTTTAATGTTTTTTAATATTATATTAAAATCAGTAATTTAGCTAAATCAAATTAGTTTTTTAATTAACAATAAATGACTAAATTAGTTAAATAATAATTATTGAAACAATTTATAACATTTGTTGAATTTAAATTTGATAAAAAGACCGTTATCGATTAGAATTTCAATCTTTTAAAATAGCTTGTTTGAATAAATTAAAAATAATCAAAACTAATTTATTATCTAACATAAAATAAAATAAAATAAATTTGAGCATTAAATGAGAATTTTTCTGAAAAGAATAATTAAATTTCTCGTTAACGAGTACCCTTGACACCTGTTAGACCATCTCTAACATAAAAAAATGGTTTCTAATAACAGGTTTCAGACCCTAAATGTAGAGACCGTGAGACCGAAGGAAAGAGAAAAGCGACCATGAAGCAACAAAATGAAAAAGAAAAGCTCGTCTTGGATTTTGATTTCTCTAACAATTTATAATCGCCTAAACGTGTTTTATTAAATGATAAAAAATAAGAAATTATTAGAAGAATCAAAGATTGAAGAAGCCTGAATTAGGTTGGAAAAATTTCCAAGAAGTGATCAAACAGAGTCTATCCTTTGTCCTTCTCCGATCTGCTTTCTTGTTTCGTCCACCCTCTGGTGCCTCTAGGGAAGCCCTCCTCTCATCTTTCAGAGGAGCTTCCCTGTTTCCTCCCCTGAGCCGGTTTGTCTTCTGTTCTGATCTTGATTGTCTCCTCTGTGGTCGGTTCTGTTCTCCGCCCTCTGTTTTTGCTCCCCATTGAATCCGATCAATGGCTAGCGACATCCTTAACATGGAAGAGTTCCCTTCTCTTCTCCCTAGCAATGAAAATAATCACAGAAAGAATTTCAAGAAATCATACTCCGAAATATTGAAAAATGTTTATGCGCGTACTGAACCTGCCCATGAGTTCATCAAGCAAACTGAAGACCACAACGTTATACATTACTCAAAATCTACTAAGGAAATGCTTCTGTAACAATCCAGATCTACACTTATAGGGAAATTTAGCCAAGGAATCCCGAAGCGTGCTGCCTTCCAATCGTTTCTTGATTCCTTTAAATTTAAAGGGCCATATAGTTTCATTACTTTAGATCCGAGACAGATTCTTATCGAATTCTGTTTAAAGGAAGATGTAAGCAAGCTCTGGTCGAAAAGTATCTGGAATGTTGATGGGAAAGTTATGAGGATTTTGAAATGATGCCCTGATAACAACAAGAATGTCGAATGTCCTACAGTTCTGCTTTGGGTTAGATTTGAAATGCTACCGGAATATCTATACAATAGTTCTATTATTAAAGATCTTGCAGCCTCTTTGGGCTCTGTTCACCAAACGTTTGTTCCTGACTCACATCGGGCCAAAACTAATGCATGTTTTTCTCAAGTAGAGATTGATGTGTCCAGAAAACTTAAAAGAAAGATGTGGATTAGGTTTGGCGAGAATGATGGATGCTGGATAGGTGTAAGCTACAAAAATGTGCCTAAATACTGTCACAGATGCTATCATCTGGGACACAATGCAGATGATTGCAAGAAGAATGCTACTAAAAATGAAATCAAAAACAAAGTCGTCAACACTGAAATTGGAAAAGACGTTGAAGATTCAATTCAAACTGATTCATTACAAGACAGTTCAACAAATCTCTATGTCCCAAAAGAAACTCAGATTCAACCATTTAGTAAAGTCTACAGAAGAAAACTGAAATTTGTTATTACAGCCAAAGACAAGCCCTATGAATCCTACAACACTAATCCTACTAGCCCTAACAAAGAAGAAAGTGCTTCTAAAAATGATCTTGATCTCATTAGTACTCTCCAAGACTTGGATCAGGATCATAACTCTGATTGCCAGAATGTTGATTCTTCTTCTCCTCAACGTGACAACATAGGAAGCTATAATGTTTCACCGAATGTCATCTCCACTGATCAAGACTTCAACACAATAATAAACAGCAGAATAAAGTCTACACACAAAAACGGAAATATTAAAAGGTTATCTATTAACTCTCTTCTTAAAAGAGAGAAATCTCATAAAAAATCTCTATCCGATAATGATAAAGATGGTTAGTTGGAATGCTCGTGGTGTGAACCACAATCCTACCTTGTCTAGACTAAAATACATTATTCAAAATGATAAAATCAGGGTGATTGATATTCACGAACCTATGTCTAGGTATGATAAAATTGATAATATTGCTAAAAGAATATGATTTCATAATTATGTGCCTAATTGTTCTAATAAGGTATGGATCTTTGGGGCTGATGATGTTAACTTAATTGTCAATACTGATCATGATCAGTTCCTCCATATGGAGGTCAATTTATCTACTTTTACTTGTTATCTTACCTCTGTTTATGCTAAGAATCAAAGAGTCCTGCGTAAAGTTATTTGGAGCCAGTTGACTAACCTTTCCTATGAAGACAAACCTTAGATTATAGCTGGAGACTTCAACACTATCACCTGCTCTGATGACCAACTCTGCTGTTCCAACTTTGATGACTCCAGTGCAGATGACTTCAATGACTTTATTAGATTCTGCAGCCTTGAAGATCATGGGTTTGCTGGTTCCAGATATACCTGGAGCAATAACAAGATCAGGAAAATATTAAATCAATCAAAACATGGTCTCTTCAATGTATTACATTCAGGTTTTTCACATGGTCAGAACTTGTTCTGACCATGCCCCCCTCAGAGTAATGTTTCCAATTACAATAAAGGCTACTTCAAGTTTATTAATGTTTGGGCTGACAACCCTAACTTTCTAAATTGTGTTAAGGAGAACTGGAATAAGCATTGTAATGGTGATAACAACATGGTTTTCTGGTTCAAGCTTAAGAGATTGAAAATGTTTCTCAAAGATTGGAACTCCAATCATTTTGGTAACATTTTCAGCAAGGTCAAGGAGGCTATTAAAGAGGTTGCCATCAAAGATATCACTCACCAGCAGGAAAATAATAGAGTGGCTAAGGCTAACTTGTCTAAGGCTAATAGTATGCTTATTCAAGCTCTCAAAAATGAAGAAAGCTACTGGAGACAGAAGTGCTACAACACCTGGCTTAATGAAAGTGATGGTAACACTAAACTCTACCATAATTATGTTTCTAACAAGAGGAAAAAGAACTTTATTAATGGTATTAAAGATAATGGTGTATGGCTTACTAATCAGGATGAGATTGCTAGGCCTGTTGAGTCATACTTCAAAGGAATCATTTCTAATAATTCTTATACTTGCAATGATAATGATATTTTGGACTCTGTTCTTAACAATATTCCTAAGCTTATAAATGACAGGGACAATAATGATATCCTAAAGCCTACTAGCAAGGAAGAGATGTGGAACATTGTCAACACAATGAAAAAGGACAGTGCCCCTGGCACTGATGGTTTCAATTGTTTTTTTCTTAAAACTTGCTGGAATATCATTTGTATTGACCTTTACAATGCTCTTAATGCTTATCTTAAGGCTAACAGTATCCCCAGTGGTGTTTTTGCCACTGGGATCTGTCTCATCCCTAAAGGGCCCAATCCTATTTCTTGGAACAACTTCAGACCTATCAGCCTGTGTACTATTTTTAACAGGTTGATCTCTAGTCATATTAACAGCAGAATTTCTAACATTTTACCTATCATTATCTCTAATTGTCAAGGTGCCTTTGTCAAAGACAGGCTTATCCATGACAATATTCTAATCATTAAAGAAATGCTTCACAATATAAATAGGATGCCTTCAAAAGGCAACATCATTATTCAGCTTGATATGTCAAAGGCATTTGACAGAATGTCTCATGCCTTTGTTATCAATGTATTGAAATATTTTGGGTTCTCTAATAAGCTAGTGACCCTCATCTTTAATATGATCTCTAAGGTCATGATTCCATCCTAATTAATGGTACTAGCATTAGGTATTTTCCTCAAAAGAATTGGTTAAGACAAGGAGATCATTTGTCTCCTTGTTTTTTCATTCTTGCTGAGGAAGCTCTCCTAAGAGGCCTCTCTAATCTTTTCATGGCTAATAACAGTATGAAATTTTATTTAAAAGCAGGTTTCATCTTACCTAGTCTTGCGTTTGCTAATGACATTATAATTTTTACCAATAGCACTCCTTCTACTGTTGACAACCTATGCAACCTGCTGGAAAGATATCAATTAGCCTCACGTAAAATGATCAATAGAGAAAAGACGAAAATTATTACATCTTCTAAGATCACTCAAGCTGCTACCACCAGACTCAGATCATCTGCTGGCTTCAACATTGACCACCATCCCTTCACTTATCTGGGCATCACCATAGCTGCAAACAACAAAGGGAAGAACTTCTTAACTCTACTTGCTAAAATCCATAACAAAATTCAGGAATGGGACATGAAAAATTTATCTTTTGGGGGAAAGATGTCCCTTATTAAAAATGTTCTTTATCCTATAGTATACTAATGCATGCAGAATAGCCTTCTCCCAAATTAAATCATTAGAAAAATTGAACTGTGCTTTAACAAGTTTCTTTAGAGGTTTAAATTTAATGAAAAATCCATTCATTGGGCTTCTTGGAGTCACCTTTGCAGGCCTTTTGAGGAAGGTGGATTGAATATCAAACAACTGTCTGATATTCAACTCACTTTCTCTCACAAGTTGTGGTTCTTGTTTAGGAAAAGATATTCCATTTGGGCTGAGCTAATGCACCAAACTTATTGCCTTGACTCTCACCCTATCAATGCTGCTTGCAAAGTTTCTGAATCTATTGTTTGGAAAAGACTTCACACTATTAAAGATCAGGCTGACCAAAATATGTTTTGGAAGCTTGGTAAAGGGGAAATTTATTTTTGGCGAGATGCCTCGCATAACATGCCCCCTATTACCCATAACGATGGTTCTAATAATTGGTATCTCCCTGTTAAAGTCAATACCTTTTGGAAAGATGACAATTGGGAAAATCTTACCCTACTTAACTTCCCGTCTCATGAAAGAATCAAGCACATTAACAATGTCAAGATCATCCATGATCATGAGGATAAGATAGAGTGGAAGCTTTCTAAAAACAAAGTTTTCAACACAAAATTAACTTGGGACTCAATCAGACATAAAAATAGCAAGCTTACTTTCTTTAAAAATATTTGGAACCATTTCATACCAAAAGAATTCTCCTTTTATGTTGGAAACTGGTAAAAAATTTTGCCTCAATTGATAACATCCTCACTAAAAAGCATTTCGTCTATGTCTCTAAATGTCAATTCTATTGTAGTTGTGAAGAGAAAAACCATATCTTCATCAACTGCAACTTTGCTTGGCCTTTATGGAACTATTATGGGGTTCTTTTTAAGATTCCTCTGAGACGTTTCATGACTCTCAGCCATATGATTCACTGCTGGTTCTGGTTCTCGAACAGTAAGTTTCACATTACACATCTTGTCCCTCAAATCATTTGTTGGATAATATGGTTTAATCAAAACTGCTGTAAGTTCAATAGCACTCATGGTGACTTCAAGAATGCTATTGACAGAATCAACATAGCCATTTTAGGTATTGACTCCAATAACACTCTAAAAGCTAAACACTGGTCTGGTGTGACTAATGCAGGTGCTGCCTTAAGTTGTCTCTCTATAAATAACATCAAAAGGAAGCTATCATACCTGAAATGGTTAGCGCCTCCTGTTGGTAGACTTAAAATCAATGTAGATGGAACCAGTAGCTACTCTGATGAAGCTAGTGGCGGCATTCTGGTCAGAAATGAGCAAGGAAATTTTGTGGTTGGCTTTGGGCTCCTTTTGGGGCAAGCTAAGTCCTCTTCAAGCAGAATGTAAAGCTTTGATGAAAGCCCTCATCTTCTACAGAAAGAGTCACTGGCATAATGTCGATGTTGAATCAGATTGTCTGACTCTTATAAACAGCATTGTTGCTCGCAACATCGCCTCCCTTCCAATGGTAACCATTTTTCGTAGCTTGATTCTTCCTACAATGAATCTTCGTCACATATCTCGTACCCAGAATGTTGCTACCGACTGGATCACCAAATGGGTATTGACTGAGCGCAAGAACCAATCTATCACCCCTCACAACATCCTGATTCCTCTGCTTGGTATAATAACCCTTGAAAGCCTAGAAATAGGCTACATTGACCCTGGTTAGTCTTGTGTCCCTCGTTGGTATCCTTTGAATGACGACGAGTCGAATTTCGTTTGATTAGGTGGGTTTGGAATTGAAGGAAAATAGGAAAAGCTGTGGAGAAGATGAATAGACTGGCTATCAATTAGGGTTTCTCTCAATTTAGGAATGGTCTGATTTTCGTTTATTGTAATTCAATCATTTTCTTTCTTATTATTCTCAATTCGAGAATTGCTTTTGTAAAACTATTATTTTAGTTTTAATGATCATTTTTCTTAAAAAAAGTAACAAAATGAAAAAGTTCTTGAAGAGAGAAACGGTATTTCACTTGCAGAAGAAAGGGGGTAGGAAAGAGAAAGACCCAAAATGATACCGTTCATTTTAGTTACCATTTGTATACCAAATATAGTACCTATTTTGGTACTTTTTATATTGAATTAATTTCTTTAATTTAAAAATATAATATTCAATTTGTAAATTTTAAATGACAATCAAATTTTAAATGTCATTCTAGTCCCTCATTCAATTATGGATAAAATTCTGAAAGTTTATTTATAAAAATTATATTAAAAAACAAATATATTGGTAAAGTTTTGTTATTTAAAATTAGTACTAAATTAATATTTATTAACAATTGATTATCTAAACTAAATTCTTTTGGTATTTTTAGATTTAAATTAAATTTAAATTTAAAATTTTTTAAATACAAATTTTAATCAATTAAAATGAGTTTTTTTATATATAATTTTGTTTTAAAGTACGATTGAATTATTTATTAATAAAATTAATAAACATATATTTATAATATAAAAATTGAAAGAATGAGTAAATAAATGGAAGTCTACATGGCTTGACCAATTCTCCGAAGAGACCTACCATTGGAAAAGCCCTTAGCAAGACAAAAAAAATACTAACAAATCTGATAAGTCTTGTAACGTGTCTATAACCAAAGACTTTGACTAGAAAGCTGTCGAGAACAATCATGGTCTATAATACTATTTCCTATGTCCCTTTACATTTGACTTCTAGGTTTGTACACATTAAAAAGCAATTATTATTGAAAAAAAAAAGTAATCTTGATTTTCATTAGTAACATTTTCGATTATTATTATTTTTTTAATTAAGGCCTTTATTGAATAAATGGAGAAGAACAAGCCTATTTAGGTAATATTACAAAAATTTGAAAGCTAAACCCTAATCAAAGAACCGGAAACTTCATCTTCTTCCCTAAACCGAAGAACCAAACCATAATCAGAAAATCTCAAATATCCCAAATTAAGACTCTCCAAGAAGGTAATGGCTTTCAACTTCGAATGAGCCTCCATATCATTGAAATCTAAGTTCGATTGAACCCTCAAGGTCTCTTTAGCCACCCAATCAGCCCCTAGGTTCTGCTCCCGAAATACATGTTTTACCACCATTTCAGACTTGATACGCTTCCTGCAACAGCTTAATAAAGAGTCGAGATACCAAGCAGACTTACCATATAACAAGAGATTTACCAAGATCAGGGAATCAACCTCTACATCGACTATATTTAACCCCAGACTATTGCACAATCTCAATCCATCAAATAAAGCACGACATTCAGCAATCAATGGCGTACATTTGACATACAACCTGCCAACTCCTCTGATAATACTACCATGACAGTCTCTTATCAAAGCACCACCACCAGATTCATGATTAAAGGTACAAGCTCCATCTATGTTTATCTTATCCCTGCCTTGTTTAGGGTTCTTCCATTTCAAAAACAACGGCTTATTCAAACCTTTAGTCTGATTTACACAACCAATACTAGCACCTTCTTTAGCATATCTTCCCCAGTGCTTCATGTTTAGAATCTTGGAATGATCCAGACTAGTTAAAATGTAGATAATGTGTCTAATGATAGAAGCAGCATTTGTATTCTCATTACCAATCTTCTTTTTGTTTCGTCCTGACCAGATAGACCATACAATTATTGCAGGAAGGATTGTGAGAATGTCACAGCTCCTTTGAGCAGCCCAATACCACTTCATGGTGATGTGCGAAATCGTCATGTATGACTGGATCTGTACTTTGAATATAACACTGAAGTGAAGCCAAACAGCCCAAGCTTGAGGACACTGCACCAATACATGGTTAGTAGTCTCTATATCATTACAGTGAATACACTTAGAAACCAGATGGATGTTTCTTGCTTGCATAACATCATCAGTAGGAACCCATTTGTGAAGTACTCTCCATAGCAAAAATGAGCATTTTTTAGGGGTAACAGCATTCCATGTCTTAGCATAAATTCTAGTAACATTGCCCTTGTTTCTGATGTGATTCAAAGTGTCTTTAGTGTTAAACGTCCCATCCTTTGACAGAGACCAAAGGATAACATCCTTATTATTAGAGAGAGTAATCTTCCTAATCTTGTTTATCTCAGTAGCAGTCACTCTAGTGCTGAGCCTATCAAAATCCCAAGAACCATCCAACCAGAAATCCCTAACAGAATCATTAGTAGAGTCCCAAAGCAATCTTGTATCATTGTCATTGATAACTTTGATGAATGGACTATCTGAGCACCATCTATCATACTGGAAGCTCATGTTCCCCTGACCAGGAAGCCAAAATATATAATCTTCAGCTTTCTCTCTTGCAGAAATAATACGATTCCAAGATTTAGACTTCATGTTAGGAGGTATAGCTAAAACATGATGAATACTATCTTTACAATATATGGATAACATGTATTTAGCCCAGAACGATTTCTGCATCCTGAAGTTAAACCATAGCTTCATTGAATACACAATCTGCACATCTTTAAGTCTCTTAAGATTAAGGCCTCCTTCATTAAAAGGCTTGCACAGTCTCTCCCATCTAGCCCAACTAATTGCTCTTTTATCATCCTTGCTTCCTCACAGGAACTTGTTGAAAAGAGTTTCCAGCCTATTGATGATGCCAACAGGCAAGACAGAATGCTGCAGATAGTAGATTGGAAAAGCAACAAGAACAGCCTGAATCAACAGCAAACGACCAGCAAATGAAAGGTGCAACTTGTCCCAATTCATTATTCTATTTCTGACTTTGTAAATTAACTCTTCAAAATGAGCCATTCTAGAATTAATAGCTATAGTAGAGCCAAGATAACTGAAAGGCAAATATGTATGCTTCATATTCCATATGTCTTCAATAATAACAATCTGATGATGAACCATCTTGTTGGGCACAATTAGCTTAGACTTTGCTGTGTTAATTTCTTGACCAGAAACACTTTGATAATGATCTAAAACAGCTTTGATAGCACACATTGTATCAACACTTCCATTAGCAAAAACCATGAAATCGTCTGCAAAAGCAAGGCAAGCAACATTTTGATCACTTCTAGTCTTGTATCTTAACAAACTATTACCATTAGAGGTAAGCTTTATAGCCCTTATCAAGTACTCTTCAGCCAGGATAAAAAGACTCGGGGAGAGGGGATCCCCTTGTCTTAGGCCTTGAGAGTTGGCAAAATAACCAGTTGGCTCACCATTCACCAATATGGAAGAACACCTTGCTAATACAATTGCCAATAAGAACAAAAACATTAGTATTAAAACCAAATAATTTTAGAATATTGAAGATAAACTCATGATTCAGCTTATCAAAAGCTTTAGTCACGTCTGTTTTAATGGTGATATTGCCAAACTTCCTGTTGCTATTAATGTCGAAACACAACTCCTGAGCCAGAAGGATAGAATCCTGAATACACCTCCCCTTAACAAACCCACCTTGCTCCTCAGAAATAAGCTTAGGCAGAACTTTAGCCATCCTGTTGTTGATTAACTTTCCCACAATCCTTGAGAACATTGTAGTTAAACTGATAGGCCGAAAGTCTCTCCACCTATTAGGATTATCTAGCTTAGGGATTAAGCAAATCAATGTAGCCTTCACACCCTTAGGCAGATCAAACCCATTGAATAAACCCTTAACAGCATTACACAAATCATTACCAACAACAGTCCAACACTTCTTATAAAATTCGTCATTGAATCCATCAGGGCCAGCAGCTGATTCCGAGTTTAAAGACTTAATAACCTCATAGATCTCATCAGTTTCAGGAACACAAGAAATACTATTATTGTCTTCATCAGTAACCAAAGAAGGGATCACATCCATTAAGACAAAATCAGACTCCACATTACTAGAAGGAGCAAGCAATATTTTAAAATAATCAACAGCAGAATTACCAATGTCTTCCTTCGAAGAAATCCACTGATCACCAACCTTAATTCTATGAATTCTATTCCTCTTGAGCCTCTTCTTCACAAAGCTATGATATGCCTTGGTATTCCTATCAGAATCCTTCAACCAGGAAGCTTGAGCCTTCTGCCTCCAGAAAATCTCTTCCATATCAAGAAGCACCAAATGATTCTGCCTAGCCTCCTCCAAAGTAGATCTATTATCATCATTAGAGTCATTTTGAAGCATTACTTCCTTGACATTAATAATTTCTTCAGAGCGTTTGATAGCATAAAAAATATCCCCAAAAGTACTCCTATTCCAAACCTTCAAAACAGCTTTCAATCTCTGCTGCTTAATCCAAAAAGCCATGATCAGATTCCTCACATCATCATTGATACTAGCAGACCAACTCTCTTCAACAGTCTTCAAAAAATCAGGGTGAGTAACCCACGTATTCAAAAACTTAAACGAAACTTTAGACCTTTCAATACTTGAGGCAACCTTAATAACCATGGGACAATGATCTGAACAACTCCTAGCAAGGTGAGAAACAGCAGTACAATCAAAGAAGTCTAACCAAGTAGAGCTATATAAAACATGATCCAGCCTCCTCCATTTATGCCCATTAGACCAAGTATAAGGACAACCAGAAAACCCAGCATCAATGAGACCACAATCCATAATAAGACCATTGAAGTCATCCATTCCTCTTTGATTAATAGTAGAGCAAGATAACTGCTCTTGGATATTAGAAATTATATTAAAGTCCCCAAACATAATCCATTCATAAGAACCAACATCAAGACTCCTAATCGAATCCCAAAGCAAAACTCTTTGATCCCTTCTATACTTTGCATGCACAACATAAACATAAAACTCTTTGCTCATAGAAGAATGACACACCTTAAAATGAAGCAACTGCTCACTGTCAAAAACCACATCAACCTTGTAATCTTGATGCCAAAACACCCAAATCTTGTTATTCACATTACAACTATAGCCACTCAACTTCAACTTCCTGGCAACTAAACTCATTTTATCAACCTTCACAAAAGGCTCTTGAACAGCAACAAAACTAGCCTTTTCAGAAATAACCAAAGACTTTAATCTTTGCATCGTTTCCTTATTAGCAAGCCCTCTTGCATTCTAGTTTATCAAAGTAATAGTCATTAATCAGGAGGAGGCTTATGAGCTCTTTTGAGCTTCATAATTTTAGACGAAACAGGCCCCTTTGAACTCCATATCTTTGACACCTTCTTAGACTTCTGAGTCTCTTGCCTTTTAACCTTACCTTTCTCAAACTTATCCATCACAGGAGAACAAGCAAGTAACATTTTCAATTAATATGTATTTAGAAAGAAATAAAAATAAATAATTATTTCTTTAGTATTATAATATAAGTTTTTTTTAAGATTTCTTTTGTTTTGTAATATATACTGGTTTTTATTTTCCAAAGCATCAATATTACATATATTTTACTTTTCACAATAAAATAGTTAATTTTTGTGCAAGTTATTAACTCCACCAATCAAATTTATTTATTTTATTTTTTAAAAGTCATTATTACGTTCCTTAATATTGAAAAAAAAACTTAAACGACTTATATTATGAAACCTAAGTATTATGGAACCTTGAAATTTGCAAACAGCAATTATTTTGGGACAAATGTTTTGTATTAAAAAATCAAATATAAAAGGGCAGAGGGAGTAACCAAAGATTTTGACTACGTACGAAATTACGAGAAGATCATAGTACTCCTCGGATCCTAAATATAAGATTTTAGAAAATAGCCCTCAAAGGGGTAGCCGAGTTGGTTGAGTATGGTATGTTTGTGACCAAAGGTCATGAGTTCGAGTCCCTCTACCTACACTTTCTCGGCTGAGCCTATCACCTTGTATGGTTTACATTCTGGCGTCGGTTTGCAGGCTATCGCGTCAGACTGAGGGTTTATCCTGTGCGCACTCATTACACTCTGAGTAGCGGCTGTGGGATCCTTCCGAAAAAAATTAAAAAATAATTTTTATTCCACAATAAATGTCTGTCGTGAAATTTAATATTATTTATTAAATTCTACCAAATAATTTTTTTTATATATATAAAAAAAGTATAATTATTATCCTCTTTAATACCGTATATAACCTTAAAATGGCATGTAGTTTTAAACGGAAGGAAGGTAACATAGATTGAACAACAAGCTTGGAGAACTTAGTCCATAATAAATTAGGATAGACACAAATATTCCAAGGTCTAGTTTTAGGTTAGGCACAAAATTTAAAAAATTGAAGTCTCGGAGTAGAACTCATAAGTGAACTAAGTTAATCTTACAAGAACAACAGCTACGAATATCTTTTAGTTAAATACTTGCAGTACAATAATGTTTCTAGAAGGTAACAATACGTGACAAAACTCTTTTGCAGCTCAAGTTTTCAGTTAAAATCAAAGTCAAAATCATGAGCACGGCTCTCCCTCTTGTTCGAATTAAAATCTATACATTAGTATAACAAGTAGAGAACTTTAAGCAACATCAACACCACCTCAATCCAAACTTTATACAATCATGTTGCTTAATCACATCATATTGACAGTCAATATTGAGAGTCTTCTTATCAATGTTGAATGACAAGTGACAACACACCGAAGCAAGTAAGACATCACATATCTACACATTTGTTAACCAGTTTCTCAAATCCTCAAAAACTTTTATTGCTTAGAGTCAACAACTCAACATCAAAGAGGAGACGAATACTCAAAGGGATTTGTTAAAAAAAAGTCCGTTTTATCATTTTTTTTTTAAAAACTACTCCGTAAAGTTATATTTTATTTACGATTTTACTATAATGAAGAATAAAACAAATTTACAATTTCTCTACCTTCTTTTTTACAAAAACTTAAATTTTCAAAAACCTAAATAAAAACCTAATTTAAATACTTAACCTAAATTTAAACTAAACTAAAACTAAATGAAATCTAAATAATACTAAATTAAAAGTAAAATATTAACTACAATTAATTAAACCCTAACATATTAACTAAAACATTTAAACCAAAAATATTAAGTAAAACTAATTAAACTTCAAATATTAACCAAAACTAATGTATGTCTTCCTCTTTCACGAAACCCTCTCTGCCTCCCTCACTCACAACAGTCGAATCCGCAAATCTTTCAACCTAACCCATTGCGAAACCAAAATCAAATGGTAAATCTCACTATAACCTTTCTTTGTTGTTAAAATTTAGTTAGGCTTATGGTATCGATTAGGATATTTCGTGGCTTAGAGTGTTGATTAGAGGGGTGGTTTGATGTTACAGAAACTTTAAGCTTCAGTTATGGCGGACAGTGGGAGCGTAGAACACTTTGTGTCCGTCATTGCATGGCGTAAACAAGGACGCCCACGTCTTTGCTATGGTGTGGGATCCTATGTGTACGTCTTACTTACTATGGCGTATACACTGGATCCCACGCCACATCGTTGGTGTGGGTGTCCTTGCTTATGTCGCACGTATGACGTAGGATTCCAATCCAACGCCATCAGGATGGCGTTGATCTATTGATGTACGACATCCAGATGATGTGGGTTGCTCCGGTCACCGGAGTAATCCGGGACCGGTTTATTCTTGTTCGTTGGTGTGTATATTACGCGTTTATATTTTTATTTTCTCTAATAACACTTCGTGATTGACATTTGGAATTTTAAACCAATCTTGACATTTCATACGTTTTTTATTTCAGGTTATTGATCTCCTTGACGCTTCTGGTTCTGCTGATGGATCTTGGACGAAGAGAGTAAAGAAGTAGACAAAGGTACGGGAAGCTGGTCGGCCTGATTTAGTAGTCGATTCAGCGGTTCTGATGGAGGAGCTACCTATAGTTTATGGACCGCACACATCCGGATCCAGTTTTTCTTCCACTTCCCACGGGCGACGCCAGCCTCCCCCACCTAGAGGGAAGCCTCGAGCTTCTTCCCCCTCCAAACTACCATCGATATTCGGCGAGAAATTCACCTCCCACGCTCCCTACCACCTTTAGCAGAGCGAGGTAATATTTACATTTATGGTTGATATTTTAGTCCGGTAGAGTTTAAATTTATACTCATATATAGAGAACGAATATTTTCAGGAGCGCGAGATACGGCTATACGCCATTATTCCATCCATAGAGGTTGGAATTTGGCCTCGCAGATGAGGGTACGCGACGTACTTGATCGCACACCTTTCGGTAGACTTATCGAGTATTTCTCGTGCATGCAAACACATTCCAACATGACGTAGGTATTTTTTGAGCGGTGGCATATGGAAACAAAAAAAATCAATTTTTCATTTGGTGAGATGAAGATCAAGCTCGACGATGTGCACACCATCTTGGAGCTCGCAACAAAGGTTGAGCTTACTGTTTTTCCTCCTATATCTGACAAGATGTTGGCCATGGATTAGGGGGTTGATCTGCTTAGGATGAGCGGTGTATTGTTTGTCAAGGAGGTTGAGAGATGCAAGGGCATTAGTTTGGGTTACGAATGGTTGCGGAGTAGGTATAGTGGCCTATAGTTCTGCGACGATAACCTTGATCTCACTTACCATAAGGTACATGTAGCTACGCGCGTGTATATCTTACATATGTTCGCATCGTTCTATTCCCCGTCAAGAGTAACATGTACGTTAATTACAACTATTTGTTTCTACTGCACGATTTAATGAATGAGGGTGTCAGACGTTACGCATGGGGTACGACCATGCTTCCTTACTTGTATCACCATCTTGGTGAGGCCTCGCTTCATGAGACTAGGACTATAGCCGGATGTATTGGTTTGCTAGACATATGGATACAGGATCATTTTGTTATGCTCCGTTCTGTCACTCGTTCCACTTACACCGAGCGCCAGCCCATTATTGTGAGACAGGGATACAGGTGCTGCTGTTTCTGAATCTTGAATGAAGTTAAACCTTCGGATCATCGTCAATAACCTGTAGGAGAGAGATGTAAGTTTTATTATTGAGTAAGATAAAATTGTTTTATAGTTTAACCTATTGCAATAGTAGAATACGATAAAGTTATTTATAGTTTGTCGTGTGTTGTGTTGGTTGCATTTAGTGGTATTTATATGTGTTTGTGTACGTATTGGTTTGTATTGCAGGTACTGTTTGATCATTATCGTGTGATACGCAATCATTTTCTCGAGGATATATCATGGTTCCGAGATGTCATCTTCGGTGTTGAGCACTCGCACGCATACTATCTGGAACGAGTATTGAGGCAGTTTGGCCGTGTGCAGAGGCTTATCTCGCATCCATTTTTGAAGATGCAGTCGAATTTGAAAAGAAAATGAAGACAATGGCATATGTGTTCGACGAGGATAGTTGGGAGGACTGGCGATTATATTTTTTAGAGGAGGTTTTCAGGAGAGAGATGATGAGGGACGAGATTGAGTCCTTTTGTACTCCTGATTATCTTATGCTCCATCGAAAGAGTAACTCGTTCAACCTGATCAATGGTACAATATACTCGCTCGATGACTATGTGTACGAGGATCGTGGTGGAGCTATCATCCGGCATTTGCGCGTTGGTATGTGTATGATGATATTGTTTCCTGGAGTGGATGCGTTTGGCGATGATGTTGGTGCTTTGAGGGTGGCGTACACAGAGGTTTTGTCTATTGTCAAAAGACTTGCTTAGACATTATGTTATTTGTTTCGGGTTGTATGGCCGTTTACAATATTTTGATGATTCAATGTTTGTTATTTTGATATCTTTTTGGAAAAAATGAATAGTCTATCTATATCGTTGTTGTAAGATATTTGTATGTGTTATTTATCTATATGTTTTTAATGTACCATATTTTATTTAACAACATATTTAATTACCTATTTAGTAAATAAATTGAGTAAATACAATATGAAAAATTTAAGTCTGTTTTAATGGAAAACGATTGTATAAATATTTTAAAATACCGATTGAGAATACAACTTCACCGAGTCATTTAGCTTATTTTTTTGGTAATTCACTAAATAACAAATAATGTTTCCCTCTATAAAATAATTGCATCGAAATAATGATTCCCACCAAATTTCAATTCGCTCCAAACAATGACTCTCGCCAAACATTTGTTCCCGCCAAATATGGATTGCCCGCCAATTTGAAATGCCTTTAAATAGGGACTTCAAACGTAGGAAGATAGTTCATCCACCAAACATCAAACATAGTAAAAACATAAAGGCTTATAGGAATGGAGTTTAATGTTAATGAAAACTACCATTTGCTTCAGGCGGTGCAGTTTGTCCATCGAACAACGTCCGATGATACAAGGGCTGTTTTTTTCAATCGGGTGCCATGTATAATATCAATATTATACTGAATATAATAAGACAAATAAATCTAAAGAAGAACGTAATCATTTTATATAAGATATGAATTTTAAACGCTATCCAGAGTATGAATCAAATACTGATGTAATAGAATGCCTTCACACCATATACTTAGGTAACATATTAATGATATCTAAAGCTCTTGAAAATTCAGAAAATGATGATATTTCGCCTAAAATAATAAAATCTTGTAGTTGTAGCTTACTTTTATCACCAACCATGGAAACGAAATATTCCACAAAAGAACACAACAAAACCATAATAAAAACATAAAAATATTAAAATCCAAAAATTATAAGGGTCCTTTTATTTTAAGGGTAGTCCACTTTAAGAGATCTTCCAGATTGCTTAACTCTTTATTCATATGACATTATGAATTTTTAATTAGAATGTCATAGGATTTGGCAGTAAAAGAACCTTTCGTAGGATCAGGTCAATAATAAAAACAGAATAAACTGATTTCATTGCTTAATAAGCGCCGATGATCTCTTGGCAGATCTAAACCTAAACATTAGCACCACAAATTCATAAAATTCTGCAAGTTTTAGGACATAAAAAAACATTGGAGAAGAGGTCATCCATTGATGCCAGTATTTTTCAGATGCAATGAGCTGAAAGACCAAAAAGGAAAAGCACCGTATAAAAGCTTATTATATTGCACTCAATAGTTATAGCTGATTTTTTTTCTCAATCTTGTACCATTCAAATTTGGGGCATTTATGTCCAACTTTGTAGAATTTAAGCCTTTAAGGAAAATTCAATGGAAGTTTATATTTGTTGGAAAAAAATAATTTTAGATTTTTTTATATAATGTTTGAATATTTGCTATCTTTGGGCGAGAGATATTTGAATTCCAAGTTTAAAAAAATCATTTTTCTAATAATATATTTGTTTAATTAATTTGGTTTACGTTATGATATTGTTTAGTTGATTTATATTTTTGTAAAAATATTTTTTTGGTAATACTTTGAATATAAATGACTTTTTTGGTTGGACATAGATATTTACACGAATTGTTAAAAAAATGACAATTAGTGTAAATTCGGTGCATCCGATTCGTGTAAATACGAAATTGCTTCCATGTATTTTAGAAATGATAAGTTTTATTTGATTTAAAAAAAAATTGTTAATTTTATTTTATATACCATTTAGAAAAATAAAATAAATAGATATTAAAGTTAAATAAAAAAATTAAATATCTTAAGTTGATAAAAAAGAATCAAACATTATACCTAAAAAAATCGTATTACTTAGAGTGTGGTTCGTAAATAATAAGGAACATAAACACCATGTCTTTTGCATTAAATAAGATATAGTCATACAAATAATTTCATAAAATTCAAAGTTTTACAATTAAAATAAAAATTAATCTTCCAAAAATTAATCTTTATTGAATCAAACAGTTGATACAGATAATAATTACCATTGTTTGGTACTCAAAAATTTATAATTACAGAAACTTAGAAGAATGGTAATTGAATGAAAAAAAATTCTGGAATTTAACAGCACATATGAATCTGTATCTTCCTTCATCTTCAATCATGGACAACTTCAAGATAAGTGAGATTTGAACTTGCTTTCAGGAGTAGTCCAGTGAATAAGATTTTATAATGTTAGCTACATGCCAATTGGAAATTAAACATGATTAGAAATTGAAATATTGATCATTCATTGAGGTTTAAGTAACACAAACCTAGATTTCCTAATAGAACAATGGATCTTAGAGGGTTTAAAGTTTTTATAATGTCATGATCAAGTTTCATATTGCATTTAAGAGTATAATGGGCCAGCTAAATCAGCTGCCTGATTTTGGACTTTTGAAATATGCTTGATAGTTATAGTGGGGAAAACATGTTTCTGCAACATTAAATGGTGGTTTAAAGGTACCGTGGAGCTAATCTCTTAGCCAACATATCAACTATCAACATAAAATCATATTAACATCCAAATTTCTATAGCCTTTACTATTGCAGACGATAAAGCCATCTAAAAGAGCTAAAACTTCAAAAATCAAGGAATTAACCTTGCCATAAATCATACTATAAGAGTATATCATATTTTCATTAAGATCTCTAAGTAATCCAACACCGATAGATTCACTATTTCTTAGACTAGAACCATCACAATTAAGTTTGACTCTATTTTCATTAGGGGCTATACATTTTAAAGTTAGAGTTTTGTTAGACTTATCAGGAGAAAAGAAAATTCCAAGTTTATTAGCAATGCCAATTCACCAGACCTTAATTTTTTGGAGTCGATGTTGTTGAAACAAGAAAGAGTGTAAATGAATTTATTAAAGTAATTTTCAAGAGTAATTATAATATAATTCTTTTTTTTTTCTATAATACCATACAGTCCAGACAATTCTAATATGAATATTTTTGGTGATAGACCAATGCCAACATCTAACTATGTGATTGAATGTCATGTATCCATTGATTTGAATTCCAAATAAAATAAAGAAGGAACACCAAGTATCCCATAATAATGAACAGTTTACGAAAAGATAATTTACAAACTCTATATTGTTGTAGGATAAACATTTGGAAGCTAAGGTAAAGTGTTTCTTTTAAAGGTTGGTATCAACTGCTATCCAACCTTTTAGTTTTCCAGATTAGAAAAGAAAACTTAGTAGGAATGTAATTGTACCAGAGCTTGGTGAAAAGAACATAGATTGTAGATTTATACCTAATGTGATTTTAAGTTGCTTTGGTTTTAAAATTGCCAGAATTTCCTAAGACCCAAATTGCTTTGTCCTTTCTATCATTACTAATATTAAGGGTTAGGATTCTGTCTATATCAGAACAGGTAATGTTGCCTTTAAGCTTGTTAATATTCCAATTATTGTTATACCAAAAGTTGTTAACATTATTAGAGTTGTATTAATTATTATTTTTGGAATCATTTAATTGAATTAGAGGGGTCTTTTTAAACCATCTATCCAACCAAAATTCAATTTTGACATTAAAATTTAAAGTATGTTAGGTTCAACAATGTTTTTAATCCTAGTGAATCTTCTCTAAGTAAATAAACCTTTATTTGTGATATTGAGTTGTAAAAGATGTTTGGTTTTGTAATAAATGAAGTTCATATAATTAGCTTAGAGATATATGTTTTCTCTGAAGTTAAAACAAAGATTATAGACATAAGTATCATGTAAGTCTCTGATTTTCCTAACATTAAGACCACCCTCCTTATAGGGAAGGCAGATGGAATCCCAATTAGAGCAGTGGATTATTTTGGTTTTCTCTTTAGATTCCCCAAGAAATGTATTGAGGAGGTTATTAATTCTTTTAATTACATTTTGAGGGAGGGTATTATATTAAATATAGTAATTAGGAAAGACCATTAGTACTGATTGAATCAGTACTAATCTGCCCCGAAAGGACAGAGAAATTGAGTCACAATCATTGATTTCGAGTCTAATCTTATGAACTAATTCATCATATTTATTAATCCTGTTATTGTTATCAATGTAAATACCAAGATATTTCATAGGAAATGATTTATACTTAAAGCCGAAGATTTCCTCAATGGCTCTAATTTTATGTGGGCTTAGCTTTAGAGAAGTGATTAGGCTAGATTTGTCTTTATTGATAGTTTGACCATATACATTTTAATAGAGATTTAAGAACTGATTGAGTCTGATGGTATTATTTTTAGAACCATTAATAAATATAACAAAGTCATCAGCATATGCTAAATAATTGAATCTCATTTGGCTTCTGGTTTTGTATAGTATTTGACGATTGTTATCGAATATGTTATTAATTCCTCTTATGAGAAATTCTTTAGCAACTATAAAAAGTTTGGGAGAAATCAGATTCCCCTGCCTAATATCATTCAGACCTTTAAAGAAACCATGTAATTCTCCACTTATCAGAATAGAGAAGAACATAAAATTGATATTGTTGTTGATTAGATTAATAAGCTATTATGAAATCCAAATCCTTTCATAATATCGAAGATGGATATATGGAAAATATTATCAAAGGCCTTATTCATATCAATTTTAAGAGTTATATTGTTGCCTCTAGATTTTCTATTAATGTCATGGATGATCTCATTGGCAAGAAAGATTTGATCATGAATGTTTCTCCCATGAAAAAATCCACCTTGTTCATGGGATATAATTTTTGGGAGGATTAAGTTAAGTCTTTTATTTATAAATCTAGATAAGATTCTATTAAAAACAGTGCAAAGACTTATAGATCTAAAGTCTTTCCATTTTTTTGGAAAATGAATTTTGAGGATCAGACATTAGGTAGTAGTAAATATAAATTTGGTAGAAATATTACCCTTTAAGTAATTAATTATGGCAGAACAAAGGTCATATTTAATAATGGTCCAGCAAGTTTGGTAAAAGATAGTGTTAAAGCCATCAGGTCCAACCACAACATTGGTTTTCAAGGATTTAACATGCTTGTAGATTTCATCAATTGAATGGATAGCCAAAATGTTATTGTTATCAGATTCATAGATTATATTAGGAATCTTTTCAAGAGCATTATCATATAGATTAATGGAGGTATTACTAATAAGTAGATTTTTGAAATATTCTACAACTAGCTCATTCATTTTCTTTTGGTCATCTATCCAAACATTATCATAATTAATACTATTGATTCTATTATTATTTTTTCTTGGCTTAACAAACTTATGAAACACAACAATGTTTTTGTCACCTTGTTTGAACCAGTTAAATCAGCTCTTCTGCTCCCAATAGGCTTCTTCTCTTGCCAAGATAATAAGCAAGTTGGATTTGGTTTAATATAAGTTAACTTTGTCTTCCATGTTTTAGGAATTTTGAATTTTGGTATTTATTTTCATAAAAATTAACTTCCTCATAAGATGTTGCCAAAATCTGTAAAGATGTTGCCAAAATCTGTAAAGATGTTGCCAAACACCTCATAATTCCAAGACTTAAGGGCCAACTTAAGTCTTTTAAGTTTTTTCCAGAAAGCATGCAAATGGGGGCCAGAAACCTGACTGTTCCAGGATTTAGCAATAGTTTTGTGGAATTCAGGATGTTGAATCCGCATGTTAAGAAATTCGAAAAAGGTTTTAGGCTTCCAATAGTTATTGGCTAAAGTTATCAGCAATGGGGCATGGTCTGAGCAAGTTTTAGTTAAATGTGTTATTTGGATGGTATTAAAGTAAGTTCTTATTTTTTTCATTAATGAGAACTCGGTCCAACCTTCTCTAATTCCTATTATTGGTCCATGTGAATGGAGATCCTGCAAATCGTGGATCTTCAAAGGAACAGTCAAAGATAGTGTTATTGAAGTCATCAATACTTCGTAAACACAAGGTTGAATAAGGCAATTGCTAAGACGAGTTAGTAATGCAGTTAATATCATCCATGACAATCCATTGTAGTGGATTACTGGATATATTTATCAAACCTCCTAAAGAGGAAGTCTATTAAGTCTAGAACATTTTGCATAAATGATAAAAATACTAAAGTCTATATTCATGTTTTGATGGGTAAGATGAATAATCTTCTCTTCATCACAGATTGTATTCACCTTAAAGTGGTTCTTCCATATGACCCAAATTTTATTGCTGGAGTTAACAAAACTTTGATGAAAATTAAGCTTTTTCATAATTTGATCAAGATTATTTATAGAGATCACGGGTTCCTGGATAGCCATGAACTCAATTTTCTCTGAGTTAACTAAATACTTTAATCATCTAATTGACTTTTTATATCCTCTACCTATAATATTCCAATTTAATATTTTAACTGTCATTTATATTAGAGGGAATGAGATTTGACTATTTAGAATCATTTGCTTTGTGAGAAGTAAATAATTTTTTTGGGTTTCAACATTCTAGCTTTCTGATTTAAGATATTAAGCTCATTATCCATGTTCATTTGCTTATTAAGGGAGTCTGGAAGGCTTTCGGTTAAGGTGTAGTGAGAGGAATTTTAGATAGCCTCATAATCATATGAGGTATTGAGACATTATAATTTGTTTCCCGTATATATAGATTAGAGAGCATCAATAATATTAGTATTGTGCTCTAACAGAAGGTTGTCATTTTCCTGAGTTTGATGTGTGATATGTTGTCTAATTTGTTGAGATTGAATATTCTTGTCACTAATAATATTATCTTTGATATGTCTCTCAGGTTTTTGTTTAGAAATTACAGACTGAGTTTGAGGTTCTTTCACCACTATATATTTTATCAAATGAGCCCTAATCTTATTACTGATTTATTTTCATCTATTTGATGAACATAATTAGCTAGCTTATTACCTATAAATGTTTCAGGTTTTTTATTGGTCTTTTTATAATTTTGACTACTGTGACCAAGGTGGTGACAATCTAGGAAATATACCGGGGTATCACCATATATAATGTTTATACAGTGACCATCATGGTCACCAAATTCAATCCATAACTTATTATTGATAAGCTTCGATACATCAAGTTCTATCCAAGCTTGACATCAGTTGTGTTTGGTTAGATTTTTGGTAGGTATCCAGATGTCCAAAGGGTTACCTAAAGCTTTGGGTATGTTATTAATGGTGTCTTTGTTGTAAAGGGAAATGGAGAGTTTTGGTAAATTTACCCACACATGGATAACTGGGCTTCTTTATTGGTATTGAAGTTTGGTTCCCATTTGATTAATCTCATAGAATGTTGGTCAAAAGACCAAATATTTATTTTCTATAGAATTTTTAAATATTCTAATTAAGGATAACTCTATGAACACATGCACATATATCAAAAATAGAAAGATTAACATCGCATTTAAGCTTAAGTTTGTTTAAAACTGATTAATGACATATAAATGTGGTCTACCTACAACAAATTTTGCAACCAAAGTATATACAGAAGAATTGAGTAAGAGAGACTTATCTTTTTCTGCAAAACTTATATACTTGAAGCCTCTTTTGTTGTTGAATATTACGTCTTCGTGAGTAACAACCTTGATGTTTTCTTTTGGACGAACAACGTATTTGTATGACTTGTTAGTGTGAAGGGGTTGGAAGATCGAGGTCTTGTTGTTGAGAGGAGGGAAATGGTGATTAAATTATATACTTGCAGTCGCCTCTTCAACAATTTGTTCTTGATTTTCAGTGTTTTCTTGACAAATTGACTGATTTCATTTATCCTCAAATTTTGTTGTTTTCTTTAATATTTTCCATATCATAAGACCCTTCTTTTTCGTTTCTATAAGAAACTGAAAGTTGGGGTAAAATCCCCAACTTTGATGTCCTAATCTTCTTTATGTCTTGATTAAATGTCCTATATGAAAATGAATATTATCTATTGAGAAATCTGTTTTATATTTGGATGAATCTGCACATCCTGGTGACTACTCTTTTGCCTAATGTTTGAACCCTAAAACCAAATCTTATTACCCGACTTGAAATTGAACTTGATGCTTTCCTGGATGAATAGGCAGTTCGAATTCACTCGAGCTTGACTCTCTCAATGTTACTTGGAGAGACTTCAGAGATGAAGTCAAGCAATAGAGACGAGAGGACTTCTCAAAGGAGTGAAAAAAAAATTATGGACTTTCTTAGAGATAATATCCTCTGTTTTTTAACTTCATAATTTGTTGAGAAAAACAATATTTTATAAACAAATTTCGTTAAAAATACAATTACTCATTTGAAGAAAAGTTCATAGATAAAAAATATTAAATAATCAAATATTTAATATGAAAATTATACTATTATCAACACAATTTTATAAAAAAATAATAATATAATTGACATTTAAAATCATTTCTAACCATTAATCGGCAGCGAGACCGACGGTCAAAAATGTGTCTTTAATAATGAGATTTGATCTTTAAATTTTCAAGATTGAAATATTATTCAGACTCAGATTTTATCAAGTGTAAAAAAATCTATAAAAGTGAAAAATAAAAATTTACCATGAAAAAAAATTCGTTTCATAGTTGATGACAAAATTGGAAGAAAAAAACCGAACAGTTTTGGCTTTTAAATATTCTATTCTGTTACATATTAACTAGTTAATTGAACTATTAAAATTCTAAAATTTTATTGATAATAAAAAAAGAATTGGTAATATTTTCTGCATCTGTGTTTATTAAAATAAATAAATAATTTAAAATTATTAATAAAATAAATATCTTATAAATACTTAGTAATAACTGTAACATTGTCAATGTAATTATTTGTAGCCTTTTTCAACTAAAAAGCTTTATTTGGACATAATATGTACAATTACAAAATTAAAGACTTAATTATAAAGTCCTTAAAAATATTGGAGTGAACAGTAATTAGTTTTTAAAAGAAATTCAGCGCCAAATTTTGAGTTGAATTTTAAGCTTCCTCCCTTCATTCAATTTGAAATTTCAGGAGATAATTTCAAATTCACATAGATTCCTCAAGCTTCATTCTATCACATTTGTTAACGTCTTGATTTCTCAAGTTAAACCTCAAATGAGACAGACACCATGGCAGTTGACTCTGTTTTGATGATGAACAGACTTTCCAAGCCTTGAGATGATTTCGAGGAGTATCAAAGAGGCCTTGATAGCAGAATCAGAATTTGACTTCCCTAAAATCACATAAGGTAAGTTAATCTTATATTCTTATATAACCAACATTTTGACATTCAAGAAACAGAATAGTATCCAACAAAGCTGGAGCTTTAAAGTCCTTGTAATTGAGCTTCATCTTGCATCTTTGAGTCCATCGAGCCAACTAATCAGTTGCTCGATTTTGTTCCCTATAGATGTCATGCAGTGTCATTTTACAAATTATAAGAGACTTTATGTTGTTAAGAATGAAGCTTAAGTTTAAAGGATAGTACCAGTAGAGAGCAGATATACAATTATTTCAGAATCAGTCTATAAATCAACTTCCATGAATCCTTTTATTTTGCATAGTTGTCGGCCATCGTGGATAGCTCGAGCTTCAGCTTAAAATGGGGTTAGCGTTCCATAGTTGTTCCTGTATCCCAGAATAAGTTTGCCTTGATAATCTCTAATGATAACTGCATCACTAGCTTCACCTGAGAGAGCAGTTTGCATCTGAATTAACTTTGTATCTTCTAGGACTTGGAGGAGTCCATGTAAGGTAAGTGATCTTTTTCTTGATACGTAAGTGGTTAGTGCATCCAAGATTAACAGCTGCATTTTCACAGTGCTTCCAGTGTTTAGTTTTTCGTAGCTTGGAGTAGTCTATACCTATCAACATGTTCGTAATATATTTTATTACTGTTTTTGTATAAGTTTTTTCTGAGCTCATCTTGAGTTTGTTTCTCTGTTGGCATATAACCCAGCTAATTATAGTAGGAAGAATTGTTTGATGTGAATCCTGTTAGAGGCTGCCAAAACCAGGCCATGAACATGTGTTTAACAGTCATGAACCTTTGTATTTCAACCTTTAGAACACCTGCAAAGTAAGACCAGGTTTCTTGAGAAAAAGTACAAGAGACAAAAAGATGATTTGTAGTCTCTGAGTTTAGACAAAACTGACATTTTGATACTAGGTAGTTTATTTAAGATGAGTCTTCAAGCCAGGAAGGAACACTTCCTTAGAGAAATTTGGTTTCAAAGATTACCAAACAATGAGGAACTATTGTGGGAGGTTCTTAAGGCTTTGATAGTATCTTTAATGTTAAATATACCATCCTTTGATAGAATCCATATAATAGTATCATTAGTTTGACTGTTGATACTTAGTTTAGTGATTAGGCTTATATTATAGTCACTTAAAATAGGCTTAAGCTTACTCATATTCCACCAGTTATCTTCCCACAGAGAACATACATTCTTACCTTTAAACCAGCTATTGTTTTGATTAGAATTAAGATTGATAAGATGAGGCCTACCGTACAAATTGTCCAACCATATATCCATGTTTGGAATCAACTTGAAGAGGATGCTTTTCTTTGCAGTAGATGTTATGAAGTAGACTAGCCCAGAGAGAATTGTTTTCTCCAAATCTTATCTAGAGCTTGCATGAGAATGCTTTTTTAATATCCCGTAAGCTACTCACATTAAGGTCACCCTCCTCAAAAGGCTTGTGAATAGCTGGCCAAGAAGTCCGATGAGTTTTGTTTGCTTCTCTGATGGATCCCAACAAAAATATATTCATTATTTTTTCAATTTTTGTTATGATTGAAGTGGAAAACCAGCAGCTCTGAAGGAAGTATATAGGTATAGCCATTAGAACAGATTCAACAGTGTCAGATGTCCACCAAATGAAAGCATCTTTCCTTCCTAGTTTGAGATATTGTCTTTGATTTTTTTCAAGTAAAGGTGTAAAGTTAGTTGATTTTTTGCGAGGACTAAGTGTTACACCTAACGTATGTTATAGGAAGGAGTGATGTATTAAAACATCTTTGAATACTAAGACAATTTATTCTATTCTGAGGCATATTGGATGGTGTAATGATCTCTGTTTTTCTTTTATTTATTGATTGTCCATAAACATCTTGGTAAATCTGCAAAAACTGAGTTATTTTCTCTAGAGGAACATTTGAGCCATTAGTAAATATTAATACATCATCAGCAAAAGCTAACACTGGTATAATGACATTGTCTCTGCTAGAGTATTTAAGCTTTTTATTAGAGACAAAAAGGTTATTCATCCTTCTAATCAGTACTTCTTCAGTTAATATAAAGAGGCTAGAAGAAAAGGGATCACCTTGTCTCACTCCTCTATTAGCTTTGAAGTATCCAACTGCTTTTCCATTTATAAGGATGGAAATATGGACTGATCTAATAATGTTATTAATCAGTTAATGACTTGATTATTAAAACCAAACCTCTGCAACACCTTTATGATAAAGCTATGTGATAGATTGTTGAAAGCTTTGGACATATCAACCTTGATAACCATATTTCTTGCTTTGTTTTCCTGTCTATATCATGGATTAACTCCTTTGAAATGAGTATATTGTCATGTATTGATCTTTCTTGAACATAAGCTCCATTCACTTCAGATATTAGTTTAGGAAGAAATGTAGAAAGTTTGTTGCTAATCAGTTTAAACATTATTCTATTTTTTAAAGTACAGAGACTAATTGGTCTATATTAGCTCCAACTAGAACGATTTAATTGTCTTAGAGATTAAACAAATGCCAGTAGAAATTATCCCTTTAGGAATATCATGGCCAAGAATGAATGATTTAAGTGCATTACAAAGATTTTTTTATGATATGCCAGCAATTAGTGTAAAAACATTTGTTGAATCCATCTATCCCAGCAAATCCAGTTGGATTCAAGCTTTGAATAATAGACCGGATTTCTATTTCAGTAGGCTCTGCTAGCATTAATTTATTGTTAGAGTCATCAACTAGTTTTGGAATGACATTAAAGACATTTTTATTCATACTTTCAAGCTCAAAATCTCTATTAGAGTAGGAAGGAGATAAAAGAATATTTGTAAAGTAGGCTTCAACTGAGGATTTGATAACATCTTTACCTGAATTCCATATGTTGTTGATTTTTATTCCATTTATTATGCTCTTCCTTCTCTTCTTCATTAAGAAGTTATGATAGATATTTGTGATTCTGTCTCCATCCTTTAACCAGTTGTCATATGGTTTTGGTCTCCAGTATTCTTCTTCCATGGTTAGTGCTAGTAGCTTTAGAGAGACTGTTTTTATCCTGAATACTCTTTGAACTTCTATAATTGTCTTCACAAATCTGTAGATTCTCTTCAACTTGTTTAATCTTATAAAACAAATTACCAAAGTAATTTTTATTCCATCCTTTTAGAGCATTCTTCAACCTCTTCAACTTGTTCCAATAGACATATAATGGATATCCCGTCATCCGTACAGTCAGTTAGCTTCAATAAAACTTAAGAATTCTTTGTCCATATTCGAGATGTTGAGGAACCTGAAAGAATTACTATGTTTCCTGTTGTCTTTGTTTATTGTAATGTATAAAGGAATATGATCTAAACACGTACGGGCTAGGTGAATTACTTTTGTTTCTGAAAAATATTCAGACCTTTCCTGGTTAAATAAAGCTCTGTCTAATCTCCTCCATCTTGTTTTGTTTGTCCACGTGAATCTAGTTCCCACAAATCCCGCATCCTCCAAGTGACAGTCTTTAATCATGTCTAGAAAATCATTAGCGCTTTGCTGACAGAAATTAGAACAACCAAATTGTTCAGATGGAGATATGATAGAATTAAAGTCGCCCAGAAGGAGCCATTCCTTTGCAGATGATTCAAAAGATCTAATGTCATTCCAAAGCTCCATCCTATGATTACTTTGACATTTTGCATAAACACGTGTGATATTGACAGTCTTGTTTAACTGAGAATGTTTGATTTCAATGTGAATACACTGGATATTATCCACCAGTATCTTAATCTCCAAATCATCATGCCAAACCACCCATATTTTTTGAAGTACTAGCAAAGAAGTGAGGAATATTAAGCTTAACATAGAGAGTAGTAATTTGGTCACTACTTATCATAGGTTCTTATAAGAACAATATTTTTATTCCTTCTTTTTTTACTATGGATTTGAGTCTTCTAACAGAGGATTGATTTCCCACTCCATGGATGTTCCAACTTAAGAGATTTATCATTTAGGACTAGCAAGTGATGATCTTTGAATCTCTTGAAATTGAAGAGATTTTATAACCAGTAATTTCTTTCTTTTGGTTCTCCTTGTTTGTTTAAGCTTTTTGTCCATAATTTTTTGGAAACTAGGATCTACTTTCTTGAGTTTTAGAGAAGGAGATGGTGGAAGGCTACCTGTATTATCTTTTTGGAAGTTATTTTTAAAATAGGGGGAGTAGTATCATCAATTTGGTGTGGAAATTCTGTGATGCTATAAAGGGATTTGATAGTATCTATTATACCATCTTCATTCTGACTGATATCTTCATTTTCATTAGCCTTTTCTACAGGTTTGTTAGCTTGATTTTCTTTCAGTATTCCACTATACATCTGTTCAGGCTCTCTACTTGTCTCTTCCTTATTGTTATCATGTATTATGACTTAATTTCCAGCAATAGCACCACATGCTATAGGTTCATGAATATTATCATTATTGTCCATAGTGGTAACTATGATTTATTTGAGGTTAACAGCTGCTACTTCCTTGATGTTCTCAGGATCAGGTTTGTTATTTGGCAGAAGTGGTTCTTGTGTTGTATTTATTTTATTTTGATTGGTGCTTCGATCTGCAGTATCATCTCTTCTTATTTTGCAGGTTGAAGAATCATGTCCCACCTGAAAACAAGAATCACAGTACCTTGGTACATCCTTATAGCTCAAAGTGATCCAAGCACCCTTTTTACTTCCAAAACCAAAACATACTTGATTCCGTAGCTTTCTTGACATGTCAATTTCCACCCATACGTAGCACGCATTACACATGGCCTTATTCTTGGGTGGTATCCAGAATTTGAGAGGGGTTCCAATTTACGAAACAATAAAGTTAATGATGTCTTCGTTATACAGGTGTTCTGGTAGTTTTTTTATTCTCATCCATATGGGAACTATTGGGCATTCTCTCTTGACATTGAAGAAAGGTAACCACTTCAGAACTCTCATTGATTATTCACCAACAGACCAAACTCCACGCGACCATATTTTGCTTAAGTCTTCTTTTAGGGAAAATTCAAGAAACAAATATCTTGAGTCGCAATTGGTGTAAGTGAAATCATCATTGAACTTCCTAGCTTCAAAGAATTTATCAAGAACAACTTACTTGGGCAGACCTTTAGCAAATTTTCATATTAAAGTATAAGATGTAGATTGCAGCAGTGTTTCATTGATTTGATCTTCGAATTGAATGAATATGTGGTCATCTTTATACAATGTACTAGAAGACTTGATTCTGGTGGTTTTGATAAGGTTAGGCTGATGAACAGCTTGTGAATACGTCCTTTGGTGATTGAGAGTTTCACTGTTTTTTTACCTTGTTTTGCAGGTTTTGATGATGGGAAGAACAAAGAGCAGGGTACTCTTCCATTCTTCAAAAATATAATTGAATGCTGAATTGAAGGTTGAAGTAGATAAAGATGGATTAGGCTACAGGTGCTTGGCTATCATGAAGGTTGAAGATTGCTTCAACTTCAAGAAAAGATTTCTTGGAGAGAAAGTCTTCCATGCATGTTCTCAGCTCATGTCGTCTATATCAAACAAAGGAGAACATTCTTAGAAAACCCATAATTATCTGTAGCTTTTATTAATATAAAATTTAAACTGTTATTTGGCACTAAATAGCTACAAAGGTTACACCCAATATTTTAATTATTATCCAATAAAATTGAAATAACATAGTTAAAGTAATAGTAAAATATTTTAATAAAATTTATTTAAATATTTAATACTATTAAAATATAAATAATATATTTTACTAAAAAATGATAGTTAATTTCAATTTTAAACTAATACGCTCTTACCATGTTCAATATGTTACGAAAAAATGATTAATTTCATTGAAAATAATCCTTCGTAAAATATTGCGTTACTCCTATCTTCTAATTATATTTTTTATATTACGTTTTTTAAATTTATGTTTTTAAACTAGTGTATTTGTTTTCAGTATATTTTTAATTTGATTTCTACGTAAACTAATAAATCGAACTAAAAAGTTAAAAACACAACAATTTTGGACCAAATATGCTAAGCAATATATTATAGGAATATCCTTAATATTTTAGTTATTATACAACAATAATTTTTCATAAATAAAAACAAAATAACTAAATTTAATATTTAATTTTAAAATAAATAATATTGTAGCAAAATACAAAGATATATTAATATTTTTATTATTATATATTGAAATATTTATTAATAGACTTAGTAAATATAGAATGAGTTATATAATTGTGAAGATTGAGAGATCGATAAAATGAGAAATACAAAGAGTGAGATGAATAATAAAAAGATTGTGGAAGCATCCGAATTGAATTATTTATATAAAAAGTCTCTAAAATAGAAAACTAACGATTAGAAGCGGTGTGATAGATCTTTAAATAAATGGAGGTCTTCAGATATGTGTGAAATCTCTCAAAAGACCTTATGTTAGAGGAAACGTAATTTTTAGCTTAGAAATAATTTTTTATATTTGAATCTTATTAATATATCTTTGTACATACCATCTCTCAAATGACCTACCAAACCCTAAGCATAGTAATATGCTGCCAAATCCAGACCCATAATGGCGTGGATAACACAAACTGCATACTCTTAGTCAACCCACATATCCAAGATATGTCAAACTATGACTATCATGGATGGGGGACACACGTGACGAAGTACAATATGGTCATATCCTCATTGGCCCCAAAAATACAAGATGAAGACATATGTACAAAATTTGATCCGTATGAAATAGATAAATATAATAGGATCGAGGATCTCTAACACAACATTAAAAAGTTTCAGAACGAGATGCTTGGGTTCGTAGAATATTATTGATTCATGTGTCGAGCTTTCTCAATGACCTTATGAGGCAGCGCCCTCACATGCTTCAATCATTTGTCTTCAGGCTCAATACATAATTTCAAAATACTATAGATATCATTCAAAGTCATTTCATTCATATTAAAATAACCCAAAATGATGGGGATTATATTATCCACTGCAACATGAACCCAGTGAGAGCCTTTTGGTGCAAACAAAAGAATATATTTGAACTACAAATAATTTTTAAAAAAACATCTATGAGATAATTGTGTATGTTACATAGATACAAAGATTTATCCATGGTCTTTTTGCCGAAAACATAAAAAATATGGAGAATTTATCTTTGGAAACCTCAATGCACAGGTCGCGGCACAAATCAAGACGGACAAAATAATGCTGATGATACTACTAATAGGACATAACGTATACTATTTTATCACCCATCATAAAATATAGTTGAACCGATGACCATCGTTCAACCCAAACATCACACCAAAATATATCCAAAAAATATTCTCATTCGAATAATGAAAGGAATAATAAAGATAAATTAAAAAAATCAAACATGGGTTCAAAATTTCATTATATAAAAAACAAGGGATCTGGTTCATTTTTACAAACCATAGAAAGTATGGACCTCAATAGAAGAAATAAATCCAAAAAATACTGTAAGTATCACAAAACATCGAGCACCTCATATAGGATTGTCGTGCCCTAAAATAAAATATCTAGAAACTAATAAACTGTGGTAAGATAATTGAGTTTATAAAGGATTGAACCCCTTCCCCCTCAAAGAATGTCCCAACAAACCCAACACATGTATCATAAACCAAGCCACCTTATATAGAGGCATTGCAAAAAATAGAAATTTAAGAAGCATATGACAAGTATTTGGATCATGATCCAGACATTCAAGTACTACTCATGATTTTCTAATGTGATACGCATGCAGTAATCACTCATTCCTCCCGTAAACGTCTTACGATCTATCTCAAGATCCAACACTAAGGTGAAACTTTGGACTATTAATACCAAAGTTCGTACTCAATTATAAGTTTTAAAGACAATGATCTGAAAGGGGTGGTTGCACCCCGTGAATATGTTGTTATAATTATCATAAAAATCGTCGGCTTAAAATATAAAGAATTATGATAGATACATGTAGTTCGACCATAATTATTTTCAAGAAACGTTATGACCAAATAGGAGACATAACACCCTTAAAACCATCACAAAGGACGTTGAAGTTTTTTATAAAATAGATACCCAATTCATTAGAGAGCTCAAAATAGATATAGTTATTCGTATACAGAGTGCATAAAATGTACAATGTATCTTCATTGTGATAGACAGCCTCTCGTCTTATGTACACTCTTTGGGCGACTGACATGAAGGAAAATAGAGCTTGAAGACTTTGACCTAAGCTTCGAGTCTTATTTTTCCATCAAAACCCAAGATTTGGCAGACTTCCTAACAGAATTATAGGTAAAAAGGTTAACATTTTTAGATGATAATCCCAAAACCATAGGGTAGTCTGAACCAATGGATGCTCTAACAATCTTGGTTATGGATCTGATATATAGCTAACACCTTTTTTAGGGACCTTATTTACTAATCAATCAAGTTTATATTCGTGACCTCAAATGATGAATCCAAATAACGAGGCAGTCGCATACATAAATTAGTTGAATATAGATAATAGTCACGAAAGGCTATAAATTACTTATTAGACTCACAAATGATGGTCAATCATGCATTCGGACAAGTGAAGACCGAGAATGACATATTTATACCCTACCTTAAAAGGCTTTGCAACCAAGCTGCTGAATTTGAACAAATACAATATGAGCAAGTACCACAAGAAAAAAACTTAATAGTTGACTCACTTGCTTCTTCATGATATGTTGAATCTAAGACATGGCTAGTTTTGTAAGAAAACCCAACCATTTTTGGGCCCATAAAAACTAAAAAAACAGAGGTATCATTGAAAGTCATGGTCACTGAAGAATCTCCAGACTGGCAAACCATCATCCAAGAGTACCTCATTGAGGGCACATTATCTACCAACAACGCGAGGCCAAAAATATCAAAACATGGTCCATCTTGCAAGTATGGATAACTCATATGTTATATAGGTAGAGGATAGCCAAGCCACTCTTAAGGTGCCTCAACCTCGAGGAGTCAACCTTTGTTCTTCAAGCAATCTATGAAGGTGAGAGGCGTGTCCACATATATATATTTTACTGGTATGATATTTTAAACCAACTATATAAAGAGGCATCAACGTTTTATCTAACATTATGACATTGGCCAACGCTTTGAAAATACGATTCAGGTCTCATTCGTGCCCTTAAAGTAAATTTCAAAATCCATTATTTTATTGATAAGGCTTGGGCTTGGTGAGATAACTACTAAATGCACCGGGGAGTCGATAATACCTTTTGTGGCAGTAGATTAACTTCTATGAATGGGTAAAAGTTAAGCCTTTAGCAAACATTCAAGCAAAATAAGTCATCAACTTCCTCAAAACAAATATATATTACAGATACAAGGTCATCATAATGATAACCACTAATAACAGGCTACAATTCTGGAATGCACACTCAGCATTATTTCAGCCAAACTAGAGAAATCAAGAAACACTTTTTAGTGTCATCCTATGCCAAAGAAAAGAACAGGTTGAAGTAATCAACTGAACCCTCTGTGAAATAATATGTTGCCTTCTCAAAGAGAAGCAAAGAAGTGGTTAAACACGCTTCAATAAATCTTGTGGTTATATCTGGTGAGGATAATTATCGCCTGAGGGTAGGCTTGTAATTTGTTTGGTATTTTATAGTGGTGTGGAGGTATTTAATATTTAGAGTAGAGAGTAGAGAGATAATTAAGCTGGCTGGTTGCAGTTAATTCTCATTACCCACACTTAATGCAGGTGGTTGGGTATTTATACCCTTATGTGTGGGCCCTTATGGGCTTTCGGGTCATGTTTAATGGACCCGGGTCATGTTCAAAGACCCATGAGCTCTGAGTAGGAGAGCAAGTAGCTTAGTCAAGAAGTGTTTAGGTTTTTTAGTACTTTTGTCATAGTTCGAACAGTCCTACGGGCTAAGTGTTCAAAGTGATCTATCCGGTCCGGAGGCCTTGGACCGATCTGTCCCTGTCCGGGGAGCAGGCAGAATTCGGACTCATCAGGAGCCCCTTTTTTAGGTGTTTGTTCAAATACTCTTGTCAAAAACCTGAAAAACAGTCCGACATCAGGGGTAGTTTTAATCCGGACAGGTTTGTTAATTTGGGCTATGGGTTTATCCGGACTCATAAAGCTTCATGAATCCAAAACGGTTTTTGCCAGAGTTCGTGGGACACGTGTCGCTCTCTGATTGGTTGCTTCAGCCGTTTGTTCACCTTGAATTTTGAACCCACCTTCTTCGAAAAGCAGCCTTTTAATTAAAGGTGGTGACATCAGCGCCGTCTTTAATCATTACCAATCTTTTCGAATTCTCCTAGGAATCAACTTCCTGTTTCAGATTTTTACTATAAATTCAAACACACTTTCTACTGTTTTACCATCTCTTTCATATTTACTCTGCAAAATTTCTCTTAAAGCTTTCTCTCTTTAAATCAAAAACTTGCTTAATAGTTTATGTTTACAGCGAGGAACACTCTGATCAAAGGCGGGTGGCTCAACCTTTCTGAATTAGAGAAAGCACAAAAGGTCGAAAGGGAAAGACGAATTGCGGCACGGTTACCCACTTCGACTGTTGATAGACCAATCACTTCTGCCACAGAGTCAGATCAAGGCTCTTCTTCTTCTAAAGGCATCAAGCCGAAAAAGCTATTCCAAACTAACCTCTCCCCCATTATCTCTGGTTCCTCAGTTCAGGAATCGGAACCTGCTGTTGAGCCAGGAGTAACAGTTACTAGCCTCAAAAAACCCTCACCCTTTATAGCAATGGGGTCAGATACGGAGCACTCCCCTCAGAAGCTAGTTGATAGGAGAAAAGGCCGGTTAGTTAAAGGCCAAGGGTCTAAAAGCACTCCTTCAAAGTCGGGTGCTAAAGACAGCAGCACCGGGTCAGAGGTGCCTATTAGAGCTCCCAATGACAGACTGTCCGGTCCGGAGGGCACCAGTCCAAGTCTTCAAAGAGAAGCTTCTGCTCCAGAAACTCTACCGGAGGCCAGAAGCCAAAAGAATACTGAGGCCCAACAGTCCGGAGACAAAGCTGAGTTAAATTTGAACCCTCCCCCCCTACTACTGCTGAAAACCCTTCAACAATTATGGAGGAGATAATGGAGGACTCTGTCGAAGAGGCTCCATTTGAGTCTGAGCCCTCCGGTCAGACCAGTAGCGCTGTTGTTGCCAAAAAAGACAAAGGCAAAGAGAAGCTGTGCTTGAGGCATCCAGATCTGCCGGAGAGCTTCGAAGGAAGAGTGGGGCCTTGTTTTCACAAGGTCAGCGTTAGGTACCTCCTCTCCTTGCAAAAAATCAATTACGCATTCATCCATACAGCTGAGCTGGGCAGGATGCGTACGAAGTGGGAAATACCGGAGAATGTGAAGATCAGGATCCCCATACACCCGGAGACCCCTATGGACTGCAAACTGAGTGAAGTTGTCATGTTCACGGAGCTATTCAACTGGGGGCTCAGATTCCCACTGGACTCAGAGATTGTCAGATACTTCCATCTGATTAGGCTCTGTCTGAGCCAGCTGAGCCCCAATGCCTGGTATACCCTCATGGCCAGCAGCATGGCCTCAAGGCTCTCCGGGATTCCTCTGCCAATGGAGGAGTTTGCTGCTGTGGCCAGCCTTTGCAGAAATCATCACATCCCCTTCTACCATTTCGACATGGGGGATAACTTCAAGGCTGTGGACGACTTGCTGGAGTCGGAGAGGAATTGGAAAAACCCAGTTCCTGTTCGTGAGTGGTGCATGGGAGAATGGGCAAAATATTAAGTCTGGTGTCAACCCAAGCCTCCTTACAAGCAGATGGAGGAGCGATCGTAAGTCTTCTGATTTACACTCTTACTTTCTTTTTTAAGGTTACTTTTAAACTAACTTGTTTCATTTTTGCCTTGGCAGTACTGCCCAAGGACTTCAGTGACTACCTGAAATCCGGGCAGGTCACCTGCACCAAGATCAATGTTGGACTGCTGAGAGGTGGGGGAACCGGTTCCATGCTGCTTTTACCGGGGGCAATTTGGCAAAGTCTCACTTGTGGAACACCACAGGTCGGAGATACTTGACTTGGGAGGAGCTCACCACTTAGCCTCCTCCGGACGTTATGCTCAAGAGGACCCATGAACTAGACGGGACACTCTACTTGCCAGGTCGGGCCAAAGCCCCGAGCAAGATGAAAGGCAAGAAGAAGAAGGGCAAGAAAGTGGTTGGTGAAGCTAACCCTGGAGAGGTGGAGGAGGATGCTCCTATAAATCCGGAGGGGGCAGTTCACAGCCAAATCGAGGCTGCTCTCTTGGAAGTGGTGGAGCAGGAGACTGAAAGGCAAGAAGTGCCCTCCCCGAATCCTCCAAGAGCTTCCAAAAGAGAGCGTAAACGGGGAGGAGAAAGCAAAGACAGAGAGGCCAAGAAGAAAAAGACCTCCAAAGGAGACAAGCTTTCTCTCCGGGCTCCGGAGCCTTCTCTCCAAGCTGATCCTACTGACCCAACGCATGCTGAGGAGATACCGGGTGACTTCCATACCGATGAGGTCGAGGGGGGAGATATCAATATTGACGGAGTAGACATCACCGGTCTGGGTGGGCTTGGTGAATACTTCATGAATCTTCCCAAAGACGACTTTGTCGGGCCTTACCTCCCTCCGAGCACCTCAAACACGGTCACTTTCAATGGTAAGACCTTTATTGTTTCTAGTGAAAGGGATGCCATAGCCCACTATTTATTAATCAACGTTCAACCTGTCCTTGTGTTGGAGAAACAAGTCCAAAATCAGGCTGACATCATCAAAGATCTTAAATCTGATAAAGAGAGGTTGTCTGATGACCTTCGCACTGCCACTTCCAATGCTGCCATGTTAAAGGAAGAAACTGAGGAGTTGAAGAGAAACCAAGAGGCAAGCACCACAAAAGTCTCCACTTTAGAGGACACCATTAGAGAGCTCCGGGAGAAGCTGTCCGGTCTGGAGAAAGACCTTGCCACCTCAAAGGGAGAATCCAAGGCCAAAGACCAAATCATCACCAACTTGACCAATGATAAAATTTCTCTTGAGAATACAGTGTCCAAGGCTGCCGAGGAGAAAGCTACTTTGCTAAAGGAGCAGGAGGCCAAGATTCAAGCCAAGGTCGACGCTTATGCCAACAATGTGATCGAGACCCAGGAGGAAATGTATGCCAGGGTGAGGTCTGATATGGTTCTACTCTTCCACGAGAAGTTTCCGAAGAGGAACACAGGGGATTTATGGCTTCATGTTGAGCCTGACGACCTCCCGTATCATACAATGGCTGATGGAGACTTGAAAGATTATTCTAGTGCTTCCTCATCTGATGATGAAGAACGCACCGGGGAGAGCCCGGACGAAGATCAAGATGATCCTAAGGGAAAGAAGAAGGTAAATGAAGCTGAGCCATCTTCAAAGGCTCAGGCTTAATTTATGAACTATATATTTTTTTTACTTTTTATCCAGACTAAAGTCCTTGGAAGGCCAAGGCACTCTTTTTTGTAATTGTGTCCGGTATCTGACCGGACAGGTTTTTTGTTCTGTTTTGACAATTCCAAAGTCCTTGGAAGGCCAAGGCACTTTAAGTTCTTTTAATGAATATCTTAGTTTTGTGCAATTCTCCTCTTCTTTCATAGTCTGTTCCAACTTTGATGGCTTAGAGTTTAAACAGCCTTTAATTATTTCATAGTGAGAGTATTTAAATCCTCCGGCTAGAGTTTAAATAGCCCTTAGTTATTTCATAGTGAGAGTGTTTAAATTCTCCGATGACGAATATTTAAGTGGTCATCATTCTTTTATTTCAGTACGGATAGTGTGACAAAGGACAAAACTTAAAATACTTTAGAAAATTTTTAAGAAGGCATCAAGTTTCATTAAAAACCCGGACACCTCGTTAAAACCTCCCCGAGCCACCAGGGAGGAAAGAGTATGCCCCCAAATATTTACATGGATGTTTAAACAAGTAAATATTTACACAAATGCTATTCCAAGTACATCCGGAGATGCTCGATATTCCAAGGATGAGTCAAAACTCTTCCATCCTTGTCTTCTAGCCAATATGTTCCAGGTTTAAGTCTTTCAACAACCATATAAGGTCCTTCCCAGGTTGGAGCCAATTTGCCGAACAGCTTTTCTTTAGTGTGTAAGAAGACCTTCCTCAATACCTTGTCCCCTGGTTGGAAATCTCTTCTTTTAACTTTGGAAGCAAACCTGCTTCTCATCAAACCCTGATAGTGTGCAACTCTAAGGTGAGCTTTAACTCGTCTTTCTTCTACCAAATCAAGTTGACCTCTGATTGCCACCTCGTTAGCGTGTTCTGAGAAGTTGTGAATACGAAATGACGGGAGAGTTGCTTCTATGGGAGCTACTACATCCATCCCATAGACCAAAGCAAAGGGTGATTCTTGTGTTGCAGCCCCAGGTGTTGTCCGGTAGGCCCACAAGACCTCTTGTAAATAACTAGGCCACTTTCCAACAGCCCCTTCCAAATTCTTCTTTAAACCGGACAATATAGTTCTATTAGCCACCTCAACTTGCCCATTTTCTTGTGGGTGGAAAGGTGAAGAGAAACAATGTTGTATACCCCTTGAGGCACAAAAGCTCTCCATTCCCCTATTTTCGAACTGTGGCCCATTGTCTGTTGTTATCTTTTGTGGGACACCAAATCTGCAACAGATGTTGGATAGAATGAATTTTATAACAGGTTTTGATGTTGTTCCTGCTAGAGGGGCTGCTTCAATCCACTTCAAAAAGTAGTCTATGGCAACAATTATAGTTTTGCGTCCTCCGGACGCCACAGGGAGAGGCCCTACTAAATCCAACCCCCATCGAGCAAAAGGAATAGGCTCAGAAATTGACTCTAAAGGAATGGCTGGGACATGAATTTTATTGCTATACCTCTGGCATGGGTCACACCTTCTTACCAATTCCTTAGCATTTTTCATGATAGATGGCCAATAGTAACCGGACAGTAAAACTCTTCTTGTTAAAGCTCTGAATCCATAATGGGCTGATCCCTCACCATCATGCAATTCGGAGAGGACTACTTGAGACTCTTCATCCCCCAAACAGCGCAGGAGAGGTTTACTGTAAGATTTTTTATACAACATGTCTCTTAATATGATGAAACCACGAGCCTTGTGTTTCAACGTTCTGGCTAGTGTTTTGTCCGGAGGCACAATACCATCAGAGAGATATTGCAGGAGAGGAAACCTCCAGTCTTGAGCTTGTTTCACTTGCACTTCAAAAATCTCCTCTTCTTTACCCATACTAAGTTGAATGGAGGGGCTTTCCAGCACATGGATCCATAGATATGACTCTGTATATGCTATGGTTGCTAACGAGTCTGCTAGCTCATTTTTTGCCCGGGGTATGTGCTCATAAACAACACTTTTAAACTTGAGTGCTTCATTTTTAAGAAGGAGTAAATATTTCACAAGCTGCTCGTTTTTAGCCTCAGATTGGCCTTGGGCATGGTGGATCAGAAGCTGTGAGTCACTTAGTAGCCTGGCCCTCTTGGCCCCACAAATGTAGGCTAACTTTAACCCAGCTATAGCTGCTTCGTATTCTGACTCATTATTGGATGCCCTGAAAGCAAAACAAATAGCTTGGTACATTTTGTCACCATACAGAGAAGTCAAACACACCCCTGCACCACATCCCATAGTGCTAGATCCACCATCTGTTCGGACGACCCACACTTTTTTATCTTTCATGTCAGTAGTCTGCTCCGAATTTCCGTCGGAGTGAAATTCAACCAAAAAGTCAGCCACAACTTGGGCCTTGACTGCTGTTCGAGGAGCAAAGTCTATGTCGAAGTCTCCCAACTCTACTGACCACTTAGTCATCCTGCTTGAAATGTCTGCCTTTTGGAGGACATTCTTCAGGGGGAAAGAAGTCCGGACGATGATGGGATGAGCCTGGAAATAAGGCCTCATCTTCCTGGCAGCTATTACCAGGGCTAATGCTAATTTTTCGAGTTTCAAATAACGTCTTTCTGCATCTATCAAACTTTTGCTGATGTAGTACACTGGATGGGGATGACCATCGACCTCCCTTACCAATACAACACTGATGGCACAACTCGAAACTGCCAAATATACGAAGAGTGTCTCCCCATCAACTGGTTTAAACAAGGTTTTGGGGGAGGACAGGTGCTTCTTGATCTCATTGAAAGCCTCATCACACTGTGGGGTCCAATCGAAACCCTTTGCACCCTTCAAGGTTTGAAAGAACGGGGCGCACATGTCCGAAGACCTTGAGATAAATCTGTTTAAGGCAGCTAATCTCCCCGTCAGTCGCTGTACTTCTTTAATATTTCGAGGAGGCTCCATGGAATACAACCCGATCTGGTCCAGATCTGGTTGTATTCCATGCTCACTTATAATATAGCCCAGAAACTTCCCGGACTGCACTCCGAACACACACTTTTCTGGGTTTAATTTCAAATTTACTTTTACCAAGTTGGTAAAAGTTTCTTGGAGATCAGACAAATGCAATTGCTCGTCCACACTCTTCACCATCATGTCATCAATGTATACTTCCATATTTCTTCCAATCTGATCAGTAAAAGCTTTGTTTACTAACCTCTGATAAGTAGCCCCAGCATTTTTCAACCCAAACGGCATTACCTTATAGCAATGGAGACCTCTGTCAGTGACAAATGTGGTATGCTCTTGATCTTTTGGATCTACTTGAATCTGTTTGTATCCGGAGAAGGCATCCATAAAGGAAAGCAGCTTGTTCCCAGAGGTGGAGTCTACTAACTGATCAATCCAGGGGACCGGATACAAATCTTTTGGGCAAGCTCTATTGAGATCTGTGAAGTCAATGCACATGCGCCACTTGCCATTTTTCTTCTTTACCAGAACCGGATTGGCAGTCCACAAAGGATACTGAGACTCCTTGATGTGCCCCATCTTTGTGAGCCTGTCAACCTCTTGCACAATGACATCAGCCTTCTCCTTAGAAAAAGCTCTTCTCTTTTGAACCACTGGTGCTATGTCTCTCCGGACAGATAGGTGATGTGATATCACTTCTGCTGGAACCCCAGTAACATCAGCATTTCACCAAGAAAAAACATGCTGATGATTCTTCAAAAACTTTAACATTTCACTTTTCAAAACGGCTGGCATCTTAGACCCTATCTTGACACTTCTTCCCTCTTCCAAACAGTGTGTCTCTACCTCTTCGACCGGTATCAATACTCCAGGGGTCTCTCTAGGGTCATCAATTTCACCCTCACCCCTAGAAAGCCCCTCAAACTGCTATTGCTCGTTGATGTGAACTGCCCCCGGTGTCTGGGGTGCCAGAGCATTAGCATAACATTCTCTTGCAATCTTTTGACTTCTCCGGACGACTCCCACCTGTCCCTGAACAACATATTTCAAGCATTGGTGGACTGTCGAAGCCACTGCATGCATCCTAGAAATCCAAGATCTCCCTAGAATAGCATTATAGCAAGTGGGACAATCCACCATGATAAAAATTATCCTGACCATTTTCTTAAAAGGGCCCTTGCCCAGTAGAACTTCCTCTTCGAACTCTCCGATCACATCTGTTGAGCTGCCTGTAAAGCCCACAATTGATCTGTCTGAACTCTGAATTACAACTGGATTTTTCATTCTCTTATATGTGGTTAAGAAAATGATATTGGCTGAGCTTCCAGTATGAACCAGAATTCGTCTTATGTCATTGCCCCCAATAGATGCTCCTATGACAACAACATCCTCATGAGGGCCAGCTATATCTCTTAAATCATCTTCATCAAAAACAATGAAGGGGAATCAATTTTGTGACTGATAGGAAGTCATACCTCCTTCTAGCTGGGAGGCTAAAGTATGAACGTGCCTCTTCCTCGAAGAAGCAGTAGGAGCTGTCATAGTATCCCCTCCGAAAATTGTAAGTGACTCAAAAAACTTAATGAGTCCGGAGACCGACCTAGAATATTCCTCAATTGTACCCACTCTGTTTCGAGTTGGATCAGGATCCAAGTACTCAGATTCCACATCAAATCTTTCAATTATAACCATGGCTCCCTCTGGAGCAGCATTACTTGGACCAACCCGGTGAGTATTGTGAGGCCTGTTACCTCCTCTTCTTTTGACATAAGCTCCCAGCTTTTCCCTCTCAATCAAGTTCTGAACTTCCTGCTTCAATGCTATGCAGTCATCAGTGATATGACCAATATCATTGTGATATTGGCAAAAGGAGTTATTGCGATGCTCTCTGGGAGACTGTAATGTGGCTGGTCTCCGATAATGTACCTCTTCCTTTGTTTTATCAAAAATGGTGGCCACACTTTCTTTTAATTCTGCGAACCACTCCGGTTGGACCCATGGCCCTCTCTTGTTTCTGGATTGCTGACTCTGAGCAGGAGCAGCTGGCTGAGACTGAGCTTTTGCCCTACCATGCCCCTGTCCGGTCTCTCTTGCTTTGTTCCCGGACTGATTCTGATTGGGATTTGGTGTCACCGGGGTAGACCTCACCTGCCTGTGCACCCTGGTTTTCTTCGTTTCATCGACATTAATTTGTTTTCCAACCTGATTCAGAAACCCTCCCCATGTCATGGCCTTCTTTCTGGTCACCGAGTCAGCCAAATTGCCAGGGTTCAAGCCCTGTCTTAGGGATGATATTGCTACCTGTTCGAAGCAATCAGCCAACCCATTCTTGGTATTCACAAAACGGCTTATATATTCTTTTAATGACTCATTTGGTTCCTGGGTACAATGGATTATTGTGTCTCCATTGCCCTTTAGCTCTTTACTCCCTACAAACTGCCTTCGAAAGGCTACCCAAAAAGTATCGAAATCCTTAATACAACCCTGAGGCAGGCTGTTATACCATTTTAGACCACTCCCCGTAAATGATTGGGAGAATGCCCTACAAAGTAGTTTAGTATCGTCGTCAAAGTTCATCATGAAGTTTTTAAATTGTTCCAAATGGTTGTCCGGATCAGTATTGTCATCGTACTTTTCTATTTTGGTGCTGTCAAACCTCTTAGGGCATTCTGGAAGATAATGGAGATTGCCTCCAATTTCTGCCACGACTGAACACGGTATCCTCATTAGGGGTTGCAAAGACACATGGCTCATCGTGGAAAGCGAAAGGATCCATCAGCATCCGGTCTACATGCCTCTGGCTGTGAGATGACCCTTTGCCGATATTCTTCTTCATCTTTCCATGCCTATCCCTTTTTCTTGAATATTTTTTTATCTGCTTTTGCTTCTTTTTAGTTCGACCCTCATCGCTGCTAGAGGATAAGGATTCTTCAACTCCCTCATCATCCGAGGAGCTATCAGAAGATTCTGAGCTTGAGTCAGAGCTCTCTACTGGCTTAGTCCGGTGAGATTTTTTGGAGCTGGCATGAGTCTTTTTGGTACTCACATGAGTCTTTGAAGACTCATGCTCTCTGGGGTTGTCGGTGCGATGAGCAACTGATACTTTGGACTTTTCTTTCATGCCCATCTTAGCCTTTTCTGCCCTCAGAGCTTCTATTTCACCCTTTAGCCTATCGCGCTCTTCGATAGTGTACTCGTCGTTCTCTCCCACCACTTCGAGCAGAGCTGGTGGTACTTCTGGACTGTCCAGATTCATTCGGGCAGACTTTTTTTGCTGGTTTTGAATGCTTGATTCAGGCACCCTCTTCTCCCACTGTGGTCGCCAATTTGGTGAGGATAATTATCGCCTGATGGTAGGCTTGTAATTTGTTTGGTATTTTATAGTGGTGTGGAGGTATTTAATATTTAGAGTAGAGAGTAGAGAGATAATTAAGCTGGCTGGTTGCAGTTAATTCCCATTACCCACACTTAATGCAGGTGGTTGGGTATTTATACCCTTATGTGTGGGCCCTTATGGGCTTTCGGGTCATGTTTAATGGACCCGGGTCATGTTCAAAGACCCATGAGCTCTGAGTAGGAGAGCAAGTAGCTTAATCAAGAAGTGTTTAGGTTTTTTAGTACTTTTGTCATAGTTCGAACAGTCCTACGGGCTAAGTGTTCGAAGTGATCTGTCCGGTCCGGAGGCCTTGGACCGATCTGTCCCTGTCCGGGGAGCAGGAAGAATTCGGACTCATCAATATCGAACCACCTCATGTAGCATATAACGTAGACTTCTTTGACATTAGTATGTGGAATGGAGATCGTGGTCCCGTTCAAACCGTTTCCACTATCGTTATGAACTTTTAACTATAAGAAAGGAACAAATACTGATAGCTGAAGGAATGAAATGGACATAATCGTGGAGATCAAGGTCCATCTACACATGAAATACCATCGGATGCTAATACAAAACAAGTATGATTCAAAATTATGTTTTCATGATTTTAGAAAGGTGATCAAGTGTTAGAATTTTCTTCATCCACACCAAGAATAAAACCCTTGGTAAAGTAGGCCCAAACTAGGAAGGATATACAACTATATGAACAAAATGAAAGCGAGAACTTATAAGTTGTTAGACATAAAACATTATCCTTTACAACACCCTAGAATGTGGAACACGTGAAGCTTTACACTTTTTAAAAATAAATTCTCTTTACTTTAAATTTTTAATTTACTTTTTAATTTCTAACTTTTAATTCATGTGAATTATTTATTACTTCGGTGGCGCGAATAGTTGTTAACGAGGTACCTTCCATTAATAAAAAAATATTTATATATATTTTAAATATACATATACTTATGTATGTTAAAGAAATTTCAAACTTTGCATTGAGTTTTTTATCCATAATACCAAAATTGTGCATTAAGATTGTGATGATGAGCTTATTCCCCGGCCATATCAAAACCGTTATAAGTTCCAATCAAGACAATGGATGATTTATGGTCAAGCCAAGTAAGCATAACATTGAACTAAGAATTATTATTATGAACCATAACACATAGACTCTAATTTCAGAACTGATCACTTCAAAAAAAATTAGTATTATTTGTTGTTATATGAAAACATGTGGAAAAAATCAAAAACGTATCCTCAACATTTTTAAAGGAAGAGATGATAGTCAGATCTTTAAAGTAAGATGGTGAAGCAAAAAGACTTTTCTTAAAATGAGCAACTAAAACAAAAATATATTTATATACATCCAAGATCAAATTTAATAAAGTAAAAAAAATATTGGCAAACTAAAAGAATAAAGTGAAGACCTCGGTAAAACAAATGATTTAATCACTATAAAATTTCCTCAATTAGAGGACTTGTCTATGCAAATTCAAGAAGTATCAAATTAAATTGTAAAAACTACTAATCTTTAGAATAAAGAGCCTCATTATCCACATTATCCTTCTCATTTGCTTCAGTATCTACCATTGTAAAACAATGATGACAAGTCCATGTCAACCTACCATTTACCATGAAGAACTAACTCCAGAACCCTCCAAGATCGAGGTTGGAAAAAGTCTATTGAAGGTCAAAACAAGGTTTGCCTCTAACTTTCAGCTTTTCTATTTGGTAATCTTAAAACCAACCTCTTACATTTCAGCCACCTCGACCTTATTGTGATGTCACTCGACATCCAAAATATTATGAGGAATCTTCAATATCTTCATGTACATATTTCCATAACTGTAAGTGCTATAAAACACACATTTTATAATTTTTTAAATTGCATCACATACTTCTGGGTTAAAAAAGTAATTCTATGAGTTCAGTTATGGCGCCCCTTAGAATTTTGGAGTTACGCCTTCAAGTCATTAATACATTCTTGATGAGTAGCAACTTGGGTTACAAAAAATTTATTGACTTTATGTTCAACAACAAATTGTTACTCCACATAAGACTTTTTTAACATATCGATCCTATATGAGTTCAGACACAACATTAAGTAAGACTTGAAGGTACGACATATCAACCCTCTTACTGGTCTAGAAGATCTTTAGAATTATAAATGAATTAAACATTGCATGCACATAAATTAAGATCAATTCATAAAATAGTTATATATAATTAAAAACATAAAAAGTTAGGTTTTACTTACATCAACACCAACCTCAATTTTCCAATCTACAAACTTTACAAGAGGTCGACCAACCTCCATAACTTAGATCCATACTATAGCCACCATCTGAGCAATCACCTCTCTTCCAACTGTGGAGGCTCTAATGATGCAATAGTTTTTTTGACCCAGTATGAATTGGACTTCGACCTTCTTGATGAGCTATCCGTAAAAGCAGAAATAGGGGTTCTAGATCAACAACTTTCTCTTCTTTGGTACCACACTTAAATTTCAACCTGTGGCTTCGGTTCTAATACAAAAGAGACATGACCTTCCTTCAATCCGCCATGTAGGAATTGGCAGCATTTGATCACCCATTTTGGTATTCTTTTGTTTGATTTTTCAAAGTCAGACCACTATTGGAATCATGTTTCTTTTTTTATTTATGAACTGCCTTCGCCCAACATGTAGACTTCTCTTGCATCTGTTCTACATCCGAGATACATCAGAAGCTCTCTTAACCTTATTATGTTTTACCATTTTTAGAGTAGTTAACCTCTCATTTAAATTCTTATATCCTCGTCTAACTATATACTTGTGCCAGAATAAATCCCTATGTCTTCTATCACTGTTTCATAGTGATTCAGTGAAACAAAAGACATATATTTTTATAGTTCGACCTCACTTGTATTGGAGCAAAACGGCCTAAGACGTATACTCCATATTATGTATATCCTCAACAAGTAGAATTGTGACTGCCAAACCTTTAATAAGGTTCCACGTTTTTTCAACAACTTAAGTGGTACTTGTAATTTAATTGAGGTAAACAACGTATGATGCTCATTTCCCCAAGATTATTGGAAAAACTCACCAAGGAAATAAAACTTCTTATTCAACACTTTCTGCAAATAAGGAAAATGGCGTAAATTTTATATGCCAAACAGGAACAAAAATTCAATTCAATATATAAAAATGGAGTACAACATAAATAACTAAAAACATAAGAAAAACTTACTTTTAAAATTACAAGGCCTCAATGTAACAGGTTAATGAAGTGGCCAACCAATTTTTTTAGTTTTTACTAAGGAAAATAGATGAGCTTTTTTACAAGTTTTTAAGTTATGGAGCTTTGTCATAATATTATAAAGATTCGACAAATAAAGATAAAAATAAGGGCTTTAGCGGGATAAAATAATAATAATCAAAGATAAAAACTCTCTTATACATAAATGAAACTAGGAAAAATTGATATGCATACTGTTAGCTATCAATAGCACATCCTGGTAAGCTGGAAAGACCTAAGCAACTTAGGGTGCAAAGGAAAATGAACCCTAATTTAAATGATCAAGTAAAAAAAATACTAACTCGTTTCTTTTCACATATAATAGAGTCTCATTGGTGATCGGGAATCTCACTTCCAAATGACAAGGGAGTATCAAATATAACTTCAAATTCTCTAAGGCCCCTTACTGAAAATAAACATAGGTCTATCTCAATACCTGATTTAGTAAACAAGAATAAATCAATTTGTATTAGTTTGAGGGTCGTTCTGAACCTTATATGACCCTTGACTCTGATGCATCAGTAGATATTTGGTTCTCCATCATAAGTCATGGTTAACTGTATACTAGAGCATGAGTCTTCGTAATTTCCCCCAAAAAAACCAGTAGTCATAATCCCAAATAGATCTGAATAAAATGGACGAGAAGGAACACCAAATGAGCAATAAAGATCAAATCGGGTTGGCAATAGGCTAAAACACCTATTCAACCTTCGTATCAGAATTCTCATTTGAAACCCTTAGGAGACTAGGAGTTGATTCCCTAAAATAAATAGACCCTTAACAATTCTATTTTTCTAATTCTTTATTATCAGTGTGAGAATCACTAATTATCACTCATCATACCATTTTTAGTATAAAGCTAAGAAAAAAAAGAAGTTTGTAGTTGGATTTGATAAAAAACATGGGCTTAGAATAAAAAAACATGTGAAAAACATATCTCAAGAGATCTAGTATTTATATAACATGTACCTCCTCCTAACCATCCATAAGTAGATGATTAAACGATAGATGCAAACACATAAAATTACAAAGTTAGAGGCCTAAACGATAGTACCATACAATAGCCATGTCTCATTCCCGACTCATCACACACACCATTAAGGTATAAACATATTCCTTTTCTTTAGGTGAATTAATACACGTGCGCACTCCCCAGTTTGGAGTCGCTGTCAGTCCCTGAAACTGACTCACCTTTACAAAGATCAAGGTTCGTCGGTCACTCCATAAATCTAAAAGTTCTAAAAAAAAGTCTGAGTGCCAAGCAAATTTTACTAGGTACTTCGTTATTCTTCTTATAATACTCTTTTTTGTTTACTTGAATTATTAAGAGGGATATCTACCTTCATTAAAATAGAATACCAAACCTCTATTCATCCCAACCACAACACATTAGTTATTTTAGCAAACTTACTTATTCTTTTTTTTCCTACGGTAATATTTTTTTTCTCAATGAAGAGTTCAACCGAATAATGTTTTCACTATGCATGAAAATAGACACTATCAAATCAAGATCTCCATAATTAGTTGGTTTGGCCAAAGTACGTAGGTCAGAGAAAATACAAGACTTGAAGGGATAAAAAACATAAGAATCGAAAATCTATAATGCTAAAATTCAAAAGCTCAACACTGCACACTAACCATACATAATTCATTGGCTCGATAATCCAATCATTCTAACACCTGAGGCATGCGGTTTTAATCAAACAACATTCATATTAAAAATCAGTAATTCAATATTATAAACCGAACAACCAAAATCAGTGATTGGTTGATCGGTTACAAAACACAAAAGCATACTCCTTTCTTATTCTATTTGTAGTGACTATATGAGTGTTGATAAAAGTCAAATATGTAAATTAGCCGAATCTAGATAATCGATAAAAAAAATATCAAATGGTAATATGAGAAAACTGATCGAGCTTGTACTAACATATATGATATACCATATGTTATATAGTGACTTATGTTGTAGGTTTAGACTAAATGAAATATATGATAAGCTCGTGCTTTCTCTTAAATGTAACGTATTTTATATTGGTTTTATCTTCTGTATTAAGGGTATGGATCCATGTAATCAAGTAATAAAAATAAAATATTTTTATATAACAAAACATACAAATTTTAAAAATTAGAGATATTACTATTAATTTACTTATTTGTTCTCTCTCCTTCAAAAAAATATTTACCCATAAATATTTTAATGCTTTAGTCAAGTCATCTTCGTTGGATTACCCAGACAAAAAAAAATTCACATAAAGAATAATTATGTTTTTTAAATTTAATTTTTCTAATGTTTTTATTTACTTTTTACTTTTTTTATATTAATTAAATTTAGTATTTTAATAATACAATTTTTAATATTTTATATTAATAAATTTTGTATTGATTTAATTTTAATATTTTAGTATTTCAATTGTTTTAAATAATTAAAAGCTATTATTAATATGAATGTAAATAATACAGCGTGAATACATTAGCCCATCAACACTTAAAAACTATTAAAACCCAAGAGACTCCATTAAAAATACATCTAAGTACAAAATCTAAGTAGTTAGATAAAATAATCTTAATCTCTCAGATATCTAAGTAGATATATATTGTAATAATAAACCTTATAAATAAAGGTATAAAACATAATTAATAATACAATTATTTATTCATTTTTATTTATTTATTATTTAGATTGTATTCTCAAAAACATATTTATTCACTTTTAAGTCTGCTCATAACTTCGGCTATAACATAAAAAAATAAATTGTTTTTTATGTCTATCGATTATATCATTATGAATAAAATTGTAGAACTCACTTACTTGTTGAAGTATTTATCCTATACAATACAATATTGGATCTAGTCTTTGATTAAATTTTTCTAATCTTATTCATGATCTACAATCATGTTTTTATGTCTCTAATAGATCTAAAAACTGCAATAAAAAATACTAAAATTTTGTAATGAATCTAAAATCAACAAAATACAAAACAAAAATTATATAATAAGTGAATGAATTATATTTAAATTTTAACTTAATTATATTGTATATTATTACGGTAGATGACCATAACTCATTTTCTGAATTAACAAATTTAGCCATTTCATTAATAAAAAATATCATCAATATATTTATCTATAAACTTTCAAAATTTAATATTTAATTCAATATATATATACACTTTTCTAAAGACTTTATTATTATTATTTTATTTAATTAAACAGTAAATCAAAAGCTAGAGAGTATTACAATTGAGATTCACAGTTGACCCAAACTTAGGCCAACAAAGGTTAACAAAAAGGAAGAAGAGAAAATTTCATATTTCCCTCCAAAGTTTTTAAGAAAGAATTTAAAAAAAAAATTAGTCCTCCCTCCAGGCTAAAGAAAGACCCACAGATTCTTCAAAACTTTAGATGAAAATTCCAATTCAGCCCCAATGAAAAAATATATTCTCATCTTCAACTTCATTAGTTCTTTTCTTCTTTGTTTCAAAATTTATGCATCTCCTTCATGAACTCCCTTTGCCAATCTGCTTCAGGATATCAATATCTTCTTCATTATCTTTCCAAACCAATCTGCAACTAAAGGTAAAGATGGCCATGTCAAGCAAAGCTTGCTGCCATTTAGTGATATTAAAAAAGTAATTCCATGCTTAATCAATAATCAAGAAATATGCATCCAGATTAGAGTAACCTAAATTATAACTTTCAAATAAAGTTATAGCTTTTAATAGAAGTTGAGTTTCTAAATGATTAAATTCATTTCTCATCTTACATTTTAGGGTCCATCTTGCAAGCCAATCAGCTGCTTGGTTTTGGACCCTGGAAATGTAAGAGATGTTCATATAAGAAGAGATTAGTCTTATACAACACATTATAACATGATTTAAGTAAAAAGGATATTTTCCTTCTGATAACATGTTTACCACTAGCAGAGAGTTGACTTCAATTTCAACCTTACTCCAACGATTTTTTTTTGCAGAGAAGAAAACCATTTAGTAGAGGTTACGATTCGGTCATGATTGGAGTCATTTTACCGTATAGATTTGTTCCTCCTTTAACAATGTTTCCATTATGGTCACGGATCAGAAAGCCTCCTCCCGAGTTACCATTTTTATGACAAAAAGCATCACAGTTCAGCTTGAGGTAATTTTCTTTCGGAGGACACCATTTCAAATATCTAGGCTTTATTTCTTCTATAATATAGCAAGAGCAGCCCAGGTCTTTCGCAATATGGATATTTATGCCAGTGTTTAGCTTTAAGAGTATTAGAATGGTCAAGACTTAAAACAACTATCTCTATATTAAGTTTTATTTGCTAAATTTCTTGTTGTTTCTAGCGTTCCATATAGTCCAGAGTATAACAATGGATAATATAGTTCTAATGTGAACATAACTATTGGTAGACCAAAACAGAGATCGAATCATATGATTCATAGTCATATATCTCTCAACTTTGATCTTAAAAATAAATTCATAGTGAGACCAAAGATTCCAAGCAAAATCCCAGTTTATGAACAGATAAATAGGAGATTCAATATTATAACACCACTGGCATTTGGATACAGTAGTAAGATGATTTTTGTGCATGATAGTGTCAACAAGATTAAATTTGTGGACAAGTTTCTAAGCAAGAAAATAAACTTTTTTAGGAACAACTGAGTTTCACATTTTACCAAATATGTCAGATTTATTGTGCTTGTATCTAACATGATTCCAGGTAAGCTTAGTATTAAATTTGGTATCAGTGGAGAGAGCCCAAGCTATAGTATCCTCAATCTGATCATTGATAGTTATTTTATGAATTAAATCAATGTTGTTTTGATTGAGGAAAATCCTTAGTTTATAGCCATCCCACTTGTTATCCTTCCGAAATTCAATGATATTTTGTTGCATGTAACCAGTGTTATTAAAATTGTCATCTAAAGTAACAAGAGGTGGAGAACCATACCAGGCTTTAAGCCAGAATTCCATGTTTTCTTTGCCTATGTTCCACCTTATATTAGGCTCAGCAACATCTTTAATCTTGCAAAGTCTTTTCCAGTTACTAGAGCCAGTTTTGTTGTAGGAAACTTGCAAGGGATGAATGGATTTGTAATAAACATCATTCTTAAGGTTTGCCTAGAGGCTCTCATTGTTTCTAAAGACACAGTTTGCAATCAAAAGTAGCATGCAGACTAGAAAGTTTTCGAATATTGAGCCACATTCCTTGTAGGTTTTACACATATCCTCCCATTTAGACCAATGTAACCTCTTATCAGTAAAGTTAGTCCTCCATAAGAAATTATTTAAGATAGTATTAGTTCTATTGATAGTAGACTTGGGGATCAAACAGTTTTGACACCAGTAAGTAAGAATCAACATTGAAACCGAGTTAATGAGAGTGATTCTGCCACCAAAAGAGAGTTTTTTGTTTTCCCACTCTCTGATCTTAACATTGATTTTGTTGAGCATAGGCATGTAGTTACTACACTTGTTATTTCTGTTCAAAGTGATTTCCATATACTCAGTAGGTAATATGCTAGAACTGAACCCTGAAAGATTAGTTAGCGTAGATATCCTAGTGTTGTTTATTATAGAAGATAAAATGATTTTCGTTTTATCTTTTATAATAAATTGTCCATAAACATTTTGATAGATATCCAGAAAGTTACTGAGCTTATCAATTGTTTGATCAGTACTATTAGAAAAAATCAGTATATCATCAGCAAATATGAGACTAGGAATAAGCAAACTACTTCTAGATTGAAACTTTATATCTTTATTGCTATAGAACAGTTTATGAAGACCTCTTGTAAGGACTTCTTCAGCCAGAATAAAAAGACTGGGGGACAGGGGATCCCCCTGTCTTTAGTCTCTTATGCTTTTGAAGAAGTCATACACCTATCTATTGATAATAAGGGCATATTAACATTACTAATTAGATTATTTATCAGATGAATGAAACAAACAGAGAAACCAAAGGCTTCAAGGACCTTCAGAATATATCTGTGAGCCAACATATCAAAAGCTTTCGATATGTCAACCTGAATCATCATGTTACTACTGTTCTTTTTCTAATTAAATCATAAATAAGTTTTTAGTTTTTTCTAATTAAAAAGTCTATTATTAATAACTTTAGACATGATTCTGTTGAGTAAGTTGCAAAGGATTATAGGCCTAAAGTCCTTCCATTGAGTAGGATTAACAGACTTAGGCACTAAGAAAATAACAGTAAAAATAATACCTCTAGCGATCTTTTTACCTTTGATGAAGTCACCCATAGCAAAACAGAGATCTACCTGTATAATGCTCTAACAGGTTATGAAGAAACAACCATTGAAGCCATCCATTCCTGAGCCACTGGAGGACTTAAGGTTAGTAATGATGTTGTAGATTTATTTCTTAATAGGAACAGATAACAAGAAATCATTGTTAGCAGCAATGATTAGCTTAGGGATACTATTAAAAATATTATTGTTCATCATATCATCTTCCACCATTTTGTCATAGTAAGGAGGATCAGTAAGAAGATTTTAAAAAAACTTAGCAGCAGAGTAACCAATCTCATCTTTGTTAGTAATCCAATGATCACCATATTTGATGTTGTTTATAACATTCTTCTTCCTTTTCTTTTTCACATAATTGTGAAAGAGCTTAGTACTCTTATCTCCATCTGCTATCCAGGATGTGTAGCACTTCTGAAACCAGAAGTTCTCCTCCATCTTCAAGACTAAAAGAAGATTAACGTTAGCTTTAAATAGATTAACTTTAGTATCAGTATTGTTTAGTAATTGATGTTGATTCTCCATGTAGTTCATTTGAGTTTCAGCCTCATGCACCTTACAAAATATGTTCCCAAAGTGAGTCACATTCTAATTTTTAAGATCTTTTTTAAGTCTAGTTAATTCATACCAGAATTTGAAAATAGGGGATCCATCCATATGGTTATCCCAACTATTTTTAACAAAAGGCATAAAGTTATCATCCAAGGTCCACATATCAAAGAATTTGAAACTTTTATGATATATCTCTTAGTCATTACTAATGGTGATGCATATGAGACTCTGATCAGAACAAGTTCTGGCCATATACATCACTTTAGTATTGTTAAAATGGTTAGACCAGTTAGAGTTTATTAAAACTCTATCTAGTCTTTTCCATTTGTTGTGTTTATTCCAAGTATACTTAAACCATAATAGCCTGCATTATCTACGCTACAAGTTGTTATCATATCATTGAACTCCTCAACACTCTCCATTGAATAAGTTAAGCAACCAATTTGTTCATCAGTAGAACAAATGACGTTAAAGTCACCTATAAGAATCCAGTTGAAGTCGTTAGCCACATAAGAGATGTTCTTCAGCTCATTCTACAAGATTCTTTTGTTATAGATTTGGCATTTGGCATACACAATAGTAAGAAAGAACTTGACAATAAATGACAATAAAATAGTTGAGTATGTATCTTAGTTGTAATATCTCTAATTTTATTGAGATGGATATTAAGTAAGTATTAACCCATTTTTTAAATAACACGTACCAATATCTTTTGTGAGAGAATACTTAGGGTTTAATTTCCCTTAAAAATAAAACCATAATATATTCCTAAATTGAAGCCTTTTGTGAGTTGAAGTTAAGCCCATTTATACCTTATTTTATTTATATGTGAACGATAAGAGAGGGTTCAACTAAGCTCTGCAAAACCCTAGCCAAGGTTTGGAGAAGAATGGGACGAACGAGCAAAGATCTTATGCATTTATAAATGACAATAAAATAGTTGAGTATGTATCTTAGTTGTAATATCTCTTATTTTAGTGAGATGGATATTAAGTAAGTATTAACCCATTTTTTAAATAACACGTACCAATATCTTTTGTGAGAGAATACCAATATCTTTTGTGAGAGAATACTTAGGGTTTAATTTCCCTTAAAAATAAAACCATAATATATTTCTAAATTGAAGCCTTTTGTGAGTTGAAGTTAAGCCCATTTATACCTTATTTTATTTATATGTGAACGATAAGAGAGGGTTTAACTAAGCTCTGCAAAACCCTAGCCAAGGTTTGGAGAAGAATGGGACGAACGAGCAAAGATCTTATGCATTTATAAATGACAATAAAATAGTTGAGTATGTATCTTAGTTGTAATATCTCTTATTTTATTGAGATGAATATTAAGTAAGTATTAACCCATTTTTTAAATAACACGTACCAATATCTTTTGTGAGAGAATACCAATATCTTTTGTGAGAGAATACTTAGGGTTTAATTTCCCTTAAAAATAAAACCATAATATATTCCTAAATTGAAGCCTTTTGTGAGTTGAAGTTAAGCCCATTTATACCTTATTTTATTTATATGTGAACGATAAGAGAGGGTTTAACTAAGCTCTGCAAAACCCTGGCCAAGGTTTGGAGAAGAATGGGACGAACGAGCAAAGATCTTATGCATTTATAAATGACAATAAAATAGTTGAGTATGTATCTTAGTTGTAATATCTCTTATTTTATTGAGATGGATATTAAGTAAGTATTAACCCATTTTTTAAATAACACGTACCAATATCTTTTGTGAGAGAATACCAATATCTTTTGTGAGAGAATACTTAGGGTTTAATTTCCCTTAAAAATAAATCCATAATATATTCCTAAATTAAAGCCTTTTGTGAGTTGAAGTTAAGCCCATTTATACCTTATTTTATTTATATGTGAACGATAAGAGAGGGTTTAACTAAGCTCTGCAAAACCCTAGCCAAGGTTTGGAGAAGAATGGGACGAACGAGCAAAGATCTTAAGCATTTATAAATGACAATAAAATAGTTGAGTATGTATCTTAGTTGTAATATCTCTTATTTTATTGAGATGGATATTAAGTAAGTATTAACCCATTTTTTAAATAACACGTACCAATATCTTTTGTGAGAGAATACCAATATCTTTTGTGAGAGAATACTTAGGGTTTAATTTCCCTTAAAAATAAAACCATAATATATTCCTAAATTGAAGCCTTTTGTGAGTTGAAGTTAAGCCCATTTATACCTTATTTTATTTATATGTGAACGATAAGAGAGGGTTTAACTAAGCTCTGCAAAACCCTAGCCAAGGTTTGGAGAAGAATGGGACGAACGAGCAAAGATCTTATGCATTTATAAATGACAATAAAATAGTTGAGTATGTATCTTAGTTGTAATATCTATTATTTTATTGAGATGGATATTAAGTAAGTATTAACCCATTTTTTAAATAACACGTACCAATATCTTTTGTGAGAGAATACCAATATCTTTTGTGAGAGAATACTTAGGGTTTAATTTCCCTTAAAAATAAAACCATAATATATTCCTAAATTGAAGCCTTTTGTGAGTTGAAGTTAAGCCCATTTATACCTTATTTTATTTATATGTGAACGATAAGAGAGGGTTTAACTAAGCTCTGCAAAACCCTAGCCAACGAGCAAAGATCTTATGCATTTATAAATGACAATAAAATAGTTGAGTATGTATCTTAGTTGTAATATCTCTTATTTTATTGAGATGGATATTAAGTAAGTATTAACCCATTTTTTAAATAACACGTACCAATATCTTTTGTGAGAGAATACCAATATCTTTTATGAGAGAATACTTAGGGTTTAATTTCCCTTAAAAATAAAACCATAATATATTCCTAAATTGAAGCCTTTTGTGAGTTGAAGTTAAGCCCATTTATACCTTATTTTATTTATATGTGAACGATAAGAGAGGGTTTAACTAAGCTCTGCAAAACCCTATCCAAGGTTTGGAGAAGAATGGGACGAAGGAGCAAAGATCTTATGCATTTATAAATGACAATAAAATAGTTGAGTATGTATCTTAGTTGTAATATCTCTTATTTTATTGAGATGGATATTAAGTAAGTATTAACCCATTTTTTAAATAACACGTACCAATATCTTTTGTGAGAGAATACCAATATCTTTTGTGAGAGAATACTTAGGGTTTAATTTCCCTTAAAAATAAAACCATAATATATTCCTAAATTGAAGCCTTTTGTGAGTTGAAGTTAAGCCCATTTATACCTTATTTTATTTATATGTGAACGATAAGAGAGGGTTTAACTAAGCTCTGCAAAACCCTAGCCAAGGTTTGGAGAAGAATGGGACGAACAAGCAAAGATCTTATGCATTTATAAATGACAATAAAATAGTTGAGTATGTATCTTAGTTGTAATATCTATTATTTTATTGAGATGGATATTAAGTAAGTATTAACCCATTTTTTAAATAACACGTACCAATATCTTTTGTGAGAGAATACCAATATCTTTTGTGAGAGAATACTTAGGGTTTAATTTCCCTTAAAAATAAAACCATAATATACTCCTAAATTGAAGCCTTTTGTGAGTTGAAGTTAATCCCATTTATACCTTATTTTATTTATATGTGAACGATAAGAGAGGGTTTAACTAAGCTCTGCAAAACCCTAGCCAAGGTTTGGAGAAGAATGGGACGAACAAGCAAAGATCTTATGCATTTATAAATGACAATAAAATAGTTGAGTATGTATCTTAGTTGTAATATCTTTTATTTTATTGAGATGGATATTAAGTAAGTATTAACCCATTTTTTAAATAACACGTACCAATATCTTTTGTGAGAGAATACCAATATCTTTTGTGAGAGAATAATTAGGGTTTAATTTCCCTTAAAAATAAAACCATAATATATTCCTAAATTGAAGCCTTTTGTGAGTTGAAGTTAAGCCCATTTATACCTTATTTTATTTATATGTGAACGATAAGAGAGGGTTTAACTAAGCTCTGCAAAACCCTAGCCAAGGTTTGGAGAAGAATGGGACGAACGAGCAAAGATCTTATGCATTTATAAATGACAATAAAATAGTTGAGTATGTATCTTAGTTGTAATATCTCTTATTTTATTGAGATGGATATTAAGTAAGTATTAACCCATTTTTTAAATAACACGTACCAATATCTTTTGTGAGAGAATACTTAGGGTTTAATTTCCCTTAAAAATAAAACCATAATATATTCCTAAATTGAAGCCTTTTGTGAGTTGAAGTTAAGCCCATTTATACCTTATTTTATTTATATGTGAACGATAAGAGAGGGTTTAACTAAGCTCTGCAAAACCCTAGCCAAGGTTTGGAGAAGAATGGGACGAACGAGCAAAGATCTTATGCATTTATAAATGACAATAAAATAGTTGAGTATGTATCTTAGTTGTAATATCTCTTATTTTATTGAGATGGATATTAAGTAAGTATTAACCCATTTTTTAAATAACACGTACCAATATCTTTTGTGAGAGAATACCAATATCTTTTGTGAGAGAATACTTAGGGTTTAATTTCCCTTAAAAATAAATCCATAATATATTCCTAAATTGAAGCCTTTTGTGAGTTGAAGTTAAGCCCATTTATACCTTATTTTATTTATACGTGAACGATAAGAGAGGGTTTAACTAAGCTCTGCAAAACCCTAGCCAAGGTTTGGAGAAGAATGAGACGAACGAGCAAAGATCTTATGCATTTATAAATGACAATAAAATAGTTGAATATGTATCTTAGTTGTAATATCTCTTATTTTATTGAGATGGATATTAAGTAAGTATTAACCCATTTTTTAAATAACACGTACCAATATCTTTTGTGAGAGAATACCAATATATTTTGTGAGAGAATACTTAGGGTTTAATTTCCCTTAAAAATAAAACCATAATATACTCCTAAATTGAAGCCTTTTGTGAGTTGAAGTTAAGCCCATTTATACCTTATTTTATTTATATGTGAACGATAAGAGAGGGTTTAACTAAGCTCTGCAAAACCCTAGCCAAGGTTTGGAGAAGAATGGGAGGAACGAGCAAAGATCTTATGCATTTATAAATGACAATAAAATAGTTGAGTATGTATCTTAGTTGTAATATCTATTATTTTATTGAGATGGATATTAAGTAAGTATTAACCCATTTTTTAAATAACACGTACCAATATCTTTTGTGAGAGAATACCAATATATTTTGTGAGAGAATACTTAGGGTTTAATTTCCCTTAAAAATAAAACCATAATATATTCCTAAATTGAAGCCTTTTGTGAGTTGAAGTTAAGCCAATTTATACCTTATTTTATTTATATGTGAACGATAAGAGAGGGTTTAACTAAGCTCTGCAAAACCCTAGCCAAGGTTTGGAGAAGAATGGGACGAACGAGCAAAGATCTTATGCATTTATAAATGACAATAAAATAGCTGAGTATATATCTTAGTTGTAATATCTCTTATTTTATTGAGATGGATATTAAGTAAGTATTAACCCATTTTTTAAATAACACGTACCAATATCTTTTGTGAGAGAATACCAATATCTTTTGTGAGAGAATACTTAGGGTTTAATTTCCCTTAAAAATAAAACCATAATATATTCTTAAATTGAAGCCTTTTGTGAGTTGAAGTTAAGCCCATTTATACCTTATTTTATTTATATGTGAACGATAAGAGAGGGTTTAACTAAGCTCTGCAAAACCCTAGCCAAGGTTTGGAGAAGAATGGGACGAACGAGCAAAGATCTTATGCATTTATAAATGACAATAAAATAGTTGAGTATGTATCTTAGTTGTAATATCTCTTATTTTATTGAGATGGATATTAAGTAAGTATTAACCCATTTTTTAAATAACACGTACCAATATCTTTTGTGAGAGAATACTAATATCTTGTGTGAGAGAATACTTAGGGTTTAATTTCCCTTAAAAATAAAACCATAATATATTCCTAAATTGAAGCCTTTTGTGAGTTGAAGTTAAGCCCATTTATACCTTATTTTATTTATATATGAACGATAAGAGAGGGTTTAACTAAGCTCTGCAAAACTCTAGCCAAGGTTTGGAGAAGAATGGGACGAACGAGCAAAGATCTTATGCATTTATAAATGACAATAAAATAGTTGAGTATGTATCTTAGTTGTAATATCTCTTATTTTATTGAGATGGATATTAAGTAAGTATTAACCCATTTTTTAAATAACACGTACCAATATCTTTTGTGAGAGAATACCAATATCTTTTGTGAGAGAATACTTAGGGTTTAATTTCCCTTAAAAATAAAACCATAATATATTCCTAAATTGAAGCCTTTTGTGAGTTGAAGTTAAGCCCATTTATACCTTATTTTATTTATATATGAACGATAAGAGAGGGTTTAACTAAGCTCTGCAAAACCCTATCCAAGGTTTGGAGAAGAATGGGACGAACGAGCAAAGATCTTATGCATTTATAAATGACAATAAAATAGTTGAGTATGTATCTTAGTTGTAATATCTCTTATTTTATTGAGATGGATATTAAGTAAGTATTAACCCATTTTTTAAATAACACGTACCAATATCTTTTGTGAGAGAATACCAATATCTTTTGTGAGAGAATACTTAGGGTTTAATTTCCCTTAAATATAAAACCATAATATATTCCTAAATTGAAGCCTTTTGTGAGTTGAAGTTAAGCCCATTTATACCTTATTTTATTTATATGTGAACGATAAGAGAGGGTTTAACTAAGCTCTGCAAAACCCTAGCCAAGGTTTGGAGAAGAATGGGACGAACGAGCAAAGATCTTATGCATTTATAAATGACAATAAAATAGTTGAGTATGTATCTTAGTTGTAATATCTATTATTTTATTGAGATGGATATTAAGTAAGTATTAACCCATTTTTTAAATAACACGTACCAATATCTTTTGTGAGAGATACCAATATATTTTGTGAGAGAATACTTAGGGTTTAATTTCCTTTAAAAATAAAACCATAATAGATTCCTAAATTGAAGCCTTTTGTGAGTTGAAGTTAAGCCCATTTATACCTTATTTTATTTATATGTGAGCGATAAGAGAGGGTTTAACTAAGCTCTGCAAAACCCTAGCCAAGGTTTGGAGAAGAATGGGACGAACGAGCAAAGATCTTATGCATTTATAAATGACAATAAAATAGTTGAGTATGTATCTTAGTTGTAATATCTCTTATTTTATTGAGATGGATATTAAGTAAGTATTAACCCATTTTTTAAATAACACGTACCAATATCTTTTGTGAGAGAATACCAATATCTTTTGTGAGAGAGTACTTAGGGTTTAATTTCCCTTAAAAATAAAACCATAATATATTTCTAAATTGAAGCCTTTTTGTGAGTTGAAGTTAAGCCCATTTATACCTTATTTTATTACTAAAATTTTATGGCATACATTTATACTAGTTGTAAGGTCAAAGTGTTTTGACTGTGTGCTTAAAAAGTTTAAAAAGAAAATTGAAAAAAAAAAGAAAAGAATAATACTTCTATACTTTTTTTTCCTGAAAAAATAAAAATCTAATAAACAGTACAAGATCAACAGAAGACGATCCAACAAAATACCGACAATTGTTGACTCATGAAAGAAAAATACTTCCGTTTGTAACCTAAACATTGTCGATACGATTAAGTAAACTAAAGTTTATTCATAGAATCATTTATAATCCAATTTTATAGCAAGATGGTCAATCATGACATCCAAACTCACTAACATGAGTGACCATGGAGAATTACAATGCAAACATTTGAAAAGAAAAGACACTGTAGTTTAGAACAAAAATAACATACCAATAGAATTTCTCCATCCTTCCATCGCGAATCAATGGTGCATAAAGAGTTGAAAAGTCATTCCCAGTAAAAATTATAGGAATTCTGTTTGTCACATCGGATTCTCGCCATTTTTGTCCAGTACTAACTCTGGTAGGACCATCACACAAATTCATCAGTGTCCCAACAACAATTTGGTTGTTGACGGTCATTTGAGTGTCTCCTGTAGAAGAGCAGAAAATTACAGAAATAGCGGTACAAAAAATCAAGATTAAATGTTCTCGGGGAATCCATAACATAAGCTAAATGTCAGAAAAAAGAAAAACACAAAAAGAGAGCACAAAAACCTACAATAAAGACATTTCACCAAAACAAATGCTAAAGAAGTATAAATCAGGTATGTCCATAAACAAGGCTTTTGGCTTTGTTTGAACCGAATATAAGATTTTGGGTTCTAAAAGCAATGGAATAACAGCCCTAGGCTTTGGTCTATAGAACTCTAAATCGAAGCCTTTTGTGAGTTGAAGTTAAGCCCATTTATATCTTATTTTAGAGGGTTTAACTAAGCTTTGCAAAACCCTAGCCAAGGTTTGGAGAAGAATGGCACGAACGAGCAAAGATCTTCTGCATTTAGAGCACACCAATCCTTCATCTTCTTCTTTATCTCTTTCTGGTAGGCCCTATTCTTCGATTTTATCTTTTTTGTCTATGAAATTGTGTTCGTATGGAATTTGATTCTTTGATTCGTAAAATTCCAGAATCTGCACTTCTTATCCTTATCTGTAACAAAAAGAAACCTCTCCCTCAAGCCGCTAAACCTGACACAAAACCCACCATCTCCTCTGTTCCTAAAAGCCAAGGTAACTACTTTTTAAGATCCGATTCTTCTAATACTGCTTAGCTTTTTGAGTTATCGAATTTTGTTTTATAAATTATACTTCAGATTGCATTGTTTAGGTTCTATATCTATGTATATATACATGCCTGATTAGCTAGCTAGCTCGTTTTGTTGGAGCTTTGGAGTTATTTTGTGAAATAATATCTCAGTTGGAGATAGACCATAGATTTTTCTGTAGAAGAAACACTTGTACGCACCTGTACATGAAATATACAAAAAACAACATGGACTATAGTTTATCACTTACCTCATTATTTGGATACTTTTGATGGAAGTATATCATCTTGTACTTTGATAGGCCATTACTCCATTGCAATTTGAGATATAAACACTCTATTCTAGTTAGAGATATAACAAGTTAACAACAACAAAAATAGAACTTGATGAAAATAGATATAAACCCTCTCTTATCGTTCACATGTAAATAAAATAAGGTATAAATGGGCTTAACTTCAACTCACAAAAGGCTTCAATTTAGGAATATATTATGGTTTTATTTTTAAGGGAAATTAAACCCTAAGTATTCTCTCACAAAAGATATTGGTATTCTCTCACAAAAGATATTGGTACGTGTTATTTAAAAAATGGGTTAATACTTACTCCCACCTCAATAAAATAAGAGATATTACAACTAAGATACATACTCAACTATTTTATTGTCATTTATAAATGCATAAGATCTTTGCTCGTTCGTCCAATTCTTCTCCAAACCTTGGCTAGGGTTTTGCAGAGCTTAGTTAAACCCTCTCTTATCGTTCACATATAAATAAAATAAGGTATAAATGGGCTTAACTTCAACTCACAAAACCCTCTCTAATCAATTTCATTTAAGTCTTTATTCTACTTAGATTTGTGTGTATCGACCTAACCACAAACTACATAAAATAATATACTTTATTCTGCTAGATTTGTGTGTATCAACCTAACCAAAAACTATATTATTATTTAAAACTAAACACTTATAAGTTCTTGTTTATCTCTTTTATATTTTTTTTAAAGGCAGTTACCAATATTATTAAATCAATTGGGAAAGTTTAACAGTATAAGCTCTAATTCTAAAATTCTACAAACAAAGCAATAGTCGCTCACAGCTAAATAAACACACACTAAAGGAAGCCTTATCGAATTGAGCAAGATTGAAGCTGATTAATGCCAAGAGCAATAAAGATTGTCGCTTTCAAGAAGGATTTATTCTCAAAACCTGCCGATTCCATCACCATTTCGAGCAATCAGACGACAATCCAACAAACAAAGGGATTAGAGCAGGAAGATTTGAGGACGACATGAATGGAGCTTCAATCAGAGACTTCTAAACATTAATTGAGGGCTATCTACTAAGAACAGACGAGGAGATTTCATCCAGCATCAAAAAAAGAATTGAAGACTCCTAGGATGAAGCAGGAATTACGAAGAATAAATATTGATAGGATTGTAGAACTCCAACAATCAAAATCGATCTGAGCTCTGCAAAAAAACTTCGAAGAAGAATCCAGACAGCAACGAAATGCTCATTCATCGAGCAGATTCAGAGAGGATTTAAATGGTCGTTTAATCTTAATATATATCAGACTTAAATGAAATTAATTAGAGGATTTGGCTTCTCATTTAAAGTTGAGAATTTGAAACAAATATAAATTAAAATGATAAAGATAATGAAGCTCCGAGAAAATAGCCTCAAGAGATAGATTACATAATACAACAATCAAATTTTTGTTGATTTATCTTTTAATTTCTAATCTCTCATCTAATAATTTTTTCTTTAACTTTTTATGTTTATGTACTTTTTTAAAAAAAATCATCTATTTTTTGTTTTCTCGTTGTGCTAAACACGGTATTTTCTGTTCTTTTCTGTGGCCATTCTTTGTTTCTTTTTTTTTATGGCTGAAATTTTTTTTATCTTCGTGCTTCGCTGGGACTTGCTTCACACACTGTTTCTCTTGAGAAAGATGTAAACAATCTGAGTAGAATGTCGAAAACATTTGCTGAAATATGCTGTAGCAAAAAAACTAAGAATATGCGGCCTTTTGGAGGCCTTTTGGAAGTGGACCAAAAGCAAAGCCGTGCGGGCCTTTGGGTGAAATTGGATCTCACTCATAAAATACAATACATACTAGTATTGAGATCGAAAAGTTCTTACTTATATACGAAGATAGAATATGCGGTACCCATATTCCCAAAAAATGGTATCAGAACAGACCTAGACGAAACAAAATGTGGTGGGTGATGTGGGTGAAATTCTCAGAGGTCGAACATGATAAACCCAACAGTCGTGCTCAAATTGCTTTAAAGATCCTAGTTTGGAGTGCTTTTGACTCATCAATCAGTGTGGCTTGATCGTAGTGGCGCTAAGGAACAAGACAGGTGGCGGTCTAATAGGAAGTGAGTAGTAACATCTATAGTAGTTCCTCTATGATTCTAGTAAGAAAAATCTGATTAGAGTGGGGGGATGTAAGTCAATTGATAGGAGGCTAATGTGGTACTTTGTCCGAGAGGAGGATTTGTTATGGTGGCGACCAAAGTCTCGCATCCAACATCGGTTAAACATGGGAATGATCAATAGTATATAAGTGAGAACATATCTCTACTAGTATTGAGGCCTTTTGGAAGTGGACCAAAAGCAAAGCCATGCGGGCCTTTGGGTGGAATTGGATCTCACTTATAAAATACAATACAAACTCTGGGCTGGTTTTGGAGATAATCAGGGCTATTAGATAAAGATCTTCCAAGATACTGTAACTTCTGTTATTATGTTGGACATGATTCTAGTTCCTGCAAAAAATCTCTTAAGAATAAAGAAAGCACTATATGCTCTTAAGAATAAAGAAAGCACTATATGGGACAGATTGAATACATAAGATGACTTTGAAAACAATGGTAAAGATCAAACTAAAAAGACTAAGGAAAGCAATACTCACGAATACATCAGTAACATTCCAGACCAACAAACTCCTATAGATAAGATTCTTAACAACTCTAATAAAGAAGACTCTGGATAAGAAACTCCAACAAATAAATGATGAAATCATTAAAGCAATACAATCCTTGAATAAAGGTTACACCATTGATTACGAAAATAACAGCTCTGAGGCATCTACAGCTCTAAGGCATCTACACCTGACAAAGTTAACATTGGAAGTAAACAATCCACACCCACCTATAAGATCAATGAATACAATTTTGAATTCCATAAAGTTATTAACAAGAAACTCAGAGAAGTTAGAGGGAAGAAAAAAGCTAACAACTTAGCCATCATATCCTTAAGATTCACAAGATCCTCCTTAAAGACTAAATCAATTCTAGATGATTAAAGTCCTTAAATTCCATTTAAGGGGAATCAACAACAAATATACATACAGAAGACTCAACTACATCATTAAGAATGAGCATATTGATGTCATTGCTTGTCGAGAGCCTTTAACCAAAGTTAAATACCTACCTACAATTACAGCAAAGCTTGGGTTTAAAAATTATACTTCTAATTTTTCTAATAAAACTTGGTTGATGTGGAAAATAGCTTGTCCATCAATATTATTTCAAATCATGATCAATTCATTCATTTAGATATTACTGAAACTAATCAAAATGTCAAGTTCTTTCTTACTATTGTGTATGCCAAATGCCAAATCTATAACAAAAGAATCTTGTAGAATGAGCTGAAGAACATCTCTTATGTGGCTAACGACTTCAACTGGATTCTTATAGGTGACTTTAACGTCATTTGTTCTACTGATGAACAAATTGGTTGCTTAACTTATTCAATGGAGAGTGTTGAGGAGTTCAATGATATGATAACAACTTGTAGCCTAGATAATGCAGGCTATTATGGGTTTAAGTATACTTGGAATAAACACAACAAATAGAAAAGACTAGATAGAGTTTTAATAAACTCTAACTGGTCTAACCATTTTAACAATACTAAAGTGATGCATATGGCCAGAACTTGTTCTGATCAGAGTCTCATATGCATCACCATTAGTAATGACTAAGAGATATATCATAAAAGTTTCAAATTCTTTGATATGTGGACCTTGGATGATAACTTTATGCCTTTTGTTAAAAACAGTTGGGATAACCATATGGATGGATCCCCTATTTTCAAATTCTGGTATAAATTAACTAGACTTAAAAAAGATCTTAAAAATTAGAATGTGACTCACTTTGGGAACATATTTTGTAAGGTGCATGAGGCTGAAACTCAAATGAACTACATAGAGAATCAACATCAATTACTAAACAATACTGATACTAAAGTTAATCTATTTAAAGCTAACGATAATCTTCTTTTAGTCTTGAAGATGGAGGAGAACTTCTGGTTTCAGAAGTGCTACACATCCTGGATAGCAGATGGAGATAAGAGCACTAAGCTCTTTCACAATTATGTGAAAAAGAAAAGGAAGAAGAATGTTATAAACAACATCAAATATGGTGATCATTGGATTACTAACAAAGATGAGATTGGTTACTCTGCTGCTAAGTTTTTTTTAAATCTTCTTACTGATCCTCCTTACTCTGACAAAATGGTGGAAGATGATATGATGAACAATAATATTTTTAATAGTATCCCTAAGCTAATCAGTGCTGCTAACAATGATTTCTTGTTATCTGTTCCTATTGAGAAATAGATCTACAACATCATTACTAACCTTAAGTCCTCCAGTGGCTCAGGAATGGATGGCTTCAATGGTTGTTTCTTCATAACCTGTTAGAGCATTATACAGGTAGATCTCTGTTTTGCTATGGGTGACTTCATCAAAGGTAAAAAGATCGCTAAAGGTATTATTTTTACTGTTATTTTCTTAGTGCCTAAGTCTGTTAATCCTACTCAATGGAAGGACTTTAGGCCTATAAGCCTTTGTAACTTACTCAACAGAATCATGTCTAAAGTTATTAATAATAGACTTTTTAATTAGAAAAAACTAAAAACTTATTTATGATTTAATTAGAAAAGGAACAGTAGTAACATGATGATTCAGGTTGACATATCGAAAGCTTTTGATATGTTGGCTCACAGATATATTCTGAAGGTCCTTGAAGCCTTTGGTTTCTCTGTTTGTTTCATTAATCTGATAAATAATCTAATTAGTAATGTTAATATGTCCTTATTATCAATAGATAGGTGTATGACTTCTTCAAAAGCATAAGAGGCTAAAGACAGGGGGATCCCCTGTCCCCCAGTCTTTTTATTCTGGCTGAAGAAGTCCTTACAAGAGGTCTTCATAAACTGTTCTATAACAATAAAGATATAAAGTTTCAATCTAGAAGTAGTTTGCTTATTCCTAGTCTCATATTTGCTGATGATATACTGATTTTTTCTAATAGTACTGATCAAACAATTGATAAGCTCAGTAACTTTCTAGATATCTATTAAAATGTTTATGGAGAATTTATTACAAAAGATAAAACGAAAATCATTTTATCTTCTATAATAAACAACACTAGGATATCTACGCTAACTAATCTTTCAGGGTTCAGTTCTAGCATATTACCTACTGAGTATATGGAAATCACTTTGAACAGAAACAACAAGTGTAGTAACTACATGCCTATGCTCAACAAAATCAATGTTAAGATCAGAGAGTAGGAAAACAAAAAACTCTCTTTTGGTGGCAGAATCACTCTCATTAACTCGGTTTTAATGTTGATTCTTACTTACTGGTGTCAAAACTGTTTGATATAAGATTCACGGTGGTAAAAGCGGTAGAAACAAAAAAGAAATAGTGGTAAACTAGATGTCAATAACAAATAACAGTTTCTCTTTCTAGGATATAGATTTTCTCTCTCTATGATATAAAATTTCTCTCTCTAAAAATCTCTGGAACGGTAAAGTGAAAGAATAACTTATAAAAAATTTGTAGAAAAGATCTTGAGTACCCTCCAAGAGAAGTGGAAATGATACTAACAGCTATAACCCCTACAGAAGTGGAAATGTAACTTTTGGGCAATAACTATCTTCAAATTGTGCTATTGAATGTGGTTCGAATATGTTCACCCCCAAAGTTAAAGAGTATTTAAAAGTTAGACTTGGAGAATTAAACAAGTGAAATTTAGATACATGTCAGTTAACCTTCCCAAAATACCTTTGAGATGGCTAAAAGGTTTATATGATAGCGTCAAAAATATTCGATGGTGGTTGCTTTGAGAGGGTTGGATTTCTTCGAGGGTTAATTTAGACCTAAATCAAATACTACACTTTTATCTATTCACTTAGCTATCCACGATAAAATGTATTTAATACTTTTTTAACTATTATTTTATGGGAAATGTATAAATAAATAATGGTTAATACGATTTTTCAGTCCATGGGCTTGGCCCATGTTTATGACCCGACCCTCTTGACTCATTAACCTAATGTCAGCCTATAAAGGCTCTGAGGAATAGTATTTAAGAGGTTGGTTGAACTTTATCTCTCTAAACATAAAAGATATCGGCTTAATTATCAGAGGAAGATCTAGCAACAACGTAAGTTTCTCAAAGAAAAATTATTTGAGACAATGCAAGTCAAGATCCAATAATTCAAATAGTTATAAATGTGGTGAGCAGGGTCATTACAGAACAGATATCTAAATTTGAAAGGTAAGAAATAAATCAAAAGGAAAATTCTACTGAAGACTTCTAGAGATAGAATTTTTTAACATTGGTAATAAATAATAATTGCTCACCATTTCCTAAAAATGAGACATTGCCTTTTATAATAATTATGGTGGGGTCAAAGGTCACGTGGTTGGTCTATTGTTTTCTATTCCACCTCATTATACTACTAATCTTAAGCATATTTACTCTTTATTACATGATATACCCTCAATGTTACACATTTGTTAGGCCTATTTTAGAAGACATATAAATTATCCCAATATTCTACTGGTTCGAATCGACGTTTAGATAAATCACAGTATTATTAGTAGCCTTCCTATTCTTTGCGAAGAATTCTAAGGGAGGACTAGCTTTAGTATCACCTCAGATTTTAAACTAGAGAGATGTGGCGTTGCTTCGAATTGTAGCGCAATACCGCCTCAAATATACTATATAGGTGGTCATTTAAAGTAAGAATTTTGGAACACATTGTTGAATAATTTTTGTAGCGATTTGAATTATATGTGATTAGATTGGTCTTATTCCTTTACACATGTCATAATGATATTCGGGCTAGGTTGTTTGAGAAATTGATGTTTACTCTTCATTTCCCCTAAGCTAGCGTATTTTCCGCTCCTCCAGCCAGTTATCCGTTGAGTCCTTAACACTCTTTTTATAAACATGCTCTATCCCTCTCACAATCCTCTTTTGTAACTATTTCTAGAGAGATAGACGCACACAATTTTTAACCTCCTCAAAAAACCATTTCATGCTCAAATAGTCACTGTAAAATCTAATTTGGTGCGCTTAATAAAGAATCATTTGAACTCCTCCGACAACGACCCCATATAAGAACCAAGTCCAATTTTATTGACTGGTTTTCAATAGTTGATCGAGTCGAAGTAAGAAAAGCTACATGAAAAATTGATGACTTGCCAAAGTTTATCAGCTAAGTGTTTATCTAAGGTAACTTCGACCCGACGAAGAAATTCACCACATCAGCTTCCTCATCTTTTTTAAATCCGATCAGCCCTTCACCGAAAACACTAGCTCTTCATCAAAGACCATTGATCCTTCACCAAAACTTCAAATTATTTGCACAAAACCACTTGCTTTACTTGACAATCAAAATCTCAAGAGGTCCCATTGAGGTTTCGTTCTATACCGATGGGTCATTCGCATTCTGAATCTCTTGCCAAGAGTTCATCCACTCGCCCATATTATAATACTCCCCTAATAGGGTTCGTATACTATGAGGAGATAACTTTAGAAGGAGTTCGAGCAATCCCTTCTGCTTCAGCTCCAGTCCCCGAGGTGTTTACAAGGCAATTACTATCCCAATAACAAGACTTTTTTGTCGATGTTTTGTACTCACAATGAGTTGATCATTTTACATCATGCAACTCGAATAATATCATTTATGACTCATTCTCTCTAGGGAAACTTAATAAAGGCTTGCTTAAAGATTTTTTATACAATATATCTCCGAGTGTTTTTAACCAAGAAATTTTTGTGATCATACCTTTAGTCTTTTTCTCTTATGGTTGAGTCTCGAGGGATTTTTCTGTGTTTTAAATTTGTTTAGAATTTTTTGTTATTGACTCGCTCTCTTGCATTAATATCATTGAGGACCCTTTAGAGTATGTTATAGTTCATAGGGAATTTGCCAATGGATTTTTAGCCATGTGAGCGTGCTCATACCTTGTGCTTTCAAAAAGTGCTGCCAGTTCTCTTGGAGCTCTCACATGTTTCACTAAATGATCTTTTCTAGCCTTGGATTGTTCGTACGCATGATTAACCAAAATCTGTGAATCACTATCAAAGAAACTCTTTTAGCCCATAAATTTGCGAGATTCGTAACCCTGCAGAGCTGCTTCATATTATGCCCCGTTGTTCGACGCCTTGAAGCCGAAGCATATTGCTTGATATAAGTTCCCTCATCATAGAGATTAATTATATCTTTGCTCCATAATCCGAAACACTTGATCCACCATCTATCGGAATGACCCACTCAAATTGAGGTCCGTCACTATTTTCTTTGAAACAACCCCTACTATTTGCTTCGTTACTTGGTAGTTTCGAGTGAAATTTAACTAAAAAGTCAGCCAAGGCTTAAGATTTGATATCAGTATGGGTTTCAAAACTAATATCGTAGTCTCTGAGTTCCACCAACCACTTCGTTATTCGCTGATACATCGGGCTTATGTAACATATGTTTCAGTGGGAAAGAAGTTTGCACAATGATTGAGTGTGCATTGAAGTAAGGTGTCATTTTCCGAGCTGTTATTGCCGAGGCCAAGGCTAATTTTTCGAGTTTCATGTATCTTTTTTAGATGTCTAACAAAATTTTACTCACGTAATAAACAGGTCAGGTACATTTATCAACTTCTCTCACCAATACTGAACTCACCGCATAGTCCAACAATACTATGTAAATAAACAACTTTCTCCTACATTTGACTTGGTTAAAATATCTGGGGAGGATAAGTGTTCTTTTATCCTAAACATACCTCCTCCCATTTGAATGTCCAATTAAAACAGTTTGATCATCTTAAAACTTGAAATAAAGGAGCACATTTATCTGAAGACCTGGATATGAACCTATTTAGATCTACAAACCTTATAAACAATTTTTATACCACTTTGATAGATCTGGGAGCATCCGTAGAATTTAAACTATCCAATTGTACTAGATCGAATTTAATCCCCATTTTGCAGATTATATAACCCAAAATGTTTCTCAATCGTACTCCAACTACGCACTTCTCAAGATTCAGTTTCAAGTTTATGGCCTTTAAATTATGAAAGGTTTCCTCCAAATCAGCAAAATGGTCTTCATCCTTAACGTTATTAACCAACATGTCATTAATATATACTTCAATGTTTTATACGATCTAACTTGTGAAAGATTTGTTCACTATCCACTAGTACGTTGCCTCAACGTTCTTCAACCCAAAAGTCATTACCATATAAAAAAATGCCTCTACTAGTTATAAAAGAAGTACTCATTTGGTCCTTCAGATCAATCTGTATCTGATTGTAACGAGCATAAGCATCCATAAAATGCAATAACTTATTACCCGAAGAAGAGTCCACAAGCTGGTCAATTCCGGGAATTGGATTAGGGTCCTTCGAACAAGCTCAGTTTAAGTCGGTGAAATCAACTCACATTCTCTACTTTTCATTCATTTTTTTTACGAGAACTGGGTTTGCTGTCCATAAAAGGTATTAGGATTCTCGGATATTACCTGCATTTAACAGTCGATCCACCTATGCTACAATTTCATTGGATTTCTCAATATAAAATATTTTATTATTATTGTTATAGGTCGCACATTCTTTTAGATTTAAATTTGTGACAAATAATTTCCATTGGTACTCATGTAATATTCTCGATACACCACGCAAACATATTCATATATTCAGATAAAAAGAATATCAATATCTCTCTTATACATTGTGATAACAACGTAGTGATTTTTAATTTCTTTCCGTTTGGGAAAATGTAGAGTTCAATGTTCTCGCCGGGTATTATCAAAATGAGGTTTCCCTCGGATCATCCATAACATCGGATTCTAAAGTAGACCCCTATAATTGATATCTCTGTTTTTCTTCAACACTCTTTATCTGCTTAGGAGCCAACATACATGAATAACACTCTCTTGCTACCTTCTGGTTGCTCCAAACAACTCCTACTTGGCTTCCAACCACATATAATTCCAAAGCAGATAACCATGATCTGCAAGCAAGTAACGAAACTACCCCTTATCAACACTCTAGAATTCAATACCATTATAATTCCAAATTTGGGGTTTTGAAAATCTAGCTGTCTGGATCCTTACAGCCATGGTAGTCGATATTTGTACATTGATTATATTCTAAAATCATGCTCTGGCCGTTTGAATAACTTAGGCTCACAGTTGAACTTCAAAGGGAGAAACTGAAGGATATCCGGGAAAGAGTGATACTGCACTATTATAGTGTGTTTGCACATCTATGGAAAAAACTTGCAAAATTGATGTTATCATGGAAAGAAACGTTGCATCTAATTGATATTGTTCATTATTATGAGTACATGGATTCTCCACCATTCTCTCCGTAAAATGCAAACGACTGTTATATGCAATACAGTGAATCTGTTCGGCGTATCTTAGTTCAATTTTTTTTACGTTCAGTCACAAACTTGATGGCCTTTTAGGTCATACCTAGAATAGAGTGTTTATATCTCAAATTGCAATGGAGTAATGGCCTATCAAAGTACAAGATGATATACTTCCATCAAAAGTATCCAAATAATGAGGTAAGTAATAAACTATAGTCCATGTTGTTTTTTGTATATTTCATGTACATGTGCCTACATGTGTTTCTTCTACATAAAAATCCATGGTCTATCTCCAACTGAGATATTATTTCACAAAATAACTCCAAAGCTACAACACAACGAGCTAGCTAGCTAATCAGGCATGTATATATACATAGATATAGAACCTAAACAATGCAATCTGAAGTATAATTTATAAAACAAAATTCGATAACTCTAAAAGCTAAGCAGTATTAGAAGAAACAGATGTTAAAAAGTAGTTACCTTGGCTTTTAGGAACAGAGGAGATGGTGGGTTTTGTGTTAGGTTTAGCGGCTTGAGGGACAGGTTTCTTTTTGTTACAGATAAGAAGTGCAGATTCTAGAATTTTACGAATCAAAGAATCAAATTCCAGACGAAGACAATTTCATAGACAAAAAAGATAAAATCGGTTCGCAACTATAATTGAAGAATAGGGCCTACCAGCAAGAGATAAAGAAGAAGATGAATGATTGGTGTGCTCTAAATGCAGAAGATCTTTGCTCGTTCGTCCCATTCTTCTCCAAACCTTGGCTAGGGTTTTGCAGAGCTTAGTTAAACCCTCTCTTATCGTTCACATATAAATAAAATAAGATATAAATGGGCTTAACTTCAACTCACAAAAGGCTTCAATTTAGGAATATATTATGGTTTTATTTTTAAGGGAAATTAAACCCTTTTTTTAAAAAATAAAAGTGGCTGCGATTGCAAAGACATGGTACATAGATGAGTTATCCCTCTGGAGATGGAGCAACTGCGGGTGCTGGTGTTGCTTCATCATCATTCATGATCTTAAATTTCTTGATCATCTCATTAGCAATCAGTTCATTAGCTTTGTCTGTCGGGTGATACTCATCCTAAAACACATATTTGCTTCTGTCTTTACATAATGTTGATGCCGGTAAACAAGTAAGCGCTGGTCTGATCCTCCCAAAAGACAAGGCGAATCTGCGTTACTAAATCCTGTACTAACACATTATAGTTGTTAAAATCAAAGAAAATGGGAGAGATCTAATTGAACTAGGACCCTGTCATGGTATAAATACATCCCTAGCATATTACGCAAACAAAGCTTTCATAACTCAGTTGGTTAGAGCACCCGTTTAGTAAGCAGGAGGTCATAAGGGAAATTAAACCCTAAGTATTCATTTTTTATTTATTTATTTTAATCAAAAGAAATACTTTATTAACAAATTGGGAAAATTACAAAATTTGAAGGATTACAAGGCAATTAACCCTAAATTAACACAAAAAGGGATTAGGGCAAGATTTTTGCCGCCAAATTTTGGCCCGAAAATTTCCCGTCAATCTTAAAAACAGGGAACTCCAGTCCAAAGCCTTCCTAAGCCAGATTTCATCTCCAACAGCCCTTTCAACGTCTTTTTTATCAACATCACAACCTTCCATTCAAGCAAACCCTTCACTCTCTTTACCTTAATCCAGCTTTTCGATCCTAATCAGACATGCAAAAGGAAAAATTCTAGCAGTACCTTTGTTCAGAATTGAATATATCCTAAACCTAAACTTTCCAGGAATGTAATTGCTAGCAGACCTGAGGGTGTATTATGCTGCTGGAAATGATGTTTAAGCTTACATTTAAGAGTCCATTTAGCCAGCCAATCAGCCGCCTGATTTTGGACCCTTGAAATGTGCTAATGTGTCTGATAAACTTTGGATTTTCTGGACGTCTAGTGTTACTATTAATATTGTTCTTAATGTTGATCAATGTATCCACATGGAAATTGCTTATCCTGGTATTACTGATAAAGTTTACTTAACTGCTAAATGCAATCGCATTCAAAGGTTAGATCTTTGGGATTGTCTTAAAGCTATTTGTGACAATGATAAGCCCTGGATGTGTGTGGGGGATTTCAATACTATTTCTGCTCATGATGAAAAACTTGGTTGTACATCCTCTTGTCAAGCCAGTATGGACAACTTTAATGATACTATAAGAAGCTGCAACCTGAATGATGCTGACTATTGTGGTTCTAAGTTTACTTGGTCAAGAAGTAATAAATGGAGAAGGCTAGATCGTGCATTAATCAATGACAAATGGTTGTCCACATTCTCTGATACACAGGTTTTTCACATGGTCAGAACATGTTCTGACCATGCTCCACTCCTCATTTCTTCAAATTTACATAATTCTAATGATGCTATCAATAGGAAAAAGAATTTTAGGTTCCTAAACTGTTGGTCAAATGATGCTACTTTTTAAATGTTGTTAAGCAGGATTAGAATCAATTACTTGACAGCCATCCAAGCAATACTTTCTGGTACAAGCTAAGAAGACTCAAAAGCTGTCTCAAAACATGGAATAAAGACAAGTTTGGTAATGTTTTTGATAGTGTAAAAGACACTGAATGCAATGTTAAGACTATGGAAATTCTTCATTACACTAATTATAATCTTCAATCTGCTGCTAACTTAGCTATGGCTAATAGTTTGTATTTAAAGGCTCTCAGAAATGAAGATTCTTATTTGAGACAGAAATGCTTCAATAGCTGGCTTCATGAAGGTGATGGAAACTCGAAGCTATTCTATAGTTACATTGCTAAGAAAAGAAGGAAAAATGAAATAAAGAGTATTAGAGATGGTGATACCTGGATTGTTGACAAAATGAAGATTGGGAAATCTACTGCTGCTTACTTTAAAAAAATTCTTCAATCTGATCCTTATAAATGCAAGAGGATGAGAATAGGCTACTTGATAGCAATAATTTTATCTGCATTCCTTCTATTGTTTCTAAAGAGGAAAATGACATGCTGCTTAATAGAACCACTGAAGAAGAAATTTGGAACATCATTTGTAGTATAAAGAATGACAGCTCCCCTGGTATTGATGGTTCCAATCTCTTTTTCTTTAAGCATTGTTGGTTTATCATTAAAAGTGACTTGTGTAATGCTTTCAGTGCATATATTCAAGGCTATCCCATTCCCACTGGTCTGTTTGCTACTGGTATTTGCATTTTCCCTAAGACTACAAATCCTATGTGGTGGAATAGTGATGGAGAGTGAAACGCAGTAGAAGCCATAAGGGAATAAAACCCTAATTTTTTTTATATTAATAAAAAACAATTCCCAGAACAATGAATAGAAGATAGGTTTATATAGAGTTCAAGCAAAACCCTAAAACTAAAAATATGAAAATTACAAAACAAGCCCAAAGTATTAAAATTGCGAAACAAGAGGATAGATGAGCCTGAATGCCCAAAAAAGCCCATATCTCACGAGCAAAGCTCGTGACTTGCATTCGTGATGTCGTTTCCTTCGAAACAAGGTGATGTGGGTCAAAATCTGACACCGGAGCTCCAAACTGTCAATTCACCGGACTGTCTGCATCAAATAGTTACAGACCTATAGGTTTGTGTACCTTTGCTAATAGAATTCTATCTGCCCTTATAAATCGTAGAATGTCTAACATCCTTCCTAAGATGGTATCCCCTTCTCAGTCTGCTTTTGTCAAAGGCAGACTCATTCATGATAATATTTTACTGGCTAAAGAACTTCTATTTGATATTAACAAGAAGCCCAAAAGGGTAACACTGTGGTTCAATTAGACATGTCGAAAGTTTTCGACAGAATCTCTCATCCTTTTATTCTTAAAGTTCTTCATTCTTTTGGTTTTAGTATTAAATTTGTGGATCTTATTAAGAGAATGATTTCTGATGTTCATATCTCTATGCTGATAAATGGTGAAAGTACTGATTATTTCAAAATGAAGCGGGGTTTGAGGCAAGGGGATCCTTTATCCCCAAACCTTTTTATTCTAGGTGAAGAGTTCCTTAGTAGAGGCTTAAACATTCTGTTTAAATCTCATCCTAAAATGGGTTATGCATCTAGAACTTCTCACATTTTGCATTGTCTCATGTTTGCTGATGATATTTTAATTTTTACAAATAGCATTCCTAATTCTATCGATATTCTTAGTAGCTATCTAGAGATGTATCAGCAAACCTCAGGTCAGGCTATAAACAAGAGCAAAACTAAGCTTATTGTTTCTACAAAGTTCAAATCTTCTAAAGTGCAAAGCCTCAAGCTTCAGACTGGATTTGAGGTGGACTTCCTCCCTCTCACTCACTTGGGTGTTACTGTCTTTAACAACAATAAAACCATAATTTTCAACCCCATTCTAAACAAAATAAATGACAGAATCACTGACTGGGACAGTAAATTACTCTCTTATGGTGGCATGTTATCTCTCATCACTAATGTTCTTCTCCCTATAACATATCATTGGATTCAATGCTGCGAGCTTCCTAGATCTATCATCAGTAAAACTGAAAATACTTTAAACAAATTTATTTGGAGAACAAAGAAGAATAAAAAAACCATTTATTGGTCGTATTGGTCTTACATTTGTAAGCTTTTTGGAGAAGGAGGCCTAAATGTCAGAAAACTTGTTGACATTCAAAACTCCTTCTCTCAAAAGCTTTGGTACAAGCTTAGGAAGAATGCCTTCCTTTTGTCTAATGTCATGAATGATATATACTGCAAAAATTCTCATCCATTATACACTTATAAAAAATGATCTTTAGTTTGGAGCAGGTTATGTAAGGTGAGACGGCAAGCTGATAAGAATGTCACCTGGATTCTTGGCAGAGGAAACATTGACTTCTGGAAGGATTCCTGGCACAGTCTTCCTACTATTGCTACTGAAAAAACATAAACTCGTATATTGATGTCAAAGTTAACATTGTTTGGCATTTAAATGAAGCACATGATGATATTAGAGAGGAAAGAGTTCATCTGATCAACAAAACTCAGATTATTGAAAAGGATGATGCAATCTGTTGGAAGCTGTCAAAGAATGTTCAGTTTGATTTAAAGCAGACTTGGGAAAATACAAGAACAAAGCACAATATCTCTGGTCTATACACGAAGATTTGGAACTCAAAAATCCCCATGAAGTTTTCTTTTATGACTTGGAAACTAATTCATAATTTTATTGCAGTAGACTCCATTATGATAAAAAAGGCATATAAGCATTGTATCTAAGTGCATTTTCTGTGATAATTTTGAAGATAAGGATCACTTATTTGTTAGATGTTCATTTTCTTGGCAAATTTGGAACTGGTTTGCCTGCATCTTTAAAATAAAAATCAAAAGGTCTCTAACTCACCTTTTAAGATGCTGGTTCTGGTTTTCGAAATCTAAGTTTCATGTTACTCATTTAATTCCTCAAGCAATATGCTGGATCATATGGAAAGCCAGAAACTCAATAAAGCATAAGGGCATTCATATTAGTATTAATAGAGCTATTGAGAACATAATTAGCATTGTCAAAGGCCTCACTGGTTGAAATCTCATAATAGAGGAGTTATTATGGGATGTAACTCTATTGAAAAGAAAAATAAGCCTCAGTACCTTAAATGGCTCCCGCCTGCTAATGCTCGTATTAAGATGAATGTGGATGCATCATGTGCACTCAATGGAGATGCTGCCTCTGGTATTCTTTTCAGGAGCAACGATGGAGAAATCATTCATGCTTATGGCAACCTGATCAACAAAGTCACTCCTCTTCAAGCGGAAACCATAGCCATGCTTCAGGGTCTTACTATCTGCTTCAAAAACAACTGGAAGCATGTGGACGTTGAGTCAGATTCCTTAGTTTTAGTCAAGCAACTCATCAATAGCACTATTCCAGATATTGAAGATCCAAATGTAAGTTGTTGCCGTAAAGTTTTAGATAAAAGCATGAACCTTATGCACATTTCAAGGGTCCAAAATCAGGCGGCTGATTGGCTGGCTAAATGGACTCTTAAATGTAAGCTTAAACATCATTTCCAGCAGCATAATTCACCCTCAGGTCTGCTAGCAATTACATTCCTGGAAAGTTTAGGTTTAGGATATATTCAATTCTGAACAAAGGTACTACTAGAATTTTTCCTTTTGCAGGTTTGATTAGGATCGAAAAGCTGGATTAAGGTAAAGAGAGTGAAGGGTTTGCTTGAATGGAAGGTTGTGATGTTGATAAAAAAGATGTTGAAAGGGCTGTTGGAGATGAAATCTGGCTTAGGAAGGCTTTGGACTAGAATTCCCTGTTTTTAAGATTGACGGGAAATTTTCGGGCCAAAATTTGGCGGCAAAAATCTTGCCCTAATCCCTTTTTGTGTTAATTTAGGGTTAATTGCCTTGTAATCCTTCAAATTTTGTAATTTTCCCAATTTGTTAATAAAGTATTTCTTTTGATTAAAATAAATAAATAAAAAATGAATACTTAGGGTTTAATTTCCCTTATGACCTCCCGCTTACTAAACGGGTGCTCTAACCAACTGAGCTATGAAAGCTTTGTTTGCGTAATATGCTAGGGATGTATTTATACCATGACAGGGTCCTAGTTCAATTAGATCTCTCCCATTTTCTTTGATTTTAACAACTATAGTGTGTTAGTACAGGATTTAGTAACGCAGATTCGCCTTGTCTTTTAGGAGGATCAGACCAACGCTTACTTGTTTACCGGCATCAACATTATGTAAAGACAGAAGCAAATATGTGTTTTGGGATGAATATCACCCGACAGACAAAGCTAATGAACTGATTGCTAACGAGATGATCAAGAAATTTAAGATCATGAATGATGATGAAGCAACACCAGCACCCGCAGTTGCTCCATCTCCAGAGGGATAACTCATCTATGTACCATGTCTTTGCAATCGCAGCCACTTTTATTTATAAAAAAAGGGTTTAATTTCCCTTAAAAATAAAACCATAATATATTCCTAAATTGAAGCATTTTGTGAGTTGAAGTTAAGCCCATTTATATCTTATTTTATTTATATGTGAACGATAAGAGAGGGTTTAACTAAGCTCTGCAAAACCCTAGCCAAGGTTTGGAGAAGAATGGGACGAACGAGCAAAGATCTTCTGCATTTAGAGCACACCAATCCTTCATCTTCTTCTTTATCTCTTGCTGGTAGGCCATATTCTTCAATTATAGTTGCGAACCGATTTTATCTTTTTTGTCTATGAAACTGTCTTCGTCTGGAATTTGATTCTTTGATTCGTAAAATTCCAGAATCTGCACTTCTTATCTGTAACAAAAAGAAACCTGTCCCTCAAGCCGCTAAACCTGACACAAAACCCACCATCTCCTCTGTTCCTAAAAGCCAAGGTAACTACTTTTTAACATCTGTTTCTTCTAATACTGCTTAGCTTTTAGAGTTATCGAATTTTGTTTTATAAATTATACTTCAGATTGCATTGTTTAGGTTCTATATCTATGTATATATACATGCCTGATTAGCTAGCTAGCTCGTTTTGTTGTAGCTTTGGAGTTATTTTGTGAAATAATATCTCAGTTGGAGATAGACCATGGATTTTTATGTAGAAGAAACACCTGTAGGCACCTGTACATGAAATATACAAAAAACAACATGGACTATAATTTATTACTTACCTTATTATTTGGATACTTTTGATGGAAGTATATCATCTTGTACTTTGATAGGCCATTACTCCATTGCAATTTGAGATATAAACACTCTATTCTAGGTATGACCTAAAAGGCCATCAAGTTTGTGACTGAACGTAAAAAAAATTGAACTAAGATACGCCGAACAGATTCACTCTATTGCATATAACAGTCGTTTGCATTTTACGGAGAGAATAGTGGAGAATCCATGTACTCATAATAATGAACAATATCAATTAGATGCAACGTTTATTTCCATGATAACATCAATTTTGCAAGTTTTTTCCGTAGATGTGCAAACACACTATAATAGTGCAGTATCACTCTTTCCCGGATATCCTTCAGTTTCTCCCTTTGAAGTTCAACTGTGAGCCTAAGTTTTTCAAACGGCCAGAGCATGATTTTAGAATATAGTCAATGTACAAATATCGACTACCATGGCTGTAAGGATCCAGACAGCTAGATTTTCAAAACCCCAAATTTGGAATTATAATGGTATTGAATTCTAGAGTGTTGATAAGGGGTAGTTTCGTTACTTGCTATGTTTTTTTTCTTTCTATTAAGAAAACTTTGTGTTATCTATTTTTGTTGTTGTTATATCTCTATGGCACATAGTATTTCGTTTTTATAATGTTTTGCAAATTTTCCTGTTTAGTAAGTAGTTACCGTTTTGGTCATTTATACAGTTCTCGGGCAAGTTCAAAATTTCTTAGGAATTTTGGGGGATGCTAATAAAAGGCTTGAACTTGATGCAAAGGTATGTATTTTGGTCGGTTGAGTAACAAACAAAGCTAGTTATATTTCCATTTTCAATCCTTATGTTTAGTTATCTAATTCAGGAAAATTCAGGGGCTTATGATATTGAAGTGCTCACTGGAAATGAATCTCAAGTCATTGAAATGGTAATCCAGTTAGTCTTTCTCGGCTTCAACTCTCATGATTAGGCATGACAAATATCCAATTACGATTGGACAAAACTTTGTAGTAACTGATAGTTGTTCCTGATTTGAGACACATGTGTGTCCGGATCCGCCTGTGATTCATACAACCCAGAACCGACCTGCTTGACCTTATTCGACCTGGTTTTGACCTACTTTTGTATTGTTAAAGTAATTTTGTTTTCCTCGTACACAACAAGAATTTAGTTTTTTTCCAATGTCTGAATCTGACTGGAATTGTCTTTGTACTGAGTGTGCAATCATAGGACCCACCCAGATTTCATATCGGACAACATTTTCGTGTTTGAACCCAGATTTTGAACTTGAAATTCCTGTTTGTACTTTGATTTTTTTTCTAGATTCAGGGTTTGATGATTGTCCTTACATATACGATTCAATGTTGGGTGTAGCGGATTTGCATACACCCGAAGCTATTGCGTCTGCTGAAGCTGCAGTTGCTGGATATCAGCCGATAATTTCTTTGGCTGGTAACAGCAGTTCATCCGAGTCTGATGATGCTGGCCAAAGTAGTGACGATGCCGATCACAGCAACGCTAAAGGAACCGATTCAAACGTAAAAGTCCCAATATCAAAGAAAAGAAATTCCGGTTCAAACAAGCGATTTAAAAAGAAGGCAAAGATAGTTGAGCTATCTTAACTTATCATCAGGTCACTTGATAATACTGCTTGCCGTCAGGATGCTTGTAAGATTATTATTATTATATAACTATATAGAGTGCAAGCAAGGGATGATTCCTCAAATAGTTGTAAGAATATTAAGAATGGCCTAAAACATTCACACCTATTGATAAGGGTGTGATTTATGTGAACCTCGGGTCGAACGAGTAAAATATTGGGCTAATTTGGTCCAATATATATCTTGTGAAATAGGTCCAACAAATATGTAATATTGAGGGTATAATATATATAAAGAGTAAATATGCTTAATATTATTAGAACAATGGGATGGAATAGCAAAATATAGACCAACCATATGGATTTTAGCCCACCACAATTACTATAAAAGGAAATGTAACCTTTTTAGAATAAGGTGAACAATTATTATTCTATTAAAACTTTTGACAACTTCTCACTCTAAAATTCATGTGTCGTTATCAAGAATCTAACTCTCGCAATATATTAGACCTAAGAACCCCTATGATATTTCTGAAACTATCAGAAATCTTGTTGACATTCAAAACTCCTTCTCTCAAAAGCTTTGGTACAAGCTTAGGAAGAATGCTTGCCTTTTGTCTAATGTCATGAATGATATATACTGCAAAACTTCTCATCCATTATACACTTATAAAAAATGATCTTTAGTTTGGAGCAGTTTATGTAAGGTGAGACAGCAAGCTGATAAGAATGTCACCTGGATTCTTGGTAGAGGAAACATTGACTTCTGGAAGGATTCCTGGCACAGTCTTCCTACTATTGCTACTGAAAAAACATAAACTCGTATATTGATGTCAAAGTTAACATTTTTTGGCATAGCAATTCTTGGCATTTAAATGAAGCACATGATGATATTGGAGAGGAAAAAGTTCATCTGATCAATAAAACTCAGATTATTGAAAAGGATGATGCAATCTGTTGGAAGCTGTCAAAGAATGTTCAGTTTGATTTAAAGCAGACTTGGGAAAATACAAGAACAAAGCACAATATCTCTGGTCTATACACGAAGATTTGGAACTCAAAAATCCCCAGGAAGTTTTCTTTTATGACTTGGAAACTAATTCATAATTTTATTGCAGTAGACTCCATTATGATAAAAAAAAGCATATACGCATTGTATCTAAGTCCATTTTCTGTGATAATTTTGAAGATAAGGATCACTTATTTGTTAGATGTTCATTTTCTTGGCAAATTTGGAACTGGTTTGCCTGCATCTTTAAAATAAAAATCAAAAGGTCTCTAACTCACCTTTTAAGATGCTGGTTCTGGTTTTCGAAATCTAAGTTTCATGTTACTCATTTAATTCCTCAAGCAATATGCTGGATCATATGGAAAGCCAGAAACTCAATAAAGCATAAGGGCATTCATATTAGTATTAATAGAGCTATTGAGAACATAATTAGCATTGTCAAAGGCATTGAAGTTTCTGGAAATCTAAATCATAATCACTGGTTGAAATCTCATAATACAGGAGTTATTATGGGATGTAGCTCTATTGAAAAGAAAAATAAGCCTCAGTACCTTAAATGGCTCCCGCCTGCTAATGCTCGTATTAAGATGAATGTGGATGCATCCTGTGCACTCAATGGAGAGGCTGCCTCTGGTATTCTTTTCAGGAGCAGCGATGGAGAAATCATTCATGCTTATGGCAACCTGATCAACAAAGTCACTCCTCTTCAAGCGGAAACCATAGCCATGCTTCAGGGTCTTACTATCTGCTTCAAAAACAACTGGAAGTATGTTGACGTTGAGTCAGATTCCTTAGTTTTAGTCAAGCAACTCATCAATAGCACTATTCCAGATATTGAAGATCCAAATGTAAGTTGTTGCCGTAAATTTTTAGATAAAAGCATGAACCTTATGCACATTTCAAGGGTCCAAAATCAGGCGGCTGATTGGCTGGCTAAATGGACTCTTAAGTGTAAGCTTAAACATCATTTCCAGCAGCTCTGCAGGGTTACGAATCTCGCAAATTTATGGGCTAAAAGAGTTTCTTTGATAGTGATTCACAGATTTTGGTTAATCATGCGTACGAACAATCCAAGGCTAGAAAAGATCATTTAGTGAAACATGTGAGAGCTCCAAGAGAATTGGCAGCACTTTTTGAAAGCACAAGGTATGAGCACGCTCACATGGCTAAAAATCCATTGTCAAATTCCCTATGAACTATAACATACTCTAAAGGGTCCCCAATGATATTAATGCAAAAGAGCGAGTCAATAACAAAAAATTCTAAACAAATTTAAAACACAGAAAAATCCCTCGAGACTCAACCATAAGAGAAAAAGACTAAACGTATGATCACAAAAATTTCTTGGTTAAAAACACTCGGAGATATATTGTATAAAAAATCTTTAAGCAAGCCTTTATTAAGGTTCCCTAGAGAGAATGAGTCATAAATGATATTATTCAAGTTGCATGATGTAAAATGATCAACTCATTGTGAGTACAAAACATCGACAAAAAAGTCTTGTTACCGGGATATTAATTGCCTTGTATTATGGCTGACGTTAAGGATTTAGTCAAACCGTGTGATACTTGCCAACGATTAGCCAACACCATACATACGCTTGTAATACCACTTGAGTCCGTTTAAGAAGCGTTACCGTTTAACTAATGAGGTTTGGATCTGGTTAGACCTTTAAAAATGGTTCATGCTAAGGAATTAGTCAAACAGTGTGATACTTGCGAAAGATTAACCAACAATACACATACACATGCAGTACCACTTAATTTCGTTTAAGAAGCGTTAAGTTAAGCGATGGGTTTGGATCTGCTTGGACCTTTAGCGATGGTTTTAGTGGGACGAAAAACTATTATAGTAGCGATGAATTATTTTTTCAAGTGGGTGAAAGCTAAACTATTATCTGGGACAAGAGCGAAGGATGTTATGAAATTCATCATATCCAATATATTTTTTAAGTTTGGATTTCCAAGGAGAATAACCATAAACAACGGTCAACAGTTTGATAACAATGATATTAAACATTTTGCAAATCGAGATGCATACAACAATGTTTCCCAGCGCATTTCCACCCCTAGGCCAATGGCAGGTTGAATTCATAAAAAGGACTATCCTAGAGGGCCTCAAGAAGAACTTGGAGGGATCTGCGGGAAAAATGCCGAATTAAATCTAAGAAGTATTATGGGCTTACCGAACTACTCCTCAGATAATAACCCATGAATTTTGCTTTGGTTTATGAAATAGATGCTTCGACTCCATTTGAATCCATCGTTTCACTTTCAGAGTGATAAATTATTTCGAGGCCAATAATGATGAAGGCATGAGAGCTGACGCTGATTTAATCGATGAGCGCACACTTAAATTCCTTACACTATCAAACCCTTATGGGAAATAGATACGCGTCCCGGTTCACATGAAGATAATTTTAGCTTGGGGATAAATTTTTTAGGAAGGTGTTCTTACATACAAAGTTGTTCTTAAATTTAATCGATGAGCCCAAACTTAAATTCCTTACACTATCAAACCCTTATGTGAAATAGATACACGTCCTGGTTCACACGGAGATAATTTTAGGTTGGGGATAAATTTTTGAGGAAGGTGTTCTTACATTTAATCGATGAGCGCACACTTAAATTCCTTACACTATCAAACCCTTATGGGAAATAGATACGCGTCCCGGTTCTCACGAAGATAATTTTAGGTTGGGGATAAATTTTCGAGGAAGGTTTTCTTAAATTTTAGGGTGGGGATAATTTTAAGTCGGTGACTTATTATATTTCTAGAGTACTAGTCTTGGATTTTTTCTTGGCTGGTCCATCGACAACTTCTTTCTTGACCCTGTGGCTAGGAGCCCTCTTCCTAGTTGAAAGGAAAACTAAAGCATCAAAGGACCTTATTTGTTTCATTGTGTCGGTCACGCTGGGATGGGTCATTAGTTGGTTTATAGATAGGATACCTTCAGATGAACGTCATAAGTGTCTCTGGACCAATTTCAGTTGCGTGAAGCAGTTGTGGAACTTGTTAGCCCAATTATTCCTAGCCTATGTGCTCATCACGGTGAAATTTGTTTTTTTCAACCTTTAAATGTTTCTTTTTAGATATTTCTGTTGAAATTTGGAGATCATTACGGGAAATGTCTGAGTTAGAATTTTGGAGAGGTAATAAATATAAAATAAACTAAGGGAAACAATTACATGTGCATTTCCACCTCCTGAGAATATGCTTCATGTTTTTATTTTTAACGGGGTTTTCCATTCTGCTAGTTACCACTGTTAAATAAAAATTAATGTTTCCACACCTTCTCTGCCTTGAGAAGATCATTCACTATTTTATAGTCATTATCGAGGCTAATGAAATAAAAGGAAATGTGAGGGTTTCAGAAGTGTGTGGTAATCGTCGCGAACCGTTTCATAAGAAGTGGAACTCCAGAGAGACCTGAGGCTATGATACAAGAAATCAGGTAAACCAAGTATTGGGGCTGGGTTGGCTTGAGAGACCTATTAGTTCAAAATATCGAACTATCGCAGGGTCCGAGGGAAACCGAAACCCCCACTTCAGGACTTCTAGATAGAGAGGTGTTTCACAAACTTTGGGGAGGCATATCGGTAGAAACTTCTGGATTCTTCAACTCTTCCCTGGCTTTGGACCATTATCCTTTGAATAAAAATTGTACTTGCCATTATACAAATCAATGAGGTATTTGGTGTCAATATCTCGAAGGTTACTCCTGAGCACGTTAGATATCTCCAGGGAAAGAGATTCTTTGGTAATATTGTTCTTCAGGCTATTTGGTCTAGCAACTACCTCTTTGCCTTCTTAGTGGGTCTTAAAAACCTCATCGGCATCAACAATTGTATCCGTCTCAGGCCCAGTAAACACCTCGGGGACTGGAGCTGAAGCAGAAGGGATTGCTCGAACTCATTCTAAAGTTATCTCCTCATAGTATACGAACCCTATTAGGGGAGTATTATAATATGGGCGAGTGGATGAACTCTTGGCAAGAGATTCAGAATGCGAATGACCCATCGGTATAGAACAAAACCTCAATGGAACCTCTTGAGATTTTGATTATCAAGTAAAGCAAGTGGTTTTGTGCAAATAATTTGAAGTTTTGGTGAAGGATCAATGATCTTTGATGAAGAGCTAGTGTTTTCGGTGAAGGGCTGATCGGATTTGAAAAAGATGAGGAAGCTGATGTGGTGAATTTCTTCGTCGGGTCGAAGTTACCTTAGATAAACACTTAGCTGATAAACTTTGGCAAGTCATCAATTTTTCATGTAGCTTTTCTTACTTCGACTCGATCAACTATTGAAAACCAGTCAATAAAATTGGACTTGGTTCTTATATGGGGTCGCTGTCGGAGGAGTTCAAATGATTCTTTATTAAGCGCACCAAATTAGATTTTACAGTGAGTATTTGAGCATGAAATGGTTTTTTGAGGAGGTTAAAAATTGTGTGCGTCTATCTCTCTAGAAATAGTTACAAAAGAGGATTGTGAGAGGGATAGAGCATGTTTATAAAAAGAGTGTTAAGGACTCAACGGATAACTGGCTGAAGGAGCGGAAAATACGCTAGCTTAGGGAAAATGAAGAGTAAACATCAATTTCTCAAACAACCTAGCCCGAATATCATTATGACATGTGTAAAGGAATAAGACCAATCTAATCACATATAATTCAAATCGCTACAAAAATTATTCAACAATGTGTTCCAAAATTCTTACTTTAAATGACCACCTATATAGTATATTTGAGGCGGTATTGCGCTACAATTCGAAGCAACGCCACATCTCTCTAGTTTAAAATCTGAGGTGATACTAAAGCTAGTCCTCCCTTAGAATTCTTCGCAAAGAATAGGAAGGCTACTAATAATACTGTGATTTATCTAAACGTCGATTCGAACCAGTAGAATATTGGGATAATTTATATGTCTTCTAAAATAGGCCTAACAAATGTGTAGCATTGAGGGTATATCATGTAATAAAGAGTAAATATGCTTAAGATTAGTAGTATAATGAGGTGGAATAGAAAAAAATAGACCAGCCACGTGACCTTTGCCCCACCATAATTACTATAAAAGGCAATGTCTCATTTTTAGGAAATGGTGAGCAATTATTATTTATTACCAATGTTAAAAAATTCTATCTCTAGAAGTCTTCAGTAGAATTTTCCTTTTGATTTATTTCTTACCTTTCAAATTTAGATATCTGTTCTGTAATGACCCTGCTCACCACATTTATAACTATTTGAATTATTGGATCTTGACTTGCATTGTCTCAAATAATTTTTCTTTGAGAAACTTACGTTGTTGCTAGATCTTCCTCTGATAATTAAGCCGATATCTTTTATGTTTAGAGAGATAAAGTTCAACCAACCTCTTAAATACTATTCCTCAGAGCCTTTATAGGCTGATGTTAGGTTAATGAGTCAAAAGGGTCGGGTCATAAACATGGGCCAAGCCCATGGACTGAAAAATCCTATTAACCATTATTTATTTATACATTTCCCATAAAATAATAGTTAAAAAAGTATTAAATACATTTTATCGTGGATAGCTAAGTGAATAGATAAAAGTGTAGTATTTGATTTAGGTCTAAATTAACCCTCGAAGAAATCCAACCCTCTCAAAGCAACCACCATCGAATATTTTTGACGCTATCATATAACCCTTTTAGCCATCTCAAAGGTATTTTGGGAAGGTTAACTGACATGTATCTAAATTTCACTTGTTTAATTCTCCAAGTCTAACTTTTAAATACTCTTTAACTTTGGGGGTGAACATATTCGAACCACATTCAATAGCACAATTTGAAGATAGTTATTGCCCAAAAGTTACATTTCCACTTCTGTAGGGGTTATAGCTGTTAGTATCATTTCCACTTCTCTTGGAGGGTACTCAAGATTTTTTCTACAAATTTTTTATAAGTTATTCTTTCACTTTACCGTTCCAGAGATTTTTAGAGAGAGAAATTTTATATCATAGAGAGAGAAAATCTATATCCTAGATAGAGAAACTGTTATTTGTTATTGACATCTAGTTTACCACTATTTCTTTTTTTTTCTACCGCTTTTACCACCGTGAATCTTATATCAAACAGTTTTGACACCAGTAAGTAAGAATCAACATTGAAACCGAGTTAATGAGAGTGATTCTGCCACCAAAAGAGAGTTTTTTGTTTTCCCACTCTCTGATCTTAACATTGATTTTGTTGAGCATAGGCATGTAGTTACTACACTTGTTGTTTCTGTTCAAAGTGATTTCCATATACTCAGTTGGTAATATGCTAGAACTGAACCCTGAAAGATTAGTTAGCGTAGATATCCTAGTGTTGTTTATTATAGAAGATAAAATGATTTACGTTTTATCTTTTGTAATAAATTGTCCATAAACATTTTGATAGAAATCTAGAAAGTTACTGAGCTTATTAATTGTTTGATCAGTACTATTAGAAAAAATCAGTATATCATCAGCAAATATGAGACTAGGAATAAGCAAACTACTTCTAGATTGAAACTTTATATCTTTATTGTTATATAACAGTTTATGAAGACCTCTTGTAAGGACTTCTTCAGCCAGAATAAAAAGACTGAGGTACAGGGGATCCCCCTGTCTTTAGCCTCTTATGCTTTTGAAGAAGTCATACACCTATCTATTGATAATAAGGACATATTAACATTACTGATTAGATTATTTATCAGATTAATGAAACAAACAGAGAAACCAAAGGCTTCAAGGACCTTCGGAATATATCTGTGAGCCAACATATCAAAAGCTTTCGATATGTCAACATATCAAATAAATTTAAAAAAAAGGCACGACATTTTGATATCAGGAACAAACCACATTCATTAAATTAAAACCACATTCATTAAATTAAGACACAGACAACGGAACCGAGTTATACTTGTAATAGAATGCAATGCTCCATAACTACAAAAGGAAATACAATAAAATACATCAAAAGTAAACTTTGATGTCCTAGACTAAAACATCAAACAGTGATATGATAACCAAAATGCAAACAAACATGGAAATAAACGGCAACAACAAACAAAAAGGATTATATATATATATATATATATATATGGTACTAGTAGTTTTGCTTCTTGATATATATTTGTTTAATTTGATGGTGGTGGAGAAAAGAAAGGGAATGTTGGCATTGTAATAGGTATGCTGTTAGGAATTGGAAAGGAGGGCAATGGAGGTAATGTCACTTTCGGAATTGTAGGCATAGAAGGCAGAATTGGTATTTGACTGCTTGGCAAATGCGGCAATACTGTTGGTTGCAGCAGAGTTGGTAAAGGCGACAATGCTGTTGGTTGCGGCAAAGGCGGCAATACCATCGGCTGTGGCAGAGTTTGCAAAGGTGGAAGAGTAGTCTTTACAGCCGAGTTTGCAAAGGTGGAAGAGTAGTCTTAGGTAAAGGAAGAATTGTCGGAAGCGGTGGAAGTGCAGCGGTCTGTAAAAGACGACGAGTAGCCACGATTGTGTCAAAGCTTGAGAATGATAGTGCCGCAATTAGAAACAACATGAAAAAATGCTTAAGAGAAGCCATTATTTGATAGTTTGTAGGTTTTGTGCAAATGTAAAGGATTGCTTGTAAAGTTGGGTTTGAGAGAAGCTATTGATAAGTTGTGTCATTTATAGAGAGGTGATTCAAAAGGGTTGATAATGATTAGGTGAAGTTAGTATGAAGAGAAACTTGTTTGTTTAACTTCCCAGCAAGACTAAGCCAATCTTAATGTTAATAATCTACCCTGTAGTTAGTGGTATAATCTGCATATATATTGTAATATCATGTCACTATAAAAAAAATCATTTTTCTTTATACATATAAAGATACCCATAAGTAATTGGTGTCCATTTATATTATACTATTTAAACATTATTTTTTTAGTTTCCTTACAAGTTAAGGTCACAGATTGAACTATGATGTACACAACTTTATGACAATAAATTTTCATTATATTTGAACAGGGTAAGTAAGAATGGCAAAGTATAGTTGACACCAAACCTGTTCAACCACTCAAATGGCTTGTACTTAATCTTCCAAGTTCTTCATGTATTCCTTGGAAAGTTTATTCTCCATTACCAGCCGTTGTTCTTTCTCGAGAGCATATCCTGATTCAAGTAAAGCTTCCAGCGTTTGCTGTTTAACAATTTGCAAAAAAAACTTAGTTTTCTTTTTGTTCTAATCTCCAGTTTTAAATGACAGCAAGATAGAAACATAAAGAAAATATATGAAAATCAAAGACAGAGAACTTCTGAACATGAATTCATGTGGCTTAGTCTTCTGTGCTTTTCTTTAGTGGTGGCTAAATTTAAATTTTAAATGTTAACAAAAGTTAAATGCTGTTGTATATCTGATGGGCTTTACTTATACAGGCTAGCATGTAGGGTCACATGTGGTCTGATGTCATATAAGGCTGGTCTGATGTTACATATTCAAATTTGTTTAAAGAAAACAATGCAACTTTATTCAGCTCGTTTTATTCCAGAGATTGACCAGCCTTATATGACATCAGACCACATGTGACCCTACATGCTAGCCTGTATAAGTAAAGCCCATCAGATATACAACAGCATTTAACTTTTGTTAACATTTAAAATTTAAATTTAGCCACCACTAAAGAAAAGCACAGAAGACTAAGCCACATGAATTCATGTTCAGAAGTTCTCTGTCTTTGATTTTCATATATTTTCTTTATGTTTCTATCTTGCTGTCATTTAAAACTGGAGATTAGAACAAAAAGAAAACTAAGTTTTTTTTGCAAATTGTTAAACAGCAAACGCTGGAAGCTTTACTTGAATCAGGATATGCTCTCGAGAAAGAACAACGGCTGGTAATGGAGAATAAACTTTCCAAGGAATACATGAAGAACTTGGAAGATTAAGTACAAGCCATTTGAGTGGTTGAACAGGTTTGGTGTCAACTATACTTTGCCATTCTTACTTACCCTGTTCAAATATAATGAAAATTTATTGTCATAAAGTTGTGTACATCATAGTTCAATCTGTGACCTTAACTTGTAAGGAAACTAAAAAAATAATGTTTAAATAGTATAATATAAATGGACACCAATTACTTATGGGTATCTTTATATGTATAAAGAAAAATGATTTTTTTTATAGTGACATGATATTACAATATATATGCAGATTATACCACTAACTACAGGGTAGATTATTAACATTAAGATTGGCTTAGTCTTGCTGGGAAGTTAAACAAACAAGTTTCTCTTCATACTAACTTCACCTAATCATTATCAACCCTTTTGAATCACCTCTCTATAAATGACACAACTTATCAATAGCTTCTCTCAAACCCAACTTTACAAGCAATCCTTTACATTTGCACAAAACCTACAAACTATCAAATAATGGCTTCTCTTAAGCATTTTTTCATGTTGTTTCTAATTGCGGCACTATCATTCTCAAGCTTTGACACAATCGTGGCTACTCGTCGTCTTTTACAGACCGCTGCACTTCCACCGCTTCCGACAATTCTTCCTTTACCTAAGACTACTCTTCCACCTTTGCAAACTCGGCTGTAAAGACTACTCTTCCACCTTTGCAAACTCTGCCACAGCCGATGGTATTGCCGCCTTTGCCGCAACCAACAGCATTGTCGCCTTTACCAACTCTGCTGCAACCAACAGTATTGCCGCATTTGCCAAGCAGTCAAATACCAATTCTGCCTTCTATGCCTACAATTCCGAAAGTGACATTACCTCCATTGCCCTCCTTTCCAATTCCTAACAGCATACCTATTACAATGCCAACATTCCCTTTCTTTTCTCCACCACCATCAAATTAAACAAATATATATCAAGAAGCAAAACTACTAGTACCACATATATATATATATATATATATATATATATATATATAATCCATTTTGTTTGTTGTTGCCGTTTATTTCCATGTTTGTTTGCATTTTGGTTATCATATCACTGTTTGATGTTTTAGTCTAGGACATCAAAGTTTACTTTTGATGTATTTTATTGTATTTCCTTTTGTAGTTATGGAGCATTGCATTCTATTACAAGTATAACTCGGTTCCGTTGTCTGTGTCTTAATTTAATGAATGTGGTTTTAATTTAATGAATGTGGTTTGTTCCTGATATCAAAATGTCGTGCCTTTTTTTTAAATTTATTTGATTCCAAATGGTCACTTTCTGTATTTAATACCAAGTTTAATTAAATTTAATCTCACTATCTACATGAGATTTAAATCCCAACGAATTATCAGGATGGGACTATTAAATATATAAACAACCTTTAAATATAGATGGTCTCGCAGATTTAGGGTTATAGATATATATAACAATAAATCTACAATTTGATAAGAGATAAGACTATAATTTAAAAAGCATCTTTGTCGGATTTTTTTACACTATTCACTTTTTTAAAAATTAAAAAACGTTTTAGAAATTGTATATTTTGTTGGATCGTCTTCTGTTGATCTTGTACCGTTTATTAGATTTTTATTTTTTCACGAAAAAAAAGTATAGAAGTATTATTCTTTTCTTTTTTTTCAATTTTCTCTTTAAACTTTTTTAAGCACACAGTCAAAACACTTTGTTTTTCGAACGACCTTACAACTAGTATAAATGTATGCCATAAAATTTTAGTAGTCTAATTTTTTCGATTTTGTTCAATAGTTTGGTAGATATTTAGGTTAGAATTTTTAATTTAATTTTTTTTTTATTTTCGTATGTTTTGAGTTGTTGATTTGATAGCAGCCTAGTATTATAAGTGGGTTTTGGATATGTGTTTTGCATTTAATTTGTGTTTTAGGGTTTCAGACTTATGGGTTACTTCGATACATGTTTGTCGCACGACATGTGCGACCAGACCTGATGAATTCGCACATGTCATGCGACAACAAAGGGTATATGTCAACAGAGCAACCCATACTTTCATATTTATTGTGAATTTTTAAAAAATAATATGATTGGTTAATAAATACAAATGAAAAGACAAAAAAAAGTTATTTAATTCTTTTATAAAAATTATTAAATGAGTTCAGACTAAAAAACGCTAAGAGTAAATATTGGATAATAAATACCCAATAATTTTTCTTCACTATAATAAATACCAAATAATTTTGAAACATAATAATTTTCCGTATATTTTTTTAAATTAAATTTAATTAAGTAGTGTGACCTGTTTGACTGGATGTTAGTGAATAATCAACTAGTTGAATATGATTTATAGTAACATATGAGAAATATGATATAGAATTCTTGTGTTTTATGTGAAAGATTGAAAATGAAGGTGATGGAACCATAAAAGTACTAATGAAGATTATTTGACCGAAGAAGTTCTAAAAGCGCTTGAACCATAGAAGCAGCGTGTAAATCAATTCATTTCCAGAAGTTCAGCTGAAAAAAAACAACAACGAAAAAACATAAACTCGACATATAGTCATAACTAAGAAGCTTACCGTTAAAGATGTCTTCCTAAGTGAAAAATCACGATAAAAATAGTTGTTAACAGGAAAAAAAACTTAAAAAACAAGCTATGAAAAGAAAGTCTGATAATCCGCATTTTTAGCGGACTGAAGGTGAGTAGGGACGTACCTCAGTAGATCAGAACACAGTTAGCAGGTGGTTGATGGTGGTGTTAAGGCGGCTACCGGAATGACCACACCAGAATAGTTCGTGGACGGTGGATTATGGTGGTTAACATGTGTTGAACAACTATGAATTATGGTGGTTAACAGGTGTTGGACAGTGGTTTAAGGTGGTGGATGACGTTCAGAAGGATCGCTGAGAGGTTAACGGTGGTTGCCGGTGACAAACCGATCACGGGCACAGTTTTTTCAAAAATACAGCCTTCCTTGCAAAACAAATATTTTGGTGGGTTAAACGAGAGAGTGACGGCAACTCTTAGGATTTCCTGAACAATTCTCATGATATCATGAGAATTGTTTGCAACTTAGGATTTCATGAATAACTCTTAAGATATCATGAGAATTGTTTGCAACTCACGATTTCCTGAACAATTCTGAGGATATCCTGAGAATTGTTTGCAACTCTCAGGATTTCCTGAACAATTCTCAGGATATCCTAAGAGTTGTTTACAACTCAAGATTTCATAAACAACTCTCAAGACATCATGAGAATTTTTTACAACTCAGGATTTCATGAACAACTCTCAGGATATCATAAGAATTCTTTGCAACTCATGATTTCCTGAACAACTCTCAGGATTTCCTAAACAATTCTCAGGATATCTTGAGAGTTGTTACTGGTGAAATTTTATTTTTTAAAAAAATAAAAAAATGTCATCAATGGATCTAGTTTTATTCATTTAAAAAAAACAAAAGCGATGGTACTTTCATTTATTTTTTTCGAGCTCCGGTTTCAAAGATACGAATCTTTTAAAAATAAAATAAAAAGAAAAAGTAGGAAAAATAAAATTTGGTTACATGGTTGTTCATGAAGCGTGAGGGTAGTTAGGGTATTCAAATAACGTTAGGTACTAGATGGTAATTAGGTAGTTGAAATGGGTATTAAGAGATAATTGATCAAACCTTGGGTAATAAATGACAATAAAATAGTTGAGTATGTACCTTAATTTTGTAATTTCCCTTATTTTATTGAGATGGGTATTAAGTAAGTATTAGCCCATTTTTGAATAACACATACCAATATCTTTTGTGAATGAATACTTAGGGTTGAAACCTTGAAAACCGAAACTCGAAAAAAAAGACGGTTGGCTTTTATTCTTCTCTCCAAGAATGAAGAACAGAGGTAACCAAAATCAGGGGAACTTGAAGCCTCAATGATCAACTCGATCATGGATCTTCAATCTACAGAAGAATTTCCTGTTCTTCATTCTACTAGAAATCATATTCAGCAACCAAAAAAGAAATTTGTTGATTTATTCATCCTGAAGAAGAATCAACTACTTTAAATCCAGAGTACGTAAAGAAAACAGAGCACTATTTTTCGATTCAATACAGTGATCAGGTTAAAGATTCTCTTATCAAGAAGTCAAGAATCACTTTGATTGGTAAGTTCAGTAATGGGGTACCAAAAAAACAGAAACTCGAAAACTTCTTGGCAACCTTCAAATTCAGGGGACCGTTTAGCTATGAAGTATGGGATTCACACCATATTTTCTTCGATTTTGAGGTGAAGGAAGATGTATCAAGATTCTGGTCACGAAATGTATGGAAGTTCGATGATATGATAATGCGAATCTTGAGATGGAATCAGGATTTCAACAAAAAAATAGAAAACCCTACGGTTTTAACCTGGGTTAGATTTGAAAATTTGCCAGAAAGCCTATATGATTCGTGCTTAATTCATGATATTGCTTCGGTTATTGGTCCAACTTATAAAGTTATTGTTCCGCATAAAAATCGAGCACATACTAATGTCTGCTATGCTCAAGTTGAAGTTGATATCTCAAAGAAGTTGCAAAGAAAGCTGTGGATTGGTTTTGGAAGTAACGATGGATACTGGGTTACCATCAGCTACAAAAATGTGCCATCATATTATTATGGTTGTTATCATATAGGGAATTGTCAGTCTGAGTGTAAAAAATCAACAAAGAAGGTGAAAGACTCAGATACTTTACAAGAAAATAGTAAAGCCAAAGCTGAGAAACAAGAGGAAAATAGCAAATGGCAGTCTATTGATACTACTGGATCAAGAAATACGAGCATTATTAAAGTCTATAGAAGAAAGCTTAAGTCAATTGTAACTCAAAAGGATCCAGAAGATGGAAAGCTTCAGAGCAATAAGGATGATAATCAGATTAATTCTACACAAGTTCAGTTGAACAAAACTATACAACAGAATCTTGAAAATGTTCAAGATATTTCAAATGACACAAGTAAAGAAGTTATTGAAGCCATTAACAGGATTGATGAAGATCAATCTAGTTCTCCTGACCCCAATATTGGAAGTTTCTCCCCTACTCTAAGGCTTTCTCCACAACAAAGCTTTAATGAAATCATTTCATCCAAATTGAAATCTGCAAAAAGAAGAAGATCCTCAGGCAAGTTAATCATTAAGTCTCTTAATTCAAGAGACAAAGTTTATAAATCCTACTCTAAAAATGATAAGAGCGATTAGTTGGAATACTAGGGGTGTGAATAACAAGCCCACTTTGAGAAGACTTAAATCTATGATAAAATCTGAATATATCAAGGTTATTGCTATTCAAGAACCAATGTCGAAGGGGGATAAGATTAAAACTGTTGCAGATGTGCTTGGTTTTAGTGACTATGCTGCTAATGTGTCTGATAAACTTTGGATTTTCTGGACGTCTAGTATTACTATTGATATTGTTCTTAATGTTGATCAATGTATCCACATGGAAATTGCTTATCCTGGTATTACTGATAAAGTTTACTTAACTGCTAAATGCAATCGCATTCAAAGGTTAGATCTTTGGGATTGTCTTAAAGCTATTTGTGACAATGATAAGCCCTGGATGTGTGTGGGGGATTTCAATACTATTTCTGCTCATGATGAAAAACTTGGTTGTACATCCTCTTGTCAAGCCAGTATGGACAACTTTAATGATACTATAAGAAGCTGCAACCTGAATGATGCTGGCTATTGTGGTTCTAAGTTTACTTGGTCAAGAAGTAATAAATGGAGAAGGCTAGATCGTGCATCAATCAACGACAAATGGTTGTCCACATTCACTGATACACAGGTTTTTCACATGGTGAGAACATGTTCTGACCATGCTCCACTCCTCATCTCTTCAAATTTACATAATTCTAATGATGCTATCAATAGGAAAAAGAATTTTAGGTTCCTAAACTGTTGATCAAATGATGCTACTTTTTAAATGTTGTTAAGCAGGATTAGAATCAATTACTTGACAGCCATCCAAGCAATACTTTCTGGTACAAGCTAAGAAGACTCAAAAGTTGTCTCAAAATATGGAATAAAGACAAGTTTGGTAATATTTTTGATAGTGTAAAAGACACTGAATGCAATGTTAAGACTATGGAAATTCTTCATTACACTAATTATAATCTTCAATCTGCTGCTAACTTAGCTATGGCTAATAGTTTGTATTTAAAGGCTCTCAGAAATGAAGATTCTTATTTGAGACAGAAATGCTTCAATAGCTGGCTTCATGAAGGTGATGGAAACTCGAAGCTATTCTATAGTTACATTGCTAAGAAAAGAAGGAAAAATGAAATAAAGAGTATTAGAGATGGTGATACCTGGATTGTTGACAAAATGGAAATTGGGAAATCTACTGCTGCTTTCTTTAAAAAAATTCTTCAATCTGATCCTTATAAATGCAAGAGGATGAGAATAGGCTGCTTGATAGCAATAATTTTATCTGCATTCCTTCTATTGTTTCTAAAGAGGAAAATGACATGATGCTTAATAGAACCACTGAAGAAGAAATTTGGAACATCATTTGTAGTATGAAGAATGACAGCTCCCCTGGTATTGATGGTTCCAATCTCTTTTTCTTTAAGCATTGTTGGTTTATCATTAAAAGTGACTTGTGTAATGCTTTCAGTGCGTATATTCAAGGCTATCCCATTCCCACTGGTCTGTTTGCTACTGGTATTTGCATTTTCCCTAAGACTACAAATCCTATGTGGTGGAATAGAGATGGAGAGTGAAACGCAGTAGAAGCCATAAGGGAATAAAACCCTAAATTTTTTTATATTAATCAAAAACAATTCCCAGAACAATGAATAGAAGATAGGTTTATATAGAGTTCAAGCAAAACCCTAAAACTAAAAATATGAAAATTACAAAACAAGCCCAAAGTATTAAAATTGCGAAAAAAGAGGATAGATGAGCCTGAATGCCCAAAAAAGCCCATATCTCACGAGCAAAGCTCGTGACTTGCGTTCGTGACGTCGTTTCCTTCGAAACAAGGTGTTGTGGGTCAAAATCTGACACCGGAGCTCCAAACTGTCAATTCACCGGACTGTCTGCATCAAATAGTTACAGACCTATAGGTTTGTGTACCTTTGTTAATAGAATTCTATCTGCCCTTATAAATCGTAAGAATGTCTAACATCCTTCCTAAGATGGTATCCCCTTCTCAGTCTGCTTTTGTCAAAGGCAGACTCATTCATGATAATATTTTACTGGCTAAAGAACTTCTATTTGATATTAACAAGAAGCCCAAAAGGGTAACACTGTGGTTCAATTAGACATGTCGAAAGCTTTCGACAGAATCTCTCATCCTTTTATTCTTAAAGTTCTTCATTCTTTTGGTTTTAGTATTAAATTTGTGGATCTTATTAAGAGAATGATTTTTGATGTTCATATCTCTATGCTGATAAATGGTGAAAGTACTGATTATTTCAAAATGAAGCGGGGTTTGAGGCAAGGGGATCCTTTATCCCCAAACCATTTTATTCTAGGTGAAGAGTTCCTTAGTAGAGGCTTAAACATTCTGTTTAAATCTCATCCTAAAATGGGTTATGCATCTAGAACTTCTCACATTTTGCCTTGTCTCATGTTTGCTGATGATATTTTAATTTTTACAAATAGCATTCCTAATTCTATCGATATTCTTAGTAGCTATCTAGAGATGTATCAGCAAACCTCAGGTCAGGCTATAAACAAGAGCAAAACTAAGCTTATTGTTTCTACAAAGTTCAACTCTTCTAAAGTGCAAAGCCTCAAGCTTCAGACTGGATTTGAGGTGGACTTCCTCCCTCTCACTCACTTGGGTGTTACTGTCTTTAACAACAATAAAACCATAATTTTCAACCCCATTCTAAACAAAATAAATGACAGAATCACTGACTGGGACAGTAAGTTACTCTCTTATGGTGGCAGGTTATCTCTCATCACTAATGTTCTTCTCCCTATAACATATCATTGGATTCAATGCTGCGAGCTTCCTAGATCTATCATCAGTAAAACTGAAAATACTTTAAACAAATTTATTTGGAGAACAAAGCAGAATAAAAAAACCATTTATTGGTCCTCTTGGTCTTACATTTGTAAGCTTTTTGGAGAAGGAGGCCTAAATGTCAGAAAACTTGTTGACATTCAAAACTCCTTCTCTCAAAAGCTTTGGTACAAGCTTAGGAAGAATGCCTGCCTTTTGTCTAATGTCATGAATGATATATACTACAAAACTTCTCATCCATTATACACTTATAAAAAATGATCTTTAGTTTGGAGCAGGTTATGTAAGGTGAGACAGCAAGCTGATAAGAATGTCACCTGGATTCTTGGCAGAGGAAACATTGACTTCTGGAAGGATTCCTGGCACAGTCTTCCTACTATTGCTACTGAAAAAACATAAACTCGTATATTGATGTCAAAGTTAACATTTTTTGGCATAGCAATTCTTGGCATTTAAATGAAGCACATGATGATATTGGAGAGGAAAGAGTTCATCGGATCAACAAAACTCAGATTATTGAAAAGGATGATGCAATCTGTTGGAAGCTGTCAAAGAATGTTCAGTTTGATTTAAAGCAGACTTGGAAAAATACAAGAACAAAGCACAATATCTCTGGTCTATACACGAAGATTTGGAACTCAAAAATCCCCAGGAAGTTTTCTTTTATGACTTGGAAACTAATTCATAATTTTATTGCAGTAGACTCCATTATGATAAAAAAAGCATATAAGCATTGTATCTAAGTGCATTTTCTGTGATAATTTTGAAGATAAGGATCACTTATTTGTTAGATGTCCATTTTCTTGGCAAATTTGGAACTGGTTTGCCTGCATCTTTAAAATAAAAATCAAAAGGTCTCTAACTCACCTTTTAAGATGCTGGTTCTGGTTTTCGAAATCTAAGTTTCATGTTACTCATTTAATTCCTCAAGCAATATGCTGGATCATATGGAAAGCCAGAAACTCAATAAAGCATAAGGGCATTCATATTAGTATTAATAGAGCTATTGAGAACATAATTAGCATTGTCAAAGGCATTGAAGTTTCTGGAAATCTAAATCATAATCACTGGTTGAAATCTCATAATACAGGAGTTATTATGGGATGTAGCTCTATTGAAAAGAAAAATAAGCCTCGGTACCTTAAATGGCTCCCGCCTGCTAATGCTCGTATTAAGATGAATGTGGATGCATCCTGTGCACTCAATGGAGAGGCTACCTCTGGTATTCTTTTCAGGAGCAGCGATGGAGAAATCATTCATGCTTATGGCAACCTGATCAACAAAGTCACTCCTCTTCAAGCGGAAACCATAGCCATGCTTCAGGGTTTTACTATCTGCTTCAAAAAACAATTGGAAGCATGTGGACGTTGAGTCAGATTCCTTAGTTTTAGTCAAGCAACTCATCAATAGCACTATTCCAGATATTGAAGATCCAAATGTAAGTTGTTGCCGTAAATTTTTAGATAAAAGCATGAACCTTATGCACATTTCAAGGGTCCAAAATCAGGCGGCTGATTGGCTGGCTAAATGGACTCTTAAATGTAAGCTTAAACATCATTTCCAGCAGCATAATGCACCCTCAGGTCTGCTAGAAATTACATTCCTGGAAAGTTTAGGTTTAGGATATATTCAATTCTGAACAAAGGTACTGCTAGAATTTTTCCTTTTGCATGTCTGATTAGGATCGAAAAGCTGGATTAAGGTAAAAAGAGTGAAGGGTTTGCTTGAATGGAAGGTTGTGATGTTGATAAAAAAGACGTTGAAAGGGCTGTTGGAGATAAAATCTGGCTTAGGAAGGCTTTGGACTGGAGTTCCCTGTTTTTAAGATTGACGGGAAATTTTCGGGCAAAAATTTGGCGGCAAAAATCTTGCCCTAATCCTTTTTTGTGTTAATTTATGGTTAATTGCCTTGTAATCCTTCAAATTTTGTAATTTTTCCAATTTGTTAATAAATTATTTCTTTTGATTAAAATAAATAAATAAAAAATGAATACTTAGGGTTTAATTTCCCTTATGACCTCCCGCTTACTAAACGGGTGCTCTAACCAACTGAGCTATGAAAGCTTTGTTTGCGTAATATGCTAGGGATGTATTTATACCATGACAGGGTCCTAGTTCAATTAGATCTCTCCCATTTTCTTTGATTTTAACAACTATAGTGTGTTAGTACATGATTTAGTAATGCAGATTCGCCTTGTCTTTTGAAAGGATCAGACCAGCGCTTACTTGTTTACCGGCATCAACATTATGTAAAGACAGAAGCAAATATGTGTTTTGGGATGAATATCACCCGACAGACAAAGCTAATGAACTGATTGCTAACGAGATGATCAAGAAATTTAAGATCATGAATGATGATGAAGCAACACCAGCACCCGCAGTTGCTCCATCTCCAGAGGGATAACTCATCTATGTACCATGTCTTTGCAATCGCAGCCACTTTTATTTAAAAAAAAAAAGGTTTAATTTCCCTTAAAAATAAAACCATAATATATTCCTAAATTGAAGCCTTTTGTGAGTTGAAGTTAAGCCCATTTATATCTTATTTTATTTATATGTGAACGATAAGAGAGGGTTTAACTAAGCTCTTCAAAACCCTAGCCAAGGTTTGGAGAAGAATGGGACGAACGAGCAAAGATCTTCTGCATTTAGAGCACACCAATCCTTCATCTTCTTCTTTATCTCTTGCTGGTAGGCCCTATTCTTCAATTATAGTTGCGAACCGATTTTATCTTTTTTGTCTATGAAACTGTCTTCGTCTGGAATTTGATTCTTTGATTCGTAAAATTTCAAAATCTGCACTTCTTATCTGTAACAAAAAGAAACCTGTCCCTCAAGCCGCTAAACCTGACACAAAACCCACCATCTCCTCTGTTCCTAAAAGCCAAGGTAACTACTTTTTAACATCTGTTTCTTCTAATACTACTTAGCTTTTAGAGTTATCGAATTTTGTTTTATAAATTATACTTCAGATTGCATTGTTTAGGTTCTATATCTATGTATATATACATGCCTGATTAGCTAGCTAGCTCGTTTTCTTGTAGCTTTGGAGTTATTTTGTGAAATAATATCTCAGTTGGAGATAGACCATGGATTTTTATGTAGAAGAAACACCTGTAGGCACCTGTACATGAAATATACAAAAAACAACATGGACTATAGTTTATTACGTACCTTATTATTTGGATACTTTTGATGGAAGTATATCATCTTGTACTTTGATAGGCCATTACTCCATTGCAATTTGAGATATAAACACTTTATTCTAGGTATGACCTAAAAGGCCATCAAGTTTGTGACTGAACGTAAAAAAAATTGAACTAAGATACGCCGAACAGATTCATTGTATTGCATATAACAGTCGTTTCCATTTGACGGAGAGAATGGTGGAGAATCCATGTACTCATAATAATGAACAATATCAATTAGATGCAACGTTTCTTTCCATGATAACATCAATTTTGCAAGTTTTTTCCGTAGATGTGCAAACACACTATAATAGTGCAGTATCACTCTTTTCCGGATATCCTTCAGTTTCTCCCTTTGAAGTTCAACTGTGAGCCTAAATTTTTCAAACGGCCAGAGCATGATTTTAGAATATAGTCAATGTACAAATATCGACTACCATGGCTGTAAGGATCCAGACAGCTAGATTTTCAAAACCCCAAATTTGGAATTATAATGGTATTGAATTCTAGAGTGTTGATAAGGGGTAGTTTCGTTACTTGCTATGTTTTTTTTCTTTCTATTAAGAAAACTTTGTGTTATCTATTTTTGTTGTTGTTATATCTCTATGGCACATAGTATTTCGATTTTATAATGTTTTGCAAATTTTCCTGTTTAGTAAGTAGTTACCGTTTTGGTCATTTATACAATTCTCGGGCAAGTTCAAAATTTCTTAGGAATTTTGGGGGATGCTAATAAAAGGCTTGAACTTGATGCAAAGGTATGTATTTTGGTCGGTTGAGTAACAAACAAAGCTAGTTATATTTCCATTTTCAATCCTTATGTTTAGTTATCTAATTCAGGAAAATTCAAGGGCTTATGATATTGAAGTGCTCACTGGAAATGAATCTCAAGTCATTGAAATGGTAATCCAGTTAGTCTTTCTCGGCTTCAACTCTCATGATTAGGCATTACAAAGATCCAATTACGGTTGGACAAAACTTTGTAGTAACTGATAGCTGTTCCTGATTTGAGACACATGTGTGTCCGGATCCGCCTATGATTCATACAACCCAGAACCGACCTGCTTGACCTTATTCGACCTGGTTTTGACCTACTTTTGTATTGTTAAAGTAATTTTGTTTTCCTCGTACACAACGAGAATTTAGTTTTTTTCCAATGTCTGAATCTGACTGGAATTGTTATTGTACTGAGTGTGCAATCATAGGACCCACCCAGATTTCATACCGGATAATATTTTCGTGTTTGAACCCAGATTTTGAACTTGAAATTCCTGTTTGTAGTTTGATTTTTTTTCTAGATTCAGGGTTTGATGATTGTCCTTACATATAGGATTTAATGTTGGGTGTAGCGGATTTGCATACACCCGAAGCTATTGCGTCTGCTGAAGCTGCAGTTGCTGGATATCAGCCGATAATTTCTTTGGCTGGTAACAGCAGTTCATCCGAGTCTGATGATGCTGGCCAAAGTAGTGACGATGCCGATCACAGCAACGCTAAAAGAACTGATTCAAATATAAAAGTCCCAATATCAAAGAAAAGCAATTCTGGTTCAAACAAGCGATTTAAAAAGAAGGCAAAGATAGTTGAGCTATCTTAACTTATCATCAGGTCACTTGATAATACTGCTTGCCGTCAGGATGCTTGTAAGATTATTATTATTATATAACTATATAGAGTGCAAGCAAGGGATGATTCCTCAAATAGTTGTAAGAATATTAAGAATGGCCTAAAACATTCACACCTATTGATAAGGGTGTGATTTATGTGAACCTCGGGTCGAACCAGTAGAATATTGGGCTAATTTGGTCCAATATATATCTTGTGAAATAGGTCCAACAAATATGTAATATTGAGGGTATAATATATATAAAGAGTAAATATGCTTAATATTATTAGAACAATGGGATGGAATAGCAAAATATAGACCAACCATATGGATTTTGAGCCCACCACCATTACTATAAAAGGAAATGTAACCTTTTTAGAATAAGGTGAACAATTATTATTCTATTAAAACTTTTGACAACTTCTCACTCTAAAATTCACGTGTCGTTATCAAGAATCTAACTCTCGCAATATGTTAGACTTAAGAACCCCTATGATATTTCTGAAACTATCAGAAAGCTTGTTGACATTCAAAACTCCTTCTCTCAAAAGCTTTGGTACAAGCTTAGGAAGAATGCTTGCCTTTTGTCTAATGTCATGAATGATATATACTGCAAAACTTCTCATCCATTATACACTTATAAAAAATGATCTTTAGTTTGGAGCAGGTTATGTAAGGTGAGACAACAAGATGATAAGAATGTCACCTGGATTCTTGGCAGAGGAAACATTGACTTCTGGAAGGATTCCTGGCACAGTCTTCCTACTATTGCTACTGAAAAAACATAAACTCGTATATTGATGTCAAAGTTAACATTTTTTGGCATAGCAATTCTTGGCATTTAAATGAAGCACATGATGATATTGGAGAGGAAAGAGTTCATCTGATCAACAAAACTCAGATTATTGAAAAGGATGATGTAATCTGTTGGAAGCTGTCAAAGAATGTTCAGTTTGATTTAAAGCAGACTTGGGAAAATACAAGAACAAAGCACAATATCTCTGGTCTATACACGAAGATTTGGAACTCAAAAATCCCCAGGAAGTTTTCTTTTATGACTTGGAAACTAATTCATAATTTTATTGCAGTAGACTCCATTATGATAAAAAAAAGCATATAAGCATTGTATCTAAGTGCATTTTCTGTGATAATTTTGAAGATAAGGATCACTTATTTGTTAGATGTTCATTTTCTTCGCAAATTTGGAACTGGTTTGCCTGCATCTTTTAAATAAAAATCAAAAGGTCTCTAACTCACCTTTTAAGATGCTGGTTCTGGTTTTCGAAATCTAAGTTTCATGTTACTCATTTAATTCCTCAAGCAATATGCTGGATCATATGGAAAGCCAGAAACTCAATAAAGCATAAGGGCATTCATATTAGTATTAATATAGCTATTGAGAACATAATTAGCATTGTCAAAGGCATTGAAGTTTCTGGAAATCTAAATCATAATCATTGGTTGAAATCTCATAATACAGGAGTTATTATGGGATGTAGCTCTATTGAAAAGAAAAATAAGCCTCAGTACCTTAAATGGCTCCCGCCTGCTAATGCTCGTATTAAGATGAATGTGGATGCATCATGTGCACTCAATGGAGAGGCTGCCTCTGGTATTCTTTTCAGGAGCAGCGATGGAGAAATCATTCATGCTTATGGCAACCTGATCAACAAAGTCACTCCTCTTCAAGCGGAAACCATAACCATGCTTCAGGGTCTTACTATCTGCTTCAAAAACAACTGGAAGCATGTGGACGTTGAGTCAGATTCCTTAGTTTTAGTCAAGCAACTCATCAATAGCACTATTCCAGATATTGAAGATCCAAATGTAAGTTGTTGCCGTAAATTTTTAGATAAAAGCATGAACCTTATGCACATTTCAAGGGTCCAAAATCAGGCGGCTGATTGGCTGGCTAAATGGACTCTTAAATGTAAGCTTAAACATCATTTCCAGCAGCATAATGCACCCTCAGGTCTGCTAGCAATTACATTCCTGGAAAGTTTAGGTTTAGGATATATTCAATTCTGAACAAAGGTACTGCTAGAAATTTTCCTTTTGCAGGTCTGATTAGGATCGAAAAGCTGGATTAAGGTAAAGAGAGTGAAGGGTTTGCTGGAATGGAAGGTTGTGATGTTGATAAAAAATACGTTGAATGGGTTGTTGGAGATGAAATCTGGCTTAGGAAGGCTTTGGACTCGAGTTCCCTGTTTTTAAGATTGACGGGAAATTTTCGGGCCAAAATTTGGCGGCAAAAATCTTGCCCTAATCCCTTTTTGTGTTAATTTAGGGTTAATTGCCTTGTAATCCTTCAAATTTTGTAATTTTCCCAATTTGTTAATAAAGTATTTCTTTTGATTAAAATAAATAAATAAAAAATGAATACTTAGGGTTTAATTTCCCTTATGACCTCCCGCTTACTAAACGGGTGCTCTAACCAACTGAGCTATGAAAGCTTTGTTTGCGTAATATGCTAGGGATGTATTTATACCATGACAGGGTCCTAGTTCAATTAGATCTCTCCCATTTTCTTTGATTTTAACAACTATAGTGTGTTAGTACAGGATTTAATAACGCAGATTCGCCTTGTCTTTTGGGAGGATCAGACCAGCGCTTACTTGTTTACCGGCATCAACATTATGTAAAGACAGAAGCAAATATGTGTTTTGGGATGAATATCACCCGACAGACAAAGCTAATGAACTGATTGCTAACGAGATGATCAAGAAATTTAAGATCATGAATGATGATGAAGCAACACCAGCACCCGCAGTTGCTCCATCTCCAGAGGGATAACTCATCTATGTACCATGTCTTTGCAATCGCAGCCACTTTTATTTTAAAAAAGAAGGGTTTAATTTCCCTTAAAAATAAAACCATAATATATTCCTAAATTGAAGCCTTTTGTGAGTTGAAGTTAAGCCTATTTATATCTTATTTTATTTATATGTGAACGATAAGAGAGGGTTTAACTAAGCTCTGCACAACCCTAGCCAAGGTTTGGAGAAGAATGGGACGAACGAGCAAAGATCTTCAGCATTTAGAGCACACCAATCCTTCATCTTCTTCTTTATCTCTTGCTGGTAGGCCTTATTCTTCAATTATAGTTGCGAACCGATTTTATTTTTTTTGTCTATGAAATTGTCTTCGTCTGGAATTTGATTCTTTGATTCGTAAAATTCCAGAATCTGCACTTCTTATCTGTAACAAAAAGAAACCTGTCCCTCAAGCCGCTAAACCTGACACAAAACCGACCATCTCCTCTGTTCCTAAAAGCCAAGGTAACTACTTTTTAACATCTGTTTCTTCTAATACTGCTTAGCTTTTAGAGTTATCGAATTTTGTTTTATAAATTATACTTCAGATTGCATTGTTTAGGTTCTATATCTATGTATATATACATGCCTGATTAGCTAGCTAGCTCGTTTTGTTGTAGCTTTGGAGTTATTTTGTGAAATAATATCTTAGTTGGAGATAGACCATGGATTTTTATGTAGAAGAAACACCTGTAGGCACCTGTACATGAAATATACAAAAAACAACATGGACTATAGTTTATTACTTACCTTATTATTTGGATACTTTTGATGGAAGTATATCATCTTGTACTTTGATAGGCCATTACTCCATTGCAATTTGAGATATAAACACTCTATTCTAGGTATGACCTAAAAGGCCATCAAGTTTGTGACTGAACGTAAAAAAAATTGAACTAAGATACGCCGAACAGATTCACTGTATTGCATATAACAGTCGTTTGCATTTTACGGAGAGAATGGTGGAGAATCCATGTACTCATAATAATGAACAATATCAATTAGATGCAACGTTTCTTTCCATGATAACATCAATTTTGCAAGTTTTTTCCGTAGATGTGCAAACACACTATAATAGTACAGTATCACTCTTTCCCGGATATCCTTCAGTTTCTCCCTTTGAAGTTCAACTGTGAGCCTAAGTTTTTCAAACGGCCAGACCATGATTTTAGAATATAGTCAATGTACAAATATCGACTACCATGGCTGTAAGGATCCAGACAGCTAGATTTTCAAAACCCCAAATTTGGAATTATAATGGTATTGAATTCTAGAGTGTTGATAAGGGGTAGTTTCGTTACTTGCTATGTTTTTTTTCTTTCTATTAAGAAAACTTTGTGTTATCTATTTTTGTTGCTGTTATATCTCTATGGCACATAGTATTTCGTTTTTATAATGTTTTGCAAATTTTCCTGTTTATTAAGTAGTTACCGTTTTGGTCATTTATACAGTTCTTGGGCAAGTTCAAAATTTCTTAGGAATTTTGGGGGATGCTAATAAAAGGCTTGAACTTGATGCAAAGGGATGTATTTTGGTCGGTTGAGTAACAAACAAAGCTAGTTATATTTCCATTTTCAATCCTTATGTTTAGTTATCTAATTCAGGAAAATTCAGGGGCTTATGATATTGAAGTGCTCACTGGAAATGAATCTCAAGTCATTGAAATGGTAATCCAGTTAGTCTTTCTCGGCTTCAACTCTCATGATTAGGCATGACAAAGATCCAATTACGGTTGGACAAAATTTTGTAGTAACTGATAGCTGTTCCTGATTTGAGACACATGTGTGTACGGATCCGCCTGTGATTCATACAACCCAGAACCGACCTGCTTGACCTTATTCGACCTGGTTTTGACCTACTTTTGTATTGTTAAAGTAATTTTGTTTTCCTCGTACACAACGAGAATTTAGTTTTTTTCCAATGTCTGAATCTGACTGGAATTGTCTTTGTACTGAGTGTGCAATCATAGGACCCACCCAGATTTCATACCGGACAACATTTTCGTGTTTGAACCCAGATTTTGAACTTGAAATTCCTGTTTGTACTTTGATTTTTTTTTTCTAGATTCAGGGTTTGATGATTGTCCTTACATATAGGATTTAATGTTGGGTGTAGCGGATTTGCATACACCCGAAGCTATTGCGTCTGCTGAAGCTGCAGTTGCTGGATATCAGCCGATAATTTCTTTGGCTGGTAACAGCAGTTCATCCGAGTCTGATGATGCTGGCCAAAGTAGTGACGATGCCGATCACAGCAACGCTAAAAGAACTGATTCAAACGTAAAAGTCCCAATATCAAAGAAAAGCAATTCCGGTTCAAACAAGCGATTTAAAAAGAAGGCAAAGATAGTTGAGCTATCTTAACTTATCATCAGGTCACTTGATAATACTGCTTGCCGTCAGGATGCTTGTAAGATTATTATTATTATATAACTATATAGAGTGCAAGCAAGGGATGATTCCTCAAATAGTTGTAAGAATATTAAGAATGGCCTAATGGTTGTCTCCAATTGGTTCTTTCAATTGTCTGGTCTTGTGATTGCGGTGAATTATTACAAACTTCTTATTCATGTACCGGCATTAAATGTAGCATGTTGGTCTCGAGCAGGTACCACTTTGACCATTGTGGTATATCCAGCTACAAAAAAGTTGTAATTGTGATAATTGGAGTGTGAGTGAGCCAAAGTCTATGCGAGAGGCTTCTATTTCAACTTATCTCTAGTTTCACACTAGTTTATATAGGCGAGCTTATATAATAATTTCTTTTTGTTTCGTTAGTACAAAACAGTTGATCGGGCTTCATATAATATAGTTGTGCGGTGAAGACGGCCATGTTTGAAAATATGGCATCGTCACTGTCTCAATGCCAGAGTTCATACTTGTCTCCATTGAAAACGGTTCTTCAATGGTTTCATGTAACCCCAGCTCGTTTTCTAAGTGCCGAAACCACGTACTATATTCAGCACCATTATTCGAACCCGGGCTTGTCTCTGTTTCATGTGGCTGAACTTGAGCTTCAGATGTTTCTAAACCGCTGTCTTCTAACATGTCCCAGATATTAATATCAGACTCTAACAGTATATCCGTCTCATCTTTTCCCATGTCTACTCGTAAATCATGTTTGCTTGAAGTAGACGATGACATGGAGGAACATGAACGTTTTGTAGTCTCCTTACACTTTTCGCACGAATATGAAGATGGCGAATTTAGTAACGATGTTTCTTTAAATAGTTTGTCCGAATTTCGCTTCTTTAGGGTTGTATTCCATACATTCTTAATCTCATTATCGGTTCGGCTGGGTAAACAAGATGCAATTTTGGACCATCTGAAAGAGTATCAATTGATTAATTGATATTATTAAAAACGTTACATATATAAATAATAAAGAAGATTGATAGGTATACTTGTTTCCATGGGCTTGATGCAATTGGATTATAGCATCTTCTTCTTCTTCTTTAGTGAAGTTCCCTCTTTTGACATCGGGTCTTAGATAATTAATCCAACGCGGTCTGCAACTTTTTCCGCATCGCATAAGACCTATAATGACACAAATAATTTCATTTATTAAAACCCATCCATAATTTTGCAATAAAAATAAAAATAAAACAAAACAATTAATATTGAACCTTAATAGAAGTATTTTGTATTATTGTGAAAACGTGTTTTTCTTTAAAGTTTAGGTTGGTGCGTGAACGATGTTTTCAGACTTGACTTGAGTCGATATGGTTGGTTTTATTTTGTTTATAAAATTGACTAGTCAAAAGCACCCACTTTTTTTGTTATCTCTTCTGTGGCTCAAAATGGATAATAGACAATTCTGTCTGTGTACAACTATGTAGACTTGATTTAGTCAAAGCTTTCAACGACAAAAGTTCAAATATTCTAATATCATTTGATTTGTGACACGAAAAAGAGAGAGTGATTGTGACATTCCAATAGCAGCTACACTCGTTTATCATTCGAGAAAAATCTCTGCGTGTTTAATTTCTTTTGGTTCTATTTGGATAATATAGAAGGAAAAGAAAGGATAGTAGATAGTACTGTATATATTAAAACGCAAGTAGGAGTATATCATACCAGTAAATATGTCTATTTCATACATAATCATTGACACCAAAATAGTCATTTGTAAATTACTATGTTTCACCTACTGAATGTTGAATTTGACGATTTCAATGAAATCATTATTCTTTGGTTACTCGAAAACATATTGGTAATGGATAGAATTCAATACAGAATCGAATGGATAAAACCTTAGAACTATTTGTTTTCTTAATTATTTATTTCGTTATTATTTTAATTGAATCATTATTTTCTAAAAATTTATGGACCAAACCGAATTGGAATCTATCCTGCACAAAAGTGATGAGCCTCATATCTTCAGCAGGACTCCATGGGCCTTTCTTCACCTTACTCTTATCACAACATGGTGCTCTTCCCTTACCCTTACCCATTTCAATACTATTCTATTCTCTTCTATTCTATCAAATTTACAACCCTTCAATCATATATATCAGCAGACTAAGAGACTAAGAGACACGAGTGAGTGAGTGAGTGAGTGAGGCCACAAGGCTCCTGCAAATATATATATATATATATATATGCAATGAACTACTAACAACAACCCTTTCTACCTATAAATACATATATACAAGTTACAATACAAGAACAACTATTATTATATTATTATTTTTTATCCAACTAGCTTTTACTATTTAGTTACTTAAATCCCTTTATTTATTTATATATATATATATATATATATATATATATATATATATATATATATATATATATATATATTTATATATTTATATATTTTTATATATTTATATATTTATATATTTATTTTATTTATTTATTTATAGTCTCTCAAAGTCTATGGATCATAATAAACGTATGCATTTGCTTCTCTTCTTTAGTTTGGAAAATTCAATAGTTACATAATCACACCTATATCTATTGATGTCATCAAACAAATTTATTACATCAAATATTCTTCCCTCCTATTTCAAATATTATTAATACACATACCGCGTTTAATAATACATGCACCTCTTAAAGTGAAAGTTTATTATGTTTTTCATATCAATAATAGACCAAATTCTATCCACCTCCTTATTAGATTTGTTTTTTTTTTTCCGAATATTTTCGAAAATATTACTATTATTTTTTTTATTAGAATATAAACTAAAAGTATTATTTAAAAAAATAAAGATAAATTTTGCTTTTTTTTAAATACTATAAAATTTTATAAAATATATGTTATGGTTTATAAATTTATAAATACAAACACCATAACAAATTTTTATAAAATTAAGATTCGATATCCACCGTAAATGGTTCATACATAAAACAAAATATATAAAAAATACAAATTCGATAATATCTATGTCTATGGGTATTGTTATAATAAAATGTATTACTCGGATGGAAGAAAATTACATTATAGTTATTATAGTTAGTATAAATATTTCCTGTACTTCTAAAAATATATTTATAAGAGAATAAATTGATATCATATAAGTTTTCGAGATAATAAATATAATGGGTCCAATAGCCTGATTATATCAAGCGTGTATTGCTATCAACAGTTGACACCAATGGTATAAGAAGGTACACTGTGAACACAAAATCCACAAGGTACATTGTGAACACAAAATCCACAAGGTACATTGTGAACTCTTGTATAACCAGTCATTTAAGTCTTGAGACTACTCGACTCATTCCAATTTTTTTTCGTGAGACAAATATCATTTTTTTACTATCAACAAAGAAACTTCTCTTCAACTAACTCACCAAATGCCTATAAGGAATTCACTTTGATGTTGCGAACACCAATCCAGTTTACTTAAACTTCTGAATTGATGCTCTCTCAACAAGCTTCCATATAAAGAGATTTAATTTATTTCAGCATATCACTTATCCACCATTCTGCATCTGAACTTGTTATATTTTTTCTATAACTATTGGGTTCTTGCATTTTAACTTTTGCTACAACTAGTAGAGCGTATGAAACCAAGTTTGCATACCTTTTTGCTGGTTTATTTTTCTCTATGACAAATGTTATACTATAACGTTGTTGCTAGGTTCGGGCCCATCACCATTGCTATCATCTGATGCTGACGCTTTACCTCATGATCCTGGATCTACCTCATGACCATAAAAATTATTGGACTTTATAATTACCAATTCTACTTCAAGTTTCAGTTGCTTACTCATAACCGATCATGATTCAACCATTTCTCCTATATTCTTATGACTGTATAACGAAGTAGAGTCATTAAAAGTCACGTCCTTACTAATGAGAAAAACTGAAAATTTAGGAGTGGTACACCATAACCTATATCCCTTCACTCAAGAAGTATATCCCAGGAATATGCACTTCTTTGCCCTTATCTCAAGTTTACCATCTCTCACATGAGCATACGCACGATAACCGAACACCATCAATTGTTTGTAACCAGTTGGCGATCCATACAAAATCTCAAAATGAGTCATACAATCAATGGAGACCGGTTCACCAAGTAACACACTATATTAATAGATTTGGCCCAAAAATATTTTTCCACACCAGAATGCGAGAGCATGCTTCATGCCTTGTCATATACGTTACGTTCATTCTTTATGCGACCATACTATGTTGTGGTGTTCTAGCACATATGAAATGATGCACTATTCCTTCAATATAGAATTACTCGTTGACCTCACAACTTCAAAATTCTTACCCATTATATGTCCTAAAACGTTTGATCTTTCTCCATGTATGCTTCTCGATCATCATCTTCCGCTTGACAAAGGTTGAATATGCCTTCTCTTTGGTTATAAAAAAATAAAGCCGCACCATTTCTGGATAATCAATTAAACTCATGTAATCTGTAGCCCTACTCTTTGATGGACTTATGTCTGGACCCAAAGGTTTGAGTGAATGTAATCTATTGTCTTTTTAATGTTACTTATAACCGACTTGTTGAATTTCACTCTATTTTGTTTACAAAACATATAATACTAAAAAAATCATAATTGTTTTACTTTATACCATTTCAATAAATGCTTCTTTTCTAAAACAAGTGATCCTCTTTCACTTACATGATCAGTGCACTAATGCCACAATTGAGTCTGATCATGTCAACATTTTATGTTACTCTCTGATGATGCTATTGCAACATCACCCATAACAACAATCCATGGAGAATGTAAAGCCTATTTTCCAATCTCAGTTTCATACTCCCCATCGAACTCTTTGTCACATTGGTTACACCATCATTTTCACTATACTTGCAACCCCAAGATTCTAGATCCCTAAGAGATATCATGTTCCTCTTCAACCATGAACATGCCAACATGTCAGGATTCTGACAACACCATCGAATATTATGATCAGGACGTTACCAAACCCACCAACAAACAATGTATGATTATTCCTCAAACAAAAATTTTCTTGTATTGGTTTGTAAGTATCAACCCACTGCTTAAGCTAACACATACGGTATGCAACATCAATAACGAGTACCCAAAAGTTTTTCCCAATGTCTGAACTCATAAACAACACATATTATGTACCAATATTTCCACTATCATCATAATCATTCACACCTATTGATAAGGGTGTGATTTATGTGAACCTCGGGTCGAACCAGTAGAATATTGGGCTAATTTGGTCCAATATATATCTTGTGAAATAGGTCCAACAAATATGTAATATTGAGGGTATATTATATATAAAGAGTAAATATGCTTAATAGTATTATAACAATGGGATGGAATAGCAAAACATAGACCAACCATATGGATTTTGAGCCCACCCCCATTACTATAAAAGGAAATGTACCCTTTTTAGAATAAGGTGAACAATTATTATTCTATTAAAACTTTTGACAACTTCTCACTCTAAAATTCACGTGTCGTTATCAAGAATCTAACTCTCTCAATATATTAGACCTAAGAACCCCTATGATATTTCTGAAACTATCATTGGCAACCACAATAGGAGAAGATTGATACCCAGATTCAACGTCCAAAACCATCTGAAAAGCAAAGCACGTCTGACAATTCTTTAGAATGATTATGAATACTAAGATGCAAGAGGAGTATACAGTTGCAACCGAGAGTATAGAGATCAAAGAAGGTTTCTAAGAACAATAGTTTTAGAATAAATATTACGATGACCATTTTTACGAAGAGAAACTCGAGCAGTCGGCTCTGGTGGCACAACAAAAATAATAGCTAGAGGATATCACTAAACTTAAAACTTAAAATAATGCGATGATAGTAGCTAAGAGGGTCCGATCAGAATTCCAAATGGAATAGTCTTATAAGGGTAATGAGATTGAATATGATAATCCGTAAAAGGATAAACATATGGAAGAGAGGCATCAAAGTCGTTATACTTTGAGAAATGAGTGAAAGACTAGACTTTGTTATGATCCTTCAAATTCAAGTGATTATTCTTGTTGTGATTCAAGAAAATCTTCTTCTTTTAAGAGAAACCATCATCATTGGAGGATAAATTCTAAGAAGCGGGGTTTACAAAGATATTCTGACTATTATCGGGGATCCTGATAGGTGTTGGATTCGAAGAAGCTATGAGGCTATACAAATAAACAAACGCCAATGTCAAAATCAAATGATATGGAAGTGATAGTAGGCAGGGTAAAAAAATAGAAATCAATAGCCAATTCTAATTTCCCTCAAAGCTAGTAGTAAATCAATAATCCCAGAGGGGGTTGTCAGTCAAACAAAGTTTTGACTACCGGATGAGTGCCCAATTTCTAAATCATTTCGAGAAGGGTATTTAACCATTAGTTAATGAAGGCCGGATGAGTCATCAGTACAAGTAAGGCCATAATTGGAGGACATTTGCTTTGTCCACGAAAATTTTAGCATGAGGTTTTCCAAAATGATTTGATATTTCAAAGCTGGAAATGTTTGATGGGAACCAATATTGAACAATTTAAAATTTTAACGTTGAAAATGATGACAAGTTGCTATGTTGTTATTTCTCTTAAACTTTCAAGGAAGACACGTCAAAGTGGTATAATCGGCTACCGAAGGGATCTATTAAAAGCTTTGACATATTTTAGACTATGTTTCATCCAATGTAGATAGGAAAACATAGAGAGCCTGAGGGTGTATACCAGGCATTTTGTACGAAAAAAATTAGTCTAGCGTAATGCGAGAAAAATGTTACTTGCGTTGCGTATATGCAAAAACTTATCCCTGGAGTCTTAAGAGACAATGCTGCTAAAAAGTATGCCTTAATTTTTGGTGCTTCGTTAATTCAAGTTGAGAAGTAAATAATCATATAAGAGACTCAAGCGACAGAACGCGCCACCATTCCCCAACAAAGATAACATAATTGTCAACAATCACCCTTCATCTCTTATCAATAGTCATTTGCTCTGGTTTATCAGCCTGAACCGATTCAAATATTTTACCATTTGACTGCTTTTCAACAAAATAATCTGAACCAAACACCATCAAGACCGAGACGTAACCAGCAGACTCTTAATATCCAGCAGCCAACAAGGCCAATATTAAATTAGTATATCCGACCTGATCATCGTGTAAAACTAACAGAGAGAGTGGGCATTATTTTTGATAAAGCTCAAAACAATATGTTATTCAGAAAGCCTTTTTTGATGCAAACGCCGAGGGAGGTTCGGTCTAATCGGTAGTACAAATACCATGAGGACGTCGACCATGATACAAAATATTGTATATCCTTAAAAAAAGAAATTCAAGTTTTAGTTGAGAATGAGAAGCTAACAACATTTGTTAAGAAAGTAGTTGGGTCATTACAGCCAAATTCAATAGGTAACCAATGAGGAAGGGAGATAGTGATAACTTTCCTAAAACAAGAAAATATTATGCTTATAGCAGATCTTGGTGGCGAGTTTGATGTGTTGGTGGAGTATCTAGATTCTGACCCTGACAGAACAATCATTATAATGGTTGACGAACCCGAAGTTCAAGGAAACGTAAAAAACTGATTCAATTTTTTCAAATCACTGATAGTTTTGGTGGAGATACAATGTCATGTGTCATGAATGTCTTCCGGAAAAGAAACACTGTGAGTTTGGAAACTTGGTAAAAAAGAGGGTTTTTGACCCATTTGTATAGAAATCCATTTCCTATATTAATCTTCAACGATGATAATTTGAGGGAGATAATTGGACCTCATGAAAAGTCAATGGTAACCGAGATAAGAATCGCATGCATTAAGAGGATTTTGATCGATACCGGAAGCTCCGCTAACATCTTGTTCATGACAACCTATAAAATATATCAAGTCCAACTATTATTCCCCGATCAGACAAAACAAATTTGAGATTTACAGAGGTTACCACCGCGGTAGTTATGGAATTCGACAGGGAGGTAGTGTTAGGCCGAGAGCCTTTTAAGAAGGATGTAAATATATTATTTATAGTGACAAACAAACCAACATTTTATAATGTAATTTTAGCAGATCATGGTTATCATGAATGCATGCAGTTGTCTCAACAGTCCATCAGTGCCTAAAATATGTGGTTGGAAGCCAAGTATGAGTTGTTTGGAGCAACCAGAAGGTAGCAAGAGAGTGTTATTCATGTACGTTGGCTCCTAAGCAGATAAAGAGTGTTGAAAAAAAAAATAGAGATATCAATTATAGGGGTCTACTTTAGAATCCGATGTTATGGATGATCCGAGGGAAACCTCATTTCGATAATACTCGGCGAGAACATTGAACTCTACATTTTCCCAAACGGAAAGAAATTTAAAATCGCTATGTTGTTATCACAATGTATAAGAGAGATATTAATATTCTTTTTATCTGAATATATGAATGTGTTTGCGTGGTGTATCGAGAATATTACATGAGTACCAATGGAAATTATTTAACACATTAAATCTAAAAGAATGTGCGAGCTATAACAATAATAATAAAATACTTTATATTGAGAAATCCAAGGAAATTGTAGCATAAGTGGATCGACTGTTAAATGTAGGTAATATCCAAGAATCCTAATACCTTTTACGGATAACAAACCCAGTTCTCGTAAAAAGAAAGAATGAAAAGTAGAGAATGTGAGTTGATTTCACCGACTTAAACTGAGCTTGTTCGAAGGACCCTTTTCCAATTCCCAGAATTGACCAGCTTGTGGAATCTTCTTCGGGTAATAAGCTATTGCATTTTATGAAGGCTTATGCTCGTTACAATCAGATACATATTGATCCGAAGGACCAAATGAGTACTTCTTTTATAACTAGTAAAAGCATTTTTTATATGGTAATGACTTTTGGGTTGAAGAACGTTGAGGCAACGTACTAGTGGATAGTGAACAAATCTTTCACAAGTTAGATCATAAGAAACATTGAAGTATATATTGATGACATATGGGTTAATAACGTTAAGAATGAAGACCAGTTTGCTGATTTGGAGGAAACCTTTCATAATTTAAAGGCTATAAACTTGAAACTGAATTTGGAGAAGTGCGTAGTTGGAGTACGATTGAGCAGCATTTTGGGTTATATTATCTGCAAAATGGGGATTGAAGTCGATCTAGTACATTTAAATAGTTTAAACTCTACGGATGCTCCCAGATCTATCAGAGTGGTATAAAAATTGTCTATAAGGTTTGTAGATCTAAATAGGTCCATATCTAGGTCTTCAGATAAATGTGCTCTTTTATTTCAAGTTTTAAGACGATCAAACTTTTTTAATTGGACATTCAAATGGGAGGAGGCATTTTTAGGATAAAAGAACACTTATCCTCCCCATATATTTTAGCCAAGTCAAATGTAGGAGAAAGTTGTTTATTTATATAGTATTGTTGGACTATGCAGTTAGTTCAGTATTGGTGAGAGAAGTTGATAAATGTACTTGACCTGTTTATTACGCGAGTAAAATTTTGTTAGACATCTAAAAAAGATACATGAAACTAGAAAAATTAGCCTTGGCCTTGGCAATAACAGCTCGGAAAATGACACCTTACTGCAATACACACTCAATCATTGTGTAAACTTCTTTCCCACTGAAACATATCTTACATAAGCCCGATGTATCAGCGCAAATAACGAAGTGGTTGGTGGAACTCAGAGACTACGATATTAGTTTTGAAACCCATACTGATATCAAATCTTAAGCCTTGGCTGATTTTTTAGTTAAATTTCACTCGAAACTACTAAGTAACGAAGCAAATAGTAGGGGTTGTTTCAAATAAAATAGTGACGGACCTCAATCTGAGTGGGTCATTCCGATAGATGGTGGATCAAATGTTTCGGATTATGGAGCAAAGATATAATTAATCTCTATGATGAGGGAAGTTATATCAAGCAATATGCTTCGGATTCAAGGCGTTGAACAACGAGGCATAATATGAAGCAGCTCTGCAGGGTTACGAATCTCGCAAATTTATGGGCTAAAAGAGTTTCTTTGATAGTGATTCACAAATTTTGGTTAATCATGCGTACGAACAATCCAAGGCTAGAAAAGATCATTTAGTGAAACATGTGAGAGCTCCAAGAGAACTGACAGCACTTTTTGAAAGCACAAGGTACGAGCACGCTCACATGGCTAAAAATCCATTGGCAGATTCCCTATGAACTATAACATACTCTAAAAGGTCCCCAATGATATTAATGCAAGAGAGCCAGTCAATAAAAAAAAATTCCAAACAAATTTAAAACACAGAAAAATCCCTCGAGACTCAACCATAAGAGAAAAAGACTAAAGGTATGATCACAAAGATTTCTTGGTTAAAAACACTATGCTAGTTGATAAGGTATATGCTAAAAAGTTACGATTTAAGGAACATATATGTACGGTCCTCGGAGATATATTGTATAAAAAATATTTGAGCAAGCTTTTATTAAGGTGCCCTAGAGAGAATGAGTCATAAATGATATTATTCGAGTTGTATGATGTAAAATGATCAACTCATTGTGAGTACAAAACATCGACAAAAAAGTCTTGTTACCGGGATATTAATTGCCTTCTATCATGGTTGACACTAAGGATTTAGTCAAACCGTGTGATACTTGCCAACGATTAGCCAACACCATACATACGCTTGTAGTACCACTTGAGTCCGTTTAAGAAGCGTTACCGTTTAACTAATGGGGTTTGGATCTGGTTAGACCTTTAAAAATACTTCATGCTAAAGAATTAGTCAAACAATGTGATACTTCCCAAAGATTAACCAACAATACACATACACCTGCAGTACCACTTAATTCCGTTTAAGAAGCGTTAAGTTAAGCGATGGCTTTGGATCTGCTTGGACCTTTAGCGATGGTTTCAGGGGGACGAAAAACTATTATGGTAGCGGTGAATTATTTTTTCAAGTGGGTGAAAGCTAAACTATTATCTGGGACAAGAGCGAAGGATGTTATGAAATTCATCATATCCAATATATGTTTTAAGTTTGGATTTCCAAGGAGAATAACCATAAACAACGGTCCACAGTATGATAACAATGATATTAAACATTTTGCAAATCGAGATGCATACAACAACGTTTTCCAGCATTTCCACCCCTAGGCCAATGGGCAGGTTGAATTCATAAAGAGGACTATCCTAGAGGGCCTCAAGAAGAACTTGGAGGGATCTGCGGGAAAAATGCCAAATTACATCTAATAATTATTGTGGGCTTACCGAACTACTCCTCAGATAATAACCCATGAATTTTCCTTTGGTTTATGAAATAGATGCTGCGACTCCATTTGAATCCATCGTTCCACTTTCAGAGTGATAAATTATTTCGAGGCCAATAATGATGAAGGCATGAGAGCTGACGTTGATTTAATTGATGAGCGCACACTTAAATTCCTTACACTATCAAACCCTTGTGGGAAATAGATACGCGTCCCAGTTCACATGAAGATAATTTTAGCTTGGGGATAAATTTTTGAGGAATGTGTTCTTATATACAAAGTTGTTCTTAAATTTAATCGATGAGCGCACACTTAAATTCCTTACACTATCAAACCCTTATGGGAAATAGATACGCGTCCCGGTTCACACGGAGATAATTTTAGGTTGGGGATAAATTTTTGAGGAAGGTGTTCTTACATTTAATCGATGAGCGCACACTTAAATTCCTTACACTATCAAACCCTTATGGGAAATAGATATGCGTCCCGGTTCTCACGAAGATAATTTTAGGTTGGGGATAAAGTTTCGAGGAAGGTGTTCTTAAATTTTAGGGTGGGGATAATTTTAGGTCGGTGACTTATTCTAATTCTGGAGTACTAGTCTTGGATTTTTTTCTTGGTTGGTCCATCGAAAACTTTTTTCTTGACCCTGTGGCTAGGAGCCCTCTTCCTAGTTGGAAGGAAAACTCAATCATCAAAGGACCTTATTTGTTTCATTGTGTCGGTCATGCTGGGATGGGTCATTAGTTGGTTTATAGATAGGATACCTTCAGATGAACGCCATAAGTGTCTCTGGACCAATTTCAGTTGCGTGAAGCACTTGTGGAACTTGTTAGCCCAATTCTTCCTAGCCTATGTGCTCATCACGGTGAAATTTGTTTTTTGCAACCTTTAAATGTTGCTTTTTCAGATATTTCTGTTGAAATTTGGAGATCATTACGGGAAATGTCTGAGTTAGAATTTTGGAAAGGTAATAAATATAAAATAAACTAAGGGAAATAATTACATGTGCATTTCCACCTCCTGAGAAGATGCTTCATGTTTTTATTTTTAACGGGGCTTTCCATTCTGCTAGTTACCACTGTTAAATAAAAACTATTGTTTCCACATCTTCTCTGCCTTGAGAAGATCATTCACTATTTTATAGTCATTATCGAGGGTAATGAAATAAAAAGAAATGTGAGGGTTTCATAAGTGTGTGGTAATCGTTGCGAACCCTTTCATAAGAAGTGGAACTCCAGAGAGACCCGAGGCTATGATACAATAAATCAGGTAAACCAAGTATTGGGGCTGGGTTGGCTGGAGCAGAGACCTATTAGTTCAAAATATCGAACTATCGCAGGGTCCGAGGGAAACCGAAACCCCCACTTCAAGACTTCCAGATAAACTACGAGTTCTTGTTTCTTTACATAGAGAGGTGTTTCACAAACTTTGGGGAGGCGTATCGGTAGAAACTTCTGGATTCTTCAACTCTCCCCTGGCTTTGGACCATTATCCTTCGAATAAAAATTGTACTTGCCATTGTACAAATCAATGAGGTATTTGGTGTCAATATCTCAAAGGTTACTCCCGAGCACGTTAGATATCTCCAGGGAAAGAGATTCCTTGGTAATATTGTTCTTCGGGCTATTTGGTCTAGCAACTACCTCTTTGCCTTCTTAGTGGGTCTCAACAACCTCATCGGCATCAACCCTTGTATCCGTCTCAGGCCCAGTAAACACCTCGGGGACTGGAGTTGAAGCAAAAGGGATTGCTCAAACTCCTTCTAAAGTTATCTCCTCATAGTATACGAATCCTATTAGGGAGTATTATGATATGGGGGAGTGGAGGAACTCTTGGCAAGAGATTCAGAATGCGAATGACCCATCGGTATAGAACGAAACCTCAATGAGACCTCTTGAGATTGAGATTGTCAAGTAAAGCAAGTGGTTTTGTGCAAATAATTTGAAGTTTTGGTGAAGGATCAATGGTCTTTGATGAAGAGCTAGGGTTTTCGGTGAAGGGCTGATCGGATTTGAAAAAGATGAGGAAGCTAATGTGGTGAATTTCTTCGTCGGGTCGAAGTTACCTTAGATAAACACTTAGCTGATAAACTTTGGCAAGTCATCAATTTTTCATGTAGCTTTTCTTACTTCGACTCAATCAACTATTGAAAACCAGTCAATAAAATTGGACTTGGTTCTTATATGGGGTCGCTGTCGGAGGAGTTCAAGTGATTCTTTATTAAGCTCACCAAATTAGATTTTACAGTGAAAAATTGTGTGCGTCTATCTCTCTAGAAATAGTTACAAAAGAGGATTGTGAGAGGGATATAGAATGTTTATAAAAAGAGTGTTAAGGACTCAACGGATAACTGGCTGGAGGAGCAGAAAAGATGCTAGCTTAGGGAAAATGAAGAGTAAACATTAATTTCTCAAACAACCTAGCCCAAATATCATTACGACATGTGTAATGGAATAAGACCAATCTAATCACGTATAATTCAAATCGCTACAAAAATTATTCGACAATGTGTTCCAAAATTCTTACTTTAAATGACCACATATCTAGTATATTTGAGGCGGTATTACGCTACAATTCGAAGCAACGCCACATCTATCTAGTTTAAAATCTGAGGTGATACTAAAGCTAGTCCTCCCTTAGAATTCTTCGTAAAGAATAGGAAGGCTACTAATAATACTGTGATTTATCTAGACGTCGATTCAAACCAGTAGAATATTGGGATAATTTATAAACATGGGCCAAGCCCATGGACTGAAAAAATCCTATTAACCATTATTTATTTATACATTTCCCATAAAATAATAGTTAAAAAAGTATTAAATACATTTTATCGTGAATAGCTAAGTGAATAGATAAAAGTGTAGTATTTGATTTAGGTCTAAATTGACCCTCGAAGAAATCCAACCCTCTCAAAGCAACCGCCATCAAATATTTCTGACGCTATCATATAACCCTTTTAGCCATCTCAAAGGTATTTTGGGAAGGTTAACTGACATGTATCTAAATTTCACTAGTTTAATTCTCCAAGTCTAACTTTTAAATACTCTTTAACTTTGGGGGTGAACATATTCGAACCACATTCGATAGCATAATTTGAAGATAGTTATTGCCCAAAAGTTACATTTCCACTTCTGTAGGGGTTATAGCTGTTAGTAGCGTTTCCACTTCTCTTGGAGGGTACTCAAGATTTTTTCTACAAATTTTTTATAAGCTATTCTTTCACTTTACCGTTCTAGAGATTTTTAGAGAGACAAATTTTATATCATAGAAAGAGAAAATTTATATCATAGAAAGAGAAACTGTTATTTGCTATTGACATCTAGTTTACCACTGTTTCTTTTTTTCTACCGCTTTTACCACCGTGAATCTTATATCCTGTAACATTTTGGCGTTTATATGTTCACCACCAAAAACGAATTAACCAAAGACAGTTGGTTGAACTTGTCAAAACTAGACGAAGAGAAGAAAAAGACAAAGTCTACTGCTGGGTAACCTGTCTCCGCATGCACAGTTGTAGTAACTCAGTCAACTGATTACAGATGTGTTTATCCTTATAATAGACGTAACATTCCTTCCGTACCTTCTTTGACGGCATAGTCGTTCACCTCACACACCCGCTCACCAAAGCCATCTTGATCTCAAAGGGCTACTAGTCATCAGATTCCTTTAACCTTTAAGGCTATGGTTTGTGATTCTGAAGAGAACACTCAACACACACTAACAAGACATTAAAAAAGAAATGCTAAAACATCTAAGAAGGTGAGGGTAACACTACAACAAAGAACTTCTAGCAATCCCTCCACAAATAATCCGAACATGGAAGGAAACCTTGCATCTCAACCAGTTGAGTCCTGTCAACTTGACAATCCGAATAGGGAAGAAAACCTTGCCTCTCTACCAGTTGAGTCCTCCCAACCATAAAATAAGGAAGAAAACGTTAGCATTCAACCCATTAAACCTTTAAGATCTGGTCCGAGGGTAATGGAAGAAAACATGGAGGACATCAGTGAAGATTCTCCCCTTGGGACATCTACTCAAACCAATGAGACTTTGAGGCCAGCTAAAGAGAAAGTTGTGAAGAAAAAAAATAGTAAGGTTGGTAATGGCAAAAGTAAATCCTTCGAAAAAGAATCTGAAGCGCTTCCACTCTCTTTGGTCGGACACATCGTGCCCAACTTTACAAAGGTAAAGGTTAAATAACTATTGGCTATAGACAATATTTTTTACACTATTTCTATGAAAAATAGATAGAAATTATTTTTGTTAAGTGGGGGTTCCCTGAATTAGTTAAAGTTAGGTTGCCGACACACGAAGAGACTTCAATGAGATTTGGTTCTAGGGATCTAGTGGTTTATACGAAGGTTCTTAATTGGGGCCTTCGGTTCTCCTTGGACCCTGAAATCATAAGCTATTTTATTTTAGTAGGGTTGTGTCCGAGTCAGGCCAGGAAAAATATCTGGTTCACATTAATGGCATGCACCATAACATCTAGGCTTCCAAAATCCTGATGCTAATGGAACAACTGAATGCTATTGCAGGGTTGTCCCGCAACTCCCAAATTCCTTTTTACTATTTCAACATGGGGAATGACTATAAGATGGTGGATGATCTACTGGAGGTAGATAAAATATGAAAGACACCATTTCTCTTCATCAGTGGCTGGTAGGAGAATAGTAAGAAATTTACCTCATAGGATAATCCGAGCCAGCTTACCAGATTTAAGAAGAATACAAGTAGACCTCTTTGAACTTTTTTGACTTTCTATTCTTCCTTAAATATTTTATTACTTGTCTCTGACTTTTTTACTTTAAGAGCCATTTCGAAGCCCTATATGCACCACCTGACCGATGGGAAGGTCAATTTTAAGAGGATGAATCAGTGAGCGGAAGCGAAGTGGTCTAATGGCTTCCATCAGTGCTTCACTCCTGCTAACTTTGTTTGAAATCACCTCTGGAAGACTAATATCGAGCGTGAGTTGACATGGGATAAATTTTACACTCCTCCTCAACTCTTTGTTCTTCTAAAAAAAACTGAAACTACTGATGGAAAGCTATATCTTCTAACTAGTAACTGAACCCCCAACCATCAGAACAAAAAAGACAAGAACAAGGAAGGCACTTCAAAAAGCGTTATTAAAGTTGGAACTGAAGAAAAACCGAATGAAATTAATGATGCCTTGTTAGCTACTGTTGCTACCACTGTTAAAGGGGGCGATGTGCCTACGAAGCTTCCTGTATCCAAGCATAAGAAGACACACAAAATAAGAAAGCAAGACAATGACAAAATAAGTAAGAAGAGAAAGAAGACCTCAACCCGTTCGGATATAGTACTGTGTTTAGATATCCTTCTTCCTACAATTCTTGCTTCCGACCTTCTCCAATTTCTTCATCCGAACATGCCTCTCCATTCCTCCCCACAAACGAAGGACATGGCACTGGATATGAGAAACCAATGGGGGATATTGAAAGGTTTGGCTTCGAGAAACTCGAAAAGACTTTCCAGATTCTACAAGTACCGCCACCAACGTGGTATTTGATGGTGTAACCTTTGAGCTATCAAAGGAAAATCATGTGCTGGGATGTTTAATTTTGAGTTATATGAAGGCCAAAGGAAAACGATGTGTTGGGATATTCAATGTTAAGTTATGTGAAGGCCATCTTCGAGTTGGAAAGAGAAGTGAGGACTCATTAGAGAAACCATTGTTTCTCTTCAAAAGGAGAAAAAACATCAGAAGCCCTCCATTGAAGAGGAAAAATCTAAGATTGAACGTGCATCCGAAGAGGTCAAATCGCTCAAAGAGGAACTAGCCAAGGCATATGTTGATTATGAAAAGGTGAAATCATCTATCTTCCACTTCCCTGAAGAATCAACAAACTGCTGAATAAGGAACCATCAAACATTGTTGGGTGAGAAACGTAGTCAAGAGCCTCTTCTCAAAAAATACGAAGATGGGTTAGCTTCTTTCAAGGCGACGTTTAAACAAGAGGTAGATGATGATATAAATGCATATGTTGGTGTGGTTATAAATTCCTTACACAAGTAGGACGCCCCAATCAAATTAGACATGATGTTGGAATTCCATAAGAAATTCCCTACATTAGTCATCGGGTCTTTGTGGGGACTGGTCCCAGAGAACTTGTTTCCCTCTAATATGTCCATAGTTGATCAACCATGTATTTCTGAGGACTCATCCAATGATGGTTTTGATGATAGGGATGAAGGGGACTCCATAAGTGGGAGTTCAGAAGAAGAGAAGAAGAAGAAACCGGTGTGAACGATCTCAAAGTTCAATAAATTCAAAAACATGTGTACCGTAAAAGTCCTTGTTGTATACAAGGCATTTTGTGATAATGGGTCAGAAGTTTTTGTGTAAGTCTTTGGTAGTTCCAAAGCATTTTTGTTGATTTAAATTCTGATTCATCAAGTCATTGGGTTTCTCGATGCGTTTTGTAGTTACCACTATCTCAACAACTTCAACTTATTTCCTTATATTTTTTATTTCCATTTTTTATGATTCGCTTTATTCGAAGGTAAGTAATCTTTAAACATAAGACATTCGAAGGTAATCCATTTAAAGACACACAAAATTAATGCACAAGCCATTCAAAGATAATCCACTTGAAGGCACACAAAATTAATACACTAGCCATGCGAAGGTAATCCATTCAAAAGCACACAATTTTAATACATAAGCCATTTGAAGGTACACAATTTTAATACAAAATCCATTCAAAGATAATCTATATTCGAAGGCACAAAATTTTAGTACACAAGCCATTCAAAGGTAATCCATTCGAAGGCATACAATTTTAATACACAAACCATTTAGAGGTAATCCATTCGAAGGCAATTTTTTTAATATACAAGCCATTCAAAGATAATTCGTTCAAAGGAACACAAAATAAAATTAGTACACAAGCATACTTATGAGAAAATTATTTTAAGGAAAAGATAGTGGACTAATAATGATTCGAACACCTCTTTAAAACCTCCCAAGCCACCGGGGTAGGAAAGAGTAGACCCCCAAATGTTTACATTGAACAAAAAACAAAGTAAATATTTGATGAGTGCCTCAAAAGACTGCATTCTCGATCAATTAATCAATATATTTCTCGTTAAACCTTCTCACAGTAGTGTATGGTCCTTCCCAGTTTGATGCTAGCTCTCTGAATTTCCTATCTTTAGTGTGTAAAAATAATTTTCTCAAAGCTTTATCCCCCGCTTCATATTCTCTTCTCCGTATTCTAGATGCCTAACTTATTCTCATTAAACCCTGATAATGCATCGTTCTTAAGTGAGCTTTGATTCTTTTTGCTAAAATTAAGTCTAGATGAGGTCTTACTGCTGTTTCATTACCCTCTTCAGAATAATTTGAACTCTAGAAGTAGGAATAATGGATTCTATTGGTGTTATTGCATCCATCCCATAAACTATAACAAAAGGAGATTCTTGCATGGCAGTATGAATAGTGGTTTGGTAGGCCCACAATACTTCTTGTAAGTAATATTGTCATTTGCATGTTGCCCTTCCAAATTATTTTTGAGACCCATCAAAATAGTCATGTTCACAAATTTTATATGTTCACAATCTTTATTTGTCCATTAGCTTGCATGTTTCCCTTCCAAATTATTTTTGAGACCCATCAAAATAGTCATGTTCATCAAAATAGTCATGTTCATAAATTTTATTTGTTCACAACCTTTATATGTTCACAACCTTTATCTGTCCATTAGCTTGGTCATCCGAACCGATACATCTGGATTTTGTAACATAGTTTTGAGTAGAAAAGAAGTTCGAACCGTGATGGAATACGCTTGGAAATAGGACCTCATTTTTCTTGTTGATATTATCAAGGCTATGGCTAACATTTCCAACTTTAGTTATCTTTTCTCAGCATCCAACAAACTCTTACTAACATAATAAATCAGGCGTGGGTAGTTGTCAACTTCCCATAGTAGCACTGCACTCACTGCATGGTCGGATATGGCCAAGTATATATAGTCTTTCCTTCAATACTAGTTTAAACAAATGTTTAGGCGGAGATAGATGCTTCTTGATTTTAAGAAATGCTAATTTGGTGACCAATTAAACCCCTTGGAATTTCTCAACTTGGAAAAATTATCCACACTTATCTGATGACCTCGATAACCTATTAAAAGCTTCCAGCCTTCCAGTTAACACTTGAACCTCTTTTGTGGATCTGGGAGGTTCTATAGCCAGCAATGCATCTAATTATGCTAGTCATCTTGAATCTCTTTCTCATTAATGACATACATTAAAAAATTTCCTGATCGCACTCCGAAGGTTCACTTCTATGGATCTAGCTTCAAATTGATGGCTTCCAAATTGGAGAAAGTTTCTTTGAGATCAAGTAAATGAGCCTCCTCCTTAGATTTTTACCATCATGTCATCAATATAAACTACTACATTTCTCCCAATCTCACTAGTAAACGCTTTGTTTACTAAGCATTGGTAAGTAGCCCTAACATTCTTTAAACCAAAAGGAATTACATTATAACAGTGCATCCCCTGTCAGTTATAAATGTAGTATGATCCGGATCAAATGGATCCATTTGTATCTGACTGTATCCAACAAATGCATCCATAAAAGACAACAATTTATTGTAAAATAGAATCTATCAACTGATATATTTGAAGGACAAATAAAGCATCTTTGGGACAAGTCATGTTGCGCTCTGTGAAGTCAATACACATTTGACATTTGCCCTTTTTATTTTTTACAAACACCGATTTTTTTCTTTCCATAATAGGTACTGGGATTCCTGAATATAGCCCACCTTTGTTAGTCTGTCTATATCTTTAACAATAACTTCATATTTTTCTTTAGATAAATCTTTTCTTCTTTGTATCAATGGGTCTGCATCGGGTTGCACAGATAAGTTATGGAAAATGATGCTAGCTGGTACGTCTATTACATTTTCATTACACCAAGAAAACACATGTAAATTCTTGGATAAGAAGGACAACAAATTTTCTTTCAATTGTGGTGGAAATTTGGTTCCAATTTTGACACTTTTCCCATCTGCCAAACTATGCACTTCCACCTCTTCAATAAGAAAAACTGTGCTAGGAGGAGTCTCTCGTGGATTATCTATCTTGCTTGGATCCAAAGAGGACTCTAGTAACTGCTATTCCTTTTTAGCTGTCATATTTTCCAAAGAATTTGGTGCAAGAACAGTGGCATAACATTCTCTGCCCACTTTTTGACTGCTCTGAACCACCCCTTATTGGCCTCTAACAGCTTATTTCAAGCACAAGTGAACTATTGATGTAACAACATGCATTCTTGATTGGTAAAGATCAACCAAAAATGGCATTATAAGGGGTCAGACAGTCCACCACTACAAATAAGTCCCTCACCATTTTCGTAAATGGACATTTTCCAAGAATGACTTATCCTTCGAACTCCCCAATAACATCAATAGAGTTTCATGTAAACTCCACTATGGTTCTGTTTGATCGAAGAATAACAAATGGGTTCTTTATTAACTCATAGGTGGACAGAAATAATAGATGCTAGCTGAGCTACTAGTGTCAATCAATATTTGTCATATTTCTATTCCCTCGATGGATGCCCCTATTACCACAACATCCTCATGGGGCTCAACTAAATTCCTTAAATTATATTCATAAAAAACTATGAAGGGAGTAGGATTTTGATACAAACGAGAAGAATTTTTCCCTTCAAATAGTGTGGTCAAACTATCCACATGCATTTTCCTGGAACTGCTTGATGGACCTGTCATTGTATCATCTCTAAAAATAGTTAATGATTCATTGAATTGACACAATTTGGAGACCCTTCCATCATTCTCATATACCACATTCACTCGGCCCCGATCCAGGCCAAGATCCAAGTATTATGTATCCACATCGAATTGTTTAATACTTATCATCGTACTTTCTTTCTTGGGAGCTTTTATGGCTTAAATTCAGACAACATGAACCACTACTCACTTGTGCTTGGCTTGTCCTTTTACCCACTTGTCTATTACCCACTTGTGATTTAACAAAGGTAGTCAACTTCCCATTTTTAATTAACGATTTTATTTCTTGCTTTATAGCAATAAAATCATTGGAATTATATCCCACATCATTGTGATATTTATAAAATCAGGTGTTTTGATTTTCCCTCGAAGTTTGGATGAGTGGGGGCCTTCAGAATTGCACAAAATTCTTTGACCTGTCATAAATAGTTGCAATATTTTCAATCAATTTTGCAAAATACTTAGGCTGAACCAATGGGTTTCCTCTTGGTCTAAATTGGGATCAGTGAGTGGACTAGCTCGATCTTGGTCGATGAGAACTCTGTCTAGAGTCCCTCGGATGATTGCTGACCGTAGCTTGTGATTCTCTATTAGCTGGTGGAAGAAGAATTGAAGGGATAATTCTATGTTGATGAGGGCATCTTAACCTTTTAGTTTCCTTCACTGAATTTTTATTTCCAACTTGGTTCAACAAACCACCCCAAGTCATTCCTATTTTACGGGTAACTGAGTCAGCCAATTCTCCAGCTAACAGTCCTTTTCTAAGTGCAGCTATAGCCACCTGTTCGAAGAAGTCTGCTAGACCATCTTTAGTATTCGTAAAGCATTGTGTATAAACTTTCAAAGATTCATTGGGGTGCTGCCAACAATAGATTATAATGTTTCCATTTCCTATAAGTTCTTATCTCCTCACAAACTGTCTTCGGAAAGCCATCGAGAACATGTCAAAGTTCTTGATCGAACCTTGGGGTAATCTGTTATACCATTTAAAGGAACTATCTTTGAAATTTTGGAAAAATGCTCTACATAATAGCTTGTCATCATCATCAAAGATCTTCATAAAATTGATGAACTGCTCAAGATGATTATCTTGATCTTGAATACCATCATAATTTTCCATTTTGAAGATAGCAAAGCGCCCGAGTAAATATCGAGAGAGGATTTTTGCAGACAAAGGCGTCTGCCTCAAATAGTGTCCCTGACTGAACATGTGATCTTCATTAGATGTAACAGAAATGACAGGCTCCGATTGTACAAAAAACTGATCACTTAACAATCGACTTATGCTATGGGCAACTGACCCCTTCACCATTTTGGATATTCTTTCTTTTTTCCTTTACCTTTTCGACTTATTTTCTTCCCCGAAGAATCCTAACTAACTAGTCTTGTGGTGTTTATTCGAATGTTTTTTCGAATGAATTTTTCCTTTTTTTTTCTTACAACAATGATCACTGCTCAAAGAAGTTGAGGAGAATTCTGATTTTTTTTGTAGAGCCTTTAGTAGAACCTGAAGTGATGGAATAGTTTTTAAGATGCTCTTTTTTAGATTCTCGGTGGGCTCTAAGGGACTGTTCATCCTGGCACCGTTTCAGATTAAATTGGAGATTATCATTTGACTCATCAGATTTTGGATGCTCTGATGGAATCTTCCCCTCTAGATTCTTCCCAACATGTCTTTGAGCTCTCAAAGCCTCAGTTATTTTGTGCAATTGATCTCGCTCATCTTTTATGAGAAACCTTTCTTCAAGCTCATTATTTACATGAGATGTGTGCACATGCTCCTCTTTGATTCTAACCTCTTCATTCTCAAGAGGAGGGTCTGTTTGTATTTCATGATCCATATTCCAAAGAATTTTAAAGGAAAACTTTGTACATCAGATTTTGGATCCTGCTATTTGTGCACCTTGCTCCCATTTTGGTCGCCGATTTGATATAGTTTAAATCAATTGGAAGGGTACTTGATGTCGTAATAATTATAAATAGAAGGTAGAGAGATAATTGAGATGATATCTTTTATGTTTAGAGAGATAAAGTTCAACCACCCTCTAAAATGCTTTTCTTCAAAGCCTTTATATGTTGATTTTGGGTTAATAGGCCAAACGAGTCGGGTCATAGATATTACCAAGCCCATGGACCAAAAAAGATCATTAACCATTATTTGTTTATACATTTCACATAAAATGATAGTTAAGAAACTATTAAATACATTTGATCATTGGTAGCTAAGTCAAAAGGTAAAAGTGTAGTATTTACCTTAGGTATAAATTGACCCTCAAAAAAATCCGACCATCTCACAACAACCACCTCCGAATATTTCTGAGCGAGTCCATTCTAAATAATATTTAATACATAAAGAAATCGTATCAATATGTTTACATATTTTTTATTTTTAAAAATTCGAATAAGAATTCGAAAATACTTAATTTATTATTTTTAACTCATCTTTCAAAATTAAATAAACAAGTGACTAGTTTAAATTTAATTTAAAAATAAATTGAAATTCAAATTTAGAAAAGTTTTTCAAATTTTTTAATTATTATTTTAATTGACCTATTTTATACTGTTAACTAAAACACTTTTAAACTTTTAAATGATTATTCTAGGTGTGTTTTTTAGGTTTTTTTAATTTTACAATTGAACACTTTATAGTTGCGGAGTCCAAATTTATCAAATGATTTTCAAGTTTTCAACAAATATTTTGTTTTTCAGTTTTCACCTGGTTTGTTTACAATGTCTGTATAAGAATTTTTAAGTTCTTATCATTTGGATATGCGATGATATAAATGAATTTCATATTTATTTTAAAATTATTGGTTTTTTTAAATAATAAAATAAGTGTTTGATTCATTTAAATAACATTTTTAAACAATATTCAAATATTGTTTTTCAAATTTATAAGCTTAATCTCTTAAAAATTAAAAATAAATTGATAAAAAATATATAAAAAATACAATGTAATAGATGATTATGAATGTATTTTATATATTGAGTGGATAATAGTCCGACTTTCATTCATATTTTGGAGTGTTTATATAAGTTAAAAGTAAGGTCTTAATAACATATATATTTTTTAAAATAATTTTATCAATTTTTTTAAAATATATTACTAATATATAAGTTGGTGCAATATGTTTATGTTAAGAAGATTTATGATGGATGAACAATGATTATATGGTAAATATATCACGAAGATATATTATGTGGAGGTTGATCGAGACTTCTACAATGACAAAAGAGGCTACGAGTAGTTGCAGAATAAATAGGGAAGAATACATTGGTTATTGGAGAAATATAAAGAAATTTAAGTGATAAGATATTTATGAATTTGAATCTAAAAGAGAGAGAACGTGAAACCTTAAGAAATAAATATTATTGCTCAAGAATTACGGGATTCATCGATTTGAAACTTGTATATTTTTTAGCTTTTGGCTTAAGTCTCTTATCTTATATTATGGACTTAATCTTACATGTCTAAGTTTCAGACCATGGGCTATAAATTACAATTAAAAAGATAAAATGGGCTTCAACCTATATAGTTCTACCATTATTAGTAGCCTATGTTGTCCTTATGAGAGTATAAAGCGAGGACTATAATCTTCAAGTGTTTTTATTTGGCTGAGACATTTGGTGTCTTCATCTTATTATGATTTTTTTTAAGTTTGTTTGTCCTGCAGTTTTGGAGTTAAAAGTTCATGCCCGACTGATGATCTGTCGAGCCAAATTACTAAGCTAATTATGGTTGGACTCATAAGAGTCTTGAGGTATGTTGACTTTATAATTACCTCATTAAAAACTCTTTATCAGTTCAAACTTTCATTGTGAATAAAAAAATATATTTTTTACATAGAGAAAAATATTTGTTTTTGATTTGTTAGCAGTTGGTTATCTAATATGCAGAGTATTTATTTAGTTTAATATTGATAAGAACTTAAAAGAGATATATTTTTTTATTCAGTTTAATATTGGTAGGAAATTAAAAGAGATATATTTTGAAAACATTCTTTCGATTGACCATATAAGTAATGAGAGTAGTCTCATAGTCATTTCAAATTATGAAGGAATGAATAGTATATAGAGTTAACTTGTTGAGCAAATAATCCAAAACTTTATGATTCAGCAATAGTGGGTTTTTTTAGTGCAAAAGTATCTTTGTTGAGACTTTTTTTTATTTAGTTCATGTGGAACTTTTTTTGGTGAAGATAAAAACATTAAGTGTTGAATTTGAGTTAATGGTAAAGATAGTTTTTTGCATGCTTCTTACAGACTTGTCACTAACTTTGTAAACGTGTATAAGTGTTAATGTTTGATCACACTGTGGTCTTATGAGTTCCCTTTAGTGTAGCCTTTAGATATCATAAAATCACGTCCACTTATCTGCAAAACAGTATTAACTAGTTGATAGTTAAAGAAATCAAAGACCGTAGTTTACTTACTTTCCCTTTAAATAATATAATTATTCATATTTTCATTCTTTTATAATTTCGTCCGTTTCACTCTTTCAAGTTATTCTTCTCATTTTATTATCGTATGCCTTAAATTTTTAAAGCTTACTACTTTAAGCTCTTCGTCTATATTTTTTTCACAAAGCTCATCATGATGATGCATAACACTCTGATAGTCAAAATTAGAGTAACAATGCTCAATTTGTGGATTTTTCTTCGAACGAATAAATCAATTTAAAGATTTTTTTGAGGAATTTATAGAGTCTCTCAGTCCTCATAAAACCCAGTCATGATATTGATGTTAATCATATGCATGCAATACCATAATTTGCATCAGACCCTCATATTCGTTTCCTATTTGAGTGTGTTCGTTATCGTGTTAATGCTGTTCAGGTAATTTTTTAACTATACATTAAATTAATTTATTCACTGCTCCATTCTTATGAGTTCTTAATGAGATTTTATGGTTACACATGTGAATTATCCATTTGTAAGGATATTTCTAGACTTCGTCGAAGGTACATGCTTGACTAAAGAGAAATATACTTATATCATGGAAGATGATTATTCTAGGAAGAAATGTGAATGAGAAATATCTGATGATGCTATCTGCAGTTCCTAAAACAAAGAAAACTCATGTTAATTCTCTAGTTGATGAAGTAGTCATTTTTACGTCCATTTTCAATGTTGGACTTTGGTTTCATCTTCTCAACAAATAGTTTTTGAAATTATTCCATGAGGCTGCCATGTACCCCCAACCAACTTATGCCTAATGGGTGAAATACAATGTGGCTTCCTATTATTCATTCCCGGTGTCTCTTTAAAAACATTTGGCACTAACAAAAATCTTTGATTTAAAATGTAATGTTTAGATTTATTGGACCATGGCATGTGGTGCCGACATTGTTAATAATCTTCCTAACTGTGAAAAATATGGAAGAAAAAATTTGTTTTGATCTCAAAAAATTAGAAAACTGGTAAAAAAAAATGAGATATATATTTTTCACGTAGCTAGAAGTCTGAAAGTGAGCATTTTTACTTATGATTTTGTTATCTTCTTTATTCATCATGCTTATCTTTATATTTCTTTTATGCTCCTTTTTATGTAGATATGAAGAAGACCTCTAAAAGTCGCATTCCTTATTCTAATAAAGATTATGACAAACATGTTAATGATTGGGCAACGATTCAATAATTACAAGGCCATATTTTGCATGATAATTTTATGGTTAGTGGTATGTGCCACAGCCCTTGTAAGCATACTAGATCTACAATCTCAGGGGTGCCAGCCGATACTAGAATTGATAATAGAAATATTCTTTCTAGAAGGTCCTTACTTGGTGTTGCTTCTCCTCCTTAAAATTCCTCTAAAAATGATGAATCTAAGAGAAATAAGAGTCATGTTAAATATTCTTATTCAACGAAACCTATATTCAAGTTTACCGAGTTTAAAGCCAAGATGGCTGAAGATATTCCCACTTGTTCAATAGAAGATCAGGGCTAATTTCTCATAATGAAGACTAATGGTCAGTTTAAAACTCAAGTTAATGACGATTCTTCTGCTAAGGTTGCTGAGATTTTTGTTGTTGAGACTTCGGTTGCTGAAAATTTGGTTGTTGATCCAAAGACAAAACCCGATTTTTTAAGGTCGTAACAATAAATTCTCATGTAAAGGTATCTTCCTTAGAACGTCTCTTGTTAAAGTCTCCGATGCTTCTACTTCTGGTCCAAAGGGCCAAGCTGTCGTTAAAATTAGTGGGTCAAAGTGATAACTAATAATGATTTTCATATTACCAAGGAAGCTCCTCTTTTTGCAAGGGATTGTTTTGGTATGATTGCCCTATTGGACCTCTTAAGTTTTTACCATTATCAATTATTTGGAATTATAAAATTGAATACTGTTACCGTACTAAAATTTCATACAACTTTCGATATACCAAAATATTCGATTTGGTACGGTTCAATATAGTTTTTTAGCATAAAACAAAATTAAAACATAACTAACAAAAAGAGAAGATAAATTAAAAACAAACAATTTATTCTTTGGAAATATTTAAAAAAAATGTGAAACAAATCTAAATATATAAGATTAAAATAAGTATGCTATTTTTTTAGAATTTACTTAGTTCAAGATACATTTTTATTTGATCGAAATATTATTGATACAAAATCATTTTTAACAACTTCATCACATGTTACAAGAAATATCATAACTTTGTCTAAAGTTGTTATAAATATGACTTTTTTTTATTAAAAATTACATTTGTGGATATTTAAAAATATACATAGAGTTAAATTTTAATCATTTTAAATATTTTTATAAACATATTCTAATTTAATATAAATTTTGTTGATGTATAATTGATTATTGACAATTTTGACATGCGTTATAAGAAATACGGTAATTTTATCTATAATATATATATATATATATATATATATATATATATATATATATATATAATATTTTTTGTGTTGAAAACTAGACTCATATAAATTTGCACCCGTATATGGAATTAAATTTTAAACATTATAAATGAGGACAAAATTACATTTCAATTTGATATTAAATATGTTGATTCAAAATAGGTTTTTGATAGTTTGAGCATCATTTACGAGAAGTAAGATAACTGTGTCTAGTAATTTTATTTTAATATGATATATTTTTATTTTAGAATCTAGAATTAGAAATCTTTGTAACCATATATAGAATTAAATTTAAAAAATATAAATCTACACATAATCAAATTTTAATTTATCTAAAATTTCTTGAAGTAAAATAGGTTTTTGACAATTTCGACACTATTTACAAAAAATACAACAACTTTGTGTATAAATTTTATTAAATATGTTATTTTTTTTAATTAGAAACTAAACTCATATGTATTCGAAACCATGCATAGAATTAACATGTTAACATTCTAAACCAATGAAAAATTATATTTTAATTTGATATAAAATCTGTTGATGCAAAATTGATTTTGGACAACTTCAATCGATTGATACGAGAAGTACAATAAATTTATTTAGGTTTTTCTTATTAATAACTAGAATCATACATCTTACATACCATATGAGGAATTCTCAATGAGTATATAATTGAATTTTGGATTCATATAAAATTTGTTGATGCAAAATTGATTTTTTGTAAACGACTGTTACGAGAACTTCCATAACTTTGTACATAAATTTTATTTTAATATGTTTTTTTAATTAGAAATTATTTCTATTTTTAACAATGAACATTTTAGACATTAGTTTATTTTTTTATAATAAGTATAAAACCAACGTATAAAAATATTATTATATTTAAATTATTTTTATAATTCGAAATGTAAATTATATATTTTATTTAAAATTTCGACACGATACGATATTCAGTACCAATAGCCTACAATGTTTTTTAGTACCATACAATAATTTAAAATTACCTAATTGTACCAAAATTTGAATTCATAATTGAATTTTGGATTCATATAAAATTTGTTGATGCAAAATTGATTTTTTGTAAACGACTGTTACGAGAACTTCCATAACTTTGTACATAAATTTTATTTTAATATGTTTTTTTAATTAGAAATTATTTCTATTTTTAACAATGAACATTTTAGACATTAGTTTATTTTTTTATAATAAGTATAAAACCAACGTATAAAAATATTATTATATTTAAATTATTTTTATAATTCGAAATGTAAATTATATATTTTATTTAAAATTTCGACACGATACGATATTCAGTACCAATAGCCTACAATGTTTTTTGAATCCATACAATAATTTAAAATTACCTAATTGTACCAAAAAGTTGATAAAAATTGGTTTGGTTTCGATATGGTAGGACAATATGGTAAAAATGTTCACCTATATTTCATGTTGTGAAGGGTAAAAATGGTTGATGCTTCTCCTGTGTTAAATATTGATACTCTTTCGAAGGAAGTATCTTCAAGTGTTATTGCTAACGTTTAAATAAAAATCAAAGGTCAAAACATAAGAACGAAGATTCGGGTGCATGGACCAAAGCTAAGAAATATATGTCTAAATATGTTATTGGTAATAAATCATTGCTTAATGTTGTAGTTTATATTGTGGATAATGAAGCTCATTTAGTGACAACAAGTGTTACCAATATTACTAATGTTCATCACACTTCTCCTATGGAGATGACCCACGTTTCGAACACTCCTCACGTGTCAACTGAAAAACTCTTATAATAACTAATTGGGTGCTGATTTTATATTTACCGAAACTCATCCTCATTCACCATTTAGAATATTTCTGTTGGAGCATATTTTATAATTGTTTAACCATTTTACAACTTCGAAGTTTATGGGCAGGCTACCAACTCATATAACTTTTATGGAGTTGGTTAAAACGCATATGAAACTAGGAATCAAAGTAAGTCTTTGACGCTTGCTTGAGTATGACGCTTGTCTATGTATAATTTCTTCGTTATAATTTCTTTTTTACTTTCCAGTCTTTGTACAATTCTTTCTATTGGTGCATCAGGCTTGTGAAAGTCTCGCACCAGGTTTTTTTAATCTTTGATCATTACTGGAAGTTATAGCACAGTCATATCAAAATATTCGAAAACATAAGGTTGATTTCCAAGCTAAAATTAAGGTGAGGAATGGATGAAAGTTGATCTTCAAGCTAAAACTTAAGTGGAGTTATATTCGAAAAGTAAATTGGAAACTAAAACTAAATCAGAGGAATAGTTAAAAAATAAGTTGGACCATGTGAAAGAAAAATGTGCTAGTTATTGGATAATTGAAATTTTTATCAAAGATTTTTCATATGCTCTATGGGTGTCGCGACTCTTTCATGTGAGTTGGAAATGTTTATGTTGAAGAAAAAAATAAAATTTTCTTCCGACTATAAAGAAAACATAACATAATGAGTTTGTGTAGAATGTTGGGACTAAAAGAAAGAAGTTGTTGCGGGATATATAGGATGAACGTAAAAAAGTTGAAATTTTGTATATGAGTTTGGTTAAAACAATATTGTAGAATGAAAGTTTGACAAAGACCCTTGAGGCTGAAAATCTTGAGCGTTATTAGTTTCAAGATAGCGTGTTGACTCGTATAAAAGATACGACAGACAATGCAGTAGATGAAGCTCAAGAGAAGTTGGTGTTTGGGTTTCATGAAACATTTCTAGATTTGGACATAGACTTATTGTGAAATTATGTTCCTCATGATAAAATACCACCACACATCAAGTTAAAAATTTCTCCACCTGAAAGTATGCCTATTTCAACTGCTGAGGATTGTGCTTTTAAAGTTTATTTACTTTTGGTTAAAATTGAGAATAATTTTTTTTGATGGTGCTTTTGTGGGTGGTACTGCTAATGAAAATATCTATAGTATTGATGCTTTAAAAATCCAATAGATCCTTCTTCTACATCTAAAAATCCAATATTGTTGTTTATTTCTTGGAGGTCGATATTTAATTCTCTAGAAGTTACTACTTTTATTGAGAAATCCTTGGTAACTTTGTTTTTGTAGTTTATGTATTTTTTATGTCACGATGCTCATTGTTTGAATTAAATTCTTGAATGACTAAGGAATTTTTATTTTTCTTCTTTTTTTGTTGTTGATAATAATCCAAGGATGTCGAAGTTGTTTCCCTTATTCATCTTACAATCTATATATCTTACGTTTGACCTTTGACCCTGTTGTATATATTCCTTCATAATTTGGGCCTAGTTTGCCGAGACTTTTGTATTTTGTATGAAAGATAATTTTTTGAAGACTATGTCTTCCACCTCAAATATTTTGAAGCGTACTTTTGAGTTTCACCTATTTTTCATAAGAGTTTTATAGTGTTTCGATCTTTGATGAGTCTTAACTATTTTTTCAATGCCATCAAGCTCTAGTCTTTTTGCTTATGAGTTCTTTCCTTCCTCATATGTTGATATTTATATGAGGGAAAACGAGTTTCAACTTGTACTACTTCCTTCATCCTATATACGAAGGCATAATGTGTTTTGATTGTTACAGTTCTTAGGGTAGTTTTGTATAATCATATAACTTTATGAAGGAAGTAAAAAAACTCATGTTTGCTCTTTATAACATATTTTTTATGCCAATTGTTATTGTTTTGTTAATGACCTTTACTTGTTCATTTGCATGAGGATGAAAAAAAAATAAAGAATAATTTTTTATGTCTTTTATTGTTCCATTCTCTCTTCTGATGACTGTTAGAATTATATATGTTCAACATATGCATCATTTGTTATGATCCTTATTAATGGTTGTGCTTCTATCCATTTTGGAAATAGTAAAAAACTATCAATACAATATTTTTTTTTCGCCTAAAGCTTTTGGAAGAGGTTTACAATTTTGATACCCAATGTCAAAAGGAATAAGCTCTGAGATGGTTTCTATAATAGTAGCCAGGACTTGTGTTGGATTAGAAAAACGTTGGCAAGTATAATTTTTTTGACATATTTTTTTGTATCCTCCAAGATTAAGAGCCAATAATACTCTTGCAATAAGATTCTTTTATGTCATATTTTATAACCATTGTGGGCATATCATTATCTATCATGGATTTATACTACTAAAAAAGCTACCTCTTTAGGTTTGAGAAATTGAAGTAGAGGTTTAGTAGTTCATGCATATATAAGGTTTCGACTATCTGTACAAATTTTGTTGACTTCATCTTTACACGTCTTTATGTGGCCATATTGTTTTGGGAGTTATCCTTTTATAATATATTATTTGATGAGGGTTCTATAGCATTCTTCTTCTATATCCCATTCAATGAGTATAACTCCTGATGTCGACATTGATAAGGGGAGAAAAATATAGGTAATCAGTAGGAAAATTATGCCAAGTAAAAGGCCTAAGCATGTAAATTTAGTGATTAAGGACCAAAGTAAAGCAAACATAAGAAGTAAAGGGGTTAAATGATGCACCCCAAGAACTTGTCTATAAATAGTCTAAGCGTGGGGTGAGAAATCCACTTTTATAGTGGTAATTACGTAATTTTACTACCCACCTCATGTACTATATAAAGGACATGCCCTTTTTGGGAAAATGGCCAATGATTAGTCAATTATTGATACATTTATTCCTTTTGTCTCTTTCTCTCTCTAAAAAAACATTGATTTAGTTATTTACTGTCACTTCATTCCAACATTTCCTAGTCCGATCCTCTCCTACAAATATTTCCGCTTCTGAACTACACTAAGGATTTTCTGAGTTCATCAGTGGCGCCGTCTGTGGGAACCGAGTGGTACCCAGAATTAATATTCTAAAACCTTGAAAATGATATTTAAAAAAAAATACGGATACACAAGTTTGTGGAGAGACTGAGGCCAATCCGACCAGAGATATGATTGATGTTGAGTCTGGTGATCATCTGATGAAGAAACAAGTCACAAACGAAGGAAACATCCCAAACCAATATGCCGAGGAGTTTCTTGAAGAGTTAGTCATGGTCTCTAGACGTAAAGAATTGTTGGAGGATATCGAAAGGTTGAATGCAGAAAAGGAGGCAATAGTAAGCTCCATGTTTGTAAGATCTGAAGTTCGACAAGAGAGAGTTGTGGTTGACCATGTTCAAGATGCCATTCAACCTGAAGAAATACAGCGAAGGAGAAGTCATCGACATTCCAAAAGTCGAGCTAGATCAGAACAAAGATACGAGCTGTCAAAATCTGGTCAATATACTTCCCTGAGGTTAGTTGAATTTTTGTCTTCGAATACCGAGGCCAGGTACAAAGCAGACCGAAGATAAAAAAAATTGAAGATGTGCAAGCACGCTTATCAGACTAGTCGGAGAACGAAGGATTCAAGGAAGAAAGGTGATCATGGGAAGATGAAGATGTATTCCGAGGAGCAAGATAAAACAAGGAATGTTCTAGTCGAACATATTACTCCTAGGAGACAGCCTCAGTCCGACAGCTATAATCAAGATTATAGAGTTAGTAATCAGTTTACTTCTCCAAATGAGGAAAGACTTTATATGACAACAAATGATGGTCCGGGAAGTGCCTATAAAGTCGGACATAATTGGAGATCATCCCCACTCTCCCCGAAGATCTTTTTCCGGACATCTTCCCAAAGTTGTTCGATATTTCTAAGTTGGAAAATTTTGATGGGACTCAAGATCCAGACAATCATATTGAGCAGTTTAAGAACTTTATGATCAACTATGATGATGATGATAAGCTATTGTGCAGGGCATTATTCCAAACCTTGAAGAATGCTGCATCCAAGTGGTATAATCATTTACCTCAGGGGTGCATTAAAAACTTTGACATGTTTTGGAGCATGTTCCAATAACATTTTGTCAGAAGCAAGAAATTCCGTACAAATGGGGATACCATCATCTACTGTAGGCACAAAGTCGGAGAAAGCTTAAAAGAGTACATTAAACTCTTTGTTCAGGTCAAGACGGATATGAAGTTTTGTGAAGACAAGGTAGTGTTGACCGCTTTCCAAATGGGTCTGCTTCCAGGGGTGATGAAGAACAACGCTGCGGAAACACAAGACATGACATTCAGAGCTTTGTTGGATTAGATAGAGAAAAATATCTTAGTTGAAGAAACTAGGGCCTCAGAGATAGAGTCAATGTCTTAATTCTATCATGATCCGACCTTAGTCAAAGCTAGTACAACAACGGTGAATGTCCGACCGCAGGTTTCACAGCTAACGATAACTTTACGATCACAAGCACAAGTTCAAGCAACAAGCCAAACTCCTCAATGGGCAGTACAAAATCAACAATACGCACCGAATGGACAAACAACTTAGCAATATGTTAGACCAATGTCCAATAGGTGAGTCTGACTTGCTCATTATGTTGAGTTGACTGAGTGTATATCAACTATTTTTGAGAAAGCACGTGCAAATGTGCATTTTCACAAGCCTTTCCTGTTGCAGACTCCAAGGGAGCATAGGAAGAATAAATATTGCCAATTCCATGAAGATATCGGGCACAATACAAAAGATTGTATGGAATTAAAGAAAGAGGTGCAGTATCTGACAGAGTATGGAAAGTTAATTCATTTTGTTAAAAATAATTCCACATTCGCACCAAAGCCAGAAGCTTCCCCTAAACAAGAGGACACCATGATGATATTCGAAGCGGTGGACGAAGAATTTGTTGATGCGTTTGATATAGCTGCAGAGTACCTGGATCCGAAACCGGGCAGAAATAGTGTGAACATGGTTAAAGAACCGATTGCTAGAGGAAAGGTTAGTGAATTATGTGAACTTTTTGAATCACTAACCATCTTTGGTGGGGACACAGTGGCAGAATATCAAACTATTCTCGGAAGAGGCAGATTGTTAGTCTGGCAACACAGTTGGAAGCAGGAGCCTCATCACACCTATACAGAAAACCCATCCCTGATTCTTTGCTTTGAAGACGATGATATGAGAGAAGTAGCTGGTTCGCATGAGGATGCGGTGGTGATCGGAGCAGAGATAGCTGGAAACAAGATAAGAAGTTTTTTGATTGATACAGGGAACTCCGCTAACATAATGTTTATGTCAACCTACAACCAGATAAAGAACCCACCAGCAATCATACGATCTGACCAGAAGATAGTGGGATTCATTAGAGTGACTGATGATGTAGTCAGAGAGTTTGAAGGAATGATAGAGTTGGGCCGATGGCCATTCAAGAAGATAGTCACGGTACAATTTGTAGTGGTAGAAACTCCCACCTCATACAATGCCATCTTCGAAAGGTCCTGGTTGTCTAAGATGCATGTCGTGTCGTCCATTGTTCATCAATTTTTGAAGTATGTGGCAGGTAGCAATATAAGAATGGTGAGAAGCAGTCAAAAGATGGCAAGAGAATGTTACAAAGTAGTGCTGGCCTGCAAGCACGTGAAGGGGGTCGAATCGAAAAAAAGAATAGCAATCAGAGGGGTCTCCAGCGGATTCCGATCTTGTGGCGATCCGAGGGAGTCCTCTGGGTTCATGGTTCCTGATGAAGGTTTTGAGGATCATGTTTTTTTTCCAAAGAAAAGGCTCAAGATTGGTACAAGGCTATCCTAGGAGGTAAAAGAAAGTTTACTCAAATTTCTTTCGACCAAATTACATTTGTTTTATTGGTGCACAAAAGATGTTACAGGGGTCCCACAAGATGTTATCTGTCACAGATTAGCAATACAGAACAGTGTTCGTCCGATCATTCAGAAGAGAATATCCTTCTCTCAAGAAAGAGCTGAAGCGATAATGACAGAAGTGATCCGTTTGAAAAAAGTAGGCCACATCCGTGAATCACAATATCCTTTGTGGATGGCCAACCCAGTCTTAGTAAAAAAGAAAAATGCCAAGTGGCGGATGTGTGTAGACTTTACTGATATGAATAGAGCTTTCCCTAAAGATCTTTTCCCGGTCCCCATAATTGATCAGTTGGTTGACTCGACGTCCAGAAATCGTTTACTTTCCTTTATGGATGCTTAAGCTGGATACAATCAAATCCAGATGGACCCAAAGAACCAAGAGAGTACAACTTTTATCACTGGAAGGGACATGCACTATTACAAGGTGATGTCATTTGGATTAAAGAACACTGACTTGTTAGTTAAAAGCCTCAGGGATGAGGATCATGTAGCTGACTTGGAAGAAACCTTTGCCAATTTGGCCAAGATAAATTTAAAGTTGAACCAAGAAAAGTGTATGTTCGGGGTAAGATCCGGAAAATTCTTAGGTTACGTAGTCAACGAACAGGGAATCGAAGCTGATCCGGTACAGATAAATGCTTTGTGTACTATGGACCCGCCAAGAACGATCAAAGAGGTGGAAATTGTGACTGGAAAGTGGGCAGCATTAAACATACTCATATCAAGGTCCTCGGATAAATGTGCCCCTTTCTTCCAAGTACTGAGAAAAGAAAATTGTTTCAATTGACGCAAGAACGTTCAGATGCCTTTAATCACATCAAACAACACCTCTCCTCCCTGGAAATCTTGACAGAGCCACATCCGGAAGATAATCTATTCATTTATCTGGCAGTGTCAGATTTTGCGGTTAGATTTTGCGGTAAGCGCACTCTTAATCTGAGAAGAATTAAGTGTTCCGAGACCGATCTACTATGTGAGTAAGAGTCTTTTGGACGCGGAGAAGCATTACCTAAAATTAGAAAATTTAGCACTCACACTAAAAACATCTGCGCGAAAGATGAGGCCCTAGTTTCAGGCTCATTCAATTGTGGTACAGAAATCTTTTCGCTGAAGAACATACTACAAAGGTCTGATGTATCGGGAAGAATGGCAAAGTGGTCGGTAGAACTTGGAGACTTTGATATTGAATTTGAACCACGAACCGTTATCAAAGCACAAGCATTGGCTGACTTCTTGGTTGAATTCCATTCTAATCAGAGTGACATGGATATTGATACAGAAAATCCATCCCAGAGTGGATAGTCCGAACTGATGGAGGATCAAGCTCATCTGGTTGCGGTGCAGGAGTACAGTTAACATCTCCGAAAGAAATTGCGATGTATCAAGCATTCGACTCGGATTCAAAGCATCAAACAATGAAGCAGAGTATGAAACAGCTTTGGCTGGACTAAGACTTGCAAAAATTTGTGGAGCCAAAAGAGTCAAGTTGATAAGTGATTTCCAACTTTTAGTGAACCATGCTTCTGGACGATCAGAAGCAATAAAAGATCATTTAGTGAAGCAACTGGGGGGTTTTGAAGGCTTTAACCTTAGATTTTGAGGACATCAGATTGAAACATGTTCATAGGGCAGGGAATTTGGTGGTTGATTACTTGGCCAAGGCATCTTACTCAGAGGAGTACAGATGGATAGTTACCTAAGAAAGTCCATTAATCGTTAAGGGATCCGAGTTGGTTGAAGGAGGCATCAAGGCTTTCCAAATTTCTACAGCTCTGTTGAAAGATTAGAGATGTGAGATAGAAGAGTTTTTAGTCCATGACATATTGCAGTTGACAAATTAATGGCCAAAAGAATACGATTCAAGGCATATGGGTACGTGGTACTCGGGGATGTACTGTATAAGAAATATTTTAGCAGGCATTTACTTCGTTGTTTAAGGAAGGATGAGTCACAACTGATACTTTCAGAGCTGCACGATGGGGAAGGGTCAGCACACTATGGTTATAAAACGTTGATACGAAGGGTTCTTCTGGCTGGTTATTATTGGCCAACCATCTCATCAGATGCAAAGGAGTTAGTACAGAAATGCGACACTTTCCAACGATTTGCTAACTCGATCCATATGCCCGGTGTTCCCATCGAATCAATATCAGAGTCTTTGCCATTCGACCGATGGGGTATCGACCTTGTCGGACCCCTCCCAATAGCCTCAGGAGGTCGCCAAACGATCATTGTTGCGGTGGATTACTTCCCCAAGTGGGTAGAGGATGAACCATTAGCAGGAACAAGAGCAAAAGATGTGATCAAATTTATTATCTCTAACATTTGTTGTTGCTTTGGAGTACCAAGGAAAATTACGATGGATAATAGTCTGCAGTTAGGTAACAATGAAAGAAGAGCTTTTTGTGCCTCCAAACGGATATAGCAATGCTTCTCAGCGCCCTTCCACTCTCAAGCGAATGGCCAAGTCAAAGTAACTAACCAGACAATCTTAGATGGACAGAGGAAGAATCTAGAGGGTAAAGCTGGGAAATGGCCGAACTACTTGCAAGAAGTTTTATGGGCTTATAGGATCACTCCTCAGACCGCAACGCACGAGCCGTCCTTCGCACTTGTTTTATGGAATTGATAAGGTAGTACCGTCGGAAAGCATGTTCCCATCTTACAGATTAAGCGAGTATTACGTGGAAGGAAATGATAACGAAAAGCGCACCGAGTTGGACCTAATAGAAGAAAAGAGAAGAAGGGCGCAATTAAACTCTTTACACTATCAGACTCTAATGAAGAGCCGATATGCATCAAAAGTTAGAAGAAGGGAATTCAAGGTGGGGGATAAGGGTCTAAGGAAAGTCTTCCTTCACACAAAAGAAAAGAGACTGGGAAAATTAGCTCCAAATTGGGAGGGTCCGTACATGGTAACCAAGAAGATAAAACCGAGGACGTACAAGTTAAAGGATAAAGAAGGAAGAGATCTTCCCCACCCTTGGAACATTGAGCACCTCAAAATTTACTTAGAGTAAAAGTGTAATATGTAAATATTTTCTTTATCAGTTTATGTAAGTATCAGTGGCATACTCTTTCCTACCCTGATGGTGCAGGAAGGTTTTAATGAGGTGTCCTAATAGCCCACTCATATATAAAATTACGTTGCCTTCTTAAAACGAGTCGTAAAAAGGTCATCGTTTTGAACTCAAAACATACTCCAAAAAAGTTTGGACGAGAAAGTTCATCTTTTTGAACTCAAAACATACTCCAAAAACATTTGGACAAGAAAGTTTATCTTTTGGAACTCTAAACATACTCCAAAAAATTTCAGACGAGAAAGTTCATCTTTTTAAACTCAAAACGTACTCCAAAAAAGTTTGGACAAGAAAGTTTATATTTTTTAACTCAAAACTTACTCCAAAGAAGTTTGGACAAGAGAATTCATATTTTTAAATCATAAGAAAACAAGCATTAGACAAACTTAATCAGGGAAGAAATGTTTTAGGTTAAGCATTACTCAGAGGTTTGTTCCATCATAAATCCTCACAACAAGAGGCAAATTGTACATAACAAAAGTTTGTTTTTTAGCAGGTCTTGGGTACAAATAGTTAACAAAATAACACAGAAAATATTCGATGCTTGCTAATCGGATGCAGAATTTTCCTTACTGCCTTCAGAGGAATCAGACTCTGAGGACGAGCTTTCTGTATCATCACTAGATTATAAGTCTTCCATGGAGACGCCCACATGGTGATGCTTCTCTAGGACCCTTTCATGCATCTCCAGCACTATAGCAGAACTCAGGTTGGCATCTCTTTCTTCTAGGCAAGTAACGATACCAGCTGCCTATTCATCAAGGCGCTTCTTCTACTCAGTCTCGAAGTTTTTCTTCAGAGATTCATTCTCCGCTGATAACTTCTCAATATCTTCGACTGATTTCTAGAAGTATACCTTGGTTTTTGCACAAGACTCCGTAAGGCCATCAAACAGAGTGTCCCGTTCAATTTCTCTAGTAATGAACCGTTCTCGCTCATCGTCAAATTGCTTCTTTTCCTTGGAAAGTTCAGCTGTAAGGGAAGTAATGGTAGCTAAACGATTATCAGAAGTTTTCTTCTCCTTAGAAAGTTTTCCTTCGACCTCTTTCGGTTGAGAGGACACTTCTGTTGTCTTAGCTAGCTCATCGGTCAGCTCTTTCACTTTCTTTTTAAGTTCAGTTTCCTCAAAGGTCAACATTTCTACCTGGGAAGATATCTCTGACTTCTTGGAAAGCTTATCTGTTAAATATTTTACCTTGCTCTTCAATTCAGCCACCTCGGAGGTCAGTGTCTTCACTTCAGACCTTTTTTGAAGGACTTCACTCTTATTGCGATCCTTGCGGTTGGCTTTACGTTCGAGGAAGGCAGCAACACAAAGTAATTTTTTTAGCTCATTCATGACGTAGTTATAATCGTAAAAGTCAAAATAAGCTGAGGCAAGAGAGAGATATTCTCCTTCTTCGAATTTTTCTTCTTGCGGTTGCCTTCTCTAAAGAAAAAATTCCCCCCGAAGTCAGAGTCAACCACTATAACCTTATTTATAGGAGTCAAGCTCGGACAGGTCATGTTGTCACTCTCTTCTCCACTTTCAACCACCTTCTTCTATTTTTCCTTAACAGTACGTCTTCTTGGCCTCACAGCCTCAGCCCTACCATGCGGCCTCACCCCAACGGATTTGTCAGACTCTTTCAATCCCTCTTCTTGAATGTGGGTTTGAGGGTCGATCTGAGGGCCTACAGGGTTCTTTTGTTGAACTTCTAGTGGTCTTTCCTTATCTTGGGGACCCCCCCCCTCCCGAATTTCATCTTGGGGATCACCCTGAATTTTACCTTGAAGACCTCCCTGAGTTTCATTTTGGGGACCCTCCTGATTTCTAACTCCTTGCTCTTCGAGAATTTCACCCTCCGACTCGGCATCCTCCTCGGTCTCCTCTTCACCCTTCTCGGGTTTTTCCGCATCTTGATGGCTCGGAGCCTGAGCCCAGGTGGAAAGGTAAACGGGGTTGTCTAAACACTCTAAGCGTTTGAGGATGGCATCATTTGGATGAGCCAACATAAGCTCGGATATTGACCTTTTATCGCCTAAGTCGTACCTCCAGAGGTTTCTTTTTACGAAGTTCATCAGTAGAAAGCTTTGATGGAACTTATGGTCCCAATGCTCACCTGTCCAGGCACTCAACTTCTTAAAAGAACATATAAGGAATATACAAAGAATATCCCTTTCATAGATGTTGAAAGAAAGTATTAGGTTATCTGACTATGACCAGTGAAATAAAAGAATATACAAGGATACTTACCATGCCCAGACCATTTTAGAGTCAACCGATGCGGAAGGTCTTCGAAATCGATGAAGCTAGTCTCCCATAATCCGGATACAAAGACAAATTTTTGTTTCTATTTCTTGTCAGCCTATAAGAAATCTTTGATGACCCTGAATTGTCTGGCAAAACCAAGAGAATAGAAAGAGTAATGAGAATTCTTAGCCACACCTGAGATGGAGATGAACTGTTCCATGGAAAATAAAATTTCGGAGAGTCTGGAGGCCATGATGCAGGCATGAGCGTGTACCACATGTTGGCACCAACCAGAACGGGATCAAGGGGCAGACGAAGACCCCAATTCATGAGCTCGGTATAAATGATCAGCGGAAGGTCTTTGAAATCGATGAATCTAGTCTCCCATAATCTGGATACGAAGACAAATTTTTGTTTCTATTTCTTGTCAGCCTATAAGAAATCTTTGATGACCCTGAACTGTCTGGCAAAACCAAGAGAATAGAAAGGGTAATAAGAATTCACCTAAGATAGAGATGAGTTGTTCCATGGAAAAGGAAATTTCGGAGAGTCTGGAGGCCATGATGCAGGCATGAGCGTGTACCACATGTTGGCACTAGCTTGAGAAGTACACAGTCCAATCAGATGAAAGTACTCGACCAGAGCAGGATCAAAGGGCAAACGAAAATCCCAGTTCATTAGCTCGGTATAAATGATCAGCTTATTGCTTCCAGCAGACAACGGAGTCTCTCCGATGGTGGGAAACTGAATTGTGATGTTCTTGTGAATTCCCCATCGGTCTCTCAGCTTTACTTCCTCAGTTGGATGAAAGTATTTGTACTTCACTTTGTACACCGCAAGAAGATGCTTATACTCTATGTCACGAAGGTTATCATCTAAAATATCCTCTATGTTCGAAGGCAAGTCGGTTGTGCGTTTCCTCTTCTTTTTATTTTTCTTCACTAAAGGAGCCTCCCTGTTCTTAGTGGGAAGACCAGTGAAAGTTTCTGGGGGAGGAAAGGAAGCATCTTGGATCGGCTCGGAAGGTCCGGGGGGAGAAATGGCACCAAGAACTGCTCGTAAAGGCTGAGCTTCAACCACCACCATATCAGGTTTCTCTTGGTCGTTGTCGGGCTCATCAACTATATTTATTTCTTGAAGTTCAGGGATGGATGCTAAAACTGGCTCTGACCGGACACCTCTTGTCGAAGGCCTCATAGGACTCACTTCTAAAGTCGTTTGCGGTGACCCCTGTGGAGTCACCTGAGGAGTTGTAGTTGAAGAAGAGATTTTCATTTGGTGGACCTTTTCTTTTTAATGTGTTCCTTTGTATTCTTGCTAGTTGGTTTTCCTCTCTCATCACCCATGATTATGAAGGGATAAGTTCTAGAAGGAAATTCAGAAGGAGGTTAAGACGTTGAAGGATCAACCTTGTCGTCACTAGAACAAGCTTGACCGGGGGATGAAGCAGCGAGATTAAAGGAGCATTCTCGGATAGGGGACTAGTTGTCACAAAACTTTGATTCCCAAATCTATACAGGTGTAGGATGCGCTCTTCCACCGGGAGGCCTAAGAGCAGCGATTTGGTTAGAAATATTAAACCACCTCCAAAGCTTATACCGTTCGAGGTTGACGAACTCTTCAGGAATGAAAATGCAAAGCGGGAAGTTGGTTTCAGGACTTTTTCTCTAGAACAAATACTCTCGATTCAAAGATAGACAGAAATAAAAAATGTGAAACCTTTATTCAGATAAGAAAGTAGATATTTATAGTTAAGAAATCAGAAGGTGAGAGGTTAAAGGTTAGAGGATCTTTGACATGCTTCCCTTGTCGACAACCGCTTCGATTGACGCGCTAGAGAATTAGGTTCAGGGTGCGACATGTGGCCAGAAGTCACCTTGCTATTTAAGAAATATCTGAAGCTGTAAGGGTAAGACAAAGCACGCGAGTTCAAAAACAATGATGACTTAGGTGAGGTCATTATGATTAGTGATGAGATCATCACCTCTAAGGAGGTTACGCAGCTATGGGTAAGGTACAACCAGCAGCATCATCCGATCTGAGGAGGTCGTAAGATCCGAATGGGTTTGGAAAATAAATCCAGTCCTCACTCAGATATCTAAGTAAGGACTGGGGGGCTACTGATAAGGGGAGAAAAATATAGGTAATCAATAGGAAAATTATACCAAGTAAAAGGCCTAAGCATGTAAATTTAGTTATTAAGGACCAAAGTAAAACAAACATAAGAAGTAAAGGAGTTAAATAAGGAACAACAAGAACTTGTCTGTAAATAGTAAAAGAGTGGGGTGAGAAATCCACTTTTATAGTGGTAATTATATGATTTTACTACCCACCTCATGTACTATAAAAATGACATTCCCTTTTTGGGAAAAGGCCAATAATTATTCAATTATTGCTACATTTATTCATTTTGTCTCTTTCTCTCTCTACAAAACACTGATTTAGTTACCTAATATCACTTCATACGAACATTTCCTAGTCCGATTCTCTTCCACGAATATTTCCATTTCTGAACTACACTAAGGATTTTCTGAGTTCATCAGACATATTTTCCAAAAACTTGTTTGGTAGGGTGATTGATTTTTTTTTCGGAGGATTATTATTGGTACTAAATTAAGATGCCAAAACATCGAAAGATGCGTTATCTTCACTTAATACTTCTTTTAAGACGATTTTCTAAAATAGAGCTACTTAGTAATGAAGCTATTTATATTATTGGATTAGATTTTATTTCTTAGCCTTTATTTGGCTTAAGGCTTGGAAAACAAAAAGATTAGAATATGTGAAGAGTTTTATCTTTATGGCTCCATAAATGTCGGCTACTCAAAGGCCTACTATTGTTGCCTCATATTTTTTCTAATTGTTAGAGTGTGAGAAATACAATTTTACATCGTCGTTCATAATTTCTTCTATTGGAGACATTCATGCTTCATAGACTAAGTTATTGCTTTCTCCACTTGCTCTGATTTGCCAAGTTGAAAATGGTTGCTTTATTGACGACACATGTCTTTTTAACCGGAAATTTTTCAAGAAGTCTGCTAGGAATTGGGTCTTAATAAAATTCGTAGAGGGAAAATGTTATTACTATCATATTATAACCTCAAACTAAGGCTTTATTTTTATATCCGCAACTAGTAATGCTAATGCGAGCTTCTTTAGTTTTAGGTAGCAAGTTTCGACATCAAATGAAAAATAACCAGCATAATATATAGCCCTAAATTCATTTTATTCTTATTTAATTAATATTACACTAACAACAAAATCTGAAACTGTTGAATACAAAAATAAAGACTTACCAGACTTCAACTTTGTCAACACCTTTGGAGATGCCATGTACGTTTTGATATTATTGAAAACTCATCGTAGGCTAGAGTCCAGTTAAATCTCCATGCTCCTTTTAATACTTGGAAGAGGGGCTAACAATTATCCAGAGATCTTGAAATAAATATGTTTAGTGCAACTTCCCTCCATTCCAATAGTTGAACTTCTTTTTTACTTTAACATGATCTATTGCAAACAAGTTGGAAAGTTGTGTAAGGTATGATTCAATTTATTTTACATTGTATATGTAAACTAAATATTTTCCTATACCTTACACCAAAGTACACTTTTCTGGATTGAGCTTCAAATTTATTCTTCTGAAGTTTATAAAGGTTTCGGTCAGGTCAGCCATGAGAGAACATTTTCTTCATCCATTGAAACTTTACTATGTCTATGGTCCTTTCATAAATTATCTTCAATTTTTTATTTAGTTATGTATATGGTCATTTTTTTAAACATTGTGGCCTTCAGTCATTTTTTGCATTATTATTAGTGCATTTACCTATCAGCTTACCTATTGAGACATGGGTTATATTATCTGGGCATTGCCAAAACTCGAATTATGCATATATTTTCTAGCTTCATGGAAATTTTTGTGTTAACTTTTGAAACTGAAAATAGCTTGTTGGTATTTGTCGGAGGATGGTATTGAGGATAAGCATTTGGAATTCTAAAAAATTGAAGTTTCTTCATTATTCTTAGCTCTTACAATCTCTTTCACTTTTTTTAATATTTTACCTTAAGCCAATAGATCTTTAAAGTTAAGTGATTTCTTCTTCATAATATGTTCTACCGAAAGTCCTAGCATAATCATTTATCTATAAGTTGCCAATGCCACTGAATCATAATAATCTTGAAATCCATTTTAGTTTTCATAAATCAATATGTATAGTCTCTTAAACTCATTTTCTATCGCTGCTTACAGTGACTTATATAATCATAATCTCCTTTTATGGATTTGGACTCAATGAACTGGTTCCTAAAGGCGATCCATAACATATTACAACATCGTCTCCCCATAAAATAGTATTCACTCTTGAATTGTTCTATATGGTGCTCATGATCATCTTTGACATTGTAATTTCCATCTTATGATTTTTGAACTGTGGCGAAAAATCTCCAGAAAATATCTCTGGTGCTAACGGAGATTTAATTTGGCTGGTAGTTCTATCATCATAATATATGTCATGGTATTTTTGGGTTCCCCACCGGAAAATGTGGTATATATGTTTCTATTGATCTTGACTGGGCCATTGAGTAATCGAATATCTGAAGGTGTTCTTTCTCCTTATTAACTTGCTAGTAGCTATGAAGGAATAAAATTAATAGTGGACATGAAATGTAAAACTAGATTGTCGTCCCGCAGGAACTGTTGAAGATTTTTTGTGGTCCATGTACGAATATAGAGAGAAATTCAGTTGAGATGTCTTGCTCATGATCTCACTATATGAGTGCTGATAGCGGTGGCATAGAATTTCACCCATGTTGGATGATCATTAGTAGAAATGGTCCTCATGATCATCGGCCTTAGTGAGGAAAGGTAACTTGCACATGTTAGTGATGTTTTTATAATGATGTTCCTTAACATAAAACTTATGGTATCATCCCCTTCATCAACATTATCGTCTTCATGACGTTTGATTTTAGAGTGCGAACATGACGTATGAATTATCATTATGAAATAGCGCTCTTATCTAGGATTCATGCTCTTCTCTTAATGCATCGATTTGCTACGGAAGACAAACAATATGAGCAACATGTGCAGCAGGTGTAACATGTGCAAGATGTGTTCCTCCACGTGTTTCGGGATCAATTGAAGGTTCAAATTTTACATAAGAATGCGATATTGTGACTTGTTTTTTTGGATTTTTCAGATTTTTTATGGACTTAAATTCTTTATGGGCATTGAAGAAAAAATATTATATGTACTAATAGGTTCCCACAAACGGTCTCAATTTGATAAGGTATATTTATGTTAACATGATTTATGGTGGATGAATAGTGATTATGAGGTAAATACGTCATATAAATATGTTATATGGAGGCTACCTGACACTTTTACAGTAGTAGAATGGGTTGAGAATTGCTAGAGAATAAACATGGAGAAGTATATGGTCGTTGGATAGATAATAAAAAAATTATTAGGAGAAGTTAGAGAAGTTGTTATATACTTATGAATTTGAATCATAGAGACATAACATAAAAGTTTAAAAAGAAAATATTATTTTTTAGAAATCAAATAATTTATTTACGAGAATCTGTGTGTATTTATAGACATATATTTGGGTAAAATATTTTTATGAACTTATAGTGAAAATTATTTGTTTTATATTATAAACTTTATACAATTAGTTTTACCAGTCTAAAATTCAATTCGTAAATAGTAAATTATAATCAACTAACTAAATAAATTTAGTCCATACATTTTCTATCCTTATCATAATTGTATATAAAAACAAATACTAATAAGATAGAAAAAAAAACAAAACCTCGTGCTAGATAATTTTAACTTCAATGTTAGAATAATAATTTAAAAACTCGTGTAAATTTTGATTTGCGTTATTTGGTTTTTAGTTTAGATTATGTACATATATTTTTTTTTTATATTCTTCTCCATATATACGCCACATCAGCTTCATTTTCAACCATAAAACTAAAAACAATTCACTTCATATAGCAGAGTGTTTTTCAACTATCCACTTCACTCAAACCATATGTCCCACTATATTTATTTCTCTTCCACATCACGAAATTGTTTTTTCAACCATCTACGTATTATACTTTAAACCTTTTAAATGATTAGATACATTAATTTTTCTCTGGATAAACAAAATCTTGGTCAACCATTAATGTTACTCGTGCCTACCGAATATGAGGTTCTATTGATTGATTTTTAATTTGATGGACTGACGTTGGATATTTATAGATATATTTGACATTTATAGATATATTTGATATTTAAATTTAAATATATCCATATTAAAATATATGAATCAAATTCAATAAATATTAAAATTTAATATCAAATTTGAATCTGTGAAAGGAGTTATTCACAAGTATTTATATATAAAAAATTAAAAATAATTATCCAAGTTGTATAAAATATATAATCGGTCAAAATTAAGACTTAAAATAAATAAAATATAATACAAAATAAAAATAAAAATAAAAATTTATATGAATAAAAAATATATTCAATTTATATATGTATAGAAAAATATACATTTTTTGTAATTAGATTAATGGGAAAACACAATAACTAGAGTGAAATAAAAAAACAAAAATTATTAACAGAGTTTAGAAAATTATGCATACGTCTTCCGATCTATTTCATATTGATTTTATTGGAAAAGACTCTGTGACTCTGTATTTTCGGTACACTCGCAAAACCTAGTTGTTGCTCTTATATAAAGTTTAACACATATAGGAAAAAGAAACGATTACAAGTGTTATTAACTCTCATTAATAAACTATTAATGACTCACTAAATTATTTCACTTATCTCTCAAAATTCAAAACATCTCTAGACCCTTCGTTTAACACTTCTCTTGTTTTATCATTTTTTGTTATTTATTATCATCATCCAATTTATCTTGCTTCTTTATACGAAATTGAAATAATATAATTCATCACTTTCCACAGATTCCTCGTCTAATAATCTCTATTTGAAGACTAGTTTCAATCTATCTTAACACATTGATCTATGCAGTAGATCTTTCTGGTCTTCTTACTCTTGTAGACCAACTGAAACTGAACACAACTTTAATATTTCAATAACTATTGTTCTTTCAACATATCAGCTGGATTCTTGCTTCCTTTGATCTTTTCTAGTATTAGAACCACATATTACAATAAATATCTGATGAATTGATAACAAAGATATATGCTTGGTTCTCGAATGAAATGTTGAACTCTTCACCACGTGAATTTCACTATGACTAATACTATATATAATGTTCTTCTTCTATTTAAATCCTAGCTTGGTTAGCAGACCTTGAAGCCATATAATCTCTTTAGTGGTTTCAGTCGTTGCTACATACTCATCTTTTATAATGGATAAAGTGAGAATCTTCTGTAACTTTGACATCCAACTAACAGTTGTAGTTCCAACAATGAATATATAATTTGTGGTACTTTTCCGGTGATCAAATTCACCTCCAAAATCTGCAACTAAATAGCCTTGTATCTTTAACTCACCCTAATCAAAGTACAAACACTTTTCTGTGGTTTTTATTAGATACCTCAAAATCTAATTTACTGTTTCCAAATGAATTTTCCCTCGATTTGACGCAAACCTACTCACAACTCTCACTGCAAGACTAATGTATGGTCTCATTCAAAATATTACATACATCAAACTCCCAATAGCTGAGGCATAAGGAACCTTAGCTATGAAGTCTTTCTCTTCGTATGTTCGAGGGGATTGATCCTTGGATAAACGGAAGTAACCTACCAAGGGTGTATTAATTGGCTTGGCATCACCCATGTTAAATTATCGCAAAACAAGATTTATGTACTATGACTGAGATAACTGCAAATTTATTTTACGGTCATCTCTTGTTATTTGCGTTCGAATGATCTTCTTTGTTGGACCGAAGTACTTCATATCAAATTCTTTTGACAATTATTGTTTCAATCTTCCAATATTATCTATATCTAAACCCGTTACTGAGATATTATCAACATAAAGTAGCAAAGTGATATAATTAGACTTACATCTTTTGAAATATCAACAGTGGTTAGCATTGTACTTCTCAAAATTCTTTTTTTCAATAAAATCGCCAAATTTCTTGTACCATTTTCTTGGTGCGTGTTTTAGACCATAAAAACTTTTATTGAGTTTTCATACCATGTTTTCTTTCCTTTCTTTTAAGAAACATCCAAATTACCAAGAAAAAATGCAGTCTTCACGTCTAACTGTTCAAGATAAAGGTTTTTAATGACAACAATACTTAAAAATGATCAAAGAGTATTGAGCTTCACAACTCGAGTAAAAATTTCGATATAATCAGTTCATTCTTTTTGCTAGAATTCTTTGACAACTATTCGAGCTTTGTATCTCCTAAAGCCATCATGCTCGTCTTTCACCCGATATACTCATTTGTTATGAAGTGTCTTTGTATTTATGCGTAACTCAGCTAGTTCTTAGGCCTTATTTGAGATTAAAGACTACATCTCATTTTGATGGAAAGTTCCCACTTGCTAGCATAACTGACCTGGCAAGCTTCATCATAACATTCAGGCTCCTCTATATCAGCCAACAACATATAATTCAAGTATCTCATGTTGGGCACATAGGTCGGGAAAATATTCTCAAAACAAAAGCTGTTATAGTTGGTTGTAATGTATTGGACTACTGTGTATTGATTTGACTAATTGAATCTTGTTGCTAAGGGCTTGATTCGACCGACTCTGTTTCTTGACTATCTAGGATATCTTTTGCATTTGTAAACATTGGCCCACTCAATACCACTCCATACCTCCTCATATATTCTATTCTCTAAGAGAATCGATGGACCTCGATTGGTTAAGTAAGCCGATGTGTTGACTGCTTCTGACCATACTGCTTTGGCAGACCTGACTGTATATGGATGCTTCTGGATTTTTTTGTCAATCTTTGGTTCGTATGCTCAGCTATACCATTGTGTTGAGTCATGTCCAGCACGGGTCTCTCCATCCTAATCTCGTGTCCTCATTTTCACCACCATTATCGGTTTAAAGATTTTTAATATTTAGACATGTCTTATTCTCAACCATATTTTCATATTCAAACATTTCAGATGTATGCTTTAGAAAATAAACCCATACCTTTCAAGAATGATCATCAATACACGAAGTAGTGTTTTCCTTTTATACATGAAACAGTTTTTGGCCCCAAAACATCATAGTGAATAAACTCTAGGTTTTATTCCTTTGGGTTTCTGCTACTTGTCTAAAAACTGACTCTTTTTTTATTTTCCAAGTATGAAATATTTGCACATGTCTATATTAATCGACTGTAGACCTGGAAGTTTCCCATTCAAGTTAATACTTTTAATTATTTTCTCACTCATGTGGCCAGGTCTCTGGTGCCATATATTGGGATTTACATTTCCTGTTGCAATTGAAATTGAACAACGTGCCTCTACTATCTTGTAAACAGTATCACTATTTTTGCCACGAATAACCATTATTACACACTTTAAGTTCTTTCTCAATTCATTGACATGCCTGACATCTTTCAACTCCCAAATAGACCCATTCAACCAAAACACTCACCACACGTTTACCAATAATATCACGAGTTTGATCATCACCAAGATATACATTTCCAAGATTTGTAAGAACATACCTATCAAAGAAATCTTTTTTTGAAGTAGCATGGAACGATGCTCCAGAGTCTAACACCCAAGACTCTTCATGGCTCTTCTAGGATCATATCAGTGCATCATCTCATTCTGAAGTGACATTTGCTTATGTCTTCGTCCCCTAGTCATTTGATGATCTCTTGTACTTATTTCTATAATACCCGGTCTTCCCACAGTTCCAACACTCAATATGTTTTGGCCCTTGGGAATTTTTAGGATTCCTAGACTTAGACCTCTTGTCTCTACCTTGGTACGTCCATTCCTTCTGGTTGAATTTCTTCCTCTTGACTCTGTATGAAAAACTGAGGAGGTTGATGATTCACCCGAATCTCTCCTTCAAATATCTTCCATGAGAACCAGATCACGAACATCATCAAATTTTAACCTATTGTTTCTTGATGAGCTACTCACAGCTGTGACAATAATATTCCAACTTTTTGGTATAGAAGACAAGAGTATCAATGCATGTAATCAAAATCAATTTTGGTTGAACTCAATTGGGTTGTAATTGTATTGAGTTCATTAAGGTGTTGAGCTACAGATGCGCCTTCCATCATTCGCAAATTGAATAAACATCTCATTAAGTAAACTTTGTTAGACGTTGATGGCTTCTCATACGTACTTGAGAGATCCTTCATAAAGCCGGTCATGGTTGTTTCATTTACGGTGTTGAAAGGAACATTGCAGGATAGTGTCAATCAGATGACTTCAAGAGCTTGTTTGTCAAGAAAAGTCCATTCTTCATCTTCCATACTCTGTGGCTTCTTTTCTGAGAGAGGTTGATAAAGCTTTTTAGAGCATCAATAGTCTTCAATCTGTATCTTTCAAAACCCAAAGTTTGCACCATCAAAAATTTTAAGTCTTACATTTTCTTCATCTGTATTCATTGCTCTCACTCAAATTTGATCTCCTTTGGAGCGCTACCATAGAATTTTCCTGTAATTAGATCAATGGAAAAAACATAAAAACAACAGTAAAATAAAAAACACACAAATTATTAACGGAGTTTACCAAATTATGCATACGTTTCCAGACTTGTTGCATATCGATTTATTATAAAAGATTTCGTGACTATATTTTCGATACACCCACAAAACTAAGCTATTGGTTTTATAAAGTTTAACATAAAAAATGAAGAAACCATTACCATGCTTATTAATTCTCATTAATAAGCTATTATTGACTCAGTAAATTATTTCACTGATTTTTTTAAAAAACTCACCAAACCATCGTCCAACACTTTTCTAAGTTTATCCTTCTTTGTATTATCATTATTCAATTTATCTCACTCCTTTTATAAAAAAAATAGAATAATGTAATTCCTCAACTCTTTCTGACCCTCACCTGACAATGTATAGTTTGTAAATTGATGAACCATCTTATTAAACTTATTTGTCCCGTTTTAATACGAACTATTTTATTAAACCGATTTAACGAGTTCAAATATTTTCGATTTCAAATAAAGTTGCTATCTCTATCATCAAATATCTTAATAAATTTAGTTAAACTGCATACGATAATAATTCTTTAGTAAAGCCGCTGACAATCTCGAAAGTGTCCGGAATGACGTATAATTAGAGGTGCAAACGGTTCAAACCGCGAACCGTCAGAACTGTTTAACAGAGAAACGCGGTTTGCGGTTTTTGTGGTTTGCCGTTTTAACGGGCCAGTTTCACGGTTAAATCAGCAGCTTAACCATTAGATAAACCATTTAGGCACCGTTTATTAAAATATTTTATAATTTTATTTACAATTAATTTGTAAGCGTTAATTGAATCTAATTTTAATAATTGAGATATGTACAATATAAACGAATGAATTATGCTATTTAATTAAATACTATATCATTTTAATCCGAAATTCTATAATCCAGTAATTACATTCTAAAAAATAATTGGAATATGATTTTGATATGTTTGATTATATTTTTATATTTAAGATATTTTATTTAATATTAGGTAGATATTAAATAAAATATATACATATAATTGTATTTTGATTACAACTTTCAATATTATTAAAAATATTTTTAAGATTATAAAATTAATAATTTGATTGCCTTAAACAAGATATCGTAAACAATATAATTGTAATATGACTTGTATATTATTTGATTATATTGAGATATTTAAGATATTTTATTTAATATTAGGTACATATTAAATAATATATACCTATTAGACATATAATTGTATTCTAAAATTTTAAATTATTAGGCAGTTCTTTAAATCTTTCAAGTTTGAAGTGTATATGTTTAGATGATTTAAATAGTTTACGGTTATTTTTTCGAACTATTCAATATTTGAAGTATAAATTTAAAGTTTTTAAAATTGTATAAGTATATGCATAGACATAAATTTCCTTTGAATAACAAAATAAAAATTGAAATTGAAAGAGATTTAAATAACTTTTAATAAAAATAATAGTTCCAATTCCCTATTTATAGAGTTTTTTTTAAAAAAAATAATAGTTCGAATTCCCTATTTATAGAGTTTTAATTTTTTTTAAATAATAGTTCGAATTCCCTATATATATATAGTTTTATTTATTTTTTTAAAAATAGTAGTTCGAATTGCCATTTGGGGCATCCGGACTCGGCAACGGCTAGTATTTCAAACTTGAGCAACTAGCCATAGCCGAGTCCGGACCATCCAGACTTATGTCCAGATGGTCCGAATTCGCAGTCCGGATGGTCTGGACTTTTTTTTCAAAATATTTGATTTTTTATGGGTCTCCCCTATAAATAGAGGAGACCCCTACTCCAAACTCACACACTCTCTAAATCTATTCTACATCTCTCTAAATCTATCTACTTATTCTAGAATTTCTATAAAACTTTACTTTCTTATTTTACATATTGTAGTTCTACTTTCGAAATAGTTAGATTTTTTTCCGAAAAATAATTGTTATCCGTTTTTATTAGTTTTTATTTGTGATTATCCCAAATTCCTAATGGTGTTTTATGGCTTCAACAACAGGTTAGGACAAACAACCAAGAAAACTGATTTTTCGGAATTTTCTTCCTTTATGATATCTCCCCCACCCGAGAGGGATCCGATCACACGACGCGTCAAATCTGCCAATGCACCTACGAATATGAGTAAGACCGTCAAACAAACTTTTAGTTCCAAGATGTTCGATAAGGAGACACGAAGCGTCAAACCTGCCACTACACGTACGACTTTGAGTAAGACCGCCAAACAAACTTTTAGTTCCAAATTGGTCGACAAGGTGACACGAAGTGTCAAACACCCGACTATAACTAAGAGTAAGACTGTTGTTCCTAAACAAAGTCTTCGTACGAAGACGAAGATGGTCGATTTGATTGCTGCTGCGTTAAGTAAGGTTAATCGCGAGACTCGAGGATAAGTTTTGGCAGATCCTTTACATATTGCAGTTACTGTTGAGAAAGTTTTGCGTCTTAAAAAAGTGGCTAGTGACAAGAGACTAAAAAAAGTATTTTAGATTTTGTATTTTAATTTGAAATCATTTGTACAACTCCTTCCCGCAAGAGTATAAACTGTGAACGGCTAAATAAACAAAAAAAATATTTATCTTTTATTATAATAAGGAGTTGTACTATCAAATAATTATAAGATAACATTTTTATTAAAAAAAATAACAAGATAACTTGTTATATTAAATATTTTAATATAACTTGTAATCTTTTAGTATGATAAAATCTGATTTTGGTTTAAAAATAATAAATAACACTTGTAATATTTAAAACCAAATCACAATGATAATATTCAAAATGTAATATTAAAATTATAACAATATAACTTGTAATAAAATCTAATTTTGGTTTAAAAAATAATAAATAACACTTGTAATATTTAAAACCAAATCACAATGATAATATTCAAAATGTAATATTAAAATTATAACAATATAACTTGTAATCTTTAGCATGATAAAATCTAATTTTGGTTTAAAAAATAATAAATAACACTTGTAATATTTAAAACCAAATCACAATAATAATATTCAAAATGTAATATTAAAATTATAACAATATAACTTGTAATCTTTTACCATGATAAGATATAGTTTTGGTTTGTAACATAATATCAACACTAGATCCCGAAAAATAATAATAATATTCTAAAGGTAATAATAACATAAGTAATATTTAAAATTTTGGATTATATAATAATTACAACATTAAAATATTAATAACCAAAACAAATTAATACTAACAAAAATGTAATAATAATTTTATAATCATATACAATATCTCAATATTTTTTAAATATAACTTAAGATATGATTTTGGTTATAAAATAATTAAAACACTTATAATATTTACAAATAAACCGCGGTTTGCGGTTCTAATAAGTCAGTTTCACAGTTTATCCGCCGGTTTATAGACAGTTCTCCAACTTTTAACCGCGATTCCAAAATCGTTTGACACCTCTAGGTATAATCATAAATACTAACAAAAATGTAATAATAATTTTATAATCATATACAATATCTCAATATTTTTTAAATATAACTTAAGATATGATTTTGGTTATAAAATAATTAAAAAACTTATAATATTTACAAATAAACCGCGGTTTACGGTTCTAATAAGTGAGTTTCACAGTTTATCCGCCAGTTTATAGACAGTTCTCCAATTTTTAACCGCGATTCCAAAATCGTTTAACCCCTCTAAGTATAATCATAAATTCTTCTTGCTTATCGTTTTTTAATGTTTTAAATCCAACCAACCCAAATGAACTATAAATGTTAAAGTGAAATGTTATAAGAGTAACGGACACTAAAATTAATGTTTTAAATCCAACCAACCCAAATGAACTATAAATGTTGAAGTGAAATGTTATAAGAGTAACGGACACTAAATTTAAGATATAAAATACAGGAAGTTGAGGCTATGCTACTGTATATGCATGTAGTTCACCTAAAAGTCCCAACATCAATTACGTGATGGAGGGGCATACAGACCCAAAAACCAATAACAATAACCCATTGACCCGTTCGTAATAACACGGTAGGGTGGCGGTCTCTAATCTTTTCCACTAGGGTAGACGCTAGTACTTTTTTTCTTTTTTTCTTTTTTTTGTAAAAATATATTAAACAAAAATAAAATATACTTTTACAAATACATGTCAGGAGTGGTTTAAGAACCATGAAAGAAAGAGTTAAGAGAATTGATCTGAACTGGACCAAAGAAGTACAACAGAGCAAAACAAAATACTAAAAGTAAAATACTCAATAAAACAAACAGTAGCGTCGAAGTGAGCTAATACAGCGGATTAGTAGAGAAAACTGGTTTCATCAATCGAAAGATAAATCAAATAAGAAGAGGATAAATGAATTGAATTTGCCACATACGACAAATGAATTAAGAAGCAACGATGAAAGTCAGTAAAGTTAGCAGGCCGGTAATGATAGAAGTTCGCAACAATCTAAAAGCAAAACATAATTAAGTTAGAGGTTAAGTAAGTTAGCAACTTTCATACCATGAAATCTGAACCATAGATCAAAAAAATATGCGGTATGAGATCGCAGAGGCAAGGGTAGGAGAAGAGCGAAAAATTCTGGCATTCCTCTCACACCAGACATGGTAGACGATGACGCCAAAGCAGACACGCTAAAGGTATCGTAAAGTGGATGGAGGCCGGTTGGACGCCTCATGGATCCAAGAGACTCAATTATTATTGTGGCTTAAAGAACAACAAGTTTGGAGCTTGCGTAACCCCAAATGCTATGAGTGTAACTATAGTCATAAAGGATATGATTAAGAATTTCAGAGGCAAAATTGCATAAGACACAATTCGGGGGAGTGTTTAAACCCCAACTTAAAAGCTTATTATTACTGGAAAGTTTTCTTTTGATAGCAAACCAAATGATGAAACAGTGGTGGAGGATATTAAATTTATACCAAACTAACTTCACCCATCCAACACAAGGAAGATGCGTACGGATAGCGTTGTAGGTATCTTTGTTTCCTCATAATTATCATATTATAATAAATAAGTGAAAAACTTTAATAATTGTAATAAAAAAGTTAACAATAAAATAATTTTTTGTATAATTTTTTAAATAATATTAAATAATTATAGTTTAATTTTTTTTAATAAATAAAAATATTTAATTTTCGTTCGTAGTCCTTTGTTTAACATAAATATGATAATATATCAAATTCAAACATCGTTTGATTCAGAAAATTTAATATTTTTATATATGAGTTTGATCAGTTCTTATTTAGATATTTATTCAATTTCGATTACATATATAATTTTTATATTAGATATTATATATATATATATATATTACAAATATTATATATATATATATATTATTTTCAAAACGGACTGGATAGATAAAACAGTCAATTAATATTAATTATATGTAAATGATGAATGGGTTTCTTCTTTCTCAAGAAACTCTTTATTGATCTCTAAGAATTGAGTTTCTTTCAGCATCTTGCTGTGATTTGTTGTATCTATCTTATGAATATCGGATTTTTCCATTCAAATTCATGGAAGTCCTTATAGAAGCCATGTTTTTGCGTCGAGAAGGAGCTCACTGATTTGCATCTTCTCTTCTTTGGTTCTTTCTAGCTGCTTACGAGAGCCTTATGGAAAAAGATACATCAAACAAAAATATTGCATACAAGAAAACATGCAATAATCATCAAATCAGAATTTCTATGGATAACCATCAAAATAGGGTAATCACAGAGTCTGAGTTTAATGTTCTTCAACAATATATACAACATCAAAATGCAACAAAACAGGATGCTACATCAATCACAAAGCCATATGCAGGTCTGTTTAAACCTTCATTCAAATCCAATGAATATATTTCATCTGAAATTAACAAAAAAATGATCACATATCTCTCCAATTCACAAAACAAGAGAAAGCCCAGCTTATGGCCACATCAAGATTCACTTTGATAAGAAAGTTTGCAAAAGGTATTCCTAAGAAATAATTGCTAAGAAATTTATTAAATGATCGTAGGTTTACAAGTGATTACAGTGTTTCAAACTGGGATGCTCATCATATCTTGATTGAATTCATACTAAAATAAGACATCTGCATATTATGGATCAGAAATGTCTGGACTTTTGGTCAAGTTACAATGAATATTCTAAAGTGGGCCCCATCCTTCAACTTGAAAATTGAAAGTCCAGTTACCCTAGTATGGATTACAATAGCTAAAGTTCCAGAATATATATGCAATGACTCAATTATCCAGACAATTACTACTACAATAGTCCATCCTATGAAAACCTTTGTTCCAGAAAACAATAGAGCCTTATACAACGCATGCTACGATCTTACTAAGAAACTTCAGCATCACATCTGGGTTGGTTTTGGTGATAACAAGGGTCATTGGTTAGAGATAAGCTACAAAAACCTTCCTCAATATTGTTAATTATGTCAGCACTTAGGTCATGAGCAAGATACTTGCAAGAAATATCTAACAAACACTTATAAATTGGATGAAGGGAAAATACCTGAAAGTCAAGAGTCTAAAGAGCCAAAAACTTCAGTAATAAAGCCTCCCAAAGTTAAGTCTATTGTCATTAAGCTCTAACAAGGTATCAAAAATCATAGTTATGGTGATATTAACAATAACCTGAATCAGAAGAAGAATAAGATCAACAAAGATTCTATTATCTTCACCAACAATTAGAAAAAAAGATAAAGCAACAAATAGCTCTTCTAAAACATTTGATAAAAAAGTACAAACCAATGTCAACAATAAAGACACCCAAATTATTCCTAAACATAATAGTTCTACTATCAATGAAGAAAATGGCATGGAAGCTATCAAATCCCTTAACTATGGATACAATTTATCTCCCTCCCTTGACTACGAAAACCTTATAGCTGACATCCATACTCTTACCTAAGAAAACATAGGTAGTTTACCTGTTACTCATATACTAAAGATTAAGGAGAATGATAAAAGCTTCCAAGATCTTCTTAACAAAAGGCTTAAATAAACTAAAAAGAAAAATAATAGAGGTTTTCTAGTCATCAAGTCTCTGCAATTTACAGAGATAAAAAAAACTATTCTCAAAAGCCTTATATGATCAAAATTATGAATTGGAATATTTGTGGAATTGACAACAAGGCTTCCGTACGAAGACTCAAATATATTGTTCTTGAAGAAAACATTAAATTTCTTATCATCAAGGAACCCCTTATTAATAACAATCACCAGGAGTTCATTGTTGCTAAGCTTAGTTTTAACCATTATATAGCCAACACATTTAACAAAATATAGTTGTTCTGGAAAGATGATTTTAATGGTCAAGGTTTTATTGGATCATACTCAATGTATTCATGTTGAAATCAAGCACATATACCTTGAAAAAATATTCTCTGTCAGTTCTGTGTACTCTAAATATTAAAGGACTAACAGACCGAAGCTTTGGGATATTCTTAAATACATTTCTACAACTGCCAAAGAATGGATGGTATTGGGTTATTTTAACTCTATATGTTATCATATTGAGAAAATTGGTTGTTTTTCATATTCCATCAAAACTCAAAATACTTTAACAATATGATTTATGACTGCTTTTTGGAAGACGCTGGCTACGATGGGACTAGATTTTCTTGGTCTAAAAAAATTAAATGAAGCGCCTAGATAGAGTTATTTTTAATCAAGCTTGGTCTGATGGTTTCTATGATACTAAGGTTGTCCATATGGCTAAGACTTGTTTAGAGCACACTCCTTTATGTATTAATATTGTTAAAGACAGAGTTAAGCATATGAATGGGTTCAAATTTCTAAATATGTGGTCTTTGAACAAAAATTCGTGAAAACTAACTTGATTCAATACATGGTGAGCTATCATATGTTTGTACTCTCGAATAAATTCAAAAGAATTAAGGTTGCTCTAAAGCACTGGAATAAAAATCACTTTGGTAAAAAATTTGACAAAATTCGTGTTACTGAATAGGTCGTTAAATATTGTGAGGTCAAATTTCAATCCTCCAATAATACTGATGACAAAAATAATATTTCTAAAGTAACTGCAGATCATCTTATGGCTCTAACATTGGAAGAAGAATATTGGTTTCAAAAATATTTCTCCAATTGGATAGAAGATGAAGATATGAATACTAAGGTTTACCATAATTTTGTCAAGAAAAAAATAAGAAAGGGCAGAATCTCCAACATCAAAGAAAACAACAATTGGATTACTGATGAAAATCTTCTAAGCTCTTCAGGTGAATCCTATTTTAAAAATAATCTAACTTCTTCTCCTTATCAAAATATTGCTGAAAAAATGTTTACATGAGTGAAAACTTATTTAACATTATTCCTAAGCATGTTAATAATGCATATAACAACTTACGGTTAGTAATTCCTACTAAGGATGAGATTTTTATCATTATTCAAAACCTCAAGCGATCTAGTGCAACTGGCATGGATGGATTCAACATATGCTTCTTTCTCACTTGCTAGAAAATAATCAAATAGGATTTCTGCAAATGAAATGTAATCCTTCATTCTTGGTAAGGACATCTCCAAAGGCATCATGGCTACTAGCATCTGTCTCATCCCCTAAACCTGCAATCCAACAATATGGTCAGACTTTAAACCTATTAGATTATGTACTCTTATGAATAGAATCGTGTCTAAGATTATAAATAACAGTCTAACTAACCTTCTTCCTAAGCTTGCATGGTTAAGTTAAAGAAAAGTCTATTCAAGACAATATTCTTCTTACCAATTAGCTAATCCATGATTTAGGCAGGAGAACCAAGGCAGAGAACATTGTTATAAAAGTTGATATGACTAAGGCATTCGATAATCTGTCTCATAGCTTCATTATTAAAGTTCTTCAATCTTTTGGTTTTAACTATATATTTTTAAACTTAATTAGTAGTCTTATCAAAGCTGTCTATGTATCTATAATCATCAATGGCAAGGACATTGGTTTTTGTAAAGCCAAAAGAGGCATTAGAAGTGCTAATAAAGGGAGGTCTATGAATCTAATGAAACTTTGAAGTATTCTTGTAGAAGTAGCATTACTATTCTATATCTTTCTTTTCCTAACGATTTATTAATATTTACTAATAGTCTTAGTTGTTCTATGAATATTCTTGGCACCTTTTAACAGAAATATCAAACTATTTCAGGCCAAGCAATAAATAAGGAAAAAACTACATTTTTTCAAGCAAAGCTCACATCAAGAATATTTTGCTTGCTATTGTCAACTGGGTAATTTGGTAATCTAGGAATAAGGTCAATTTCAAAGGCTTTTCTATCTCTCATATCTCATCCATTAACTATGTAAAGAATATATTATCAAGCCTTGATCATTCTTACCTCTTTAAACATAAGCATTGGAAATATTTTGAGATAACAGCTACTATCCTAGGATGTTTCAACCACCTCAATAAGAAAAAGAAAAATTCTCACCTTTTCCAGGAAGCCTCCTCTCCTTAGAAGATGCAAGCTAAACATTGATGCTTGTTATCTTGCTTCTGGAGAATCCAGTTGAGGTGTTATTATTTGAAATAGGAATGGAATTATCCGTCATGGCTATAGTAACCTTTATGGCAAGATCTCTCGTATAAAAGCTGAATCAAGAGTCCTTCATGATGGTCTTCGGTTCTGCAAAATCAAAGGTTTAATATTAGTATCGCTTCTATCTTCTGGTCAAACTCCCTCATCTTTTGAGTCTATTATTAATTGTAGTAGATCCTTAATATCCCTTTCTATGATCCTTCATCACATTTTCAGAGAACAAAACAAAGCGGTTGATTGGCTCGCTAGGTGGACTCTGAAATATAAAATAAAAATAGACCACCTTAACTTTCAGGATCCTCCTTAATTGGAATACATCACCCTTTTAAAGAGTATTGGAATGGGCTACATAAGAATTGAATAGTTGTTTTCTATTTCTATATCAAATTACTTCTAATATCCTTTAACATTTTCTTAGTCTTTATCAATGTTGCTGCAAAACTCGTGACAAGCATATGCATAGATAATTTCTTATTTCAGGTTATAATCTCTGGAAATCTGTTGGCCCATCAAAGCGAGTCTACTGGCTCATCAAGTCTTAGCCATCTATCTAGGTTTGAGTTATTCCTGAACACTATGAATTTCAATTAACTCAGTCTTACTTGACGCGATTTTACGAGCAGGATGCTTCATGTAGGCTCTTCTCTTCTACAAGTCATTTTAACTCTCCAAAAAGCTTCATCTTTCATTTTATCGAGCATTTATCATACATCTCTGGCTATCTCATAGTGAACTTCAATTTGTGGGCTGCTCTGCTTCACTTTATCTCGTTGATGAAATTCTTACTGGAACAGCTTCAAATGTAGACCTTAAAGTAAAATCTACTTCTTCTCCCTCAATTTTCTGATGAATCCCATTGATAATCTGGTGATGAAGTTTGTTCTATTTCTACTAGTATCAATTTAAGGAGTTCTCTGCTTCATTCCATCTTGATTTTAAAAGTTTTTATAGAATAGCATCAAATGAAGCGATTAAGTAGAAGTTTCTCTTTCTTCCATCGATTTCCTACTGAAGCTCATTGATTTTCTTGAATTTGGCTGCTATCTCAGCTGGTCTTGAAATTGAGACGGAGTTTGAAATTTTGTTAAACATTTGGCGTTATATTAACTTTATTGTTCTTCATTTCAATTTCCTATTTTGTTAGGATGAGTTTGTAAGCTCAGTCTTGGTTGGGCCTGATTTCTAATTCAATCATAAATCCTTTTATCTTAAAAAAATGTATTCGACCAAATAATTTATATTATTAAAAAAATATGATTTGGTCGTACACGCTTAAAATTGATAGTTATATATTTGGATCGATAAAATAGAATAATATTAAACTGACTCGGATGGGACCAGACAATTCGGTTACTCCCTAATCTATATAACTGATTGAATTACAGTTTTAATTAACAAAATAACATAGCTTATGTTTAATTAAAATTAAAAAATAAATTTTTTGATATTTAACGTTTGGTACAAGAGTATTTGTTTTCTATCATATTCAACTGTTTATTAATATATATTTTTAAATATAGCTTTTAAATCTAAATCTAGAATGAATTATGGTTAAATTATGATTGATTGCAATCACTTTTACTTATACAATGTTTATATAATGTTATGAGTCTTTAATTCCCAACTAGTAGTGCGGGTTGTCCGTAGTTATATATGAAAACGGAACATGTTGTACTTATAATTCCTAACAAATGGTATCAGAGCTCCATTCCTAGTTAGAGAACCGATGTGGATGAAATTCTCAACAACTAGTAAGACCTAAGTTCCGAGTGCTTATGGAGTGTCGTTAAGGAACATGCATGGTGGCCTTGAGTGGGCAGATGAATTCGCTGTAAAGTTCTATTGCTTAGGTGGAAAACTTTGAAGCAATCTTATATTAGAGTGAGCGAATAAAGTTTAATTGAGAGGAAGCTAAAGTGATATTTTGTTTGAGAGGATGATTTTTTAGGTTGGTGACCAAAATCCCACATTTTACATCAGTTAACATGGGAATGATTAATGCTATATAAGTAAAAACATATCTCAACTAGTACGAGACCTTTTGGAAGTCCAAAAACAAATTCATACGGGTTTTCAGGTCCAAAACGAATAATATCATACTAGTAGATCGGATTGTTCTTAAATGGAATATGCAGTACCCATATTCCTAACATGAATCATATATAAATTTTGGTCTATTAAATAACACTTCCGCTTTTAAAATTAGTTAAAACAATTTTAGTATCACACTAAAATTTAATTGTAAAACCCTAAAATACTAGGATATAAAACTTGAGTATTATAATATATTCTAAATTAATAATAAATAAATTAAAATTATTTTAGATTTGACCGCTTAAGCCATAGTAAACTTTGGTCAATTAAATTACGCTTCCGTAAAATTAAGTAAGAACAATTTTGAAATTAAACTAAAATATTAAATAATATTTTATTCAACAAATAAAAAATATTAGAATTAAACTAAAATATTAAACTAGTATGAGATATTTTAGAAGTGGATCAAAAACAAAACTGTACGGGTCTTCGTATTCAAAATGGATAATATACATATTATACTAGTGTTGAGATCAGATTGTTCTTAAGCATAATATGCGATATTCATATTTCCAACAAATATCTAAGTAAATTTTGGTTTACTAAATAACACTTCCGCCTTTAAAATTAGTTAAAAATAATTTTAGTATCAAACTAAAATATTAAAAAAAGATTTCATTGTCCGAACCTAAAATATTAGGATATAAAACTTCAATACTATAATATATTCTAAATAATAAATACATAAATTGAAATTATTTTAGATTTGTGGTTTAAGTTATAGTAAACTTTGGTCAATTAAATTATGCATCTGTAAAATAAAATATGAATAGTTTTAAAATCAACTAAAATATTTAATAAAATTTATTGAACAAATATAAAATATTAAAGTATAGACTATCATTATTATAACATATCCTAAACAAACTTGGTTTTGTCATATAAATCTATTAAACACCAAAATAGAATAATCATATGTTAAATATAGATTAATAAAATACTATTATCCAAATTTGAAAACTTTATAATCTATATTGAAACATTAAATCTAAGATCCTAAACAACTTTAGTCTTCGCATATAACAATATTGATCATCAATTTGGTCCAATCATATGCTAAAGCTAGATTAAAATAATTATTTATGCAACACAAATATAAGCTATTTATACTTTAAATAGCATTATAAGTAAATACTATTACGAAGATTAATGTACATCATCTTAAACTTAAAGTTTAGATTTTATTTTAGTGGACTTCCTGAAGGTGGATATTGTCATATAATCGAAATATTGTTTTTTTGTTATGTATTATTGGATCATCCAAAGGTGGACATGACATATATAACTATATACAATAAGTTATAATATACATGAATGAAATTCCAAAGGTGGATATTTATGTGTCTTAAATCTAAAATATAAATTCTTAATTATTATTAGTGGACTCTAAAAAGTGGGACATTTATATTAATAGAGATTTTAAACTTTATAATAATAATACATTGAAACTCATTGTATTCAACATTCATGTTAAAATTATTATCATGTATCAAAAATTAAAATATCAAAGCATTGTATCAATTCGTATCTTATCGAACCTTGATGTTATCCTAGATGTTGCTTTTGTTATGGCTACTCAATTTGTTAGGAAGAATTTAAAGAATTAGAAGGTTCATACTGAATTTGATTTAGGAATCATAGATGTGGACCTTGTAATGTATGGAAAAAAAATCATTGCTTGTCTGATGAAAGTACAGAGGCAGAATTATTCTACCATGACTCATGTGAAAGTTTTAATTATCTTCTATTTAACTACCTCTGGATGGTTATTTCTCTTGACATAAGGGAATATTTACTTGCTAGTGATTATGTTAAAAAAAATCAAGCATGGTGAAGATGCCTCCATAACATCAGATAATCAATAGCATTTAACTACGTGTCACGATTAACTAATTTTCGAGAGATTATATGATTATTTTGTCAAAGATACATCGATAGCCTCAAAACTAATAATATTTGCTTTGCCAATAAATAATAACTTTCTGATAACCGTCATTCTAAATATTCTTCCTCCTAAAGATCAAATGTTCCCTCCAAATTATAGTACTCAAAAGGACAAGTGGAACATCCACCAATTTAAAAGTGTCTTAATCCAAGAAGAAACACGTTAAAAATTAGTATGGAAATGAAAAAGGTGAACCTTATTACTACCAATCAAAGAAACAAAAAAAAGAACATGCTAAAGAAGAAAAATAATTTCATGGCTTCAAAAGCCTCGGCTCCTAATTCAAAAACGTCCGGAACCAAGAAAATGGAATGCAAGTTTTATGTACATTTGGTCACTAGCAAAACGTTTTCCAAAACTTAAAGCATGGCTAGAAAACAAATGTAATTTTTTTTATAGGTCATAAATCTAATTTACTTGAAGTTCCTAAAAATAATTAGTGGTTTAATTAAGATTGCACTATTCATGTATCAAGTTTTTTACAAGGATTTTTTACAACCAACAATATAATAAATAAAAGGCACGTAACAATGAGAAACATAAAAAGAGCTTTGGTGGAAGCTGTGGGGACTTTCGTCTGACCATGAGTACCAGAAATCATTTTGATCCTACAATAACAGTTTTATTTTTATTTTTGCGAAATCTAGTTTTTCATTTAAAAAATTATGTATGCTTTGGTACTCGTACTCTAAAATATGGTTCATATAAGTTTGATTTGAACTATGCATTCTCTTAGTCTTTACTTTATATAAATGATTCAAATACTGGTAATAAATAGAGTTTGATACACAACAAAAATAGTGAACTTGTGAAATAAACACATATGCCATATCTCTAAACAACGGGTAGAAATGTTAGTAAAATATATGTTCCTTAAAGACTTAGAATTTATAGATCTTGGCACTTGTATAGATTTATTTAAAAAATAAAATTGTAAAATATACCAATAAAACTGTTACAAGGTCGAAGGACCTCTTTAATTTGATACACAATTATATTTGTGCTTTTTTATCAGCTCTGTCATTCTTAAATGACAAATATTTCATCATATTTATTAATGGATTTTTGTGATATCAATTCATATATTTATTGCAAGAAAAATCTCGGATAGTGAACTACCTTACAATGTCCACTACTGAAGATGAAAAGCAATTAGATAAAGAAGTAAAAAGTTATAATATCTTATAGACGAGGGAGTATTATGATAAATACGATGAAGTTAGCAAAAATAAAAAACCATTTGCTAGATTTCTTCGAGAAAATGGTATTAGTGCTCAAAACACTATGTGAGAACACAAAAACAAAATGGTGTTGCAGAACAAAGAAATCATAAATTAATACACATAGTTAGATTCATGATCAGTTGAAATGGTTTGGCAATAAGTTTATGAATGCATGAGTTACATAACGTTGTTTACATTCTTAATCGAGTTCCCACCAAAGCAGTTCCTAAAACTCATCATAAATTGTGGACTTGTAGAAAACCAAGTCATTGACACTTCCGTATGTGGAAATATAAGCTAGAAATACACGCATATAATCTTCATGAATAGAAACTAACCTCAAATTATCAATGGATACTTTATTGATTATCCGATGAAGTCAAAAGACTACAAGTTTTACTACCTTAATCAGAGTACGAGGATAATTAAAGCTATAAATTCTCGGGTGTATTGAAGATGATAACAACAGTGGGAGTGTTGGGACATCTTCAAATGTGACAGCCATCTTCCCAAAAAATAATAGTAAGTTTATGTTTTATGGATGTCATATATTAATGAATTTTCATATTTGGGTTTCAAGCATGCAATGCATACAACATTGTTTCGAAGACAGTGTTGTTGACAGCTTGATGGACAACTGGTTGATTGGTTAAGTCCCAACCGAGTAGCAAAATATGCGCGTTATAAAATATAATATAATAAATATTCATGAATAATATTTTAAAAATATATGAATATATTTATATTATCGTGATCGACGTAATATGCTATGTGATTCAAAAATCTCTTGTATAATCTCGATACATTAGATATCTTTTATTTAAACTCCTTAATTTCATCATGGTTCATATTTGTTTGAGTCTTCTTTTGCGATAGGGAATCACTAGGCTACGGTTCTATGGTGAGTAATTTCTACCAGTTTGCCGTCCATATACTCTCACCGACCTGGTCAAAGGTCCACTCGGTTCTATATGTTCGAGTCGTTGAGGTTCAACCACTCACAAAGATAAAGTTTCATAATACATCTTTGCTATGTTTCTCGGTGGTATCCACTTACAATAAGATGAAAACATATAATCCTAAAAATTAAAATTTTCAATAAAAAAACATAAATATATAAACAAAATAATCAATTTTGATCTATAGGTCAAAACTAGCTATAATTGTAGTTCATAAATTTTGATCACGTTGGTCCAAATACATATTTGCATACATAAATAATTATTCGATGAATTTTATTTTCTAAATCTAAATACAATCACAAAAACAACAAATCAAACAAACAATAAAACTATATATGAGACTAGGAATAACAGTTGAATACCATTTAAATTGAATTTAAATAATTAAAATCTAAAAGTAATTAAATTTATTTATTTTAAACATAAATTTTAAACTAATATTTTTTCCAAAACTAAAAAAAATTGATGTAAAACACAATTTGGTATGCTTAATAAGTATAAAATGTAAAATACATATTTATTTATTCTTGAAACAAAAAAATAAAGACGGGTTTAAAGTGAAAAATTTGACGAATTAAATTAAATATTTGTTAAATAATAAATTCAGTAAATTGGAAATAAACAAGTCAAACATATATTTAAATATTTATAACCAAAATCATATTTTGTTAATATGATAAGGGTAGAATGCTTGGTCGAAGGGCCAGTAGAGTAGGTAGCAGGCGTGTTCATTTTGGCTCCCGAGCGAGAACGAGAAAGAAATAGGTGATGCACTATCCTTGCTGCTACGTACATTGAACTTGACGGATTTATCTAATTTTTCCCACCCCCACTCAAAGGAGGACCACAAGCTCGGGGCTGGGCTCGACGAAAGAGAAAGTATTAACATTAAGAAACTTCTTGGGGTTAGTAGTGAAAGAAAGAGCCCGGCATTCATTTCTTCATTCATATGAATAGTGGAGTCTATTGAAAGAGGGCCCTACCTACATGATTGATAGAATCACTACGTATGGGGGGCGGTCAACTTGATGCGGGAGAGGCATGAGTGCAGTTCGATCTTGTGGTGTATTCGTTTGTAGTGAGTAGGGCCTCTTTCTCGTTGATCAGTTCGCCTACGCTCTATTGAAAGGCCCGGCCCCATTCCTACGGCGGTTTTGTCAACGAACACGTCTCGGGCCGGATTGACTAACCTAACCCTTACCTTAAGAGGGCCTTGCTTGCCATAGTTGGGTGCTCCGCTTTAAGAATAAACGGTAAAAATTGAAGCAGATAAAATAAAAAAGGTAAAAATAAGGGAAAAAAAAGTCATGCTATCTGCTATCAAGAGAATGCAAATTTATCTTCTAGTCACTCCGGCGGAAAGTAGTGCTAAAATCCTTTTTTTTCTTTTAGATTTCTATCACTTTGAGGTCATGAGAACCTTGTGAATTGATATAAATTCTGGCATGCATCTCTGAGGAGAGTGGCACGGCCAAACATCATCCCAGAAGCGAATCGGCTTCCCATTGCCCAACCAAAAAGTATAGCCCAAGTTCTGCCTGAAAGTCTCTCTGTACCAAATAAGACCTTTATAGATGCAGGATATTTTAGAGGTGGGTTGGTCAATCCATTTTTGCGGAGAGGTACTTAGCAGAAAAATATGAGCACCATGGCCTTTTCTTTTCCTATGGAAATCTCCATAGCCACTTCATAAGAAGGGGTGGCTTGGTTGAAGTCCACCTCCTCAGGTCAACCGTTAATTTATACACTTATAACCAAAACTGTAATGAATATGATAAGCTTATTAATATAATAAATAATAAGACTATTATAATTGAAGTTTATGGTCTTTAGATGTCAACTTTTGACGAATGCAATTTGTAGTGTTTTTTTGTGTTTAAAAGCATTAATAAATTGAAATAAGGTTCATACAAGGATCTGGGGCATATCCTGAGAAATACATCAACAATCGACTAAGGAAAGTCTTTTGCAAAACAAAATGAAAATAACAGTAAAACGATCAAATCATAGAAGAGAGATAGGACTTCTCCAATACAAGTAGACTAGAGTACAACTCAAACAGGTAGACATCACCAACAACACCCGTAGTCGTCTCAGCGATCAATGAAGTGTCGGGTCATGAACTGCACTCACCAAAAGGAATCCTTCATATAAAAGTTGAGTAATAAATATTAATTTTAGAATGGTCATCCAGTCTTGGTGCCTTGGAATCTAAACCGAAGATCTGAAAAAAATCGGTGAGAAACCATAGAGGCAATGGCAGGAAGGGTACCAAAGGTTCTTAGGTTCCTCTCATTCCAAACATGGTAAATTATCGCGGCGAAGCAAGACTGCCAAATAGAATGGTTTCGAGATTGAGACAAATTTGACGTTTCACAAACCCAAGACTGCCAATAGGAGGCGGTAAAGGGGAAACCTAGTTTAGAACTAGCATGAGTCCAAATACTCTGAGTGAAACTACAATAAAAAAGGAGACGAGGGATAGTCTCATTGTCAGAGTTGCACAGGGCACAATCAGCTGGGATGTTATAATCCCAACTGCGAAGCTTGTCTTTGGTGACAATCTTGCCCATAATAGCGAGCCATAAGATGAAGGAATGGTGAGGAATATTGGATTTATTCCAAACTAACCCGGCCCACCCTACTTTAGGGTTGGGCAACTGAATGGCGTGGTACGTGTCCTTGATAGAGAAGGAAGTACATCCTTCTTTCGCCTTCCAGAAGGGAATATCGTTGGAGAAGATGTTAGGAGGAGGGAGAGAGCGAACGAGATTGTGGATTTCCAACAGATTGGCGCGATTTCGAGCATTCACTGATCTAATATTGGATGGCCAGTTCCAGCTCCCATTGCGGATGATATCCGAGACCATGAGGTGTTTCCCGAGTCTAGAGTCCTTGGTGATACGTTTTCCATAGTGGGAAGCAAGCGAAGAAGGGATGAGCCATGGATCGTACCAGAAGGAGGTACTCGAGCCATTTCCAATTGCCACCCTGCACATTTTACAAGCCAAAGGACGGAGACAAAGAATTTTCCTCCGGATCCATGAGAGGATCCCATCGGGAGGTTCCAAAAATTATTATTTTTAATGTTTTCTATCTTAATCCAGTCACTCCAAATGGAATGAGTTTTATTATTGATGATTGACCAAAGGTGTTTTAGGACAGCCACCTGATTCCAGATTTTGAGGTCTAGAATCCCAAGGCCGCCCTCTATAGTGGGCGAAGTGATCGTGGCCCATGCAACTTTGGCACCATAGATTTTCATTGCCGAGCCCGACCAAAGAAAATGACGGAGATACTGAGTCAATTCTTTGAAAATCCTTGAGGGTAGGATAAATATAGATGACCAGTAGACCTGACCGGCGAATAATATAGACTTAATGAGTTGAAGTCTACCAACATAAGAATAAGGCTTAGAGGTCCAAGATTTAATTCTAGATGTAATTTTATGAAGAAGAGGACGAAAATCTGAGTAGGTGAGATGACTAGAAGGAGCACACCCAAATCAACGAAAAATGTGTTTGGTGTGGGTAGGCAATCTGGTGGACTTTTCTATGTGCAACATGCAGATGTGCGTAGTGTGCATATCTTCTCTCAGGAGAGTTGGTTTGACATATGGCATAAGTGTCTGGAACATCCGTCTCATAAAGTATTATATTTCTTTCATGCAGGTGGAAGTGATCAATTTAGTAGTTTGAAGAATAATACTTGTGATATTTGTCTGCGAGCTTAACATATTCGTAATAGTTTTCTTTTCAGCTCAAATAAGAGTACCGATGTCTTCCAACTTATTCATATTGATATTTGGGGACCTAACCGTACACCCAGTTTAGATGGTTACACTTATTTTATAACCATCGTGGATGATTATTCCCGTTGCACTTGGGTCTATTTGTTAAGGTCTAAGACGGATGTTACAACTATTTTCTCTCAATTTTGTTGTATGATTGAGCGTCAATTTAATCGCCTCATAAAACGTGTTCGAAGTGATAATGGGACGGAGTTTAAATGTCTTGATGCGTTTTTTTTAAAATACTGGGGTAATTCATGAGACTTCATGTAGTGGGATACCCTAACAGAATGGGCGTGTTGAACGAAAGCATAGCCATATTCTAAATGTTGGGTGTGCTTTACGGTTTCAAGCTTCATTACCTAGCAAATTTTGGGCTGAATATATTCTTATTGTTTCCTACTTGATTAATCGTACTCCCTCAGTTCTCTTAGAAGGAAAAACTCCATTTGAACTGTTATTTGATAAAGCTCCACCTATGAATCACATTCGGGTATTTGGTTATAGATGCTATGTTAACAAGTTTGCATCAAGAAGTACTCCTGGAATCTTTATGGGATATCTTTTTGGACAAAAAGTATAGCGCGTATATTGTCCGGACACTAGCAAGATAATTGTCTCTTGTGATGCTATATTCTGTGAAAATATTTTCCTTTTCACGAATCCACTATGACTACAAGTTTTATACCTACAGATACATTATCATATATTGTTGATGAAGAGCATATGTACGTCCCGAGAACTACCACAAGCAAACCCAGAGAGGGTATACAAGCTTCACCTCCGTTGAATTTAGTTTCCAACCCAAACACTTCATCATCTATTTGTGGCGTACAACAAGTTGATCGGTCCATCTCACCAAATCTCAATGATAGCCAGTCGGTGGCCCTAGCTGATACAGCCACGTCAAACCCCATGAGGCAGGCTCCATTGATCCAGGTTGAGGGTGAAGTTGAAAACCTTGGACGTGGACAAGGGGTGAAGAATGATAATGTGCGGTTGCGTGATTATCATATGTACACGGTTCAAAAGGATACTTAGAGTTGTAAGTATCCTTTACACGAATATATCTCATATGGTAAATTCTCTACATAACATCAGGGCTTCATAGTTTTGCTTGATACAAATACGGAACCTAAATCTTATAAACAGGTTGTTCAGTCTGTGGAATGGAGGAAAGCGATGTATCAAGTAAAATAGGCCTACTTGGAGCTCGTCCTCTTGGTGCTCCGCCTGATCAAAATCATCGACTGTCCTTAGATACTGGAGATCATCTTGCTGATCTTTCTGCCTATCGTCGGCTTATAGGACGATTGGTGTACTTATCGATCACTCGTCTGGATCTTTCTTATGCAGTTCACACTTTAGCTCAATATTTGCATGAACCCAAAATAGATCATTGGCAAGTTGCGCTTGGTGTGGTTCAATATCTGAAAGGTTCTCCAGGACTTGGTATTCTCCTTAGATCAGAAAGTGATCTTAAACTCACAAGATGGTGCGATTTAGATTGGGATGCTTTCCCACTCACCCGATGTTCTTTATCTGGATGGTCCGTCCAAATAAGAGACTCCCCAATCTCGTGGAAGACAAAGAAATAACATACTGTTGCTCGCTCTTCAGCCGAAGCTGAATATCGGTCTATGACTCTTCTCACATGTGAATTAAAAGGGCTAAAGGGCCTTCTTGGTTTTCTAGGGATCAATACAGGTCATATACAATTTTATTGCGACAATACTGCAGCATTACATATTATCGCCAACCCATTTTCCATGAACGTACTAAGCATATCGAGGTTGATTGTCAGTTTGTGGGAGATGAGTACATCCATGGTCTAATTACACCTTCTCATATTTCCACTCATGCTCAGTTGACAAAAATCTTTACTAAAGCACTCGCAAAAAGAATCAAGTTTGATGTATTGCTTCCCAAGTTGGGTATTTCTCTCTTTCATGCGCCAACTTGAGGGGGGAGGTAATAAAATAATATCCAATTATTTGAAGATACTGAATATAATATATTAGTAGATCGAATGTAATTGGATACCATTACATGATCTTGAAATTATTACAAGATTATATGTAATTATTATAGAATCTTGAAATTATTACAAGATTATATGTAATTATTATGGAATCCTGAAAATATTATAGGATTATATGTAATTAATATAGAAGACTAAAACTCCTATATATATCTCTGCCTTTGATCACTGTAAAGACAACTTGAGAATTCAATAGATCAATTTACAAATTCTCTAATCGTTTCTTTCTTTATCATAGACGTAGAATTTTATGTGATTCAAATATCTCGTATATAATCTCTATATATGAATAAATTTTGATCTAAACTTCCTAATTTCGTCATGGTTCATGTTTAGTTGAGTATCATCATTCAAAGATAAATTTTTATGCTCTAAATTTGGGATAGTTAACGATCTGTACCCGCTCATCATCGATATACTCCAACAAACCACATTTGCTGGCAGAAACCCACCATCAACAAATTTTAACTTCTAAAAGTTAAAATTCATCCTACAAATAATAAATCAAAGTATAAAACTATATACGAGTCTTTGATTGATGATTAAATGTAATTTAAAATGAAACTAAAAAACCAAAATCTAAAAAAACTTAGGTTTGTTCATTTTGGATAAAACAAATTTAAACAAATGTTTTTTTTATCAAGCTATAAAAAATGATTTAAATAACAATTTATTATTACTAATTCGAAATAAACAGTGTCAAACTCGGATGTATGCTTAATAAAAGGAGAAGTTTTCGTATTTTTTGTTCTTAAAAAAATATTTACAAATTTTAAAATAAAGATTTTGTCAAAATCAAATTAATTATTTATTAAATAATAAATATAATAAATTAAAAATATAAATACCCATATATATAGATATATACACACTTCAAACTCAAATCATACGCTGTTAAGCTTATCAATATAATAAATAATAAGACCATTAAAATGGAAGTTTTTAGTTTTGAGATGTCAACTATGAACGAACGAATGTAGCTTTTAGTGGAGTCTTAACACTCTTTGTCCCTTCATCATTTGAATGTCTACCAAATAAGGTGCTCTAATACCAAACTCTCTTCCCTCTCTCCTCTTCTCTGATGTTTCAACGGCTATTTCTCCAAAGCTTCTGGTTCATCCATGACTTCCCCTAGTTGAAGTCTTATCTATGTTTTGTTTACTGGTTCCTGAAACAATCATCCCACGATGTTTGTTCAATAGATTATTCCAGTGCTTCTATGACTGATCCTTGTTGGGTTCCTTCTATCTTTGTTACTACCCAGTATCGAATGCCAGCTGATATGCTAGTAGATGATGTTATCCTGCTCCCTGGGAACTCAAACTCAAAGAGGATTCAAGGCTATGTCTGCCAAACACCTTTCTCCACTGCCTGTTCATTCTGTGTCTTTCCAATTCCCTTCCTCTCTTATCCTAAACCCTCTGTTCCATCCACCCTTCTAAGGATTCAAGGCCCTCCTATCTCTGTAATTCCCCTTCCTCAATGTATCTTATCGTTTGGGAAGCTCTGTCTGCCAAACACCTTTCTTCTCTGCTTGTCCATTCTGTGCCTTTCCAATTCCCTTCCTCTCTTATCCAAAGCCCTCTGTTCCATCCATCCATCATCTAAACCTTTGTCATCATTTAGTTCTAATCCTAACACCAACAACCCTTCTCGCCCTGGTCTGATCAAAACTAAGCCTCTAGCCAATTGTCTTGACTCAACTATCTGCTGTAAAATTGCTTTTTACTGCCTTGGTAATTTTGTTAAGATTAAAGTCCCTAACTCAGTTACCCTTCCCCTATTCTCTCCCAACGGTAACCTTACTCTTAGGAATCCCTTCATTTTGCAGCATATCCCTAGCTCTTTTTTCTCTATCCTACTTTGGGTATACTGCATTCCTCATTTTCTTAGTACTCAACCCCCCTCTTCTCTCTCAAACCATTTCAAGCTTAAGTCCTACCATCCTACCTCAAATCAACTTCTGACCATTCCCCTAATATATCCCATTACCTCTCTCTTCCCATCCCCTCTGAGCTCTCTGTCGACTCTAGGGAAACTACGTCTCACTGTATTAAGCACTCCTGCCAAATCAGCTTTGATGCAGTCAGCTAGCCTAATACCCTCTGGTCACTTAGTTTTGACCATTAAAACTTTCTCATCTATCCCAAACCTCACCCTATTTATCAGCCAACCCCCCCCCCCCCTTGTTACCTTCTCATTCTATTCTCAAAACCACTAGAATTTCTTCTTAAAACCTCTTCTAAACCTTACATGTATTACCTGTTGTTGATGGAGTCTTCTGGTTCTTTGCGTCCTGCTCATCCAGTGGGAAAGCCTGGTACTTTTTCTCCTATCAGAACAGAAGCCTTTTCCTCTTCCTTGGCTTCGTTCCCCTCCTCCACCATTCAGCCTCAAGCTGGTGATTCTCAAAATGCTCTCCTGCCGGCCTTCAACCTTGCTCCTGGGCACCAGTCAGCCTCCTTTGAGCCTTCAGGTCACCAGATCTCATCCATTCACGAAGCCTACGTCAAGAAAACTCTGGCACTGGCCAAGTGCAACAAGTCTTACCATTCCACCTCCTTTTATGGTCAGCTCTGGTGGTGATGTATCTCCTTCGATCCCTAAGAGCTTCTACAATAATTTGGTTGCTTTCATCCATGATTCTCTGACCGCTTTGAAGACTCTAAAAGAGGGAGGCGACTCAGACCAGAGTCTAGCAAAGGAAAATTCCAGAAAATTGAATCTGCCCCTTACTAAATCATCGACTAACCCTTCCTCTTCTCTCTTGTCTCCATCGTCCGGAACCCAAAGTTTCTATCTTAAGCCCCACCATATCAGATTCGCCTCGCCATCCTCCGGCAATAACATTCTGGCTCCTAGCAATTCGAAGCTAGGGTTTTCTTCTGAATTTAGGGATTCTCACTAGAGAGCTGACCATCTTTCATCGTTGACCAAATCGTCCTCTTCTCCGATCATCAGCTCTGAGTATCACTCTTCTGTCCAGGCATCTCCGGTCATCTCCTCTGGCCAGAAGATCAGTGGAATAAACGAGGGTTTTTGAATGACAGAGTTAAGGCCTGTCCATCTGATCTGGGTCTTACCAATGGATCAAACCCAACTGACTCGTCAATGGATATTTGGCTATCGGGTCAGCAGAATGATTTTATGGGTCGGGCTTCTTCTGTTATTGGCCAGACTAAAGTTGTCTCTATTGGTGGTCATATTAAGAATAATGGGAAGGGTTTACTTGAAGCGGGCTCAATCTATAAGCCTTATTCCTTGATAAGGAACTTTGGCAATGCTGGGAAAGGCCCAAAAGGAAGAAAATTAAAAAATAAATTAGTCCAAGCCCACAAAATTCTGTTAAAGGACCCTATTGTTCATGCTAGTCCTTTGGGTAAATCCATTATAAAATCTAGACCAGATTTTAATTCTCCCTCTTCTTATGCTAGTGTGGTAGCGGGGCATCTTGATAATCACTCCCCATTCGTTATTGGTCTTAACCCAATGGAGCATGATGGAAAAGATTTCATTTTGAATGAGTCGGCTATGGGATCTCTGGATTTATGGAACGCTTGTTTATCGGGGTACTTCCTCACTCAACCCCACAATTTTACCCTTCTTAAAGCAAATGTGGAATCATTATGGAGGAAGTTTGGTATCTTGGACCCGAAGGCTATTTCCTTTTCAAATTTGGCTCTGAGGAAATGGCCAAGTGAGTTTTAGAAAAGGCCCCTTGGCATTTTGGTGGTTATTTAATCATTCTCAAGATTTGGACTCCCCTCTCCATTCTCATTAAAGATCTCCACAAAGAAGTCTCTATATGATCCAAAGTTTTCAATCTCCCCTTGGAACTGTGGACCGTGGAGGGTTTTAGCAAAATTGGCTCGGTACTAGGTAGCCCTTTGTATGTGGATCATCAAATGGAAAGGATGGAAAAGCTCCGATTCGCTTGAATTTGTATTATGATCGCTGCTGGTTTGACTATCAGATCGGAGCTTACTTTCAAGATTAGTGGTAAATTTATCACGATGAACTTCGAGTACCAAGGGCTTCTACCTCCGTGTGCTAAATGTATTGTTTTTGGCCATCCCACCAGACTTTGCAAAAAACGTCATCAGATTTTATCTTCGAATGAGTTCGATCCCTCGGAGTTTGAACCAGAGCCCAGTAGTGGCAAACATCTCACTTCCCTTGAAGTAATCAAGGAGGTTGAAAGTGGTGAGAAGGTTGACTTGCCTCTGAAAAGGCTTGGTGCCGAAATTGCAAAGGAAAAGGGTATTTTGGATTTGTCCTCCGACAGGACCATCGTCTAAAGCGCTGTAAGTTTTAATTATGAATATTGCATCTTGGAATGTTCGAGGCCTAAATGACCTTATTAGGCAAAAAGATGTTACTGATTATATTATTAGTAATAGTATCTCTTTGTTAATTCTAGTAGAAACTAAAGTCTAGTTGTATAAAGTAGATAATATCATTAGAAAGACGGTTCCCTTTTGGCTAGTCCTAACTAATCACTCGTATCACCCTCTAGGTAGAATTTGGATTATTTGGAACCCCAGCGTAATTACTATTTCTAGGATATCCCAATCTTCTCAATTCAGTCGTTACTTGGCCAAATGCCATAATTTTGATGCTTCTTTCAGATTTACTGCTATTTATGCTTTAAATGAAGCTTCTGATAAATTCAACTCTGGAATGACTTAATTACCATCTCTAAGGTAGATAATCTTATTCTGTGGGTTGCTCTCGGGGATTTTAATGCCATCCATCATCTGGAGGAGCGTTTAGGCTCCTCTGAAAACTGGAACTCTTCCATAGACGATTTTAACAAATGTTGTTTCCTTAGTGAGCTCAGTGATCTTAGATCCACTTGATTCCATTTCACTTTGATCAATAAGAAATCTGAGCATCCTATTTTTTCCAAACTTGATCGAGTTCTGGTCAACCCTGTTTGGGATGATCTTTTTCCAATGTATTTCGCCCATTATGGGTTTCTTTGTACCTCTAACCACACCACGGTTAAGCTAAACTTAGGTTTTCCACGACATAAGCGTACTTAACCAAAACCGTTCAAATTCTTCAACATGTGGCAATCTCACCCAAAATTCAAAAATATTATGTTGACTAATTGGAATAATCTCATACCTTCTAAAGGTATGAGACTGGTCTCAGAAAAACTTCTGAGACTTCAGTCTAAGCTCATTCGTCTCAACCAAAAAGAGTTTAGTGATATTAGCTCCAGGTTTCTGAGTGCGCAAAAAATATTATTTCAGGCGCAAACCAACCTGGCTTCGGATCATTTAAATCCTCTTCTTATTTTGGATGAAAGCGAGGCTTCATCTTCTTTCATCTTTTTTAGTCGAGGCGAAGAATCCTTTCTTAAGCAAAAATCCACAGAAATTTGGATTAAAATTGGGGATAAAAATACTGAATTCTTCCATGATAGTATTAAGGCTCGACTCTTCTGTAACAAAATTGTTTCCATTAACAATGAATACGGAGCCACTGTCTCAACTCCTAATTCAGTTGCTAATCTTTTTGTTAACTACATTGAGAACTCTCTTGGTATGAGACATCCTGATGGCTATCCGGGTTTTGAAACTGTCTTTTCCCTCCTAAACTCTAAAATCTTTAATTTTAACAAGGAATCGATGATTCGCGAAATTACTTGTGAAGAGATTAAAGCTGCTTTGTTCAGCATTGACGTGTAACAAATCTCTGGGGTCGGATGGATTCAACTCCTATTTCTTTAAAACCAATTAGAAAATTGTAGGCCAGGATATCTGTAATGGTGTTCTGGAATTCTTCCACTCTGAATCTCTGGACCCATCTTGGAGCTCCACTTCTATTGCTCTCATTCCCAAAAAGGACTCCCCCTCTAGCTCGTCTGATTTTAGACTTATTGCCCTTTGTAATGTTCTTTATAAAGTCATTTCCAAAATTCTAGCTAATAGAAATAAGGATTCTTTTCTCTACCTCATTGATAATTCTTAATCGGATTTTGTTAAAGGTAGAAACATCTCGGATAATATCCTTTTATCCCAAGAGCTCCTGCGCAGGTATCATTCCAATCATAAAGACAAAAGAATTGCTCTCAAAATCGATCTAATGAAAACCTTTGATAGTGTCAGATGACATCTCATTCTTGACATCCTAGTTGCTATAAATTTTCCTGAGAAGATGATTGTTTGGATAGTCAAATGCATTTCCTCTCCTTATTCCATCAATATTAATGGAGACCTCCATGGTAATATCAAAGGCAGGAAAGGTCTGAGACAAGAAGATCATCTTTCCCCTTTTCTCTTTGTACTTGTCATGTAAGTCTTTTCCAGTATTCTTAAGGAAAATAGCAAGGATGAGAATTTCCGCTTCCATTGGAAATGCCAAAAGCTTAAAATCGTTAATCTTTGCTTTGCAGATGATCTAATGATCTTCTATCATGGGGATGTTAAATCTCTCAATCTCATCAACGAGGCTCTTGATGAGTTCCATTCCCTCTCATGTCTTAAAGTCAACCCTTCTAAAAGTCACATATTTTTCTCGGGTATTGATGATCCCCTTCGTACAGAACTTCTTTCCATCATGGGATACCCGGAAGGTACTCTGCCTGTAAAATACTTAGGTGTCCTCCTTCTCACAAGTCGGCTTTTCCACTCGGATTGTCGTCATCTCCTCCATAAAATAACCTCTAGAATTGATTCGTAGACCTCTAAGCATCTATCTTACGCTGGTAGACTTCAGCTAATTAAATCGGTTTTATTCGTGGGTCAGGTCTATTGGTCTTCCATTTTTATTCTTCTCTCTTGAAAAATCAAAGAGTTATCCCAATACATTCGTCGTTTTCTTTGGTCGGGTTCTGCTATGAAAATCTATGGTGCTAAAGTTGCTTGGTCCTGTGTTACTCTACCAACCTTAGAGGGCGGTCTTGGGATTTTTGACCTAAAAATCTGGAATCAGGCGGTTGTTGTTAAGCATCTTTGGTCTATCTATCATTAGTAATAATAATCACTCCATTTGGTGTGAATGGATAAAAGTGGAAAAAATTAAAAATGCAAATTTCTGGCATCTTCCTCTTAGATCCTCTCCTTCTTGGATCTGGAGGAAAATTCTTCGTCTTTGCCCTTTGGCTTGTAATTTGTACATGGTGGCTATAGGCAATGGTTTGAACACCTCATTCTGGTATGATCCTTGGCTTCTTTCCTCACCGCTTGCTTCGGACTATGGAGATGACATCATAATCGACTCTAGACTTGGGAAGAATCTCAAGGTCTTGGATATCATTCATGATGGAGCTTGGAACTGGCCTGCAAACCTAAGATCGGCACGCGCTCGAAGCCAAGAAAGTTTACGGGAGATCCAATCTTTAATCCTCGCGCTCCATCCCCCCAACATTGAATCCATAGATATTTCTTTTTGGACGGCGAAGAAAGGATGCAACTCCTTCTCTGTCAAAGACACGTACCTGGCTATTCGTGAGCCCCACCTTAAAGTAGGGTGGGCCGGGTTAGTATGGAATAAATATAATATTCCTCGTCATTCCTTTATTCTATGACTTGCAATTTGGGGCAAACTTGCCACGAAAGACAATATGATCAGTTTGGGCTACAATATCCCGACTGATTGTCCTCTCTGTAACTCTGATTTGGAAACTATCCCTCGTATTATTTTTTAGTGTAGTTACACCCAGAGTATTTGGATCAATGCTAGTAGTAACTAGGATTCCCCCTTTTGGCCTCTTGGTGGCAATTTTGGATAAGTGAAGCCTCTAATTGGTCACAATCTCGTAACCATAGTATTTGGCAATCTGGCTTCGTCGCGATAATATACCACGTATGGAATGAGAGGAACTCAAGAATCTTTGCTTCACCTCCAAACCTAACCTCCATGGTCTCTCGATGCATCCTATCGGATCTTCGGTTTAGATTCCCTGGCCAGTTTAATTCTATGTTTTAATTAATTTTGTTTGTTTGGATTGCAGGTATTTCGAGAGGAGCAGTTTGTTTGGATTGCAACTTTCGAGAGTAGGCAGGTCGTTTACTCACAGTCGCGATGATTATCGAGGGAGGTGTTCGTCTACTTTCCAAGATGTCTCTGATGTCCATTTTGTTTGACCAATTTTCGCTATTTTTAAAATTTACCTTATTTCTATCATGATTGGGTGAAATGTAGTACATTTTCTTTAACTAGTTTAGACCGTATTACTCGGAGTATGCCCTAGTTTCTTGTATGAACTTTTTTCAATTAATTTAAAATCTTATTACACCCAAAAAAATATCTTTTAGTGTTGTTGATAGTTTGATGGGAAGCTAGTTGGTTTGTCAAGTATAAACCTAGTATCAAATAGTATATTTTATCTCTCCTACCAACAAGTATATATTTAGTATAAAAAGATAATATAATAAATATTATGAGTAAGGTTTAAAAATATTTAAAAATATTTAAAAATACTTACCCTGCGGTGAAAGACATATAATTTCACGTGATTCGAAAATCTCTTGCACAATCTCGAGATATAGCAGAATTCTGATTTGAATTTTATAATTTCCTCCTTGGTTCATTTTTGGTTGAGATTCATCCTCCAAAGATAAATTGGAAGGCTTTGGTGCTAACAGGGTGTTGAATGATCCATACAAATTCGTCTTGGGGTTCTATATTTTCGGGTGATTGGAGTTTAATTACTCATGAAGATGAAGCATAACATCTTTAATAGGTTTCTGTGACACCCAATTACAACACGATGAAATTATATGATAAAAAAGTTCAATAAACAACATAAATATACTAATAAAGCAATCCATTTCGATCTAGGGATTGAAATTACTTTAAAATATCAATTTTAATTTTCTAAGATTAAAATTTAAAAAAAAACAACAAATCAAAATATAAATTTACATATCAGACTTCTATTGAACCTTAGATACAATTTAAAAATGATTTAAACAACTAAAATATTAAATTTATTTATTTTGGACATGAATTTTTAGACCGATGCTTTTTGACAAATCATAAATAAAATAAAATAAAATTTGTTACCTCTAATATGAAAAAAATATATTAAAATCAAAATTCGAAATGATATAATTGATAAACAAAAAAGTTTTATATTTTTATTTTAAAACAAATATGATGATTTAAAAAAAATATCATTTTGTTCAAAACCTAGTTGATATTGGATCAATTATCGATCCATAACCAAAACCAAACTCAATAATTCATTTAGTCACGCTAGTGGATATTGGATTAATTATCGATCCATAGCGAAAACCAAACTCAATAATTCATTTAGTCACGCTAGTTTTAACAATAATAAAATCATGATTGCATATACATAACGCTATTCACAAATCATGACTTGTGTGTTATTAATATACTATCTTTATGTGCGCATCAACTATGATCTTTTGCTCCCAAAATCAATCATTTATTCAAACAACTCAGAAATCGAACTAAAATTCAGTATACACAAAATCTCTTATCTATTTATCATCTTCGTACTAAGATATAGTTTCAAAATGAACCACTGATTAATATATATTTTTCAAAATTAAAAACTTTGATCCAACCAAAACCATAAAATCAAAACCTTAAAACTAATAGAGCATAGTTTTAAACAATAGTCCTTAAAATGGTGTTTCCAAATTTCAATAAAAAGTAAAAATGGTAATAAACAGAGAAGATTGAATAATAACCTCGAAGACCTACGCTACCTAAATGTATTTACTATTTAGGATAGTATAAAAATTTAGAATTTTAAAAATAATTAATAAACTCGGAAATATAATAAATAATATTAATTTCATTTAAATAAAAGATTAATTTTAATAATATATAATACTAATCCATTAATAATTAATAAATCTTTAAAAGACAAATTTAATATTTCAAAAATCATCTATTAACACATTTTAGACATTCGTAACCAAAATCGATCCGCATAAATTGAGACAGTTTTTTTTTATTCGGGGAGAATCCGTAGCCGTTACTTAACGAATGCGCACAAGGTAAACTTTTAATGTAACGCAATAGTCTGCATACCAATGTCAGAAAATAAACCATGCAAGATAATATGCTTAAACCAAAAAATCGTTGGTAGCGGGGTCGATGACCTTTTGGTCACGAGCTCATCTACTCCACAAATATTTTTTATCAAAAATTGAAACAATTCTTTTTATTACGATAAATTTATTATAAAAATAAAGCTATTATACGTATCGTATTACTTTAATAAAGTTGAAGATTGAATTTTTTTTATTAAACTAATATAAATATAATATAATATATTTTTATCCTATTTTACGTATTTATTTTTTTTCCAAGAAATAAATTTTATTGATGTTAATGAAAAATATTACATTATGTTCATTATTTTCTGGTATAACTAATACATTTCCGCCTTCTTTGTTTAAAGGCTTCCTTAACATTTTTGTGACTATATCTCTTCTCTTATAGCTTCCTATCTCTTCTTTCTCTAATGCTCTTCTTTGTGCCTTTCCTTCTTGTTATGTGCCATCTTTGTGCTTCGTCTAATGCTCAAGTTCTTTCTTCCTTCACGTGCAAAACAGAAATCATTAAGGTCAAGTTTTTCAACTTGCCAAAACAGATTAGTCTTCTTCAAAGAATCTAAAGTAACCCAGGTTTAAGGATTCTAACAATGTGATAGCATTTAATTCATGCAATGAATGATTTGGTTCAGCTGTGAAATCATATTGAATCTTAATTGCATGTTTGGCAACCCAGTCAGCAGCTAAATTCTGTTCTCTATATATATATATGTTTGAGTGACATCTGAGGTTTTATCAATGTTCTGCAGTATTGGAGTATTTTCTCTAAGTGCCAGGGGTACCTTCCTATAGCAAGCATGTTAAATAAGCTAAGGCAATCTATCTCTATATCTACTGAAGTTAAATTCTGATTGCTGCAATACATAAGGCCATTAATAAGTGCTAAGATTTCAGCAGTTAGAGGAGAGCATTTTCCTATTACATCACCTTTAGCAATTAAAATAATTCCAAGGTTGTTTCTTATAATAAAACCATAGTTTGATTCACCATTGTGTAAAGAGGATCCATCACAGTTCAATTTGATTCTATTATGTATAGGCAGAGACCAAGTGACATACAAACAAGGCTTATAAGATTTAACATGATTAAAACATCTTAATTCCTTAGCTAAGTGCAAGTCTTTTGACCAATGTTTTTTGGTTAAATGCGATCCTGAATCTAAGGATGAAAGAATGAATAATATATGATTAATAATTTTCTTGGAAGATAAGATTATGCCTTTATGTTTATTACTATTTCTAGCATACCAAATAGGAATATACAATCAAACATGGCAGAATCGTACGTATATGTATTCTTTTAGATGTAGATAACAACCAAAGATTAATAATGTGATTCACTGTCATATGTTTACCTATATCTATATTGAACTAAGCAGAAAAGAAAGACCATATAGACCAAGCAGTTTCACAAGATACAAAAACATGGTTAAGTGTTTCTAAGTTCTGGCAGCTAGTACATTTAGATGCTAATTGGAAAGCTTTCTGTTGAAGGTTTGTGTCTATACTCAATAGATTGTTCAGTACTCTCCAAAGAATGAAAGAACATTTCTTTGGAGAAATATTATTCCAGATTTTGTCTTTTATTTTTGATGTTGTGGATTTGTGTCTTACTTCATTAACGGTCTTCTTTAAGTTGAAAGTTCCATCAGTTGAAAGCTTCCAAATGATGGAATCAGTTGTATATGTATTAAAATTTATTTTGATGATTTCATTGACATACTTAGAAGGTAGGCTATTCTGTAGTTTATCTATGTTTCATTCATTGTTTATCCAGTATTCATTTATCTTTTCTTGTGTATAATGATGAGAATTGACTGTTGTTAAAGTTATTAAGGGTTTAGAGCTATGCCATTGATCTAGCCAGAAGTCTGAATTACCATTGCCTAATTTCCATCTTATATGTTTTTCTGCTTTTTTTTATTTCATTCATTCTTTTCCATATTTTGGAATCTGTTATTCTCAATGTAGATTGTAATGGATGAATGTAGTTACAGTATTTTGAGTGCATCATGTTTGACCAAAGAGTTTTATTGTTCTTAAAGTTGAACCATAATTTAAAGGAAAAAGCAGTTTGAATATCTCTAATGTTTCTGATGTTTAATCCATTTTCATTATATGGTTTACACAAATTTTCCCAACTAGACCACATTATATGTTTGTTTGTTTCACTAAATCCCCACAGAAACTTGTTTAGAAGTTTATCAATCCTAGATATTGTTTTCAAAGGTAACGTAATAGACTGTAAATAATATATAGGGTATGACATTAGAACAGAGTTTATTAAAGTTATTTTGCCTCCAAATGATATGTTTTTAGAATTCCAGTCTGAGATTGTACTTCTTATCTTGTCTATTAAGTTCTCAAAGTGAATGGAATGATTGTTTGAGTGTATTGGAATTCCTAGATAAGTAAATGGAAGATTTGCTTGTTTAAAACCTAAGACTCTTTCTAGGGATGTTATTCTTGTTTTATTCATGCTTAAAGATGTAATAAATGTAGTCTTTTGTCTGTTTATTTGTTGACCATAGAGAGATTGATAAGTGTCTAAAAACTTAGCTAACTTCTTTATGCTTGTTAAAGATCCATTTAAAAACAAAATGATGTCATCTGCATATGCTAAACAATTTATTTTCACTAAGCTTTTCATATTATAGGACATTGATCTACGTTGATTAATTAGATTGTTTACACCTCTAATTAAGAACTCCTCAGCTATAATGAAAAGGCAGGGAGATAATGGATCTCCCTTCCTTAAACCATTAACAGATTTAAATAAACCATTTGAATTACCATTAATTATAACTGAATACGAAATGTTTTCTATGCTTCTCTTAATCAGTTTAACTACTTGTTCATTAAATCCAAATGCTAACATTACTTTATAAATGAAATTAATTCTAAGTTATCAAATGCTTTTGACATATATAAGTTTATAATTATGTTATCTCCTCTAGTTTTCCTATTCAGATCTTTAACTAACTCTTGTGTTATTAGAATATTCTCTTGAATGGTCCTATTTTCTACATATGCTCATTGTTCCTTAGATATAATTAAAGGCAGTAACTTAGCTAATCTCTTGTTTATAAGCTTTGAGATGATTATATTAAGGACAGAACATAAGCTTATAGGTCTAAAATGCATCCATGTTTTAGGAGATTTGATTTTAGGTATTAAACATATTAATGTTGCAAATAAGCCTTTTGGTAATGTTACATCTAAAAAGAAATCTATAACAGCTTTTAAAAGATCATTTTTTATAATTGTCCAACAAGAAAAGTAGAATCTGGAGTTGAATACATCAACTCTAGAAGCACTGTCAAAATTCAAGCTTTTAATAACAATATAAAGTTCCTCTAAAGTAGGCAATATCAAGATACTGTCATTATTTCTAGAAGATATAGTTCTAGGAATGGTATTTCTTATTGTAGAAAGATCTTTTTGAATAGAGGTTTTGTTTAACAGATTAGAGAAGTATTCTACAGCAGATAAACCAATAAGACCATCATCTTCAATCCAAATATTTTTATCCTGAATTCCCTTGATTATGTTTTTAGATCTTCTTTTCTTTACATAGTTATGAAATATTGCTGAATTATTATCACCATCTATAAGCCAATTTGTATAACTCTCTTGTTTCCAATATATTTCTTCTCTCTCAAGCAATGCTGAATATGTGATATTTAGACTAGCTAATTTAGATTGATTTTCAGGGTAATCATTATCTTCTAACATTGATTCAACAGTTTTTATTTCTTCTTCCACTTTGCTTAAACAATAAAAAATGTTTCCATATGTTTCCTTGTTCCATGTTTTTAAATGTTTCTTAAGCCTTTTTAGTTTTGACCAAAAGATAAATATATTAGAAGAATCATGCATCTGTTTTATCCAATTATCATTTACAGTCTTAAGAAAGTCTTCATGTTTTAACCACATATTTTGAAATCTAAATGATGGTTTTTGATATGTAGAGTTAATTGAGACTGATATTAACAAGGGTGAATGGTCAGAACAGGTTCTGGCCAAGTGATTCACCCTTGTTATATTAAAACTTTCTCTCCATTTATCATTATGCAGTGTTCTATCTAATCTTTTCCATTTATGATTATTTGTCCATGTAAAGTTTGATCCAATGTATCCAGGGTCTTCTAACTTACAGTCTAGAATCATGTGATTAAATTCATCCATTCCTTTAGAGCAATGTGTAGAACAGGCCATTTGTTCACTTGTGTTGGAGATTGTGTAAAAATCTCCAACAACAAGCCAAGGTAAATTAGTTACAGATATGTTTCTTAATTGGTCCCATAGAAGCATTCTATGAGATCTGTTACATTTTGCATACACTATGGTAATCAGAACTACTATCTTAGTAGAAGGATGACTTACCATAGTGTTTAAAAGTTGTTCTGAGTTATCCAATATGTTAATTTCATAATCATTTCTCCAAAACAGCCATATTTTGTTATTAATGTTTGCATATTGAGATTCAAATCCAAGTTTTAAGAAAATTGATGTAATTTTATCAGCTGATATCATAGGTTCTTGAAGAGCTATGATATCAATTGCAAATTTATTAATCAAATTCTTTGTTCTTCTTAATGTTTTCCGATTACCTATTCCTCTTATGTTCCAGTTAAGTAAACATATAGTCATTTCAAACTTTTATTTGAGGATCCTATTGATCCTTTAAAGTTTCTTGTTTTTGATATTGTTTTACTTCTTACTGATCTTCTCACATTAGTATTAAAAAAGTCTTTTTTGGGTTTCCTTTGTTTTGGTGAGTTAGGTTCACTTAAACTAGATCTAACTAAAGGTATATGTTCTGTTTCTGTAATATCTTATAATTCTTCATCGGTTAATACATTAAATGACTTGTTTAATTTGATAGTTTCAATTGCATTAATTATGTCCTCATTGGTGATTTCAACAGATTCTTTAAGTTGGTTAAAGATTTTTACATTGTTATTCTGATGCTCTGGAGTGATGATTACTTGTTGTGGTTTAGTTACACTAGGTATGTCCTTATTAGTAGTTTCAATAGATTCTTTAAGTTGATTAACAGTTTTTATATTGTTATTCTGATGCTCTGGTGTGATGTTCATTTGTGGTGATCTATTTACATTATCTGTCTCTGTTATATTTAGGTGTTGAATGTCAAATTGATTGTTACATTGACTGGATACGATAACATTTTCAGGTGTTATATCTGCTATTAAATTCTTATCATTTTCAAATGTTTGACTTTGTTTGTTAACTTCAGGATTATTTTCAACAATTTTATCAACATTTCCATACTCAGTTTCAGTGTGATTCTCATTGTCAATTTCTGTACAAACTTTTGGTATCCAAACTTCTTTTGAAGGAAGATTGGATATATTCTTCATATGATCTTTATTGCTTCTGTTTTTATTTAAATTTTGCTCAAAATCTTCTTTTTTACAGTGACTTTCTTGATGTCCTATGTGTTTACAGGTTTTACAATAGAAAGGTTTTTTCAAGTAAGAAATATTTTGCCATAAACCATCCTCTTCTCCAAAGCATATCCAAATGCTTTGGGGAAGAGGCTTAGAAATATCAGTTAGAACCCAAGCTTTACAATTATTGTGCATAGCAATGTTATTTTTAGGAACCCATACTGCTAAAGGCAATCCTATTGCTTTAGCAATATGGTTTATTGAATCAGAATTGTAAAAAAATTCAGGCAGTTTAGGTAATGAAATCCAAAGAGGAGTCACAGGTGACTCCTTTTTGGGGTTAAGATCCGGTGACCATTTAAGAATTCTGAAAGACAGGTTTCCTATAGATCTAATAGTTTTACTCCAAAAAGTTATAACATCTTCTATTTTCTCAAATTCTATAAAGGTATTGCCTATAATCCCATTTATAGATGCTGAATGGTCCTATAAACCTAAATGCAGTAATGTATGCTTTGAACTCGTTGAGAGTAGGACTCCCAAACGAGAACTTAGCAATTAAAGTAGTTTTTGAGATATTATTTAAAGCAAACTTATCTGATTTTTGAAACTGCACCGATTTATAGTCTTCATGCTCCTCGTGTATGACTCCACTGTGAATGAACTCTTTATCTTTTCTGCCTCCGACCATTTCTGCAAAGGATTTCCTGCCTCCAGTGCTCTCGAACGTTGGGTTCATGACCATATTTGGTGAACTGGTACCTTTCAATTGTGGAAATTCTTCTTGAGCCCCTTTCTTGTCCATCGGGTTCATCGAACTCAAAGACAAATCGATTTTTCCCTTTTCGAATGACGAACTTTCTCAGATCTAAATCGAAGAAGATTTAGATCTAGAGATTTCCAAGAATCTCTATCGATTCTTAAAGACAAAGAACCGATTCTTGACTGATTTTTTGTGGAGGTTTGGTGAGGTTTCAGAGTTTGTAATGTCGAATTAGGGTTTTTTGTGAGGCTGAAAAGGAGTAGTGTTCGAATGTGTCGATTTTTTGTGGAGGTTTGATGTGGTTTCCTGGCTGATTTTCGACCAATGATTTGATGAAGAAATGCTAGGGTTTTTGAATTAGGGAAGATGAAAAGAGATCTGAGAGAGATGATCGATATCCTCGAGATGAGGACTCAACCTTAGAGAGGGTTAAACGCAAGTGGGTGCTGCTTCTTGGGCTTTCTTGGAAACCCGATCAGTTTCTTGGAGCGACCCCTCAATTTCTTTATGAGTTTACCTATTTTACGTATCTATATTCAATTTCCTGTATAATAAATGTAATTGTTATATATATATATTAAAATGATAAAAAATTAAAAACCATATTAAATTTTGGAATAATCTATTAATATGTATGTGGCATCAAAGTTATTTTTCAATAATCATTCAAGATTTAATACATTGCAGATGACCACTAATGTTAAATTAGTAATTATTTTTTAACCAATGATAAATTCGTGTTATATGTATATGAAAGGTTCTTTGTTTCATTATTATTTTCGGAGCGTGAATTATAAGTTTTGTTGGATTATAAGTTTTTTTCTGATAAATTTCTTCTACAATTTGCGATCGATTTTCGTCTTTTTTGTTATTCAATAATCGCGTATGCATTTTTCAAAGTCGTTTACCAGTTCAAGTAATTTTTCATTTTTTTGATTTTGTTATTTTCTTTGTTTCGAATTATTATGTGGTTGTTTTGTTTATATATATATATATATATATATATATATATATATATATATATATATGATTATTTTAGTTTTTTTTACTTCATATATTAACGTAAAGTTTTGACAATTTTCTGAAAAAAAATAATAATCTCAGAAGAACATATTTGAGGATTTCTGGTAGTTTACAGATGTAAATGCAAAATTATAGGTTGTGATGTTGCGTGAATACTAAATATTAAGTTGGTTCGAAATTAACGTTCACTTTAGTTGCAAAATTAGTTAGTTTTGTTGGGTTGCATAATTACACACGTTCACTTTTGTTCCGGAATTAGATTTTTATGGTTGGATTGCAAAATTATGTGCAAGTTTGTTGCGGAATAACTATTATTCTTTTTTCTTTTTTGTTGTGGAAATATGTGTAATATGGGTGAAAAATAGTCACATCTTATATTATTATTGTATTCGTTTATTTGTAGGATTGTAATGTCTTCATTGGTTATTTTTAAACGAAATAATTTGGTTTCCGTTCGTCTATTTAATACTTTTGAAAAGTATGAAAGTATGGTTGGTTTCGTAATAAGCAAATGAGATTGTTCCGTTAAGGGTTGTTTTACTTTCAATTATTTAACTGGTGCATATAAGAACTGTGTTTATGCTGAATTTATACCATTGGTTGCATTGGATGGCCATAGTAAAAGTCAAGATGTTGATATTGATATTGTTGATATTATTGAAACTATACTTTTAGTTATAGATGGTACTAATTTGATAGGGTATCATTTCGTAATATTGATTCGATAATTGAAGATAATAGATCGATTCGAGGACCTAGTTTGAGTGTTAGTTTTTTTAACATAAGAAAAACATTTTGCTACTAGAAGTTGGGTTGGTGTTATTCAAGGTGTAGAGAAAGTACATGAAAGTGGTGTTTTAATTTCCTAAGTCTTGCTTTATCTCTATTTTCTATCGAACATTGATTTAGTTATAAATTCATTCACAATCATAAAGGAAAATGTAGTGTTCATTGTTCGATGAAAGCGCGCAAAGGATGTCCATGGAGGCTTTATAATTTACTTGATAATTCGAATGGATATATGGTTATTAAAAATTATTTGGGTGATCATAAGTGTTATCTTGGTTTCTCAACAGAAAATAAAAAGCATTTGAGGTATGGTTTGATATAAAAAAGATATGTGATGGTATTAGATCAATAAATGATGTTACTCCAAAAAAATGGTCAATCTATTATTAAATCCGACTATTGTTTGGATATTTTGTATCACGTGTCTTGATTTGCTTTAAAGAAAGCTAGAAAAGTTGACAGAGATAGTTCTACTTCATTCAGTGTGTTAAAAGGTTATTCTAATGCATTAAAGAATCTAGACATCACAAGTGATTATATGATGGAATATGATGGAGAGAGTCGTTTTTCTAAAACAATGTTTTATAGCTTAAGAAGCTTGCTTATAAGGTTTTACTCTTGGCGTCTCATGCTCTTTATCGATGACATATTTTTTACAATAACACATGGAGGATTTTGTTTCCTGTAATAGCTAAAGATAGTAATAATGGTAAGTTTTTCTTTGTTTTAAGAAAATTATTTATAAATATGTTTTATTTTAATTTTAATTGGAGTTAAAAACTATGGTTGCAAAATTGAGTGTGATTATGTTTGAAAAATACATTAAAAAAATACATGTTGTGAAAATACACAATTATATTTGGGTTGCAGAATTACGTGTTAACTTGTTGCCAAGTTATGAGTAAAATTGGTTGCGAAATCAGGTTTTTGTTGCGAAATTATAAATTATAAATTTGGTTGCTAAATGACTTTATTTAGTAGATACTTAGTATATTATATCTTATATAGGTATTTTTCAGTAGCATTTGCTTTTATTGGCTGAAAATGGTCATAATTGGCAATTGTTTTTTTAGACATTAAAGCTTCATTTACTCGGTCGTCAAATCACTTTTATATATAATTGTCACATAGATCTAGTTAATGATGTATTAATTCTCTTCTATAGTTTCTAGCATGCATATTGTCATTATTATTATATTGGAAATCTGAAGCATGCGTCGAGACTTATACCAAATAATATTAGGAAAAAGATGGTCAAAATATCTAACTAATGTGTTTATGTGTCTAGTGAGAGTTTATTGCCTTTAAAATTGCAAGAATCTACTAAATAATATGGTCAAAAAGCAGTTACCTTCACGAAACCCTCACATTTGAAAAGTATGTATGCACGTACTTTAGAGGTAAATGATGTGGTGTTATGGCTTATAGTGTAGATGATTATTTCAATAATCAAATTAAAGAATTTTGTACTATGCCTATTTTAGAATTATTGGACAAAATTATGATTACTCTTATGACCTAGATGTCAAAGTGTTGCTCTGATTGTTTACGTTGAAATTACAAGTTGTATTGCGATATTGTGAAGAAAAATTAATAGCAGCACTAAAGAATAACATACGTAGATTGTTCGGTCATCTACCAAAGTATAGTTTGAAGTTCAATCAAAACTGGTTATGGATGTTGATATTTTGAACTAAAAATATATTTTTGGTATTTGGAAAATTAGATGTTTCATGTGTTCACATGCTTGTGTTGCTATATTTAGTATTCTTGGGAATTCTTTAACATATGTGGAGAGATATTATAGATCAAGTTCTTCCAAGAAAACTTATTTCTAGGACAACCAACTTTAACTACTTTTGGTAAAGCTTCTAGTTAATATCAATATCATATTGTTCTTTCATCAAGCTTGAAAAAAGAGAGTTGGAAGACCAAAGTAGAAATGTATTATATCCAAAGGTGAAGACTTGGTTCATAAAGTAACATGTGGATGTTGTCCAAAACGTGGTTATAATAGAATATCATATGAAGAAAACGTATAAAATAGTGTTTTTATTTTTTTTATATTTAAAAAAATATTAATTGGATTGGACACACAATGTCTATTTTCAGCTATATAAGTAACCACTATAAGTTGGGTGCAGAATTATGTTCCATTCATGTTGAGTATAATCTAATGTTTTTGTGTTCTAGAAAAAATGGTTGCACAATGATAGAAGACTTACTATATGAACTAATATTTTTTTATTATAGTTTATTGAATATATATATATATATATGAATTAATAATTACAAAAAAGTAGTGCTACACAACCAATTGTTGTTTATGGTGCATTTTAGCAGCATTATTTTACTGAATATATTAGTTTTTTTATTGTTTCTGTCCAATCATACTCATTGATTTTTTTAAAAATATTTAACATATTTTATTGTTGAAGTAGCTAATTTTTTTCTAGAGGTTATGAAAAGTAGTGTTGCACAAATATACAATATAAGGAGTGTACCTACATCTTTCATAGTATGGTCTCCTGCTAAATTTGCAACTAGCTTGATTGTATTCTACAACAACATTTATAAGTGTTACTTTAGGTTGCAGATTTAAGTGCAATTGTGTTACGGATTTAGATTTTTAGTCGTGAAAAAACAAAAATATTTGATTTTGGAACTACGGGTTAACTTGCTGCAATTATATATAAATTGATTGCGAGAAATGTATTTTTAATTCTGAAAATAAACAAAATAAGAAATTTTATTACCGCTATCTTTTTTTGTCAATCTAGCATCTAGAAAATAGGTTATTATGATTCTTGATTGTTGGTTCTTCATTTGAAAATGTTTAAATTCATCTTTTATTCATATTGGATGGATTTCTCTTGACTTGATTCCCAAAATAAGCATAACATCTTTTTTTGTTAGTATAACAGGTTTTCCACCATATATAAAAGCTCATTTTTAGGGTCAAAAGATTTTATTATTTCACTTATGACCTCACAGTTCTTCTTTGAAGCAATACTAGTATCCTTATGATCATATGAACATTTAATGAGATAGTAGAAACGTATGTTTTCAAACCATTTATGTGAGTTTCTCCAATTAGTGTTAAATTGAGCAGGTAATTATAACTATATGTCATTACCTAAAACATATTGATCCTTTTGTCGTTTTGTATTTGCATTACAAAGTTAAAGTACATGTAAGCTAGTATTTAAACTATTGTTATTTGGTTCTGGAATTATGTGCAATTTGGTTGTAGAAAAAGTCTTTTAGATGTGGAAAAACAAAATAGAAACTTGGTCTAGAAACTATTGTAACGTGATTGTGGTAATACGTGTAATTTGGTTGCATAAAAGATATGGTAACTAATGTAACTTGGTTACGGAAATGCATACAATTGGGTTGCATAAATTGTTTTTTAAGTGTGAAAAAACAAAATACAAAATCAGGTCTAGAAACTACTCTAACTTAGTTGTAAAATTACTTATAATTGGGTTGTAAAAAGTATCTTTTATGTATGAAAAACAAAATAGAAACTAAGTCTCGAAATAAACATAATTTGGTTACGGAAATAGGTGCAATTAGGTTGCGAAAAAACTATTCTATGTGTGAAAAATAGAAACCGGGTCTGAAAATTATTGTAACTTATTTGCAGAAACACATATAATTGGGTTGAAAAACTGATATTTTGGTGTAAAAAAATACAAACTGGGTCTGGAAACTATAGTAACTTGGTTGCGGTAATACGTGCAATTGGATTGCAAAAAGGTCTTTTTGATGTCCAAAATAAAATAGAAACCAGGTCTAAAAATTACATTAATTTGGTTGCACAAATACCTACAATTGAGCTACAAAAAAGGTCTTTTAGTGGTGGAAAATAAGATACGAAGTGATTGAAAATTAGGGTTAACTTAGTTGCAGAAATATGTCTAAAATAGTTGTGAAAAAATATATTATATGTACAAATTGGAAATAAAATCAAGTTTTGAAAAGTAGGATAACTGTGTTAAGGAAATACTTACAAAATTATTGTAGAAAAGGGGAAAAAGTCATCCAGAACCTTCAAATACGTACACAAGTCGTTCCTTGGTTACTAAGTGAATTGTTGTTAGCGTAAAAAGATATACGAATCATCAAAACTAAAAACGAATAGTTCGTGGGCTATGCATGTTATTTACGAATACATCAAGTAAAAACTTTAAGGAAATAGAATAATTTTTTCTTGAAAACCTAATTTAGTATACGCTTTATGTTAAAATATTTCATAATTCACTAAAATTAGTAGCATAAATCTGTAATTTGAGAGATTTGAGAGTTGAGATTTTAGAGAGAGAAAGAGAGATCGTGAACGTAAAGAATAAAATGAAATAACATGGTTTTGTGCTTTTATACTCATGGGATATTTTTGGAATATTTTATGATGCATGTGATTTTTGGTAAATTTTAAATTTTAAATTTTATATTGATATACTAAAATGATAATTATAATAAGAAAAAAAATATTTTTTAAAAACATTATGAAAAATGGGACGATATGAGTAGCATATTAAGCCATATCAAACATCTTAAAAGATAGAGATACAAAATTGACATTAACTGATGGCACCTATTTAGAGGTATTAACGGGAGAGATGTTCCATCTCGTTATATTTAAATACGTCTCGTCATGACAAAATCACGCTGTGACAGCAATACCGATGTAACAAATCCAATCTCGTTTTTTTAACAGTTTACCAGATTTTATAATACATTTATTAGCAAAACATTTATATACGGTAATTTAATCAAATGAAATAAGTTAAGGTATGTATATTATAAATGAAATATATTTGCTATTTTTATTATTTTATTTATATATTTTAAATAGTTATTTAGATTCTTTCAACTAATATTTTATTAGATCTTTTAACTATATTTTTAAAGTTGTTGGGATCTTTAGATTTTTTGACTATTAGATATTTTAAATAGTATATTAGATCATTCAACTAATAGTTTATGTTAGATTTTTTTTAACTGCATATTCAGATTTTTAAACGGTTTATTAGATCTTTCAACTATATATTTAAAGTTGTTAGAATATTTAGATCTTTCAACTATTCTATATTTTAAATAGTTTATTGGATCTTTAGATCTTTCAACTAAAAGTTTATGTTAGATATTATATTGTAATTGGATACACTACACTAGTCGACCAATGTAGTTATAATATTTTATCGAACAAGTTGGAGAGTGTGGAATGCACACTCGCTAGATAATATTATGATTAAATGGTTCAAGGTGCAATGCTGCCAGACAGGGTTCAATAAATCCTTCATATAATAGTTTATTAACTCTTTCAACTATATTTTTAAATTTTTTTTAGAATTTTCTTTAGAGACATCCAAAATACAAATTGAGGAAAACAATTCAGGGGATAATTTGAAGTTTAGTACTAGTAAAATGATGGTGTGAGAAATATGAAGAAAAAACATCATATTTATAGCCAATTGGAGTCTTAGCAGTTAGCAAATCGGATATTCGTTTGGCTGTCCATTTTCCACAGCCAAACAAATATTCGTTTTGATGAATTATTTTTATTTAAATAGTCCTTGATCTAAACGTATATCCGTTTTCAAGCAAAAACAAAAAAAAAATTCTCTATAAATAGAGAAGAAACTCATTTATTTCTTATCAATCTCTTGGTTTATCTCTCAAATCATCTCTCAAACAACATTGTTCTTCCAAAATACCTCAAACACAATTAGTACAATCACTACTATAATCTTTCAAACAAGATGTTCTTCTATAATCTTCTTTTACAATCTTCGGTCAAAATTCATAATCGATTTACTCAATCAATTTTTCTTGATGGTGGAGAATCGTTGGTGATTTAAATGTTTGGTACACTATTATTTTTATTTGTGCTATTGTTTGAAATATATTTCAGTTACTAGTTTTTCATACTATCTCAAATAATCACTCAAACAATATTATTCTTCCAAAAACTCTGAAATCCAACTACTATAATCTCTCAAACCAAAGAAAAACTATGGAGTCTTATGGATAAAGTTTATACTAATGATCATCAAATTGAAATTGACACTCTTATTAACAAATTTATGTCATATTTTGCATAAGTCCTTGATATTAACTTATAATACACGTTGCAAGAGAAAATATACATCATCAAAAATATTATTATTATTTTCTTACAGTGTGTATTATAGCTAGTCTTAGGAAGTTTTCCAAAATGCAAAATAGTTTTGTTAACACGAATGTCAATTTAAATTTGGTGGTCATCAGTGTAAACTTTATCCATTATGCTCCAAAATGGTTTTGCTTTGATTTTAGAGATGCGATAGTTGGGTTTGAGATATTATAGTAGTTGTTTTGAGATCTTTTAGAAGAATAATCGTTATCTAATTAGGATGCATAGCCTTTTTACCTTGTAATGTTCTTCACCACAATCATGACAGAAAATATGACATTTTATGCCATGATGATGGCGGAGTGACTCTCATAGGTGCCATCCGTTGGTGGACAGGTTCGCCCAAGTATAATTTTTATGGTGGCTAAATTGTCTATCAATCAGTCATATGACACCTAGGTGAACCTGTCTACTAGGGGATGGCGTTTTATGACATTTCTTCTGCTTTATGCATGTTGGAATGTTTTTAAGTAATCTGGTTTCCATGCTTGATTGATTCGTTTGCTTTATATGCATTGTAGGAGGTTACCCAATATGAAATATTAGTTGTTACGAAGGACACTCACCATATTTTCACTCACAAATAGTATAGCTTATATTCGATGACCAAATGAGTAAAAAAAGGCAAGTCGTTTGGATTATCACTTAAGATATCATCTAGAAAATTGAGAAAAAGAGAAAGAACAACTAAATTATATTATAAATGTGAGTGATCCAGTGTATTTAACTTTACGGTATAAGAGTGCAATCATAAGTAGAAGGTGTACGGTAGCAAAAAAAATCAATTGTCATTTTCATTTGGTTGATAATCCAGTTAAAGGTGATGATAATTGGGCCTTAAGTGTCCTTTTCGGCAAGCCCAACCATGATCCAATAGGGTACATGTAAAAATATTTCCAATGGTCGAAGTTAAAACCAAAGAAAAAAGAGCTTGTCTATATTTTGACAATGAACGGAACAACTCTGCGTCAAATATTTAGTGCCTTAAAGAAGGTCGCTTCGGATAATGCATCCAATATCTATCACGTATGCAACCATCGTCACTGAACAAGGTTTGTTGAAAATGGTGGTTAGTCACAAATACAATGCTAGTTATCAAAATTAAAAATACATAAATACATATATTGGGTTCAGGTGGTGAATGATGGATCCAAAATCATAACCAATTTATATTTTGCACACCCGGTTAACATCAATTTACTACAGACATTTTCTTGGTTGCTAATCATGGATATCACATACACAGTTATTAAATACGGGATGTATCTGTTAGAAGTAGTCGAGGTAACATCGACCAACAAAACGTTTTGTATTGGATTCACCTTCATGGAAAAAGAAAAGAAAGACAACTACGAATAAACTTTGGGATGTTTGAAAATTGTTATAGATATAACGATTGTGAGTTGTCTTCTGTTATAATCACGAACCATGAACTTGCTTTGATGAATAGGATAAACAAACTATTTTAGAGCGCAATTCACATGTTATGTGAATCGCATATCAACAAGAATGTAAGTAGGAAAAAAAGTTTAAAGATGGTAACGAGTTTAACACATTTTTGGCCGATTGGAAATACGTCATCTCATGACCACCATTGATCAGATGAACAAGAGTTTGGCTAAAATACGGACGATGTAGACCCGGTAAGAGGAGGTGTAGAACCAGATGAAGAATGTGGTAATGTAGGTGAATATGATTCTATACGAACCGATGAAAAGACAATTTGATATAAAACTTCTTCGCGTTTGGAGGTATTTTCCTTTGTTTTCGATTCTTGATTCTCTTTGTGCGTGTACCATCACCCTCACACGAACCCTGACCTGGAGCCATAATCCGAAGAAAAACACACACAAAATATACGTAAACTAACTTGAAAATACTAAATGTTAGATGATAAGTCATTTAAAAATAGTTCAACTATAACCAAAACGACAAAATGAAACCTCCTCAAATAAAATTCGATCACCAAAAATGACCAGTACCAACCATATGACGGAATGTTAGCATTAAGTGTCGGACGAATAAAATTTTCAAACTTTATTTTTTAATATTAATTTATCAATAGATAATTTTCCGTATTTTATCAAATTTTAAGTTGTTATTAGTAAATAAGTTTGTTATTGGAAGCGGTAAATTAATTTAAATCAAATAATAACTTTTAAATAGATAATAAATTTTTTATGTCAATTTTTTTAAGTTTATTTCAACTCTTTGTTAGTGAAATATATTATCAATATATAATATTAACGTTTTTATTTGATTTAGCCATTCATTTTAAAATATTACTTTTAAATTTCTAAATTTATGCTAAAACTAATAATTAAAAAAATAAATATTAATAAAATAAATGTAATGGTAACTGGTGTTTTTGGCATTGGTTAATAAGTATTATATAGTCTTCACCCATTTAGTATTAAATAAGTTGCATTTTAACAACTCGTTACAATTATAATCAGTACCTTTTATACAAAATTATCTTTTTAATTTACATTCCATTTAAAATTAGTTAGAGTGGATATTTATTAAATCTATTTAATTAAATTTATTATTTAATTAAATATATATTTTATATTATATTGAATATGTTAGGCAAATTTATTTTAGTTAATTCTTTTAATTTAATATAGTTATTTTTAAAAAAAAAAAACTAATCAACTTTGAATCTTTTCGATTATTTTTGTATTTCTTTTTAAATTTTGTATAACTATTTATTGACTCTTCTAAAAAAAAATATTTAAAAAAATTATTTTGAATTTTTTTTATAATGTTAATATAACATTTTCAACTGTTTTCACATTCTTAAAATCTTAAAATAAATTAAAATTAAAATTAAATATCAACAGCATTGAAAGGATAACTAAAAAGTACGGATTATATTTGTAGATTAATTATATAAAAAAAAGTAACTTATTTACTATTAAAAATAACTACAATTTCAAAAACATTTATTCAAAACTAATTAAGATAAATTTTAAAACTAATTAAAAGTATATTGATTATTTTATATTTGAAAAAGATACATATCATTGATAATTAAAATGGATAATTTCGCCAGATGAAAAAACAGTGATTATAATTATAAATGAGTTAGTTAAATATTAATACTAAAATATTAAAATTGTAGGTTATTCAATGTTTGGCACTGCGTAGGGCCTCCTGTTGTGGTGATGGATGGTGAAAAATAAATCTGTTAAATATTAAAGATATATGGTAAATCCTGTTTTTCGACTTTTAGTCTACGATTTAGGTTCCGCTTCCAACTTTTGTTTCAACAACTTCAATCTAATTTAATGACTGTAACGATTTTATGAATACAAAAAAGAATGACTAACCTAAATCTTCCAAATTAGTAATATTTTATTACATAGAAAAGGATGACTTAATAGCTTATAGAAAAGAGGCTTTTAGTTAGGCGAACTAACAATACAACTATACAAGCGATTAGAAGCTAATCTTGACTAAGTTTGTTTGGTTAGTGTAAGTCTTTAGACTAGACTTGATTGATTACCAAACTAAACACAAGTGGAGAAAAACAAATGTAGACTTGCATGCAGTAAAGTTGGTAACAAAATTCAAAATATGGTTATTGGCTCCGTAAAAATAAAGTTAACTTTATTCAGATTTAAAGAAGAAAAACTCTTTGTATTCTAAATACTCCCTTTGTCTCATAATATGTGTCTTTCTAGAAGAGATTTTTTGTCTCATAATATATGTCGTTCTCGTTTTCCAATGCAGCATTATTACATATATTCGACTTTCAACTAATAAAATAGTTAACTTTATGCATAAGTTATTAACTCCACCAATCAAATTTATTTTCTTTTATTCTTTCAAAGTGATTATTATTTTTCTTAATATTAGTGAAGAAACCTTAAACAACTAATATTATGAGACGGAGGGAGTATTAGGAGTAAAAAGAGAGCACGTCTTTTATACGTGGTGAGCTGATTGGACAGTGGATGATAGCAACAGCAGGGTCTAAATCGTAAACACGGTTAGTTAATGTTTGGAATTTTTGTTGTAGGAGTTTGACAAAATGAGACATTTATTTAGCATTGTTACAAGTTTTGAGTCTTCATTTGCTTTAAGTGAGTTAGTTGGTTGGTCATTGGCTTAGACTTCACTCAATTTTATATTATAACTGCTCATTTTTAAGGTGATGCAATTATTCAAGGATATACATAGCCATAGGTTGGTAATGGTAACTATATGATTACCAAACAAATTCATCATATGACTAATACATCTATTACCAAATAAACCTTGTCATTTTTAAGGTGATACAATTATTCCAGGATATACATAGCCATAGGTTGGTAATTATATAATTACCAACCAAATTGATCATATGCTAATACATAAAAAAGAGAGTTTAAAGCTTATAAATAAAACAATCTGAGTCTTATAAAAGTCACACTAACACCAAACGAGAGAAAAGAAAACAATAATTGTTGACAGTGGGATTTGAAACCACGCTCTTTCGGAGCGGAACCTCAATGTGGCGCCTTAGACCAACTCGGCCATATCAACTTTTTGTTGATGTTATTATATTTAATGATTCTACTCATAAGATGCATTGTTTCCTCAGAAAATAAATTAAAAAATAAATATATTTTATTAATATTGGTCATGTTCTATAATACGGTAACTTTGGGTTTTTAGCCAAGACCCTTTCTAAAATATATCATATATATATATATATAAAAGCCATTTTCCACTGATTTTTTTTATTTTTTAATTCATTTTTTGTTAAATATTTTTGAAACTTAAATAAAATATACAAATTCAATTATTTTTAGTATTGGTTAAAAAAAATTAAACTTAACCATCAAATTCTTTTTTTTAAAAAATATCTACTTCTATCGTGTAGCTTAGCTAAAATATAATAGCAATAAAAAAAGTTGCGAAATTTGATCGGATTTTGTCAAGTCCATATATTAAAATGGTTTTGGTTATATTAGGGCCTTGTTGGATAAGCGGCCCCAATTTTAATCATACTCATACATCAATACATATTTTAAGTAGCCTCATCTTTATATTTATTAAGTCCCTTCATTTTTACTGACTCCTAACCTTAAACACTAACCATCTCCAAAACAAAAACAAATCTAAACCAACCCTAAGTATCCTTCTCCTTTCTACACTTCTACAAACCTCCAAAATTAGCCCCAAAATCGAACTTCAAGAACTCTAGTAGATCGATATTCACTCAAGAACAACAATGGGAAAATGAAAAGAGTAAGTTTCTACTTTTAAATCTTGTTTTTTGTTATATTTCGTTTTTCTTAAGTTTTCAAGATTTTGAATTACATTGGTTGTTAGAATAGGCGAAGCATGTGTATTTAGGTGTTTGTAGTTGTATATTGATGCTAGGATAGATTTGTGTGACTGATTTGGTGTTTTACGGTAGATTTTGAGTTTTGGTTTGAGGTCTTCAATGGATTTTCTCGATATGTTCGTGTTCCCCCCGCCGGGTGAGAAGTAGTCATACCGGCGGCGATGTTTTTTTTTGCAGAAATTTTTTCATCCCCGCCGGGTGTAAACTGGTTGACCCGGCGGGGTAGCCAACCTGGAAATGTTCACGTTCTTAAGCCCCATCCGGTGTGGCTGGATTGACCCGACGGGGTCGAAATTGAATTTTGAAATTAATATTGTATCCCGCCGGTTGAAAATTGTTCACCTGGCGGAGACGTAGTAAATTTTTGCAAAGTGTCTAACTTTTTTGTTTTATTTCTTCCCGCGGGCACGAAGCGCCTAAACTAGAGAAAGAGAAGGCGAATAAAATCTCAAGGCGAGAACGGGAAGTCCCTCCGCCCAAAAAAGGTGAAAGTAGTGGACGGTCAAAGGCTGATCGGCCCGAACGTGGGGAGAGGACCGAGCGTGGGGTGCGCACGGGCCATACTGAACGCTCCTTGCGACATAAAAAAAAAATGATGCCACAAGGGAGCGCGTAGTACAGCCTTCTCATCCATGAGAGGTCCATAGTCAACGACGTGCGCTTATTGACGAGGAGGAGACATAAAAGGAAACGGAGGTCCCCATGCTACCACCTCAAAGAGAGGTCAGTACGAAAGGACGTCCAACTGATCCGGAAGGATGAAAAAATCTATTTCTATCCCAAAACAACATCCTTCTATTCCCGGACTATACGCAACATGAGGCGTACTACACATTTAAGGACGACGTAAGTTATCAATTTTCGGAATTAATTATATGTTTTATTACTTCAATTGTTTTGTTAACATTATATTTATGTTTGATTGTTTTTTGCAGTCGCGATCTGGTATCACGGTCCAGCCGAAGTATGGTGTGCTTGGTCAGTGGGACCTTAGCAAACAATTGGGGGTGAGGGCTTTGTTAGAAGAGACACCGTTCTGCCCACTGATGCGCTATCTACCGAAGTTCAACAACCATGTACAGTTGGCCGAGGTGTCCATTGAGAGGTGGCACCAAGAGACGAACAGCTTCCAGTTTTGCTTCGGGAAGATGACTTTGACGCTCGATGACGTGTACGTGATTAATGGTCTCCCGGTTGAGGGGAGAATTATCGATTTCTTTAGGCCAGATTCGATAGATGCGAGATATGCACGTTATGCAGACTTGTTTGGAGTTTTGGCATATGTTGTGCGGGAGGGTATGGAGGCGCATGACGGGAGTGGATTCGGCCTCTGATGGCTAAGGATGATGTTCTCCACGGAGGAGTATTTGGATTCCAATGCTGCCCTGACTACGGATATGAAGAAGGCGGCTACTAGGGCATACATCATGTTCTTCCTAGGGTGTACCATCTTCACCAACACGAGCCAAAAGAACATCCAGTGCAATTTTCTCCATCACCTTGAGGAATTGACGAGTCTTGGTGAGTACGCATGGGGTACTTGTGCACTCGTGCGGTTGTACAAGCGCTTGGGAGGCATTTCAAAGCACTCCTTGAAGAGTTTGGTTGGGTTCTCGGCCTTGTTGGAGTGTTAGGTCTGTGACCACTTTCCTATCTTTCGAGCGGCGGTGAATAGCGGTTATAGCCCGACCGATCCGAAAATGTTGGCGTGGTTGCCCAAAAGGGTCCGGTATAACTAGCTCGCGGGAAGCCGTACTACCGTGACATCCTCGCGGCGCAAGGAGAGACATATGTAAGTTAGTTTGTTTACGTTTATTAATATTTGTCTATTATATACAAAATGGAGTATGAGTAGTTGTTTGTTTGTAGGTGATTTTCCGACCTTATGAGGATGTCCGTGAAGTGTGGGCGGAGCAGGCGATAGGGTTGTATCGAAACCCTATTCGCCTTATGCTGGTTAGCGAGGCATATCACCCGGACCGAGTGATGCGCCAGTTTGGTTGGATCTAAGAGAAGCCGATGGACCCCATTTTGGCTAGAACCAGTCTCTCAAAAGAAGACCATTTTCGTTATTCGCTGCATGGTAGGCATTGGACGAAGTGGAGGGAGCACCTGTACGTGATTGATAGGTACTTGAGGTCTTTGAAAAGGAATAGTCACACATCATCCCCCAGTACAAGGAATACATGAAGAGGTACGGCTGGTTTAACATCACGCCTCAGATTATTACCGAGAGCTCTGCGGTTGATGTGGGGAACACGATTAATCATGTTCGGCCGTTAGAAGACTCCACTAACGAGCTCGTGTCGTTTGCAAGGAAGGTGCTGGAGATCACTAGTCCTTGGCTTTTGATAATGCTATTTGCCTTCTTCATATGTATGTTGTTTTAGATGGTGATAATTTGTGGTTTGGATTATGCTTTGTTTTGGATTATGTTTTGTTTTGGAATACGGACTGAACACTAAATCGTCTAATATATGTGTGTTTTATTTCGCTCGCTTTGTTATTTGTTATACATTATATGTTAGTACGATTATTAGTTCCATCATTCAATCTGATATCATGGAGTACGCATAATCTAAATAAGTCAATAACACGTGATTCAACGTTCTAAATGAAAACCACTACCTCGGCGGTTGACAACTTCCCTGTCGGGTCACAATTATTAACCCGACGGTTGATGATTGTTGACTTGTTGGGTGAAGGCAAGTAGAATATGTAGGGAAAATTAATACCCACCCCGACGGTTGAAAATTATCCAACCGTCGGGGAACTTGTCAACCGTCGGGTGAAAAAAGATCACCCGACGGGAACCTAGACTCAAATTCATTATATAAAAAGGGGCAAATATTTGGTGTTCCACCGCCGGTACCAAAATTTAGTACCGGTGGGGTAGTATCCCAACCGCCGGTTGGTAATAATTACCCCGACGGTTGGTTGACCTCATAGGTAAGTTCTCAACAATTTTAGAATGGGGCACTTACCCCGGCGGTATGATAATTTAGAACCGTCGGGGATATTGTACCCCCGCCGGGGTAGTATCCCAACCGCCGGTTGAAAATGCTTCAGCTGACTGGTTGGTCGACCTAAAATGTAAGTTGGATAACAACTTTTTAATGAGTCACTCACCCCGGCGGTGTGATAATTTAGCACCGCCGGGGTAGTATTTCAATCGGCTGGTTGGTTGAACTCAAATGTAAGTTGGATATAATTTATTGTTTAAAATGCATCTTTTTTATGATACTTTATGCTTCAATTAGAATGTCTCTTATTTTTCTCTTGTTATCGTTCAAACAACATAAATACGTTAATCTCAAGCATAAACTAAAACATAACGTAAACATAAACACAAGCATATACTCGAACATAAATTCGAACATAAACACGAACTCAAACAAACTGAAACACAAACTCAAACAAACTGAAACACAAACTCAAACTTAAACTAAAACACGAACTCAAACAAATTGAAACACAAACTCAAATATAATTTATCTATCAGGTCAGTTCCATTTCATCAACTTCCTTTCTTCTTTTGCAATCTGGTACTCACGCATTTCCTCTACCTGGATGTCAATAATGTCAGAACGGACATGATCCAGCTGCTCTTCTGTTAGAGAATCTGTGACCTGGCAGTTGAATCGGTTACACGCAACAAGACATTCCAATTCGGTGAGCCCAGAAACTGGATGTAGACGGAATCTGACTAGGACTGACCACCTAGCTTTCACCTCATCCACACACCTAGAAATTCTAGGCGGCTGGACACTATCCCTGCCATATAGGAAATACATCTGGTATAGCAATGCCTCCCAGTATGGTTTATGCCCCTCTTCTTGGTTCATGTTACCAACTTCTTATTGATGCTTTCATCAGATATTGATCTTCCAACTCAGTCCATGGACACATTTTTGCTTATTTTATCAATTAGTTTATCCTTTAATGTGGAAACAATATCTATTTATAGACACTTTCGTTTTCAGATAACGTAGTCCAGTTAGACGAATGAACACGTGACACATGTAAAAGGAGGAGGACGAAAGATAAGGATATGAAAAAACTCTCATTAACTACAAAACTCCCGCCAAAAGCATTACCAGAAAAACTCCCGCCAACATAATAACTCCCGCAAATTCTCATAAACAAAAAAACTCCCGCCAACATAATAACTCCTGCCAAGAGTAACTAGACTATATAAACATGACATGAACTTCGGTTTGAAAAAATAGACACCAAGCATCTACTTTTTTAAAAAATAACGACTTTAACAGATGGAGTTTACGGCTGATGAAGACTACCACATGCTTAAGGCGTGAGGGTTGCCCGCCGAGAGATTGGGGAAGATAGTAGCGATGCGTTCTTTGACCGTGTCCTATGTATGATGTACTTCAACTATAACCGTTTAGGAGCATGATATCTTGAAGTGCGAAATTGTGACGAAATCAAACGCAGGTACCTCTTCGTCCAACCACTCACTCTTCTGCTTTTCATGCCTGCTAGAATTAAGAAAGAAGTACATTTGGTCTGGAACATGACGGAAGCAGACTACATCAGTAGGGATATGGTGGCGTCTCTGGAGGATAAGATTGCAAATAGGAATGAGGGGGGCGATTCAGATGACAATATGGGATACGATTTCGACGACTGAGCATTTAACTATTTCTTTCATTTTGCCTTTGAGTTGTTGTGTTTCGAGTAGTTTATGTTTCAACTATGTTACTCCTACGCGTGTGTTGTTTTAGATTAAGATTCCCCTTATGTATTTCAATTGACGTTATTTGCTTATGTATTTCTAATTATGCAATGCTTTTGATTAAAGTGTAATCTTTTAATGTTTCAAATAAAGTTTTAATAATTTTAAGATAAACATCCACAAAAAAAGCATCCAAAGTTTACATGCATTACAATCACATAGTAATCAAGAAAAAACGGATAAATTGGTTACATCGGGGCAACTATTTTTTAGTTCTTCGTATCTTTTGCAACGAGAGACAATCGGCAATGCCCAACCTTCTGCTTCTGGTGAACGCAACTTTAAGCAACAAGGATGTATCCTCGCGCATGGGGCCTCCGCCCTAATCCCAAGCAACAAAATGAAACGTCGATAAAATGAGTCTTAATATTAAAACTAATCGTTAAGTTCAAAAAATACTTACGTTCACGAAGTGGTTGGAGTTGACCCAACCCAATCCGATTTCCACCCGGTTTGGCATCTGAGGTGGTGCAACTCTTAGCGGAAGATAAGTGAAGCCGACATCTATATTTTGGTAATGTCCAACAAAATGGAGTATGCAGTTAAACGCAGATGCAATTGCCACTCCCATCTCGGGCATGGACATCCAATGGTCTTTAGTACCCACGTTACTAGAGCACTTCACACACTCCACAACATCAATCAGTTCCTCCATGCTTGTAAATATCTTAACATACACGGATGCATAATCCATCAGCTCGTTGTAAAGGGCATCCCTTATCAACCTCCACCCATCTTGTTGCTCGTTCAAGGCATACGCTATCTAGCGGTACCCGCAATGGCCATCGGATTTTACGTCGCTAATTGACTTTACAAATGGTCTGAAGTAGATGGGGAATTGTTTTAAGTATCCTTTAGGGTCTACAAAAGTTGTCTTTGCCGACAGCGTAGAGCTTGACCTACAACCCACCGTTCCACTACAAAGCATCATTCCATTTTCTTGCGTCGGAATCGCGCTACCTTTCTTACAAGCGGTGGCGCTTTCGGAACCAAGTTTTGTCCCCGACATTTTTTTCCCTTTACTTGACATTGCGGGAGGAGCTTTGAACTCTTTTGCAAATGATGGAGAACTTGCATTTTTCGATTCAAGCACATACTCGTGCGCACTTTATCATATTTAGTGGATGTATCATCGGCGGCAATAGAAAACTTGCGTTTGTTAGGTGGACGACCACGCACTTTTTGCTTCACCAATGGCTCCAAAATGGTAGTTGTTTCGGGATGGACGACAGCAAACCATTTTTTATAGACGTGCTCTATTCGTGCTTCGTCTTTGGATTCCATGACATCACATACTAGTTTGTAAGCTTTACTTTTAGTTGCTCGATCGTCGTGAGGTTGGTACGGACTAGAATTTCCAACCTTTTCCAATGTTCGTTAAACAACTCTAGAGGCACCTCTAAGCCTGTGGCAACAAACTCGCAGATTTTATGTGCGCAAGGGATACCGTGCGTAGTTTGTATTGAACAACCGCAAGGTATGCAGGCCGCGATTGTCATGTTGCGAGCACAATCTACTTCTCCGAACAAAATTTCCAACGCATAGTGTGAGACGTTGGTTTTTAATTTTCCTTACACAATGTTTGCAAATTTGTGTAGGGCTAAGGCTAACAAGCGGCTCTTTTCGAATAAACCTTTTATGTCCATGTGCTGCAATTCTATCAAAGTATGAAACTTCAACCAAAAAGATTCAAAGTTACCTTTGCTCGTACCGATGAAACGTTTGAGGGTCGAATGAGCGCTTTTCACGCCGTTTGTGGTTTGGTTACCAAAATGCATCCACTTGTTGGTTCTACACATCACAAACTTGTTACCGTACGACCCTAACCAACTTTCGATATTCTCAATTGCTTGCGGATACTCTTTGAAGTCACGGTGCAATTCGGCTCGATATTCGTTGAACGCTACTTCCGTTTCCTCCAACATTATTTGATTCCACACTTTCAAGAATGCGTTGGACATTTTCTTCTCCTTTATGATTTTTTTCGTTTTCTCTAGGACGTTCATGTTCGACACAACATGTGTGTTGCATTGGGAAACACATCGTCCACTGCCTTCACAAGCACCAAGTCTCGATCCGTCAAAACGATGGATGGTAATTCGATGGAGTGAGTTAACATCAACGAATGTAAGCACTCTAACACCCATTTGTATCTTTCAAATTTTTCTCCCGACATAAACGCAAATTCGATGTAGAAAGTCTTCCACGTACAAGTGGCTTCAACGACCTCGTACAATGACATCCCGTATTTGATCACCTTGTACGTGTTATCCATTTCAATGAAGTTCAAAAATGTGCGTAACAAATCCAAACTAACCGGGTGCGCGAAGAAAAGCTTGCCTGTGACATCGCTTCCGTCTTCATACTTTTTATGAAATTCGTAATAGTTTAGCCGCTTTAGTTCACCCAACAAGTACTGGAATTGCGACCGACCGCCTTACTCGAGCTTGCGATGTTTTAGTTGAGCGTTGTAGACGGTGCGCATTAAATAAGAATTCTTAGGGTTCAATTTCTTCACCCCATCGAGAATGTCCTGAGGACGGGAACCCATTTTCATAGAACTAACTACGTAATCCATCTCTTTTTTGTTCAATCGTCCAAAGTACGAATGACCTTCTTTGTACGATGTAGTATCGTGATTGTGAACGTCGCATTCGACCTCTAAACCCCACAAATCATCACCCAACTTCTTTCCTTTAAGGGTGAAAGGGCATCCGCAATTTTTCGTGCCGGTAGACTTCCTCTTTAGATGCTTTAGATCTACCAATTTTGTGTAAACTCCAGATCTTTCACACACAAACTCAATTCTCAGAGTTTTTCGATCAAGTCTATCGCATCGTCGTAATATTACCACAAACTCGTTATCTGTTGCGGTCTGCTTAACCCATTCAATCAACTCCACTTGAGAGTAGTGAGATTTGGTGTCGAAGAAGTGGCTATAATCGACCGAGCAAGGCACCGACATTTCCTCCTCCTTCACCATGCACGAACTATACAACTCATCGTCTAACTTTTCCTCCTTTAAATATCCATTCTTTAATTCTTCAGCCTTTAACTCTTCATCTTACATAAAAAATATCGTAGATTATGTTAGATTGGCACAAATCAAAATTGTCGACTCACCCCGCGGGTGGAAAAACCAACTACCGTCGGAGACCTTCTCAACCGTCGGGGAAGTTGTCAACCGTCGGTTGATAATTGTCCAACCGGCGGTTATGCCCTACTCACCCGGCGGTTAACTACATCTACACCGGCGGTGTCGTAAAACCCCGTCGGGTGAAAATACTTGAACCGTCGGTGGCATTGTCATCCGCCGGTTGAAAATAGAACAACCGGCGGAGGTAGAACGCAGCATCCTTTCACATGTGTGAATAAAACCAAAGAGTATCACCCACCGGTGTAGCAGTTCAACCCCGACGGTTAACTTCTATTTGAACCGGCGGGTGGAAGTCGTTTACACCGTCGGTTGGACATGACCACCCCCGACGGTGGACCTTCATAACCAAATATGAAGGTTCTTCATCCCCGCCGGTTGATGGGGCTTCTACCGACGGGTTAGTTCAGGTCCAACTTTTTAAAATTTAAACAACTACAAAAGAAATATTTTTTCGAAAGATTAGTTAGAACAACTATCATGTTTGTAGTTTCACGCTCCTCAGCAAGCTTCTCACGCTTTGAATCCATTTTTCAATGATTTGGATTATTTTAACAAACATGTTGATTTATGGTGGCTTGAAACTTTATAGAGTTTATTAGTGATTTTTACAGTTTTTGAATTTTTTTAAGTTTTTAAATTTTTTGTTAAGTGTTGAGTATAAGAGGATTTTTGGGATGAATAATTTTGTGTTCTTCTATATTTGGTTAACTATACCCACAATTCACTCGAAGAAAAAATTTAAGATTTTTGATCAAAATGGCAAAACTATCTTTAACTGTATATTAAAAAAGATTTCTATTGGGAATGGTTAACAAAATTTCGGCTCCAATTTAACCAAAACCTATTAAAATTATGATTCATAAAAACAAGTTGGATTCAGGTTTTTAATAAATTGAAAATCCGGCTCAAAAAATAATATAAATACAAAAATTGGTGTCCGCCCGTACCAATCGAACCCACAAACATAAATACCAATCCAAAACGGGTCCGAACAGACGGGACAGGACAGAACACTTTCCGAATCCGGTATATTGCCATCCCTAACTGGATCAGGTATATTTATATAATAGAATGCATTTTTTTAAATTCAAATTATCGGTTTGGACCTGTTAATGTATCATGGTACATAGAATAGGCTAGAAAATATAAACATTAGTCCGATGAATTGTACAGATCATGTCCTCATCTTTATCCAACTCTGTAGCCTAAATTTCTATAAAACGCAGGCTTTGTATTTCCTAATTAATCTGAACCCGGAAAAACTTGTTGGCCAACATGAAGCCATGAATCAGCATCTCTTTCGCACCTTAGAAGTATCCCAAACAAAATCTTTCCCTGATTCAATTAACAAAACCGGTTTAACAACTCTTATTTTATCATTTTGAAGAAAATAACGATTTTTCGAGAAATTACGCAAAGCTGACCTTGACTCTTCTGTACGAAGCTAAAGTTGCCAAAGGTTCATTCGATTTCTGTATTCGTCCTGCTACCTGATTTATATTTACCATATGGCACCGGTTGCAGCCGCCCAAACACTGGAAGATGCAACAAATATCAGTGATGTAATAGAAAAGTTGTTGCATCTTATTACATAATACAAGTTTGGATATTCTATAGTCAAAATTGTGTGCTGCCATGAATTTTTAAGAGCAAGGGTGTAACAACTTACAGTGAAATAAGTATTTCCGATTTTGAGCCATGAATTTTTAAGAGCAAGGGTGTAACAACTTACAGTGAAATAAGTATTTCCGATTTTGAGATTTCTCCATCCATCTTCAGCATAAGGTTCGCTTCGAGATACGACAATGTTGGGTCGGAATCTAGATACATTAATTTGCACTGGAGCTCCACGGATTCGTACATCTGCTGCCATCAGTTTACACAATTGAAACGGTTAATCAAGAAGTGACAACATGTTTTTTGTGGCTAAATTTGACTCGAAACATGACTCAGAAATGAACTAAAATTAATGCAAAGGAATCGTTTTTTATGATATTGTTGAAACTATATTAAGGATGCCACGTAAAGTAGTATAAAGGTCTACACTTAAGAGGTACCTGAGATTAATCTTGTATTAAGATCAGAGATGCTCTCCTCAGATATTAATAGGAACTGAGCTTCGTTAACAAAGTTCAATCTGCTTTCTACATTTCTACACATGCATGTGCTTTCACTTTTACTAAACTTGTGATTGCTCGAGCTTCGTACCAATGTACAAGGTCGACCAACAGCATTTGTAAACCACTGATTCACTTCCTTGTCATCGTTATAGACATCAAACCTATAGAATTGGAACAAGTACATCACATGTTTAATAAACACAGTCTCTTTGGATAAAGTTCTCGAATGAAGAACGAGACTGTAGACTCTAAAAAACAAGTCTATAGAAAACATTTGTGATCATGTGTTTAGACACACCTCTTGGAATGCATATCAGTCTTTTCTTGGCCAGCATGAAATGAATCTGAATCAATTTTAATCTGTAATTTTGCTTTGCAACACGGTGATTCTACATATAATATTCTCCGTTTGAGGTCAATGGAAGTACTAATGAAGGACATCTCAGGAACCTACAAGACATCAGGAAAAAAAATTAATTATTTGACTTACCAGAGAGCAAGGTCATAGACAATTCTCACTGGAACTTTGTAAGTTTAATCAGCAAATGCTTTGGAGAGGTGTAAAGTAGATGGATAATTATTTCATGAATAAGTCTCAAGACTGGTTCTAGAAAGCAAAACTACTCAGGTACTACAAACGATATACATTCTTTTAGCGGTTTTATTGATTGTAATGCTGTAATTTTTTTATGTTTTAGATTTTTTATTGCAATTCTTGAACTAATCGAAGTGAAAAATCTAGGTGGAGTTGATATTACACATGCAAAAGTCCATTAATTTAGACCTTGCTAATACAAAATGACGTGATAAAAGTTCAAATATTATGTTGGCCGATAGCCATACTTTCCCAGTGTTCTTTTATAAGGGACAAAAACTCATGAAAAGGGAAAATAAAACAATAACTGCAGGCAAGTTGAATATGGTTTCCACACATAGCAGCAGGATTAAGGCATTCAAATACCTTTTTCGGGTAAGAACTTCACCGCTGAGACTTCTAACATGCCATTCTCTATCATGTTGCAGACCTGCTTTCAGGATAGATATGATGAATATACAGTTCAAATAACATGCCATTCTCTTTCATGTTGCACCACTCTATCATATCCTCCTGGTCATGTTTGAGATTAATACAGTTTATGTATTGATATCTATCATGAGACAGAAAGGTATGAAGATTGGTGTCCCACTTATCATTTTTCCAAAAAGAGCTTACTTTTGCTGGAAGATACCAAATATTTTGTTCATTGATAATAGGAGGCATGTTGTGCCAAGAGTCTCTCCAAAAATCCACATTTCCACAGCCCACCTTCCAATGAATGAACACATCAGCACTGTTTTTAACAGAGTAGAGTCTCTTCCAAACCATAGAGTCATTCACACAGCATTTAGCAATTAAAGGATGCACATTATTACAGTAGGTTTTAGTAACAAGATCAGACCAAAGAGACTTCCCCAATCTGTAATAGTACCAAAGCTGGAAAGAAAAGGTAAGTTGGATATCAGCCAAGAGCTTGATATTCAGCCCACCTTCATCAAAGGGCATACACAGACTTCTCCACCCAGCCCAATGAATAGCATTGTCATTAAACTTAGATCTCCAGAGAAACTTATTAAAGCAAAGCTCAATTTTATTCAAAACATTCTTAGGGATTAAACTATTATGCATCCAAAAATAGATGATAGGGTGAAGAACATTTCTTATAAGTGACAATCTGCCACTATAAGACAAGTTCTTCAAATCCCACTCATTAATTTTATTATGAATTTTAGCAATAAGTGGAATATAATGCTTCCCTTTGTTGTTTGCAGCAATGGAAACCCCCAAATAGCTAAAAGGAGCATGATCAGTCTAAAAGCCCAAATTAGAGCTGATTCTTGCAGTGTTGACACTAGAGCATCCTGATGAGGTAATCACTTTGGTCTTTTCTCTATTTATCAATTGCCCTGATTCTGTCTGATATTTGTCCAATAACTGGCTCAGGTCTCTGATAGAAGATGGAGCACTATTAGAGAAGACAATTATGTCATCTGCAAAAGCTAAACACGGTAATATATACCCAGACTTTAGATAAAATTGCATGTTTATATTAGTAGCATATAAGTTTGATAAGCCCCTTAAAAGAGCTTCCTCAGCCAGGATAAAAAGGCAAGGAGATAAAGGATCTCCTTGTCTTAAACCTGTCTTCTGAGGAAAGTAACTAGAACATGTTCCATTTATTAAAACTGAAACCATAACCTTAGAGATCACCTTATAGATCAGAGACACAATGCCATCAGAAAACCCAAAAGCACTTTAAAGTGTTGATGACAAAGGTGTGAGACATTCTGTCAAACGCCTTTGTCATATCTAACTGCAAAATCATATTGCCTTTAGAAGGCTTTCTCTTGATGTTATGCAACATCTCCTTAATAATTAAAATATTGTCATGGATAACCCTTCCTTTAACAAAGACACTCTGGCATCTAGAGATTATTCTAGGAAGAAAAATAGAGATTCTCCTGTTAATAATAGCAGAAACTAATCTGTTTAATATAGTGCACATACTTAAAGGCCTGAAATTGTTCCAGGTAACAGGGTTTGCAATTTTGGAGACAAGAACAATTCCAGTAGCAAACACACCATCTGGAATACTACAACCAGCAAGGTAAGCATTTAAAGCTTTGCACAGATCATGACATATAATCACCCAACAATGCTTAAGAAAGAATATATTAAAACCATCACTGCCTGGTGCACTATCCATCTTCATATTATTAATAACATCCTTGACCTCCTCCTTAGAAATAGACTTCATAACCTCCTCATTATCCCTGTCCAAAACAATCTTAGGAATGTTGTTAAGAATGGAATCTTGATTATTAATAATGCTACTGTTAACATGATCACAGGAAAGGATCTGACTAAAGTGAGAAACAGCAGAGGAAACTATTTCACTTTGATCAGTAAGCCAAACCCCGTTGTCTTTAATACCAGCAACATAATTTCTCTTTCTTTTCTTGTTAACGTAATTATGATATAGCTTAGTATTTCCATCAGAATCATTTAACCATAAGTTGAAACATTTTTGCTTCCAATAGCATTCTTCATCCTTTAAAGCAAGAATAAGAATGCTATTGGCTTTGGAAAGGTTAGATTTAGAAATGTTTGTATTAGAGTTCTGATGAATAAGCTCACATTTATCAACATCAACAGTGGCCTCTTTCACTTTATTAAAAATGTTACCAAAAGTGTTGTAGTTCCAGTTTTTTAAAAACATCTTCAACCTCTTTAGCTTATACCAAAATATAGTATTATCATCCCCATTGCAATGCTTAGTCCAATTCTGATTTACACAGTTTATAAAATCAGGATGATTGGACCAAGCATTAATAAATTTGAAGGAACTTTTCTTTTGAGTAGAATTAGAAATATTGTTTATAGTTATTAAGAGAGGAGCATGGTCAGAACAAGTTAACCATATTAGGATTGCAATATTTTAACGGCAAATTAACCCAGTGCTCTTCGACACCGGTTACTAAAATATTTATTATATTGTGCCTTTTACTTAATCATTAGTATAGTTATAAGTGAATGAGTAATGACTCATTTATATGTTTTATATAGACGGAAATATCACTCTTCAATATTAATTTATTTATTTTTATTAATAAATATTATTATATCCAAGTTAGTTAATTATTAATATATATCTATTACATTTTAAATATAATAATAGTTTAAATAAATAAAAAACTTACCATAAAGACCTATTCAACAAATTTATTAGGGATAAAAACTTAAAAATTTTAAAAAAATTTATACCTTATATACATTTTTATATAAAATATAGTAACAAACTTTTCTTTTTTTGTTTTTTTTTAAATTTTAATTTTTAAAGGTTTGTATCTTTTAAATCGTAACTCGGAAAAAGAGTCCGAAAATACCATTGGTTTTGTTTATTTTAGAAGAGCATAACTAGTACCATTCATGATATGTTTTGAATTTTTTTAAAATATATATTTTACACACGTGTCCCAGTTATATGGTTTCGCATCTATCAAAATAAAGAAGGTTTAGTATTTATCAAAATAAAGAGGTTTCTCATCTAGTAAAATAAAGAATGTTTCGCATCTATCAAAATAAAAAAGGTTTCGCTTCTACCAAAATAAAAAAAGGTTTCGCATCTACCAAAATAAAAAAGGTTTCGCATCTATCAAAATAAAAAAGGTTTCGCATCTATCAAAATAAAGAAGGTTTCGCATCTATTAGAATAAAGAAGGTTTCGCATTTAGCACAACGAAACAGGTTTCGCATCTATCATAATGAAAAAGGTTTCGCATCTTCTTCGCGAAACTCCTATAAATTTTAAAACTTTAAAAGTCTGTATCTTTTAAACCGTAACTCGAAAAAACAATCGGAAAATACCGTTGGTTTTGTTTTTTTAAGAGGACAAAATTAGTACACGCATGATATGTTTTAAATTATTTTTTTTAAAAACAAATAGCGTTTCGCATCTATCAAATACGTGTTTTGCATCTACCATTACAGAAGAATTACACGTTTCGCAACTATCAATAGGTACAAATACAAATGTTTCGCATCTATCACAAAATATGTTTTACATCTACCAGTAAATAAACATACAGGTTTCGCATCTATATTTACTCACTGAAATTGAACGTGTCGCATCTCCTTCACTGAAAACACAGAAACTGTTAAGCAACTGGAAATTCCAAAAACACAAAATAAAACACAAAAATCAATGAAACCTAATACAATGCTAGAAATAAACTACATTACCTTAATTCGAACTCAAAACTAACAAGAAATTAAACTCGAAACAATACGAAAACGAACAAAAACAGATCTTAAAAAAACAGCGATTTCGAGTTCAAATTTGAGTTTTAAACACACAAAACATCGAGTAACTACTCATAATCAATTAAAAACATAAATCAAAATCATATGAAAACAAAAGAAAAAAAAAATCGAATAAAAAAATAAAATAATCGCCTAATACAGATTTTTCTATTCACGAGGAGAGAGAAAAATGAAAAAAAAAAGTGCGGAATAGATCTAAAAGCCTTTTATATTATAGAATAGAGGTATTTAGGGTATTAGCGGGTCTTTAATGATAAATATTTGACTAAAACATATATTTCTTAGAGATTAATAAAAATATGGGTCTTAGATGACTAATACTTTGGGTATTGGGTCTTAAATGGTATTTTACCCATAAAAATACATTTTTTAAAACTTTAAAAATGTTTTTTATATATTGTTTAAAAAAAACTTGCAAATAGTTTCTCTTTTTATAATTGAACTAATTTTATTTTTTCAAATTTAAAGTTTGAAAATGAGTTAGAAAATGAGTTTTACAATAAACTTGTTTTGTATTTAAAAAAATAATTCTTGAGTTAAATAAAAATATACACTAAAAGAAATAATAAATTTAAAAATAAAAATAAAGAGTTAATTATGTAATATAAAAATAATAGATTTTGAATACAATTGTTGTTCATATTTTGAATAGGGAGACTTACCATTAAAGATTCATCCAACAAATCTATAGATAAAGACCTAAGAAATTTAAGAGACTTTATACCTACAATATCTTTTTATATATAATAGAGTAGCCAACTTCTCTTTCTTTCTTTTTTTTAATTTTAATTTTATAAAGGTCCGTATAATTTAAACCGCAACTTGGAAAAAGAGTCCGAAAATATCATTGGTTTTTTTTTATTAAGACGAACAAAACTAGTACCATTCATGATATGTTTTTAAAAAAATTAATTTTTTTTCTTGCATACGTTTCTTAGTTATATGGTTTCGCATCTAGCGACTCGTTTCGCATCTATCACAATAAAGAAGGTTTCGCATCTATCAAAATAAAGAAGATTTCGTATCTATAAAATAAAGAAGGTTTCACATCTATCAAAACAAAGAGCTTTCTCATCTAGAAAAATAAAAAAGGTTTCGCATCCATCAAAACAAAAGAAGCTTTTACATCTATCAGAATAAAAAAAAACTCGCATCTATCAAAATAAAGAAGGTTTCACATCTATCAAAATAAAAAAGGTTTCGCATCTAGCAAAATAAAAAAGGTTTCGCATTTAACACAACAAAGAAGGTTTCACATCTATCATAACAAAGAAGGTTTCGCATCTTCTTCGCGAAACCCCTATAAATTTTAAAACTTTAAAAGTCTGTACCTTTTAAACGGTAACTAAAAAAAATCCGAAAATACCATTGGTTTTGTTTTTTTATGACGAACAAAGTAGTACCATTCCAAAAAAATTACACGTTTCGCAACTATCAGTGGGTACAGATACAAACGTTTCACATCTTGTTCCCTAAACCGTTTTTACTCGACACAAAAATCTCAGAAACTCAAAACAGACTAAAATCCACAAAAAACTAACTGAAATACAACAAATAAACTAAATTAGCAACGTAAAAACCAGATAAATACCAAGAATCAGAAACAAAAACATATCTCGAGTACCTCTAGTATTCCAAAATCAAAATTCGACTTACCACACACAAATCGACTTATGTAAACAAATATCCAAAATCAAACCTCGAAATCGACTAAAAACACAACAGAAAACATATGAAAACAAATAGAAAAACAAGAAAATTGAGTTAAAAATGAAAAATAACCTTACGTTAGAGTTGTTCTATTCACGTAGAGAGAGAGAGAGAGAGAAAAGGAAAAAAAGGTGTAGTAGGTGTCTAAAAGCCTTTTATATAAATAAACAAGGGAATTTAAGAAATTAGTGTGTCCTCAATGGTAAATATTTGAATAAAACGGGTGTTTCTCAAAAAATAATGAAAAATATGAATCTTATATGATAATAATTAGGGTTTGGGACTTAAATGGTACTTTACCCTTTTAAACATGATAACTTAGCCTTTTAAATATGATAACGATTACCTTTTCTAAAAGAGCTAACCCCTAAATTAATTTAATATTTTAAAATTACCTAAAATAAAAGAGTAATATGTTATTTATAGAGAAAAGTACCGGTAAATACCCACTCAAGTATCTTATTACCCGGTGGTACCCAAATTTTGGATAGTGTTACTTAATACCTCGAGTAAAAATTTGGACAAAATTACCCCTCGACTATATATACCCATTTTTCACTTTAAATCGACTTTTTTCCCACTTCCCATCACCCTAAACAAACCCAGACACTCTAATTTTAGAAACCACCAGAAACCGTTCGACTTCGTGACACTCTCTCTCTCTCAAACCGAAAACCCCTACAGCTTCTCACCGTTCGCACCTTCAACGCCTTTCGCACCTTCAGCGCAATCGCACCGGCCACCGTCTTTTACTCAGTTCAACGAGTAACCACCTTCTATTCGAAAAAGTTGTCGTCAAGTCGTCTCCGACCGGTGAATAGGACAGTGTTTAGAAGTAAACAGGTATGCATTATCGTGGAAAGTGTACTTTTTTGCGTTTTTAATAAATTTGAACCACTATTTTCTGTTATTTCACGATAGACGTTGCTTTTTATACTGGAATGAAGTATTTAGTGACGATAGTTGCTCAGTTTCTGGGTTTATCATGGAACGCAGGGTAGAAGTTTGGTTGCATGTAATGTTAATACTTTCCTGAGAACTATGATGTATGTTAGATGTGCTTAGGTAGTTGATTGTTGATTTTGGTGTTGTTTCAATATTTCCCAGATCCCTGCAACGTGCATGTAAAAAATAGAACAGTTCGCAGCCTGTACGTGTGCGTTGTAGTACAGTTCGCATCTTTATCACCCAATATGCAAGCAATTCGCAGCTTGATTGAATGTTTATGCCATGCATTTCGCAGCTTTTATTTACAAACAATTCGCATGCCAGCATGTGAATTGCTTGTAAAAACTCTACTCATATATAGGAAATTCGCAGCTTGTCATGCCAATCGTATGACGTTTTAACTGATAGATAGGAAGTTCGCAGCTTGTGATGCAAGGTGTGTGACACTCCAACTAATTTGTGTTTGTGCAGGAAGTATGACAACAAAACCAAGCTATTACAGATTAGGGTTGGTGAGCCTTCTGAAGCTTCTTAAAGAGATGGGTATTACCCGTGCCCACATTGAAGCTGCAAGAAACACACCATTCTACACGCTTTTGAAAACGGCTTTCGACATCCGTAATGAGGCAGAGCTGCCAAAGAAGAAATTCTACTCGATCATTCAGTATCTCGTTGAGAGGTTCTCTGTTGATAGAGACGCCTTCTGTATTGGCTCAAAGTTTGTAAAGCTAACCGAAGACGATGTGAAGGTCATATTCGGGATGAAGCATGGCACGGAGAAAATACGGTTAACGAAAACCGGAGCATTTCACAACAAATAAGCGCCCGGCGAGGAGGACGAATCGAGGATGATGAAAAAATACTTCATGGGTAAAACTGGCAGGAAAGTAGCAGCGAGTAATACTAAAACAATAACGAATTCCATTATAAAGGTACGTGTAAAATCGACTTCATCTTATGAAACAGGATGTTATACTTTTCTAACATAGCCTGTTGTCGTTGGTTTTACAAGCAGATATAGAAAAATCCATAAGCGAAGGGGGGAGCATGAGTTAGAAGACGTTGCGAGGCTGTTGATACTGTTTTTGTGCTCTACCGTATTCTACTCCGTATCTGGAGATATCCTGGGTTGGAGCACCGTTTTATGTTGAAGACCTCAGCAAAATAAACAATTACGACTGGTCCGGATCAATATTGTACAAGCTTCGACAGTCTATCAGGAGTTGCTTAGCAATCAAAAAACCTGATAGAGTCGTCGGCTGCGTCGCCCTTCTAATTGTAAGATTGATCTATTAAGTATAAAAATTAGTTATGTACAGAGCATCTTGATGATAAAACTTGTCCCCATGTAGCCCTTCTTCATGAAGCACACAACAATCGGCCTCGAGGTAGCGAAGCCAACCTTGATACCAAGGTTTTTCAAATAGTTGGGATTAGAGTGCCAAGCAGCAACCGTGGCGCTGCTTATTAAAATATCCGACCTGAAAGATGATCAGGTATGAGCTTTTATATAGCTATTGAATTAGAGTTGCAAACAGTTCGCAACATATCATGCGTTTTGATTGGTTTTATTTTAGAACAATTTATCAATCATTTCGCAGCCTGAGATGAGTACTGAGTTCGCAGCTTATTGTTTCCACACAGTTCGTAGCATATTGTTTACACACAGTTCGCAGCTCAGCATGCGAGTTTTTTGCAACTCTAACACGTATAGAATTTCACATAATTCGCAGCATATAAAGCGAACTGTTTGTAAAAAACAATTTGTTTGTCTACACCTTCATACTTTTAAAACAAACCGCTTGCATCTATTTACTTACATATGCCTCTGTTGGTAGGTTTTTGAAGGTCCACTACGTCTTACCGAGGCTGAAAGTGAAGCTTTCGGAGAATGAGTAGATAGTGGAGATGCAGATGAGGAACCTATTTCACCGGAAGAAAGATCAATGAAGAGGAAGAAAAGCACAGCACCAAAACCAAGACCAAGGAGATGAGCATCACAGAAACAGAAAGAAACGAATCAGGTGATATCTCCCAGACCCGAACAACCAAGAGTGCCCGAGCCAACGATTCCACCACCAAGACTCCCCAAGCAAACGATTCCACCACCACCGATAGGAAAATCCAGGCAGGAGCCCGATGACGAGGGCACAACCAATATGAGTGAAACAATCGGTGATTATGTACTCAAACGCAGAGCACCAAGTCCAAAAAAGTCTGCAATTGTTGCTGAATCAAAGCGTTTGAAGACATATGCCGACAAGAACAAGTACAAGAGAAAGATAGAAAAACAGGTCAGAGAAGTAAGTATGAAATTGAGCCTTAAATAATCGTTATAATCAGCACTTAATATGTTTATAAAATGTCTGCTATCATTTTTTCATCTGGAAGAATTGAAACGGAAGATAGCGGATCTTGAAGCACAACAACTCCACAATGCTATCTCTCAGCCAATTTGCCAGATTGGAAGCCCAGTAGTTGAGAAGGTACCTGCATTTCCAGATAGAGCAGCATCCACTGAATTGCAGGCATCCGTGTCTGATGCTGATCAGCACTATGCTGATGGAGTACTTCCAGAAGAGAGGGATGATGATGGGAACCATTCACTCATACCGGTACCATCTGCAATGATGCACGAAGAGTTGTTGGTGTCCACCTAGATGGACACCACGGAGACACAGACGGAGAAAGAAAGACACGAGTCTGCTCCGAATGACCAACAGCTCGTACTTCACAGTGCAAAGGAGATAGAAGATTATGGGAAAGAAGTGGCGAAACCAGACAGCCTAGAAGATGTAAGTGGATCAAAAGTTCACTAAGATTCAAATATCTTATTTATTTGTTGTGATGAAATTGTTTCTATAATAATATTTACTATTGTATAAATATTCAAACAAAGTCAGTGTATCTTTTTAAAACAGTCAGCGGGGGTTTCCAGTTGAATACATATTCAAAACAATGCATCACATGATAAGATGATATCAAACAAATATCAGTACTGTTCTGTAGTCCTGTCTAAAAAATTCGTATTGTATATTGCGAATTGTGTATTACTTTAGTTGGTTGGTTATTTTACAATGTGCATGCTGAGCTGCGATTTGTTTGAGATGGACCAAACAAATATCAGGTCAGCATGCGAATCATTCGCAACTATGATTATAGTATGCTTAACCCTTCCACCTTTTTATTTTGGAATTTGTATGAAACAGGAGACCGACAGACAACAACAACAACAACAACAACAGCAACAAGTTCAACACCAGTAATAACAACAATAACAACAAAAACACCAACAACAGCAGCAACAAGTTCAACACGAACAATAGCAGCAACAACAAGTTCAACACCAACAACAACAACAACACCAACAACAGCAACAGCAACAGAAACAAGTTCAACAACAACAGCAACAAGAACAACAAGGACAGCAAGAACAACAACAACAACAACAAATAGACTTGGCAAAGAGAGAAAGGCTAACACAAGAGATAGCACCGCAAGAGTCAGAACATGTCCATCCTTGTGAGAAGATGGAACTACTCAGCAAGGAAATACCATCCTTAGAAGACAACACCACATATGGAGATGCATCTCAAAGACCAACGGTGGTGTGCACAAAGTCAGAATTGCTAAGCCAACATGAAACTGTAGCACCAGTAACAAATCAACTCCAAGCTCCAGAGTCAAACGATAACACAGTAGATTTACCCGATGCTTTTGTTGATGGTATTTACACTCAAGTTTCACAAACATTTTTAAATGAAATTGATAATGTATATTACGATTCTATAATACAACGGTCTTTGGAGAACATGTCGGAGGATGACTTTAATGATCTCTACCGACACGATCCAGATCCTATTCCGAACAAGTCAACGGCATTGGTTGTCACTGACCGTGTGGTAAGGGCTACTTATAATGATTTCGCATCATAGCTTGAGAATTGTGTGGATCTATTTTAAATGTTACAAACGAATATCAGGGTAGCATGCGAACTATTCAGTGGAACCTCGAATAGTTCGCATGCTACCCTGGTAGATACTCTGAAATGTATTCAACTGGAACCAAACAGTTCGCATGTTAGCATGCGAACTATTTGGGGTCGTTACCATTATAATGACTGACACCCTTCTACTTTTGATTTTTGTTATTTACTAAGCTCGAGCCAAGTGAAGAGACAGAGGAGCCAAATTTTAATCTACTGACACCAACACAGCCTCTAGTGGCAGAGGAAGAGGAAGAGATAATTATAATAGAACGGGAACCGCTAAAAGTAGGATACAGCAGCTGGCCAAAGAAAACAAAAGTAATTGACCGTATCTATGTCGGAGAATACCATAAAATACAGTTAGTTAAAGCCTACGAGAGTGACACCCCTGATCCAGTAGTATGACAGTTACCAGAGTCCAAATTTACATATGGAATTAGAGTGCAAGCGAGTGATGCGATGGCACTAACTTTAGAACTGGAGCTGGACGTAAAGGTATCCAATTGTCAACCAATTCTCTTTTTAATGTTTCAAACATGTCTTGTATATTTAACATAAATAAACAACTCTTTTCTTAGGTTATCGACGCTTGGATTCGAAAGATTCTTGAAGAAGCAGACTTCAAAGTTCCATGCAATAAAGCTGAAGAAGTGCAACATGACACCGTTCTGATTTCGGGCATGACTACGGTAAGTTTAGCTAAGGTAAATTTCAAAGTTTCAGAAAATGTTCTTATTGTAATGTACTCTCGTTTGAATGCAGCATCAATTGGAATCAGGTTGGGAAGTAACAAATTTGGTGGACGCAGCTTTTAGCAATGTGCCCAAAAACCTCAACATCATCATAATCATTCCAATATGCACCGAGACAAAGGACCAGATAAACCATTGGACGTTGCTCGTCATTGACGTCGACGGCAGGTCGATAACAAACTACAACCCACTTCTGCCTAAACTGAAAGCCATAGACCACACCACAAGGACACTTACAAAGCTGGTAATACTCCCAGCTATACACTTACGTTTAAACACATTTCTAATTATGCATGATCAATACATGTTGCGAACTGTGATCGAGATATGCTGCGAAATGTGAGCAAATCAGTTGCATTTTGCAGTGTATCCATAACACATTTCGCACCATAGGATGCAAATCGTTTTGGATGATGCACATTTCAATAAAATAGGCTGCGAAATACTTGCAGACAAAATGGATTGGATACCAAACAATTCGCACCCTATACTGCGAATTGCTTGACATGTCCATGTTGGATTGGTTGTCACACAATTTGCAGCCTACGGTGCGAATTGTGTGGTAAAAACTGTTTAAGTTTTTGTGTTGGTTCCTAACACTTATTATTATAACCAGATCAAATATTTGGTGAACAAAGGATTCCTACCTAAATCAAGGACAGGGTGGAAGGTGAAAAATGAAAGAAAAATCCCACAACAAAAACAAGACACCCTGGACTGTGGTATTTTTGTCTGCAAAAACGCCAGAGATATAATCCAGCATGGATATGTGTAGACAAAATACGCTGAAGATATGGTCACTGCCTTCAGAGCAGAAATGTTCGATTTCTTCTTAAATGACAAAGACACCGTGAAGTACGGGTGATTCATAGTAAAACATTATGGTTTTTTGGTGTAAATACATTGATTGTAATTTTTTGGTGTGCATACATTTACATTTACATTTTCAGACTTGTGCAATTCCAAGATATATGTAGGACATATTTCTTATCAAATCGTTCACATCCTAACCTGATATATATGGGTTAGTTAATATTCGAACAATTCCTACCAAACATTTTGCAGCAATCCTTGGTATATCTTAAAAAAGGATCATCACCAAACAGTACGCATCCTAACCTGATAGATGCTTACTTATCACTGCTTAATTCGCAGCAACTCCTGGTATATCACATTAACAAACAGTTCGCAGCCTGGTATAAAATAAATAATTGAGAATATATCGTTCAAGAATACGAACAGGCTATGGCGTATGCCTTGGTAAACGTTTACTGCATTGAGCACGCAAAAAACAATCTAATCACCAGAGGTCCAGAACCCATTAATTACTGAGTGGACATGAAGGCTATGTAATGATTACCTTCTTTCCCTATAAATAACACTAGTAACCAGAGGCTAATTTTAAAATGAACTCTATATTTTTTTTAAACACTTCTTGTTCTCTTCGAATTCAAACAGTCATGTCTTTTTCCACCACCACAACCACCACCTCATACTCATACTCTGGTTTACTTGTCTCTCTGGGTGACTCTTGGTCATCTTTAACCGTTAACTGGAGCGATGACTTGATCATGCCAGCAGCACCACCAAACAGCCCAGTATTTGTCTTTGATTTAAACATATATGATGACTACTACTTTGCTAACTCTCTACCAGTGGAAGTTGTTCCAATGGTTGTTGCTGCGCCTCAGCCAGAAGAGGTTCCAATGCTTGCTGCTGTACCTAAGCCAGCAGAGGTGGAACCTCAGACGGCAGAGGTTTCAAACAACAAAAGGAAGAGGGAAGACGAAGCCGATCCATTAAGGACAAAATTTTTATGCATGATGGACATAGATAACAAAGAGGAAGAGAAAGAGGAAGAGAAAAAGCCTGATGATCAGCACACAGAGGAGAAAGATGGTGAAGAATCCTCTATTGATGACTGATAGAGCTGGCTTTTGTTTTTTGCTTTTTTAGAATGCAACTAACTAACACTAATAGGTTCTAGTGATCTGTGTAAGCATTTGTTAGTGCATGAAGACTGCAATCCTCTTTTTTGTAATCCAATTTTTTTTACAGACTGTTAATCATATATACGATTCGCATCCAATTACAACTTGCAAATAATTTGCATCGTAACCTGAAATATTACTTGTTTTCAATATTACTGATTTTCATGCAATTTGCAGCATACCATGCGATTTGCAACCCACTGAATGTCCTGGTATTTTTATGAAAGCACGCTTCGCAGCTTAGCATGTGACCAAATATCAGGACTTCTGGTTGTTCTCCATTCGCATCATATCTCTTTACACAAGCAGCCAGAAGTCCTGATATATGTTCTGGTAATAATTCGCAGCATATCATGCGAATCGTATGCAAATAAGAGTCCTGGTATTTGTTTGAAAAAGCATTACGTTATAGCTCAACACAATTAGCAATATAAAAATACTGATAATTGTTTGATATGATTTTACTAAAGATACGCATCCTGATGGAATTTCACACAAATCGCATGGAAACCTGATAGATGTTTGCAACATGATATCAACATATTATACACAATTCGCTATAGTGGATGCGAATTGCATGCAACTCAAAGCACTTAACATTTCTTTACTCTAATAAAAGCATTGCAAACACAAAATGTAAAAAATGTTTAGTTTGTTGTATAGAACAATAACAGTATTACAAATAAATGTGACCAACGAGAATTGTCCACAACACGAATTGTGCTTAAACGGGAACATCACAAGTCCTCCTGTTATGGCCTAATTTCGAACAACGGCCACACCTCAACTGCTTTGTTGAGATTTATCCTCTAGAAGGGATTCGCTTTTTCTTAGGCCTTCCGGAGCGTCTCTTAACGTTCAGAGGCAGAACTTCAACAAACGAAGGATCATAACCTGATATATTACTTGTTTTCAATATTACTGATTTTCATGCAATTTGCAGCATACCATGCGATTTGCAACCCACTGAATGTCCTGGTATTTTTATGAAAGCACGCTTCGCAGCTTAGCATGTGACCAAATATCAGGACTTCTGGTTGTTCTCCATTCGCATCATATCTCTTTGCACAAGCAGCCAGAAGTCCTGATATATGTTCTGGTAATAATTCGCAGCATATCATGCGAATCGTATGCAAATAAGAGTCCTGATATTTGTTTGAAAAAGCATTACGTTATAGCTCAACACAATTCGTAATATAAAAATACTGATAATTGTTTGATATGATTTTACTAACGATACGCATCCTGATGGAATTTCACACAAATCGCATGGAAACCTGATAGATGTTTGCAACATGATATCAACATGTTGTACACAATTCGCAATACTGGATGCGAATTGCATGCAACTCAAAGCACTTAACATTTCTTTACTCTAATAAAAGCATTACAAACACAAAATGTAAAAAATGTTTAGTTTGTTGTACAGAGCAATAACAGTATTACAAATAAATGTGGCCAGCGAGAATTGTCCACAACACGAATTGTGCTTAAACTGGAACATCACAAGTCCTCCTGTTATGGCCTAATTTCGAACAACGGCCACACCTCAACTGCTTTGTTGAGATTTCTCCTCTAGAAGGGATTCTCTTTTTCTTAGGCCTTCCGGAGCGTCTCTTAACGTTCAGAGGCAGAACTTCAACAAACGAATGATCATAACCTGATATATTACTTGTTTTCAATATTACTGATTTTCATGCAATTTGCAGCATACCATGCGATTTGCAACCCACTGAATGTCCTGGTATTTTTATGAAAGCACGCTTCGCAGCTTAGCATGTGACCAAATATCAGTACTTCTTGTTGTTCTCCATTCGCATCATATCTCTTTGCACAAGCAGCCAGAAGTCCTGATATATGTTCTGGTAATAATTCGCAGCATATCATGCGAATCGTATGCAAATAAGAGTCCTGATATTTGTTTGAAAAAGCATTACGTTATAGCTTCAACACAATTCGTAATATAAATATACTGATAATTGTTTGATATGATTTTACTAACGATACGCATCCTGATGGAATTTCACACAAATCGCATGGAAACCTGATAGATGTTTGCAACATGATATCAACATGTTGTACACAATTTGCAATACTGGATGCGAATTGCATGCAACTCAAAGCACTTAACATTAATTTTCTCTAATAAAAGCATTACAAACACAAAATGTAAAAAAATGTGTAGTTTGTTGTACAGAACAATAACAGTATTACAAATAAATGTGGCCAACGAGAATTGTCCACAACACGAATTGTGCTTAAACTGGAACATCACAAGTCCTCCTGTTATGGCCTGATTTTGAACAACGGTCACACCTCAACTGCTTTGTTGAGATTTATCCTCTAGAAGGGATTCGCTTTTTCTTAGGCCTTCCGGAGCGTCTCTTAACGTTCAGAGGCAGAACTTCAACAAACAAAGGATCATAACCTGATATATTACTTGTTTTCAATATTACTGATTTTCATGCAATTTGCAGCATACCATGCGATTTGCAACCCACTGAATGTCCTGGTATTTTTATGAAAGCACGCTTTGCATCTTAGCATGTGACCAAATATCAGGACTTCTGGTTGTTCTCCATTCGCATCATATCTCTTTGCACAAGCAGCCAGAAGTCCTGATATATTTTCTGGTAATAATTCGCAGCATATCATGCGAATCGTATGCAAATAAGAGTCCTGATATTTGTTTGAAAAAGCATTACGTTATAGCTCAACACAATTCGTAATATAAAAATACTGATAATTGTTTGATATGATTTTACTAACGATACGCATCCTGATGGAATTTCACACAAATTACATGGAAACCTGATAGATGTTTGCAACATGATATCAACATGTTGTACACAATTCGCAATACTGGATGCGAATTGCATGCAACTCAAAGCACTTAACATTTCTTTACTCTAATAAAAGCATTACAAACACAAAATGTAAAAAATGTTTAGTTTGTTGTACAGAACAATAACAGTATTACAAATAAATGTGGCCAACGAGAATTGTCCACAACACGAATTGTGCTTAAACTGGAACATCACAAATCCTCCTGTTATGGCCTGATTTTAAACAACGGCCACACCTCAACTGCTTTGTTGAGATTTCTCTTTTAGAAGGGATTCGCTTTTTCTTAGGCCTCCCGGAGCGTCTCTTAACGTTCAGAGGCAGAACTTCAACAAACGAAGGATCGTAACCTGATATATTACTTGTTTTCAATATTACTGATTTTCATGCAATTTGCAACATACCATGCGATTTGCAACCCACTGAATGTCCTGGTATTTTTATGAAAGCACGCTTCGCAGCTTAGCATGTGACCAAATATCAGGACTTTTGGTTGTTCTCCATTCGCATCATATCTCTTTGCACAAGCAGCCAGAAGTCCTGATATATGTTATGGTAATAATTTGCAGCATATCATGCGAATCGTATGCAAATAAGAGTCCTGATATTTGTTTGAAAAAACATTACGTTATAGCTCAACACAATTCGTATTATAAAAATACTGATAATTGTTTGATATGATTTTACTAACGATACGCATCCTGATGGAATTTCACACAAATCGCATGGAAACCTGATAGATGTTTGCAACATGATATCAACATATTGTACACAATTCGCAATATTGGATGCGAATTGCATGCAACTCAAAGCACTTAACATTTCTTTACTCTAATAAAAGCATTACAAACACAAAATGTAAAAAATGTTTAGTTTGTTGTACAGAACAATAACATTATTACAAATAAATGTGGCCAACGAGAATTGTCCACAACACGAATTGTGCTTAAATTGGAACATCACAACTCCTCCTGTTATGGCCTGATTTCGAACAACGGTCACATCTCAACTGCTTGGTTGAGATTTCTCCTCTAGAAGGGATTCGCTTTTTCTTAGGCCTTCCGGAGCGTCTCTTAACGTTCGGGGGCAGAACTTCAACAAATGAAGGATCGTAACCTGATATATTACTTGTTTTCAATATTACCGATTTTCATGCAATTTGCAGCATACCATGCGATTTGCAACCCACTGAATGTCCTAGTATTTTTATGAAAGCACGCTTCACAGCTTAACATGTGACCAAATATCAGGACTTCTGACTGTTCTCCATTCGCATCATATCTCTTTACACAAGCAGCCAGAAGTCCTGATATATGTTCTGGTAATAATTCGCAGCATATCATGCGAATCATATGCAATTAAGAGTCCTGATATTTGTTTGAAAAAGCATTACGTTATAGCTCAACATAATTCGCAATATAAAAATACTGATAATTGTTTGATATGATTTTACTAATGATACACATCCTGATGGAATTTCACACAAATCGCATGGAAACCTGATACATGTTTGCAACATGATATCAACATATTGTACACAATTCACAATACTGGATGCGAATTGCATGCAACTCAAAGCACTTAACATTTCTTTACTCTAATAAAAGCATTATAAACACAAAATTTAAAAAAATGTTTAGTTTGTTGTACAGAACAATAACAGTATTACAAATAAATGTGGCCAATGAGAATTGTCCATAACATGAATTGTGCTTAAACTGGAATATCACAAGTCCTCCTGTTATGGCCTGATTTCGAACAACGGCCACACCTCAACTGCTTGGTTGAGATTTCTCCTTTAGAAGGGATTCGCTTTTTCTTAGGCCTTCCGGAGCGTCTCTTAATGTTCGGAGGCATAACTTCAACAAACAAAGGATCGTTAGCGCTGGACGCTTCCCTGAAATGCGTTATAGCTGGTATGCTGAAAGAGTAACTTTTCTTGTAATTCTTAACCGTAAAGAAGGGCTCTATTACGGTAAAGGGATCTTTGTCGGTATATTGTATTGCCGCTAAAGCGTGAGGACATGGAAAACACTCTTGTTGCCATGGTCCGCAAGAATATTTGAAATCCAACAGATGAACAATAGCCACAGGATTCGAAAAGACTTCGAACATGGCGGTAGACGACTTACGTACTACCCAAGTTCGGCACATTTCAACATTTTGCTTTAGCTTCTTCTCATACTCGGGGACCAAATTAGTACTCCAGTTGAGACCCTCTTCGTACTTCGTGAAACTTGAGTCATAAGCAAGACTCTAATCCAGTCAATAAACTCAACAATCGGTAGGCCGCAATATTTTTTGATCTGATTGTTAAACGATTCTGCTGCAGTAGAAGCCATAGAGTCGTATCGCTTCCCTTTTACGTAATCCTGCGCATACTTTTCTGGGGGTAAATTTGCAAGAAAATCACTCATTCTGTCACCATCTTCACATAGAAAAACTGTTAGTATATCTTTTAAAAGCTCTCGACTGGCAGCATAAGCAAGACGTTGGAAGAAACTCATTATCCTTTTTTTTATAGTCTATGTTAGTTTGTTCCAGTTTTGCTTTCAAATTCTGCATGAGATGGAAATAACAGTACGCATGATAGCAGTTTGGATACAAGACAGAAACAGCATTCACGATACCAGAATGACGGTCTGAAATAAATATGATCTGGCGATCCAACAAATGTGGTTTCAAACACCCAAAAAACCACATCCAATTGTCTCAATTTTCAATGCTAACTATACCAACAGCAACAAGGAATAGTCCTGGAAAAGGTAGATCAAATGAACACTACAACAATACTCAAACGTTTAAAGAATATACACAGTTCGCATGCTGTCATGGTATTTGTTCTCAAAATGCACGCTGCGAACTGTGTACAAGCATAAGCTGCGAATTAATCACAGTTTCAAACACTGCCTAATTTGCAGCCTCGAATGTGAATTGTTCTGAAATATATGGTGTGCATATATAGGATGCAAACTGTTGCCCAAAATTTCATCGCCTAATTTGCATCCTCTATTGTGAAATGCCATCACTTAACCAACAATGCTTAATTCGCAGCCTCTAATGCGAATCGTTTTCAAATATCATGATTCCATAACAATGGTGTGCAACTATAGGATGCGAACTGTTGCAAAAAAAATTCAAACAAAAACATCATAACACATTCAGATTAACTAGTTAAATGTAACTAACCGTTGTTGTCGTCCTTTGCTAAGGAAGTAAGCAAGTTGCCCTTATAATTTCCATATAAGTGGGTTCCATCGACAAACAACATTGGATAGCATTAATTAAAACCCTGAAGGGACGAACCAAATACTACAAAACAAGCTTGAACCGGTTTCCAGCTGATAACTCCAACTGGCAGTCTGAAGTAACATCCCGACTCTTCAAGCGTTTGAAGTATCCGCTTAGTAAACTAAAATAACTTGAACTATCTCCGAAAACTCCCCTCCTAGCCTTCTTTAAAACATTCCATGACAAACGGTAAGAGATGTCAAGACTGTAATCTTGTTTGACAGTCGATTGTATGGTTTTGGCTGTTAACGAATAGCAGGTGCGGAGAGAATCCTGAATTTCTTCTACAATCAAATTTGATGTCAAATTCTTGTGCTGCTTATGCTTCTGGGAGAACACAGGACTGCAAGTATGGTGCGAAACATACTTCTTGATCGTCATCAAGCCAGTGCTGGAATCAATAGATGCATAAAGCCTCCATTTGCACCCGCTTGTGAACTTATTTTCACAATAAGCAGTGATCTTGGTTGTTGTGTTGTGCAGGTATTTGAAAGCAAAACCATGCTCTAAAGCAAACTTGCACAAAGATGACCTCAGACCTGCATCACCTTCTTCAAAAGCTTGACCCACTCTTGTAATAGCATCAGCCCAACCAGCAGTAGCAAGTTGTTTTCTTCTCTGCTCAGAATTAACTAAACCGTTACTACTCTCCCTGCTAACTAGTTGATCAGGAGATGGTTCTCCCAAACTCAAGCTACGCTCTTTACGCTTTACACCACAATCCTTACCACCAGAGCTCTTATAACCAGAACTTTTTTCACCAGAACACTTATCACCATAACCCTTATCGAAGAGGTGTTGTTCTATGAGAAAACTAACCCGTTTTAAACTCTCCAAATCAAGATATAACACCAACCCAACAAAATCCTTCTAGTGATTAAAGAAACAATTATTGTGATCCCCGCAGGAGTAGGTAATTAGGTAGTCACCTGTGACAAGCTCCTCTTATGTGTTCTCCACATAAGCTTGGATACTTTGAAAGCTTTCAAACTCCGTGAAAGGAACAATTGCGGTTTGGTGACCATATTTAAAAATACAAACTCGTTATTTGGACATACCTTACCCTACACCGAACAAACTATTAGTTATTAGTCCCAAAAATAAAGTGCAAATTATTTATTACTGCATCAAACATATCGCATCCTATCTTGCGATTTGTGTATATCTATAAGTTGCGAACTGTGTTTAATTCGCATCCTCTCCTGATAGTTGTTTGTAAATCAACTAAAAAAAGTTCTGATATTTGTTTCGAAATACAATACTAAAAAAAGTTCTAGATAGTTCGCATACTAGCATGCGAAACGTAAAAGTAACTAAAAAAGTACTGATATTTGTTTGAAAATGATACTTTAGAGTTCTACACAGTTCGCATCATAACATGCGAAAACGTAAAAAAGTAACTAAAAAGTCCTGGTATTTGTTTGAAAATATAATACTCTAGAGTTCCACATAGTTCGCAACCCATACTGAGTTTTGTAAGCAAATAAGATTCCTGATATTTGGTTTGAAAATGCAATACTTTAGAGTCCTACACAGTTCGCATCCTATCATGCGAAACGTGAAAGTAACTAAAAAATCCTGATATTTGTTTGAAAATGCAATACTCTAGAGGTCCACATAGTTCGCATCATAACATGCGAAACGTAAAAATGTAACTAAAAAAATCCTGGTATTTGTTTGAAAATACAATACTCTAGAGTTTCATATAGTTCGCAACTCATCCTGAGTTTTCTAAGCAACTAAAAGTCCTTACATATGTTTGAACATCCATACAATTCGCATCATATTTGTAAGCAAATTTTGAAATCCTTTCATGTAATTCGCACGTCACCATGCGAATTGGTAACATAATTAGCATCTTCCTCATCGAATACATCACACAATTCGCATCTTACGTGGAACGCCTGGACAACTAAAACTCGTAATCTACACATGTTTAACATCCGAAATAAAAATCTAATGCAAAAAAAGGACATGAGTATATAACGATAAATATTAACAAAACAATAACAGATAACTGTAACAAAAAAACAGAGAAAAGCTCGAAATCAGGCTATGGCGTCTAAAACAGTAAAATATAACCTATTCCAACTGATAAAACCAACAAAATAACTTCGAAATCAGTAGGTAATTACGATTACCTGGGACCAGAAACACGATTACTTGCAAAACAACATATTCATGTACGTAGAAGACAGTGGTTAGATAGGTTTTACACCACAAACTACATAAATAAACAGACCTTCTAACACTCCGATCACCGGAAAATGTGATTTCAACCGTGCTTCGTGGTGGTTCGTAGGGTTAGGTGGTTAGAGCGGCTAACAAATTCAAATCTTCAAAAAGCTAGAAAAATAGAAAGAAAACATGAAATTATGTTTATATAGTGGGTTAAGGGTAGTTAGGGTATTAAAATAATATTAGGTAGTAAGTGACAATAAGGTAGTTGAGTTGGGTATTAAGTAACAATTGATCAAACCTTGGATACTAGATGACAATTGAATAGTTGAATGGGTACTTTAAGTGCAATTTCTTTTATTTATATTTATGTTAATTTAATAAACCTTAAATTTAATAGGTAATATATTAATGATGATTAAAAAATATATGGCAGGTAAATAAATATTGAACAAAAAATATTTATACCTATAAATTTTAATTTTAAATTTTTTTATATAATTATAGATTTTGAATATCATTGTTATCCATAAAATATTATCCATAAAAAAGAACAACCTAAAATGATTTAAAAATTTAAGATTACCTAAAATAAAATGGTAGTATGATACCAAGAAGAGTGCGAGATATAAAAAATTAGTAATATTTTTTTTATAATTATAGGTTTTGAGTATGATTGTTATCCATAAAATATTATCCATAAGAAAGAACAACCTAAAATGATTCAAAAATTTAAGATTATCTAAAATAAAATAGTAGTATGATATTAAAAAATTGCGAGAAAAATAATCAGTCTTCATTGTTTTTTAATTTTACTTTTTTATGTTTGGACAGTTCCCCTCACGCGATCGAAGAGTTCTTCACCGAATAAAATATAAACGGTCCGTGTGAGAAAGTTCCCCATAAATAACCAGACCCGATCTAGAACAAAATAATAAAAGATAAAAATATTCAGATTGCTTATGGTTTTTTTCCACCAAATTAACCCAAACCACTGAAAAATTTATTATCGTACAAATGGATCTAATAAAATTTAAATTTAATAAATATATATTAATGATTAATTAAATTAACCATCACAGTATTTATTGATAACATAAAATTGAATTAATATGGAAAAAAAATACTTTGGTCAAAAAATTAGTTATTACTCGTGCATTTTAGAGCAATGTTAATGATAAAGCAACAAGTATCATAATACATGCTTCATTAATTGGCGCGGTGTTTTAGCAAAATCCAAATTAAAAAGCTATAACTGAAGTAAGTGTGAAGTTGGTGTATGTTAACAGATTTGACCACTCGATAAAATTGTCATTTTATTTTTTTTATTTTTTATTTTATTTTATTTTATTTTTTCATTTCAGATTTAAAAAAAAATCAAAAATCAAAAATATTAACCATAAATAAATTAGTTTGGATTCAAGTCGAAAAAATCTTCAATTTAATTATAACTGATTTATAAAAATTATTATTGTAAGAAAGTAATAAAAAAAATGGTGAAATAAAAATTCCACTCACCAAGTTGAAATCAATAACAAATAATTTCACTTACCATAAGAAAAAATAATACAAAAAAGGTGAAATAAAATTTTACATTTTAAGTTGAAATTCAAAACTAATAATTTTACCTACCATAACGAAGTATTATAAAGAAGGTGATATAAAAATTTCATCTACCAAATATAAATTCTAAACAAATAATTTCACCTATCATAAGAAAGTATTCTAAGGAATGTGAAATAAAATTTCACCTATCAAGTTGAAATCCAAAACAAATAATTTTACTTGCTATAAAAAAGTAATACAATGAAGGTGAAATTACCAAGTATAAATTCAAAAACAAATAATTTTACCTACCATAAGAAAGTGATATAAGGAAAGTGAAATAAAAATCTCACTTATCAAATATAAATTCTATAAAAATAATTTCAGTATTATAAGAAAGTAATACGAAGAATGTTGAATAAAAATCTCACCCACCAAATATAAATTCTAAACAAATTATTTCACCTACCATTACCATAAGAGTAATACACAGAAGGTGAAATAAAAATTACACATACCAAGTATATATTCTAAACAAATAATTGCACTTACCATAAAAAAGTAATACAAGATATGTGAAATAAAAATTTCATATGCCAAAGTATAAATTCTAAACAACTAACTTCATATACCATAAGATAATACAGAAAAATAAAATATAAATTTGACCAATAATATATTTTTAAAATGAAATATCAGTTATAGCTCTAATATTATACCTTTTTCATTATTGTCTTCATCTTTTACACGAGAATTTTAAAAAACATTAATGAAGAAAAGTGTTACACTGTTGTAACTGTATATAATTCATGATACATGTAATTTACATGAACTTTGATGATCATTTAATCATTAAAATAGTAGAGCATAATACTATATTCTTGACTTAATTCACAAGGTATTTTACTTGTGTATAAGATGTTGAAATGATCTTCTTGTGGTATGTATTGTGCTCCTGTTTAGGATTAGTCTTCTTGAATTATCTACTATATCTTGTCTTCATTTCTTGCATTTATTTCCTTTATTTGGTCTTGATCAGCTCCTGCTCTTCCTTTTGACGTGTAAAAGTTAACAAAATAGAGTAGTCAAGGTATACGTTGCAATCACGCTAGCTTCAATCATCTAGTAATCTTAAATATTCAATGTCAATACTTTCTAATATAATTATTGCACTGAGAGGATGACAATTGGTGGCTGTAAATTGACACTTTGAGTGATGTTTGATCATGTTTTTAGCCACCCAGTCATGAGCATAATTCTGCTCATGATAAACATGCCTAATTATCCTGCTATAACATATCAAGTTTATGTAGCATTTTATGATTTAATTTAAATACCAAGGAGATATTCCATAACCAAGTATGTTAAACAGAATCGAGGAGACAATCTCTATAGCAACCTCTTTATATTCATTTTGTCTGCAAAAATAGTATGCCATCTAATATTGCTCTAGTCTTCGCTGCTAGTGAAGTTTTTTACTTATCAGCTTACCTCTAGATTCACCATTAGTTAATTTTGATCCATTATAATTTGGTTTAAGTCTATTTAAAGATGGTGGGTGCCATTTAATATATAAACATTTTGTTTATTTTGTAAATGGTTAAAACATTGTAATTCTCTAGTAGTTTTAAAATCTATTTTTCAGTGCTTAGTTTTGATAATGTTTATGGTATCCAAGTATTGTTAATATGTATATAACATTATCTATAATATTTTTGGGAGAAGGTTTGATATTGTCATGATTTAATTTGTCCATAGTCATCCATATTGACCAAATAATTATTATAGGTAAAATTGTTCTAATATGAACAACTTTAAGAGTATATAGAAACCAGATTTGGATGATGTGTTTAATATTCATGTGATTTCTTATGACAATCCCAAATAGGCTAGCAAAGTGTTGCCAAACTATCAAGGAACTATGACATGAAACAAAGAGATAATCTATTGTTTATGAGTTTTGCCAGCTTTGGCACCTTGAAGGTAGGTGAAAACCTTTGCTTTGGAGGATTGAATCTGCTAAAATAAGATTATTGAGAATCCTTCAAAGAGTGAATGAACACTGCTTTGGAGTAATGTTATTCTAATTTATCATTAGGATGTTATATTTTTATCATTTTCCCTGATTTCATTCCATGTTTGCTATAGTGAAAACTTTTCATCAGAAGATACTTTCCAGATTATAGTATCATTCTGATTCATATTTAGCGTAATGTTTTGGATTATGTTGATATCAAATTGAAGAACATTAGTTTTCGGCTGTTCTATGTTCCATTTGATAAGGGGAGGAAATATTGTGATGAATAAGAAAAATTAGATAAATAAATGAATTGATTTGATGTAATAAAGTATTAAAGATAAAACTTAACAAGTATATAATGATAAATGGGTCATATGTAATAATTAATATGTATGGTTAGAGTTGGTAAAATGGTGGGGTGTAAATACCCACATAAGAGGAGGTAAATCTATAAATTAAGGATGTACCTCTTGTATTATATGAAGGACAATCCCTTTGGAGAAAATGGTCCAATCATTAGTCAATTATTACAACATTATTCATTTTGTCTTTTTTTTTTCTCTCAAATTATTATGTTTCTCTCTCTAAAAGCACTCTCACATGAACATTGATGTGACAAATACTCTCATACGAACATTATCGTGACAAGAAACATCACTAACAAATCTTTGGAATACATCATTGGCGCCGTCTGTGGAAATAGCGATAGGTACCCAAAATTGTTGTTCCAAAACCATAGTATTATTCAAAAAATATTGTGAGAGTGATGGATACAGAAATGTTATGAGAACTAGAGACTAGTACGAAAAATCGTGTGATCGAAGACTCATATATAGATCTTTTGGTTGATAACAGTTAGTAACAAAGGAAACAAAGTTGATCGATATGCCGAGGAGCTGCAAGAAGAATTTGTCTTAGTAGCTCGGCGAAAAGAGATTTTAGAAGATATTGAAAGATTGAATGCTGAAAGGGAAGCGATAATAAGTTCACGGAGACTTAAATCAGAGTTTCGAAGAGAATAAACAGTTGAAAAATAATACATGGAAGATGTTTCTCGTACCGAGGAAAGATGTCATAAGAAAAGCCCTTATTCTTCGAAAAAAAGAGTGAGATCTGGACATCGTTATGAATCAACAAAATCAAGTGAATATTCATCGTACAGTTCGGATAAATCTACTGTAGGAAGAAAGTCGGAGAAAGCTTAAAAGAGTACACTAGACGCTTTATTCAGGTCAAGACGGATATGAAGTTTTGTGAAGACAAAGTAGCGTTGGTCGCCTTCTGAATGGGTCTGCTTCCAGGGGTGATGAAAGACAACACTGCGGAAACACAGGCCATGACATTTAGAGCTTTGTTGGATCAGATAGAGAAAAGGATTTTAGTTGAAGAAACTAGGGCCTCGGAGATACAGTCAATGTCTCAATTCTATCAGGATCTGACCTTGGTCAGAGCTAGTACAACAATGGTGAATGTCCGACAGTAGGTTTCACAGCCAACTACAACTGTCCGACCACGAGCACCAGTTCAAGCAACAAGCCAAACTCCTCAATGGGCAGTACACAATCAACAATATGCACCGAAAGAACAAACATCTCAGCAATATGTTAGACCCATATCCAATACAATCCTCCCTTATATTTTTTTATTTAGGTTATGTGTGAGGTCATGAGTGATGAGTCCGGATTCTGTCACCAGGTCTTAAATGGGAACCGGATAGGGTCAGCCCGGACAAAGTCTACCTAACCGGACAGGGCAGTTCGAACACCATCATCCATTGGACTGTTCGAACAAGAACTAAAGTACTTAAAACCTAATCACTTCTTGACTAAGCTGCATGTTCCCCTACTTAGAACTAATGGGTCCTTAAACTCGATCCGGGTCCATTAAACACGACCCGAAAGCCCATAAGGCCCAAATATAAGGGTATAAATACCCAACCACCAACATTAAATGAGGGTAATGAAAATTAAATACAACTAGGCTTCTTAATTCTCCCTCTACACTCTACCCAAATATTAAATACTCTCAAAATTCCACACAGTTCTAAATAAAAATTACAAACTTACCCTCAGACGAAAATAAACCACATCAAATTGGCGACCACAGTGGGAGAATGATGGTGCCTGAATCAAGCATTCGAAACCATCAGGAAAAATCAGTCTGAATGAATCCGGACGCCCCAGAAGTACCTCCAGCTTTGCTTGAAGTGGTGGGTGAAAATGATGAGTATACCATCGAGGAGCGTGATAGATTAAAGGGCGAGATAGAAGCTCTGAGTGCAGAAAAGGCAAAGATGGGCATAAAAGAAAAGTCAACGGCATCAGTTGCTCATCATACCGACAACCCTAGAGAGCATGAGCCTTCGAAGACCCATGTGAGCACCAAGAAGACTCATACTAGCTCCAAAAAGTCTCACCGGTCCAAGCCAGTGGAGAGCTCTGACTCAGATTCAGAGTCTTCTAGTAGCTCCTCGGGCGAGGATGGAGTTGAAGAGTCCTTGTCCTCCAGCAGTGATGAGGGCCGATCTAAAAAGAAGCAAAAGTTAGTAAAGAAGTATTCAAGGAAAAGAGATAGACATGGAAAGTTAAAGAGGCATATAGGCAAAGAATCATCTCACAGCCGGAGACATGTAGACCAGATGCTGGTGGATCCTTTTGCCTTCCACGATGAACCAGGTATCTTTATAACTCACAATGAGGATACCGTATTCAGTCGTGGCCGGAATTGGAGACAATCTCTATTGTCTTCCACGATTCTGTCCGGAAACCTCCCTAAGAGGTTCGATAGCACAAAAATGGAGAAATACGATGGCAGTAAAGATCCGGACAACCACTTGGAGCAATTTAAAAACTTCATGATGAATTTCGATGATGACGACAAGCTACTTTGTAGAGCATTCTCCCAATCCTTTACGGGGAGTGCTCTGAAGTGGTATAACAGCATACCACAAGGCTGCATAAGGAATTTCGATACCTTTTGGGTGGCCTTTCGAAGGCAGTTTGTTAGGAGTAAAGAATTGAAGGGCAATGGGGACACAATAATCCATTGTGCCCAAGAACCAAACGAATCACTGAAAGAATACATAAGTCGTTTTGTAAACACCAAAAACGGGTTGGCTGATTGCTTCGAGCAAGTAGCAATAGCATCTTTGAGGCAGGGCTTAAACCCTGGAAATTTAACTGATTCAGTGACTAGAAAGAAAGCCATGACTTGGGGAGGTTTGCTGAATCAGGTCGGAAAGCAAATCAACGTTGATGAAACGAAGAAAACTAGGGTGCATATGCATGTAAGGTCTGCCCCGGTTGCACCAAACCCCAACCAAAATCAGTCCGGGAACAAGGCAAGGGAGGCCGGGCAGGGTCTTAACAGAGCTAAAGCTCAGTCTCAGCCAGCTGCGCCTGCCCAGAGTCAACAATCTAGAAATAAGAGAGGGCCTTGGGTTCAACCGGAGTGGTTTGCAGAGTTAAAAGAAAGTGTGGCCGCCATTTATGACAAAACAAAGGAAGAAGTACACTATAGAAGGCCGGCTGCACTGCAATCTCCTAGGGAACATCGTAACAATTCCTTCTGCCAGTACCATAATGATACAGGCCACACCACTGATGATTGTATTGCTTTAAAACAAGAAGTTCAGAATTTAATTGAAAGAGGAAAGCTAGGGGCATATGTCAAAAGAAGAGGAGGAAATAGGCCTGATAATGCTCATCGGGCTGGTCTAAGCAATGCTGCTCCGGAGGGAGCTATGGTTATAATCGAAAGATTTGATGTAGAGTCAGAGTACTTGGATCTTGATCCAACTCGAAACAGAGTGGGTACCATTGAGGAACGTTGTAAAACAGTCTCCGGGCTTATTAACTTCTTTGAGTCACTCACGATTTTCGGAGGGGATACTATGACAACACCCACTGCTTCTTTAAGGAAGAGGCACATTCATACTTTAACTACCCAGCTGGAAGGAGGCATGACCTCCTATCAATCACAAATTCCATTTCCCTTCATTGTTTTCGATGAGGATGACTTGAGGGATATAGCTGGCCCTCATGAAGATGCTGTTGTCATAGGAGCATCCATTGGGGGAAATGACATAAGACGAATCTTGGTGGATACTGGGAGTTCAGCCAATATCCTCTTTTTAACCTCTTACAAAAAGATGAAAAATCCAGCCGTAATTCAGCATTCGGACAGATCAATTGTGGGTTTCACTGGAAGCTCAGCAGATGTGGTCGGGGAGTTCGAAGAGGAAGTTTTGTTGGGCAAGGGCCCTTTTAAGAAAATGGTTAGAATACTTTTTATTGTGGTGGATTGTCCCACTTGTTATAATGCTATTCTAGGGAGGTCTTGGCTCTCTAGGATGCATGCAGTGGCCTCCACAGTCCACCAATGTTTGAAATATGCTGTTCAAGGACAAGTGGGAGTTGTTCGGAGCAGCTAGAAGATTGCAAGAGAGTGTTATGCCATAGCACTGGCTCCACGGACGTTGGGGGCAGTTCGTATCAATGAAGAATAACAGTTTGAAGGGCTTTCTGGGGGTGAGGGTGAAATTGATGACCCCAGAGAGACCCCTGGAGTGTTGATACCGGTTGAAGAAGTTGAAACACATTCTTTGGAAGAAGGAAAAAATGTCAAGATAGGGTCCAAAATGCCATCCGAACTGAAGAATAAAATGTTGAATTTCCTAAAAGACCATCCGCATGTGTTTGCTTGGTGCAATGCTGATGTTACTGGGGTTCCAGCAGATATTATATCACATCACCTATCCATCCGGAGAGACATAGCACCAGTGGTACAAAAGAGAAGGGCTTTTTCTAAGGAAAAGGTTGATGTTATTGTTCAAGAAGTTGACAGGCTTACTAAAATGGGGCATATAAAGGAATCTCAGTACCCTTTATGGACAGCCAATCCGGTCTTGGTGAAAAAGAAAAATGGCAAGTGGCGTATGTGCATTGACTTCACAGATCTCAATAGGGCTTGCCCGAAAAATTTATACCCAGTCCCCCGGATTGATCAGCTGGTGGATTCCACTTCTGGGAATAAGCTACTGTCTTTCATGGATGCCTTCTCCGGGTACAATCAGATTCAAGTAGATCTGAAGGATCAGCAGCATACGACCTTTGTCACTGTTAGGGGTCTTCACTGTTACAAGGTGATGCCATTTGGGTTGAAAAATGCTGGGGCTACTTATCAGATATTGGTGAACAAAGCCTTTGCTGATCAAATTGGAAGAAATATAGAAGTATACATTGATGACATGATGGTAAAAAGTGTGGATAAACAAATGCACTTGGCAGACCTCCAAGAAACTTTTGCTAACTTAGTAAAAGTAAATTTGAAGCTAAATCCAGAGAAATGTGTGTTCGGAGTGCAGTGCGGGAAATTCCTGGGGTATATAATAAGTGAGCAAGGGATACAGCCCGATCCGGACCAGCTTAATGCTTTATTCCAAATTGAGTCTCCTCGGAATATTAAAGAAGTACAACGGTTGACTGGGAGGTTGGCTGCTTTAAATCGATTAATCTCGAGGTCTTCGGACAAATGTGCTCCGTTTTTTCAAACTTTAAAGGGTGCAAAGGGATTCGACTGGACTTCACAGTGTGATGATGCCTTCAATGAGATTAAGAAACATCTGTCCTCCCCCAAGACTTTATTTAAACCTGTTGATGGAGAGACACTCTTCGTATACTTGGCAGTTTCCACTTGTGCCATCAGTGTTGTATTGGTAAGAGAGGTGGATAATTACCCCCATCCGGTGTACTACATCAGCAAGAGCTTGATAAATGCAGAAAAATGCTATTTAAAGCTCGAAAAATTAGCATTAGCCTTGGTAATTGCTGCAAGGAAGATGAGGCCTTATTTTCAGGCTCATCCTATTATCGTCCGGACATCCTTTCCCTTGAAGAATGTTCTTCAAAAGGCAGACATTTCAAGTAGAATGACTAAGTGGTCCGTTGAGTTGGGGGACTTCGATATTAATTTTTCTCCTCGAAACGGCAATCAAAGCCCAAGCTGTGGCTGATTTCTTAGTTGAATTCCACTCAGATAGGGATACAAAGCAAACAACTGAAATGAAAGATAAAAAGGTCTGGGTTGTCCGGTCGGATGGTGGATCAAGTACTATGGGATGTGGCGCAGGGGTATGCTTGACCTCTCCATATGGTGACAAAATGTACCAGGCTATATGTTTTGCTTTTAGGGCTTCCAACAATGAGTCCGAATACGAAGCGGCTATAGCTGGTTTAAAGTTAGCTTATATTTTTGGGGCCAAAAGGGTCAAGCTGATGAGTGATTCCCAGCTTCTTATTCACCATGCGCAAGTTCAATCTGAGGCCAAAAAGGAGCAACTAGTAAAGTACTTACTTCTTCTTAAAAATGAGGGACTTAAGTTCAAAAGCATTGTTTATGAGCATATACCCCGAACATAGAATGAGCTAGCAGATTCCTTGGCAACCATAGCCTATACTGAGTCATATCCTTGGATCCATGTGCTGGAGTGCCCTTCCATTAAACTCAATGTGGGTAAAGAGGAAGAAATTTTCGATGTACAGATGAAACAACCTCAAGATTGGAGATTTCCTCTCCTGCAGTATCTCTCCGATGGCGTCTTGCCTCCGGATAAATCACTAGCAAGAAAAATGAAGCACAAGGCTCGTGGTTTTATCATACTAAGAGATGTTCTGTATAAAAAGTCTTACAGTAAACCTCTTTTGCGATGTTTGGGGGATGATGAGTCTCAAATAGTCCTCTCCGAATTACATGATGGTGAGGGATCAGCTCACTGTGGATTCAGGGCTCTAACAAAGAGAGTTTTATTGGATGGTTATTACTGGCCCTCTGTAATGCAAGATGCTAAGGAGCTGGTGAGAAGGTGTGACCCATGCCAGAGATATAGAAATGAAATTCATGTCCCAGCCATCCCTTTAGAGTCAATTTCTGAGCCTATACCTTTTGCTCGATGGGGGTTGGATTTGGTGGGACCTCTTCCTATGGCATCCGGAGGACGCAGGATGATAATTGTTGCTATTGATTATTTCTCGAAGTGGATCGAAGCAGCCCCACTGGCAGGAACAACATCAAAAGCCGTCATAAAATTCATTTTATCCAACATCTGTTGCAGATTTGGTGTTCCACAGAAGATAACGACAGACAATGGATCACAGTTCGACAACAAGGAAATGGAGAGTTTCTGTGCCTCTAGGGGTATACAACATTGTTTCTCTTCACATTTCCACCCACAAGCAAACGGTCAAGTTGAAGTGGCTAACAGAACTATATTGTCCGGTTTGAAGAAAAATTTAGAAGGGCTGCTGGAAAATGGCCTAGTTATTTGCAAGAGGTTTTGTGGGCCTATCGGACTACACCTGGGGCTGCAACACAAGAGTCACCTTTTGCCTTGGTCTATGGGATGGATGACATAGTCTCTATAGAAGCAACTCTCCCTTCTTTTCGAGTTCACAATTTCTCTGAACACGCTAATGAGGTGGCAATCAGAGGTCAACTCGACTTAATAGATGAAAGAAGAGTTAAAGCTCACCTTAGAGCTGCACACTATCAAGGTTTGATGAGAAGCAGGTTTGCTTCCAGAGTTAAAAGAAGAGATTTCCAGCCGGGGGACAAGGTGTTAAGGAAAGTCTTCTTACACACTAAAGAGAAGCTGTTCGGCAAAATGGCCCCAACTTGGGAAGGACCTTATATGGTCATTGAAAGGCTTAAACCTGGAACATATTGGCTAGAAGACAAGGATGGAAGGGTTTTGAATCACCCTTGGAATATTTAGCATCTCCGGATGTACTTGGAATAGAAGCTATGTAAATATTTACTTGTTTAAAAATCCATGTAAATATTTGGGGGCAAACTCTTTCCTACCCTGGTGGCGCGGGGAGGTTTTAATGAGGTGTCCGAGCTTTTTTATAAAATTTGATGCCTTCTTAAAAATTCGAAGTGTTCTTACTTTGTTTCTTGTCACACCATCCAGATTGAATTAAAGGAATGATGACTACTTAAACATTTGTCATCGGAGAATTTAAACACTCTCGCTTTAGAATATTTATGAAATAACTAAGGGCTGTTTAAACACTAGCCACCAAAATTGAAACAAACTATGAAAGAATGCAAGAGTAGTGCAAAACAAAGATATTCACTGAAATAACCCAATTGCCTTTGCCTTCCAAGGACTTTAAAATGTCAGACAAAACAAAAGATCTATCCGGTCAAAATGCCGAACACAATTACAAAAATGCCTTGGCCTTCCACGGACTTTAGTTCAGATAACGTAAAAAGATAATTCATAATCTAAGACTGAGCCTTTGAAGATGGCTCAGCCTCACCTGTCTTCTTCTTCTTCTTGGGATCGTCCTTCTCCTTGTTTGGGCTCTCCCCGGTGTTCTCTTCTTCGTTAGAGGAGGAAGCACTAGAATAATCATGCAAGTCTCCATCAGCCATGGTGTGGAAGGGAAGGTTTTCGTAATCTACATGAAGCCACAAATCTCCCAGGTTCCTCTTCGGGAATTTCTCATGAAAAAGCAAAACCATGTCCGACCTCACTTTGGCATACATTTGCTCTTGAGTGTCTATTACGTTGTTGGCATAAGCATCAATCTTGGCCTGAATTTTGGCCTCTTGCTCCCTTAGCAGTTCAGCTTTATCTTCTGCAGCCTTGGACACTGTGTTCTCGAGCGCAATCTTGTCATTTGTCAAGTTATGGATGACTTGGTCCTTGGCCTTCGCCTCCTCTTTTGAAGAGGTGAGATCTTTCTCCAATCCGGACAGCTTTGTTCGGAGGTCTCTGATAGTATCCTCTAAGCTAGCCTCCTTTGTAACCCAACCCTCCTGGTTCTTCTTTAACTCCTCGTTTTCTCCCTTGAGAATGTCAGCATTTTGGGTGGCAGTAAGGAGGTCGTTAGACAACTTATCCTTGTCAGATTTGAGATCTTTGATAATATCTGCCTGACCTCGAACTTGTTTCTCCAGAACAAGCATTGGCTGAACATTACTTAATATGGAGTGAGTAATAATATCCCTTTCACTTGAAACAGTAAAGGTCTTACCATTGAAGGTAACGGAGTTTGAAGTACTTGGAGGGAGGTAGGGCCCAACAAGGTTATCTCTAGGGAGGTTCTCAAAGTATTCACCAAGCCCCTCGAGCCTAGTGATGTCAACACCATCAATGCTGAGGTCTCCTCCCCCAACCTCGTCAGTTCGAAAATCACCAGGGATCTCCTCTGCTCTTGTTGGATCAGTAGGGTCAACAGGGGGGAGAGGCTCCGGAGGCCGGAGAGAAAGTTCATCACCCCTGGAGGTCTTTTTCTTTTTAGCCTCCCTCTCCTTGTGTTCTGCTCCACGTTTTCGGTCTCTCTTGGGAACCCTTGGAGGTTTGGGAGACCCTACCTCTTCCCTAGCACTCTCCTGCTCCACCGCTTCTAGCAGAGTAGCATCGATTTGGCTTGGGGTTGGCCCCTCTGGGTTTGTTGGAGCAGCCTCCTCCACCTCGGCAGGGTTAGCCACACCTGCAGTCTTCTTGCCCTTCCCCTTCTTGCCTTTCATTTTACTCGGGGCCTCTTCTCGACCTAGCAAGTATAATGACCCGTCCGGTTCATGTGTTCTCTTGAGGACTACATCCGGAGGGGGTGGAGTAGTGAGTTCTTCCCAGTTCAAGTCCCTCCGACCAGTAGTGTTCTAGAGGTGAGACCTTGCAAGATTGCCTCCGGTAAAGGCATCATGGAAACGGTTCCCCCACTTTTCAGCAGCCCAAGTGTTGATCTTGGTGTAGGTGGCCTGCCCAGCCTTTAGATAGTCGTTAGAGTCTTTGGGCAGCACTGTTAAAAAAAGAGAGAGATAGAAACTAGACAAATCAGTTAAGCAAATTCACTAAAAATGAAAATGAGAGTGTAAGGTGAGATTCTTACAGTCACTTCTCCATCTGCTGGTAAGAAGACTTGGGTTGGCTCCAGCTTTGATCTTCTTCCCATTCTCCCAAACGCCACTCACGAACAAGAAGTGAGTCCTCCAATTTCTCTCCGCTTCAAGCAGGTCATCCACTGCCTTATAGTTATCACCCATGTTGAAGTGATAAAAGGGGATATGAGGGTTTCTGCAAAGACTGGCCACATCAGCGAATTCCTCCATCGGGAGAGAGATTCCGGAGAGCCTGGAGGCCATGATGCAGGTCATGAGAGTATACCAGGCGTTGGGGCTCAGTTGGCTTGGACAAAGCTTAATAAGATGGAGGTACCTGACTATCTCCGGATCCAAGGGAAACCTTAGCCCCCAGTTAAAGAGCTCAGTGAAGATGACTACTTCACTAAGTTTGCAGTCCATTGGGGTTTCAGGGTCTATAGGGATCCTTATTTTCACGTTCTCCAGAATCCCCCACTTTGTTCGCATCCGACCCAGTTCGGCTGTGTGGATGAATGCATAATTAATTTTTTGCAAGACAAGTAAATATTTGACACTAACCTTGTGGAAACAAGGTCCCACTTTTCCTTCAAGGATTGCTGGTAGATCTGGGTGCCTAAGGCATAGTTTTTCTTTGCCTTTATCTTTCTTGGCAGCAGCAGCATCACTGGTTTGTCTGGAGGGTTCAGACTCGAATGGAGCCTCTTCGATAGAGTCCTCCATTACTTCCTTCATTACCGAGGAAGGATTCTCGGTTGTTTTTGGGAGAGGGGAGTTTGAAGTTGGTTCAGTCAGGCCTCCGAACTGTTGGGCCTCAATACTTTCCTGAACTCTGGCCTCTGGCTGGGGCTCAGGTGAGGTGGTTTCTCTTCGGAGACTTGAGCTAGTGGTCTCCGGTCCGGACAGCCTATCCTTAGGTACTTTTATGGGTGCCTCTAACCCTGTATTGCTGTCCTTGGCCCCTGATTTTGAAGGGGTGCCTTTAGAAGCCTACCCTTTAACCAGCCGGCCTCTTCTTCGATCGACCAGTTTGTTGGGAGAAGTATCTGCATTTGACCCCATGGCTATAAATGGGGAAGGCTTTTTTAAGCTGGTAACTGCTAACCCTGGTTCAACAGTGGGTTCTGATTCTTGAACCGATGAGCCTGAGACAATGGGAGAAAGGTTGGTTTGAAACAATCTCCTCGGTTTGACACTTCTTGTTGAGGAGGAACCTTGATCAGGCTCTGTGTTTGAGGTTACTGGTTTGTCGATGGGGGAGGTGGGTAGGCTTGGTGCAATGCGCCTTTCCCTTTCAACTTTCTGTGCTTTTTCTAGCTCTGATAGATTAAGCCACCCGCCTCTGATTAAAGTGTTCCTAGCCGTGAACATAAACAACCAAAAATAAGAACTTGTGTTTGAGAGAGAAAGCTCTGAAAAATTAGCAAAGTGAATATAAAGATGATGGTAAAACAGTAGAAAAGTGTTTAATTTATAGTAAACCCCAAAAAGATGCTTTGATTCCTAGGAGAATTCGAAAGGATTTGCAATGATTAAAAAACGGCGCTGATGTCACCTTCATTTAATGAAGAGGTTGCTTTTTAGAGAAGGTGGGAGCAAAATTCTAGGTGAAAAAACGGCTAAAGTAACGAATCAGAGTGAGACATGTGTCCCATGAACTCTGGCAAAAAACCGTTTAGTTCTCAAGAACTTTTTCAGTCCGGATCAAGAGACAACACTGTTCGAAGGACCTGTCCGGATGTAACTGTTTCCAGCAACATACTGTTTTCTAGGTCTTGTCCAAAGATTTTGAACACCACCTAAAAAAGGGGCTACTGATGAGTCCGGATTCTGTCACCAGGTCTTAAATGGGAACCGGACAGGGTCAGCCCGGACAAAGTCTACCTAACCGGACAGTGCAGTTCGAACACCATCATCCATTGGACTGTTCGAACAAGAACTAAAGTACTTAAAACCTAATCACTTCTTGACTAAGCTGCATGTTCCCCTACTTAGAACTAATGGGTCCTTAAACTCGACCCAAGTCCATTAAACACGACCCGAAAGCCCATAAGGCCCAAATATAAGGGTATAAATACCCAACCACCAACATTAAATGAGGGTAATGAAAATTAAATACAACCAGGCTGCTTAATTCTCCATCTACACTTTACCCAAATATTAAATACTCTCAAACTTCCACACAGTTCTAAACAAAAATTACAAACTTACCCTCAGACGAAAATAAACCACATCAATGAGTTATTAAAATATTTCTGTGTATGTTTTTATGTTCCACATATGCACCTTGTTCATTTGATATGATTTTGAGGAGAAGATTAGAAATTCTATTATTAAAATCTTGCCATGTTTTTTGTGAAGTTATTTTACGGATCAAGCATATGATTGTTGCATATATGCCTTGTGGGAATGATATGTTACTGAATTAGGCTATAATTGCTTCAAAAAGGTCGTGTTTGATTTTTTCCATCAAGTTTGGTAGATTCTAGAGTTGAAACCATCAAATCCACAAACATTATTAGGGTTAAAGATTTTAATTGTTTGATGGATCTCTTTCATTGAAGGATTAATGGTTAACAATTGATTGTCCTGGTTTGTAATGATCTTTGAGATAATATCATTTATTAGAGTTAAATCTGATTAGTTAATTGAATGCATATGTTGGCTATTTAAAAATTTTGTAAGGAGATTAATATCATATTCACCAATTATGGCTTGGTTTTCAATCCAATTTCCATTTATTAAAATTTCATTTATTTTGTTTTTGTTCTTCTCTTTTTAACATGATTATAAAAATATTGAGTATTTTTATATCTATCTTTAAGCTAGAGAGAAACACTTTTTTGCTACCGGAAGATTTCTTCTGTGGCAAGCAACTGTAAGTGGATAACTCTAGCTTTGGAGATGGAGGATTTGTTTTCAAAGTTGTTTGATTCTTCAAGGGGTTTTTCTGCTATTTTAACATCTTTTTCAGCCATGTCAAATATATGGCCAAAGACTTCTTTATTCCAGGTTTTTATGAAGGCTTTGAGTATTCTTAATTTACACCATAAGATATTTATGGGGTTACCATAAATAGTTTCTTTCCAATTGGTTTCGACTAAGGTTAAGAATTCATTGTGGAAGAGCCGCATATTTTGGAATTTGAAAGGTGGATTTGTCTTATTTGAATTGATTAAAACAGAGATCCCTAAGGGTGAAGAGTCTGAGCCAGTTCTGGACGAAAGCTTCACCCTAGTGATAGTAAAAACATCTCTCCACAGGGAATTATCTTTTCCATTTGTTATTATTTGACCAAGTAAAATTTGATCTATTAAATTATGGACCATCCAAATTGCAGTCAATTATCATGTTATTAAATTCACCCATCCCTCTAATTCAAGTATGGAACAAGCCAGTTGCTCTGAAATTTTGGAGATTGTATTAAAATATCCAACAATTAACCATGTGTAAATTTTTTCCAAACTTTGTCTCAAATGATCCTAAAGAGGTAGTCTTTGGGATCTGATACATTTGTCCTAAACAATGGTAACCGTAACTTCTTTGTTATAAGAAGGGTATGTCACCATTGTATGCAGAAACTGATCATTATTATTATGAATATGAACTTTAAAATTGTTTTTCCATAATAACCATATTTTGTTATTGAGGTTTACAAAGTTAGTTTCAAAGCCAAGTTTATTTGTTATTTTGTTAATTTTAATATTAGAGATCATTGGCTCTTGGAGAGAAATGAAATCTATATTTTCATGTTTTACTATAGATTGTATTCTTCTTATGTTGTCTTGGTTGTCTACACCTCTTGCATTCCAGTTAAGTATGTTTATGGTCATTTAGATTTAGAAGTTGAGGATCCGTTTGTTCCTTTGAAATTCATAGTTTTGTTAATTAAGTTACTTTTTAAACTTTTTATTTGGGGTTTTGGATTTTTGGTAACATTTTTTGAGGTGATCTTTTATGGCAGAAGATTTTGGCTTGATTGGTGATGTTGTATGGCTGATTGTTGGTCTGTTCTTGGGAGTTTTGGATTCATCAGAGTTCTCTTCTTCATTGAATATACTGAATGTGTTTCCAAGGTTGATGGATTGAATTGCTTCAATCACATCTCTGTCAGAAACATCAGGAGGTTCGATTTCTTGGTTTAGAATTAAGACATTGTCATCTTTAGATTAGATATTATTATCTCGAGGAGGGATTACTTAGTTGTTGCTTGATTTGGTATGGGTTGAGGTTTTTATTTTTAAGATTGAATCAGATTTTAATGAGACGGATTGACGGAAAGTTTTATTTTCATCAGTTTGAATTAAGTCTTGGGTTTCAATATTTTCTAACTCTTTAAGGTTTAGATCAATTATTACCCATGTATCTTTAGTTTTTTCATATTGATTATTTGTTTTGGTTATTTGTTCTAAATAATTAGCGTTATTAGGGTAAGTTAAATTTGATCATATGTTATCGTTTTTTTACAGTGGAGATAATTGTGGTCTAAATGTTTACAAGTTTTACAGTAGGAAGGTTTATCACTATAGGTTATATCCTGCCAGTAACCATCTCTTTCCCCAAAAATTATCCAAAGGTTTTGGGGAAGATTTTTTGACACATCTGCAATGAGCCAAGATTTAAAATGATTAAAGCTTGCTCTATTTTTGTGAGGCACCCATACTGCCAAATGTATGCCAATAGATTTAAATATGACTGAAAGAATCGGTATTATATAACATTTTTAGGATTTTGGGTAAGGAAATCCAGACATGAGTCAAAGGTGACTCGCATACGGGGTTAAAATCAGGCATCAATTTTAAAATTCGGAAAGAATTTTCATATTGTTCTAAACGTTCTTTTCCAGAAGGTTTTAATATCATCAATTTTATCGAGTTATATAAAAAAAGTTACGATAGTGTTATATTGTTACACTGAATGAACCTATGAATCTGAATGACATTGGGTATAAAATCATTCAGAGAAGGTCTCCAGAAGGAAAACTCAGCAATAACCATTGTTGCCATTATCCATCTGTTAGACTATTTACCACGGACCCTGGCCACCAACCAAAAAGTAAGCCGAAGTGGTTAAGAGTTATGTTCCTGAAACCAGTTTTGCGGTGCCCCTTTCTCAACCCCCCGGTCAGACTTATTCTCACCAAGACAATGGTGACCTTAAATCATCAAACAAACCCACCCCGCAAACTAATTATTTTGATAGGTCACACTCGAGATGGTAACATGAGACCGGACAACCTAAAGGATAAAGCATCCAAAAGAAAATGGTATCCTCGCACAAAGGAAATATAGTACACAAAATCTATAGTTTTATTGGGGACAAGTGTTCTCGTGGAAGACTCTGCGACAACTGTCCAGCAAGACTCGAGTGTCGCTTAAGAGGTTAATTTTGACTACACTAGGTCTCCAACAGTGCAAACTGAACCACGACCTATCGAACTAGTTGAAGAAGGAGACTGAATGTATTTAATCGATGAACCTGTTGAGGAGATCGAGGGCCAAGATATTGTTCAATTCAATCAGGGTAAAGTAAAAAGTCAGCAGAACCTTGACAGAAACCAACAAGGGACCAAAGGAAAAGTTCAAGTAAAAAAGAAAAAGGCTTATAGAAACAAAAAGAGTAAGTCCGATGTAGAGCTTCCTTCGGAAATAATTATTATTCTTAGAAGTAATCTTCACGAGGTGGAAAATAAGAATCTCATCATGCTGTAGAAGGTGAACTATTCGTATTTTCTGGAATCTGAGAAAGAGAAGTTGCGATACCGAAGGGAAATCCTTAGTTCAGTTACGATTCGGTTTCCTAAGGTGGGAGAGAGCCCCTAGCGGTTGAAAACCATGAGCTAGTGGTCTTAGCAGAGATATCGAATTGGGGGATCTGGTTCCCCTTGAAGCCTAACATGGTAGGGTTCTTCGAACTGGTGGATATATGCCCCAACCAAGCCAGTCCGAACCTGTGGTTTATGCTGATGGATTGCATCATGGCCTCGAGACTCCCTGGCACCGGATTCACGACTAAACAATTCATGAAGCTAACAACTATTTCGAAGAACCCGTACGTCTCTTTCAATTTACTCACACTGGGGAACAAATTCAAGGTTTTTGATAACCTTTTAGAGACTGACAAGAAACAGAAGAAAAATTTCTTCTACGTTTCAAGGCTATGGGAGAATGGATCGAAAACGACGGTCGATAATCCTCTTCATCTTTCTTTGAATTGGAAAAGCACATGTAATCTAATACCTATTTAGAAATTTTTTTTTACATATCCTTATTTTTCCTTGGAAAAAATAAGGATGCTAGGTCATTCGAGGAGCATAAAGAGGCAGCCGATGATATTTTCACCAAGTTAAGTGCTTGGGAAATATTTCTTGGTCCAACAAATTTCGTCGGTGTTATACCCCAAAACATTTGCCGAAGATCCACCTTTCTATGACTGATCTGACGAAGTCTCTCTCTCTGGACCAACTCAATACACTTCCTAAAAAGACCAATTTATTGAAAAGGTTGGAGGTTTCCAATATTTTGGTCTTTCTTTCTACAAGGTCTAGGGTTTCGAGCTACCGAATCCCCAAGGGTAATACTAAAGATTTGGGGAAAAAGAAGAAAGACAAGGCAATGGTGAGGTTTTCTTTGTTGATGAAGGTACGTTAGCTAACAGTGATTTCTCTATGGGGCCGTCCAATACTCTTTGGAAAATAAATGTAAGCAGGTACCTAACAAACATGATAAGGAGATATAAAAGGAAATGTTTCCTCAAACGGACCTTAAAACAGGGGAGGGTGATCTGCCTTCCTTAGAGCGGATCATGGTTACTGAGTCGGACATTATATCAAACCATCCTCGTATGCAAAATGAAGACCATGGCCTGCTGAGAGGAAGAAAGAGAAGTATCTCAAGATGACCGAGGGAAATATGGTTAATCCGCCAAAAAAATCAATTAGACCTTTATGCGGCGTCTCCTGATGTTACCGAGGAGCCCTTCGACCTTCATTTGTAGACTCAATAAAGGATTTGAGAATGCCAAATCTGCTTACGCAAAGGGTGTCAAAGATTTAGAAGAGATGAAGAAATAATCTGAGGTGGATAAAAAAGTTGTTGTATTTGCCTACGCTTCTTAGTGTACAAGCAAGCAGGAAGCTCAGGATGCTAAGGTGAAATCTGATTTAATTCTAGATTCTGTGAGCGTTTTCCATCGAAGTTAGACAGTTACTCGGAACTTTTCCCCAAAAAGTATCGCCTTATGGTCGTTTCTAATAAAGATGGAAAAAGGTTACCAAACAAAATTTCATATGGGGAATCTGAGGGATCGGGAATCTCCTCCGATGAATCCTCCAAAGCGGGCGCCGAGGAAGCCCTTGAAATATAAAACACTTTACGTTTTTTGGTTAAAACAATTATCTATATTCTTATGTAATTTTCTCAATTTGGTAATTCCTTTTGGACAAGTTCATGTACGACCATGATATTTTGTTATTTGAATTTATTAATCGTAACTTTTCCTTCACTTGTGTCTTTTTATTTTTTCTTTCTTTTTAAGATAAAATATATTTCTTTGGATGTACTCCAATTAGGGTGATTAATATCCAACTAGTCTCTGAAGTGATTCCTCAAATCAAATTCATAGAAATTACTTAATGTTGACCATTTTTTGTTAGAAGATCCCTCGAATATGATAAAATTATGTTGAATGTTGACCAACTGATGTTGGAAGATCCCTCAGATCCAATAAAATGTTGAATGTTGACCAAATGACGTTGGAAAATCCTTTAGATCGAAAAAATAAAAATTGTTGAATGTTGACCAACTGACCTTGGAAGATCCCTCAGATCTAAAAATAAAAATTATAGAATGTTGATTAACTGACCTTGGAAGATCTCTCATATCTGAAAAGATATTAAGAAGACAAAAAATGATTTATATTTATGAGCCGCTTATGTAGACTCCTCATTATAACATTCTTGCGCCACCAGGTTAAGAAAGAGCATGTCAGTGGTTATTACATAACTTGTCCATATTTACTCTAAAATATAATTTTAAAAGTTTTATATTCCACCTATGCCGAAGTAATCTCCTTTCTTAGATTTCCAATTAATAAGTCATAGACTTCACTCTTTCAGTTATCGTATATGGACCTTCCGAGTTTGGTCCCAATTTTCTAACCCATTTTTCCTTAGTATGCAAGAAGACTTCCCATAAAATATTTTCTCCCATTTTAAATTCTCTTCATCTTACCTTTGACACGTACTGACTTCTCATCAATGTTTGGTAATGCATATAATTTAGATACGTTCGCTTCCTTTTTTTTCTCATTCAAGTCCAGTTTGATTTGTCTCCCTTTGTCGTTGTCTTCTTCAAAGTAACTCTCAACATGCTATGAAGGAAAATTTCTTCAAATGGTGTCACCGCGTCCATTTCATAGACTAATGCAAAAGTGATTTGAGTCCTGGTTTGAGTAGTGGTTCGATATGCTCATGATACTTCTTCAAGATAGTTTAATTGCTTTCTAGCTTTACTTTTTAAACTTTTGGTGAGACCGTCAAGGCTACTTTTGTTGGTTACTTCGACTTTCCCATTGTCTTGCGGGTAAAAAGGTGTTGGGAAACACTATTGTATGTCTGGGGAATAGCAACACACTCTCATCTCCTTGTTTTTAAATTACGGACCATTATCCATTATGAATCTCCTTAGAATACTAAAACGACAGCATATCTTGGACCGGATGAACTTAATCACATCTTTCACCTTCATCCTAGACAACGGTTCAACTTTTAGCCACTTGAAGAAATAATCCAATGCGATTATTATTGTTTATCGTTCGTCATATTTCATAGGTAATGGTTTGACCAGATCGATGCCCCATCGGTAAAAAAGTAATGCCTCATAGATGGATTCGAGTGATACCGCATGCATATGTATTGTATTGGAAAATCGCTGTCAAGTATCACATCTTTTGACTAGCTCTATAGCATCAGCCATAATTGAGGGACACTAATAGCTTACCAGTAGAGCTCTCATTGTTACTGTTTTGTACCCATAATTGGTTGATCTTTCTCCGTCATATAGTTTGGATAGTATCATTTGGATTAATTTTCTCTGAGACAACGCAACAAGGGTCTTCTAAATAATTAATTTATACATGATATCTCGAAGGACTATAAAAACGTGTGCTTTATATAGCAGTTTATTTGCTAGCAACTTGTCTACCGGTAAGACCTCATTAACTATAAATGATTTAATATGCCTCTAATATTTATTTTCCCTATTGAGATTTGGAATGATCCATCTTAGTTTAAAATCTACTCAGAATTATTTGTTACCGAAGGGATTTATTGAGTGACTATTAATGAGCAATCTTCGGAGTATGTTATGGTTGCTAAAGAGTCAACAGCATAATTTTAAGCCATGTGGACGTGCTCGTACTTAAAACTTTCAAATACCACTGCTAATCCCCTAAGAGACTTTAAGTACTTCACCATGTGATATTTCTTGGTCTTGGACTATCCCGACGCGTGATTTACTAAGTGTTAAGAGTCACATACCAAACAGACTCTTTTAGTGTCACAAATATGTGCAAGTGGTAACCCTGCCAAAGCGGCTTCGTACTTTGCCTCATTCTTTGATGCCTATTCTTTGATGCCTTAAAGTCAAATTGTTTGATGCACTGCTTCTTCTGGCGCAACTATCAATTGAATTCTTGCCCCACTAATGGAAACACTTGAACCACCATCAGTTCAAAAGACCTCTTTCTTATCTGTTTTCATAACTAGCAGTTTAGAGTGAAATTCAACTAAAAATGTTAGCCAAAGTATGGGCTTTGATCGTTGTTTGTGATTCCAAATCAATATCAAAATCCCCCAACTCCACCGAGAACTTTTTTATTCACCTCAACAAATTGGGTTTTGTAATACACACTTTACAGGGAAAGAGGTTCGGGCTAAAATTGAATGTGCTTAAAAATAAGGCCTCATTCTTCGAGCTACGGTTACTAGAGCGAGAGTGACTTTTTCTAATTTTAAATATATTTTTAAAACGTCTACGAGGCTTCTTTTTACATAGCCCAGATAGAGGATAATCACCAATTTCTCACATGAACACGGCACATATGGAGTAATCTAACATCGTTATCTAAATGAATAACATTTCTCCCACACTTGGCTTTGTAAGGATCTCAAAGGAAGATAATTACTCTTTCATTCAGATAAAAGCTTCATTACAATCCGGAGTCTAATCAAAAAAATTAGCTTATATTAATACTCAAAAGAAAGGAGCACATTTATCTGAAGACGTTGATATGAATTTATTAAAGACAGCCAATGTTTCAGACAATATTTGTACCTTTTAAATGGATCTGGGTGGATCCTTAGTGTTCAAAGCATTTAATTGTACTATATCAGCTTCTATCCCATTCCCACTGATAATGTAACCCAAGAACTTCCCAAGTCGCACCCTGAATATACACTTCTTTGGTTTTAACTTTAAGTTTACAGTCTTTAAGTTGTTACAAGTTTCTTACAAGTCTGAAAAATTTTCTTCGTCCCCCATACTCTTTACCAATATATCATCAATATACACCTCGACATTGCATCCGGTCTGACTCTCAAAATCCTTGTTAACTAACCGTTGGTAAGTAGCCACGACATTCTTTAACCTCAAGCGACATTACTTTGTAATAATGTAGACCTCTTCCAGTTATAAACGAAATAATTTCTTGGTCTCTCAGATCCATCTTGCTCTGGTTGTAACCTGCGTAGGAATCCATAAATCATAATAACTTGTTTCCTAAAGTTGAATGTACCAGTTGATCTACCTTCATAATAAAAAATCGTCCTTCATACATGTTACGTTTAAATCATAAAGTTCATGCACATTCTCCATTTTTTATTTCTTTTTCTCTATCAAGATTGGGTTGGCTGTCGAAAAAGAACATTAAGATTCTCGTATATAGCCCACGTTTGATAATCAATCCACCTCGGACATGATAACATCAGATTTTTCATAAGAAAAAAACCTTATATTTTGTATAATTTGTCACATGTTGCGTCAGATGGACAAATTGTGACAAACAATCTCTGTGGGTACGCTCTAAAGTCCTCGGTACACCACGCAAACATATGAAAAATCTTTGACAAAAAATGGATCAACTCCTCCCTTATCTTCGTGGATAACATAGTATTGATCTTCAAATTTTGACTATCAGTAAAAACATATTTCTCAAAATTCTCATCGAAGACCAAAAACTGGGGGTCTCCCTCGGATCATCAACAAGATTGGACCCCAAGGTTCACCCCTGTAATTGTTAATCCTCTTTGATTCAACACTCATGATATGCCTATGAGGAAACGTTGTTTAATAACATTCTCTAACCACTTTTTGACTGTTTCAGACTGTTCCCACGTTACTTCTTTCTACATATTTTAAATGTTGATGAACTTTTAAAGCCACAATATGTATTCTCGATAACCATGATCTACCAAACATTACATTATAAGATGTCGACGCATCGACCATTATGAATAGCATTGTGACTTCTTTATAAATTGATCGCGTCCCAACTCTACCACTCTTTCGAATTCCCCAGCAACCTCAGTGGTTACTCATGTGAAACCCACAATAGTTTTGGTCAGATAAGATGATACTCGAAGAGTTTTTCATATGTTCGTATGTGGTCATGAATAGGATGTTAGCAGACCTACTGGTGTCAATCATAATTTGTCGGATTTCACTTCCCACAACGAAAGGTGCAATTACTAGTGCATCTTCATGTGGTATTTCGACCTCCCTCATGTTTTCATCATTAGAACATAGCAACGACGTGGGTTTCTTTACAAATAAGGCAAGACACCTACTTCCACGAGTATCTATTTTTCGGCTTGTGCCAATACAGCGCTGAAATTCATGGCATGCTTCTTAGTAAAATTATCCTTTAAAACTTTATGGGATGAGTCCTTGCCTATACTCAGCGCAAGAGACCAATTTCTCACAACCTTCTAAGATCAATTTTTGTTTGAACAAAACGCCTAGTATATTCCCCCAGGCTCTTCCAAATCCTTTGTCGACAATTAATGATCGTATCTCAGTTTTCTCAAAAACAAAGTTTCTTACCATCAAATTTTGTCTAAATAGAGTCTAAAACATGTCAAAAAAATTGATACACCCATGCAGTAATCGGTTTTACCACTTCGAAGTGTCATCCTTAAAGGTTTGGAAGAAAACCCGACATGGTAGTTTGTCATCATCCTCAAAATCTATAATGAAAATTTTAAAATGTTCAATATGGTTATCTGGGTACTGGATCCTATAAAAAATTTCCACCCTAGAGATATCAAAACGCTTTATCATGTGTCATGCTAAAATTTTGGCAAACAAAAGCGATGACCTCCAGTTATGGCCTTCATTTACCACTGTATATGGAACCTCTTCGAAAGGGTTTACAAACTGATTACAAAGTGATGCCCGAGAGGAATTGGACGTGGGTCGTTGATTGTTTTTGTTCTCTTTTACATACGGTTATTGTCATGTCACTAACTTTAGACACTAGTGTTTGCGTATGTATATAATCCTGAATCTTTCACGGATCCCTCCTCAATGAGATGTCCGGTGAATGAGATTATTGAACACTAATTTGATTGTATCTAATCAATTTATTGACGGATTATTAGAGCTATAAAATAAAAAAATTGAATAGGAGAAAATCATTAATATATTGAAAAAGGCTCAGAAAGAATGATCAAAGGAAAAACTACAAATTAACAATGACTTGAAATTAAAAAAATGATCAATTTTGAACTCTTCAATCATTATAAACATATTTAAAGCAAAAATCAAGAATCTAGAGTTTTTAGTTGAAGAAGTTAATAAAAATCCAAAGATATCAATACTGAAGAAGTCAAGAAAACTTTAACTGACCAAGTTGTCAACCAGGCTAAAATATTAGTAGAAAAATGACATGAAATAATCTTGAGAAGAATACTTGAAAACTCACAACACAGTTTTCATAGGATCATACTTAAAAGAACTTCCCAAAGAGTATTAAGATATATGTCGAACAAAGCATGATAGTGTCGTATTTACTCATAAGAAATTAAATGTTCCTTTCGAAGCTAATATGTAGAATCTTGAAGGCGCTAATATTACTAAAAATAATAATACTAAAGATAAAATAGATGACGATACTACCAAATTTCCTCTTCACACTCCAAGTAAGATCACTCTTCATTCTTTTGAATGAATGTTTTTAAGACATTAACTGCTTGGAACTTTTATGGGCTAACATGTGGTTGTTATCTTTATCATGTAATTTTTGTATCTGCTATAAACTTTTTGTTAGCTGAGGTCCAGTTATTATCCTTATATTTCATGCTCATTTTATAATATCATTATTATTATTTATCTTGTATACTTCTATCATTTCTTGATTATATCAACTCTCATTAAAAATTTATGACTGTAAACTATATTTCCATTAACTTACCCATCGCTATTTTCTCTCACCATTCATTTATAACTTAGCATTGCCTCTTATACTTTTCAGTTGGACTTAACTTAGAGTTATATTCGCTTCGATTTTGGTGTGTGGCCCTTTATTATTTAATTAGCTTGGTTTGGAATATAAATATAATCACATCTTAAGGCATTTACAATCTAGCCTTTACAGCTTTAGTGTTGTCTCTTACGCTTTTCAGCTAGACTTGACTTATAGTCATATTCGCTTTAACCGATCATGTGACCTCTTAAGCTTTTTAGCGAGGTCTATCTTATAGCTATGTTCGCTTGTTAATTATAAATTTATTATAATTTTTATCTTATACCTACTCTATTACAATAATTGTTGAAAAACATACTTCATTGAAATTATCAGTCAAAATGTTTTACCATCCCGTCGGTAAATTACAATTACTAACATATACTAATTTTTATACAACTTCAAATAATTAATATTCCAATGATATTTCAGTGGAGTTTCTTTAAAATATATCAATCGATAAGATCTCTCGTGTCCCTTATAAATTACCCTAAAAGGATTATCGCAGTTTGGAGCCAACTTCTTGGTATTTTTATCTCTTGTTCCTTGAAATACTTTTGTGAATATCGAATCTCCTTCTTGAGAACTTCTGACTTTCAATTTTTCATTAGAACAATTTTTTTATCAAGGTTTCATAATGTTATGCTCTAACTTGAGATTGATCTCGTTGTTCTTCTATTAAATCAACCTCAAACTGATTTTCCATATCATTTTTGTCTGACGAATAAAATTATACTATATGACTATGATTCATGATTTCCGTCGGAACGACTGCTTCCATCCTATACACCATAGCAAATAGCATTTCACTTGTCGAAGCTTTAGGGGTCGTCTTATATGCCCATAAAATTTCATTTATGAAATTTGGCCACTTTCCCTTAGCCAATTCTAACTTTCTCTTAATTCAATATAGAATAGTTCTACTTGTAACCTCTACTTTCCCATTTCATTGTGGATAATACAAAATATAAACTGTTGTTGCATCGCATATTTTTCAGAAAATATTTTTTACCATATTATTTTAAAACTGGGGTCCATTATCAATTATTAACACCATCGGAATTCCATAACAAATCCAAATATACAATATTGCAAAAATTCACAAAATTCTTGGGATCTTCTTGTAACTAATACCTTTTTTCTCCCCACTTGATAAAATAATCAACAACGACTAGTAAAAATAATATTTTTCTCGTCGCTATTGGTAATGATCCTACTAAATCAATATCTCATCTATCAAATGGTTATGGTACAAGATTTGATCTCATTGCCTCACAATGAATGTGACTTGTAATATCAAAATACTGACAATGATCACAACATTCTACCAATAACTTAGCATCGATTAAAAGTGTTGGTGAAGAAAATCCTGCCAAATTAAAAACGTCTTATAAATCCATGATATCCAGTAGATAGAAGATTTTCCCTCGTGTAAGTCTTTTATAAAACAAAATTATTATTTTTTATAAAAAATGCAATAAAGGTTGCATAACACTCTTTCGATATAAAATATTGTCAAGAAGAACATACTTTGCAGCATGCAACCATAATGCACGAGCTTGAGATTTATCTGACGGTATAATTTTCTATTTCAAGAATAATAAATATTATCGTTGCTAATCATTCTTCTATCACTTTCTTATCGAAACTTGTTAATAAATCCAACCATCATTTGTGCTTTTATTGATGTTCGTTCAAATTGAATTTTATATTCACCCAACTAAACTGACCATTTTGTTCATCTCCCGGAAATATATGTTTTTATGGGCATACTTTTCAACGGGAAAGAAGTTTAATAATAATGACACCGGTTTGAAAATACGACCACATTTTTCTTGAAGAATCAACTAATTCAAGAGCTAATTTCTCTAAATCTAAGTAACTAGTTTCTGCACCAAACAATATCTTACTGGCATAGTAAATTGGCTTTCGAAATCCATTATCTTCTCTTACTAGCACTGAACTAATAACAAATTTGGAAACTACCAAATATATGAACAAAAGCTCTCCTTCTTTTGGTGTCGTCAAAATTTCAGATGAACTCAAATATTGTTTCAGGTTATTGAATTCTTTTGTACAATCCTCATTCCAACCGAATCTCTTAGTTCCTCCCAGGATATAAAAAAAGCAAATATGTTTTATCGGATGTTGCAACCAATCTTATTGTCAGATTTTTACGTCTTTGATTGAATTTGGTGTGGACATTGTTATTAATACTTTTAGTTGACTCATATCGGTTCAAATTCTTTTTTACTTACCAAAAACCCAAAAAAAATTCTCGACTTTACCACAAAAGAACATTTCAAAGATTTAATTTTAAATTATACTTCCTTAAAATCCAAAAAGTTTCATATAATGTTGATATATGTTCATTTGAAGCATAACTCTTTATTATCGTATCATTTATGCAAGCTTCCAAATTTTTATCCAATTGTTTAGCAAAAAATCGATTAACAAGTCTCTGGTACGTTGTTCCAATATTTTTTAAACCAAATGCAACTACTTTGTAACAGTATAAACATTTTTCCGTCGCAAATAAAATATTTTATTTATTATTGAGATGCATCTTAATTTGATTACAACTCGAACAAGCATCCATAAAAGACAAGTACTCGTGACCATGCATATACTAATTGAGAAAATTATGCAAATAAAAAGCATTTGTCGGACAAGCCCGGTTAAGGTGAATAAAATTAACACACTTTCTCCATTTCCCTTTTTTTACTAACACCGGATTTGCTAACCACGTCGAATATTTTGATTTTATAATATTTCCTATTTTTAATAATCGAGCAACTTCTTTAGCGATAGCTTCTAACATTTCAACCGAAAAATATCTCATTTTTTGTCGGATAGGTCGTAACTTATTGTCTATTGATTATTTATAACAAATTATCAACCGACTTACCTGTGTTACATAAAAAATATTCCATGAAAAAATATCAAAAAATTTCCTCAAACAATCTATTACACTTCTTTTAAATTCTTTTTTAATCACTCCTCATACTTTTCTAGTTTCTCATTAGTTAGTTCATAATCTTATACTTTTGTGTCATTTAACACATCTCGTGGATCATCAATTTCTCCTTATTTTATTACTATCACGCGTTCGCGTGATTCTTTTGTAACTATGTCTCTCAACAAATCCTGATGTTGCAAAACTATTACGTTATCTTGTGCTAAAAATAAAGAATAACGATATTTGGATGTTTGTTGGTTTCCTCGAATAATTCCTATCTAACCATTAACTATATATTTCACACATTGATGAAAATATGTCGCTAGTGCCCCTATTTTATGTAACCAATGTTTTTCTAAAATTACATTATATGAACTCGGAGCTTCAACTATCATAAACAATGTACCAACAGTTTTTCAAATTCTTGATTACCGACAGTTATATTCAACGCGACTTCCCCCACACAATTACTAAATGTTCCAGCAAAACTTAAGAAATTCCCTTCACTTTTCTTAAATAGAAAAACATCAATCATTTAATCACAACTTGATTTATGAAGCACATTAGCAGATTTTTTCCAGTATCAACTAATACTCTCCTTACAATTATCTAAGCTATAAGGAGAGTTATCAATAATGTATCCTTATATGAAATTAATAATCTTTCTAAATCTTCATTAGTAAATGGAAAATCTAAAACTCGATCATCCATCAAGCGTAAGGATGATTCATCAACTGAATTCATTTACATGTTTTTATGTCGGTAAACTTCCTCCTCCGAAAATTGGTACATGAATCTTCTTTCGTCAAACTTTAAATTACAAATTTTGACAAATTCATTATTGGAAAAGTGTTAACCTCTCCTCTGATTCTTGATGTAGTCATTTATGTTTGGTAGGTAATAAATTTATTTGAATAAAACGTTTGCAAAAGCGATGCTACAAATTATAAGGAGTTTACTTCTTTAAAAATTGCTAAAGAGATAAGACTAAGAATGATCAAGCGTAATACTATTAATTAATGAATTAACTCTTATTACAATGATTAAACTTCCTATTTACAGGCATATTTATCTGTAAATTATAAAGATGAATGATATATGTATCTTAACTATACCTGTTAATCATTCACTACAAAAAAAAGTATCCCCTAGCTATCATAGATATTTTAGTAATATGTTACATATTTCCTAAATGTATTATAATATCTCTAGTTATTTGTGTCTTCGACCTTCATTTGATGTCGACATTCAGCGCTTAACACTTTGTTAGGATAACTAACAAAATCCTTCTATAAACGTTTAATATTTTTTTGCCAAGCTCCCGATATTCTTTTTTACAATGATAAAATAAATGTTATTCTAACAACATACTACCTCATTCACTTTACACAAACAAAATATATTTTATTTTCACAAAAAATCAAAACTACAAAAGAAAATACATCATTTTCTAGTTGGAAAAACTTGCAATCTACATTAATTTTATAGTTTTCCATATCATTTTAATAATATAATATAAACTTTTAAATTTCATATTTTGTTTATAATTTTATAACCATTTATAAATCTTTAAATCGTGGACAAAAATGTCATAACATTTTTGTATTCTACTATTACTGAACAAAAAATACAAAATGTAAAACAAAAAAAAATCCTTTTAGATTATTAATTTCTGTCTCAAGTATATGACAGCACCGACAATATAATTATTTTCATCTGTATTGTTTTTCTTCAATGACCTTTCCCTAATTTCCCACCCCATTTTTCCTAGATCCACGTCAAATCGATTCTCAATCTCCAGATGGTGCATGTATACGAGTTACCACGACGCCTTCTTTTCTGAACAATGCAGAAAAGGAGAGTAGCGCATACAAGGGCTACAACTCCTAATCCAACAACTATCCCCACAATCATACCCGTTTTGCTTTTCTCTGTTCTAGGAGGCTTGTTACTCACGGAAGGAATGAAATCTATATTCAAGTGCATCGTCAATAAATATCAAACAAGAATCTAACATGAGAAAATCAACGATGTTGAACTTGTCTTTGTTGTAGGAGGGTGTTACCTGGAGTAGCGCTGATGGCTGAAACTAACGGTCCATAGCTACCTTGGAAAGGTATGCAGCAACTCCCTTTTCCCGCCCAAAAAAAATGGATATCAAGATAATTCTCTGACACACTGGCCTTAAATTGCCTTGAAACGGCTCTTGTAGAAACTCCACCTGCTGCTTTGCGTATGTCGAAATCCTTTAGAACAAGATTTCCCTGCAATAGAGCTCGGGTCTTAGTTAAATTATAAGGACTAATAATTTAAAATACTAGGATACAGTGATATACTGCAAAGAACTCTTATTCTAAGCCTTAATATATTCTCCTGTGTCAGGCAATCAATGTGCAATTTATACTACCTGGACATATATATCGAAAACTCGTCTTCCAAGACTTCTCCATGTGGAAGAAGAACTTTCAATCACTGTTTCAGCAAACTGTAAGGTCAAAGTATAATTGCCATTCTCCAGCCCCAACCCGTAATACCTTAGTGATGAAGGGGAGATTCGAGCTGACTGGAACAGTTCGCTGTCCAGTGTATTCGTAAATTGTGATTGTGATGAAATTTTATACTGAGGATTGTTGCTTCCGGTAAAAAGTCCTACAGTACTAACCGCCCACCTTCTCACATCATTCACAAAATATGATGCTGGCCCAACAGTCTCGTTTTCCCTCTCATACGTAATCCCACTAGTCGACTTGATCTCTGGACCACCGCATTTGATCCCAAAATCGTAATCTGCAGCCCATAACAGAGTGAGTATATGAAGCCAGAAAGGCTTCCTTGTACATACTGAAAGTAATTAAAACAGAGTGAGTACATCAAGCATAACATATTTTCTATTCCAGGCCAGAATTGTATTCCAAGCCATTGTTAGCTTATTGGCGATTTGGAATTAATTTCTTTGAAGTATTATTTTGAAGAACATGCATTCATTGGATGCTTTGGACCTCGTCGGAAAAGGAATTATAGAAATTTACCTGTTCTAATAATTTATTTAGTTGTCTCACCCATCCTTTACCTGCCATTTGTAATTATATAAAGTTTCACTCTCTTTTCTTTTATCATCTTAAACATCCCAGAAATTTATCATTTTTTCCACATTTTTCTTCTGCTGTTTATGATATAAGTGGGGTCTTTGATTATAATCAGTGTAACAACTGTGATTTCTCATGTCTCCACCATCTCACTGGATCGATGAGGTTAACAAGTGATTGATTAAAATAACATCAGGAGCGTAAGACAACTCCTCATCTCATTTAAAAAATGAGAAGATGGGAATCAAAATTCTTAAAGATGATATACTCCAAAAAAAATGCATGAAGTACTTACAGCGTGGTTTGCCTCGATTGCAAGGAAAATTCCTTTGAAGGCAGTCCAGTCCAAATGGCAAAGTACTAATAGAAAATATCAATTCATGAAAAAAGAAGAAGAATAGGTTAGACCACGAATTGGAGACCACTTGTCTAAACAGACAAATTTATGGATAGCTCCATGCAAAAAATCACAAAAAAAAAACATAACAAAGGACCAAGAAAGTCACCTATTGCTTGAAGGTGCTACATTTAAGTTGTTAGCGACAAGGTTACTGCACATATAACCGCAATAAGGTAATCATGTTAGTTTCAACGGAGGTATCATGAGAAAGCAAGTTTCCTATGAAAGATGTAGATATAAGTTACACAGAGCAATAAAACAATGTTTTCATTGAAGAAATAATCAGACAGCTAATAATCAAATTTTAATGTAATATTTTGTAATTAGGTTGTGTTGAGGTCTTACATTGTCAAATTTTGTTGATTGACCCACCCAGGAACATTTCCCACCAAATTGTTGTATGTCACATCGCTGCAAGTAACCAAAAACGAAGTTTGCATCCGAATCAAGAAAGAAGAAATTGTAAGGATATGATATTCAGTAGTACGAGACCTTTTGGAAGTTGAAACAAAAACAAATCCGTGTGGGACTTTAGTCCAAAGCGGACAATATAATACTAACGTAAAGATTGGGTTGGTCCATACTTATATCGAGAAAGAAGCACAAAACAATATATAAAAATGTAATTTACTAGAGAAATCTGAAAAGGAGAGAACTGGTCAAGAACAAACCATTCAAATTACACGTGATCAAACACATTAATTAGTCCAACAAATTATGAATACAAGATCGTTCCAAGGACTTTGATCTTCTAAATTCGGTCTTCTTAATTATAACATACAAATGCATTCTTCATCAACAAAAAGGATGCGAGAGCCGAATGGAAAAGATTAGGATGTGAGGGGCGTAGCACACTCACATAATGAGAAGAGACGAACTCTTTTGTGCAGGAAGGATACCATTTAATTTATTATTTCCAAGAAACCTGGCATGAAGGCAACAGCTTTTCATCATTATGCATGCACTCGCTAAGAGACACAAGAGGTTAATTAGGTGACGAAAACCTTACAAGTGAGTTAATCCACTTAAATTAAAGAGGGCGTCTGGAATTGATCCACTTAGATTGTTGAAGCTCAAATCTCTGAATAAATTTAAAAAACCTTTGTAGAAGCTAAGAAACAAATGTTATAACAAAATAAAATCAAGATTGTATCAATATTACCTCAACTAAAGTTTCTCTATTCAGACTACTATAACTTTTGGCCTCAAACAATCCCATCATGACATGCAAATTAGTAGAATCATCAAAATGGGAGATACTTACAGTTGTTGTAAACTCTGGTATTCTCCAATATCAGATGGAATTACCTCAGAAATATTTTTGTTTCGTAAAACTCTGCAGAAAGTGTGACTGAATGTTTAGTCCAATTATAGAGAAAGAGAGAGAGACAAAAAAAAGCAACAGATCAATACAACTTTAAGAAAAGAAGTTCTTACAAGGTAGTGAGAGACTTCAAATTCTTAAGAAAGGCTAGAGAAGCGTTTCCGTTCAATAAATCACTTATTCTCCTACATTGTTATTTACCAAGAGAACATCAATAGTACATAAGCGTGTGTGTGTATATATATATATATATATATGAAACTATAAATGTTAGTAATAACTGCATACACTTACAATTCTGTCAAAGAAGTTAAGTTGGAAAAGGTTGATGGTATTGAACCTTCAAAGTTGTTACCCATAAACCTCCTGCGATATTATGTATGAGTAAACTAATTAGGATGTGTGTTGTTTCAAGAAGAATTTATCATAAACATTCACTTTTGAGACTTTATATGCAGTGCTAGACAAACCTCACATGATAGATACAAACCAATACAGCTATTGCATGAACATAAAAGATAAGTGGGAAATTCAAGAAGACAATTAAACCATATGTTCTTACAAGGTAATGAGTTTTGACCAGGTTCCAATGAAGTCAGGTATCCTGCCTGAGAGTTCCACATCGTACGCCCATCTGAGTAAATTTGAGAAAAAAGCATTCTGTATGTTCAATGATGTTTCCGAGTTTATTATCTATGAATGAGATCCGAGTGCATAGGAAAAATCTTACAGTGTAACCATATTCTGTAGATTAGCATATGTCTCAGGAATCTGGCCACTAACTCCAGAACTACCAATATAACTGCAAAAACACCCCAATCAGTTTTTAAGCCTTACAATGGTTCTCAAGTAAACAATAAATGAAGTATATGTTTATTATATAGATCAGAAAGACTAGAATATAGATTAGAGGAAGCTAAGGACAACATGAACTTGACAGTTCAAAAAGGCTTATGAATTTGCAGTACTGAGAAGTGTATGGTATTTGTGTGGATATATCATGAACTGGACTTTTTATGACCTTTGACATAGAAAATAAAGCTTTGTTCAATAAAAAAGCGTTTGGCAAAAGAAGTACAAGATACAGCTATAAGCTTAAGAAAGTAAGATCCCAAAACACATAATAGTCATGACTCATGAAGCATTTTGAATGGTAATGCAGTAGCTAAATAATTTCAGATATTCTAAATTGGCTTCATGCACAAGATAATATGTGAGTGGGAATGACTTGTAGAATCTTGCGCTCGGAATGGAGGACAAATAATTACAGTTGTTGCAACTTCAGACAATTTCCAAGCTCGGATGGTAGAGGACCAGAGAAATTATTATCACCAATACCCCTACATGATGAAAAGTTAAATGTTTTAGTCAAAATATTCAAGATGGCATAGCATGGTGGTGTACATTTATGTTGGGACTTATAAAAAAAAGGTGACAAACTTGTTAAAATAGGAACAAAATTCCACATATATTACAAAGATGTGTATGAAACCATTGGCAATTGCATTTTAAATGCCTCAATCAGCAATGACTGCTTAAATAAGCGTATATCATAACAATGATCACTTTATGTATTTTACTGAAATGATTTTGTAAGCCAGCATATAATGTGACTTGCTACAATTACATAAAGAGGATAGCGTAGACATACAGTGATCTCAAATCAGTAAGCAATCCAAGTTCTTTAGGCATCTCTCCAGATAGAGAATTTGCCCCGAAGTTCCTGTACAACATATGAGCCAAATATTAGAGCAAGAAATGCTTTTAACAAGTTTAACATGAAATATCAAAGATTAATCCCTTACAGCCATTGCATGCGAGTCAGATTTCCGATCGAGGAAGACAGGGGACCTGTCAAGACATTCCGGCCTAAGTTCCTTTTAGAAATTAGAATAAAGATAAACAAGGAAAGTCAGGATATTATATTAATCAGGCTGATACATGAAAACATGATCGTAGATGGTGCAATTGTGCTCGCATTGACAGTTGGTCAAAATTATGGTTGCAAATAGCACATTTAATTTATTACAAGTAGTATTCTTAAAGAATGCATACAGGACTTTTATTGTATGAATCATGATTTACATTTTAGAATAGTATTAGCTTAGAATGAGATTTATCTATGAGAGTTAGAAATCTAACCAAAAATGTGTATTACTCAATTAAAGCAAACATGAGCATAAATAAGGAATCCTACAGATTGGTGAGAAGATTCAAAGTCCACAGCTCATCTGGGATTGGTCCCCGACCATCCAAGGCATAAGCTTTCCTATTAACAGAACTCTTAACAATTAGCACCATGAAGACACGTACCAAAAATCACAAACAACACTTGGATTTAAAAAATTGCATTGTAATATCCTGCTAGTTCATATTATTGATTACACTGAAAATTCTAAATGAAATGCAATCAAAACTATAAATTTTATACTTGAAAACTAAAAAAGAACACATCTTAACAATGCAAAAGAAAAAAACAATAGTTGCGCCTGCTTTGGTCAGAACAACTCAGTCCGACATAACGTCGAACACTGTCAGTGCATAGCTCAAACCAAAGGAAAAATTGCGACCCTAATTGACTTTTTCTTTCAAAATTTGTGGCAAACACTATGACCAAGAAGCATAAAGAAAGATAAATAAAAAGGATCGTACAGTGCTGTGATGCGGCAAGTAGTGGCATTATCGAAAGAGCAGTCGCATTTGATTAGAGGGTTGTAGGAAGTGTCGTCTACTATGGTTGAATCGATGGCTACTCCGCTGCATAACTCCCCGCTGATGTTCCATCCGTTTCCAGCACTTATTCCCCATTTCTGGAATATAGAGTTCAACACACTCGCTGCTCCAAGGTTTACATAAAAATTAGTGAATTTAGAGCGCGTAATTTTAAATACAGGAACGAATTTTATGGTATGTTCTTTTTTTAGGCTTAAATGAATTCTCTCGAATATCACGTTTTTTTTATTCGTGAGGGTAGCTCGACTATTTTTTTTTTTATTTAATCCTTCGATTTTAAAATCATCGGTGAGGGTTTCTGGATTTTGCAAAACTCTATAAATTTAGTCCCTGATTTGGGGATTTTTTCTTAGATTCAGGGACTAAATTTATAGATTTTTTAAAGTCCAAAAACCTTCACCGGTAATTTTAAAATTGAAGAACTAAATGAAAGAAAATGGGATAATCGAGAGATCCCATCAGTAATTTTTTAGACGAAAGACTAAATGACAGAAAACGTGATAGTCGAAAGACTAGATAGCGATTTAAACCTTATTTTTTATTATGACAAGTTACTTCTAGTAAACTATTTTGTAGTTATATTGACAAGGGTCGAAGTAACTTACTTAATTAATAAAAAAATTATAAATATTTTAGATTTATATTAAGTTTAGAATAAATTTAAATAAAAATATTGAAAATAAATTTTATTAATCAAATAATAAACGGATCTAGCCCATTAAAAGAATAAAAATAAAAACCATTTTTTCAATTGAGAGGAATTTTAAATAAAATAGATTATGTTTTTTATTCGTTTACTAGGGATAACAAGTTTCTACGGTCCTGAATAAAACATTTATTTTATTATTAGAGATAACAAGTCATTTTGCTTATAGTGTTATGATACTTGTTATGAATTTCGGACCTATTCCTGCAAATTTTCATATCCAATTGATTTTGATATGTGGGACGATAGTTTTTTACTAATTTTGATATATGGTTTCATTAAATATAAATAATTTGCGTTTTATTCGTGCTTTTAAAGTTTCCGGTTAAAAATTTAGTCGATAAAAACATTTCTAATCTAACTATTGATTATTTTGTTGTAGGATGGGCTCCATATAAAAAGCTTATTAAAGTTTATGTTGAGGCAACGCGTGAGATGTTATCGACTTTGAGTCCCGACCTTTAGTCGTATGCGATTCATCTCTTCACTATATGTCGAGCTATTCGACGAGGATTTTACTTTATCTTCTACTAGTAGTCATTTTGAAGTTTGAGGAGGGTGGAGAAGTTATGCTCATACCGGTCCTCCGGGGTCCATCCTGGTATGATATTTTGTAATTCTTTATCTCGCGTTTTTAATTTTTACATAAAATACGTGGATCACAAGGCATACAACATTTTCGATGGGTAGATAAGTTTATCAAAATCATATGTTTGAACAATAGTGATAACTTTTTATTGACATATTTCCACATGTTTTATAGCTTCAAGTATCCTTATGACGTTTTTCCTTATAAGATACACTTTGAAAATGAACTTATATAGTCAGAGTCGGGTTAGAGAGGAGGTTATTAGGACATTTTTCGGTCCTCATATCAACCACATGTGCTATCGGTCCACATATGTCCCTCTCGTTGAGGAATTCATCGAGAGGTGGAACTCAGAAATAACTCATTTTATTTTAGTTTTGGTGAGATGACGGTGACATTGGACGACATCCATGTGATTGTGGGTTTTCCCATGTCGAGTGAATTGTTTGAGCTTCATGTCTTCTAAAAAGATATTGAGAGTTTCAAGTATATCTCAAACATGCTCGATATTCATGTTCCAAGTTTTAACTGGAGTTCTAGAGAAAAAGTATGAGCAGTAACGTTGTTCTTGTTACATGGTTTCATAATAATTTTAATCAGTACGAGTTATCAGGATAGTCTGACTCTCACGGATTTTCATGTCACCCATATCACGCGGGTTTGTATCATGTATGTATTTGGTTGTTGCATATTTTCCAACAAGACTGGTAATATTATTTTCTAGATTCATACATTTCTTTTACCATCCAAGATTGTTGTAGAGGTATAACTAGGGTCAGATGATATTGGTTCAGTTATACCACTCGTTTGAGAATAGTATATTTCATGCATACAGGATTTTTGCGGCCTCATTAGGGAGTTAGAGGTGTGGATATAACGATCAGTTTATAGGTTAGTGACTATGTTATACACTGAGTATACTATCGTCTTACCACACTTGTGTATATATATGCACCAATGAGTATTATGGTGTAATCATATACTTGGGAGTCACTTTAACACAAGATTTATGTTTCAAAAGAACGAGGTAAGTTAAGATTAATATTTGAGAGTTTCTATTATATTTTTTTATAAATTAAAATATGGTAACATTTTTTGTTATTTTATTGCTAGATTAACTTCAAGTCGTATGACTATCTACAAACAGTCCAACTGTTTAGTGAGATTATTTGGATATATACGGTTTTAAAATCGTTCGATATAATCGCAGTCTATTCACGTGGATCGACATATGAGGTATGTCTAGATGATATCAGGCCCACTACGAGATGTATTTTCAGGATTAATAGACGTATTATACTGAGATTTTGTTAGGATCGATCGACGTTGAGGAATTGTAAATGATATACTATGGACGATGACGAGCAAGGTCAAATTTATATAGGTGGGGTTCAGAGTACGAACGTATGTTATACTATATGGTGCATGACAAACGTATGGCACATATTGGTCAACCTAGAGTCGCTCGCCCCCATACATATATTACAGAGAAACCTTATGCAAGCAAGTATGCAGCCAACATAGATCGTAGTTGATATGGCATTCCATAAATGGAGGAACGCGATGACACCATGATTATGGATGATATTATATATATATATATATATATATATATATATATATATATTATTTTACTTGAGTGCATTCATCTTGTGCATATGCACGCATTTCGAGTTTATTTTTAGTATTATGTTATGATTTTGTTTTAGAATATTATTTTGAATATATTTTAGTATCATGTTACGACTTTATCGATATATTTCTTTTATCATTTTTTTATGATATTTTAGTTATCGTTTTGTTTGTTATGATATTCTGGTTATTATGACTATAGTAGGTAATAATTATCTTTTGTCATTTAGAATATATATATATCTTATAATTATTAAGATTATTCTGAACGAAGCTCATAATCCAAAAAAATCACAAAAAAAAACTAAAACTTTTGGATAAACTCATGATCCGCATCTTATAAGACTACTCACCAATCTGTTAAGATTTTGAATGAGTTTGTTATTTTGCCTAGGAGACAAATTCGTACATACCATGAAAAAATTACCTTTAAAACGGAGACATAACACTATGTTACACTCAATTGAAGAATTTCGACCCTTGATACGCACACTGAGTGTGAATTAATATTTTGTTTCCTATTTAAATGTAATTTTTTCCTATATGTGTATGGTACGTGTGAATCTATCTCGTATATTCGTAAATATTATGCGATTTTAAGCACTTTTGTATTCCAACTTTTGGCCATGAATTATCTTACTAACAAATATTAATATACTTGACAACCAAAATAACATTACTCATTACTTTTATACTTCAAATCATTTTTTTCGGAGGGAACCCACAACCGTTACTCGCATAGGATAAACCCTCATTCTGACGCAATAGCCTGCAAACCAACGCCAGAAGGTAAACCACACAAGATGACAGGCTCAGCCAAGATATCGTTTGTATAGGAAATTGAACTCATGACCTTTGATCACAAGCATGCCTTACTCCACCAACTCGGCTACCCCTTTCGGGGGCTTCAAATAACTTATTAATATAGAAAATTGTTACACCAATAAATAAAGTATATAGGATAAATATAGAATACACTGATAATATAAGAAATTTGAATGAAAACAATAAAATGATATATTTTAATTAATCATCATAAATAAATATATTTCCTATTTATTTGGATAACTCAATTTCCATACGTACATATCTTATTTGTGTTTTGCTGCCCTAAGTTGATACATCGTCATCTCAAAACTTGGAATTCTTAGTATCCAAGGTCGAAAAACTGTATTATCTTAGAGATCTCAAATATATCAACTTAGTTTTGACATTTTCCCGACTGCGTGAGGCTTGTATTGGAACAAAATGGTCCATACCATAGAGGTAATGCATCTTACATACCAATGCGTCCCAATTTTTTTTACTATATTCTAGAATGATCGGGCTTATATTAATCTCTCATGGAATTCTGAGCGTGAGTACTTATCTTATCAACTTGTTTTTTTAATATTGTGTCTATTTAATTTTTGCTTATTATATTTTTCTTTTCATATCATTTTTCAATATACCCTTTGATAACTAAATATTGGAGCATATGCCTAAGAGGTATGCTGCCTACCATGGTGGAGGAATCTAAAAAAAATATTTTTCATGTTCTTTCATTTTGGTACCTAATAAATTTTTGCTAACCAAAATTTGGTTCATCCCAAAGATCAAAGAAAAATTTTATGTCGTATTTTTCCCGAAGGAAGTTGTGACCATTAAGTCTTCTAAATTAGGATTGTGGTACATTAAGAGCAAGCATTAGGGAAAGTTTCTTCCCAAATGGGACTTCGTAGTGGTGCAAAGGAACATACTTTGAAGAAAGTATCTTATGGTTTTTCAAATGTTGTTTCTAGAGCACCAAATATTTCCAAAACTATTGTTTTGGAAATCCCTAACTTTTTTCTTCAATTGGTGAGTAGATGAGGTTGATGAAGATGATGAATGCTCACATTTTAAAAAAATGTAAACATTTAGAGACTTCATGTATTATGCAGCAAAGCCACACAGTTCATCTTTAATTATCGTATCTCATTATATTATTTTACCATTTTTTCCCTTAATTCTTTAGAAGATATAACGATTAATGATTATTCTGTTCATGTCTCTTATTCTCTCGAATGTGGTTTTACAAAATTCATATTTTTTTTTGGCAGATGATTTTGTTGACTCTGATATTTTAAGCATGAGACTCATATATTTGGTTATGACTGATGCTTTTATTATATTTAATAAAAATGTAACAGAATGAGTCCCTATTATCGAGGAAGTTTTAAAAACGATAGTTGGGGATCCTGCCAAACTTGATTTTAAGTATTTAAGTTAAAAGGCCACTGTGGAGGCTAACTAGTTTATTATTCGAATTCATGATGTGATATTAAGTTCTCGACATAACAAAGGTATGTAGTTTATCAATTCATATACCATCTATTGTGGAGTTAACCTTCCTTCTTGATCTTGGGGTTCCATCTCAGCTTCTAAAAAACTGGAAATTGAACCACTATTGAGTTTTTCCAAAATGCGAAAAAGACATATGTGAGCGTAAATAGTTGGATCATACTTCGGGTAGTGAAGTTATTGATAAATAGGTTCATTTTGAAGAAGAAGATAATGATCTCCCTAATGTGTTATTACTTCTTCAGGAACAAAAAATGTCCTTATCACTCAGCTTGATAACTCTTCCAAGTTATCTTTAGGTGTACTTCCACTTTGCTAGTTCCACTTATGATAGTAGTATTAACTTGTACCCAAACATTTCATGTCCGTTGAGTATATTTTTAACTAAAGTTGTTGTTTTCTTTTTTTATCTTAGTCAGATTCCTAAGTTAATTAATCAATTTGTCGCACTGGCCAGTTAGAGCTCACTACACATCCATCTTTCTCCTTTGTAACTTGTGAATCATCATTTAAACTTGGGATTTTAGGTAATATTATTTCCTTATTTGTTTAATTATTACTATTTTTGTTTTATTATATATTTTTTGTTTGCGCCTCATCATAAATGGATTGACCATCTTTTATCTAGCTAAGGTTAATTCTTTTGTTCATCCGTTAGATATTCAGCTCCTTTTTAACGGAGTTTATGAACCCATAAAAGGACAAACTATTTTAAATAATGTTATTAAATCTAAAATTGAGAATGAATTTTGGTTGCAAGCATATATTGATGCTAGTCGGGATAAGGAAATGTTAATACACCTTGAATTATAGTGTCAAACTGATATTTTGAAAAATAAATATCTTGCATTGTTGTAAAGAATATTTGATGGTTTGTACAACTAAAATTATTGCTTTTAAAGCTATGTAGGTAGATTTTCAAAAGATAATTTTAGAGGTGCATGCATAGTTGGATTCAATGACAACAAAGTATAATATTGTACTTAAGCGAATTGTTGCTGAACGTAAGACTTATTCATAAGGTAAAGTGGGCGAAAGATATGGATCAAACTCATAAGTCTCATGACTTTTTTCCTATTTTGTCAGTGTGATTGAAAATGGTAAGCATATTTGTGATATTCTTGAGAAATTTTAAAAGAATAAAATTAAAGAACAAGTAGCGGCCAAATATGGCGAAGATGGTGAATGAAGTGATGTTGATAAGAATGTTGTTGAAGTAGATAATACTCAAACAATTATTAATTCGGTTGAAAATGGTGAAGATCTCGGTAGGCAAACGACTGTTTCTTCCGAACTTGTTATTCCTTCTTAAATTTTTGTAAGAACTTGATTTTCTCATCATTTATTTTTGTAAATGCTAAATACTATCACTATAGTTTTTGTATTTTTAAGACTATTTTTTGGTTTATGAATACTTGTTATTATTTTTATTATCTGAACCAGTCTTTGTGTTTGAAACACATTTTTTGTATTATCTACTTGTTTTGTTGATAAATTAACTTCAATAGATCAAGAATTATTTTTTTAACACTTATATTCTTTACTCTGAGTTTTCTAGAATATTCTAAGTATAATCAGGGTGCATGACTTCCTGTTAAAGTTTTTACCTTTTTTGAAGCAAATCAAGCTTATATATTTTTTATGACTAACTCGCGGTCATCAATTGTTTAGTATTATAATATATTTTCAGGCTTAATGTCCTTCATGGAACTATTTGTTGACCAATGATGATTTTTTTATCATTTGATGCCTATTAATTATTTTTTAAGTAATATAAATATTAATGTTGAAATAATTTATTTCTTAATAAGTTACTTTTGTTTATCGGTACACTTTTTATTAGTCTTGTAATTTTCGAAGGGTAATTTTACTTCCACATCTTTCCTTGGCGATTTTTAGTCATATTTGTTTTTTCACAAAAAAATGTTTTATTATTGTCGAATGTCTTTTTAAAACATTTTTCACGCCACCAATAAAGAAAATACTGCATCTCTATGATTTAATAAAGCTGTTAAAAAAATAGTGAGTTACAAGATTTTTAGTCTTGCGGATTATGGTAGAGTTTTGATTATTATATATTCCAAATGTGCTTAAATGAATTTCCATTATCATCCAGCAATGCGTAATTTTGTGGATTTATTTTGGCTTCGACATGAATGGTCCCTCCCAACTTGGGTCAATTTTTCAAGTATATTTTTTTGTTTATTCTTCTCCAATATCTTGTAATATTTTGATCAAACATGAGCTTTGACTATTTTTTCTTTAACTAGGTTTATTATCATCATTTGGTCTTAATTATTATTTAGTTCATCATATACTGCTATCATGTAAGACAACATGCATACCCCTCATAACACTACACTTCATTTTGTACATCGACAAATAATGTTTTTTCGATAGTAGTTCTAGGTGTTATTCAAAATGACCACAAAACGTCTTGTAAAGAATCTAGGCACGTTTGTGATGATCTTTCTAGCATCTTCTTAATATTTTCAATTATTGTTCTATTAGTCATTTAGACTTACCTATTGCCTTAATAATAGAAAAAAGAAGAGAATGTTTGGTTTATTCCATTGTCTTTGAGAATTTTATGACGCAAACATTTTGGAACTAAGTTCACTGTCTGTAGTGATATCTCTCGAGATTATGTACTTGTAACATATACTCATTTTTTAAAAAGTTATTAGCTTATCTATTGTGATGTTTTGTACTTATTATACTTCTATCAATTTTGAGAAGTAATCTACGACATTTGTTATGAATCTTCTTTCTCGTGGGGTCATCAGCAATGGTCCTACAATGTTCATACCTCACTTGTTGAGCCAAATTTCATCGTTTATTGTTTCTAGTAGGACACTGATACTTGTAGTAAATCAGCAAATCGCTAGCATGTGTCACATGTCTTGAATTTTCTCTTGACATCCTTCATAACTATTGGCCAATTAAAGTCTTTGAGAATATTTTTTTGTATAAATCTGTGTACTCGTAGTGTGTATTATTTTCTTCCTCGTGTAGCTCTTCCATGACAAAGTTTGCGTTCGTCTGTGCCTAAACAACTTATATGGATTGGCTAATTCTCTCTTATAAAGTGTTTCCATTATTTAAACAAATCTTGTTGAATTTATTTTGATTTTTCGTGCCTCCATTTTTCCTTTAGACATCATTCTTTTTACCATATACTTTTTTTAATGACGTTCATTAATATTTTTCTTCTTATTTTTCATCTATTGTTTTAGTCCCTTCGAGTATGAAAGTCGACCTGAACTGATTTGGCAGTGTGATGGAAGGCTTTAGTTAGAGTCGGTCAGGTGTTGCATTTTATACCCTCGAGACTTGCTTGAATTCAACATTTTAAAATTAAGCAATTGAACATTATAATTCATTCAAGTATTATATTTTCTTTTATTTTTATTTTTTGCTTCGGCTTATCCTGATGCTTGACTAACCACTAGATGGGAGTGAATTAAGAGTTATACCCTATTGGTCACACAAATTCTTGCTAACCGAAGTCCCGCAATAACGGCTTAATACTCAGTTTCATTGTTAGATGTGGGAAATCCAAACTTGATTAAATGGTTTAGTATATCTCATATTGGAAATATGAGTTGAATTCATGCTCTTGAGCCTTGAATGTTGCTTCTTCTATCGGTTATTACTCTCTAAATATATTTTGACTCATCAGTTAGTGAGATGGGTCTCTCAGACTGGAACTCCATTAAGAAGCCATCCAATCTTTAGGATTTTATTGTTGTTATGGGCTCAAAATTGATACTGTAATTTCACAATTCTACTGACCATTTGTCAATCTTCTCGAGACATCGAGTTTTACAATACATTTCTTATGGGAAATGAGGCTTTAAAAATTATACTATATGTTTGAAAATATGAGCTCATTTTCCCAGCCGCCACTACTAAAGTCAATTCAAGTTTTTGTAATTGTAAATACATATTTTGTATTGGTAATAAATACTTGATTACATAGTATACAACTCTAGATTTTCTTCTTTCTTCCCTGATCACTAGTGCACTGACTGAGTAGTCTGGGACTGTTATGTATAAGTACAGGCTCTCATCTAGCTTAGTCTTGGTTAGTAGTCTGAGGGAGACCATAAACTTATTTATGTTGTTGAATGTCTAGTCACATGACAGGCTCCATTAGAACTTCCTGAGTTCTTTCAACACTTGGAAGAACAATTGTCAATTGTTTAAGGATCTTGATGAGAACTTGTTAAGCGATGTTAGTCTTCCAGTTAGGATTTATAATTATTTTATGTTCCTTGAAGTCTCCATGGCTGCCAATTTGGCAAGTTTAATTTGGCATGCTTCTATTTCTTTATCACTTACCATGTATCCTAAGAACTTTTCAGATCAACTACTGAAAGTTCAATTTTATGGATTCAGCTTCAAACTTACTTGTATGAGGTTTCCAAACGTCTTAGTGAGGTCTATTAGGTGGGTTTTTTCATGCAAAATTGTTACCAACATGACAATAATATAAGCTTGTATGTTTCAGCCAATTTAATTTGCGAAGACCTTGTTCACTATCCTTTGATATGTTACGCTAGCATTCTGCAGTCTGAATGACATTACCATATAATAATACAACCCTTTGCCAGTGATGATTGTGGTGTGTTATTGATCATCTTCTTTCATTTTTATATGATTTTATCATGCTAAGACATCCATAAAGGATAACATCTTATTTCATGATGTTGTATGCACGAGCTGATCGATTCTTGGTAGTGGTAAGAGATCTTTCAGACATTTATTGTTTAAGTTTGTGAAGTATACACACATTATCCACTTTACATTTTTTTACTAATACATAATTAACAATCAATATAAGATAATGAGACTCTCATATGTGTCTTAAAGTCGTCAATTTGTTTATTTCAGCAACACTCGTTTTTGTCTTTTATTGAGAGTAAGATTTTTTTGTATTATTATCCTAAAGTTATTGTTCGTGTTTAATTGATGATATATGACTTATGTTAGGACTCTAATTACGTTGTACGTACTCCATGCAAACATACAGTAGAAACTCGATAAATTAATACTCAATTATTTAATAAACTCTCTAAGATAATATTTTTGGCCGGTCCCGACTCGGGGACAGGGTGCTAAATTAATAATTCACTAAAATTGTATGATAATACATTTTTGATAATTTATTTAGACCCCATATAAAATATAAATTAATAATTCCTTATATATACCATATTACGTGAATGATTTATGAAGGTTTCTTAAAAAATGACTCAGTTGTCTTTTGTTTTTTGTTGAAATCAATTTCCCCTTGAATCTCGTCTCTAATTTTCCTTAGCATGGCAAGAACTTATGGTGTTGTTTTCTCATAGCTCAACAAGAAATTATTCAATGTGATTGCCGCTTTAATAGCTTCATTTCGCGAAGGGGCTCCATTGTAGAACTTTCATCATCTTCATCATCTTTATTAATTATAATAACACTTTTAATAATTTCTTCATCAGTCAACAACTGTGCAACTATATTTTCTTCTGGGTGATTCAGAACATCTTCGACATCCATTGCATTGTGATAACCCAACTCTTTGATCAAATTCTGGAGTTCTTGAGTGCTTTCACAACCTTCATCTGAGTTCTCAAAAGTCACGTTATCTGTTGATCAAAGTTTACAATAACGAAAGCAGTTCGCAATTGTATTTGCACGAACATCTATAGACCATGCTGAAATTGCAAGATTCATTGCATCTAACACATTTATTTTTGCTGGATTTTGAACCCCTAATTCATAACCCTCCAAAAGACTTCTATAAAATCGACGACGATAATGCATCATAAAAGCTCGTATAATCCCCTCGTCACAAGGTTGAATTTTTGAAGTTGTGTTTGGTGGCAAAAAAAAATAATTCAACATTTCGCAATCCTTCAATAATTTTTGGATGAACATGGCAATTATCCACAAGTGGAAGCTTAAAAGGTGTTTGTAAACTAAGTATTTTACTATAAATTAATAAAATATTAATTTATATATAAATTATTAATTATTAATTTATCGATTAATTAATAACTCTTTTAATTAATAAATTTTGGTGGTTCCAAGTGTATTATTTGATAGAGTTTCTACTGTATCTAAATTATTTTAAAAAAATTAAAATTTTGTACCTCAAAACGATTAGTATGTCTCAGCCGATCTTCATAATATTTCCTTGTTCCATGATTACATATTATGCTTCTTCCCCCAACTGCACCAGCCAAAGCCCTTATCTGCGGGTCATCTCTTTCCTCCAAGATGTCCTACTTTCTGGTTGCTATACTATGAAGTCCAGGGATGATGCATAATATTCCATAGTTGTTTTCTGATTTTCTATGATCACAACCATTTTGTCGTTTATAGGGTACCTTAGATACTGGTGAACCGTATAGACTATGACATACATTTGATCGAGTAATGATCGATACAGTATAATATTATAAGAAGATAAAGCATCTACCACCATGAAAAATATTGTATATTTTCCTAAATTCTTGGTTTTCGAGAGCTACGTCATGAGCCTACTTTCCCAAGACAGCTGCATTTACTCCGGTGATGTTAATTAGAATTTTGTAGATTTAGATTATCACTGCGGCTCTTCTCATTCTTTCATACGTTCCTCTGTATAGGATATTAGTCGAGCTAACAATATCTATCATCACCCTTTTAATCTCTACCCCTATCAGTTTCAATGTTATTAACATTGCATCACTTTGTGGAGATGTCATTCGTATAAGATCATCATCTAAGAATGATAGACATGTATACGGTTTTCTATCCAGATGCAACGATGTTTCCCTTGGCATATTATCTCGATCTCCTTTGCGTACTACTTTATTTTTCTTTTAGTGATCTCATAGTATAGATCTCCCTCATCAATGAGTCATATGATTTGTTTATTTGGATCTTAGTCCAAGTATTCTTCTTCTTATTCCTTTAACTTAACTACATTTTCCCTTAACATATTAGTCTAAGTCTTGTTTTACAAATCTTCCTAAACTATGAATTCTTCATTTGTTTTTTATTAACAGACTCACTTAATGTGCCTTCATATACTAATATCTGAATTTGCAAAAACCAACAATCTGTAGTAAAAATGTTAGTGCCACCATAGAATTTACAGTATTTGTTTTTATATATGTTTTCATTTTTTTTCCGAACAACTTTCTAGGCGTATTGTACTTGATTGTGTCCTTAGTTTTATCATAAATTGTTTCCAGTGATTCAGTCAATTTTTTGAATGGTCCCTCTCGGGGGCGATTTGCTCTCTTGTCGCCTAGCACAACAGACAACTTTTGATTTTCTTCTATATATGTGGGATTGTTTTTACCTTGTCTTGGCTGAAGTTGAACGTCATTACTTATTGATATGTAATCTTTTGTGTTAATATGTGTCATGATGTCTATTTTGTTAGTCAAATTGCTTTCAGTCATGTTGTCTGTGTCTCTTAATTCTTTACTCATGTCACTTTATCTAATTTGATGAATAATTAACTTGAGTCAGTAAGCCTTCAAAGTTTATCGTGTTTTTTCATCATTACATCATACATGGTTCCTTCTTGGAATCTTTGCCTGAATGCTGCTACGATCACGAGTTCGTAGTAATCTGGTAATTACGACTTTGTTTCAGCAAATAGTTTAATGTAGTGCTATGGACCTCATTTGTCATAATATTTGTCCATTTTGTGGTTATCATAATGTGGTTGCATGGTGTGATATAAAACTTTTGGGGCCAGTGGAGACTTATCGTTTGGATGAACATCTTTATCCTCATTATAGTCGTTTATATGATCCATAAATTAGTATATATACTGGAACCCTAACCATTCTTATTTTTTTAGCCATCGGTTTGGTATTGTGTCTCGATCTGTATGTTCGGTAATCTTGATCTTGGTGTATGTACTCTGGTTGATACTACAAGATACCTTGAGTTCATCCAAGTATATTATTCTACTGCTGATGTTTCCCTTGTATATGGTTTGACAAATAACCTTGTGGCACTCCTTGTTCTTTTTAGGACATATCTGGTGGGGTGCATTGGTTCTGGTGATAGGAGGGATGTTATGATATTGAAGATAAACTAGTGGAGGCATATAGTTTGGTGGGGGCATGAGGTATCCAAACATTGTCCCGTGATTGGTGGTGCACCAGTAGTCACAATTGGTCGAATTACTGGGTCATTTCCTCCACCACTTTGAGGTTCTCTACTACTTTTTCTTCAGTCGTGCCTAAAATTAGGAGTTGGACTTCTCCTTATATCCCTGCGATGTCGTCGTCATTTCTTGTCTCTGCTGTTGGGTTTTCGATCTAAATTTTCTCACCTCCCGTATGGCCTCCTTTGTAGGATTCATTCTCTTATAGTTTTTTTTTCGAAATATCATTTAGCATTTCCTAAATGACATCATGTCTTTTCTCATCGTTCACTCTTTGGATGACATATTTGACTTTAGTAGTCTACAACCGTAGTTGTTACTGCAACAATAAATGTTTTTAGCTTGATTAGTATGAGACATCGTATGATCCTTTTTTGCCGCCATAAATTTGAGATGTCTATTAAGTTGCTTTCCTTCAATCTTTTCGTCTACAAATCGGTTGATCCTATTTTTAAGATTCGACATCAACTGGTTGGATTATTAGATTGTTTAGATAATAATATGATTTTATTTACGTGTATAACGTTAATCGTACTGATATTTCGAATTGTTAAGCATTAATGAAGCCAAATTTCGAATCGTTAACCATTGTTAGTACTTCATAATAATTTTACGGTTACAAACAGATTTCCCACGTGAAAGATAATGTTTTATTTTTAACTATTTAAAATTCAAATGAATTATATATATTTGATTGTTTAAGCACTCAAATTGGTGATAGAACAACATATTTTGGCCGGACTCTATCACCAACTATACTTTTATCACTACTTACAACGTTTCGCACTAAATAATCTAGTCCAACCATTCAACTATTATCAAATGTATTTATTTGAACTCCATAATTATTTTAAATTAATCTTTTACAATTTTAACTAATTGCAAATCATTTTTTACCACAGAAGGTTCCAAAATGTCAGCAGATAAAACATGATAAGAAGACTATTAGACTATCTGGTGATATTAAACTGCAACTACTTGTAGTTATTTACGCCTATATTTCCTATGTCTTAAACTTAAATTTTTGATTAAGATTATACGACAAAATGGTAAGTAGAAATGGTAATAATATTCTATGAAAAAGATAAAAAATATCTAAATAATATGAATATTACTTTAATTTTGTTCTCAAGCTAGAACAGAGGATGCATAGCTAGAGAGAGAAAGGAGGGTGCACCTTCACGAGGATCAGTGGTAGCATGGGTTCGGTCCTGAGCTTGAGAAATCTGAAACAGACCGAACACAAGAACGATGGCAACTAAAGTCCTGGCTATATTTTGGTTCGCCGTCATCGTTTATTGTCTTTTTATTTTCTTGAGAGAGAAATAAGCTAGAAACTAGAAAAGAAAAAGAAAGGTATATGATTAGAATTTTGAGCAGCCGCCTTCACCGTGGTTAAATAAATACGGATAGAGACAAATAACTAACCACACCTACACTACAGTACTACACTACACCATCGAAGAAAAGTCTACTATGAGTCTATGACAACTTCTTCTGTTTATATAATATGTTAAATACTTTGATTTGGTATTTTGCGACGACTATATATAATTAAAGTCTTTACTACGTTCCAAATTTCTTGCAAAGCTAAGAACGTCTAAGAATATAGAATTCGATGTGGGGTTGTTTAGAGAAGACAAGGATTTTGACAATAAAGTTCTGGTATATAACCATTACAATATTTATCCATCATTTTGAAAAATAATATCAGCATTGTTATTATGTTAAAATTTTAAGTATGAATTTTGCTAACCTGTCTTCACAAACGTCGGCTAAGCAATATCAAAATTCTTTTAGTTAATAGTATTTTAATATATTTATAAAAATAAATTGATTAGTTTGATCATTTAATTACAAAATATTCGTAAAATAATTTATTTTTTAATCCTTATCCTTCGGATACCGGTTAATGATTTTCTTTTTTTAGTTATCAAAATAATAACTTGATTAATAGAAATAGACAAATTGTTCATCGGAAATAAGTTTTGAGAGGGTCCATACTACTAAAATCAGAAACAAATTTTTGACATCAGTTAGTAGATTATTCTTTATACCGATTCTTCGCGAAACACTATGGATTCTGGTAGATCATCTCATAGCATACTTTATTATGTTTTGCTAACTTTTTTCTTGTAGCCAAATTCACTTTTCACCATGGATTCCGATAGAAGTGCTTTACGATTACCCGATTTATTACCCATACTTTTTCTATGTGCTTGATTTGAGTTGGGTAATTGTTAGTGGTAAGTAAACTGGTGGTGGTCGAGAGGATGGACCTACCGTTTCCAGAGACTCCAGTCTTCAACCTTCTTATTACTGAGAAAACTATCGTAATATCTACTACTCACATTTTCTCACATATGAGTAGTTTTCAATTTCAATTTTGCACTTTTGGTTGACTAGATCATGTTTTTAGAAAATACATTTGTCCAAAACCAGAGACCTCTCTTAGGTAATTTTGACATGGATCAAAATTTTCAATCAAGTATGTAACCATGGAATAACTCCTTCCTTATCTACAATGTTAATCCATATAGCTCCTTTAGCATCTATCTTTAATTGAGATTCCTAAATCCTCCAAAAAAGAATCAGTCATGTAAAACTGCTTATTGAATTTTAATCACAATCATATTTGGTAATTGTAAAAGATTATATGAAAATATATTGAAGATAATTTTAATCCTTGAATTTATCTTAAGTTACCTAAGATACCAGATGTTTTGATTGTAATTAGAGGATCAAAATTGAACATTTTGATTAAATGAAACATATATTTTTTTTGTTTTATGATCTTTTTAAAATCTCAAAGCTTTGGTGTATGAGGCTAGATTAGAAGTGCAAGTTCTTAATTTGGATTAGCTCAGGTCGAAGGGATATGCACAAATCTTTCTACATGTACTGAACTCTCTTTTTAGCTTCCTTGCCCTCCTTGATATTTAATTAATAAATTTCAAAGTTCTTTTTATTTGTTAGATCCTTGAAATGGCATAAGTTATCCAGAACGAACTTGAACATATCAACCACACAAGGAATTCTATTAACTAGCTGACCAATCACTACAAATCTATTTTTTTTTATTTTTTTTACCATGGATTTCGTGAATTAGCATACTCAAAGCTACCTGATCTCATCGTCATTCTTCTTCAAGTAAGAGGTTTTGATGGTAGATTGTGGTGGCTGATGAGATGAGACTTATTGGAATCCAACTTCTTACAAACCATCCTTCTATATAGCTTTTGATACCAACTCTTGAACTTTACGTAATGATAAACTCCAAAATTCAAACGACGATTGAAGCTCCTGAGCCTTCGTTGTAGGATTTCCTAATAACCAGGTAATTTTCTTTCTTTCTTTATTCCTTAATTAGAATTAATATTTTCTTTCCTAATAACCATTCAAACAACAAGAACCATATATGTTAAGCTTGTATATGAGTAGGAATGGGGGAATCCATATGCACATAATACTTTCCTTTCTTTTTTAGAATATGATTATAACAACCAATTTTTAATTCAACTTTATAGTCTTTATTCTAATGTCTTTCTTTAAACGTGTTAGCATGGCCCAACCAATTAGATTTTCTCTTATATAGTTGATAATGTGAGTAGATGTAGAACTAATGCCTTCATGCTAATAAATATTTCTAGCCCACCAAATCATTAGAGGGATGATAGATCTAAGATAGATATCTTTGTCCATATACCAAAACCAGACTCTGAATACATGAGCTAAGGTCATGTTCTTATTTAAATTATTTTTGAAAAAACCAGCATAATAAGACTAGACTTCCCAAATAATACTACATGATAGATCTAAGATTTATATTATTTAAATTTGTACCATATTTTACAGGACAAAGTGTCTTGAGTGTCTTGTAGTTTTCTCAAATTTAAACCATCATATTCATATGGCATACACAAATGAATCTATTGAGACCAGTGATTTATGGAAGCATTAACTACAAAATTCCAAAAGAATCTATTAAATATAATTTCAATTCTAGTGATTATAGATTTAAGAAAGGTACAACACTCAAGATATTATATAGGCAATGCCATAAAAAGTGACTTAATAAGAGTAATCATTCCTCCAAAGGAAAGCTTTTTCCCTTCCTATTCTACAATATTGCTTCTTATCTTATTTAATAATTCTTCATAGTTACTAGCCTTATTATTAGTGTTGATATTAAATCCTAATTATGCTATAGGAAGTTTTCCTATTTGAAAACCAGAATGCATACCCAAGATATTAATTCTAGTTTGCGAGAGATACGAGAAGGTACTCATCTTTGTTTTATCATTGTTTATGGTCTGTCCTGATACATTTTAATAATGTTGAAGAAAATCTCCCAACTTATTGATGTTGCTAACACAACCATTAGTACATATAAGCATATTTTTTAGCAAATGCTAAGCATAGGAGGACCATAAAGCTTCTAGACTTGTAGACCATTATCTTATCTATCTCAAATATGCATCTCAAACCCTTTAATAAGTATTTTTCAACTATAATGAAAAGGCTATGGGATATAGGATTTCCTTGCCTTATACCATTAGTAGCCTTAAAATATCCATGAGTTTCTCTATTAACTATAAAAGAGAAAAAGGCTTGAGTAATTGTGCTTTGTATCCTATTTAGAAATGAGCCACTAAAACCAACATCTCGATTATCTTTAAAATAAAGCTATGGAATATCTTATCAACTGCTTTAGACATGTCTACCTTGATCATTATGTTGTCTCTTTGGCTAATATAATATTTTCCTGAACATATCTACCATGCGCAAAACTTCAATGCTCTTCCGATGCTATTTAAAGAAGAAGAATAATTAGCATATTATTGATTATTTTAGATATAATTTTGTTCAAAAGGGTACATAAAGTAATTGGTCTATAATCGTGACAGGATTAAGGACAACATATCTTGGGTATCAGACAAATAATGGTAGTTGTAACTCCATGAGGAACAACATGACCTTCAAAGAAAGAAGTTATAGTAGCAATGAAATCCTTCTTAATAATGGACAACCATATTTGAAAAGACACTCCATTAAAACCATCAATGCGAAAATAGTTTGAAGGGCTTAAGCTTTTAATTGCATCATGAACTTCCTCTTCATCAGGTAACACTGTTAAACTTTTGTTGTTTTCCTTTGTAGTTAGTTTAGGAATGTAGCTTTAAATTACATTTCATTGCATAAACTTGAATTGCTAGCGAGAGTAACTTTAAAATGATTTTCAACTGATTTAACTAGCCTTTCATGATCAGTTAACCATTCATTATCTCTCATAACACATAAAATCTTATTGTTTCTCCTTCTTTTTAACGTAGTTGTGGTAAGTAGTTGTATTTTTGTCGACATCTTTAAGCCGTATAAAGTTAGTTTTCTAATGCCAATAAGATTCCTCTCTATATAAAAGTTAAAGATATGTAGTCTGTCCTTTTGCAAGTTAATTTTATCATTAATGGTTTGAGATTCTTCATATATTTTTCAAGATATATAACTTCCTCTTCAACTTGCACATAGTCAAATATGTTACCAAAGTGTTCCCAATTCCATATTGTAAGCTTCTTCTTTAACCTCTTTAATTATTCCAACAAAATCATCATAGGTTGACCATCAATTTTAATCTTCCAATCTTGTTCAACAATGGTTAGAAAATCCTGATGATAGGTCCACATATTCTAGAATTTGAAGGAAGATTTAGTCTTCCTTTTCTTTTCTTTCAATGGTAATACAAATAGGAGCATGATCATAAAAATTTCTAGCCATGTTCTTAAACCTTGTTTCTTGAAAATAATCAGGCCATGCATTATTATATAAGACTCTATCAACTCTGTTTCATTTCTTCTTATTAGACCAGGTATATATTGAACCTATAAAGCTAGCATCTTCAAGTGAACAGTCTACAATAACACTATTAAAGTATTTCATACTTCTAATGCCTAATTTTGAGCATGCAAGCTGCTCATGTGCAGCAGCTATAATATTGAAACCAACTATTACATCCACTTGTTAGTTTTATAAGCTAAAGCCCTTAAATTTTTCCCTAATTCCATTCTCAAATCCCTTAGGCACTTAACATAAACTATAGTAACTGGGAAATTTTTGTTTTGATGAAAATGACTAACTTTATATGAATAAACTGAGTGTGATCTAAAATAACTTCAAACTTAAAATCATTTAACCACATTAACCAAATATTGTTACTTATTTTAGAAATGTAGTTAGGATAACCAATCCTCTTACAAACGTTTCCAATGTTTGCAATGGAAATTAATGGTTCATGAATAGTCATGAATTCAGTACTTTCTGACTTTTTAATTAATCTTAACCTTCTTTTAGTTGCCTTATTTTCAATACCACGAACGTTTTAATTCAATATCTTTATAGTCATTTAAAACTAGATGGCGTTTCCTTATATGAACCTTTCAATTTAGAGGCCTTAATAGCTATTGAACCTTTTATTGTTTTCATTTTAAAGTTCATGACTTTCTTATTCAATATTTTTTTTTTTTAATATTTCTTTACTTGTTTTTCTGAGTTTTGGAGAAGAAGGGAGGCTTCCTATGATAATCTATTTATGAGTATTGTGTTCTGATACTAGGTTAACATAATCATGAGAAGTTGATATAGCCATACCTGTTTCTATGAATTTGATGGCTTTTATAATTTCCGAGTCTTTCAGAATAAAGTTGTCTTTCATCTTGTTATTGTTGTTATCTTGAACCTTGACCATACCTAAAGCATTCTCCATATCTACCAAGGTCTTTTGATTCTTTATATTAATTTAATTAGTTTTGGACACTTTGTCTTAAGTTTATTACTAAACCATTTCCTCATTAGTGCTTGAAGAAGTTTTAGTAACATTCTTCTTTCCTTTAAGAATGGTTGATTTGATTTTAGGAAGTTCAACATCTACATTCTTATGAGTTTAAGGACTTTTAGGATATTTATGAAAGTGAGATTCCACTACTATCTGTTAAGATTTAGATGCTATGAATTTCCTGCATCCATAATCCTTGTGGCCAAAATGAAAACAATGATTAAAATAAGCATGAATATCACCATAACATACGTGTAACCATCAACCATCATGGCTCTAAATCCTATTCAAGCTTTATAGATAGGGGTCTTTGTAAGATTCCATTCAATTAGAGTCTTACAATAGTTGTGTTTAGCTCTTAATTTACTCAAAACCCAGTCTTTTAAGATGTTTCCTAAAGATAATGCAATATTTTGTATAATACCTTCATTGTATATGAATTCTGGAATATTAGGAAAAATAATCTAGAGAGGTGTAATAGTTTAAGGTTTAGGGTTTAGGGTTTAAGATTAGCTTTTTTAGCAGTCTCATTCAATGCTCCTTTATGTGCCATAGATTCCTCTTCCATAGTTTGCACATGTTAACTTTTAGTGCAAATTATATTAAAGCATGCCTTACATCCCACTTAGATGTATTGACTTCTCGTGCAAAATTAAAAGAATGTGAAAGTTGTTGTATACTGAGAAGGTTAGGCTTACCTTTTATGAACTTGCCCACTTGAGTAAACTTTGATGATTCAATAAGCTGTTTTATGTCTTTTGAAGGTTATTGCAATATGGTTTCCTCTTTCCTGAATACCAGAGTGCTCAATAATGAGTTCTTTTTTAATGATTCTTGTAACATAAGCAAACGAAGTGGCTGAGAGATTTCATGGGGTCTTTTGTTTACTTGCTGAGTCATATATAAAATTATTTCTGAAATCATAATGTTGAGGTAGGTTATTTTGATTTGAGACTCTTTTTATTTGACTATGTTCTATGTTTGATTGCAAGATTGAGAAATCTCATTCATGCAGGCTGACATTTTTGGCATCGTTCTTGTTCAGGTTCATCAAGTTTGAGTCTATAACACTGTTATGCTTTGTATTTATTACTTGATGGCTTGCAACCATAAATTTTGAAAACGAAAACAAAACCATGTTCTTAATATAATACCAATTCTTGAAAAATTATAAATTTCCTTAATTTCCTTTCCGATTAATTTATTTTAAAAATATTTACAAAAAATAAAAATAAAATCAATTATCGTTCATACAATATAACTTCCACGGATATAACTTTTATATTTTAGTGGAGAATAATGATAGTTCGTATAACTATAGTTAATTATGAAGATACAATAATGAGTTTTTAAATTATGGCATGACTCATTTAAATGATTTTTCATATTTTTATACCATTTAAGATATATTTATTATTTATTTTCAAAAATAGTAAAATAAAAATTATTTTGAAATATTTATTAATCGAAGAGATTTCATAATTTTTTTTAGGAGGGCTCAACGAGTGTGCACATGGTAAACCCTGAGTATGAGACAATAGCCTGCAAACCAACATAGACTTTGATTGCAATCATGCCTTACTCAACCAACTCGGCTACCCCTTGGAGCATTATTCCAAAAGATTTTTACGATTATAAAGAATAATGAATTTTTCGCATGTGAACCATTTTGTAATAAAACTCTTGGATTTTTGTTTTAGATATATGACTTTTTTATTTATAGTATCGTTTTGTGGTTTTACTTTTCAAAAGTAGTTATTATTGAATATTTTGGTTCCACTAAATATCATAAAACTTGTTATAGTTTTTTATCTCTTAAATATTACTCTCTTATTTAATTTTCCAATTAACAAATATAATTTTTTTAAGTAAGAGAACTATTTTGTTGATATTTAAAGCTCTAAAAAGGAAATACAAAATATAAGGATCTAAGAGTAATTGCAAGTTTAAAATTAAAAACAGACGCCAAACAAGCACCTTCTCACTCCAAACAAAATTTGAAGCCAGGACTACCACGAAATTCACACCAACCTTTGAGCTCAAGCCGCACCAGCCTTACCAAGATTTAGAGGAAGAAGATACGACTTCAAATTGACAAGAAATCGAAAGCTAAGTTAGTAGAAAGTTAGCAGAGGCACCTAGTCTATGGCTAGACTCGCAACTAGGGATGTCAATTTTTTCTGAACTCGCGGATACCAGACTCAAGCCGACTTGATGGGATAGGTTATGGGTTTTAAAAATTTCCCACAGATGGGTTGTGGGTTTGAAAATTTACTATCTATTGGGTATGAGATGGGTTGCGGGTTTAAGAATTTTTTGACGGATACCCAACCCGAATCCGACCCACTAGATAATACCCGATGGATACCCGTTAAATTAATATTATAAATATTATATTATTTAATAGTATTTATCAAAATTTTAAATAAAGTTATTAATATTAATATCTTTATGCTATAATATCAAAACCATATATTATTTGTTAATATATACAATATATTTATGAAAAATATTATTTTACATTTAAACATTAAATTTAGTTTTTTAATTTCTTTATTTTAATTTTTTTATTTTTTTATTCAAAACTAATACTATCAATATCAGACTAATATTATTAATTAAAATAATTATTTTTTTACTAAAATATACGAAAACTATATATTAATTATTAATAACATTATAAAAATACAAAATATTTTCTAGTTATCACTAGTTACCATATATTTTGCAAAAATATCTATATACATTTACACATTAAATTTGATTTTTCAATTTCTCCTTTTGAAATATTTTTTTCGGTATAATAATATTTTTATTTATTAAACAAAAAAATTATTAACATCTACCAAAATCATATATTAATTATTGATAAATAACAAGAAAAATATTCTAAATTTAAATATTATGGTGATTTATATTTTTTTAAATTTTTTCCTGTAATTAGTAACAAACTCAAGAGGACCTAATAATATTATTAATTAAATTAAAAAATTGATTTACTAACTTAAACCAAAACGATGTATTAATTATTAATAGATAACAATTAATATTAATTTGGAGTTTTTTTTTCTTCGGATTATATAACCTTTCGAGTGTTATCGGGCCGACCCGATCCGATCCGATCCGGCCCGGTTGGGTTTCGTTAGGCTCAAACATAGAACATGCCGGATCTTGGTTAAGAAATGGTAACCCGCAACCGGGTCGGGTCGAGTTTGGATTTCTAATTTGTCCGACCCGTTCCGGTCCGGAATTTATAAAAATATATAAAATTAATATTTTATTATAATAACAATTATATATATATAAATTTGTATATATAAAATAAATTAAAAAATATTAAAATTAATGTCCGCGGGTCGGACCGGGTTGACCGACGAGCATAAACGGACGAGCTCGAGTTTGAAAATATAAATCCAGGAACGGATTGGACCGGATTCGGGTTCAAGCGTCCAAAAATGGGACTCGGGCGGACCGGTCCGAACTCGACCCGCAGACTGACGGATGGCCAATTTCCATCCCTATCCGTGGGTAGTAGTTCAAAAAAAAAATATATAAATTCAATGCGTATCCACGGATGGGTATCCAAACCCGACGAATTCGGATGTTTAAAAAAAATATTATTATCCGATGAATATGGGTTTGAAAAAATCTAGACGAAACGTGTTTAGTAATACTCCATCCATCCGACTAGTTGCCATCGCGACTCGTAACTGGGATAAAACGATCCTTAAAGGAAATGATGGAGAGATTAAAAGCTCTAAAGACTGAAACACAAAACAAGCAATAAGAGGGATACCGAGAGACACCTACCGAGAGCCACCAAAGAACATTAAATAGGACTTGAAAGAACGAGATGAAAAGCTAGGAAAGGCACTTAACTATATATCCATATTAACAAATATAACTTTTATAAACGTAATCGCGTGGATTATAAAAAAACTATAATATAAAAATATAGTGTGGACCGTTTCAAATATTTTTTTTGGTGAATGAAAACTTAAATTAATTAGAAAATTCATACATAATCTTAGGGTATACCCTGCAAGAATACAATAGCTAAGCAATTAGAACAAACATACTAAATAGAAAAGTTTCCATAGAGGTGTCCATATAGAAGAGAATGACCCCACGTAGAAACGCAAACAATTAACTTGCAAAATGACTAGGTGGCTGAGGTGACTGAGTGGTGACTCCAAGAGCATCCCATTCGTATTCCACGCTCCATTTCAAACATAGAGTACTTGTAACACAACAAAGAGTAAGTTAGATTTAAATACATTATATTTTCCAGCTAATCTTGGTACCATGGAATCTAAATCGGAGATCCGATAAGATATGGTAAGATATCGAAGAGGCCAAGACCGGGGCAGATCCAAAAATTCTTGAATTCCGCTCTTTCCAAATGTGGTAAATAACCGCATTGAAACAAGTACGCCAAATACATTGATTTCGAGAATTTGACCATCTTGATGCCTCATCAATCCAAGTTATCCAACACGAAGAGTGATAAGGAAAGCCAAGGGTAAAGGACCAGATGCTCTGAGAGAAACTACATTCAAAGAGGATATGAGATGTAGTTTCCGAGTCAGAGTGGCAAATGGTGCACATAGTTGGGATATTATAACCCCAACTATGGAGTTTGTCTTTGGTGGCAAGCTTGCCCTTGATTGCCAGCCAAGAAATAAAGGAATGGCGCGGAATATTGTATTTATTCCATACTAACCCCGCCCATCCCTTTTCAGGGACAGGCTTACGAAGGACATTGTACGTGTCCTTTATTGTAAAGTTGTTACATCCTGCCTTTGCTTCCTAATAAGGAACATCCCTTGATAGGGTGTTTGGATGGTGAAGGGAAATGATAATCTTGTGGATTTCGTCTAGGTGACACCGACTTCGGGCTCGCGCCGATCTCAGGTTTGCAGGCCAGTTCCATTCATCATTGCTGATAATGTCCGAGACTTTTAGGTTACTTCCCAAACGGGAGTCACTGATGATGTCAGATCCATAGTGGGATGAGAGAGGCAAGAAGAGAAGCCATGAGTCATGTCAGAATGAAGTGTTCAATCCATTTCTGATAGCCAACCTGTACAAATTACGAGCCAAAGGCCGAAGTCAGAGAAGTTTCCTCCAAATCCAAGTTGATAAGGAACCTAAAGAAACTTCCCAAAAACTTTTATTTTTTCAACTTTAATCGACTCACACCAGATAGAATGGTTCTTATTACTTACAATAGACCAGAGGTGTTTAAGGACGGCCGCATGATTCCAGATTTTTAAGTCTAGGATCCCAAGGCCACCCTCTTTATATGGAGTGGAAACGGTCGTCCAGGTAACTTTTTCCCCATAAATTTTCATTGACGAACCAGACCATAGAAAGCGGCAAAGATATTGGTTTAACTCCTTGATTATCCTAGATTGTAGGATAAAAATCGAGGACCAATAAACCTGACCCGCGAATAAGACCGATTTGATTAGTTGGAGTCTACCCGCATAAGAGAAGTGCTTGGCAGTCCAAGAATCAATTCGGGAGGTTATTTTGTGCAGAAGGGGTCGGTAGTCCGAGTGAGAGAGTCTACCAGTAATGAGGGGTACCCCAAGGTACTTTACCGGGAGAGAACCTTTAGGGAAATTCAAGATAGGTAAAAGGTTCAATTAGAGGGGTTGGTCAATTACTGAGAAAAAGATGTGACTTTTCAAGGGATTAAATTTAAGACCAGAGAGAGAGAGAGTAGAAGTCATCCAGAGCATCCTTGATGAGATTGAGGGAGAGAGTATCACCATGACAGAAAATCATTAGATCATCTGCAAAACAGAGATTGATAATTTTCTGCTTGTGACATTTCCAATAGAAACGGAAGTTCCGTCTTGACTTTTCTCTTTGAGGATGCCTGAAAGTGATAAGGAAATATATTCTTTAAAGGACCTAAATGTAATTAGTAAGGACTAAATTAATAGGTTCTACAAATATAGAGTAAAATTAAGCTTTATAAGAAATATAGGGACTAAGCTGTAAATATTCATTTATGTAACCACTCTTGTAACTGATTCACCTGGCCTATTTAAAGAGGCTGAGGAGGTCGGTTACACCCATGAAATAATCAGAAGCAAAATATTACTTTCACTACTTAGAATTTTCTCTGTGAAAACTGATGTTCTCCATTCAACTTTTATTCTTACCAAATTGGCGCTAGAAGGAGGGGGCGAAGATACCTTGATCGACAGATCAAAAATCGAGTCTCGAGTTTTTTCGTTTTCTAAAGCTTTTCGTTCGAGTTTCTTTTCATTTTTTGGAGTATTTTGTTTAGTTTTTCATTGATTGGAGATGAATTCAGAAGAAGGTGACAATCCATCTGTTCGAAAGGCTATGGAAACATTGAAATCCGATCTGCAAGAGGCAGGTAAATCAATTCCAACTCAATCAAACCAATTCGATTTTGAAGGTAAAATGAATGAGATGATAAGGAAAGTGGCAGAGCTTGATGAATTGGTAAAAAAGAAGGAAAATAATGATGGCGCTAGACTTAGGTCTAAAATTGCAAGAGGCGATCAAGATGATCAGTCGGATCAGTCAATGGACGACGGCGACGTTCGATATGAGCAGCGTAAAACACGTTTTGAGCGAAAAAAAGAGTATAATGGAATAAAAAGAAAAGGAAAGTTGCAGAAGCGACAATATGTGAACTCTAGTGATGAAGAGGATTTCGAAAGTTCGGAGTCAGATGAAACACCGAGGTACGAATATTCTCGAGGTCGTTCAAGAGGAGCAGAACGTGAATTCCGGCCAGCTAAGGTGTATAAGGAAGGGAGGCAAAAGAAAGAAAGACGAGTATATTCGCCTCGGAAATATTCGCCTCGGAAATATTCGCCTCGAAAGTATGAAGGTGAGTCAAGTTTATATGCTACTGTGGGGATGAGAAACGAAGACCAATATGTTCAAGGAGTCGACTGGAGGGACTCATCATTGATCATGGAGATTAGATCTGTGCCGCTCCCGAGGCGGTTTGACATTTCCAAAGTTGACAAGTTTGATGGGACTCAAGATCCCGATGACCATATAGAACAATTCAAAAACTATATGACTAATTTCGAAGACGACGATAAATTGGTGTGTAGAGCATTCTCTCAGACATTCAAGGGAACTGCACTAAAATGGTTCAACAAGATTCCTAAGGAGTCAATTGCAAATTTTAGAGGCTTCTATACAGCTTTTCGAAGACAGTTTTTGGGAAGCAAAGAAATGAGAGCTAATGGAGATACAATAATACAATGCAAGCAAGCTGTGGGAGAGAAGTTAAAGGACTACACTAAGAGATTTGTATCAACAAAAGCTGAACTAGATGATTGTGAAGAAAGTGTGGCTATGGCAGCGTTTAGACAAGGATTGTTGCCAGGATATTTAGCAGATGAGACTACAAGGCGTAGAGCATTAACATTCGGAGCTCTCATGGCTCAGGTTGAAGACCAGATCAAAGTCGAAGAGTCGACGCGGGTTCGAGGAGGAGGCAACACTATTCAGAAAGGGAATAGTCAAGTAAATACTTCGAACAACAACTCATCGCGCCCGAGGAGTAATCAAAATGTTTCTAACTGAGGAGCCTCGAGCTCATACCAAGGGGGTTATAATCAACACAATTCTAATAATCAACAACAGTTCAGATCCAGATCGAATGTGTGGGTAAGACCAGACTATTATGCGGATTTGACTGAAAGTGTGGCTTCGATATATGAGAAAACCAGGGGAACAATAAATTTTAAAAAGCCACCAGCGATTAATAAGCCAAGAGAGGAACGCAATAATAAGTTCTGCAGGTATCATGATGATATTGGCCATGATACAAATGATTGCATTGCTCTAAAGAAGGAGATGCAGATTCTGATAGAAAATGGGAAGTTGCTGGAATATGTCAAGAAGAATGCTAAAGCTGTAGCTCAGAAAATTGGTAATCCTAATTCTAAGCAAGAAACTACACTGATGATTTTAGATGCTGCAGGTGAAGAGTTTGATGTGGCCTCGGAATATGTCGACCCAGACCCTAGTCGATTGTTGTTGATGTCAGTAGATGAGCCGACGCGTGGGGGACGTGTTCGAGATTTGTGTGCCTTCTTCGAATCATTGACAATATTTGGGGGAGATTCGATGACTAATAACACTAATAATTCGAGGAAGAGACATATAGTGAATTTAACGCATCAAATTGAGGGAGGAGCATCAGCACACTTAAGCAGCAAGAAGGATGTCCCCTTTATAATTTTCGATGGGGATAATTTGAGAGGAATTACTGGGCCACATGAAGATGCAGTGGTCATAGGAGCAGAAGTATGTGGGGTGGAGATTCGACGAGTGTTGATTGACACCGGGAGCTCTGCTAATGTGCTGTTCAAGTCAACGTATGATAGATTAACCGCTCCGCCTCGAATAGAAAGGTCAGAGAGAACAATCATTGGGTTTACTAGCACAACTGCAAATGTGATAGGAGAGTTCGAATATGAGATTTCTTTGGGAAAGGGGCCTTTCAAAAAGAAAGTACAAGTACTTTTTATGGTGGTAGATTGTCCATCGAGCTACAACGCAATTTTTGGAAGGTCGTGGCTGGCTAAAATGTATGCTATAGTCTCTATGGTTCATCAATGTTTGAAGTATGTGATCGGGGATCGAGTCGGCGTAGTTCGAAGTGATCAAAAGGTAGCGAGAGAATGTTACGCTGCTGCATTTAGACTACGTGGCAAAAGTACTGGTGATCCAATGGAGAGTTAGCAGTTTGGGGGGTTGTCTTCTGGTAGTATAGATGAGGGAATTGATGATTCGAGGTCAACCCCGAGTTCTGTGGTGGTAAATGAAGAAATAGAGGAATATGTCTTCAATAATGGCAGGGTACTTCGAATCGGGACTTTGTTGTCTTTATCAATGCGAGAAAGATTATTGAATTTTTTGTCTAAGAACTTGGATGTGTTTGCTTGGAGGTCCGAGGACGTAGTGGGGGTCCCAAGTGATATCATATGTCATAGCTTGGCGGTGGATCCGAAGATTAAGCCGATAATTCAAAAAAGAAGAGCCTTTTCTTTGGAAAAATCTGAGGCCATAGTTGCTGAGGTAGATCGATTGTATAAGATGGGGCATATCAGGGAATCCAATTATCCGAGGTGGACGGCTAATCCTGTGGTGGTGAAAAAGAAGAACGGAAAATGGCGAATGTGTGTAGACTTCACAGATTTAAACAGAGCCTGCCCAAAAGATCCTTTTCCAGTGCCTCGAATTGACCAGTTAGTGGATTCCACTTATGGAAATAAAATCTTGACATTTATGGATGCATTTTCAGGGTATAATCAGATTCGAATGAATCCAGATGATGAAGAGAGCACAACTTTTATCACTGATCGAGGTTTGCACTGCTATAGAGTGATGCCGTTCGGATTAAAAAATGCTGGGTCAACATATCAAAGGCTGATGAATAAGGCGTTTGCTTCACAAATAGGGAGGAATATCGAAGTATACATCGATGATATGCTTGTTAAGAGCAAAAGTGATAATGAACACATTGATGATTTAGAAGAGACGTTTTTGAATCTCAGAGCCATACAATTGAAGTTGAACCCAGAAAAATGTACATTTGGAGTCCGATCTGGTAAGTTTCTGGGGTACATGATTAGTGAAAGAGGAATCGAAGTGGACCCAGAACAGTTGAAGGCTCTGATATCAATGTCTTTACCTCGGAATATCAAAGAAGTGAAAATGTTAACGGGCAGGTTAGCAGCTTTGAACAGGTTCATTTCTCGTTTTTCAGATAAGTGCTTGCCTTTTTTCCAGGTGCTGCGTCGACCAAATAATTTTGAGTGGACTTCGGATTGTGAAGAAACTTTTGTGAAGATCAAAAATCTTTTGTCCTCTCCTGAAATATTATCAAAGCCTCGAAAGGGTGAGCAATTATTTTTGTATATAGCAGTATCGGATTATGCAGTAAGTGCAGTTCTGGTCAGTGAAGATACGAGGGTTTCGAAGCTTGTCTACTATGTCAGTAAAAGTCTGGTTGATGCAGAGAAACGATATTTGAAGCTTGAAAAATTGGCACTGTGTATAGTAGTGGCGGCAAGAAAAATGCGTCCTTACTTCCAGGCACATACGATTGTGGTTCGAACTTCATATCCATTGAAAATTTTGGAGGCCACAAAAGAAAAATTATCTTCAACCCCTAGAATTTGGAGGGTTTAAAGAAAAATTTGGCAGGAGCAGCAGGGAAATGGCCAAATTATCTTCAAGAAGTGTTATGGGCATATCGAACAACCCCTAGAGAGGCCACAAAAGAGACTCATTTTTCTTTGGTATATGGAATGGACGCCGTGTGCCCTGCTGAATCTACATTGCCTTCTTACAGGTTATTACGATATTCCGATGTGGATAATGATGAAGCTAGAAGGGTTGAGCTTGATTTGTTAGAGGAAAAAAGGATCAAAGCGCATTTGAATGTGGTCCATTACCAAACCTTAATGAGAAGCAGGTACGATGCTAAAGTTAAGAGGAGAGAATTCAAGGTTGGAGATCGAGTGTTACGAAAAGTATTTCTTCATACTAAGGACAAGCACCTCGGAAAATTGGCACCGAATTGGGAGGGTCCTTATGAAGTTAAAATGAAGGTTAAGCCAGGTTCCTACAGGTTGTCTGATCGAGAGGGGAGAATGCTCAAACATCCTTGGAATATAGAGCATTTGAAACTGTACTGTGAGTAAAATCGAACTTCGAATTTTTGTAAAACAGACATACTCTTTCCTTATCTGTTGGCCCAGAAAGGTTTTAACGAGGTGTCTGGTTAATATTGAATTTTCTAATAAAATTTCTTTTGGCCATTGGTTGTTTAGTATGATGGGTGATTTATTATTTTGGTGACTTGGCAAAGACTGATCATCTTTGAAAGTTGACCAAGAATAATTTTCCGAAGCAATAGCTTTGAAGAAACAACCAAATTTTCGAGGTGCCACGTTTTATGAGTGCATCTAATTTTCGAGGTGCCACGTCTTATGAGTGCATCTAATTTTCGAGGTGCCACGTTTTATGAGTGCATCTAATTTTCGAGGTGCCACGTCTTATGAGTGCATCTAATTTTCGAGGTGCCACGTCTTATGAGTGCATCTCATTTTCGAGGTGCCACGTCTTATGAGTGCATCTAATTTTCGAGGTGCCACGTTTTATGAGTGTATCTAATTTTCGAAGTGCCACATTTTATAAGTGCATATAATTTGAGAGATGACAAGTCTAAATAAGTGCACCAGAAATTTGAAATATTAAGAAAGTTGCTTGTCTCATCGGATAAAACTTGAAGCTTACAAAAAGGAGAAAATTACTTAATTAAAACACACAAAAAACAAGCGTGACAGGTATAATCTAATGTTTAGTCATCTTCTTCTTCCGATGACCCTTCCGAAGCATTGTCTTCTTCTGAGGAGCTTGATGACACCTCGAATGCTTCCTTTGGACGATCTTCTTCTGGAACGTGTTTCCAAAAGTCTGATAAATTCAACCTCGGATAGGCAGCATGAACTTCTCGAAGAAGCTTGATAGCTGTATCAGTTTGAGCTTTCTTGATGCCATTAAGCATCACAGAGCCAACGGCATCTTCGGCCTTTTTTACGGCAGCTTTCTTTTCTTCCTCGAATCCTGTTCGAAGTGTAGTCAACTCAGTTTGGCAATTCTCCAGTTTTTTCTGAGTTTCTTTAAGAAGTTTCTCAGCATTGGTAGATTTTTTCTGTTCTTTGGAGATGGCAGTAGAATGTTGAGATTTTAGATTATCAAGGGTCAGTCGATGAGAAGCTTCCAGAGCTTCGATTTCTTCTTTATGTTCTTTAAGAAGCTTTATCTTTTCGGTTTCGAAATTTTGAAGTGCTTCATTTTTCGAAGCCTTTTCAGACTCTGTTTCCTTTTTGCTCTTGACTAACTCTTTTGCAATGAGCTCCAATTGAGTATGAGAATTGTTCACCTCTTCACATAATTTTTTGGCTGCAGCACTTAAATTTGTAAAAGGTCGAAGAATTGAAGTTACCTCATCGGATCTGTCAGGATTGGGCAAGTTCAATGGGTGATGAACAGGAACGATTGCATTAGATTTTGAAGTTGTGGCAGCATCGGTAGAAGTTGATGGAATGGTGTTGATAGGTCGAGAATCTTCACCAGTGGCTGCAAAATCACCGCTCGAATTAAAATCTTCGAGGTTAAGATAATTAATTTCCTGGCTATCTCCTAGTACAAATCCCCCTTGAGAATTTTCTTCAATGAAGATTTGTTCATGCACCTCGGAAGCCAGTACCTCCTCGAGAATGTCGGCTTCGTTCTTTTTATTTGGAGTACTGGACTTTTTCTTTTTCTCCTTTGGAGTATTGCTTTCTTTCTTCTTCTTTTTCAGTGCAGATTCGTCCTCTTCGGATATTGGAGGAAGTTGAGATGTAGACGCTTTTCGTTTGCCTGTAGACTTCGAATGTTTGGAAGGTTTAGCCTTGCTTGTGTTGGGTCTTCTGAGGGCTTGCTTTCCCTTCTTCTTCAGTGGCAGGTGACTTTCACTTCGATTCCTGGTGGGAAGGTAGGTTTTCCCATCTGGAGCAAGTATTCTCTGAACTGCTTTAATAGGATCTGGGGCGATCATCGGATCTTCAGGGAAGTCAGCTCCCATGGATATGCGCCAGAGATGGCTGTTGACAAAATTAATGGTTCAAAGGCTGAGTGAAAGCCATTCCCAGGCTTTTTCTGCCCACTCAGCCATTCTTTCGAAGATCACCTTTGCAGATTTTCGACGACTTTTAAACCTCCTCGGAATTTCTAAAAAAAGAAGAAGAGAATAAACAGTTAGATAATAACTTGGTTGATTGAACTAGGCTTAACAAAGCTTAAAAATTGTTACTTACTGCTATCTCTCCAGGTGAGAGTGAGTTTTGAGGGGTTGGCTTCGGAAATCTCTTTGCCATTTTCCCAAGCTCCTGATAAAAAGACAAATTTTTGTTTCCAAAATTTATCAGCTTCGAGGAGGTCATCGATAATCTTCAGATCATCCTCCAGGGTTAGGTAGTAGAATGGTAGAACTGGCCCATTAGAGACTTTGGTCACCGAGATGAAGTCTTCAATTTCGAGGGGAATGCCTCCTAGCCTCGATACCATGATGGCAGAGAATAAGGTGAACAGCTGGTTTGGAGTAACTTGTGTTGGACACAAACCATGAATTTCGAAGTACCTCACTATCATTGGATCGAGGGAAAATCGAAGTCCCCAGTTGAAAAGCTCGGGGTAAACTACCAGTTCATCCTTCTGACAATTCAGAGGCGTTTCTCCTTCTTCTGGTAGACGAAGCACAACATCGTCTGCTAGCCCCCATAGTTTCTTGAGTTGTTCTTTTTCCGATTGGGGGTAATAGGTGTATTGTACGTTTTTCAGGGCAAGGATATACCGAGGACAAAGGGGTCGAAGGTTTTCTTGAACCAAAGCAGCAACGTCCTCGGGGAGGGTCATGAGAGGTTTCTTTCCTCGATTTATTTGTTGGGGGATTACTCTGTCAGCCTCGGATTCCTCTTCGGCATCAGATTCAGTGGCTTCCGAATCATTTTCTTTATTATTGTCTTCATCGGTTGCTTCACCTTGATGACTTCGAATTTGAGTCTCAGTTTGAGTCATAGGAATTGGTTGACTATTCTCTGGAGTAGCGTCAACCATTTCTTGTGGGGGAGGAGAGGAGGTCTCTGCATCATCACCCATTGCTAGAAAGGTTGATTTTTTGCTACGTTTAACTTTAACAGCTTCGGATTGAAAGGTGAGTGATTTGGATTGAAGATTTTTTGGAGCTTCGAATTGTAGGATAGGTGATTTGGGTTGTGGTTTTTTATCAGTTGGTGGTTTGTCAGAAGTGACACCCTTAGATTTTCGATGAGGTCTTAGTGGTGGAGAAGTAGGTTGATTTCGAGGAGGAAAAGGTTCTTGGTTAGATTCTGGGTTTGAAGCTAGGGGTGAAGACGAAGTGGCAAGATTGGGGTCGAAGTTACCGTATTTGAAGGTGGTAGAAGAAGAATGAGGACCGTTGTAGATTAACCCAGCAGCCTTGTATTCTTTAGCTCTTTGTGAAATACAAAGATAATCGTAAGCTCCAAATACTTGGTTGCTAGAACCAGGGAATAGAGATTTCTTTGCTTTTACTGGTTTTCTGGGTTTAGATCTTTTGTATTTGGGATACCTTCTCATACAATAGGTATTGATCTGAGAAGTTGAACAGGAGGAAGATGGCTTGAAGGTTAATAAAGAACAGGATGAAGATGAAGAATAGGATGAAGATGGCTTGAAGGTTAATAAAGAACAGGATGAAGATGAAGAACAGGATGAAGATGGTCTAGAAGTGATTTCTCTAAAAAGTTTTCAGTGAAGGAAGAGCTGGGTATTTATAGTTTAAAGAAATAACGCTGAGAATTTGAAGAGGCAAAACCAGTGAGTTGCTCTCATTGGGTGGAATGTGAAACGAAAAGGAAACGTGCAGTGTCATAGATCTATCAAGAAGGGTCTAGTCAGTCTATCAAGTAGGGATCAGAAAATTCGAAGCATCAGCAAAATTATGTCTCTGGTAACAGTATTCGAAGTAGAGGCAAGGTTGCATTTCAAGTTGGCAAGTTCGAAGTGATTGGGAAACTTGTTTGCACTTACTCTTAAATTCGAAGAGAAGTTGCAAGTCATTGAGTTTAATCATAATGAAGAGGCGAAACGAAGAAAGTTGTATTTACTTGGAGTAAAGTTCGAAGAGCGAATAGTTCTTATAAATTGTCTATATAAGAACTAGGGGGGCTACTCATAAGGAAATATATTCTTTAAAGGACCTAAATGTAATTAGTAAGGACTAAATTAATAGGTTTTACAAATATAGAGTAAAATTAAGCTTTATAAGAAATATAGGGACTAAGCTGTAAATATTCATTTATGTAACCACTCTTGTAACTGATTCACCTGGCCTATTTAAAGAGGCTAAGGAGGTCGGTTACACCTATGAAATAATCAGAAGCAAAATATTACTTTCACTACTTAGAATTCTCTATGTGAAAACTAGTGTTCTCCATTCAACTTTTATTCTTACCAGAAAGCACTTGCATAACAAGCACGAATAGGAGAGGGGAGAGAGGGTCACCCTGCCGAAGGTCTTTTTTACCTTTGGAATTACCATGAAGATCTCCATTAATGATTATAGAATAGGAGGGAGAAGAGATGCATTTGACAATCCAAGTAATCATCTTCTCAGGAAATTGCATTGCAACTAAAATATCAAGAATGAGGTGCCAACGAACATTATCAAAGGCTTTCATAATATCTATTTTAAGGGCAACCCTTTTTCCTCTACCGTTTTTGGTATAGCCCTTAAGAAGCTCCTGAGAGAGAAGGATGTTATCAGATATGTTCCTTCCCGTTAAGAAAGCCGACTGAGAAGAATCGACCAGATAAGGAAATGAGGCTTTGATTCTATTGGCCAGGATTTTAGAGATGATTTTATAGACAACATTACAAAGATCAATTGGTCTATAATCTGCAGGCTCAGAAGGAGAATCTTTTTAGGGATAAGAGCGATAGAGGTCGCATTCCAAGAATCGATCAGAGTTCCAGAGAGGAAGAACTCTTGGACACTCTTACAAATGTCTGGGCCAACAATGTTCCAAGTGGATTTGAAAAAACTGGAATTGAAGCCATCTGGACCAGAAGACTTGCCACTCTCAATACTGAAAAGAGCCGATTTTATTTCAGACTGGGTGACCTCGCGAATCATTGACTCTTTATCAGTACGAGTAACATGGAAAGAGATCAGAGAAGAGACTTTTTCAAAACCTGGGTAGTTGGTAGAATGTTTGGTACCCAAAGACTCCTCAAAAAAGTTCACCAAGACTTTAGAGACACTAGCCGGAGAAGAGACAATATCTCCCTGATTATTGGAGATCGAGATAATTTTTTATTTCGGAAAAGCCGGGCTTTAATATTTTTATGAAAGAATTTTATATTCTTGTTACCCAATTTGATCCAATTTCTCTAGATTTATGTTTTAGGAAAGATTCTTCCACTCGACTAAGAAAGATGAAAGACTCAGAAGCCTCAGTTTCTTTAGTTACAAGAAGAGGATTGAGAGGATCAGAGGCTAGAATTGATTGAGCCTCAAATAAGGCTTTTTGAGCAGTTGAGGCTCTGGATGAAATGTTTCTAAACTCCTTGCGATTAAGAGAAGCTAGCTCAATTTGCAGACGAGCTAGTTTGTCAGAGACCATCCTCATTCCTCCTGATGAGGTAGGGGTGGTCCAGCTTGAGGTGATTATTTCCTTAAACTTGGGATGGTCTTGCCACATATTGAAGTAACGAAAGGGTTTTTTTCGCCTTGGACGAGGGAGTCCAAGGTTGAGAGTAACCTTAGTGTGGTCTGACGTGCGAAGATATCCGAAGTGGACACTGGACATAGGGAAAAGATCATCCCAATCCGGGTTGACCAGGACTCGATCAATTTTAGAAAGAATTGGATGGGCTGGCTGTTTGTTAATCCAAGTAAACGGAAAACCAGTAGATCGAAGACCACTGAGATCGCACTAGTAGCAGCAATTATTGAAATCATCAATTGATGAGGACCATGTATCAGAGGATCCCAGACGCTCGTCTGGGTGACGGATCACATTATAATCTCCAAGGAAAACCCATGGAATGGGTTATCCAGTTTGGATATATTAATGAGGTCCTTCCAAAGAGGAATACGGTCTTTTGCTTCATTGAAAGCATAGATAGCAGTGAGCTTAAAAGAGGCTCTGTAATTGTGACATTTAGCTATACAGTGGATTAGCTGGGGGGATTAGGATATTTAAGTTATCGTAATTACACTTGGATTCCAGAGAATCCAAATTCTACCTAAGGGATGAGTTGAGTGATTAGTAACTACATGCCAAAAAGGGATCATTTGTCTAATAATTTGGTCGACTTTATGAATTTGGACTTTAGTTTCTACAAGGACAATAAAAAAGATATGATTACTTATAATAAAATCGGCGACGTCTTTTTGCATAACAGGGTCGTTTAGACCTCTCACATTCTAAGAAGTGATATACATAAATAAATACTTACAGTGAGTCAGCCGATGATCCTGTCGGAGGACAACTCTATTTACCATTAATAGTTTACCGAGTCTAAAAATTACAAATTGATAGACCTCGACGAATAAAAACAAATAAAAAATAATTTCGATAATAAACAATGGAATTAGAATATATAAAATTAATACCATATTAATTAATCTTATCATCATTGTTATATTACCTATTACTCTCATTAAACTTATAATTATTAAGTTAACTATTTTACTTTTAGTTAACATCACATACGTCTTTATTAAATAAAGAGAGGCTAAGACTAGTGGGGTAAGTTTATTAAAGAAGCTGCTGACATTGGTTGTGTCAATCAGTTTAGAGCCAGGAATACACCTCTTTTTTTGAAATGGAAGAGTCCTAAGCATGGAAGATATAAGCTGAATGTGGATAGTTCTTGTACCTTTAATGGAGAAGCTGGGGGTGGAGTTCTGATCCGTGACAGCAGTGGAGACATTGTCGCCGACATTGGAAGACTGTATGGGAAAGGTTCTCCACTGATTGCTGAGAGTAGAGCACTCCTTGATGGCTTGAGATTGTGTGAAAGGCTTGGGCTCAGAAGGGTTGATGTTGAACTCGACTCTTTGATTCTGCTTAACCTGATTCAATATGGTAATGTCCCTTGGTTTTTAGATCCGTTGCTCAAATATTGCAGGAAATCTATCAAAGCTGAGATGGTGGTTCGTCATGTTTTTAGGGAGCAAAACTTGGGAGCCGATTGGGTTGCTAAGGAAGTTCTTAAGCTTCAATTGGATATGGAGTTTACTGATGTGAATGCTCCATTGAAGTTGAAAGCTATCGTTTTTCTGGAGAAGATGAATTTTGGTTATCTGAGATTAATGGAGTAAATTGATTTAGGGTTTTGCTGTAATGAAGAAGCCCTGATTTGGGGAAAGTGAAGTAGTAGGGTTCGCGCTCTTCTCTTCAAATTTTTGTATAATTGCCTATTAAGGGCTTACTTTTTTCTTTTTATTCAATTGAAAGCCTTTATTAAAAAAAAAATAGTGGGATAAACGATGGGACCACACCCTCTAAAAGAAAAATAAGGGATCCCACTATGAATGATAAAAGTTACATATCTTCTTATCCGTTTCAACAGGTACATATGCTCTTTTTATCCATATTTTGACAGGTACAGGTGCAATTATCGGATCGGGAACGGCAGGTACAAGTGCAGCGACGCAAAACCTTCCCATTCTCCGTCACATCCACGGTTTTTGGCGATAACTTAATCGGATTGAAGAGCGGTAATTGGAAGAGGCCGACACACGACCACCATCTGGAAGGGTGTAACTCCTTGAGAATCATCAGACGAGTCTTCATGAACCAGATCTGACTAGCAACCGTCTGAGTCGCCTCGAACAGACCAACGTATCTGTTTCGGACCACCACGGTGAAAATCTGGTGAGAAAATGACATCGAAATGGCGAACAGACCATCAAAATAGGTGAAATAGGTCACTGGACGAGTCTTCATGAACCAGATTCGACTAGCAACCGTCTGAGTCGCCTCGAACAGACCAACGAATTTGTTTCGGACCACCACGGTGAAAACCCGGTGAGAAAATGACATCGAGATGGCGAACAGACCATCGAAATAGGTGAAACCGGTCACCGAAGATCCGACTATGATCGAACCCAGCGACGGGGTCAAAGAAAGATCCTGGTCGGATGTTGAGGCTACTTATCTGTTTCGGACCACCACGGTGAAAACCTGGTGAGAAAATGACATCGAGATGGCGAACAAACCATCGAAATAGGTGAAACAGGTCACCAGACGAGTCTTCATGAACCAAATCTGACTAGCAACCGTTTGAATCTCCTCAAACAGACCAACGTATCTGTTTTGGACCATCACGGTGAAAACCCGGTAAGAAAATGACATCGAGATGACGAACAGACCATCGAAATAGGTGAAACAGGTCACCGGAGATCCGACTAGATCGAACCCGACGACAGGACCGGAGAAAAATCCTGATCGGATGTTGTGGCTAGAGGGAAGGAGACGGTTGGAAATTGGTTTAGGTTCCAGGCCAAATGGCCTGAAAGCTCGACGAAGACAAAGAAAAAGTGATTTTTGTAAGAATATTTATCTTTATATGGCCCTTTTATCTTTATATGCCTTTAAAATACGAATGAAAATATGGTATGATCTATATATATATTAATTGTCAAATTTTATTTTTAATTTTAATTAAAAAAACATATAAATGCATATCCTAGCAAAGTTAATTTTATTTGTTTTAATAATAATAGACCAACTTAATTACCCGATCCACAAAGAAATAAGAATCTAATAAGCTACGGTTATAATTATTGGTGAAAAAAAGATACATACTTAATCGCTAAAAATGGTACAGTTGTAAATTAATATTTACGATATATATAATTAATAGTCATTATTACATATGTCAATTTTATTATTTTTCTATAAATAAGATATAACCATATGTAGTAGAGAAAATGGACAATAATAATGATGCACTTATCTTATTATAAACTATTATGTTAATTAATTTTTTTTTATGAAAGTTGAAATTAAATATTTATATTTTGCATATCCATTTTTTTAATACGAATTAACGTACTGTATGTTGGAAGCAAACGGTTGTTACCTACAAAACACAAAACAGTTAAGTATGCTCTCTCCTCTCTCTAGCTTCAAGCTTCAACGGTAACTTCGTCAAGTCTGGTGAAACCTAAGCTTTCCTGGCTGTATGGCCAGGGATCTCTTGGTATAGTCTCCTCTTGTTGCTCAAGGAATATGGCAGCGAAGCTCCTCTCCAAACCCAATTCCAAAGTAAAACCAGTAGATGCTTCTAAGATCCAATCTGTAACCTCCTTTAAGGTAACTCACCATCCCATCAACCTCTTTCCTCAGCCCTCCATTCTTCCTTGCTCAAACCATCAGTCGATTAGAGCAAAAGTGTACTCTAAGAAGTCTAATCCTAAGCTGGTCAAATCCACCTCTAAATCCAGGTTTCCTCCCCCTCCCCCCTTATGGTCCACTGGGTTTTCCTCAAATTTCTTTCGAACTAAGTTGGTCTCGTTGGCCAAACTAGATTTTCTAAGCTGGTTGGCTCCTCTTTCAATGCCTCTGTCCTCTTGGTCTCACTCCTTCCTAATTAAGGAAAGTCATGTCCTTGCTTTCCTTAATGTCCTGAATAAGCCAATCCCTGAAAGCTACTTCGAGCTTTACTGGCTCCTCTATACTCAACCCTCTCAGAAACCCTCCTTCCAACTATTCTCAGACCCAATGCCTGCCTCCCTACTAACCCTACTTCCTCTTCCATCTACATCATCCCATGTTTCTAAACCCTTCAGACCTGCAGCTACCTCGAAATCCCTGTCCCTAAATTTCTCAAACCCTAAACCCCATTCAGCAAGTTCGAGCTATAAAGCTCATCTTTATCTCCTTCATCAACACAATTCAAGCCTACTGTTTCCTCCAAAAAATCTAACTCTAAAACTCAAGAAGATTCGTAAAACCACTAACCTCGATCTATTCCTTATGGCTTCCCCTCGCCCAATCTCTGCCTCTGACTTCGTAGACACCTTCTCACCTGTTCGATCCCAACCTTTCACCTCCAAGCTTGCCTCAATTCCAGGCCCTGGACCTGATGCAAGCTCTGTTCTTCCTCTCTTGCCTCTCCCTGCTCCCATCTCCCCTCACCATGAAGCGTTTGTTAGGGACGCTCTAGCTATGGCTCGTAATCACATGGAAGCGGGTCATTCCCTGTATCACCCTGTATCGCCGTCCGTCCAGCAAAGTCAGAACCCGGCTCCGGCGATCATCTTCTCCTCCGCATCGGTGCTAGGAGCCCCTCCTCATTCTGTGCTTCATCTTCCAGAAGGAATGGTAGAGCCTATCATCTCTCAGGGAGTTTATGAGTCCTTGGTTGCGACCATTACCGAACACCCCTCTCCCAATCTGGTATCTCGAGAAGCTGGATCCCCACTCTTTCTTCAATCCGGTGGCCGGCGTGGTACCTTTTCTCCATATTCTACTCCTTCGATCGGCTCTAGGGGCCCTGGAGATCGAATTGATGGCTTAGACTTCAGTCCCAGAGTTGGGTATGCCGCATCTTCCTCTTCGAAAGGGCTCACGCTTTCGTCTCAAGGTTCCTTGATCAGAGACGCTCCGACCGGTGCTAGATTTACAGATGAGATGTCTGGTCTCATGGGATCGTCTGACCAGGGCTTTGGGAACCGATACAGGGATTCAACCGGCTTTGGTTTGGATGTCAGCAGCGATCGATACAGGGCTTCGACCGACTCGGGTTTCGATGACAGCAACAATTGACGGTTGTCGGCGACGGAGAAAGGGAAGGCTCCGGCTACGGAGGCTGACCTGGAACTTGGCAACGGTTGCAAAGCTTCGTCCGACAGAGGGATTGGTGACAGCAACGGTCATCGGGTTGCGAGGACGGAAAGAAGAACGGCGCCGGTATCAGAGGTAGAAGAAGGTGATATGGTGAAGTCGACGACGGAGAAAAGGAAGGCTCCGGCATCCGAGGCTGACCTGGATCTTGGGAACATATGCAAAACTTCGACCGACTTAGGGATTATTGACAGCAATGGACATCGGTTGCCGATGACGGAAAGAAGAACGACGCCGGTTTCAGTGGTTGAAGAGGGAGATAGGGCGAAATCGACTTCGGTTTTCATCATGAATTCTGGGTTCGATACTGATTCGGGTTCTTTGCAGGGTAAGAAGAACGATGACAGTGAACGTAGATGGGCTGGGCTTCCAAGCAGGGGTGTCGAGTCTGGGTTTCTTCATGAGACTTCACTGGATGGGTTTCCTAGAAAGGATTTCGAATCTGGGCCTGTTCGTGAGAGCCCACAGATTCGGTCTTTCCATCTTCCGGTTACAAGCCCTTTAGCTGCCCAATTTAATTCGAATTCAGGGGCCCACGAGAATTGGGTCCGGCTGAGTTTATTGTTGGCAGCTCGCTGGGCTCAAGTTCTAATGGGCTTAATCATCGGGTTTCCAATAAAAGTCGGTCTATATCTTCAAATCAAAGCAGATCTTTTAAATCGATCGGGCCGACCCAAATTCTATCAATTGACAGGCCGAAACGTAATTCGGGCAAGGATTAATGGGTGGTCCCTCCCCTTATGTTCCTTACTCTTTAATTAGGAATTTTGGTAACGCTGGAAAAGGCCCAAAAGGAAGGCGATTCTTAAACAAGCTTGCCCAAATCCCCTCAAAGTTATCCAATTCCCCAGCTTTAAAACCTAGTTCCTTGGGATTTGCTAATTCAAATTCTCGTTTTCATTCGTCATCTCCATCTTCTTATGCGAGCATTGTATCAGGGCACAATGACAACCGGTCCCCTTTGGTGATTGGAGTCAATCATATGGAGCTTGTGGGAAATGACTTCATCATGAAAGAATCTGCTATGGGCCCTCCGGAATCCTGGAAAGCTTGTCTTTCAGGATACTTTCTTTCTCAACCAAGCAATCTAAGCTTCCTCAAAGCAAACGTTGAGTCTCTGTGGAAAAGGTTTGGTCTCATTCAATTTAAACCCCTTCCGGAAGGCTATTTTCTTTTCCAATTTGGTTCAGAAAATATGGTTAAAAAGGTCTTAGAGGGAGCCCCCTGGCACTTTGGTGGCAATTTGATGATTCTGAAAGTTTGGGAACCTCTTTCCCCTCTTATCAAAGATCCTCATACGGAAATCCCAATCTGGGTAAAGGTTTTCAATTTGCCCCTGGAACTCTGGACGGCTGAGGGTTTTAGCAACATTGGTTCAGTCTTATGGACTCCTTTATATGTGGATCATCAAACGGAAAAGAAAGAAAAGCTCCGTTTCGCTCGCATCTGTATTTTAATCTCGGTAGGATCTCCTCCCCGCTCTGAGCTTACCTTTAAGATAAGGGGCAAATCTATCTCGGTATCTTTTGAATACCAGGGCCTACCCCCCCAATGCGCAAACTGTAAGGTTTTTGGCCACCCTACCCGTATCTGCAAAAAAGGCCCCTTAAAGCTGTCCCCATTCCCAGCTCCTTCTTCATCCTCTGAGGAAGATCCATCCGAGTACATCCCTGAAGCAGACCTTAGTCATCACCTTTCATCCATAAATGAAGGGAAAGAAGTGGAAAGCGGAGAAGAGGCGGAATCTCCCCCTAAAAGGCTTCGCACTGTAGACCCGAATGGGAAAGGAAAAATGGATATGTCCTCCGACAGGACCATCGTCTGATGCACTGTAAGTCTCCTTTCTAATGAATATTGCATCCTGGAATGTTAGAGGTCTCAATGACCCTGTTAGACAAAAAGACGTAACTGATTTTATAATTAGAAATAGTATCTCTATGCTTATCCTAGTTGAGACTAAAGTTAATATAACTAAGGTTGATTCTATCATAAGTAAAATGGTTCCCTTCTGGCATGTCATAAATAATTACTCCTCACACCCCCTCGGTCGAATTTGGGTCACCTGGAACCCAAGTGTGATCACAATCTCCAAGCTATCCGAGTCCCCCCAGTTCATCCATTGCCGAGTTAGATGCCATTCCAATAATTCGACCTTTAGATTAACTGCAATCTATGCTTTTAACGAAGCAATAGACCGCTCTCCTCTTTGGAAGGATTTAATATCCATATCCAATCAAGAGAAACATATCCCTTGGGTTTCTCTTGGAGACTTTAATGCTATTCGCCACCCTGATGAGAGAATTGGCGCTTCAGATAACTGGGCTTCTGCTATTGACGAGTTTAATAACTGCTGTTACCTAAGTGAGCTTAGTGATCTCCGGTCCACCGGGTTTTACTACACTTGGATTAACAAGCAGCCTGCTCGTCCAATTCTCTCGAAACTTGATAGGGTTATGGTCAGTCCCAACTGGGACGATCTTTTCCCAATGTCTTTTGCCCATTATGGCTTCCTTAGATCGTCAGACCATACCACCGTTACTCTCAACCTCGGGATGCCTAGACCTAGAAGGAAAAAGCCCTTCCGGTTTTTCAACATGTGGCAATCGCATCCTTCCTTTAAGGAAATTGTCTTGAAAAGCTGGAATAGCCCTTCTACCTCCTCTGGAATGAGGCTTGTGTCTGAAAAGCTAAAAAGGCTCCAGTTTGATCTCGCAAATCTCAATCGTAAAGAATTTAGCGATATCAGCATCAGAGTTAGTTCGGCTCAATCAAAGCTGTTCGAGACCTAGTCTAGACTTGGGCTTGATCCCCTCAACCCGAGTCTCATCTGCGAAGAAATTGAGGCATCCAAAGATTATATATTTTATAGTCGTGCCGAGGAATCATTTCTAAAGCAAAAATCTCGAGAAAACTGGATTAAGCTGGGGGATAAGAACTCTAAATTCTTCCATAATAGTATTAAGTCCCGTCTCTTCCGTAATAAAATTGTTTCTATTATTAATGACTCAGGAGTTACCATCTCTTCGCCAGTTGGTATCTCTAGAGTCATAGTAAAGTACTTCAAAAATTCGTTGGGCACTCCACATTCTACTTCTTACCCGGGGCTGAGGAGAATCTCTTCTCTGATTACCCATACTGTCAATAGTAACGATAGGGATTTAATGTCGCGTGAAATCTCTTGCGATGAAATAAAATCTGCTTTATTCAGTATTGATAGTAACAAATCCTCTGGGCCTGATGGGTATAACTCTTCCTTCTTTAAATCATCTTGGAGTATAGTTGGACCTGATATTTGTAATGGTGTCCTTGAATTCTTTAATTCGGGATCATTAGATAAGTCTTGGAACTCCACTGCCATTGCCCTTATCCCCAAAACCGAATCTCCCTCTGCTCCTGGAGACTTTAGACCTATTGCCCTTTGCAATGTAGTCTATAAAATTATCTCCAAAATTCTAGCTAATAGAATTAAGGGCTCCTTCCCTTACCTAATCGACCCTTCTCAATCGGCCTTCATGGCGGGAAGGAATATATCAGACAACATTCTTTTGTCCCAAGAACTATTACGAGGGTATCATATCAATGCTGCAGGCAGGAGGATAGCCCTCAAAATTGATATTATGAAAGCCTTTGATAATGTCCATTGGCTCTTAGTTCTTGACATACTGGTAGCTATGCGATTCCCTGAAAAAATGATTACTTGGATAATAAAATGTATCTCTTCCACCTCTTATTCCATTAATATAAATGGAGACTCTTACGAGAATTTTCCTGGGAAAAAGGGTCTGAGACAAGGGGATCCTTTATCTCCTTTCCTCTTTGTTCTCATTATGCAAGTTCTTTCAGGGTTACTCAAGGAAAAAAGCCAGAATAAAAACTTTAGATTTCACTGGAAATGCCAAAAGCTTAAAATCATCAATCTCTGCTTCGCAGATGACCTGATGATCTTCTGTCATGGGGACTCCAACTCTCTAATCCTTATAAAAGAGGCCCTGGATGAATTCCATAATCTCTCTGGTCTTAAAGTTAACCCATTAAAAAGTCATATTTTTCTTTCGGGTATTGAGGAGTCTCTCAAGTCTAGTATTTTGCCCATTCTGGGCTTCCCGGAAGGTACTCTCCCAGTAAAATATCTGGGAGTTACCCTTATAACAAGTAGACTAACCCACTCGGACTGTCGTCCACTTCTTCACAAGATCACTAATCGTATTGAGTCCTGGACCTCCAAACACCTCTCTTATGCAGGGCGGCTTCAGTTGATAAAGTCTGTCCTATTTGCTGGTCAGGTTTACTGGTCCTCTATTTTTATTCTTCCCTCTAGAATAATGAAAGAACTAAGTCAATACCTCAGTCGATTTCTCTGGTCGGGAACGATCACGAAGATTTATGGGGCAAAAGTCTCCTGGGATTCTGTAACGACTCCCATAAAAGAGGGTGGCCTTGGGATTTTGAATCTAAATATTTGGAATCAGGCGGCCATCCTTAAGCATCTTTGGTCTATTGTTAGTAATAAGAACCACTCCATCTGGTGTGAGTGGATTAAAGTGGAAAAAATAAAAAACAAGAATTTTTGGTCCATCCTTTCAGGATCCAATCCATCGTGGATTTGGAGGAAAATTCTCCGTTTGCGCCCTTTGGCAAGTAATTTGTACATGGTAGCTATAGGCAACGGTAAAACTACTTCTTTCTGGTATGACCCTTGGCTTCTTTCAAAGTCTTTAGCTTCTCACTATGGAGAGAGTATTATAAGAGACTCCCGTTTGGGAGCTAATCTTAAGGTATCGGATATCATTCTTAATGGATCATGGAACTGGCCAGCCGATATCAGACCAGCGAGAGCTCGAAGTAGACCTCATCTAATTGAAATAAGCAACCTCATCGAAACTCTTCCCCGCCCTAACATCACATCCATCGATGTTCCTTACTGGACGGCAAAAGCAGGAAATTGTACATTTACTATCAGGGACACGTATAACGCAATTCAAACTCCCAGCCCCGTTGTGGGTTGGGCCGGGTTAGTATGGCACAAATATAACATTCCTCGCCACTCCTTTATTCTTTGGCTTGCTATTTTAGGCAAGCTTGTAACCAGGGACAAAATTCTCGGTTGGGGGCTAAACACCCCCACTGACTGTGTCCTTTGCAATTCTGGTGCTGAATCTATCTCTCATATCCTCTATGAGTGTCGATTCACCCAGAATATTTGGTCATATGCTAGTTTTAAGCTAGGATTTCCGTTCTCTTCTTCGTGCTGGCAATCTTGGATTATCGAGGCGTCAAATTGGTCTAACTCTCGTGACCATTTTATCTGGCGTACTTGCTTTGGCGCGGTCACTTACCACGTCTGGAAGGAGCGGAATGCAAGAATTTTTGGTTCCGCTCCAGTCCTGGAATCCTTGACATTCCATCGGATTGTAGATGATCTACGATTCAGATTCCAGGGTACCAAGATCAGCTGGCCACAGTAAAATACTATGATTCATCTACTAATTACTCTTTTTCTATGCAGGATCTTCACTCTCCAAGACTTTTAGCAATCCTCTAGGCGATCCGATCGAGCCCGATGTCCGAGCCTCGTTTATGTCATGTCAGCAGACAGTGATCTTATGTTTATTATGTTCAATGTTGTACTTCGTATTTAACCATCTTTCGTTTTAACGTCTCCTCGGGGTATGCCCCAGGTCTCTTGTATGAACTATTTCCATTAATTTAAAGTTTATTTTCACCAAAAAAAAAGCAAACGGTTGTTTTTAATTTGGTTTAAAAAACAGACATATATTAAAAAGTAGATTTTTATAAATATATAAATAAATAAATAAATAAATAAATGCAGATATCAATCTTCCATATAAATTAAGACAGTAGATTATATTTTTCCAACTAAAATATGAGTTAAGTGTATTTTGATTTAGTCTATATAAATATTTACACATTTAAACCAATTTACAGACTGCTTGGTTCTTCGTTGACTAATTACACGATTGTCAATTTATATATCCAATATAGTTTCAATGAAATTACTAATTAAATGTAACACTAATTTATTTAATTTTAAATATTTATATTTATTTTTATGATTAATATAGTCAAACGTCTAATTATTTTTTATTCATTTACTATTTAAATACAAAAAAAACGTCAAACTAGGGAAAAACTCCCTTACCAAAAAGAAATTTTAAAAGAAGATCAGAATTAAAACACACATACATTAAATAAAAATGTTGAAATACAATTAAAAGGTACGATATAAGAATGCTAAATGATACAACAAAAACTTTGAAAAATGAAGGATCAAAATTTATTTTGAACACTTTGGAATATATATTATTTACTAAAAACGTTTCCCTCGGGCTAAATATTAAAATTGTTTTGAAAGTCATCCCACAAATGCATTATAAATATTGAGTTCTAAAATGATATTATTACTGAAGCAAAAACAAAACAAACCATAAGACAAAATATGAAATCTGAACTCATAATAATGCTAATTTTTTCTTTGATTTTTCATTTATTTTTGGTTACCAACTCTCAAAGTAAGCAGAATTTTTAATTTTTATTTAGTAATATGTTTAAACTGGGTTAAATATTCCGTTTGTTAAAATGATATTTTTAATGTGAGTTTGATAATATTAATTAAAACTATGATAAAAGATAAGTTTTTATTAATATATAATAATAATATTATTATTATTATTTTGTTTGTACGTTGATAAATGTTTTAAAATAAATTATCTAATATGTTTCTTTCTGTCCGGTAGGGAAAGATAAGACAGAAGTTTCCAATGGTCCTCGTTTATTCGGATGTTTTAAAGGTACATCTGCATTTTGTTTTGTTAGAAAAATCCTACTTCCGTAATTGTTTTATCTTAAATGCCAATTTAATATTTTAGATAAATATTAAACAAAATAATTTTTTTTTTGCTTTTATTAAAAATTAAATAAAATAAATATTAAATTAAATTAAATTTTATGATTTAAAATAAAACAATTTTCTTTATATAAACGGAGAAAGTATTACTCAAGTAAAAGGTTTATCCGTAAACCATAATTCAGCAATTTTATTTTTTGGTTTCTAATTTAGCCAACCTTTTACTGAATATAGTTTTTGTATCATGAAAAAAGTTCCATAAAATCCGAACCAAACATTGACTACAAAAACTCATATTTACAGGTTTTTGTTTAGATTTTATTTTTTTTATTTTTCTACAAGTGTTAAAAGGTTTTTAAACAACAAATTAAAGTTTGAGCATGGTGTTCCTTTGTACTTTTAGGGAAGAAGTGTACGGAAGAACGCACTTTTAAGGGCAGCTGCGTAAAAAATGAGCTACACGACAGAACATACGCTGCCAAAAAGTCTGATGGTTCATATGAAACCCCATATGATGGTGCACATGTTTGTGCACTCCATTTCGAGAGTATATATGGAAGTATTAATACACTTTCTTGCAAATGTATCCCGCAAGAAACTCCTCAACCTGAACGTAAATGCAAATGTTCATTTTATCATGACTAATGTTATGAAAATTTAATATAAATTGGTGATGAATTTATATCATCCAATAATAATAATAATAATAATAATAATAATAATAATAATAATAATAATAATAATAATAATAATAATAATAATAATAATAATAATAATATTTTTATTTAAGCGTACTATAGTTAATTATTTTGTTTGTACGTAGATAAAAAGAATTTGAGGGTAAAAATTACTCCACTTATAAATTAACATGATGAGGTCTTTTGTAAATTATTTTTTTAAATAACAAGTTACGTTAAAAGTCGACATACATATTATAAATTTTAAAATTCAATAAATAAATCAAATATGAAAGAATATCGTATATAACATAAAAGTAAAATGTTTATTTTTATAAATAATACAAAATAATTTATATGTTTGTAATATGACTATGCGAAATATTTAATCACATAAATAATTAATAAAAGATAAAAGATATCATGAACATTCTTTTGTCTAGAAAAAATTGAAGCATAAAAATCTCTATAAAGATCTGTTTTTTTAAATTCAAGAAAGCAGTTCTCATTTTCTCTATAATCAAAATCTTCATCTTTCACTGTCAATCCTTCTTTTGAGGACTGTGAATTGTATGCTGCATATCGATCTATACTCAAGCATCTGAATCTATTTTCATTTTTGGATCATGAATACTTTACCGATTTCTTCAATCTCTTTCCTACCGCTACAAGATGTGTATCCTTCGTATGTGAATAATCACCTGAAACCCAGTATTGATTTTGATCTTTAACACAACCCTGCAACAAAGTATCATATCAGTTTCAAAAGAAAGGTTACGCAGAATCTGTCAAACCATCAGTCAAGAATGTCTCTCATGAAAATGTTGTTATTCAACAACAAGAAGATTACATCTCTATTGACTTCAAGAAACAAGATAAAGCTATTCTTGAATAAAAAACTAAGATTACCCTAATCGATAAATTCTCAGCTAGCAGACCATTGACCTGTTAACCTAGCCCTTTGCGATCCTAGGCACCTAATTATAGAACTAGATTTAAAAGAGGATATAAAGCGTATCTAAAAAAGAGGTGTTTGGATAATAGGAAAACATTTTATGAGAGTCCTTAAATGGACCCATGACTTTCACCCTCGTAAATTGTCTGTTATTGCCCTAGTCTGGATTATTTTCCACAATTTGCCAGCATTTTTTAATAACCCAGATACAATTTTCCATCTTGCTAAAGCAACAGGTAATCCTAGAGATTCATGGGTTCCATCCAAGAACCAGGCCATGTTTAATTATTGCAAGACATGGGTGGAGATTAATCTTGCTAAACCAATCCAAGAGAAGATATGGGTAATCTTTGATAACCAAGAAGGACAATAGATCAAATTGTCTTATGGAAAACGGCCTCATTATTGCTCTGGGTGTCATCACTTAGGGCACAGTTTGAAATTTTGCATAAATATTTTGTTTAAAACATCTGATAACCCTCTCCCAATCAAAACTAAAGAGACTTGGATTCCTAAAATTATCCCTACTTCAAGAAACGAGGAGCACTTCAACAAGAAAACAAGACATCTGGCTACTCTAACCCTCCATAAGATCATACTGATCCTCACAACAACTCTGACTCTTTACCTAACCCCTAAAGCTACTTGTTTGCATTAAGCAAGTCCATCACTAGAACCTCTCAATAGGTCTAGTTCTACTTGTCAAGCTAACTCAAATATAATTCTCGCCCTTCATGAAGTAGAAATAAAAGAAGCATTACATATCTTGGATATGAGAATCATGTTATCAGACATTCTTCTACCAGGAAAATATACTTTAACTCATACCTCTCCCAAATTGAATTATATTAGCAACCTCCCATTTTCTGTAAAGGAAAACCCTTACTTTGTTCATCCTGTTTTAGATGAAGATCTAGTCAGTACTCAGATGAAGATCAACAAGACATTATAGAACATCATTCCTCCATAAATCACTCAAGGAAACCCAGAAGGTATGCTAGACCTACAATTGGCTCAAACAAATGACTATCACAATACTATGTTGGAATGTTCGGGAAGTAGGAAACAAGCAAACTCAGAGAAGATTAGAATTTTATCATCAGATGAGAGAAGATTTATTTTTTAACTATACAAGAACCTATGATAAACCACTCTTCTTTAATCAAAATTACTCATTACTTAGGTTTTCAACACTCTATTTACAATTTTTCTAACAAGCTTTGGGTGTTTTGGAACATACAATTCACAGTTCAAAAACTAATGGATCATGAACAGATACTCCATATAAGTGTGAAGCATCCATCTTTTGAGAAGGACTTTATAGTCTCTATCATCTATGCTAAATGCACACGTAATCACAAACTCATCATCTGGGACAGAATCAGAGAAGTGGTTGACTATTCTAAAGACTGGATACTAATAGGGGATTTTAACTCTATCTCAGAACCTTCTCATCAAATTTCTTGCACTTCTCTGTGTTTACGTAGCTTAGATGACTTCAATAACCTAACTCGAGACTGTAATTTAAATGATGCATGTTATATAGGATCAAATTTACTTGGTCTCATAATAATAAGTGGAAGATATTAGATCGACTATTATTTAATACTCCTTGGTCTAATTTGTCCTCTTGTAATTCAGTCAAACATATGGTTAGGACTACTTCTGATCATTCTCCCCTATGTGTCAAGCTCTCTACCAATTTCCCTACAGTCAAATCAAGCTTCAAGTTTCAAAATATATGGCTAGATCATTCCAGAGTTTTTTTGAACTCTGAAATTTTGTTAGAATCATGACACTACTGGATATCCTATTCAGAGATTTTGTTTCAAACTTAAAGGGTTTAAAAATACTCTCAAAACTTGGAACAACGAGATCTTTGATAACATCTTTAATCTAATAGCTAACTCTGAAGGTTCTGTCAAATTTCAAGAACATGTTTGTCAACTATCTCCTATTGAAGATAACAGGATCAAACTGAATAAAGCTAATGCACTACACCTATAATATCTGGCCAGAGAAGAAGTGTATTTGTCTCAGAAATGCAACATTCAATGGTCTAGATATAGAGACGGGAACTCAAAAAAAATTCGTTCATATGTGAAAAATAAAAGGGAGAGAAGTAGAATCAACAGAATACAACTCAACAATGCTTGGACTAAGGACCCCCAAGAAATGGAGACATCTGCAATTTTATATTGTAAAGATCTCCTAACAACTAACAATTTCTCTCATGATTTAACTATTATTAAAACTGTCGTACCTAACATTTTAACTAATGAGGATAACTCTATCTTACTTAGCCTTCCTACCGATCATTACATAGTAGATTCTATCAAAGCCTTAAACACTAATAGCATTGCTGGTATTGATGGTTTTAATATTATCTTCTACCACAAATGTTGGTCTATAATATTTAATGACCCACGCTCTTCCATTGGATCTTTTTTCAGTGAAGGGTATATCCCTAATGGAGTTTATGCTTCCGCTATTTTCCAAATTCCTAAAAAGGAAAACCCTAAAACTTGGAATAACTACCGTCCTATTCGTTTATGTAATGTATTCAATAGAGTAATATCTAGAATCCTAAGTAATAAAATAGCTAATCTGCTTCCTAAGCTCATATCAGATGAGCAAATTGGTTTTTTTAAGTGTCGTTGTATCCAAGATTATATTCTCATCACCAAAGAACTAACATTTAATAGAAACAAAAAAAGTAGAGGGTGAAATCTAATTCTTAAACTAGATCTTTGAAAATCATTTGATAAAATCTCATTCTTATTCATTAAGCATATACTAATAGCGTTTGGTTTCAATTTCAAGTTTATTAGACTTATTTTGAACTCCATTAATAATGTTAGATTCTCTATAATTATTAATGGAGAAACCAAAGGATATTTCAAACATCAAATGGTTTTAGACAAGAGGATCCTCTTTCCCCTTGTCTTTTCATTTTTGCTCATGAATTTTTAATAAGAGGACTAAAACATCTATACTTATCTCATCCTAGTCTAAGATACAATATTCCTAACAAGAATACCATCTCATGTTTATCCTTTGCAGATGATACAATCATTTTTGCTAATGGCTCTAAGTCTAATGCTCTTCTACTTAACAGGTTCCTAACTGATTTTCAAGATCTATCTGGCCAACTTATTAGCAAAGATAAATCCACTTTTATCCTTCTTACCTCATCTTCTCCTAACAGAGCTACTTACATCAATCAAATATTGGGCTTCAAATAAAGTTTATTTCCTATGAACTACCTGGGTGCTACTGTATATACCAGCAACAAAGTTATACACTATGAAGGAATAATTACCAACTTAAGAAAGAAAGTTCAGGAATAAAATTATTATTTTCCTTCTTTTGAAGGGAGACTCACCTTAATCCAGACAGTCTTACTCGCTCTCCCCAACTATCAGCTCTAGCATTCTCTTCTACCTGGTTCAACTTTCAAGAGAATTGGAAGCATATGCAGTAGATTCCTTTGGGGCTCCTCTGATACACAAAGATCAATCTCCTGTGTAAATTGGACCAAAGTTTTCTTTCCCTACAAGGAATGAGGACTTAATGTTAGAAGACTAGAATATATTCAACAAACATACTCATGCAAATTATGGGAACAATTTAGAGAGCACTTTAGCTTTTGGTCTAAAATAATGCATAATATTTATTGCTCTAATGGTCACCCTATGTAGGTTCAGTTACCATTTAAAATATTTTTTGAAGTTAGATAAAAACATCTTATTTTATGGTCTATTGGTCAGGGTAGCTGTGAGTTCTGGTTAGATAGGTGGAGTCACTCTAAACCATTGATGAACCTCACTAACAATATGGATAACTCTCAGCTTACTCCAACGAGTGTCAAATCCTACTGGTCTAACAACAAATGAGATTTCAATAGGCTAGAAACTACTATCTTACCTACTGATGTAAACAGAATAGCATATATTTCTACAATGCCTAACATTCCTGACAAGATTATATGGACAACTAGCTCTTCACTTGAATTTATCTTTAAAGACACTTGGAATGCTCTAAGGACCAAAGATAAATACTGATCTCTATACTCAAAGATCTGGAATCAAGTTGTACATGTCAAGTACTCCTTCTTAATATGGAGGATTCTACATAAATGGGTCTCTGTGGACACTATATTACAATCTAGAGGCATTACTCTAGTGTCTAAATGCTAATTCTATGACAACATAGAATCAATTCAACACTACTTTGTGCATTGTAACCTAGCTTGGTATGTTTGGAAGCATTTCAGTGCTATATTCAACAATGTGATTGGACATAATATGACCTTAAACCACATTATTAACATTTGGATCAGTTTTGCCCATGTTAAAGTCCATATTAGGTCTACTCTTCGTTCTATTATTTGTTGGACTCTCTGGCAGATAAGGAACAAGAAAAAGATTGAGAACCTAGACATTTCTGTTGTAATGATCATCTCACCATAAAAACTATATCCTTAAATTAGATATGGCTAACCTCATCAATAAGTACTTCTCGGAAAATGATTTAAATCTGGCATTTGATTTTGATTATTTTCAACACGTAACTCATAAAATATGAATCAAAGCTCTTCATTGGCATCCTTCTACTGATTCACCCCTAAAGCTAAACACAGATGCTTTATGCTTGCAATCTGGAGAAGCTTCTGGCAGTGCTATAATACGTGATTCTAAAATGAATCTTAAGGCTGCTATTGGAATCCCTTATGGAAAACTCAATCCTTTATTTTCTGAAACTTAGGCACTCGTAGATGGACTAATTATTTGCAACCTAATGAAAAATTATGACCTTGAGATAAAGACTAATTCTCTTACTCTTTTTAAATATGTTACTTACTAACAAAGAGCCATGGTTTTTACTACCTCTACTTAATTTTTACAGGTCACTCATCACTTCAAAAATGTCAATCACTCATATATACATGGAGTAAAACACAGTAGCAGACTTGCTTGCTAGCTGGACTAATAAGTGAAAATTCAGAATTGATTATCCACCTGAACATCTTGCTAATCATCTAAAAGCTATTCTGCAACTGGACAGCTTGCAAACTAACACTATCGGATAATTTTTTGAGCCTTAACTAAAGTTAAGTATTCTATAAAAGCTATCAGCTAATGTGGGCAGCTGCTCCATATTTGCCTGCTCTTTTTAGATTGTTCTTGGATTCAACTCTTAGACAGAGACAACTCAACCAATAGAGGAAACCGTTCCTAGTCTGGAATCATATCTATCAAGATTTGATAAAAACACATCTCAAAATAGACCAAACTAAGGATGACACTCTCCAATTAATGAGAATCTCCAATTAAGTCTCAAATCTTCTACAGTCAAGCTTCCAGATGAAGCTCTAATTCCCCATTCATCAAGCTCTTCGATATTGAGTACTCAGTATCTCTAATGCAGTGGGTAATTGAATTCTTGAGTAAGGAACTTTGAGATCTTCACCACTTAGAAAGAGCCTATCTTCTTTGTGCTCTTTGAGAAATTCAGTCTTCAAAGTAGTGGGCATTCAAACTTGTGAAAGGGTTTCTGAGTAGTAGTGAGTTCTCAAAATTTTGAGGCTTTTGTTGGATTCTTCGTCTGTCAATTCCACTTAAAGCTTATTGCAACACAACCAACGCCCAATCCCAGTAGATCGGGATTTTGATGCAAGATATTATCTTACGCAATTTCTTCAATAAAGAGCTTTGCCTCGTCCAATTAGATGCTTCAATTGCACATCTAACCTTATTCAAAGTATTGAGTCTCGATCAGATCTCAATTAATTCTTAGACTTTACAATCGAAGCAATGAGTTGATGTTATTCTCTCTACTGTAAATGACATATTTGTCGACTTATTTCTTTTTAATTATGATATTAAGTTTGTATATATATATATATATGTTCAAAACTACAAACATCATTTTATTATTTTTGTCAATAGTACTATTTTTAAAAATATTTTTTATTTTTTATCTTATTTAAAATGTGTTGTCCTAATTTGTATTATATAAATTAAAATTATCATTTTTACTGTTTTAAATTACACATTTTTATAATAATACAAATCAATTATACCTCAACTAAGAATATAATTATTTTTAAATAAAATATTTAGTTTAATTTAAAATGAATGACTATATATGTAAAAATATTATTTATTTCTATAAAAATATCATGATTCAAGTTTTTTTTAAATACATAATTGTAATTAAATAATTACTAGTAATTTTTTGTTTTTTATTCTTCATAATATTAAAGTGTTGTTGGATCATTATATTAGATTTATTTGATGGGGAAGAATAACGCTCCTGTTTTTAAGATATTAATGTTTGATTTCGAGTTTCGACTTTGATCTGATTTTGATTTTGATTTCGTATCTCTCGATTATTTGATTTTGATAGATTAGGGAAGTTGTTTTGATTCTATTGTGGATTTCAATTTTAGTTTGATTTGGATTTGATTTTGATTTGCATTTGGTATTTCTCGGCTGTCAGATAATGTTCCATTAGAGCTTGTAGAATTTTTATGCAAATATAACAGGAAAATATGAGTTTCTATAATTTATTAGCATCCAACTTGATGGGAATAACTATTTCTATTAGAGCTATGTGTTGAATAAAGTTTTTTCTAACAAATATATGCGGGGATATGATTTAGGTAAAAAACTTGCACTGATCGATAAAACTATTGCTGAGAATTATGTTATGGGAATTGCTAAAAAAACGGCGAAAACTACTCCGCGAAGTCGCATGTTTCTGATTTTCAATATTTACAAATTTGCCACTAGGCAAAAAACCCAAAAAACCCTTTGAAGTCTAATTAATTACAACCCACGCCATTGGGCTCTTCTAACTACTCCATGAAGTTGCAAACACAATTTCAAACATCCACCATAATCATCTTCTCCAAACTACCTAAAACCTCCAAAATCAACAACCTATTAACCCATTTTTTTAAAAACCTCCAAACCTTCAATACATGGCCGGATGAGAGTCGGAACCACTTCCCATCCGGAGCACTATGGACGCCGAGGAGTTACATTGCTTAGTCCCCTATTATTTCTGCGAAAATTCGATATTTTGGAGGAAACCCGTTTTTTCCTGTTCGTCGCCACGCGTTGGCGTGGCTGGTGTGTCGTACGCCATTGGTGTGGCGCCCGTTGGAATCCACACGCCAACTGATGGCGTGGGGAACCTGCATTTCGCCACAGGTGTGGCGAACTCACGATCTTCAGCACCACACTAATGGCGAAATCCATTTAAGTATTCCGGAATGCCGATTCAAATGGTTTAACTACTTCTTATGTGTTGCAGGATGTTACACAATGTGAAATTTCGCTTGTTTCGGACTACGCTTATCATTTCATCATTTCACCACTTAAACTTTGTAATGAATGTAAACTTTGGATGTTTATCTTAAAAACAATCACACTTAAACTTTTTAATATGTCGATTGCATTAAACATTACACTCTAATCAAAGCATTACATAATTAGAAATACATAAGAAAATAACTTAAAACAAACGATAGATAAGCTAACCCTCAGTTAGCATTGCACAGTTATAAATAAATAAGTATCATACAATCCGAAACCCAAAATGATACGTATCATACAATCCGAAAGTATCATATAATCCGAAACCAAAAATGATACGTTTGATACAAAATATAAATAAAACGATCTCACAGCAAGGTGAGATTAACAACATTACATAGTGAAAATATAATTTCTTACTCGAAACCGTACATTCCGTTCTCTGGAATATGTCTGAAGTTTGCAATGTCATCTTCTATCGAATCAACCTTACTTTCGATATGATCCAACATATGTCTGGTAACGTAATCTGTCCTAAACAGGTTCCAATCAACAAGTGCTACTTGTTGAACTTTGTAAGGCAAGTTGGCCAAAAGCTAAAGTGGTTCAGCTTTCGCACGATTGTACCTGCTTTTGATTTCTTTACGACTACGTGGAATTGGATTAGGATACTCCAAGCGTCCATAATCATAAAACATCATACAAACCACTCGATCAAAAAAAGCATCGGTCGTATCATCGGACATTGTTTGCTTAACAAACTTCACGGCCTGAAGCAACCGATGGTCTTCGTGATCATTAAAGTCCATACCTAACTCCATAAACTGTAAATAGAAACGCAAATGTGAAGGCGTGCTTGAAAATACTAAAACTCACTTGGATATCTGTTTTTGTTAAAAAAATAGCATAAACACATATGATCGACACCAACAAACAATATGAAACCGGTCCCGGGCCATTCCAGTAACTGTAGCATCGCAGCGCCTTCGCCATGGCATGTGGAACCAACCCTACGCCATGGCGTGGCGTAGGGATCATGTTCTTCGCCCCCGTGTGGCGAAGAACATTTTCGCCATGGCAGAAGCTTTAAGCTTCTACCATGGCATACCGACAGCCCCAAAACCCGCATTTTCTACCGATCTAGTCTAACTAAACCTAACTAAACCTAACTAACCTATCTAACAACAACGAAATGAACTTACAATAATTTTTTGATTCCGAAATCTCGCCCGTCTCCTTCCTGTTACGCCGACAAGAATTTCCGGTCACGATTTCGGTTTGGATGGGTGCCGGTGGGTGTGGAAGAGTTGCCGAGAGAGAGGTGGGTTTCGGTTTAGGGGAGGGTTTCACTTTTGGGGTGGGTAGAGAAAGGTAGTTTTAATTTATTTTTGTTATAGTTTTTAGATTAGGTTAATTTAATTTAATTTAAGTTAGACTAGACTTAATTTAGGTTTAGGTTTTTTTTAGTTTAATTTAGCTTAGGTTAATATTAATTTTTTAGTTATAATTGTAGTTATAATTGTTATAAATTTTTTTAGAGAGAAGGTAGAGCAAAGTTAGAGAATTTGGGTTTTTTTTTGAAATTATGATAACTTCGCGGAGTAAATTTGACTATTTATACGATTTCGTAAGGGTAAAATCGTCAAACAAAATAACTTCACGGAGTAGTTTTTAAAAAAAATTATAAGCGACTTCGCGGAGTAGTTTTGGCCATTTTTTTAGCAATTCCCTTATGTTATATTGTTTAAAGAGATTGTATACCTTGTTCAAATTTGCTAAGCAACAGTTGATGTGATGTATGGTATTCATGCTTTACAATAGAATAATATGAGTATTTTTTATATTTTTGTTATTATATCTTACTTGTTGGATCAATTAGCTCTTACAAATTCTCCAGATTTGAAAGTGTTCCAACTTTATAAAGAACTAAGATAGGTAAAGTTTTGTACGGATATATTTTCCGACTTTGAAGGATTGCATATGAAAATTTCATAAGATCTCATTTTCTTATTATTGATTCGGTATTTCATGAGCTTATTGCATGGGAGACTCGAATCAAATGTTAGGTTGACGAAGGGTCCAAGGTGACTAATATTTCTGTTTGTTGTCTTATAATAAGCCCATACTCCAAATCAACCCAGACAAGCACCAAGGTAGCCTTTAATGAGTGTGTATTCTATAAAGAGAAGAATCATTAGAAGTTTGGATGTCCATTATTGAAAGAAAAAAAGTAGTAACCTCCTTTAGCATCAACCTTTTTAGCAACATAGATGTCATCATCAACGCTTTCTCCCTTCATTTTATCCCCCATATCTCATTGTTATTATTGCATCATTAGGAGATACTTATAGCAGCATCTCACTTTGTGCATTGATCCTTGATATTTTTAGTCATTTTGAAAATATGCTGTTTTTAATCATGCTGTCACGTCTACATCTATGTCTCACTCAAGTCTTTTCTTGTTTTTCACTTATGTTATTCCTTCATCCTTGTGGATTTTGGACTCTGTTACATCTCGTCATATGTCACGCTACATGTCATAATTTATTTCCTTGTCTCTTTTAGTTTACCCATATATGTTTTTAAGCTAGTGTTACATCAATATGGTTAGAGGGTGTTGGCTCTATTTCTTTTCTCATATATTGCTTACTGATATATAATATGTTCCCAATCTTGTTTTGAATCTTATTTCGGTATGTAAAATTGTGTAAAGATAGTTATTGGGTTTTCTTTTTTGATTTTGTTTGTCTTATATGGGATCACCTTACTCAGAGGATGATTGTGAAAGGTTGTAGATTGAGACCTCTATGTTTTAGAGGAACTGAAAGTGATTAATATTTTTTTTATCAAGTGTTGACTAGTCTTCATTTCATTTGTCTTTTTTGTGGTATGAATTTTATCTTTGGCATTCCCGTTTGGGACATATATTTTTGTCGCGTTTAAAATTTTAATCTCTACAAGTGTTTTGGGTCATGTGAATATGTATAATATATCTAATTGTAGTGGTTGTAAACTGGTAAAGTTTTATGTTTTACCAGTTTATAAAAGTATATATTGTTCTATTGCTCATTTTAATATTATCCATTATAATATCCAGGGCTCATACTTTGTTTCCATAAAAATGTGGTTTAGTCTATTATGTATCTTTTATTTATATGATAGTATGAAATAAAATTTGGATTATAGAAACTTTAGAGAACTTGTTAATAATTAAAATTACGTTGTGATAATGTGTTTCAAGTGTGACTTACAAGGTGAATATACCTCTAATGATATAACTCACGTACTTCCATCTGATGGTACCATTCATCATTTATCTTGTATTTACACCTCTCAATATAATGGTATTGAAGAAATAAAACATCGCCACCTTGTTGAGAATGCTGGTTCCTTGCTTTTATCAATTAAAGTTCCTAGTGCTTTTTAGGAGAAAAACTTTAGAATGCTCTACGTGTGATTAATCAAATTCTTAGTACACATTATTCAGGGATGTATCGGTTTCAAAATTTACATGGACAATCTCTAAATGTTTCATTTTATGATTGTTTGAGTATACATGCTTTATCATTCGTCTTCATATCGAACAGAATAAACTGTCTCACAAAATAGCTATATGTGTTTTGGGTTCCATATTGGACATAAATGATATCATTAATTTGATCAAAAAATGTATAAGTTATATCTATATAGAAATGTCATATTCATTAAGCATATTCTGTTTTATTTTATTCTGGCAAAATCGCATGACGCAAGGAAGATATATCTTCATCTTATTTATCAACTTTGGCACCGAAAATGATACATCCGCGTTCGTGATGTAAAAGTTTATAATACAACTAGATATGTGAAATGACTTTTACTCTATTAATGTTCGAGATTACTTTTTTCTTTGGTATAACTACTGATCTCCATCTATCATGAGATTTGCTCGTACAAGTAAGTCTTCAAAACTACTAGGTTTTTCTTATAATTCCTACTCAGCTCTATTAATCATTTATAGCAAATATACATGATTTATATGGATCTTATTCGTATAAGAAAGATGTTTCGAATCTTTGTTGGAAAAATGCTATCGTGGAAGAACATATTACTATTTATCAGACTTGTACATATGATCTGGTCGAATATCCATTTGGTACGAATCTGTTGTGTCATACCCAACATCATTTTTGTATTTATAAAATTTATTGCTTCGTTCCTCCTGGATCTATTTATAGTTGGTGGTTTTTGAAACTGGACATGGTTCTTAGCTCGTTCAAAAATTGTCGCTATATTTTCTATTAATTTCGCTCAGTAATATGGTCTCACCCACTGATATGACCTAGATTTAGATTGATGATAACTGCAAGCCAACACTTGTGAGGGTCCAGACCGAGAAAGTAAATTTGTTGACACCTTAGGTCAAAGACACCCCTGATAGTTAGAAATGCTACCCTGATAACCTTGATTGATTAGAGAATTTCATTGGCTCGAATACCACTTTGGCTAACTATGTCTAATCAAGTGGTTTATTTGTACTAGTCGATCATCAAAATCAGCTATCTATTCCACTTACTGGTTTATCTGATCTTCCAAATTTAGTTGATCATTTACCTAAAAATCATCATGGGTTTATCCTCGACCCATACCTTACTCTACTATTTCTCCCTCAACAAAGATTTCTTGATTAATTTGGACTTCGGGATCCATTACACCACTTTAGTTAGAACGTCCATATTTTTTGTTTTAGATATCCAATATGGGTACCAAGCGTACCTCCAACTATGGTCGCCACTGATTACTTCAGATATTTTCGTAAGTCATAGACTAGTCTAAGTTATTTTCGTGAGTAATAAGTTGGTTTAAGATATTTACTAGGTAGATTGACGAATTTATAAAGAGAGAAAGTAACTAGTGTATTTTTTAGAGAGAGAAAGTAATCAAGTGTCAAGTGGTAATGCCTAAGATATTATTCTTTTTTCAAGAAAAATACACCTATTTGTATGTGGTTTATTTCAAGAAACAAAATTTGTTACATTGGATATCTCCCCTCACTTTTATACTTAGTGGAACCATACTTATAATATATTACATTTCCAGTCCTTTAAACTTATATTTTACACAAAATTTACCTAATATATTATTTACTTATTCTTTCACCCAATGTAAAATAATTATCCTCATCAAAAATAAAATAAAATGGAAGTTAGTAAAAAGTAAATGGTAAATATTTAAATTAAATAGTAAAAATATAATGGTAAAAATTTAAACAGAGGGGTATTTTGTACTTGAAAATATAGAGTGACCGTATTTGCAACAAAACAAGGTAAATTTGAGTGTCACGTGTCACACTCTGGTTAACCGGCACGAAATAATGACCAAATATGCAACATTTGTTAACAAAAGTGACCGGTCTTGGACATCAATAAATCTTAATGACTAACCATAAGTTTTAGTCGTGGTTTCTTGCATATATGGAGGTTAATATTACTCAGTCTATATCATTACGTTATGATAACAAAAATGTCTTACAAATTGCAATAAATTTTACTTTTCATGTGAAGACGGAACACATTGAAATGGACTGTTACTTCAGTCGTTATCATATTCGGTCAAGGCTTTCATCAACTTTATAGGTATCACATATCTTCACGAAAGCCCTATTGATCTTGTTTTTGTTTAATTTATGACAAATTCTCAATCTTATTAGTGTTGCATTATAAGTTTGGAGAAACGTGTTAGTATTATAAGTCTTAGCTATTTAACACACTAACCCATTAAATTATTGTTCAATATATTGTGACTTAAACTTGTACATATATAATCTTAATTGATAATTTTTTAACTATTTTTTTTCGTCGTTTTGATAAAATATATACGTATTATAATAAAAATGGATACACTATATTTTGAATTGAAATCTACTTTTAAATTTTAAATTTTGAATTATAAAAAAGCCAAACATTTTTTTTTCTGAAATATCAAACTTAAAAATTTAATTGAAGGGTAAAGTTTGAAATAACTCAACATCAAAACTATAATTGTCTACTTATTTTTTCCTATAAACTTATTTTATTATATTATTCGTATATTTCATAAACAAAATTTGTTTTTCTCGTTTTATATATATATATGAAAATAATATATAATATATGCTAACGACAAACGAATAAAAATAAGATACTATATAATTAGTAGCTTTATAATTATATGTTTAACATTCTACCCACAAACATCGAACGCAAAATAAGGTGGACCGTTAGTTTAAGAAGTCCGTCTTTAAGTGAATAGCGAAAACGTTCCGATAAAATGTATATTCAAGTGAAGAGTCAAGAGTCAAGAGTTAAATTTGGTGTTGAATTTTCTTCTTTCTTGCTTTTTGATGGTCATCACTCTAAATTTCTATAGATCTTTTTTTATATTTTTCCTTCCTTCTTTTCAGATCTATTCTCTGTTTTTTTTGCCTTCTTGAGAGTATAATATTTTTAGAAGAGATGCTTATCACATTTTTTTTGAATTCACTCTCAGAGATGGTCTATGCAAAATTGTGGACTAGAAGCGTGTGAACAATAGACAATTGTATGATGAAGATTATTAAGTGGACACCATAATTTAATCCGAAAATTGAGAGTCTGATCTCCCCTGTCTGGATAAGAATTTAAAAAATTCAAGAATATCTATACAACGAAACCTTTATTAAAACTATACCAACTACAATAAGAATTTTTATCAAAACTCGGATAGCTATGAAGAACAGAGATGTATAATGATTCTTACGTTTGGATAGAAATGGATGTAACCAAAAAAATTCACGATAACATTTGGATTGGATTTGGCGACAACGAAGGTTGTTGGATGGAGATAGGATACAAGAACATCCCATAATATTGTCACCATTGTAAACATATTGGCCATATTCAACAAAATTGCAAGAAACTCCTTGAAGAAATCCGGAGAAATAAAGAAGATGAGATACTTGTTAAGAGACCTTTCAATTCTGATTGCAACCAGAAGGAAACTTATTTTCACCACAAAAAGAATCAAGCAGGAAAAGAATCATCTGATGATCTAAAGAATGTTGTTGGTAATAGTTCTATATCCCAAAACAATTGAACAAGAGAAAATAAAGTCAATAATCATCAAGCTAAAAAAACTAGCTTTGATAAAATACATAAAGCAAATGACCTTATTAAAGACAAGAATCATCCCAGTAATGAATCCGCTTTTCAGTAAACTAATGCTGTTGGAAATATTTCGGGGAAAAATTGTTCAGAATATCCTGATCATTAGAAAAGGAAAATTAGAGGATAATGATGATGACATAATCAATGTTATCAAGTCGATAGACTTTGACTACAATCTTAAACCATCTGATAACTCTGATTTTATTTCTTTGATTCTATTTCTAATGGAAACCACACTCCTAAGAAAGATAATGTTGTCATTCTTCCAACCACTCATGTTCTAGGAAGGAAAGAGGTGGATACCAGCTTTTAAAAACCGTTGAATAAAAAGCTGAAGCAAGCAAGACACAACAAGAAATCAGAATTTTTAATTATTAAGTCTCTCTAGTTTACAAAGACCAAAATATCTTCTTTTAAGATCCCAATATGATTAAAGCTCTCTGCTGAAACATCCGTGGATTTGGTAATAAACCTTATTTGAGAAGGCTGAAGTCGATAGTCAAGAAGGAAAATATTAAACTGGATTTCATCCTCGAGCATATCGTCAACAGTAATCAGATAACTTCTCTTGCTTCTAATCTTAATTTTTCTCACCATTTTGCTAATATTTCGAATAAAATCTGGATGGTGTGGAAAGATGATTTGATTATCAATGTTTTAATAGACAATGCTCAATGTATTCATACTGAAATTAATCATTTTAACCTTAATAAGATCTTTTATGTCACTTATGTTTACGCTAAATGCAGAGATGAAACAAGAACCGATCTCTAGAACTTACTTAGACTTATTACTATATCTGCTAAATGATGGATGATTCTTGGTGATATTAACACCATTAGTTCTCATAGGTAACAGACTGGTTGTTCTTCCTTTTGTAATCAAAGCATGGATAACTTTAATGATATGATCAAATATTGTTTTTTAAATGATGCAGGTTTCGCAGATACAAAATTTACTTGGACCAACAATACTAAATGGAAACGTCATGACATAATGTTATTGAATATATATTGAACTGACTATTTTGCTGACACTAAGATTAATTATATGGATCAAACATGTTTAGATCAGATTCCTTTATGCATATCTATAATCAAAGACAGAATGAAGCAAAACAAAAGCTTCAAATATCTGAATATGTGGACTATGGATAGAAACTTCTTTAGCTTTTTTGAAAATAATTAGCATCAAGACATGGAAGGCTTTCCATTATACGTTAATAGGAATAAAATTAAAATACTTAAAGCTGGTCTGAAAGATTGGAAGAAAATAAAATTTGGCATCATTTTCGACAGAGTTTCAAACATTGAAGACATTGTCAAAGCTTGTGAAGCTAGATACGTGCTTTCAAATAACAATGAAGACAAAAAACTCTTTTTAAAGCTACATAAGACTATCTATTAGCTCTAACCATGGAGGAAGATTACTGGAGACAAAAGTGTTATGCTAGTTGGATCAAAGATGGAGATCAAAACACTAAAGTATATCAAAATTATGTCAAGAAAAAGAGAAGAAGAAGTAATTTTTCAAGTATTAAAATAAACAGCGGATGGATCACTAATGAAGACACCATCAATTATTCTCATGGATCCTTTTTAAAAGAAAATTTAACTTCTCATTCTTATCTTAACATTGAGGAAGAGCCTAAATTCATGAATAATAGCATATTTAAAGTCATTCTTAACATAATTAATGATGCCGATTACCAGTCTTTTCCTAAGCAATCTAACTGAAGAGGAACTTCTGAGCATTATTCAAAATCTGAATCCTAATAATGCAGCACGTTTAGATGGTTTTCACAAGTGTTTATTTATGAAATATTATAAAATTATCAAAATTGATCTTTGCAATGCATTATCATGCCTACTGGAGTTTGCGTAATCCCTAAGTCTGAAAATCCTACATACTCGAACCATTTCTTAAAATGATTTCTGAGGTACATGGAGCCTATGTGAAGGACATATCTATACGTGATAACATCATCATCGCCAAAGAAATCATCTATGATTTATGCAGAAAAACAAAGGCTTGTAATACTGTAATTAAAGTAGACATGTCGAAGGCTTTTGATAATTTATCCCACAACTTTATTATCAAAGTATTTCAGTCCTATGGTTTCAATTAAAAGATTATCAACCTAATTAATAAGCTTATCAAAATTTTCTTTTTCTTCTATCATTATTAATGAAAAATATATATGTTACTTGAATACTAAGCGATGTGTGAGACAAATGGACCCTTTGTCCCCTAGTCTATTCAGTATCACTGAAGAAATTCTTCTTAGGGGTCTCAAATCTCTATTTGAATCTAATAAAGCTCTTAAATTTTCAAACATAAGAAAAATCTTAATCCCTTATTTAGCATATGCTAATAGCTTATGGATTTTTACTCATGGTTCTGCATCTATTTTGGAAATAATAGGAAACTTCTTACAGGTTTACCAAGAAGTTTCAGGCCAAGCTTTAAATAAAGACAAAACTAAGATAATCATTATAGCTAACTTCTCTCAAGACATGATCAGATCATTATCAAATCAAATAAACTTCTCAACTAGATTTTTACTAACTACCTACGTTAGAATCACTCTTAGCCATCACAAAAAATCTGTTAACTATTTCCCTCAGCTGGTTAAATTATAGATAAAATCTCTGATTCGGATGAAAAAAAGTTATCTTATGGAGGAATATTAACATTTATTAACGCTGTTTTTATGTCTATTCTTTATTGGTTACAAAGCTGATGTTGCTCAAGGCTATCATATGAAAGATAGACAATCTCTTCAATAAATTTCTATGGGGCTCTACCAATAATTCAAACAAGATCTACTAGTCATCATGGTCTAAGGTTTGCAAAACCTTCAGTGAATTTGGTCTAAACATGAGAAGTCTCCTCGAATCCAAACAGTTTTTTCCTGCACGCTGTGGATCAGATTTAGAGAAAATGGTTCTCTTTGGTCTAAGCTCCTTCGCAGTATTGAATGTAAGAACAAGCACCTTCTTCAAATTAACTATACTAAAACAGGTTCTCAAACATGGAAAAGGTTTATCAAAATTAAGAGCTTTGTTGAGGACAACATTAAGTGGGTTCTGGGTCAAGGAAAAGTCGATCTATGACTGGATAACTGGTTTGATCCATCTTATATCATCAAGTTTAATTCTAATTATGATAATACTTGATTTAAAGGCTACAATGTTAACTCTATTTGGAATAATAATTCTTTGAATTTAATGGGATTAGCTCTTTACTATCTGCTCCTAATATTGAATTAATATCCAGGCTAAAAATTAATGGTCAGGTGAAAGACATTATTCACTAGATTCCTTCTAAAAATGGTATATTTAACATTAAAGATACTTTGAAGGATATTAAGACTAATCATATCCAATCTTCCCTCTTTGAAAATATTTGGAATCAAGTTACTCCCCGTAAGTACTCCTTTTTGGCTTGGAGGCTTATTCCAAACAAGCTTCTTGCTGACTCAATTATGCAGACTAAGCATGTTTTAATTATTTCAAATTGTCAGTTCTGCCATAATTTAGAAACTAAGGACCATCTATTTGTCTTTTGTCATTATGCCTGTAATATTTGGTCTCATTTTGCAGAAACTCTTAAAGTTAAAATCAGCAAATTCATGACTACTACGCACATCTTTCATTCCTAGTTTTGGTCCTCACCTAACAGGGTCCATATCAAGAGAATCCTTCCTGTTATAATAAGTTGGGTCATCTGGCATCAAAGCAATAAAGTCAAGATATATGGTGACTCTTACTCTGTATTATCGTTAATTAGATAAATTTTTAATATCTTGTCTAACCTGGATCACTAAAATATTCTAATGAATAAGCATTGGAAAAGTAATGAATAAACTGTTATTACCTTGGGATGTTTCAACAATCGTAAACTGAATAATAAAATATCTTATATTTCTTGGATTCCTCCCAACCCAGGTAGATTTAAGCTTAATTCTGACGCTAGTTGTCTTCCTTCTAGAGAAACGAGTGAAGCCATCTTAATTCATGACAGCCAGGGTATTATTGTCCATGGCCATGGAAACGTATATGAAAAAATGTCTGTGCTTAAGGCTGAAGCTCGAGCCTTTCATGATAGTGTTCAGATCTGCACGATTAAAGGTCTAAGTGAGGTGAATATCGAAACTGGTTCTGAGATATTTAGTATATCTTATTTCTTATGGTCATTATCCTTACGAGTTAGAGTCTATTATTAAATCATAAGAGCTTTAATTTCTCCTCAAATGATTCTTCATCCTATTTACAGAGAGCAAAATCGAGCAACCGATTGGCTCGCTCAATGGATTCTCAGATGCAAAATAAAAATTGACTATAAAACCTTTAAAACCTCTTATCAGTTAGAAGCAATTACTTTTCTCGAAAGCCTTCTTCTTGGTTATCTGAGAATCGATTGACTGCTATTTTTCTTCTGTCTTTCCCAGGATATTCAAGCAATGTATGTAGTTGTCCGTAAGAATGTGATGATAGCGTTTCAGAGTAATTGGTTCTAGTCTTGTCTCCTCTGCTTGCTCCAAGGACTTCATCTTCTCCAACAAGAATTCTCTACTATTGAAGATGTTTTTATCCTCTTACTAAGACTATGTTCTTGCCAAGCTCTATAAGTTTCTCATTTGAGATCCAGATCTCACCTCTTCCAAAGCTTTAGATTTGATTTATTGAAGCTGGATTTGTTTTGTGGAGTTTGATTCCAGTCTTTTTTTGGAATCCTTTTGTTAGTCATAATTTGAAGGGATTTGATTTTTTTTTTAATTTTAGATTTAACGTCACATTTTTAATCCCAGAAGTTGGAGTCAATTGTAATTTGTTTCTTTTCTTAAAAATTTAATAAAAATTTTGATTAAAAAAGAAAAATGAACGGTTCAACTTTATGTTGTTCCGAATAAATATGAATAAATATCAATTACATTGCAATATATGAAATACTTTACTTCTTGTAGTAAAAATATTGTTATCATAGGCATATGTTAAAGTTATTTTCTACGAAACATAAATTAATGGGAAATTACACCTAAGGTATCCACTCAACTATTTTATTTTCATCTAGTATCTAAGGTTTGATGTATTATCTCTTAATACCAATCTCAACTACCTAATTACCACCTAATACCTAACATTATTTTAATACCCTAACTATCCTCACCTTTCATCAACAACCACGTAACCAAAATTTCTCTTTCTTATTTTTTATTTTTATTTTATTTTTAAAAGATCCATATCTTTCAAACTGGAGTTCGAAAAATATAAATGAAAGTACCATCGCTTTTGTTTTTTTAAATGAACAAAACTAGATCCATTGGTGATATTTTTTTATATTTTAAAAAAATAAAATTTCAGCTGGAAATCGAGAGAGTTGCAAACAACTCTCAGGTTAGTTTTTCTAATAACTCTCAGGTTAGTTTTTCAAACAACTCTCAGATTGTTTTTCAAACCACTCTCAAGTTAGTTTTTTAAACCACTCTCAGGTTCGTTTTTCAAATAACTCTCAGGTTCGTTTTTCAAACAACTCTCAGGTTCGTTTTTCGAACAACTCTCAGGTTAGTACTGGTGAAGGTACCAGCGGGTATATATGGTCGGGGATTTTTTGTCCAAATTTCAATTCGAAGTACCAAATGACACTATCGAAAAAAACGGATACTAGTGGGTAATCAAATAGTTGAGATGGTATTTACTGATAGTATTCTCTAAATTAATTTGGTTTTGAAAGCATATGCTGCACATATTAAGTTATAAAAAGTTATTTTCTACATTCGTTTAAATTTTGATAGGGTTGTAAATATTGATTTGGAACAGATTCTACTTTTATTTTATAAGTTTTTTATTTACTTTTGTGGTAAACGTTTTTACAAAAATTATAAATTTAATACTCGTAAATGAATTATCCAGTTATTAGAAGAAATACATGAAATGTTTAGTTTTATTGTTAATTTTGTTAGATGCAAAAGTTATATTTTATGATGTGTTTATGTATTTTGTTAGTTGAATAACGGATCGAAGTGAAAAGTCGGAGATTATGAAGTAGTGCGAAAGTGGCTGATTCATTAGTAAATTCTGGAAAAGAAAAGATAAAAGAAAAAGAGAATCGTAATAGAAGTGGACATAAGTTATTGAGAGGGTGTGGCACAGTATAAAAATAATGTGGCCACAAAAAGATAAGAAAAGCCCTGGAGGAGAGGCTGTTTTTTCTTTTTTCTCAAACACATATCGACGGTCAATGATGAAGAAAACAGTTGCATTTGTTGGCGCTAAAGTTGGCCTTTAATCTATATAGCTACTGGCTTAATTTTCGAAACTCTAATGAGTACATTTCTCGCTACCAACTTTAATCTACTATTCACTTTAAAATCTTATTAGACTAGATTTTGTTAAAACCTTATTAAAAGGTTCGGACCTATGAGACAGACGCTTTACAATTAATTCTCTCATCAATAGTTTTATGGTCAATCGCGAGAAGATCAGAAAAAAACTATAGTTTAAAATTATTTATCGTAGACTGAACTATCATTGAATGTCGTTTTTTTGCTTTTTTTTTCCTTTTTTTTTTCTGGAGGGAACCCGCAGCCGCTACTCAGAGTGTAATGAGTGCGCACAGGGTAAACCATCAGTCTGACGCGATAGCCTGCAAACCAACGCCAGAAGGTAAACCACACAAGGTGACAGGCTCAGCCGAGAAAGCGTATGTAGATGGACTCGAACTCATGACCTTTTGGTTATAAGAATGCCATACTCAACCAACTCGGCTACCCCCTTGGGAGCTATCATTGAATGTCGTGTATGATATATTCGTTGAATTTTTGCTGAACTGATTGTATGAATAGAGACATTTTTTTCAAACTAACCTTTATATGCCAAGCCGAGTTATCTTCGTATGGTCCTAAAAAATATTTGTGATTTTGAGATCCAGATAAGGTTGTGATAGTCAAAATGACCGCCGGTCAGAGTATTTAGTGACAGATCACATATTCCTTCCATGGAAAATGAGTTCTACAGCAGCAATGACTGTAAATAATTTAATAGTGTTTACGATAAACCTTTTGGCGCTTTTACTTTTGTCACGACTCGGTTGTTTGCCAAGTTGGGTTTGTCCACGATCTTGCGTGGACTACCCAGCGCTGACTAAGCCATCTCCTGCTGATAACATGTTAATGTATGTCTTTGTTTACATGGTGGATCTGATAGAGCCATATTGGGGTTTGATTCTCGATCGCAACTTCGAGAATTATCGAGGATTCCATAAGATATAAAGTTAAACTCGAAAAAAATAAGAGAGACTCCAACCAATGAATTGGCCTAACATTAGTATTTATTCACCTATATTTTGATAAAGGTATTCGTTTGTACCTATATTTTTATCACTTTAAATTTTTTTCCAATCCGATGTGCCCTAACTAGTTGGTGTCTAAGGAACTGATGCTTCAAATTTCTTTTGATAAAGATATGGGAGCCGACAGATGAAGATTTTAGGTCGAAGAGTTTCTCATCGTGACTATACAATTTGCACCAGTTTTGAAAGTTGCTAATGTGGTTGAAGAGGTCGTTGGATATCTACGCCATAGCTCTTGCAAAAACTACACATGCATGAAAAGTTTCTTTAAATTTTTAAGTAATTTGATAAAAAAATTTAAAAGACCAACTTGAGTTTATACGCGAAAGTCACGAAGCCGAGCTTTTGGAGCTGGAAAATATTGAATAAGAGGATAACTTGTGAAATGATCTAGATTTCTAGAGGTTCAACGTCGGTTTGACGATCCGAAAGGACTTGTTGGACCCTCGAAGTCAAAGTGGTTTGTAGTGAGGTTGTGATTGAAACTAAAAAGTAAAGAAATGAAGGTAATAGTTATCTCCATCTAGAAAATTTTAAGGATAATAGCTCAAGTAATAGCGCTCATACTCTCAATAGAAAGAATAGGAAATTGTTGAAGAAATAGATAGACTAACTGTTAGGGGGACATATAAAAGATTTTAATTACCGAATTTGGACCAATTCAGTACTTGTCAAAATAAAAATAAAATAGTAGATGTGCATCAACTTCTCATACCTCAATAAGTCATGCCCGGACACATGCATTCACCAACTGGTAGATGCAACATTAAAAAATAAAATGATATACTTCTTGGATAAAGTTTCCGGTTATAATCAAATACAAATGCATAAAAATGGTCAGGAGCATACAACTTTTATCACATAAAGGGGACTACACTGTTACAAACTAATGCCCTTTGGATTGAAAAACGTTAGAGCGGCTATTTAACGATTGTTTTGCACATAAGTTGGGATGAAACATGCATATTGAGTACACGTTGGTTACCAATATTCATGATGGTTACTAGTATTCATGATGGGGATCATCTAGCAGACTTGATCGCAACTTTTGTAAAACTCGGTAAATTAAACTGAAACATCCGATGAATTGAATAATTTGGCTACATGGTTAACAAAACATGAATCAAAGCAAATCACATACAACTTGCTAACTTAGCATTGATGAATCCACCAATAAATGTAAAAAAAGTACAAATCCTGAGTAGAAAACTAGCTGCACTAAATAGATTCTTGTCAAGATCCTTGTATAAATGTTAACTTGTTTTAAAGTGTTGAAAAGAACAGGAAGTTCAAATGGAATCCAACATGCGATGAAGCGTTTAATAAAATAAAAACATTATGGCTTCTCCCGAAGTGTGAGCAAACGTCAACCATGAGAATCTTTATATATATATATATATATATATTACGAGGAGTAAAGAAATGCTCACTATGACTACAATGAACCTTAGGGAAGAATCTTCCTCCAAGGATATTAATGGCCCAAAATAATGGAAGGTGTTACGAAAAAGGTCTAGTAGTGTGATACATACCAATAGTTCTCTAACTCTAAACAAGTCCCAACAATATTGATGAAAAATATATGAGGAATCCCATTTTCGAGATACGGTTTGGATATTGTAGGGCCGACCACGATCTCTAGTATAAATTAAATTTTTACTAATTATTTTAAATTACTCCTAAAAATAGATAGAAGAAAAACACTTGGTAAACATCATGGAAAATAAAATCATTAGTTCCCTAAAGGTAAACATATGATACACGTGTGAAATTCGAATGGTCATTGCAAAAGATAATGTAATCTAATTTGAAAATGACAAACTCACAAGGTTATGAGCTCAAAAGGGAATAATTTTGTTTTTCTCTTTCCCTTTCCATCCTCAAGCTAACAGACAGGTGAGGTAACCAGTATAAAATTACAGATGGTATCAATAAATGTTGAAAGAAGTTGCAAGAACTTGGCAGGAATTCCTATAAGAAGTCTTTATGGTGATAAAGAACTACACGTATAAAGTTAAACTCGAAAAAATAAGAGAGACTCCAACCAATGAATTGGCCTAACATTAGTATTTATTCACCTATATTTTGATAAAGGTATTCGTTTGTACCTATATTTTTATCACTTTAAATTTTTTTCCAATCCGATGTGCCCTAACTAGTTGGTGTCTAAGGAACTGATGCTTCAAATTTCTTTTGATAAAGATATGGGAGCCGACAGATGAAGATTTTAGGTCGAAGAGTTTCTCATCGTGACTATACAATTTGCACCAGTTTTGAAAGTTGCTAATGTGGTTGAAGAGGTCGTTGGATATCTACGCCATAGCTCTTGCAAAAACTACACATGCATGAAAAGTTTCTTTAAATTTTTAAGTAATTTGATAAAAAAAATTTAAAAGACCAACTTGAGTTTATACGCGAAAGTCACGAAGCCGAGCTTTTGGAGCTGGAAAATATTGAATAAGAGGATAACTTGTGAAATGATCTAGATTTCTAGAGGTTCAACGTCGGTTTGACGATCCGAAAGGACTTGTTGGACCCTCGAAGTCAAAGTGGTTTGTAGTGAGGTTGTGATTGAAACTAAAAAATAAAGAAATGAAGGTAATAGTTATCTCCATCTAGAAAATTTTAAGGATAATAGCTCAAGTAATAGCGCTCATACTCTCAATAGAAAGAATAGGAAATTGTTGAAGAAATAGATAGACTAACTGTTAGGGGGACATATAAAAGATTTTAATTACCGAATTTGGACCAATTCAGTACTTGTCAAAATAAAAATAAAATAGTAGATGTGCATCAACTTCTCATACCTCAATAAGTCATGCCCGGACACATGCATTCACCAACTGGTAGATGCAACATTAAAAAATAAAATGATATACTTCTTGGATAAATTTTCCGGTTATAATCAAATACAAATGCATAAAAATGGTCAGGAGCATACAACTTTTATCACATAAAGGGGACTACACTGTTACAAACTAATGCCCTTTGGATTGAAAAACGTTAGAGCGGCTATTTAACGATTGTTTTGCACATAAGTTGGGATGAAACATGCATATTGAGTACACGTTGGTTACCAATATTCATGATGGTTACTAGTATTCATGATGGGGATCATCTAGCAGACTTGATCGCAACTTTTGTAAAACTCGGTAAATTAAACTGAAACATCCGATGAATTGAATAATTTGGCTACATGGTTAACAAAACATGAATCAAAGCAAATCACATACAACTTGCTAACTTAGCATTGATGAATCCACCAATAAATGTAAAAAAAGTACAAATCCTGAGTAGAAAACTAGCTGCGCTAAATAGATTCTTGTCAAGATCCTTGTATAAATGTTAACTTGTTTTAAAGTGTTGAAAAGAACAGGAAGTTCAAATGGAATCCAACATGCGATGAAGCGTTTAATAAAATAAAAACATTATGGCTTCTCCCGAAGTGTGAGCAAACGTCAACCATGAGAATCTTTATATATATATATATATATATATATATATATATATATATATTACGAGGAGTAAAGAAATGCTCACTATGACTACAATGAACCTTAGGGAAGAATCTTCCTCCAAGGATATTAATGGCCCAAAATAATGGAAGGTGTTACGAAAAAGGTCTAGTAGTGTGATACATACCAATAGTTCTCTAACTCTAAACAAGTCCCAACAATATTAATGAAAAATATATGAGGAATCCCATTTTCGAGATACGGTTTGGATATTGTAGGGCCGACCACGATCTCTAGTATAAATTAAATTTTTACTAATTATTTTAAATTACTCCTAAAAATAGATAGAAGAAAAACACTTGGTAAACATCATGGAAAATAAAATCATTAGTTCCCTAAAGGTAAACATATGATACACGTGTGAAATTCGAATGGTCATTGCAAAAGATAATGTAATCTAATTTGAAAATGACAAACTCACAAGGTTATGAGCTCAAAAGGGAATAATTTTGTTTTTCTCTTTCCCTTTCCATCCTCAAGCTAACAGACAGGTGAGGTAACCAGTATAAAATTACAGATGGTATCAATAAATGTTGAAAGAAGTTGCAAGAACTTGGCAGGAATTCCTATAAGAAGTCTTATGGTGATAAAGAACTACACGTACATCATTAACATAAGAAATACTATTTATCATGATGTATGGAATGAAAATAACATTACTAGCTGGAATATGTATGCATTCTCACAGAAACGTAACATATGATGAAACAAAAAATACACATCCCAAAAGTATCGAGTTACATGTGATTGAAGAAAAACAGACAAAGCACACCTATGGATATTACAAAGAATTAATGAGAAACCTGTATAACTATAAAGTACACTCTAGGAGGTTTGAACCATGATATAAAATTATATGAAGAGTTTTTTTCCATACCAATGAAAATAAGCTCAACCAACTCACAACAAATTGGAAAGAGCATATACGATAGAAACCAAAGTAAATCCATGAACTTATAGATTAATGCATACATGTGCAAATCGAATATGTCACTCTTGGAACATAGAATATTTTAAATTATATCATAGTCCTTAAGACCTTCTCGCTCCATCGAGGTAGGAAAGAGTATATCCACATAGCTTAATAAACAGGTTTACAACATGTAATAAACAACATTCAACATTAATAAAATGATTATTTTCACATATATCAAGTTTAATTTAGCTTCTAAGTAGAAGTACGCAAATAAGTGTCAGAAGCCAACATGCCAATAAAATGGTATTTCCAACAGGAACACTAAAGACTTCATAAAGTCTTTCAAAATAAAATAAAAATAAGTCCGAGAAAATTAGAAAATTAGTATTGAGACACTAAGTAAGCTTCAACTTTTTTTAAAATGGGAAAAACCCTAAAAGGAGGCATGCGCCCTTCAACTGCTCGAATAATTTTGGAAATGATCCAAGCAATGAACGCCAGTGTTACAAATAAGTGTTGGTCTATTGAAATAGATCACTTAAAAATGAAAAACAAAGTTCGTACAAACATAATAATTGAACAAAAGCACAAAAAGAATCATTAAATATATATATATATATATATATATATATATATATATATATATATATATATATATATAAGCAATAATTTCATGAAAAATACAAGAGTTTGGGTTAATAAATGCTTTCAATATTATAAAAGAATACAACTCAAATACTTTAAGGCTAAACATTTTCAACACATGAATTACACCTTCAATTGGAAAACAACATCTTCACCTCAAGGATTTGTTCCAACATTAATTGGAATAACTACCTTCCTCCAAATCATTTAAGACTCATATAATGTTTATTATCAACCTCCTCAATCAGATCACAAATATAAAGACCTCATTTACTATACCCTGATAAAGGACGAGAGTTAGAAGATCGATCACTTCATTCCAAACTATTGGGAGAATATATTTTAGGAAAGTACTACCAGAAGTGATACAAGTTTACTCCGGGATATTCCTCAAGAAAAGAACCAGCCAACCTCAAATTAGCTTCTAACACAGCTACACGGGAGCCTTTGATAATTTCTTAGTGACTGGTAGTATCATTGTTTTGGTCATTTCCAACCATTCTTTTGTTACCAATACATCCAGCTGCTTCTATAACTCTGACTTTTCTACTTCAGCTACATACCTAACATCAATAAGATATTTATCCATATGAGACTAAAGATATTCCAAAAAATCATAACTCATTCTTAAATACATTTAATTTGTCTTTACATACAGAAAGCATATTCTTGAGTGGAAATATTATTCCTCACAAAATTACCAAACGTACAACTAGCATATATTGTCTCATACACATGAATGCATGCACTACCGACTTGAAACATAATGATTTATTATTTATTTTATCATTTAATCGAACTTCCTTTTTAGTCTTTATCCGTAACTCAGACTTCAAACAAAATTCATTTTCAAGCGGTTTTCAAGCTTAACCTTTATTTGCATCTCAATGTCGATCTTACATTGAAGAGTAGGTCTCAACTCTGAGCCTTCTTAAAATGGGTCCGCAACCTTCCAGAAATGACAGGCGATCAAAGACATAATTTCCACACTTAACACAAGACTGATGCAGCATAGTCGGACCACTAATGATAATATACAAATATAAGAAAACAAAAATAAAAACAAAAATTAGCTTTCATACATAAAAAGTAGTTAGTTAAGAATTTAAAAACTTAACCTTACTCTTAAATTTAAGTGTATTTTTTCTTAATGAGATAGATGGATTGGAAGCTTCCTTCAGCTAGCGAGAGTAGTAAATTAATTTACTATCTCGGGAACTTGATCCAAACAAAAAATAGATGAGGTTGTTGTAGGCTTCCATCATCTTCGACGTATTTTAAGCAATTCTCCATCAAGAGTTGTGCTACTACGTTGATATAAGTGCTGTCTCCGTATCTCTATTTTTAAATAATAAAAAAAATCATCATGAAAGTGGAAACAAGTGCAGTCATAAATAAAATATCAAGAATCCATGTTATGGAGGAAACCGTGCAAGGAGGAATGAAAAGATGATATCATCGATATTAGAATTCAGATTTGGAAAATTTTAAGAAAAAACATAAGTATACCTAAATATCGTATGTTCAATATGTAGTTCATAATGTTTTAGTAAGAAATATTATTCTCCACTAAACTCTTGAATGTGAAAATATAGTTAAAATATTGATATATGCAAACGTGAAAGAATGTTCTAAAGAAACAAAATTATAGGAGTATTAACATAAGATATTTTCAGTCGAGTGTAATTGCGATTTATAAATCTCGAAAGAAGAGTGAAATTGTAAACAATGTAGAAAACGAGGTTGTAGCCGATGAGGACCAAATTATCCGAAGGACAAATGAGATAAATAGGTTGTTGAACCAAAGTTTATTACATTTATGCCGATGTAATAATTTGTAATAATCAGAGGTATTTAAACATAATGGGTTTTGGGTATACATTGGTTTGGGTTACCAAAATTCATCCATGGAACATATAAGCCCAGTAGGCCCATTGGGCTAATTTTGCTATAATTATGCCTTGAGCATCTAATGAAATCTTAAAAAAAATTACTACTTACCTAACTTGTCAGAGCATCTCTCTCAAAAATATATCCAAACAGTTCAATTATCTATCTACCACTCATCCAAAAATTAATTATTTACTTCTTTATTACCTAGATACCCTCCAAAATTCTCTGACATCATTAGTACCGACCACAACAGAAGCCTATAAAGTACCCGGATAACCACATCCAAAACCTTAGGTATCTGAATTTATCTTCAGAATATACTGAAAATTGAACTTTGAAATGTAGGTGGATCCTGCCTAGATGACCGAAGGAGTCATGATTGGAGAGAGGTCTGGTCAAATACCGCATATAGCTGGTGAAAAATAGGAATGACTATTCATGGAAGAAGAGGGTGACAGTTGGAAGGGGAGTTCGAGGCATTAAGATCCCAAAAATAATTAGTAATAACCCCCCATAGTAAAATACGATCGGAGCTCCAATAAATCAAAGGAAAACGGGGCTCCGATAAAGGAGTTATGGACATAGATAGTTAGAAGACTCCAGAAAAATATTAAAGAGTCCGATCATGAAAAATCCACCAGTCATTGTGATAAAGGAGCGTAAGACTACAAATTGATATATTTCTTCAGAATCTAACAAACACTCTGTGTTTAAGTCCAAAGAGTCTTTATCATCTCCGAATAATGATCATCTTCGTAACAAGATAAGAAGTCATTGTGATAAGCATTATTCAAAGAAACATTCCAATCGATATTAAAGGTCGAGGAAAAAACATACTTCATTGGATAAACGAGGACACCAAAGAGATAAAGAAAAAGCAGAAAGTGAGGCAATATAGGAGGTTCAGGAAACAAAATTTTGATTACCGAGTAAATGATCAGTTTGCCATACAATCCGAACATAAACTTTATGCGATAGTCAATGAGGGTCATCAATTTAGTCAGGAACATAGTTAGAGGAAGTCTCCTCTATGTACATGGATTTTCTCTGAACATTTATCCATGTGGTTGGATATATTTAAGATAGAAAAATTTAACGTGAGTAAAGATCATAATAACCACATCGAAAACTTCAATAAATTTATGATGAATTACGACAACGATGGTGCATCTTCCGGGAGAATTAACTGATAATATCACCCAAAAAAACCCAATGTCCTTTGGGGTTTTGTTGGTACACGTAGAGAAATAGATTAATTTAAAATATATGAAGAGATTAAAATTGTCCCTTCTATAGAGGCAGTTTCCACAAAATACCGCATCACGATCTCAACAACAACATACCAAAGAGTCACCAATTCTCGTTTGAAGGACACTAATTGGAATCTACCTCGACCAAGGGTAAACCAACACCCACAAGGTTAAAAGTATAGATATTGGAGGAATCAATGGTCAGCCCTGGTCCTTTTGTAGAGCTGTAAGAGAATCGAAATACCTACCGTTGTAAGTATCACAATAATGTGGGCCATGATAGAAAGGATTATATTTCATTGAAGTAAGAGATCCAAACTATAATAGAAAATAGAAACTGACTACATTAGTCTAAGCATTGTCGGGATGTCGATCCCAAGCTCCACTTGTTGGTCAAGCTATAGTCTGAACACAGGCAATAGAAATAGTATGGTTATAATTGGACCTTATGATGATTTTGTTGAGATGTTAACTATTTTTTGTGGGGATATAGTATGAGGGCCTTCAAGTTACTCATGAAATAAGCAGATTGTGTGTTTTACAACCCAGCTAGAACGAAAACTTCTTGCCCATCTTTACCAAGATCCAACGCCATTTTTTTGTTTGAAGGTGATGATCTAAAAAAATATTGCTAGTCTACACGAGGATATTGTGGAAATCAGAGTGATAACTGAGGGGACTGAAATCCAAAGGATTCTCATTGACATAGGTAGTTCCGCAAACATTTTATTCATGTCTACCTAAAAAAAATGAAAAACAAAATCTCTCGTTATACTTCGGTCAAATAGAACGATAATGGAGTTCATTGAGATTACTGTAAATATAATTGGGGAATTCAAATGAGATGCTCAACTCGCAAAAAGACCCTTTAAAGAGACAATAAGGGTACTTTACATAGTCGTGGATGGCTTGATTTTGTACAATGGTATTTTGTTTTGACCTTGGTTATCCAGAATGCAAAATACTGCCTCCGTAGTCCATTAGTGTTTAAAATATGATGTTGGTGGTTAGGGTTCTGTTATTTGCAGTAGCCAAAGAGTGGCTAGAGAGTGTTATGCTAGTGCATTGGCTCCTAAGACCCTCTAGAATATGGAAACCAAAAAAAATTGAAATTACCTTAGTGCAATTTAGAATCAGACATTGTAGATGATCCGAGGGAGACTCCCAATTCGGTAATACCCGATGAAGATATTGAGCTATATACTTTTTTGAATGGAACATACTAGGAATTCCAACCGAGTTTCCACCAGTGTAAGGGGACATTTATTATCTTTTTTATCTAAAAAATAGCGCATGTCTACCTGGTGTACTGAGGACGTAACGAGGTCCATACAAGCATTATTTGTCATAAATTAGAAATATGATCCAATGTATGCCCTATTATACAAAAAATGAAGAACTTTTTTGCTAAACAATTTGAAGCCATTGCTGTAGCGGTGGATCGATTAACAAAAGTAGGCCATATACGAGAATCTTAATACTCTTTATGGATAGCAAACCCGATACTCGTGAAAACAAATGGGAAGTGGTGTATGTATGTTGACTTTACTGATGTAAACCGGACTTGTCCGAATGATCCATTCAGTGTCCTTAGAATTGACTAACTGATAGAGTCAATTTCTAGTAATAAGTTATTATCGTTCATTGATGGATATGAGGGACCAAGACAAACATTAAGTTCATAACAGATATGGCCCCTCATTACTACAAACGTACGTCATTTGGTTAGAAGAATGATGAGGTCATTTATCAACGTTTTGTAAATAAAGCTTTCGCTAGTCAGATTGTAAGAAAAATTGAGGTTTGCATTGATGATATGTTGATAAAGAGTATGAGGGATGAGGCTCATTTCTTCGATCTGAAAGAAACCTTTTCTAATCTAAAATCATCAATTTAAAATTGAACCTAGAAAACTGTATATTTGGGGCGCGGTCTAGATAATAATTGGGGGTATATTGTCAGGGAAAATGTATTGAAACCGATCCATTACAATTTAATTTGTTAATTTCTATAACTTCTCTGAGGTCCATCAAAGAACTGAAAATTCTTACTAGAAGATTAACTATTTTGAACCGATTTACATCAAAGTTTTCAGATAAGTGTGCGCTTTTTTCCAGGTTTTAAGAAATACAACGGAATTCGATTGGACTTCTTAACGTGACAAAGCCTTCGTAAAAATTAAAGAACATCTATCTTCTCCGGATACATTAAACAATCTAACAACGAGAGAAAGATTGTATGTCTACTTGGTAGTGTCAAATTATGCAGTAAATATCGTCTTGGTTAGAAAAGTTGAAGGTTATTCGCGCCATATTTTTCATATCAGTAAAAGTTTGCTAGATGATGAAAAATATACTTAGAGCTGGAAAAGTTAGCTTTGGATCTAGTAATTACAGCTCATAATACGAGGCCATATTTACAAGCCCATTCAAATACTGTTCGAACTTCCTTTCCACTAAAATATTTGGTGCATAAACCAGACGATTCGGCTCGGATAACTAAGTGGTCAGTGGAGTTGAGGCATTATGATATTGATTTTTCTCATCGAACAATGATTAAGGTGCAAGCTTTGGCAGATTTTCTAGTTTAATTGCATTCTGGACGACCAAAGCAGGGGCCACATATTGATAAACCTCTGACTGAATGGATAATTTGCACTATTGAGTGCTCAAGCGTTCCATGTTTTGGTGCATATGTTTATATAGTATCTTCCTTTGGAGATTTGGTGTATCACACAATACATTTTGGTTTTAAAGCATCAAATAACGAAGCATAGTACGAGACAACCTTGGCAGGGTTAAGGAAGATACTTAACCACCAAAGAAGCACCCCCATAATAACAGGCTAGCCAATAGATCCATCATCGAAGAAGCATTCCTAGGAGGATAATGATATAGCCAAAAAATCTGAGTTAGATTTGATTGAATAAAAGAGAACAAGAGCGCATCTAAGATTTCTTCACTATCACACCGTAATGAGAAGCAAGTACATGTCTCGGGTCAGAATAAGAGAACTCAAAGTGGGGGATAGAGTTATGAAATTTGGAAGGGTCTTATTTTGTTATTGAAAGAATTAAACATGGAACTTATCGATTAGAAGATTGAGAAGACAATACTTTTCGGCATCCATGGAATATTGAAAACTTAAGGCTATATTGACAATAATTTTTAAGAAAAAACTTTTTATTTCTTTTAATTTTCTTTTGTAAATATTTGATGGCACTTTTTCCTACCATGGTGGCACGAAGAGGTTTCAATGAGGTGCCCGAACCACTTGAATGTTATGAGTCATTTTACCTTTTATAATTCTTTTATTATTTTGCTTTTTTTATTCGCATATTTTAGGTATCACAATTAAAAGGTTCCAACATTAGTTGGGATAAGGAAATAAAATATTAGGGGTCAAAATGTAAATGAATGAAACCTTGTATGATAAATTGTATAGTTGTGGGATAGATTTGGAGCTTTGTGTATAGGTAAATGACTAATATGCAAGTAGAGCCTTTGTGTAACAGCTTTTGTTATACTTAAGTCCTTGCGTCTATATATAAAGGTCGAGGCTGAACTGAGTAAAAGATTCTGAGTTTTGAGATTAAACTATTTTCACTTCTTGATATTCTCTCTCTAGAAACTACTTCTCTCTACTTCTCTTTAATTCTTTTGACCTTTCTCTACGAACCATATTAAATCCACATCAAATTGGCGATTTCACTAGGGACGATTTTGATTGGTGCATTGCTTGTTCGTATTCGATTTATTTTCATATTACGTTTTGAATGTTCTGGTTCAATCTTTGAAAGCTGTTTTATTCAGTAATGGATCCGAGATATGAAAGTGATCATCTGGTTCGAAAAGTAGTTGAAATGCTAAAGGTTGATTTGGAAGGATGGGATGATATACAAGATGAGTTTGTTCCAGCTCGAAAAACTCAAGCAAACATTGAAATACGAATGAATCAACTATTGGATAAAATCACAGCTCTGAATGAGAAGTATGACGATAGAAAAAAGGTATTCAATCAGCTAGATTGAGATCAGAGGTGAGACAGGTGGATGACAAGAATGACACTGACAACTAATCTGATCAATCTTATACAGCTCGTGGAGTTCGAGATGAGTTGTAAAAGAACAGTTTCAATATTTTAAAGAGCATAACACTTCAAAAAAGGGGAAAAGACAAACAGAGGTATGTTACATCTAGTGACTATGAGATGTAAAGTTCACGATTTGAGTTTAAGAGGTACCGAAGATCTTCGAAAGAAGAAAAAGGCTGACCTCGAAAATCACGAAAAGAATATAAAACAAGGAACGAAAGTGTACCACGATGCTTAAGGGAAGTTGAATGGTGTGAAGAGAACACATCGAATAAGTACAACGAAATGGATTATTGAAATTTATATGCTGTTATAGGAACGAGAAATGATGATAAATATGTTCAAGGGGTTGACTGGAGAAATTATCCTTTGACAAGTGAGATAAGATCCATCTCTTTTCTGAAGCAGTTTGATATCTCAAAGGTTCAAAAATTTGATGGGTTGCAAGACCCTAATGACCACATCTAATAGTTTAAAATTACATGATGAATTTTGAGGACGATGATAAGTTGGTGTGTAGAGATTTCTCCCAAACCTTCAAAGGTACAACCTTGAAGTGGTACAACGAGATTACCAGAGGGTCTATTTCCAATTTCAAGGATTTTTATACAGCTTTTTGAAGACAATGTGTGGGAAGCAAAGAGATGCGGGAAAATCGAGATACGATAATACAATGTAAACAAGCAATAAGACAAAAGATGAAGGCCTATACTAAGTGATTTGTGTTAACCAAAGCTGTTTTGGATAATTGTGAGGATGTGGTAGTAATGCAACATTTTAACAAGGATTGTTACCATAAGATCTAGCGAATGAAACAACAAAGCAAAGAGCTTTGACTTTTGGAGTACTGATGGAACAGATCGAGGAACAAATTAAGGTACAAGAATCAACTAGAGTTCAAGGAGTAGTTGGGACTAGTCAAAAGAGCTCAGGACAGGTGCCAAACAATCAAGAGAAGTCTTCGAACTCAACCCAACCAATACGTCCGAGGAACAACAACAATTTACTTCATCAAACTAGAGGGTATTCAACTCAAGCAACATGGAACCAGTTTCATAGACCGAGGCCCAATCAGTGGATAAGGGCGGAATACTATGCCGATTTAACTGAAATGTTGCTACAATCTATGAAAAAGAAAAGGGATACGTGAGTTTCAAGAAGCCCACGCCGGTAAACAGGCCAAGGGAAGAGAGATATAACAGGTTTTGTAAGTATCATAATGACATCGAACATGATATTGCATAATGTATTGCTTTTAAAAAAGAGGTGCATACTCTAATTGAGAATGGAAAGTTCCTGGCCAAATTGAAAGGGTAGAGCAATGCATCAAAAGCTCATGTTGCATCGACTTCACAAGTAACAAATCCAAATACACAGGCATAAAATTTAATAACTGTAGAGTCAAAGATATATGATTTTGATGCCGCATCAGAATATTTAGATATAGACCCGGATCGGCTGATTTTGATGGCACTGGATGAGCGAGTAAAACAAGTCCGAGTTTGAAGTCTATGAATATATTGAGTCATTGGCAATCTTCAGAGGAAACACTATGAATGGAAATACCAATAGTTCTAGAAAAATGCATGTAGTACGCTTAGCCATTGAGATCGAATGAGGAATGTCTACTCATCTGTATGGTAAGAGAGATGTTCATTTTATTATTTTGATGAAGATAATTTGAGAGGCACTACAGGTCCTCATAAAAATATGGTGGTTATTAGAGCAGAGGTAGTTGGTTTTAAAATCAAACGCGTTCTAATGGATACAAGAAGCTCTACAAATGTTCTTTTTAAATCAACTTATGATAAAATGTGCAATCCTTCTTGGATTTCCCAATCAGAACACACTATAATTGAATTCACACGAGTAACAACACAAGTAATTAGGGAATTTGAGGGAGAGGGATATTTGGGAAAGAGACCTTTTAGAAAGAAGGTTAAGGTTTTATTCATGGTAGTAGACTGTCCAACCAACTATAATGTCATATTCGCGAGACCTTGACTTTCGAGGATGTATTTAGTTGTATCCACCGTACACTACTGCTTGAAATATGTCATCGGAGATAGTGTGGGGGTCATCCGAAATGGTCACAAGGTTAGCTGCAACATCACTTCAAACTATCAAAGAAATGCAAATTTTAACAGGAAAGTTAGCTGCACTTAACGAATTCATTTCTAGATTTTTTGATAAATACTTCCCTTTCTTCCAAGTGTTAAGAAGACCAAAAGAATTTGAGTGGACTTCGGAATGTGAAGCATCGTTTTCAAGTATTAAAGAATTATTGTCATCACCAGAGATATTGTCCAAACGTCGAATTGGAGAACAACTCCCTTTGTATAGTGCAGTATCGGATTTTACAGTAAGTGTTGTTTTGATAAGTGAAAATTTGGGAATTTCAAAGCCAATGTATTATGTCAGCAAGAGTTTAGTTGCAGCAGAGTAAAGTACTTCAAGCTCAAAAAATTAGCTCTAGCTTTAGTAGTGGTTGCCAGGAAAATGCACCCCTATTTTCAAGCTCACACTATTGAGCTTCGAACTTCATTTCAACTGAATTATTTTTTACAACACCCCAATATTTATGGGAGGATGACCAAATGGTTAGTTGAGCTGGGAGATTTTGATATCATTTTTTCACCTCGGACAGCTATCAAGGCCTAAGCCTTATCAGACTTTCTTGTTGAATTCCATTCAAGTAGATCAAACGAAGAGATAAACAAGAAGGTTTTGCCAAGCAGTTCGATATGGATAATCTGAACTGATGGGGGTTCTAGCATTTTAGGATACAGTGCAGTTGTTCAACTCACTGCTCCATCTGGGAAATAATGTTTCAACCTATTAAATTTGGCTTTCATGCATCAGATAATGAAGTTGAATATGAAGCTGTATTAGATGGTTTAAGGCTTGCGAATATTTGTTGGTCAACTTCAGTTCATTTAGAAACAGATTCCCAATTAGTAGCAAATCAGGTGGCTGGTGTTTCCGAAGAAAAAAAAAGACCACCTAATTTTGTATCTTCGAGAACTTCGAAATTTGAATCTTCTGTTTGATCACGTTATTGTAGAGCATATTAGCCGAGGAGACAATACAGTTTCTGATTCTTTGGCAACTCTAGCTTACATAGAAGAATATTCTTGGATTTTATTACAGGAGAGTCCTTCGATTCTAACATGCTCAGAGCAGTGTCAATATTCTGAAGAAGTTTTCGTCACACCATAAGTAATTTGAAGCGATTGGAGAACCGATATTCTGAATTTTTTGTTAAGAGGAACGCTGCCTCAAGATGTGCAGTTGGCGAAAGGGTCGAAGGGTAAATCATGTGGCTATATTGTGTTAGATGGGGTTTTATACAAAAAATCATTGAGTAGGCCATTATTGCGTTGCTTGAATAAATAAAAGTCACAAGAAATTCTGTTAGAATTGCATGATGGGGAAGGGTTGAGCACATTGTGGGTTCAAGGCATTGACACGTCGAGTTTTGTTGGCAGGATATTATTAGCCCTTGATTATGAACGATGCTAAAATTTTGGTTTGAGACTGCGATACTGGTCAAAGATTTTCCAATTCTATTCACAAACCTACAGTTCCACTCATGTCTATTACCAAAGCCATACCTTTTGGCAGATGAGGAATGGATTTAGTGGGACCAAAAGCGATGGATATAATTAAGTTCATTGTGAACAATATTTGTTGCCATTTCGGGGTACCTCGAAAAATTACTACAGATAACAGTCATCAATTTAACAACAGAGAAATGGCTTGTTTTTGTGCTTCGAAGGGAATAACATAATGTTTTTCTACACCTTTTCATCCCAAGAAAATGGTCAGGTAGAGGTGACAAATAGATCTATTTTAGAAGGTTTAAAGAATAATTTGACATGGGTTGCAAGAAAATGGCCTAACTATTTGCAAGAGGTATTATAGGCTTATCGAACAACTCTTAAAGATGACATTAAAGAAACTCTGTTGGCCTTGGTATATGGAATGGATATTGTTAGTCCTGCAGAATATACATTTCCTTCTTATAGAGTAACTCAGTATTCTGAGGACCTGAATGACGAAGCAAAACCAACATATTTGGACTTGATTAAGGAAAAAGGAGCTAGAGCTCATCTGAATATGATTCATTATCATACTCTTATGAATAGTAGATATAATTCAAAGGTAAGAAAGAGGGATTTCAAGGTTGGTGATAAAGTTCTAAAAAAGGTATTTCTCCATACTAAGGAAAAGCCTCGGCAAGATGCCCCCGAATTGGGAGGGTCCCTATATGGTTGTGGAAAAAATAAAGCCAGGTTTTTATCGCCTTTGTGACAAACAGGGGAGGATTCTTCAACATCCTTTGGAATATACAACATCTAAAATTGTAATGGGAGTAACTATTACTTTTGAAATTTCTTTTTTTAATAATTGGCACACTCTTTCCTACCCTGTTGGCCCACGAAGGTTTTAATAAGGTGTTATGTAAATATTCGATGTTATCAATAAAAACTATTTTTTGGCCAATGGTTGTTTAAGTTTAATTATTTAGATTATTTTGGTAACAAGTTAAAGACTGATCATCTTTGAAGTTGACCAAGAGTAACTATCCCGAAGGGTTGTATACACTTTTCTAAGAAACAACTATATTTGAAGTCCTACGTTTTTTAAACACACTACCATATTCGAAGTGTTACGTTCTTTAAATGCACGACCATATTGGAAGTGATACGTCCTTTAAACACACTATAATGTTCGAAGTGTTATGTTATCTAAAACACATTATTTGTGTTGAAGGTGTTGACATTTTCTAAATACACATTGTAATGAGTTTAATCGTTCGAAGCAACTATGCATTGTTATATAAAAAGTAATGAAAATATTAGGAGAAACAAATACTATTGCATAAATCTGATGAACATACAAAACATTTTTCAATACCAAAACAAATGGCGTTTAACAAAGTCAAGTTATCCTACAACAATTAGATGACAGATAAAAAAGAAAGAAAGATAAAAAAGCTATTTATCGTCGGAGTCCTCCTTGGCAGACTCCTCTGGGTCAGAAGAACTTTCCTCTGATTCCACCTCTTCGGATGAAGAAGCTGGTACATGGTCAAAGGCTTCACTGGTGAAATTTTCAATAAGAATCTTCTCCAAGAAGTTGGAGAGATTTAGCTTTAGAAATGAGACATGAATTTCGCGAAGAAGATTAACAACTTTTTGTGCTCGACATTTTTGATGGCCGCTGGCATGTCTTTCCCACATTCGTTCCCAGCAGCAGGTACATCAAGATTTTTATCTTCATCGAATTAAGCCTTGAGAGTATCCATATCCTTTGTCAACTTTTTCTTTTCATCTCCACTCTTGTTTAGTGAAAGTTGAAGAATAGATTAATTTTGTTTCTCCTCGGATAACTCTTGAGAATGTTTAGACATGAGCTCTTCTATCTCATTTTTATGAGAAATTAAGCTCTTCCTTCTCTTTCTCGTGCACAGCTTTGAAATGATTTTTAAGGAAAATGATTCCTTTGAGGAATTCTGATCTCCAGTTTAGAATTCGTAAAATTGGATCTCCACCATACCACTAAATACTTCCTTCATTTCCTTCTCACCAACAATAAATTTATTTTAACGAACCATTCCTTCGCCATTTTGTCCAAGTGGCTTCGAGAAAATTCAACTTCTTGACATATTTTTTGTGCTGCAGTGCCAAGGTTGGAAAATGGTTAAAGAGAAAGTATAACGTATTCGGATGGCTCTTCGAAAGGTATGAATACTGGACTAGGATAAGGAATAAGAGCAGAAGAAGATGGAGGCAAATAGACCTTTTGTGAAGTTGCCACAGGAAGAACAAGAGTAGATCTTTTACCGTAATGTTGCAGTTGTCCTGAAGATCTTTAACGTGTCGATCTTCATCTCTGACAATCTCTTGAGATTGATCGAGGTAGATGAAGTTATTAGGATCAAAGTGATAATCACATCGATCATTATCAAGAGCAGTCTCTCTTTGTTGATCCCATCTTTCTTCATCACCTACTTCACTTTCTTTTTATTGATCTTCCACCACAACAATGTCATCAGCATCGGAAGGCACCACCCTTTGAGCAGTTTCTAAAATAATCTTTGTTGCTTTTTTTAGGAATTGTCTTAGTTGTGCTCTTATTTTTCTTGAGCCAACTGTCTTCTTTCGTTTTGGAGAAGGCTCAACTTGTTCTCCTTCTTCGATAACGGGGAAGCTCTTTTTTGTTTTTTTTTCTTTGATTTTGGTTGTGACGTTGGAATTTCTGAAGGGCTAACACCAGATGTGCTAGCTGTTTTTATTATTTTTCCGTTTTTTCTTTGAGGGAATGTGACTTTGTGACCTATTTCGAACTGGAAGAAACATCATACCATCAGACGCCACTAATCTCTTCACATCCAGAATTGGGTTTGGAGGTTCCATCGGATTTTCTCAGAAATCAACGCCCAATGCGATTTGCCACAAGTGGTTGTTGATAAAATCAATGGGCAAGATTTCTGAGTGGAACTCATTGCCCCACTCTTTTTTGCCCATGTTTCCAGCTTTGAAAAAATATCTTTAACATTTTTTTGGTGAATCTTTTATCGCCTCGGAATTTCTGGGATACAGTGCAAAAAACAAGTAAACGAATAAAACGAAATAATAGAAACAACAATAAAGAAGCATCTTACGGTTACTCCTCCAAACGGGGTTGAGTCTTGATGGATTCACCTCGGAAATTTCTTTTCCATTTTCCCAGGCCCCAGATATGGAGATAAATTTTAGCTTCAAGTTTTTTTTAGCCTCGAGTAGGTCATCGACCATCTTAAGATCATCATCACGTGTGAGATAGTAGAAGGGCAGGATAGGGCCCTTCAAAAGATTTGTCAGGGCAATGAAATCTCTGATAGAAAGAGGAATTTGGGCAAGTCTGGAAGCCATAATAATGGATAGAAGGGTAAACCATTGATTGGGTCAAACGGAAACCAAGAACCCTGTTGATAATCTCTCGGTACACCACCAACTCATCATTTCCATAGTTAAGTAGAGTCTCTCTTTTTTTAGGAAGCCGAAGTACGATGTTGTCTGACATTCCCCATTACGTTTTAAAGAGGAAACCTGAGACTCTGGATAATAGATATATGACACATTTTTTAGTGCCAATATATACTCACAGTTGAGTGGTTTCAAATTTTCACAAACTAAGGCAGCCAGATCTTCGGAGAGCTCAACGAGAGCTTTCTTTTTTCCTTCTCTTAGGTGCTTTTATCTTCGAAACACCTTTCGTTGTTTCGCTGTTTCGCTGTTTTTTTTCCTTCAAAGCATCATCTTTTGTATTAGCCTCGACGTTTGATTGTGTGGCTTCAAAGTCAACTTCTTTCTAGGATGCCTCATCCACAAATCGAGGTGGGTTAGATTCAAAATTGGTTCTCTATTATTGTTACTTGAGGGATATTGTTGAGACTCTATAGATGTCTCAACAACATCCCTTAGGGGAGGAGAAGATGTTGAAGGATTCGATGTGTAATCAGCATCTTCCGCATGACTATGAAGGTTTTTCTTTTTAGAGTTTGAGGAATATGAGTTTTTGTATGAACTGGAAGGATTTCCTTGCCCAATGGACGATGAGGCTCACAATTAACTGGAGAAGGATTGTCCTTTGATCTCCTTGGAGAAGATTTAGTTTGGGTTACTTTGCGATTGATTCGAGGATTTGAGTTTGTAGAAGGGGTTCAGGGTGATGTTCTACCTAGAGATGGTGAAATTCGAGGCATTTTCAGTGTTTGAGTTTTAGATGATTGATTTTCTTCTGGAAAATAAGAATTTGAAAAGTCAAGAGAAGTTTGATTAAGATCGAAGTTACCTTAATATATTTTCTATGTGGACAAACCCCAAGGTGCGTTGCTTATCAGACCAACTGCTCTATATTTATCTGCCCTTTCACTTATGCAGAAGTACGTATGATCCGAAATGAGATTTTCTGTTTATCTAGGAGGATGAATTTCTAGGTTTGTTGGATCTTGGCTTTTTAAGTTTTGAATGTTTTCTCATAAACAAACTTAAATATTGGAGGTGAATTTGTATTTTTCCGTGAAGGTAGTTTAAAGGTTGAAGATCCAAATGAAAGTAGCCAAACAATTTCAGAAAACAAGTAAACTATCTCTCTTTAAAAGAGTATTGTGAAAAAAATTGAGTCACATAGATGTATTTATAGAAAACATTGAGGGAGAGGGAAGTGGAAGAGATGGAGAAGACAATTGGGTAGAATTCCAAACGGTCGCATAAAAGAGAGTTTAACACATATCATATGATAGGCCTAGTGGCAGACCTAGAGCCTAAGGAATCATTATCACCTATTCGGTCTCTACTTTGAATATAAATGACTGTTAGAAGGTAATGACTCCATAAGGAAACTTCCAAAGCGTTGAGGAAATTATCATTAATTCGAGGATGAGATTTTGCCAAATATATGGAGATAGTAAGTTTGAAGCAGCTTGAATCCTGGATAAAGGGAATTTTCTCCACTAAAGAAGATTTTGTTGATGCCAATTAGTTCTCATTCACTGACTTTCATAAGAACTAAGGGAGCTACTGATAAGGAAATAGAACATTGGCGGTCAAAATGTAAATGAATGAAACCTTGTATGATAAATTGTATAACATATTCTGTTACACTTAAGGACTAATATGCAATTAGACCCTTTGTGTAACATATTCTGTTACACTTACGTCCTTGAGTCTATATATAAAGGCCAAGGCTGAACTAAGTAAAGGATTTTGACTTTTGAGATTAAACTACTTTCACTCTTTGATTTTCTCTCTCTAGAAACTACTTTTCCCCTACTTCTCTCTACTTCTCTTTACTTCTCTTAACCTTTCTATAAGAACCATATTAAATCCACATCAATTTGGTCAAGTGTAAAGGTTCCAACACAAGTTGGTCACAATTAAAAGATTTCAACGTTAGTTGGTCAAGTGTAAAGGTTCCAATACTAGTTGATGATAATTAAAAGGTTCCAACGTTAGTTTATCAAATGTAAAGGTTACAACAATAGTTGGTCATAGTTAAAAGGTCCCAACATTAGTTGGTCAAGTGTAAAGGTTCCAACACTAGTTTATCACAATTAAAAGCTTCCACCGTTAGTTGGTTAAGTTGGTCACATTCTGAAGAATGATGGTCGGGATTGAAGTAATAGTTGGTCAAGTTGATCAGATTCGAATGAATGATGGTCTGGATTGAGGTAATTGGTTTGATACATAATTGAGGGTTGATTAATTTAAACTAAAAAGACTATGAGTGCACTATTTGATTAATAATTAAATTATTTAAGTATGTTGAATTAAAAGGACGCAATCTATTCATAAATTCCGAATACAGTTGCAAAACGCCTTAGCCATATCAAGGACTTATACAAGACAAATTGGAATAGTACTAAAAAATACCTTATTCATACAAAAAACGTTCAAAAAGAACAGTGATATGAGAAACTAGTACAATAAAAATAAACTCAATTACCTTTGGGCTCTTTTCCTTCCGCATCCTCCTCATCAAAGCTCCGACTTTCGAAGCATCCTCGTTCACTCTCCAAAGTACTTTCATCATTCTGTAAACATATAAATGTCTAGTTTATCTGCAAAGTCTATATTATTAGGTCATACTTCTTCTGGAACCAACCCGAAAGAGATATGAGGTTCAAATATGGGAATGCCTTGTGAAAGTCCAAGACCATGTCGGACTTGATCGAAGAATATCACTTTGATAAGGATTTTAAGCCCTTATCATCATATGCATCTACAACATCTTTCTGATCTTTTGTAGCTTGAGTTTTAAGTACAGTTAGTCGCTTATCGACTTTTTTTAGTTGTTTTGTGCTCGTTCAAAGATTTTTGCAGACGATCCCTCGCATCCTCATGATCATTTTCTAGAATTCTTCCACACTGGACGAGTCAACGTTTGCAATTTTGGATTTGTTAGTAGTCTTTTGAGACTTAATCTCTTCATCAGCCCGCGCAACTTGGCTTAACAAATCATTAGCACGCTTTTTTCTCCTTGAAAGCTTTCTTGTGACGCTCACAATCATCTTTGAGAATGGTGATGGTTTCTCCATATGATATGAGTTTCTGTTCGAGCTTAAAAATAGGCTTCATAAAGCCCAACACTGCGTAAGCAATAGTGTCCTCTTTTTCTAATTTAAAATGTACATTGTTGGTATGCCTACTCGGATTGGGAAATTGATGTTCGATGCGCTCAAATGTAATATTTGCGTGCTACCCATCGAGGTTTGACCTTCACGAGCTAGAACTACTGTGAGTTAGAGTTCTAATATGCAGAAGAGCCTTGTCTACTACTGAGTCATGATATTTCGCTACTACACAGGTGAGCAATGAGATGATATGGTTAAAGCGTGTCTTGGGTGAATCGGGTACGAAGAAACAAAATAGAGTTTTGCATACTGATATTATAAAACGAAAGAGTTTGACCTTTGGCTGTACAATAGCCGAGTTTGAGGCACATACTAAATTCAATACAGATATGCGAAGCAGACGATGAAGATGACATAAAATATATTTTTTTTCTCACCCAACATATAACGTTATCTTCTATACATCCATCCATAAAATACTCTCATCAAAATAATAAGAGTCACAAAAGTGAAATTTTGGTAATCATATATGAATGGATAAATATATGAATGGATAAAAGACGTGTTCTACTTTTGAAAGTACGAAAAAACGTGGACCCTTAAATAAAAAGAAACCCTAATAAGTTCTATAAATACCACAATGATAACACATGAAAAATAAGTGAATACCACACCCCCAATAATGAGATCAAGAATCTCATTGACGATGGTTAACTTATTCCGTTTTACTGCAGCTTTAGGATGTTCAACTTCAAATAATACCCCACTAAACCTATTAAATTTCCTCGGGCTGACCAACCTTAAGAAAATGCATCGACAGTTTCCCCTTTAGTATAAAAGACACTATAAATCTATGAGGTATGTGATGAGTACTTGAATCCAAATCCATACCAAGAACTATTACTCACCATCTCTAGAGAACATTCGGCCACATGAATTACTAATTCCTCTAAAAATATCACACGATTGACCTCGAGATTCAACATTGAGGCCAAACTTTGGCTCACTTCTATATAAGTTCATACCTCGTGTATAAAATTGGTCGTGAACGATTTGAGAATGATAGTATCACCCTAAAAAGATGGAGTTATAATCATCACAAAGTTTGGTAGGACATAAATAAAGAAAAAATGATTGATACTAACAACTAGAATAATATTTTATTCATAAAAAATCTATGACTAAATCGGAGATATAACACCGTTGGTACCATCACATCAGATCCTATCCATTTTTACTAGATCATACACCTTTGGAGATCTCAAGTTGGATATCATCCTAATCTAAAGAGAATACATAAAGAAGGTATAATGCTTATTTATGGCCGTAGATGGACTATCATCTTACAATCCCATCTTTGGAATGACTGTTCCCTAATAAGTCATCCAACCGTATTCACAATGCCTCAATGCCTTTAATATATTATAAATATAAAGATCAAAGTGATTGTATAGCCCAAGAATGTTATATTACTTTCCGCCATCCAAAAGATAACAACAAGAAATGATCTCGATTTTATTAGATGTTATAAAAGAAACAATGAAACCTCAACTCATAATTTAGATGTGTTTTCATGATCCATACAAGACATAACGGGACTACCGACCGAGGTGTCATGTTAAAATATTTCAATATATATCAATTTCATACCGATCTAGCAAAATCATTGACCATTCTAGACCAAATAAGCCACATCGCAGAAGTAGTTTACCTAAATTGGACCGCTAATCTGGTGTTGGTAAAAAACCAAAATGGTAAATATTGTTTGAGTGTAGACTCCATCGACCTTAATAGAATGTGCCAAAATGATATATTTCAAGACCCACATATCAAATCGCTGGTGGATGCAACTTCACACAACGAAATTCTATCTTGGACAATCGTTAACTTGAGCGAATATTTGTGTTGTATTGCTCTTGTCTTATGACAGGTCGAGTTACCTCTAACCAATCTGTCATGACTCGAAAATGCTCGCTCCGATATTTTATTTTCCATATTATTGTATCATTGAAAATCATTCGTCTACCAAACATTAAGTCTACGGGAACCAATGTGTTATAGATAAGGTTTCGTTTATCCGTATGTTCTTGTACTAATTCCGCTACATCAGTGGTATAAGAGCACCAGGTTCAGACGGAACGAGATGTGGTGGGTGAAGTGGGTGAAATTCTTAGATGCCGAACATGCTATTAAAAGTCGGGAGTTATTCTGAAGGTGAATGATCTGCTTTATAGATGGGGCGACTGATGGTTCATCAAGCTGATGGGTTGATCAAGGAGCGGCGCACTCTCATCGATAGATGGAGTGTCTAATAGTTCATCAAGCATGTAGCTTGATCAAGGAGTGACACAATATCATCTATAGACGGAGTGCCTGAAAACTCATCAAACACGTTGATCAAAGAACGACACATTGCATCTCATAGTGAGCATCTGATAATGAGCACATATATCCGCTCTAAACCTGACAAGATTAGGCGGATAAAAATCAATTGAGAGAATGTTAAAAGTATTTTGTTGAGAGGATTGTTAGATGGACTAAAGTTTCAAATCTCAACTCATCTATAAATGCGAAGTATGATCCGCATATAAGAAAGAGTTTATATAGTGGTACAAGCAGGGCTAGCTCAATCTCAAAATTAAGGGAATCGCAAAATTATCTTATAAAATTGAGGAATCTGGGTCCCTTATATCAATCAGTGGCATTTAAAACACGATTCCCAGGCGATGGAAGCTGACAGAGCTCTTGATGTAGTTGCACAAGCCCATGACTATATGTCATTTTTGACAAACGGAAACGGGCTTTATTTGGAGCCTAGATATCAGAATTAGGCGATGCGACCACTCAAATGGAACGCGTCGAGAAGCCCAACGATTTTCAAAAATATCACGTTGTGATGAAGTCCAGGCCCTAAATTTAATCGATTAAACCCTCGTTTTTCTGTTTTAGTAAATTTTCTACATTGAATCCTTAATCAGCTCCAGTCGCTTTGAAATTAGTCTGAACTTTATTTTATTGTATAAGAAAAAATCTGTAATTTTGGGCTAAGGTTTCGAGCACTTTTATAAAAGGCTCTCAAACCCTAGTTTTGCCTCAAACTTTTTTAATTTAAAGTCTCTTTTACTCTGACCTAGGGTTAGAGCTATCTATCTTCTATTGTTCGTCTTCTTTCTCTGTATTTCCAGACGCATGTTCCATCTCGTAGCTTGGCGCTACCATATTGGTATGCCACCAAAGCGATCTTTTCGGGGGAAGTTCACTATTCCGATCACCGAATCGGTCGACCGTGATGAATTCGGTCAATTCCAATCCCAGGTTGATGAGCAGATGCACTCGTTGGGAAATCAGTTGAGAGACGTACAAGAAGCACTATACAGGCTGTTGAACAACCAAACCAACGGATTTCGAGCTCCAGCTTCGAGCAACCAGCCGTCGGGATCTGAGAGAGAGAGATCGGCCGCGAGCGGAATCCGTTTGCTCCTCGGCGAGAACAAGGTAGGGGTCAATATTACCCACAAGAATTTCGTGATCAAGTCTTCGAGCAGCCGCCAACGAGAGATTCTGATCTGAACGCCAACAACCGGTGGGAATCTGGATTCATACTGGAGATCCCAGAGCTCCAAGGGGGTCTCGAACCGGAGGAGTTTTTCGATTGGATCACCTTAGTTGAAGAAGTCCTTGATTTCAAAGAGGTTTCGGATGCAAAGCGGGTACAGTTGGTTGCAACTAAGTTCCGAGACCGAGATGCATCCTAGTGGCAACAACTCAAGCAGACCAGATCAAGGCAAGGTAAGCCAAAAATAACAAGTTGGGCTATGTTTGTGAAGCACTTGAGGGCTGCGTTTTTTCCTTACAACTATGCCCGCATCATGTATCAGCAATTCCAAAACTTTAAACAAGGGTCAAGGACTGTTGACGAGTACACTAACGATTGTTTCAAGCTACAAAACCGTGTCGATATTGCTAATTCAGCAGATCAGCTAGTATCTCGCTATATAGGAGGGATGCGACAGCAGTTCCAGGACCAGCTGAACATGTTCGACCCTGTGAATGTGTCTGAAGCACATCAGCGCACACTGCATCTGGAGAAAGCCCTTTCACGAAGGCCTTATGGAGGAGACACTGCCGGAACAACTCCATTGGCATTCCCAAAAAGGACGAAACCAAGCCCTAACCCAGGAGTACCAACTGTTTCTCCTATGCGTACATGTGCTAATTTTCAGGTCCCTAGTCGCACAGTTACTTCCTCACGAGTCTGGTGCTACTATTGTCATGAACTAGGGCACGTTGCTTTACAGTGTCCAAAATTACGACAACGACCACAAAAATCGAGGGGTCTGTTCGCTGAAACTACTGATTTTTACCTGGAGGGTGACCCACGGTTTGATGAAGAACCATAGGATGTTGTTGATGAGGTTCCAGATGACCAGGTTACAGGAGGAGATATTGGTCAGGCATTGGTTTTAAGGCGTATATGTCTGACGCCGAAAGCCAAAAGTGATGGGGATGATTGCCTACAGAACAATATTTTCCAATCGACTTGTACTATTAGGGGAAAGGTATGCAAATTCGTTATTGATTCACAGAGCTGCGAAAATGTTATCTCTGAAGAAGTTGTCCAGAAGTTGGCCCTGAAAAAAGAAGACCACCCAAACCCCTACAAGCTTGTCTGGTTAAAGAAAGGTAGTGAAGTAAATATCTCTAGAAGATGTCTGGTATCTTTCTCTATTGGTAACTATAGGGATAAAGCATGGTGCGATCTCATTGGGATGGATGCGTGTCACTTATTGCTAGGCCGACCCTGGAAATATGATAGAAGTGTCACATATGATGGTAGGAAGAACCGCTACAGTTTTATATGGAATAATGTCAGGTTCATATTAACACCAATTAGAGAGGTTTCCCCGAAACCTGCCCTTGCAGTATCAAAGGAGTCGGGTAAGAACTTTCTAGCTCGAAAGACGTTTATAGAACATGCTCATGAAACAGAGATTGTCTATCTTTTGGTGGTTAAAGAATTTAGTACTGATCCATTTGCTGGTATACGTGAGCGAGTTCGGCCGCTATTAGCAGAATTTTCTGTTATCTTTCCTGATACTTTACATACAGGTCTTCCTCCATTGAGAGATATCCAGCTCCATATTTACCTTGTACTGGGTGCTAGCCTACCAAACCGACCGCATTATCGGATGAGCCCAAAAGAGCATGAAGAGCTCCGCATATAGGTGGAAGAACTGTTGACGAAAGGCCACATCCGGGAGAGTCTTAGTCCTTGTGTGGTTCCTACACTGTTAACACCAAAGAGGGATGGCTCAATGATAATGTGTGTGGATAGCCGGGCTATCAACAAAATTAAAGTCAGGTATCGGTTTCCTATTCCTCGCCTTGATTATTTACTGGATCAATTGAATGGTGCTACTATGTTTACAAAGCTGGATTTGAAGAGCGGATATCACCAGATTCGTATTCGTATGGGGGGTGAGTGTAAAACAGCCTTCAAGACCCGAGAAGGTCTATTTGAATGGATGGTAATGTCATTCGGTCTTTGTAACGCTCCTAGCGCGTTCATGCAGGTTATGAACCAGGTATTTCGCCCGTTCATCGGAAAATTTCTTGTTGTGTACTTTGATGACATTCTTATATATAGTATCACGGAATATCTGCATCTCCAGCACTTACGCGAGGTGTTGGTTGTTTCGAGGCGAGATGAGTTTTATGAGGACTCGATAAGTTTTGTTTTATGACGGATTCGATCGTCTTCCTGGGGGATGTCATGTAAAAAGATAGGATGTTAGTGGATTAGTCAAAAGTGGCAGTCGTGCGAGACTGGCCTATTCCTACTTCTATCACTGAAGTCCGCTTTTTTCACGGACTGGTCTCCTTTTACAGACGGATCATACATAACTTTACAACTGTTATGGCTCCTATTAAAGAGTGTTTGAAGGGCAAGAAATTTTGCTGGACCCCCGAAGCAGCTAAGGCGTTTGAGGAAATCAAGGTAAGACTGACCACTGCATCGATTATGGTTTTACCTAACTTCTCTACAGGATTTGAACTGCATTGTGATGCGTCCAGATTGGGCATTGGCGTTGTACTCAGCCAACGAGGCCGCCCTGTAGCATACTTCAGTGAAAAGTTAAGTGGAGCTAAACTCAACCACAACACCTATGACAAGGAGTTATATGCCGTTGTACGAGCTTTAAAGCACTGGAGATCCTACTTGGCCTACAATGACTTTGTCCTGTACACCGATCATGATGCCTTAAAGCATCTGTAGAGTCAGGAGAAACCCTTTTCCCGCCATGCATGTTGGGCAACATTTACTCAACAATTTACCTTTTTTATTAAGCATACTTCGGGAACAGTTAACCGCGTAGCTGATGCATTGAGCCGAAGCAACATGATGATTCGTATGGAAGGAGAAGTTGTGGGATTCGAGATGATGAAGGATCTACTGGCTATCGATCCATATTTTGGTCCAATTCTAGAGGACGTCAGCGCAGGTTTGAGAAAATATTTTTGCAGTGAGCAATGGTTACCTCTTCAAAGGTAATTTACTTTGTGTTCCTGAGGGCAGTTTGAGGTTACTGATTGTACAAGAGAGACACAACGAGGGGCATGGGGTAGAGATCAAACCCTTCACTCTGTATCCAGTCAGTTCTTCTGGACGCATTTGAGGCGAGATGTTATCCGTTTTGTAGCTGGTTGTCGGGTTTTCCAGGTGGCAAAAGGTACATCCTCGGACGCAGGTCTATACCTACCACTCCCAATACCGGAAGGACCGTGGCGAAGGGTCAACATGGATTTCATCTCTGGGCTGCCAAGAACACAGAAAGGTAACGATTCTATTTTTGTAGTGGTTGACAGGTTTTCTAAGATGGCCCACTCCATTGCCTGCAAGAAAACCACAGATGCTGTGAATGTTGCTAATTTATACTTTCGTGAGGTCTACCGCTTATATGGTCTACCCTTGAATATCGTTTCTGATCGCGATGCGCAGTTTGTGGAGCATTTTCGGAGGAGTTTGTGGCACCTCACAAACATGAAACTGAGTTTTAGCAGCGCGTATCAGCCGCAGACAAACGACCAAACCGAGGTAACTAATCGAACGTTAGGCAACATGTTACGCACAGAGGTCTCTGGGAACTTGAAAGCATGGGATTCCCGCCTTTATCATGTTGAGTTCACCTACAACAGGCACCACAAGCGCAATACTGGGTTTAGTCCCCTCATGGTAGTCTATGGTTATAACCCACGGGGTCCTATGGACTTAGATTTTCCAACGCTTGATAAGGTTTCAGCTAAGGTCAAGAAAGCCATTGTTGATTTATGGGGGATCCATGAGAACACCCGCAAACACCTGCAGGAAACAACACAGAAGTACAAGATTGCTGCAGATAAGAAGCGCCGCCTGGTGGAGTTTACAGTGGGGGACTTTGTATGGGCTGTTTTGGCCAGGGATCGATATCCTGCACACGAGTACAACAAGTTGGCTGCAAGGAAGGTGGGTTAGTTTGAAATTATTGAAAAGATTAATCCCAATGCATACTGGTTGAAGCTACCAAGCCACATGAAGACCCATAACTTTTCAACGAGAAGCACCTGGTGCCATTTACCGCTGGTGCTGAGGATGATGAAGCAGAGAATTCGTGGGCGGATTCTTCCAAAGAAGGAGAGGATGATGTAGTTGCACAAGCCCATGACTATATCGCCCTTTTGGACAAACGGAAACGAGCTTTATTTGGAGCCAAACTATCAGAATTAGGCGATGCGACTACTCAAATCGAACGCGTCGAGAAGCCCAACGATTTTCGAAAGCATCACTATGTGATGAAGTCTGAGCCCTAAATTTAATCGTTTAAACCCTCGTTTTGCTGTTTTAGTAAATGTTCTGCATTTTCTTATTTTTGTTGGATTTTATTAAAATACTTAACCAGCTCCAATCGTTTTGAAATTATGTTGTGCTTTATTTATTTAGTTTTTAAGATAAAATGACTATTATTACTAAATTAAGAGTTTTACAAAATGTATTCTCAAATTAAGAATAATAAGAAAATACAAGACTTAATTGCAATAAATTTTATGTAATCAATTCCCAAATTGATAAGAAACCCTAATCGACTACAATCTGCTTCTTCTTTGCAGAAACTCCAAAGCGAAGAACGATTACAAGCTCGCTCCAGAATCAATCGAAATCGGAGTTACCCAGGATCGATGTATCCGATTAATAAGATCTCCAACGTTGTTATTGCTAGTAAAGAAATCAGGGCTTGGAAACCTTTTAAATTGTGTTCACGACGATAAGCTATGGTCCATTTGGTAATGTAATCAGCAGCCATGTTCTGGTTTCGTGAGATGTGGCGTAGAGTCATGCTAGAGTGGATTAACCTTCGACAAACATCGAATAAAGGATGAAGAAGAGGAGCAATAGATCCAGTGGGCAGTATGTTGATTAGAGTCAGGAAATCTGACTCTATATCAACATTCTGCCAATTGTTCCTCTTGCAAATGACCAGACCCTTGATGAGGGCTCTACATTCAGCCTGGAGAGGAGTCAATTTCCCAAAGAGGCACCCAACGCCTATAACGATCTCACTGGACTCATTTCTGACAATAATTCCTCCACTGGTCTCACCAGTGGAACTGCAAGCAGCATCTACATTGATTTTGAATCTACTAGGGCGAGGAGCAATCCATCTCAAGTAAGTAGGTTTTCGCTTTCTGTTATTGATTGTTTTGCATCTTAGGGTAGTACTTGTATCCACAACATTTGACCAATGCTTAGAGTTCATTTTGTTGGTCGAGTCAATGCCTAGTATTATTCTAGTTATACGATTGACTGCATTTATATACGTGTAATGAGTATTGTTAAACTTACAGTAGTTTATGTTATACCAAATTGTCCGACAGATTTTCTGTGGGACAAGTTGGGTAACATGAAACTTACTGTTAGAAGCCCAAAACCAGCAATGTAGTAAATGATTTTGGGTCATAAAACGCCTTATAGGAACTCTGAATAAAGAGCCAAAATAGTTCCACAAAGGCCAAGCAAAATTGCAATAAACGAAGAGATGGTTTTTCTCTTCGCAACTGCAACAAAACTGGCATTTAGAGACAGTGTAAATATGCCTGTTGGAAAGAATGTTATTAATAGGAGCATAGTTTTTTACTAGCTTCCAACATAAGAAAGAATTTTTTTTGGGAATATAATGATTCCAATTTTTTTTAAACAGAGATTTGTTGTATTTACATCTTATACTTTCCCAAGTTAATTTTGTGTTGAAATTCATATGAGTTGAAAGCTTCCACACTATTCTGTCTTTCTGGACAGGATGGAGTTTGAGGAAATTAATTTGCATAACTCTATTCTGAGTCAGAAAGCTAGAAAGAGTGTTGATGTCCCATTTATTGTCTTTCCAAAATGACTTTACATTGACAGGAATAAACCAGTTATTAGAGTTGTGGTCCCTGATGAGAGGATGTTGGTCAAGCCAATCATCATACCAAAAATCAACAGCTCATTCACCAATGATCCATTTAACATTGATTTCAGTATGATCTTTGATATTAAAAAGTCTTTTCCAAACACGAGAGTCAGTGTTTTTATAGTTAGCATTGATAGGGTGAGAATTAGGGTTGTAGGTAAGATGCATAACATTGGCCCAAAGACAGGTATTCTTCCTAAAGATGTACCAAATCTTTTAGGAGAAGGTTTTTTTAATATCAGATAGTTTTTTGATAGTCAAGCCACCTTCTCCAAAAGGTTTACAAAGCTGGCTCCAAGGAGCCCAATGTATAGCTTTGTCACTGAATTTGGACCTCCACATAAACTTATTAAAATATAATTCAATTTTATTTATAATAGAGTTAGGAATGACACTGTTATGCATCCAATAGTAGACAATTGGATGCAGAACATTGTTGATAAGAGACAATCTACCCCCAAAGGACAGATGTTTCATATCCCATTCATGAATTTTGTTATAAAGTTTTTCAAGAAGAGGCAAATAATTCTTCCTTTTGTTATTTGCAGAAATGGTGATTCCAAGATAGGTAAAAGGATCAGAGTCAACATTAAATCTAGTGGTTAGCTTCAATCTTGTAGTGCAAGTTTGTGTTGATTTCGTTTAGGTAATATTTTTTTGTTTTCTGCTTGTTGATAATCTGTCCTGATGCTAACTGATATTGGTCTAGCAGGTTGCCAAGCTTGTCAATTATGGAAAGGATGCTGTTGGTGAAGATGATAATATCATCAGCAAACGCCAGACTTGGTAAGATGTACCCTGACTTCAAGTAAAATTGCATGTTGTTATTATTTATAAAAAGATTAGACAGGCTTCTAATAAGAGCCTCCTCCGCAAGAATGAAGAGACTTGGAGACATAGGGTCTCCTTGTTTCAATCCATTCTTCTGAGGGAAATAGCCAACACTAGAGCCATTAATTAGGATAGAAATCATCACATTGGTAATCATGTCTTTAATAAGAAGAATGAGACTATTAGAGAACCTAAAGGCCTTTAAGATTTTGAGAATAAAGGCATGAGTTAGTTTGTGAAATGCATTTGACATATCCAGTTGGACCATGATGTTACCCTTGTTGGGTGTTCTATTGATGCTATGAATCATTTCTTTGGTTAATAGAATATTTTCATGAATTAGTCTATGCTTGACAAAAGCTCCCTGAGAGTTAGATATGATATTAGGGAGGTGAACAACAATTCTGTTATTGACTAAACTGGATATGAGTCTGTTGAAAATGGTGCAAAGGCTTATGGGCCTGAATTGCTCCAATTCACAGGGTTAGGACCTTTGGGAATAAGGCAAATCCCAGTAAAAAAGACACCTTTAGGACTGCTATAACCTTTTAGGTAAGAATTAAGGGCATTACATAGATCTAAGTTAATAATATCCCAGCAAACTTTAAGAAAATAAGTGTTAAAACCATCAGTGTCAGTTGCACTATCATTTTTCATGCCGTGGATAATGATATGAGTCAGAATATTTAGGGTGGTTTATCGGGACACGTGTAACTGGTGTTAGGCTAGCAAGTACCAAAAGTGTAGAGAGAGAAAGTAGACAAAATCAAGTACTAATCATTAGAAGGTCCCCTATTTGGGGGACAAAATCTTTCTTTATTTAGTGACGGCTGTGAGACCCATGGTCACATGCCATACTTACTCTAACTGCATGTTACCCCCTTTAGTTGTACCTTTGTTACTTATTTCTTACTTTACATTTAAGTTCCTGCAGATAATTACATTATAATTTGAGCCCTATATTTCACTTGGTGTTTTATTCCCTTATCAGTAGCCCCCTAGTTTTGCAGAGAATCGAGCAAAAACTAATTGTGTGTAGAGTGCTTGGTCAGAGACTTCCCCCTCAAATTGGCCGTGTCGAATGTAGGTTTGACATCCCACTATTGATGCAGTTGTTACCAAGTTGAAATTTTACTGATGACGAAATATCGTTGCCAGGGTCGACATCCTATCAAACGATGATAAATGTCAATGCTAAGATCGAGAACACTACTTATCGGATTATTACTATGGTTAAGGTCGACTCCATGTTGGATGTTGATATTGGGGTCGACATATTGTCGTTGATGGTTGACTCCAGGGTTGACTATTTGCCTGGTTCGAATTCGAGTATTTACCGATTTGTCGATGGTGTGAGCTGCATACTAGTTTTAAAAAATTTCACTTCAAGTACCGAAAATTTGCGAACTGGTTTGGGACACTTTAATGGGCTTGAAATCGGGTTTAAATTTATCGAGGTCCACCAAGCCACATACCCTGATTGATTCCTTCTTCCTGTCCACGTGTCCTCTCTTAATTGATCGGTGGATTTTTCATCATTAATTACCTATGCGCATGCTGAGATCATACCCCTCTAGGTCTGTTGTAGCCCCTTGGTTTGACATGTGTCATATAGTGATTGGGTCGTACTTGAACCCGATTTTGGTTAAGCGACTCTTGAAATTCCCGAGGCTCTTTTCGATTGCGATTCTCCATGGAGTGGATCTTTACCATACTTGCTTCCCCTATAAATAGTTTTTGTTTTCACTTTCACTTTCACTGAGTAATTTCTAGAGAGATAAACTCTGGCCAATTCACCTTTCTAGAGAGAGAGAATCCCAAGTTTATGAGAAAACTTCTGTCTCACAAGAAACTGACGAAGAAATCCGACGCTCCTGAAAAGCTTATCTTCCGCTTCGTCGACTACTTGCAGATCACTCAGAGGTCGGAAGAGTACCGAGCAGCTGGACTGATCCACAGAGGTGTCGTTTCACCAGCATACTCGGAGCCTCTAATTTTTCTCAGACCCAATAATCCTGGTCCGTCGAACCGTTCTACCTACAAGGATTTTTCGCCCTCGCAGCAAGCATCTTCTTCGAAGCCCCCTACTGCTCGAGCTTCTCTTAGAATATCCAGTACCGAAAAACTTCCCTCGCCTTCACAGTCTCGGAAGCTCAACAGCCGACCGAAAACTCCATTTCTGACTATGGGTGACTCTAGTTCCTCCTTAACGCCTCCTCATGAGTACGTTCCCCCACGCGAGTACGTTCAACATACTCACGACACCATTGGCATAAAAACAAGTCACAATACTGCGACCACTGCCAAGAGAGGCGTTCTGACCGGCGAAGAAAGAAAGAAACAAAATAAGGCTCCATCGAACGTCGAGGCTAAAGGTCCTGGCCATATCCGAACTCATAGCAGCTCAAGTGCTGTTCTTGTTACCCCTTCTCCTCGGGATCTGCTGTCTGCTGACAAACATCCGCTCGCAGGGTCGACGAATGCCGATGCTACACCCCCGATTTCTAAATCTTCCTCAAAACCAGAGTCGGCTGATGTTAAAGGGAAAAATACTGACCGGCCTACCAAGAAGCCTTCGCACAAGTCTTCAAAACCTAACATTGTGATAAAGATCGGAGAAAACGTACCTAAAACGGTCGCCCCTATGCCTCCTCCCAAAACCGTTCCACTGACAAAGTCTGTGGAAAAAGACTCCAGGTCGGCGAAATCTGGAATCAAGGACAACCGATCTTCACACACTTCCAAATACGTTGCTTCGACCAAACCCGTCGTTGCACCTGCTACCGACGCTGAGATTATACCAGTCGATGGCGAGGATGTCGATCCTAATCAGTCATTGGGAAACCCTTCCGTAATCTTGATTGACGGCATCGAAAGGGAACCGATACCACCCGGAATGGCCGACGTCGTGACTAGGTACCACGTTCGGTTGACCAACGATCAGATCCTCTCTCTATTCAATGGAAAATACCTGTACTACTCGCCTAACAAAGAGGAGGAGTTAAAAAGGATATGGGGAATTCCTCCACGCGTCAAGGTTTGGTTTCCTTAACCTGGAGAAACCCTTCTTCACGTCCAAGGTCGGGAGATAGTCTTTTTCACCGAACTCTTTAACTGGGGTTTGAGACTTCCCATCGACCCTAACATTGTTCGGTACTTCGAGATCCTCAGACTGTGTCTGACCCAACCGACCCTGAATGCCTGGTACACATTGATGTCGAGCATAATGGCCTCTCGGCTGTCGGGGATCCCTCTCTCAATTGAACAATACATAGGGATATCTGTCCTCTCAAAATCCGGGAAGCTCCCCTTTTTCTACTCATCCCTTATCAACCCCAAAAATATTATGAACAACTTATTAGAAGCTGACAGATCATGGAAGTATAGATTCGTCTTTGTCAGTGGAGCTTGGGAAAATGGCCAACCTTACAGCCAAGAAAATCGGAGGTGTCTCACCTTTAAATGGGTTCCCGAAGGTATTCATAAGCACAAACTATTATATATTTTTTATTATATTTCTTTTTTACTTAAAAGTTATCCTTTAGTTTGCAAGGTTACTATTCAGCAGCTGCGGAAGGCACAACTCAAAAAAGCTTCGACAATCTTCGCCCAACTTCGACACCGAGGAGTTGTCCGATACCGAGGGTGAGCAGGGTACCGTTGTGGACCAACCTACTGAAGTTCTTCCTTCCGAGCCAGAAGCTACCGTCGTTCTTCGTGACCCGGTTGCAATTCCCGACAAGTCTCTTGCTGCTGTACTGGGAAGGAAATAATATCGTGGCAAGAAACGGAAGAAGGATCCTTTGGCTGAAGAAGGAAACAAATCCTCCGTAAGTAAGAAATCTAAAGGGAAATCCATTGCTCAAGAGGAGACCGTCGACCCTACGAACGAGCAAACTACCATACCCTTGATGTTCGAACATTTCGAGGGTACGAAACTCTCCGCTCCCATTGGCTGTCTCGAGATGAAGGCGAACTCAGAGGAAACCATCCCTCAAGGACAAGGAACTTCTATTTTTACCGCTCACGCCCAAAGTTCGAGCTCCTTCTTCCTTCAGGACTCTGATTTTCTTACTAACTCTCTACAGGCCCTGCTCGTTCCTATAGCTCAAAAAGAGAGAGAGAGGTATTGAAACTTCAGAGGGAGGTTGCCGAACTCAAGAGGAGCATCTCGACCCAAGCTAAAGAGTCGCAAAAATCGGTCGATCTCGTTAAAGAACGAGCCGACGCTGCTGAGGCTGAAGTCAAAGCTTTTAGGGTGAAAGAGAATGAATGGGAAAAAACCTTCTCTGAAGTCGAGGAAAACCGTACCAAAGCCATTGAAGAACTTTATGCTCAGAAACTTCAGAACGAGTTTCTTCGATGGCGGTCGAAGAAGATGGCCAAAGAAGTTCAGAAGCTCCAAACAGCTCTTGATCAAAGCAAGGAGGAGAACCATGCTTTTGGAGCTAAGTGTAAAATGGTCATGGATCAGCAAGTCGCTGATGCGAGGGCTGGTTATGTCTTGAATTTCCATGCCTTGTGGCCTCAGGTGCCACTTGGGTCGATATGGCTTGATGTTCGAGAAGAAGATCACCCTGAAGGCGTCGATACTTCTGACCATGCCATCAAAGAATCCGAACCTTCTGACTGTTAGAGTGGCGACCAAAGTCCCACATCTCACATCGGTTAAACTTGGGAAGGATCAATGGTATATAAGTAAGAACATACCTCAACTAGTATGAGGCCTTTTGGTAGTGGACCAAATGCAAAGCCGTGAGGGCCTTCGGGTGCCAAAGCGGACAATATCATACTAGTGTTGAGATTGGTTGTGTTCTTACTTATATACAGAGGAGGAATATGTGGACCGGACCCGTATATGGCGGTCAAAGAAGATGGCCAAAGAAGTTCAGAAGCTCCAAACAGCTCTTGCTCAAAGCAAGGAGGAGAACCATGCTTTTGGAGCTAAGTGTAAAATGGTCATGGATCAGCAAGTCGCCGATGCGAGGGCCGGTTATGTCTTGAATTTACATGCCTTGTGGCCTCAGGTGCCACTTGGGTCGATATGGCTTGATGTTCTAGAAGAAGATCACCCTGAAGGCGTCGATACTTCTGACCATGCCATCGAAGAATCCGAACCTTCTGACTGTTAGAGTGGCGACCAAAGTCCCACATCTCACATCGGTTAAACATGTGAAGGATCAATGGTATATAAGTAAGAACATACCTCAACTAGTATGAGTCCTTTTGGTAGTGGACCAAATGCAAAGCCGTGAGGGCCTTCGGGTGCCAAAGCGGACAATATCATACTAGTGTTGAGATTGGTTATGTTCTTACTTATATACAGAGGCGGAATATGCGGACCGAACCCGTATATTGCTCTGATACCATTTGTAGGGAATATTGGGTCAGTTATATTCCGCTTTTGTATATAATAAAGAATACTCCGATCTCCAGAATAGTGTGATATTGTCCGCTTTGGACCCACTGGCCCGCACGGCTTTGCTTTTGGTCCACTTCCAAAAGGCCTCACACTAATGGAGATGTATTCTTAACTTATATACTGATCTTTCTTCCTATGTTTAACCGATGTGGGATGTGGGACTTTTGGTCGCACCTAACACTGACAACTTCTCTGATGCCTAATTTTGTTAACTCAGATTTTATGCTGTCGTTTCTTCACCTCCAGCTTATTTGGTGACTGAATTTTTGTTTTGTAAACCGAAACACTTATGTCCGATGCTTATTTTGTGTTTAATGCAAACTGTACCGTTTATGCCATATGCTATTTTTACCATTGGAAGTGATCAATTTCCGATGCTAATTGTTTTAATGTGTTTAGTTACATCTTGAATTTGTAGATCAACTTGAAAAGTTGAAAAAACCCCTTTGATGGGTTCGACATTTTGTGGATCAACTTAAAAGTTGAAAAACCCCTTTGATGGGTTCGACATTTTGTGGATCAACTTGAAAGTTGAAAAACCCTTTTAATAGGTTCGACATTTTGTGGATCAACTTGAAAGTTGAAAAACCCTTTTAATAGGTTCGACATTTTGTGGATCAACTTGAAAGTTGAAAAAACCCTTTGATGAGTTCGACATTTTGTAGATCAACTTAAAAGTTGAAAAACCCTTTTAATTGGTTTGACATTTTGTAGATCAACTTAAAAGTTGAAAAACCCTTTTGACAGGTTCGATATTTGCAGACTTATTTTTAGGCTCTGAATATTTACTATAAAATAGTCGGTTTAAGTAGACACCTCATTAAAACTTCCCCGCGCCACCAGGGTAGGAAAGAGTGTGCCTAGACTAAAGTTTCAATTACACTTCAAAAATTAGAAAGATAAAAGTTACAAATCATTCTAGATACAATTTGAGGTGTTCAATATTCCATGGGAGATGTAGGGGACGATCGTATTTGTATTTTAAACGATAAGTTCCTGATTTTATCTTTTCCATCACTCGGTACGGTCCTTCCCAATTTGGTGCTAACTTTCCGAGCTGTTTATCTTTAGTGTGGAGAAAAACCTTTCGTAAGACTTTGTCCCCGACTTTGAAATCTCTTCTTCGAATTTTCGAGGCATACCTGCTTCTCATTAGGGTCTGGTAATGCAGAGAACTGAGATGGACCCTTGCTCGTTTCTCTTCTATCAAATCTAAAGCCAAAGCTCTATTTTCATCGTTGCTGCTTTCTTCGTCATGATCGACGCTAAAGGAGGGGAACATGGTTTCTGCTGGTATTACCGCATCCATCCCATACACCAATGCATAAGGTGATTCTTGCGTCGCTGTTCTAGGCTTCGTTCGATATGACCATAGTACTTATTGTAAAAAATCCGACCATTTTCTCGCATTTCCTTCTAATATTATTTTCAATCCGTTAATGATTGTTCTGTTGGTGACTTCAACCTGCCCATTCGGCCGATGATGGAATGGAGCTGAAAAACAATGTTGTATGTTATGATTAGCGCAGAATTCCCTCATCTCATTGTTGTCGAACTGAGGTCCATTGTCCATGGTTATGTTATGAGGAACACCGTACCTACAACAAATGTTTGACCATATGAACTTCACCACATCTTTGGCTCGGGTACTCGAAAATGGTTCTGCTTCGACCCATTTTGAAAAATAATCCACCGCTACCACAATAGTTTGCCTTCCTCCAGATGCTAGTGGAAGTGGTCCCACCAAGTCTATTCCCCATCTGTCAAACGGTAACCCTTCAGAAATGAATTCTAAGGGAACTGTTGGAGTGTGGATCAAATTTGCAAACCTCTGGCAAGTGTCGCACCTTTTGACTAATTCTTTAGCATCTGCCTATAGCGTAGGCCAATCAAATCCTGACAAAAGGACTCTCCTGATTAATGTTTTGAAACCACAGTGTTCGATCCTTCGCCGTCATGTAACTAGGATAAGATCATTTGTGATTCTTCGTGACTCAAACATCTTAAGAGAGGTCTGCTTGCAGATCTTTTGTAAAGAACGTTTCCCAAAAACACATAGCCTCGTGCCTTGTTCCGAACACTCTTTGCTAAACTTTTATCATCAGGCAACGCTTCTTCGGTTAAGAATTTTATAATATTACTCATCCAATCAGAACTTGAAGCCTTCGAGATTTGACAGGCTACCTCCGGTCGATTCTCCAGATCTTTCCTCTTAAGAATTGATGGATGCTCTTGCGTTAAAATCCATGGGTACTCTTCTTAATATGCTGTTATGTCCAACGAGTCTGCAATTGTGTTGTCTTCCCTTCGGACGTGTTCATAAGTTACTTTTTTAATGACAATGCCAGGATTCTTAAAGCCGCTAAGTATTGCACCAGCTGCTCTTTCCTTGCCTCTGACTGTCCAGTTGCATGATTTATTAATAGCTGTGAATCACTGATCAACCGAACATTTCTTGCCCCACAAATTTGTGCCAATCTCAGTCCTGCCAATGCAGCTTCATACTCTGCTTCATTGTTCGAGGCTTTAAAACCGAAACGGATTGCTTGATGCATCGCGACTCCTGAAGGTGTAGAAATTTGAACGCCACCCTCACATCCGATGATACTGGAGCCTCTGTCCGTTCTAACTATCCACTCGTCCGAGTTAACCTTTGCTTCCTCCGGTACTTCCTCGGATATACCAGAATGAAATTACACTAGGAAATCTGCTAACGCTTGTCCCTTTATAGCCGTTTTTGGTTCAAAGTCGATGTCAAAATCCCCCACTTATACCGACCATTTCGTCATTCGGCCAGAAATATCGGGCCATTGTAAAACACTTTTGAGAGGAAATGCGGTTCGAACTGTAATAGAATGTCCTTGGAAGTACGGTCGCATTTTTCTGGCGGCTGTTACCAACGCTAGTGCCAACTTCTCGAGATTTAAGTATCGCTTTTTTGTGTCCAGTAAACTTTTACTTACATAATAAACCGGCTTAGGGATTTTATCCTCTTCTCGAACCAACGCTGCACGGACCGCGTGTTCCGAGACAACTACATAAAGAAAAAACCTTTTCTGGGGTGATGGCTTTGTTAAAAATGTTGAGGACGACAAATAATTTTTGATGCCGACGAACGCTTCGCTACATTCAGGAGTCCAGCAAAAATTATTGGCATTCCTCAGAATTTGAAAAAATGGTACGCATTTGTCTGACAATCGAGAGATAAATCTGTTCAGAGCCGCTAAACGCCCGGTTAAAATCTTTACATCTTTAACATTTCTTGGAGGCGCCATATTGTTCAAAACGTTTAGCTGAGCTGGATCTGCTTCTATCCCCTTCTCGCTAATCATGAACCCTAAAAACAATTCGTACCAAACTCCGAAAGAACATTTCTGTGGGTTCAATTTGAGATTCACCTTCCCAAGATTCCTAAATGTTTCTTCAAGGTCTGCAAAATGACTCTCGTCAGTTATGCTTTTCACCAACATATCATCAATGTAGACCTCTACATTTCGCCCGATTTTCTCATGGAACACTTTATTCACAAGCCTTTGATAGGTGGCCCCCGCGTTTTTCAGACCAAACGGCATGACTTTGTAGCAATACAAGCCCCTTCCTGTGATAAACGTAGTGCTTTCTTGGTCTTTACGGTCCATCTTTATCTGGGTATACCCTGCATAAGCATCCATGAAAGATAATATCTTATTTCCTGATGTCGAGTCTACCAACTAATCAATCCTCGGCACGGGAAAAGGATCCTTGGGACAAGCTCTGTTAAGGTCTGTGAAGTCTACGCACACTCTCCATTTTCCGTTTTTCTTTTTTACCAGAACCGTATTAGGTGTTCATTGTGGGTATCGGGACTCCCGAATATGCCCTACCCTTATCAATCTTTCGACTTCTGAAATGATCGCATCTGCCATTTCTAGAGAAAATACTCGGCGTTTCTGTGTTATGGGTCGAACACTTGGGTTTATGGACAACTGGTGGTAGATGACGTTTTCAGGGACCCCTGTTACATCTTCTGAACACCAAGCGAAAAGATGTAACTTTTGTTTGAGAAAATCGATCAATTTCTTCCGGAACCAAGGGGACAAATTTACCCCAGTCTTCAATACCTTTCCTTTGGAAAATTCACAACTCTCACAGCTTTCATTTGTGAGCAAAAAACCCGGGGTCTCCCTAGGATCATCTGCAGGCTCTAATCCACGGGCCGACCCCGTTAATTGCTAACGCCTTACATCGACCATTTCCTTATCCGCTTTTACTGTCAAGGCTGCCCGATAACATTCCCTTGCGGTCTTCTGACTGCTTCTGACAACTCCTACTTCAGGCACTGGTGAACTGTAGAGGTTACAGCAAGCATCCTTGAGGCACTGGTGAACTGTAGAGGTTACAACATGCATCCTTGATAACAAAGAGCGACCAAAAATTGTGTTGTGCGACGTAGGTGCATCGAAAACAATGAATAAAACCGTCATCTTTTTCTAAAACGACCCTCTCTCAAGCTGAACTACTCCTTCGAATTCTCCTACGACTTCTGTTGACGCCCCTGTAAAACCGATGATTGTTCGATCTGACTTCACAGTTACTGGTTTATTCCTAAACCTTGAAAACGTTGATAAGAAAATAATTTTCGCTGAACTGCCGGTATCCACCAAAATTCTTCGCACCTCCTCCCCTGCGATAGCCGCGCCTATTACGATTGCATCCTCATGAGGGCCTGCCATGTCTCTCATGTCATCATCATCAAAGCATAAGATAGGAGAAGGATTCTGATACAAATGAGGCAAAGTCCTTGTTTCTAACTGAGTTGCTAAATTCACTATATGCCTCTTCCATGAAGAATTGGTAATACCTGCCATCGAGTTGCCTCCGAAAGTAGTTAGAGATTCGAAATATTTGCATAGATCTCTTACTTTTTCTCGTGCTGGTTGCACCCGTTCCTCAATTACTCCAATCAGATTCCTATTCTTGTCCGGATCTAGGTATTCAGTGGATACGTCGAACGAGTCACTGACCTCGAAAATTTCCAAAGAAACTACTTGCTTAGGTGATGCTATGATTTGCTTAGCCGCTCCCCCTTGTTGAGCTTGCTTTTTCACATATTCAAGAAATTTACCACTATCGATTTGCACTTGGACTTCCTTCTTGAGCGCAATACAATCTTTGGTATCATGACCCACATCATCATGGTACTTACAAAAGCGGTCGTTACGGCCATCACGGAGGGTTCCATTGGGAAACGGCTTCCGAAAATGTATGTTCTTCCTTGACTTGTCGAAGATAGTCGCAACACATTCAGTTAAGTCAGCAAAATAATCAAGCAGAACCCATTTGTTTGATATGGGTTAGTAATTATTCCCTTGATAATTACTTCATTGGTAGCCATTTCGCGTCCTGTGTGTTTGACTTCCCGATCCTTTCGCGTATGCTGCAGGAGCTACGGTACTTATCGGTTGCGGCTGAGGGATCAAAGTTATCTTTGAAACTTTTTGATTCGTAACCACCGAAGCTTGGTTTGTTTGTTGGATCTGCGCTGCTAATTCCGAGGATTCGGTGTCCTCAATGAGGATCTGCTTTTCGACTTGGGCTAACAAAGTTGAGAAAGTAAAGGTTTGCTTCTTTGTCACAGCTTGCTTCATCGGCCCTAGTAATAAGCCAACCTGTAACCAGTTAAGGCTACACTTTCATCACAATAATCTAGATCTGTTTTCACATCTATGAAACGTCGAGTATAATCTCTCAGAGTTTCTCCGACCTTCTGTCGGCAATTGATTATTGTGTCCCCATTTGCTCTGAAATTTTTGCTACCGACGAATTGTTGTTTGAACATCATCCAGAACATATCAAAGTTCTTGATGCATCCTTGCGGTAACCGATTTTACCACTTCAACGCCGGATCTTTAAATGTCATTGAAAAAGCTCGACAAACCAGTTTGTCGTCATTGTCGAAACTCAACATAAAATTTTTGAAAGCCTCCAGATGATTATCTGGGTCTTTTTTTCTGTCATACTTCTCAAGCTTAGAGATGTCGAAACTCTTCGGGAGGTTTCCTGACAAAATCTCATCTGATAATGGAGACGATCTCCAGTTATGCCCGATGTTGAATGTCCCTCCTCCTAGGCCTTCTGCTCAACTTGTGAACAACCCTTCATCGAGTGGGTTGGCAAATTGACTCCCCACTCTGTAAACCTGTTACTGGCTTACTGACGAAAACTGGAACTGAGGACCGACCACCTGCTCTCTGTTGAAAGTAACTGCTCCGATTATTTCAGCTGATGTGGGTGTTATTTTGTCGATGCTAGCTCTTAGAGGTTCGACCATTTTAGCCCTCGACGAATTTTGCCTTCTGAGCTCCCTTGCTTTGATCATACTTTTATCTTTCCTGAAGCGTCGGAAATCCCGGACCGGGGAAGAGGACTCGCTCAAATCCTCCCGTGAAGATAATTCGTATTCCAACCTGGATTGGAATCCAGACTTCTTTCGTGCAGCTTCGTCGATCCTCCTCGACCGACTCCTGCCCTTGAAAAAATCCACCTCTTCTCGACCGGCACTGCATCGAACCTCTTTCATTTCTTCATCAGATCGTTCACTTCGACCATCCAGCCGACCTTTCTTCTCAACCAAAGCCAAATCCCTCTCAGCATTTAGTTTGGCAATGTCATCTAGAAGCTGTTGCCTAGTTATGATTAAGGTCGACCGACTGTTTCGGCCCTGATTTTCATCATTACCTAACAGGTCTTCAGAATTCCGACCCTCTGAGAATGACATCTCCTGGTCAGACTCTTTCTTCTTTTCCTTTCCCTTCCTAGCCTCGGTATTCATTCGTTAACTTTTCTTTTCGTAAGATATCGAGATTTTGGGGAGCTTAATCTCCGGGTATCTCTCATTCCCACAGACGGTGTCAATGATATGAGTCAGAATATTTAGGGTGGTTTATCGGTACACGTGTAAGTGGTGTCAGGCTAGCAAGTACAAAACGTGTAGAGAGATAAAGTAGGAAAAATCAAGTACTATAGAAGCTCCCCTTTTTGGGGGACCTAATCTTTCTTTATATAGTGACGGCTGTGGGACCCATGGTCACATGCCATACTTACTCCAATTGCATGTTACCCCTTTTAGTTGTACTTTTGTTACTTATTTCTTACTTTACATTTAAGTCCCTGCATATAATTACATTATAATTTGAGCCCTATATTTCACTTGGTGTTTTATGCCCTTATCAGATAATAGACCAGACTTCCTCTTTGTTTGTAGGCTTGAGAATAGATTTTTTGTCCATGTCTTTGATGAGATTATAAATGTTTTCAAGAAGAGTATCGTGCATTTGATCATCATTGCGATAGTAGGAATCATTAGATAAAACCTGTTTAAAGTAGGATTCAGCAGACTTAGCAATGTCATTTTGACTCTGAATCCAAGCACCATTGTCCTTGATGCCATTAATAAAATTCTTCTTTTTCTTTTTGGACACATAGTTATGATACATATTAGTATTGCCATCACTCTCATTCAGCCATGCATTAAAGCATTTTTGTCTCCAGTAACTTTCTTCGTTCTTAAGAGCCTGCATAAGATAACTGTTAGCTTTAGATAGGTTGCATTTAGAGATAATATTGTTATCTCTTTGGTGAATGGATTCCTTGCATTTAACCTCCTCAGTTGCTCCTTTGACTTTATTGAAAATATTGCCAAAGTGCTTTGTGTTTCCATTCTTCACAATGAGTGTTCCAATTGAGCTTGACAACATTCAAAAAGTCAGGATCATTAGACCAAGCATTATTGTTCTGACCATGTGAAAAACCTGGATACAGTTCATAGTAGACATCATGTTGGTATTGATTAGAGCCATGTCTAATCTTTTCCAGTACTTATTGTTACTCCACGTGTATCTGGAGCCAACATAATCAACTTCTTCCAAGCCGCAGAGTCTAATAGCATCATTAAAGTCTTCAGTACCAGCATCATCAAAGGTGGAGCAGCCAAGCTGGTCATCAACACAGGTGATGGCATTAAAGTCACCAGCAACCATCCAAGGATTAGCATCAGTAGCAAATGAAATTAACCGACTCCAGAGATCTTTACGAAGCACTCTTTGGTTTTTAGCATAAACAGAGGTAAAGTTAAAGGTATAGTTATTATATGTAATGTCCATATGAAGAAGATGGTCATGATCAGTGTTAACAGCAATGTTAACCTCCTCATCCCAGAAGATCCATAACTTATTAGAGCAGTTAGAAATAAAGTTGCAAAGGCCAATTCTTCTAGCGATATTCTCAATCTTGTCAATTCTAGCCATAGGTTCTTGGATAGCCATAACCTTAACCCTTCCATTAATAATCATAGATTTAAGCCTTGACAAGGTTGAGTTATTGTTGACACCTCGAGCATTCCAACTAATGACCTTTATCACTATCTAATAAAGATTTGATGTAGTTTTTCTCTCTTTTAAGGAGAGAGTTTATAGAGAGTCTCTTGCCACTTTTACTTTTAAATGCAGACTTTAATTTGTTACCAAGTATTGTGTTGAAATCGTGGTCAGGGGAGGTGGCTTCAGGAGACGTATTGCAGCTGCCTATATGATCCTTTAAACTTGAAAGAATCAAGAAAACTTGGAGAGAAGTTTTTTAGGAATTCATAAACTAAATTTTCCGATCAATGTAGTTCTTGACTGTTGCAGCAGACGCACCTTAGTTTCTTTTGAATACTGAATTGAGTTATGGTCATTAGCATGTTTAATGAATTCCGGGCAAGTTTCTTGGTGGTTTAGCTTGAAGATATCCGCAAAAGATTTCCTAAATGTGTTTTGTTTTTTTGTCTCCATGGTGTTTGTCTCACTGTTGTTTAGAAGAGCAGGATATTCTTCTAAGTTTACAGCTTCATGGCCCATCGGAACAGATTACCGGAAAACGACTCGACTCAACGGAATAGATAAGAGGTTGCCAGGAGGCAAACACAAAGGAAAGGATGACAGGAAAGACATGACGAGCACCTCTGAAGGTTATTAGAGGGATGCCATCCCGGAGGAGCAACCGGAGATGGACGACATGCGCCCTTCTTTCAAAGAGCCGAGCTTTCTTGGAGCTTTTCCGATTAAATACTTAACATGTTCTTTTGTTGTGCTGCTTTATTTTATTGTATAAGAAAAAATCTATAATTTTGGGCTAAGGTTTCGAACATTTTTATAAAATGCTCTCAAATTCTAGTTTTACGTCACATTTTTTTTAATAGAATTTGATTTTCTTTAAAATCTCTTTTACTTAAAAAAAAAGTTAGTGCTATCTATCTTGTATTGTTCGTCCTCTTTCTTGGTATATTCAGCCCCCAGTTCATCTGGTAACTTGGTGCTACCGGCTCTAAAAACCGTCCCAATCCATCGGAGATGTGATTTTGATGCCGTCTTATTACCAATGGATGGTTCATCATTTCCCTAAGATTAAATTTTGGGCACTGTGGAGTAAGTATTCGAGGTCAGAGGTTACGCTTGTCGTCTCTTTGTTTACCCTAAAGGAGTCGCAAGCTTCGTCTGACGCACGCAGGGTGTACGATAAAATTTCCGAGAGAGATGTGCATATATGGACTATCGTTCTTTGGAGTTATTCTCGTAATGGGTCTTCGATGTCGGCGTTGTATCCTTTAGGTACCGGAGTTCAGAATTTTGTTTGTGCAAATTCTGACGCAAGAGATAGAAGCTGTAGAACGCATAATTGCAATTGTATATGCTCTGGCTCTACTTGCAGACAACGAGAGATCGGGGTAGTCGTTATTTCTACAATAATGTCGTTATTTCTACTAATAATGTTGGCCATTTTTAGAAGGTCTTGACTAGAATCGGGAACTTCTGCATATCTTGAATTAGCGTGGGAATGGTAATGAAGTTTTTTTTTTTTTGGTAATTAAGGTTATTGTTATGTACCCAATTCTACGCCGAGCATATCGCCCTTTAATTGACAAGATCCTTGTGCTTCTCATTGGTGGGATTCTGCATGCCATGCCTACTGTTTTGTCAGTGGCAATGGCTATCAAACCTCATAGGTTGTCCCAGTAGGCTGTTATTACCAAGGGAATTACTGCTACCGAGAGAGTGATAGGCATGGATGTGCTATACAGTGACAAGACAAGAACTCTCACCTTCAATATATGTGGTGGTTCAAGACTTAAGACTCAAAATGCAATTGATACAGCTGTGGTGGGGGTGTGGGCTGACCCTAAGGAGGCATGAACTAGTATCAGGGGGATCGTTTTCTTCTTTTTAGACTGACTGATAAAGAAATGTTTTGACATATACTGATGGTTAAGTTAAAGTGTTCAAAGTTAGTGAAGGGGCTGCTGAGAAGATTTCTAATCTCGCACACAATAAATCAGAGATTGAGGGTTGAGTTCATGCTGTAATTGATGGGTTTTGACGAGCAAAGTTTGCGATCCCTTGCTGTAGCTTACCCGAAAGTCCCAGATGGAACGAAGGAGAGTTCTGGAGGTCTTTGTTCGTTTGTCGGTCTTATGCCTCTTGTCGTTCCATGCCTCTTTTTGACCCACAGGTACTTGTCGAGTTTTTTTGAAGTCTTTCTCCTGACTGGGCTTCGGAGTGTATGCAGGACCTTTTAATGATCAATCTTAGAGGCAATCTCTAGCTTGGGGGTACTAAGAAGATTCTACTTTTGCTTGAAATACCTGGAAGAGAATTGAAATATATATTGCCCATATCCCTAGACTCCTGTCTCCAGGGTGTTGAACTTCTTCCACTGCTAAACAACAGTGGTTTGGAGACTGTTTTTTGTTCCAATTATACCTACGTGGATGCAAGGTTGAGTGAAAATCAAACAGTTAAAACAGTCTTCGAACACCTATCGAAATCTCACTCTCCAATGTCTATCTGAGGTTATTCGACCACCAAGAACTAATATCCCCGACACCTGTGCGAAGGAATCCAATGAAGAGCAAGCTCTTATCTAAAACTTGGGCACGTTTTCACTTCGTTCTTCAAGTATCATATTCGAGTGTTGGAATCCACACAGGAGAATATACCTGCACTAGTCACAGGTCTAGAAGATTTCATCAGTATATCATATGTGGGCAATATAGAGGTGTTTTAAGACATTTTTTCTCCCTATCATGTCTGATAAACTAGGCTTACAAATTGTACCGCGAAGGCAACTTTATTCCGATCCGGTGTCCCAATTGAAAGCACTCATATTTAGTCGCATGGTAGAGCCCGAGGAAGTCTTGATTGTTGAATATGACAATGGTAACTTTGTTCGCGTAGTAATGAAGGAAAATGATATTCTTGTTCAATACAAGATCATGCGACAGACATTGATTGACCTGTCACACCTTAACCAAGCTTCTGTTGATGCCTTCAAGTATGTCTTTTGCGGCATTCAGACATTGGCTTACACGTATGCGGGCGATGATAATTCCTTGCTTGATATGTCCCGAGCTATAAGTATGGGAAATACTGTAAAACTAGCCCAGCAAAGCGTTTATCTTAGTTTGCAACATTCACTTGTTTTGTTATCTTTCTGATTCCTACATCAGCTGTAGTGTGATGTATGGAACAACCACAATATGCGTGTCAGCTCAATGGGAGACATTGACAAGACTAGAAAACGATTCGTACATTACATGATAGTGGAGAATTTTTTAAAAATGGGGTTAAATCCGGCATAGTGTCTTGTCCACTCGATAACATGTAGGAATGCTTCACTTAGTGCCAATGATGATTTGCCAGGGACTTTATCCCGTAAACTGTTTTTTTTATGCGTGATTTATATGAAGGGTACGACAGTACTGTTAGAAATATATATGGAAATCATGTTGTCCAATTCTTGTACGATAATCATGTTGGCCCTTCAACTACTCAGTCGCCCCGACAAGCTACTTCAACATCATCTTCCTGGGAAGCGGCTAATATGTATAACAACTTCCATGCACAAACTTCACCAGCACAACAAAATTTCTCATCCATATGTTAGTTTTTACTCTCAATTTGGTTCCGGTAGTCCAGTAGCTTCAAATGTGGCAGAAAAGAGTACAATTGAACGGGCTGCAGAGTTTGGTAATAATCACTATTTTGCATTGGGAGCTACCGTTGCACCTGTATCTTCTTCGTACGGTAATAAAGAGGGTTCCTTAGGTAGCATGTCAGGGAAAACAGCGATCGGTGGAGCCGTGGAGGCAAATAAATACATAAATCAGAAACTAAGCAGGGTGGTTGGATCACTTTTCCTTTCATGTTGGCAACATGGTTTGGCTTAACAGTTGCGTGGGATGGTTAATGAACGTGCTTGTTTATCTCATTCAAGAATTTCGTTTGGAAAACTCATATTACCAGTTCAAACAGTTTGCTCATGCATTTAGGGGAGGGAGATTCAGTGCATTCTCCTGGTACCACCAGTTCAAAGCTCATATTCTATTAAGATTTGCTTATCGAGTGCAAACTTCTCCCTAGACTGATGATGCAGAGAGAAGTTTCATACTCAAGATTAATATTTTTGTATATAATCACTTGACTGACGATTACTTGACAGTTGAAGGTGCTGAAGGCCGTCAGATATTTTAATCAAAGACACGATGGATGGAGTTTGTACTGTTTAATCCCTTCGAATATTTTCAAGGATGTTTCAGATTGATATCTTAAAAATGACTTTTCTTGTGCCTTTGGAGTAGAAGTACCTGTACTTGACAACACGGTAAACCACCACTATTGACTCCTCATGTTATAAATGACCTGGACGTTAGTAATACGGTTAGACTATCCTCAACAGATGGCAACCAAATGGACAGATCCAATCCAATTGTCTTTGCTATTTGGTTTATTGTATGAAGATTGCATAGATACTTTGGAATTTTAGAAAGAGAAATCCAAATTAGAGTCTCATGAGACTCCAATCGAGCAGTTTTAGTTTTAAAGTAAAGATTGGAAGAGTAACTTCTACGCAGAGAAATATAAGATATTGAGATAGAGAAATTGGAAAAATATATTTATCCAAAAAAAATATTCCTCTTCCTCATGGGAGGAGGTGTTCTTTTATAAGTACATATTACAGGCCCCACACAATTTATTGAATAACTAATTTTTGGTAATTTTCTTAAAATTATAATTAATTGCAAAGAGATCCTATATACTACACAATTGTCATACCTCACCTATAAGATTTTTTTACACCAAATTACTTTTTTATTTTGTCGATTTCATGTTATATATATATATATATACCTTATCAATAGCTTTTAGTTATTGTTAAGATATTCGAACAAGGACTGTACCTTGTAAACGCTTTAAATTTATGTGATGTTATTTATCTCATCGAAATTGCAAAGTTTTTACTAATTTCTCATCGGATTTAATTGACCTTGTTCTCGAAGAACTATTTTTGTTTTTTAACGCGTGTCAGGTGGTTGTTGTGACGTTGGATCCTCGAAAGGAAACGGTTTGTAGCGAAAAGGAATCCCTAAATTTGTGAGAAAAGCTCATACCAAAGCCTCATCAGATGTTCCGACTATTTCATCTACTGCACTGTAAACCACTCCCCGTCCCACTTTCGAAGCCCTCCTCAGAGATTAAAAAATAAAACGATTGTGGCTCATACATCGAAAATATTCCTCGAACCCTTTCAAGAAGTGGAGTCAAGTGCCTCAACTAACGAGCCTGTAAATGAAGACCAAGATAATGCTTATGCTGGGAAATACGAGACATCACATTATGCTAAAGAAGAAAAGTCATTGGTTTCAAGCCGTCGGATCGCTGATGAAAGCTCTCCTCTAAATACAAGGTCCCAATTAAAGGAAGATTTTATTCAACTTCCTTCATAGATTAAACCTCTCATGGGTAACAACCTTCCAGTTGTTGAAAATAAACATATTTTAGCCTTGTATAAGGTTAAATATAAATATTATAATGCACCCGAAGAGACTAAGCTGAAGGCCCAATCGGAAATCCGTACTTCGGTCACCATTTGATTCCCGACGCTTGAGGAAACCCTTTTATCAGTTCAAGATCATGAGGTGATTATTTATACAGATATTTTGAATTGGTGGCGCTTAAGGGTTTTTAATGAGGCACATTGTAAGCCAAAATTATTAATGTAGTCACTTTTTTTGTAAAATTATTACTATAATTTGATTAAGTTAGAAGATATGAATCTAAAAATCAATAAGTAGGGAGAGATTCCCCAATATTATAAAAGAAAAAAGGCTAATATGGGCCACACCTATTTGGCTAAGCAATGGGCCATACTATAAGCCCTGACTAAGATAAATCAATAAAAGAGAAATGTTGTATAACACAAGCCGTGAAGGCTACACTAGGGGCCATACTTAGCCCGATCTATATAGCTCAAAAAAGCGAACGGACTAAAAATTCAATTCTATAAGACCACGTTACAGGCCATACTGAGCCTAGGCTATTAAAACCCACTAAACTAAACAAACTATAAGTAATCTCTATGGCCATGCAACAAGAAACACTATGCTTTCAAAAATCATCATTAATACCGCCTTCCCCCCATCATCTCCAATCCCATTAACATAATTTTAAATAAGGAATAAAAAAAGTACCAAGCATGCATAATAACAAAGTAAAAAAGGTGTGACTAGCATAGCAAAAACACATAACGTAGAAAAGTTTAACATTAAGATGGATTACACATGGTCTTCACTGGTACCACCTCATTCGCTGATCTCCTCATCCGATGGTGCTGTACTAGAGGGTACCAATGTTGTACAAATCACAACGAGGTAGTAAACAACCTTTCTGCAGGTGAAGGGGCAGTATCGACAGTTAGATTAACCTCCTTTATCACTTTCTCGATGACTTCTTTATCATTTGTTACCCACGGTTTCTCGTCCTCCGGAACGAACCCCTTAAAAAAACCTAATTGCATGACAACATTCATTCTCCACAGTTCAATGATGGTTTCCTTTTGAATTCGTTCCAGGCGCATCTTTATGGTCCCCAATGCATCCCTATTCCCATCAATATATTCCTTGGTGACTTGATTCTTTAAGTTTTTTTTCAGCATACTTCAACTCTAACCTCAATCGACTTAGTTCTGAACGAACACTGTTACTCTCAAATCAAACTATGTTACTAGTTATATAAGATTCTTCAACCTTGACGAACAATCCAATATTTTGATAAATAAGCTCGGTGGGTCGCTTGGCGAATGTCTCATTATAGGTTACAAGATCTGCAACATTCTTCCATAAGACATCCTTTTCAGAGGCGACAACAGTCAACTGATCATTCAAGTCTGCTTTCTTCTTTACTATCGTGCGAATGAAAATCTTAGAAATATTGTACACATTCTTGTAGCGCGTTAGTTCGGCACTTAACGACTTCCCAGAACCAAACAACAAATATTGTGGTTTAAAATACTTCATCGCTTTGGCATCTATCAGATTCATCATTCAGTACACCAGAATCATTGAGTTATGGTAGTTTTATATCAATATATTTTTTAAAGATAAAAAACAATAAGTAACTTAAAAGACGACATAAAGTAATAAATGAGTAGAAAATTACCTCCACAGACAACTCCAATTGACGTTATAAGAGGTTCGACATAGTCATGTTGTTTTACATCGTCATCTCAAGAGAGTGTTTCAATTTTTGATATACAACAAGGGAAGGCTTTGGCATACTAACTGCCCATGGTCGGTCTATAGACTCAGGCATCGGTTGACGTTTTGTAGTAACAAGTCCCAACAAAGAAATTATACTTGGAAGATCAGTATTAATCACATCCATAAAAGTCATAGGGAGAAAAATGTTACCATCACCAAGAGAGGAGACCAAGGGATCAACAACTGAGTCTTTGTTGGGGGTAGTAGAAACAACCCGACTATGGTTGTTTGGGTCAAAGGGATGGGTCTGATTCAACACGCCAACTTCTTGGCCATCCCTTACGTTGTGTGTTGAGGAAACTCCATGCTTGCGAGTATAGAGGTGGTTAGCGCTAACTACCATAGCTAAGTTATCCAAGCCAGTCAGGGACAAGTCCCTGATTACTTACTGGCTACTGTTAGTGATGGTCTCGTTTTTCCTTAGCATCATCTTCTTTCTCACAAACCTCCCCATAGACGGACTACTTTTTCCCATGCTCTCACCCTCCTTTCTAGATGATGATATCACAATACAATCGTTGGAGTCCCGCTGATCAGATGTGGTGGAAGTAATAGTAGTATCTAAACATAAATAGTGACAACAACACGGGCTACCTTCTTTTTCTTCTTGGGTTTTGCCTCAATCGCGTCACTATCCTTACATGGCCTCTTTTGGCCAATAGTGGTATCACACCTTCTTCACAATATAATAGGTCTTCTGAGGGGGAAAATCCAGCCCAACAGCTCTTGGGTTCTTTTCATACACCCGTTACATAAATATGAACCCTACGGCCTCAGCAATTACTGGTTACACAGTAGCAGTAAGGGTAAAATATCCATTTTGAGACATTTGTACCTCACATAACAGCCACAATCTTGTCATGATAAAGTTAGTAGAAGTTAATAAGTTGGTGTATTAGATCTCCCACTGTGTATAGACGGAAGTAGAAAGATGCTCTAACGGGCTTGCTTCGTGATCACTGTATAGCGTGTTCCACAGCTCATGGTCATTTCCCGATTCTGTACCTTCAACAAATCAAAATAGGAAAAACAAACAGAAAAAATGAGGGTAAACATCGACAACTGCATTAAAGAAATAAACCAACTCGAGGCTTACGTGTGCTCATCCATATGAGTTCTAATTGGAGGTTATGTTTTGCACTGAGATTCTTCCAATTCCCATAAATAAAAATAAATGAATGCTTTCAGTGCTTGTGAGAGTCAAGAAAATTAACGAATTTTTTTACGCGTGGATATGTAGTAGTATATGGTTCTTAACAATTTATATACGCCGATACTAAAAATTAACTTGACTATACTGGTTTTTTTTTATCTAATAATTTGGAGCTAAGTGCCAACCGTTGGTCCTTAACTATGTGGGACAGATTCGAATGTACCTAAAGAATTCATTTATCAACTTTGGTAAGGGAAGTCGGAGCCCCCAATCAAACAACGTAGTATATAAACAAGTTTTCTCTGCTATCACGTGATGGGGATGTTCACCAAGTTCTAGAAGTCTAGTAATTATAGACTCAGGAAAGTTATAAACTAATATAATCCTACAAAGCCCTTCAGGGCTTAGATTTTTATAAAGGTGCGCCAAGCGATTGAAATAGCTATCTAGAAGTTTATGTCTTCCATTGTGTCCACTGATAGGACACCTATAACTAAGTTCATGGTAGTTTTCGAATTTCACGAGGATCCTTTGTGAGGAATTTTTAGGGAGCACACGGAAAAGTTGATGTCAGAAGAATGAAGTCCATAATGCAATATTCTAGGGTTTCCAGAAAGAAGGTTGGGGAAAGTAACATAGACTACAATACTAATTAATAAATATATAACAAGAAATGAAAGTGAAGAAAAAAAGTATTTCAATATTTACCTTTGTGCTATATCCGGCGGACATAAGCACAAGCTTTTGGACACGTGGAATTTTCTACATACATGCACCTAGCTAAGATATTTGTTAGACATAGTCACAAGCTTTTGGATAACAATATTCGTGTGCGTGACGACATGACTTAAAGTCAATAGTTATGCATGCCATATGGAAGTAGTGCGGATAACGGATGAAATAATACCTCATCATGACTAACACTATACTCCTTCTAAAAGGAAAAATCTTAAACATAGTTCCCATTTATAAGGACTATGGGGATTCATGATAAGACATAACCCCGTCATCGGTTTATACCCATCGGCCAGGACGAGGTATCTTCGGCTATGAAGCAGTAGTCAAAGTGTACGTACTAAATCATAACCATACAACGAATTATACACGGAGATCGGGACGATGTGCCTTGATCGTTTAGTACAAGGAGAAAGACATTGGCAGAAGGACTAGACATCGTCTGTGTGAAGACAGAACCATACCTCGGCAAACGAGAAGTGATTGTTACGAGAAACAAGGGCACTAAAAGCAATAACCAAGTAGTGCTAAGAGAAGGGGACGAGAACACTAATCCATGATCAAGTATAACTAAAAATATAGAATAGTTAGGAGATAAGAGTGATGATTTATGAATGTAATATATAAAGAAGCCAAGGCCTAAACTAATGTAAGATTTTCCTACATAACCAATATGATAATAACATGTTTATTCTTCCATTTTCCATAACATATCAATGTTACTAAATTCCCTAACCTTGAGTTATGTTGAATCACATATGTAAATTTATTGAAAAAACTTATTTGGAAATGTACATGTTTATTTCTTTATGCAATGAAGCCTTTCTTGTTGCGACAAAGCGATAATTAAAACTGATGTTTTGAAATTTGAACACAGTGGTTTTGGCAAGCCCTGCTCTTCTCGTGTCAAAATTGGAGATTAGCACTTCCGGGAACTCAACATTCTCGACTCACCACAGAAACAAAATGCTTATTGCGGCAACATTTCCTAATTACCGTGACAAAATTCAATTTAGAATCTTTGTAACGTTATAGAAGATTAGGAAACCATCATTGTGGTGTTAGCGATTTTGTTTATCGCGGAATACACCTGATTGTCATGACAATTATATGTTTTCTCGCAGTTAGGGCTTGTATTTTTGTATTACATGTCTCTTCTCAAAGTACGGATGCGGCAAATAATTTTTTTTGCCGCAACAACCAACGTTTCCTAGACAACTTTGCTTATGAGGTATTTTTAACTTTCTATCTAGTTTTCTCTTCAAGTTTAGGTTGATTCTGATGATCCAAACTTGTATTTGAATAAAATTGAATCAGTTCAATTAATAAATACTTTCAAGAATCCTTATTTGATAAAATGACATCTCTTGTCTCCTCACTAAGATAAATTTTGTGAATATAGGAAAATATATTTTGTTTTGAATTTGTCCTTAATGTCAAGATGTCAAAGCTAGATTAGAAAATATTAGTAGTCATAACTTTGAACCAACCTCCCATGTGACCTAACCAGCGATCTCACTCACACAATTGTTTTATCTGTTTATTTTCCCACTTCTTTTTTAATAGTACTTTGGTCATGTGCTATATCCATTTTGAAGAACCATGCCTTAAAAGGAAGTCATTCTCTCACGAGAGGCGATACCGCTCATAGATTCTTATATGCATAATTCTTGTAGTGTTTTTGTTACCCTTACAAAAACATGTCATATTTTGTTACCCTTATAAAAACATGTCACAATTAGACCAAATTATTTTAGAAGTTCATTTCAACTTTTCCCTCCACAATAAAGACCAATATCACACATATAATATATGAAAATTAATTATATATATACACTGAAAATTATAAAAATAACTTGTTACACCACGATGTCTAGGATTTTTATAGTCGAATTGGTTTTTTTATTATTTGCAATATATCAATTTAATGGTAATAGTCACATCCATATAGAATTAGATTTTAAAATTATCAAGCCGATGGTTTGATAAATGGATTTGTTAAATTCTTACTCAAACGAACGTACGAGACTAATATAATTCCACCTTGAATTACTTATCCAAAATACTCATGTCTTATACTTATATGTTTAGACTTCCCAGTATAGATTCCTATGTAGGATATATCTAATTTTTAAGACCATCATAATGTATTTAGATTATCATATTTCCTTTGTAGGTGAATGATATCTCCACCAAAACATATCTCAATCATTCCACCTATTTTTATATTATGAATAACTTTATGAACTCATATTGCATAATCAAATGAGATATAAACATTCGTTTTTTCGATCCCCGGGAAACAACACCTCCTTTAAAAGTAAAGACTCTCACCCCATAGTTGATTTATTATTGAATAGACTAGTGATCCAACTTGCATCCAACCTTTAAGTACCCCAGGAAAATTAAAATATCTGAAACACATGTTTTTGTCATCTTTAAGTACCATAAAACCCTTCTAATCGCATCACGATGTTCCATGCTTGAATTTCTTGTAAACTAACTCAATTTGATTATTGTAAACAAAAATCCACCCTAGTGCATATGCATAAATTTAATTATCAATTGAACTAACATATTCTAATTGGGCTACTACTTGTCCATCATTCTTTCAAAGTTGTAAATTGTGATTAGATGATGTATGTACTTATTTAAATTTTAGATGTTTGACTTATCAAGTAATTTTTTTTATATAATAGGATTGACATATAACATAACACCAACTATTGTTTAATACTTTTATTGCAAAAATAAAGGTATTCTGTTCATAGGTATAATATTTAATAACAATTAGTAGTTAGATCAAACATTTAGTTAACATTAGATATTTTTCAAATTTAGTTGGTAGTTACATTTGAGTATTACACACATTTAGTTATTTAGCTGTTATTGGCTATTATAAAGATTTATTCACTATGTCAAATAATTGCACACATTTAGGTGACATATGAAACATTTAGTTATTATGTATATTTATTTTAACTTATATTTACATGTCAAATTAAACAACCACATCACAACTAAATGAATTTAGGTATTTATAGACATTTAGATATTTACATTTAACGATTTGGTTATCTACTTAATTTGCTAGTTGAACATTTACATAATTTCATAAATATATTGTATGTCTTTATATTTATAGAATGACTAAATTAAAAATAATAAAGTTAACATCTCACCTTTTGATGTTATTAAATTTTATTTTGTATTTTTTTGTATTTGAGTCATGCTGATTTTTTTGGTGGTTATATATTCAAGTTTTAGAGGTGGTTTGTAATGTAACAAGAGACAACAAGTAGAACATGATCACACCACGACACATTTAACTTGCATAAAAAATATGAAGAATAGCTAAATAATATGATGGTTCTGTTTTAGTTTGTGTATAATCTAGTTGAAAAATAGAAACTCATTTTTCAATACATATGCTTGGATCCGTTTTAGTTTGTGTATAATCTAGTTGTAAAAATAAATTTCAATACGGGGTCTATATTTATATCAGTTTGTATAATGAAAATTTGTTTCTAGGTTTTGTCTTTGGGTTTACTAGTGTTATATGTTCTAAATTCTTTTATGGAATATTGTAAAAGTATAATATTTTGTAGAATTTGTTGTATCTTTACTTTAAATCTTTCATGTATCAATATATTATTTTTATATGTGTCTACTAGTCCTGTAAATAAAGTTTTGTTTAATAATAATTTTTGGTAAGACAAATCAAACAACTAAATTTTTATAAACATTTAGTTATGAGTCATATTAGACTAATCTCACACCTAAATCTTTATAAAAAATAGTTGTGTCCTATTAGACCTAACACCTAAATATTTATATATTTAGTTGACAACCATGTCTTTATTATATTTTTGAAGAAACAATTAATCCGAAATGAAAACAAAATGAAAACTTGTTTAAAAATATGTGTAACAAATGAAAATGTTGTATTCTCGATTTATTTTGTTTAGTTGTAAGTCTTAAAATATGTGTAAAAATAAGGTTTTTAAACGACTTGTTTGGAGAAAACACTAAAACACTTAGTTTTCATACAAGTTTAAGTGTAACAAAGATTTATCGTCCAAATAAAAAACATTAATTGAGGTATGTTTTAGTTTTAAATTCAATTAAAACCATTCATATGTCATGTATGTTTAAGTTTTAAAAATATCTAGTTGCAAAGTATTTATTTATGAAAATTCAAATCAATGTACCTTATGATTCATATTTTGAAATATTATTTGAAACATTGAGTTTGTTCATACTAAAATAGTGAATAATAAAATTGTCAATAAGATTTGGTTTTGAAAATTTTAAAAATAAGAAAGACGGAAACAATGTGTTAAAGACAATTTCATAAAAAATACTATAAATATTTGAAATATAACTTATTTGATTCATATCTTTGATCAATTTTCAGAATTTATGATCTTTAATATGGATAAAAATAAGTTTTTGTTTTTAAAAATTTGTTTAGGGCCAACACTAAAACATATAGGTGTCAAGAAAAAATATTTGGGAGTGAGAGTTGTTTATGCTTTACATACAGTTTGTTGCTGAGTAAAAACATATAATTTTTAGACATGTTTAATTTTAACAAACATTTAGCTAGAAAGTAAAAACACTTAATAGTTACATGTCTAGGTTTTATGAATTTAGTTGTCAATTAAGAATATTTAATCGTCACATATGTTTATGTGTACAAACATTTAGTTGCAAGTAAAAATATGTATTTGTGAGATATGTTTATGCTTTACAGATATTTTGATGCCAAATAAAACCATACAATTTTTATACATAGTTATGTTTAACAAACATTTAGCTCACAAATATAAAATTAGATGACAAACATGTTTTCTAACATATTATACAAAATAAATTATCAAAAATGATTTTGTTTTCCCCGAGAAATGAAAATATCAATAGTATTAGATTAGTTTTTCGAGTTGTAATTCTTACGGACTAACGACTTGACTTATAGTCAAATTTTACTAAATGATAGGGCCTTGGGGGATGGAGATTTAAACTTAATGTTTTTTTAGCAGACGTTGTTGTTTAATCACATTTTTAGCATGAATGAGAGTAAGTTATTCCCCTTAAATATTATATGTACATATCATTTTACAATAAAATGTTAGCTACAAATGAACTTAAATAAAAATAATATTTTTTTTATTAAAAGTTGACAAATACATCTAGTCTTATTGAACATCTTGAGAAGAAACTAAATCTAATAGTTTTTTTTCTACCCACTTGGTGAAGTAGTACACTACAACAATTCAAAATGTTCGTCGGCGTGACCATGGACAACGATCCTAGTGAGTCGATTCTCAATTTGTTGATATGTAAATAAACGACGACCGAACCAAGAGTACATTCGATAAGTCTGTGGTATTAAAAGACATTTGGCAATGGTCGCAGCGTTGTACAAAAGGTTTTACACGTGTAGCTAAAGTTGGTCAATAGTATTCTGCTATGAAGATCCTTCAATTAAGACCTATATATCAATAATATGCTCTAGAGGTACACTCGTGCAGATCTCGAGAAATAAAATCTCTTCTTTATCAAGGTATCACACAAATGGTATTGTTACAAATTCGTTTAATAATGTATCCCCGCAAAATACGTATTTTGTTGCTCATAATCGTACAACTTATGCTTGAGCTATATCATATATCTATTTATGATTCTTTAAGTAGTATATATATTCAGATTTCCAGTCATTTATTTCTTCAATTAGAAATACTTTTAAATTGTCGAATGGTACATAGATTGTTAGAGTATTTTGTACTATTACCTAAGGGATATTCGGGTTTTTCTGCCATAAATACTTTTAAATTTTCTAATGGATCATATATTATTGAGTGTTTTCTACTATTACTTAGGGAATTGTCATCTTAGAATTTAAAGTTATCTAATTAATATGTACTTGCAGTCTCTTTTTGTGACACTTGTTGGTACACAAAGGTATTTAAATGGATTTCTATTAGTTTGATTGTTTGTAGATGTCCTCTCTTGTTTTTTTTCTTTTATTTGTATTCATTGTGTGCATCGTTAATTACCACTTGAAAATCCAATATAATTTATACAATTCACGACTCATTAGTTTTAGACAAACACATTCGCGATACTAATCCTCTATATATTTCATCATTGTTCATGGTAGGAAAACTAAACCTCATTGTATGATATATTGTTTTCCAATCAAAGGGTATTTAAGGTAATTTTCACGTACTTTTAGAATGACTTTCACACACTATGATTACATATCATCCATTCAGGTTCTGTGTTACTAATCTATCTTGGTGGTCATGTTTGCTTTACATGCCGACCGATTTGGAAATCCAATATAAAATTGGCATTTTCTTGTATTTTGATCGCTTTACATGACATGTAATGGATTTTGTATTGCCCCAAATTAATAAAACATAACCTAAGTAGTTCGGATACATTTAGTGTATACCATAATTGTATGATCTTGGAAGTATGGTTACACATTTTGGGATGTAACAAATAAACCAATGGCCAATTTTTCCTGGTTAAAGTACCTTATTTCTTCATCATTAAAATCATAATTACGTAGTACATTTGTCATATGATCCCATTTTTCTCTCGGGTACATACAATATTTAGTTCAAAGTAAAAAATGGAGAAATATATAAATTAAGGTTCCTCCTCCCTTACTAAGATAATATCTTGGTAAAAGTTAAGTATTCATTGCGTTTGTCCACATTTGAGGTGTACCACGCATTCCAGTAGAATATTTTTACTCCGTGTAATATCTAAAAAATATGATCTTTGTTTAATACTCGTGAAATAAATTGTGAAACGTTTGTCAATCGTCCAGTCAACTAGTGGACTTACTTGATAGATTTTGGTCATGACATATTGATCAATGTTTATAACTGGAATAGTTCTGTTTCTATACCCCGTTTGCTATCTACATAGCCTATAACATTTCTAAATCAAACCTCAAACAAACATTTAGAGAGCTTCGATTAAAGTTCAAATTTAGTAAATTGGAAAAATACTATGACAAAACCAATATATTAAGATCTTCTTCATTTCTTTTGGATGTTGTCAATGGATGCTTCCATGATGCGTCCTACCTTTTCGGTGAAGAAGTTGTCGACGAGTCACTGATAGGTATCCACTTATTGTTCTCAGTCATCTAGATTCATCTTTATTTAATTATATCCTGAATATGCATCCATAAAAAAGAGAAATCTATGATCGACGATCATATCAACTAATTGATCAACTCGCCAAAGTGGGAAATAAATATTTTAAAGTAACTGTTGAAATCATTGAAATCCACACACGTTATCAATTTAATATTTTCCATTTTTCCTTCTTGATAATTATGAGATATGCCAGCCAAGTTGGGTACTTAGAGTCCCTTATATGTCCTACTTTCAGTAGTATTTCCATTTTTTAAAAAATGATCTCAGCCTTCTCTGGTGAAAATATCATTCGTTTTTAAATTATCAACGAAAGTCTATTGTCAATCGGATGATGAAAAATAATTAAGTGATGCAAAAATATCAGAATTTAATTTTGTAAAATAACATAACCTCTGTTTGTACTCATAATCCAGCTCAGTTCTATCTTCAATGACTTTCATTCCTTTAGGAATAACTCAAAGTATCATCTAAAGGCTTTGTGATCCAAAACACCTCTATGTGGTGATCAATCTTCCTGTGTTTGAAAATTGATAGGGTTTCATGTTGCACTGCTCGTTTTTCCCATAACAGGTTTTGTACTAGTCAACTTAGTGTTCCCTTGCTTACCTTTTAAAAATTTGTACGATCACTCGACTATCTCCCATGATTTATTTGATGCATGAGTTATATAATGATCTGATAGCTTCTATTTTGTGAAGCTATGATCGTTCAAGTTTGGTGTTATAAAAACTTGGTGCATCTATTACCATGCATAAATTTTTATTTTTATCTTGGTTTGCTCGCTTCCCACCATGTAACTAATTGTTTCCTAAATAATTGGTAGGATGACACATTAATTACTGTAAAACAATTTATACAAGGTCACTCCAATCATCCCATCGTACTGCTTTAGGAGAGAATATTAGTCAAAATTCTCATGTTGATCAGTATTCTTTTAATGTTACTTTTATCAATATCAATAATATCAATGGTAACAATGAGGGCATCTTTGCAGGGACTCGCTACCCCACCATTTATCATCATTATCAGATAATTATAGGTGTTGATGTCTAGTTTAAATGGAAAGATGTCTCATTTATGAGGTGCACCTTAATATCTTTATGGTGTCGCTTGGTAGATGATTGTGATGTATCGACTAAAGTATATTCTCCTAAGTTAGTGTATATTATACGTTAATGTTTCCTTTTATTCTTAGAATTGTTATCATCCTTCTCTCGTTGCCGCCCTTTTCACTTGTCTCTCATAAATTGGACCAACTCTCCACTTCTAATCATACGTTGTATCTTTTCCTTTAAGTGGTTTAAATCACATGTTATGTAACCATGATCACAATGATAAGAACAATAAACCTTTTAGACCATTAATTATTAGGTGTTTTAATCTCTAATAGTCTTATGTACTTAAGGTTATCTTTGTTTTTATAATATATTTTACTGATACTTGTTGTTAGTGGTGTTAACCTCTTGGTTGATTTGTAAAAGTAAGTTGATTGGGCCCTACCGGTCTGTATTTTTTTTAGTCCATCTTTCTATAATTATTAGTTTATTTTTTTTATCAAATTCATTCGAACACAACTTAGTTATCTTTATCGATCGACACTCCCATTTTTATTTTTGTAAAACTTTAATGAAAATTTCAGAGCAACACAATAATGCCTCTATTAATTTAGGCATAATTTTTATTAAATATTCAAGAAGACAATATAATGTTGAATACCTCTCATAAAGGTTGTAAGTGTTATGCTCTTCTTAAATTCGTTAAGACTGTTTTTTACAACCATTTATACGTAGCTTTGAAGTTTTTTGTCCATATTTTGGAACATAGTCATGATGTAATCTCTTTCAATTTCAATAGTTTTTTAAAATGACTCCTAAAAAAACTCTAAATTCTCGCAACCTGTTAATCGAGCATGGTAAGATATTTTTGAACCAAGTCAAAGAATTTTCCTCGAACATCATAGAGAAAGATATATATATATATATATATATATATAAGAGGGTATAGATTAATTAAAACTGAGCATGGTTTTAGAAAATTGCTCCAAATTATGTTTATGATTGGTCATCTCGTTATATTTTTATACATAGTATTAGTCAACCTTACAAGCTCTTCTTAGAAGTGTTTTGGGAGAATAATGATTTTTGCTATGATGTATAATATTATCTCCAACCTTTTCTAGACTTCTTATTTGTGGTGACTTGCACCTCTTCTTTCATTTTTATATACCTCGAATTTGAGTAAGACGACACAAAATTTGATGAGGTAATTTCTCCTCAAGGTCTAACGTCAATGATGAGAGAGCTACAAGTAATGTATGAATGAATATCTCACTTATTGATATAAATATTTCCTTGTTATATATATCTTCCTCATATTACTATGAAAATTGTGTAGTATGTTGATAATACAATGAGTCCTAATTTGTTTCCATGACATGTGGCAACCATCAATTATTCTTTTTATATTTTAATCCATCAACTAGTCGTCTAACTCCAATTATCATGAAGGTATTTGAGACCTTATTTCGCATGCGTGTCCGCGATGCATGTTCAAATATATCCATTTGTGACAATGTTCTTGCTAGCTAAAGTATTTTATATGTAAGAGGTCAGTAATAAACACATCTGATAGACCTCGTCATGATGATACAATTTTAGCTTCTGAGATACATGTTTATACGACATTGACACATACAATACGTTTTCAGAGATCCATGTTATCCTTATCATGTTAGGTTATTGTGATATGTATTATCATATGAAATACTTTGCATGCCATTTGTTTGTGTATGCTCAATAGATAATGTTATATAAATCTTTACCTCTAATGATAAGGGGTTGTGTTGTCGCGTAGTATATGCCCTTATCAAATATTCAAAAACAAATTTATCATATCTTATTGTTATTCATTATTATATTATTTTCTTCTAATTATGATTGATTACATTTATAAAAATATACAATTGAATTTTCTATATATCTGTAATATTAGAATATGTTTTTATTCTAAGGGTAAGTCGTATGGATGTTTAGGAGGATATATTAAGAGAGTAAAATAGTAAAAGTTGATAAATATATAAACTTCTCTTAATATATATTCCTTATATTGATGAGGTATCTTCATATTAAAAACTAACAACATGGTAAGTTTCTGAAAATAAAGAAGATGCTAGATGAGGGTCACTAGGAAGTCTAAAATGACGACATATAAAATTCGCTAGATGAGGGTCACCAAGAGGATTCTAGATGAGGAACATAAAAAAGTAGTTAGACACAAGAAAAACAAAAATAAGAAGACGAGGATCATCCAAAAGATTATAGGAAAATGCTATAAATAAGAAATTATACGACGAACAAGTAAATGTAATTAAGACGAATGTTATCCAGAAGACTTTAGACAATGGTTGAAATGAATATATTGAATAAAGTATACAAGTGATAATTTTTTTTAAAAAAGTTACAATTAAAAGATACATGTCATTATTTAACTAGTTGTCAAGATGAGTTGTTAGGAAGATATAACACGTATAATGCAACGGTTGGAGAGGAGTAAATTATAATTAGTATAAATATAAGCTTGAACCTTTATTTAGAGATTACTTTGGTATAATATTTGTTAAGGAAATTATTTCATCACAAGTGATATTAAACATATGTTAGTTTTAGTGATTGAAGTTGTACCTTTATATATAGTTCATGTTAGAATAAATATCTCTAGGATATATAGCGATCATGGATGATATTTATCTAACCACTAAGATATACGGTTAAGTATATCTTGACTTAGACCATCTAGATATTTACACATTTGGATAAACTCATGGGACTATTCATTCGAGTTAACTAATTACACTCTTATTAGTAGCCTCTCTAGCTTTGATGAGTGTAACAAAAGAAGACTCCATATTTCCCAAAGAATTATTGATATTGGCTGAAACATTCTTTAATATTAGCGGAGGCACCTACTACTTATTCATAACTCCATTTCTCTTTGTCAAATCAATCATTTTTATTTTTATTATTCTGCTTTGATGACTCTTGGTTTTCATATTTGTAATCGTATTTAAAACTTTAATTTTTTTCTTGACGATGCTTTAAGGTCCTTGTGGAGATTTTAGCTTTGCATCAACTTTACTTATTTTTCTTTCATTAATCTTTTCTTAGGCTTTACTTTTTATTATATCTTTTTACTAAGTGTGTTTGTATATGTATTCCCGTCGCCTCCATAGCTTTTAATAAATGATGGGAAAATAAATATAAATTTTAAAGGAATTTATTTCTTCATGATTTTTAATTCCCAAATAGCTATAGGTTTTGGCTTGTTATTTGTGACACCACTGAACATGCTACAGAAATTATGTATTCATTCAGCTAAAGAAATTTATTCTTATTTTATTGGGGTCTATTATATATTCATTAAACTAAAGAAATTTATTCTTATTTTAGTCCAAGATAATTACCATAATAAAATTTATGTGTATTTATTACGAGTTATGTACTTTTAGTATACTTCCAAGTAATTATAAGTTTTTTTCATGGTAATCGTTAAGCCTGAATTGACTATGAATTCAAAGTAATATGTTATGGAAACTATAAATATCGGGTAGCTATGCTTCTTCCAGAGTCATATTTTCATGTTAATAACGAAGTTTCTTTTTTGGTGTTTCCAGTAATGATATAATTGAGCCTATAGGACCCAAGAATACTTTGTTCACTCAAATTTATTAATATAAGGTTGGTGTGAAGGAAGATGTTCACATGCTCCCCCGTGGTGTTATTGATTCTTCAACATGATCACTTGTTATTATAGTTACTCTTGGACTTTCTTCCTCTTTGTTTGAGGTTTCTCTTCCATCGATATCTGATGGTAGATCACTCTACCAGTGACATAGTTTTTAATGTTCCCTCCCCTTCAGGTTCTAAAGCTTTTGATTTGTGTTCTTTTATTCTTCCAATTAATCGGATATCTAAGGTTGTTATCGAGTTTGGTGTTTTGGTCGAGCGTAAGCCTTTGCCTTTTCCTTTTCATCTTTATCTTTAGAATTGGCTAGTCATTACTTGAACCTTAGTTTTGAAGTAACTATTTTTCCTTTTTTGCTTTGCTTTTCCCTATTTTTTATACTTATTACTTTCTTCTCTATTTACAAGCTTATTTTCAATAGGTTAAAATGTTCTTTCATACCTAAGTGAATCTTTTGGAACAGTTATATGATTTTCAGCTCCTTTATATTGTGCTTCTTCCTTTATAGATAAACGACCTGATTTAAACGTTCCTCTACCTCTAGTGTCAACAGAGTAAAGCGATTGCATGTAGTGCATTACGAACGTCGAGAGAAGGAAAAGTATTTATCCTTTCAGTTAAAGTCTCGTGCTAGTAATATGACATATAACTCTCTATCTTTATCTTGGTATAAGACCGATTCACTTGCTCTCCAATCCAAAATTAATACCTTGGAAGTTTGTTCCCATTAGTTGATTCAGGGTTATTACTTTATAGTCTTGTAACTCATCTTTGAATATTATATAAACTATGTTTTGTCATCTTCTTTTTAGTTTTCTCTGTTTTTCTAACGACCATTTTTAGCATTATATTTGTGTAAGCCTTTTTCTATTATTACGAGTACTCTTTTTATTTTTAATAAACGATTTTTTGTGCTAAAGACATATCTTGGATTCTCTATTGTTTCTACTGATCGATCAGATAAGATAGACCGGATTTTCTTAGAATTTAATATGTGCATGACTCTCTCGTTAAGTAAAATATTTCTCTAACAACTTAAATATTTCATCACCATATGCGAATTATATGAATTATATTTCTCCACCCGCTGAAATATACAGTTACTAGTATTTTTAACTTAGTCCATGTAAAATTTTACACATTTAGATATTTTATGGACTCATTGTATAATACAGGAATAAATTAACAACACCATTATAATTTTTTAGCGAATTATCAGTAAAATGAAATACTGATATTAATATTTATTTTTATTTTATGATTAACCTAGTTAATAAATATCCTATTATTATTTTACTCAATTAATATTTAATAAAAAAATCACATAAACTATGTACTTATTCGTCACCATTAAAATAAACATACATTAAATACAACTGAAAATTTATAAAACATTAATTTTAAATTATAAAAAACACTAATAGAAAAACTAAATAATATAATAAAAAAAAGAAAAATAAAGGATGAAAATTTATTTTGAACCCTTTGAAATATTATATATTAATAACTAAAAACGTTTCGCTCATATTAAATATTTAAATTATTTTAAAAGAGTCCCTCCATAAAAACACTATAAATACTAGATTTAAAGAAGATATTATTATAAAGAAAATGAAAAGGAAAACAAATTATCAGAGAAAATATGAAATCTGAGATCATGACTATGCTAATTTTTTCTTTGGCTTTTCATTTATATTTTGTTACTATATCTGAAGGTAAGTAGAACTTTTATTCAGTGATATGTTTAAACTGGTTTAAATAATCCGTTTATCAAATTAAATGCAAAATTTAATAATATTAATTAAAGTTATGATAAAACATAAGTTATTATTATTATTATTATTATTATTATTATTAAAATAAATTATCTAATATATATTTACCATCTTGTAGGAAAAGATAAGACAGAAATTTCCAATGATCATGGTTCCATGGGATGTTTTAAAGGTACATTAGTATTTTGTTTTGTTAGAAAAAATCATATTTCCGTCTTGTTGTTTATTCTAAATATCGTTTTGTAATTATATAAATACTAAACAACATAGTAAAAAAGAATTATATACAAAGTAAAATGAAATTAAGTTTAATTAATAATAAATAATATTAAATATTATATTAATATATTAAAACAGAATTTTTAAAATAAAATAATATATTATTTTATAAATGATGAAGTATTACTCAAATAGAGGATTTATCGATAAACTGGATTTATTTTTTATATTATAAACAAAATCCAATAAAATTCAAACCAAAAATTGACTAAAAACATATACATATGGAATAATTGGTAAGTAGTACCGGTTTAATTTTTATAAAGTTGTATTATGTTGTATATACATTTACAAACTCATTTTTTACTTCTTTTGTTTAAAGCGTTGTAGTTTTTTTAATAATAAATTAATGTTTGATTATTGTGTTCTTTTCTTACTTTTAGGACAGAAGTGCACGGAGGACCGTACTTTTGATGGCAGCTGTGTAAAAAGCGAACAACATGACCAAAGATACGCTGTCAAAAAGTTCGATGGCTCATATGATATCCCATATGATGGTTCGTATGTTTGTGCACTGCATTTAGTGAATTTACATGGAAGTATTAGTTCAATTTCTTGTAAATGTATCCCCCACCAAACTCCTCGACCTCGACCTCAACGTAAATGCAAATGTTCATTTTATCGTAAATAATGTTATGAAAATTAAATGTAAATTGCAATGATTTATATCCTCCAATATTATAATAGTATAAATAATATCTTGAATTTTATTCAAGTGATTCATAATTGATTATTTTGTTTTAAAAATTATATCGCATCATGAATCTAGATAGGTAAAGAAAATTTGAGTGCCAAAATTATTGGGTTTAGTCATTTGTAAAATATTTATTTGAAGTATTAAAAATCAACATACATAATATAAATTAAAAAACATAATAAATAAAACAAATATTAATATTAGAGAGTATAATGTATAATATAATTTTTTTTATAATAATATAAAATAATTTATATGTTTGTAATATAACATGTATGATATTTTTGGCTCCCCAAACAAACCTATTATAAGAAAAAGCCCAAAACATTTAAGAGATTTTATACATATCCTTTTATATAAAATCTTTTTATATAAAATACACAAAGCAACTAAATCCATTTTTTTAATTAAAATTTTAAAGGTTTATATTTTTTAAACCGTAACTTAAAAAATAAAATCTAAAAAATACTCTTAGTTTTGTTTTTTAAGACGAACAAACTAGTACCACTCATGATATGTTTTGAATTTTTTTCAAAAATATATATTTTTTACATAAGTTTCTCATCTATCTAGTTTCGCATCTAGCAGTATACAATTTAAACAGGTCATTATATGTTTTACATCTATCATAGTGGCCTCGTTTTGCATCTAGCATCTATCGTAGTGGGTCTGGTTTCACATCTAGCAATACAAAATTTAAACATTTTTCACATTTAGCAAAACGAATAAGGTTTCACATCTAACAAAACAAAAAATGTATCGTATATTCTTTGTTTACACTATAAGTTCAAAAAGTTAAAAGTATGTATCTTTTAAACCGTAACTCAAAAAACAAAATCCAGAAATACCATTGGTTTTGTTTTTTTTAATACGAACAAAACTAGTACCACTCATGAGATGTTTTGGATTTAAAAAAAATTACACACGTTTCTCATCATTCATAGTGAGCTAGTTTCATATCTAGCAGTACAAAATTTAAATAGGTTTCGCATATAGCAAAACAAAGAAGGTTTCGCATCTAGCAAAACGAAGAAGGTTTCGCATCTTATTCGTTTATAAATTTTTAAAATTTAAAAGTTCGTATCTTTTAAACCGTAACTCGAAAAAAAAACAAAAAACCATTTGTTTTGTTTTTTTAAGATGAACAAAACTAGTACCACGCATGATATGTTTTGAATTTTTTAAAAAAATATACATTTTACACATGTTTCTCATCTAAAGGTATTTAGAGTATTATTGGGTCTTAAATGGTAAATCTTTGAGTGAAATGGGTATTTCTCATAAATATATGAAAATATGGGTCTTAAGTGGATAATACTTTCTTTTGGGTCTTAAATGGTACTTAACCCATCTTTTTAATGTGAAATATTATTTAATTCTAATATATATATATATATAACTAGATAATTAAACACTGTTATTGTTAAGATATTTGGATTGGTTATTAACTATTTAATAGGTTTCTGAAGTGATCAATGACTAACTCAATAATATGGGGTTGATTTTTAGACCATTGACCATTGTTTTTAATTCTGTTAATCCTATTTCTTTTGATTATTTTCTTAACAAAACTGTGAAAAGTCTTTAGAATTTTTATCACGAGTTTTAGACCAGTTAGATGAGCACTTATGTTCCTATAATACTTCTTATCTAGATAAGAGGTTAAGATGAATATCCCGACCCTTAGCTAGTTCAGTTTGAGTTTCAATAATGTTTAAATGTTCTAATGCATTCAACTCCAAATTCTACAAATCTTGTTGGTTTATTATCAAAACTGATCTTTGTTATTCTAGTAGGGCTTATTTCAATGAAAATATTTCTCTATAAGGTATATACGCTACATCAATAGGCTTAATCCCAAAAAATGATACCCTATTAACTTGGAAGACAATAGACCTATTAGTATTTGCATGGTTTTCAACAAAGTTCTCTCAAAGATAATCAATAATATGTTTGGTAACATTCTTTCAAACATTATCTCCTTAGAATAATGTGGTTTTTTTTAAACAGAAAAATTAATTAAAATGCCTTAATATCTTAAGAGATGGTTCATGATATTAACAAACAAACTAGAGGTGACAATATTATCCTTAAGTCGAATATCACTAAAGCATTTGATATAGTTTCTTTTATTTTTATATTTCTGGTCATGAAATGCTTTGGTTTTAACAAAACATTTATAGAGTTAATAAAAAAAGGATTGATTCTGTAAGCTTCTCTATTCTCATCAATGGATCCTCTCGTGGTTATTTCAAATCCAATAATGGTATGTGGCTAGGTGATCCAATATCACCCAACCTCTTCATCATTTATGAGGAATACCTTTTAAGAGGTATTAAAAAGCTATTTATTGCCAACCAATCCATGTATTTCTCTTCTATAATAAATGTTTACATCTCCTGCCTAACTTATGCAGATGATATGATCATATTCATGAATGACTCCTCTAATAATCTTAAGAAAACTTCCAAATTTATTGAGCATTATCAAACTATCTTAGGACAACTAATAAACAAGCACAAAACTGTTTTTATAACTTCTGAGAAAATCAGCAGACATAAAATTTAAAGCATCAATCAAACAACTAGTTTCAATCATAGTCACCTCCCGTTTTAATATTTAGGTATAAACATTCATAAAAATAATAAAACTAGATATTTAGATGACTCGATAACTAAGATAAGAAATAGAATTATGGAATAGGACAGTATTTCACTTTCTTTTGGAGGGAGATTGCCATTGGTTTAATCTATCTTCTTAGCCATCCTTATCTTTTAAATGGAAAGCTGCTATATCCCAATATTTGTGACCAATAAGATAAAAATCTTTATGAATAAATTTCTTTTGGTATCCAAAGATAATTCTCAAACAACTATCTGGTCGAATTAGAGTTCGTATACAACATTTTTGACGAAGAAGGGTTGAATTTAAGAAACTTAAAAGATATTCAACAAACCTTTACATGTATATAAAACATTATGGGCTAAGTTAATGTACTCTATCTATTGCCAATCTTCTCATCCTCTCCAAATAGAAATTAAATCAACTGATTCTAAAACTTGGATAAGAATAATTCAAATTAGACAAACTTCTAAACAATACATCTTCTAGAAAATTGGTAAGAGTCAAATAGACTTTTGACTTGAGTAGTGGAACAACACACACCCTTTTATAATACACAGAAAATAGTTCTTGGTGTACAAGTGAAAATGTATCTGATTTGTGGTCAAATAACACTTGGGACATTAACAAATTAAAAGATAATGTAATTCTCTCTAATAAAGAGAATTACCAAATTAAGGATTGAAAATTTTCATTAGGATACTCTATTATGAAGTATTTTTCCTAAAGTTTCTTTCTCGTTAAAATAACATGGAAATCCTTAAGAGAATTCTTCCCAAATCATTTATCCATTCCAAAATTTGGAATAATATTTGTCCAAAAAAATGTTCATTTCTTTTATGGAGACTTTTAAGTGGACATGTCTCTTTCGACACAATAATAAAAAAGAGAAACTTCTCTCTCGTATCAAAATGTCAACATTGTTGTAATATTGAATATATTCCTCATCTCTTTGTCAACTGTCATTTCTCATTGAATGTTTGGTTCCATTTTGTTGATCTATTCAAAATTTATATAAGGCATCACATGTCTTTAAAACATATAATTTATTGTTGGTTCTCATCAACCAACAGATCAATCCATATAAGATCAATCATTCCACCACTTATTTTTGGAACATATGATCTTCCAGAAACAATTTCAAAATAAAGATATCGAGAGTTTATCTAAAACAATAATTGACAAAATAACTTATACTCTTGTTAAATTAGATAGTGAAAATCTTCTTACTAATAAGCAATTGTACGGCCATTATCAAATAACTAATGAACTTGGTTGTTTTAATCACTTGCGAATCTCCAAACCTTCATTGTTTATCAAATGGATCCTCCCTACTAAAAACAGATTAAATTAAAATGGGATGACTCTTGTTTTACTAATAGTAAATCTAGTTATGGAATCATTATCAGAAATCATCTTAATATACTTATCAAAACCATAGGTTATTATTATGTGAAAAACTCTTCAATTATAGATGAAGACTATAGCTTTATTAGATAGTTTATCTTTTTATCATTCCAATAAATTCTCCCATGTTGATATTAATTAAAATGATAAGTTTTGAAAAATCACCTTAGTTTCTTTCTCTCTTATTAGATTATTGTAGAAAGTTAGTTAAACCGCAAATAATATTAAAACACATCTATCGTGAACCGAATCTTGTTGCGAATTGGGTAACAAAATGGATCACCCAATCCAAAAACATCTATGAGATTCCACGATTTAGTACTCCTTCCAAATTAAAAACAGTGGAATGTATGGTATGAGCTCATACAATCACTGCATTAGGAGAATTATATCAATAAAAGCTGGAAGATTCAGTTGCAGGAAGAATAAGTAATTAATTCTTAAAGCCTATTTATTCTCTCCTAAATGTAATACAACTCAAGATAACTTATGTTTTTAACTTATATAAATTGTGCTAAATTAATAAAAATTATTGTTTTTGTAAAAACAAACTAGTTTATTGATATTTATATAAAATTATAAAGATCATTGTGTCATTTTATTTAAATTATGTTATCCTAATTTGTATTATATAAAATTAAAATTAGTATTTATCAGGTTTTAAATTATATATTCTATAATAATATAAATAAGCAATATATCAAGTAGGAATATAATTTTTTAATAAGATATTTAATTTAATTTTAAATAAGTGCCGATAAATATATCACTATTATTTATTTGATCAGCTAATTCTTTTGGGTTATTATTTAATATATTGTTTTTGTAAATATATAATTCTAATCAATTAATTTATTATAAATTTTTTGTTCATTTGTTATTCATGGTATCAAAACGTTGTCCGATCATTAGATTTATTTAATCATAGAAAAATAACACTCTACTATACTTTGATTTTGAGTTTCGATTTGGATTTGATTTTGATTTTGTATCTCTCGATCGTTTGAGTCTGTTATATTAGCGAAGTTGTTTTGATTTGATTGTGGATTTCAAATTTGATTTTGATTTGGTATTTCTCCACTATTCGTTTAAGTTCCATTAGAGCTTGTAGAGTTCTATTGCAAATATAACAGTAAATCGTGACTTTCTATAATTTATTAGTATCCAACTTAATGGGAATAAAATTTTGCATTAGAGCTATGTGTTGAAGAAATTATTTGAGGAAAGCATATGCGGGGATATGTTTTAGGTCAAAAAATTCCACCTACCAAAAACCCAATGTTGATAATTATGCTATGTTTATTAGAGAGACTGTATACTTAGTTACACTTTGCTAAGAAACAAAATTAATACATGATATTCGTACTCGACATAGAATGATATGAGTATTTTTTTAATATTTTTTGTTGTGTCTTATTTGTGGTATCAATTAGCTCTTACAAAATCTCCAGCTCTCAAGGTGTTCAAATTTTATAAAGAGCTAACATTGGTGAAGTTTTGTATGGTTATACCTTCCGACTTTGAAGGATATCATAAAACAATTTAATAGATCTTATTTTCCGCTATTGATTCGATATTTTATGAGCTTATTACATTGGATACTCGAATAAAATTTTAGGTTGACTAAGGGTGAAAAGTGACAAATGTTTATGTTGTATTTGTTATCCTATAATGAGCCTCTCATCCAAATCAGTCCAAACAAGCACCAAGGTATCCTTTGATGAGTGATTTCAATTTAATTTTTTTTTTTAGAAATTAAATGTCTATTGCTGAAAGAAAAATAGTAGTAACCCTTTAGGATCAACATTTTCAACAACAATTATTTCAGCAATATAGACGTCCTCATCAATTATTTCATCCTTCATTTTATACCCCATAGCTCATTGTTATTCTTGCATCATTATGAGATACTTACAACATCATGTCACCTTGTGCACTGAACCCCCATATTTTTTAGTCATTTAGAGAACATATTTTACTAATCATGCTGTCACGTGTAGATCAATATCTCACTCAAGTATTTTATTATCCTATACTTGTGGTATACCTTTATCTTTGTGGATTATGGGTTCTGGTACATCTTGTCATATTTCACTTTACATGTCATACTTTATTTCCTTGTCTCTTATCTCACTGATATTTTTTAAGCTAGTGTTACATCAATGTAAGTAAAGGATGTTGGCTCTATGATTTCCTCATATATCACTGATGTTAAATATATTTCTGATATTGTTTTTGAACACTATCATTAGTGTTTTTGAAGAACTCAGAGTAATTAATATTGTTGCCTCTAGTATTGATTTGTCTTTGTTTCGTCTCAATTTTTTGTGGTATGAATTTTATCTTTAACATTCTTGTTTATAACATCTATTTGTGTCGTATTTAAAATATTAATCTCTACAAGTGTTTTGGGTAATTTGAAGACTTATCATATCTCTAATTATAGTGGTTGTAAACTAGTTAATTTTTATGTTTTACCATTTTATAAAAGTATCTCTTGTTCTATTGGTCCTTCTGATATTACCATTATGGTATATAGGGTCGATATCTTGTTTCCACAAAAGGTGGTTCATTCTATTGTGTATCTTTTATTGATGATTATACTCGGTATACATGAGTTTAACGTATGAAATAAAAATTAGATTTCTTTGTAATTTATAGACACTTTAGAGCACTTGTTAATAATCAAAATTATATTGTGATAAATTGTTTTAAGTGTAAGTACTTAGGATGCGGATATACCTCTAATTATATCACTCACTTACTTGCATCTAATGGTACCATACATCATTTATCTTGTGCTTACACCTCTAAACATAATGGTATTGAAGAAATAAAACATCGTCACCTTGATAAGAATGTTTGTTCCTTGCTTTTATTAGTTGAAGTTCCTAATACATTTTTTGGACAAAAACTTTGGAATTTTCTATGTGTGATTAATCGAATTGTTAGTGCATATAATTCACATATGTATCTGTTTCAAAATTTACATGGACAACCTCTAAATTATTATTTTTACGACTGTTTAAATGTACGTGTTTTATCATTTGTCCTCGTGTTGAACGGAACAAGCTGTCTCATAAAATAACTATATGTGTTTTAGATTTTGGTATTAGACATAGATGAGATCGTTAATTTGATCCCATAAGGCATAAGTTATATGTATATAGAAATGTCTTATAGAATTCAAGAATCTTCAGAAAGCAGCCATCCACTTGAAACACAGGGATCCTTAGGGGATCCTTATGATTTGAGGAGAGCCGCATGAGTGAAGACAACAATATCTAGTCTTCCTTTTGAGTAACAACAATATATAGTCTTCCTTTTGAGTAACAACAATATCATCATATTAAGAATCTACTATAACTTCATCTTGATCAACAATTCTATCTTCTTGAGAAGCTACTAAACCATCATTTTAGTATCCAATCATGTAATGAACCTGTAATAATCTTAATAGCAATCGAAGTTGTAAATTGTAATAATCATGAACAATAAATTGAAGCAAATAAATATCGTTTATTATGAGAGCTAATATAGACATAGTCATATTAGAGTCAGTCAACTGGCTTCATATAGCATAAGCCCAAACTTTCTAAAAGAAAAAATTCTTTTAAATGATTAAATGATTAAATAGATTCATAATCTAATGCCTCTTGCATCTAAGAGTCCATCAGGCGAGCCAATCACGTGCCTGATTTTCAACTTAAGAGATGTGCCTAATTGTCATACTAAGATAGATAATGTTTCTAAAGTAATTAATAATATGATTCAAAAACCAAGAGGCAGTAGCCTTAGACAACATATCAATAAGAAACTTGGAATCAAATTCAATGTTAACATTTATAAGGTTCTTCTGAATACATATAATAGACCATCAATAATAGCTAAGGTTTCAGCAACTAGAGGATTAACTTTGTCAAAAATTCTACCATATGGATTGATCATGTTCCCATTAGTATTACTAATAAAACCAGCACCACTTGCTTCACCATTCATGTAGGGGTGTAGCTATTATCTCCATATCATTTGGTATTTCCTCCACATAAAGTTTTTTTTAAAAAAACAAGAGCAAATTTTACCTTATTACCCTTAAGTAGATATTCAATTTCCATTTATTACCTTTTACCTGTTTTGTAGTCAGGTAAAGAACCGTCATAGATATAGTCTTCAATTTCCATTTATTACCTTTGAGTTTATTTTTCGAGATTTGTCTCTTGTATTTGACGAACGGATTTAGTTTTGCTTCAACAATTACAGTAGATTGCTAATGAATTAGATGATACAGACTTAAAAACGTGCAGATGTTGGTATCAACTGCATTTTGTTTTTAAATCGTTGTTGATTTTTTGGAAAAAAAAAAGGATGCAGCGTATTCCAAAATCCAATCCCTGAATCAATTGACCATTTTGAAAAAAAAATGCAGTTGATTCCGAGACAGGATTTCAGAATCAACTTGCGATTTTGAAAAAAAAGTGTTGTTAATTCCAAGATGAAATCTCAAAATCAACTATCAAATTTGGAAAACAATAGTATAGAGGGAAGTTTGCACTCTTTATAGAAAATAGATTTGGGTGTTAGTGTTTCTAATTGAAGCAAAGGTATGTTGGTAAATTTACTAGTTTCATCTGTAGACTATTGTATTATATAGAGTCAACAATTAATGGCATCCTCGGCAAGCTGTAATTTTTTAAAATCTTATGAAAAAAACCCGAAAGGAATACACTACTTGATGGTATTTGGTAAAGTATTAAGTCCTTTTCTTTCAAACGAGAATAAAGACTATAGAGAAAGAAAAAGAAGAAGTAAGTGACTTGCAAGAAAAGAAAAAAGAAGTGTGGAGAAAAAAAAAGAAACAAGTGACTTGCAGGAAGGAAAAAAGAGAAAAAATATAGAGATACATGTTTCTTTTCTAACCAATAATAGAAAAATATGTTTAAATTAGATTAAAACCCTTATATTTACAAAAGGGTAAAAACAAAATTTTCTAAACGAAGGAAGTAGAAGACGGTACGAAATATGGAGGAAATAACAATAATAACGGAGGCAATAATTGTACCCTTCATGTAACATGAACCATCACAATTTAACTGAAATCTGTTTTCATTAGGAGTAATTGATTTGAAAATATGCAATATGTTATTACTTTAAAAATGAAAGAAAATTCTTAATTTATTAGCTATATTAATGTCACCATACCATAAGGTTTTTTTTTATATGAATTAGTGTTATTGAAACAATAAATGATATAATTGATCTTATTGTTTATGATTTCAGTGGCAACACTAATATCATCATATTTCTTCTTGTTCCATAGTAGCATATAGTCCATTATATAATTGTAGGAATGATAATTCTGATATGAATAATTTTTTGAGTAGACTAAAGCTAACTTCTAATTATGTGTAGCAATAATATATATCTATTGATTATGATGCCAAAGAGAATAGAATAGTAGTTCCAAATATTTAAAGATATTGGACATTTAACAAATATATGATTAATTGTCTCAATATCATTACAAAATAAACATTTAGATGCTAAAGTAAAGTTTTCTTTTGAAGTGAAATAAACAAAGATCCAACCTTTTAACACTTTCTAAAGCAGAATGGAGAACTTAGTGGGGATGTTATTATTTCATATTTATGTAAATAGAACAAATGGAATTTCTTTTTGCCTACTGTGATTCCAAATAGGATTTGTTTCAAATTTTCCAGATCTTCCAAGGGCGCAAATAATCTTATCCTCTCTGTCCATATGAATATTAAGAGTTTATATTTTGTTAATGTGAGAATGAGTAATGTTTTCTCTTAACATGTTCATGTTTAAGGAATTAGTCTCTCGGAAGATATTTACTCTATCAATAATATACCAACCATTGTTTTCAAAATCAGATCGATGAATCAAAAGAAGATTTTTGAACCATTTGTCTAACTGGAAATTGATATTGATATTACCTATGTTCCATAGTATGCGAGGTTCAGCGGTATCCTTATTTCTAATTAGCCTTCTCCAAGATCCTTTAAGTGTTTTTTTATTTGAAGAAGATGACTCGTTTTACAATAAATAAAATTCATATATTTGGCCCATATGAAATTGTTTTCTCTGAAATTGAACTAGAGCTTACATGCATATGTGTCTTGTAAGTCACTGATTCTTCTTACAATTAAACCTCCCTCTCTATAAGGTAGACATATTGTGTCCCATTTACTCCAGTGAATAGATTTAGTAACCTCTTTAGACCCCTCAAAGGAATCTATTATATAAATTTCCAATTCTACTTATAACATTCTTGGGGAGGTCACAACATTGTATATAGTATGTAGGGAGATCCATAAGTACTGATTGAATCAATACTAATATTCCACCATAAGATAGAAAAGCAGAGTCCTATTTATTGATTTTCTTCGTAATCGCGTACACCAAATCTTTATATTTGTTAAATTTATTGTTATTGTCAATGTAAATATCTAAGTATTTTATTCCCAAAGCTTTATGTTTAAAACCAAATATTTCCTCAAGAGTTTTGATCTTTTGGAAGCTTAACTTAGGAGAGGTGATTAGACTAGATTTCTCACTATATATGCTTTGACAAGAGTTATTCTAGTATAAATTTAGAAAGTTATTTAATCTTTTAATATTATTCTTTGATCCATTAACAAATATGACAAAGTCATCAACATAACCCAAGCACGTTCTGTTTATATGTCCTCTAGTTTTGAATATCATTTCCTGTTGTTTATTGATTAGGTTGTTAATGCCTATAATGAGGAACTCTTCAACAATTATAAAGAAGTCGCGAGAGATGGGTATCCCCCTGCCTAATGTCATTCAAGCCTTTGAAAAAACCATTCAATTTCCATTAATTAAAACAGAGAAGTACACAGAGTTAATATTGTTGTTTATCAGATTTACGAAATTATTATGAAATCCAAACACTTTCATAATATTTAATATAGATATACGAGAAATGTTTTGGAATGATTTTGTCATATCCACGTTTAGAACACCATTGGTACCTTTAGTTTTTCTATTAATGTCATAAATGATTTCTTGAGCAAGAAGAATATGATCATGAGTGTTTCGATCTTTGGTAGAATTAGAAATAGCCTATCATTGATTATTTTGGACAAACTTCTTTCCACTGTTTGAAGTTTTCAACTTTATAAATCAGGAAAATGGTGGTGGCATGTGTACTAGTAGGGCCAATTTTAACTTTGAAATAATTCATAATAAATAGACAAAGATAATTTTTTATAATGTTACAACAAATTTGATAGAATGTTGCATTAAATCCATCTGGACCAGCAACATTATTAGTTTTCAACGTTTTAACAGCTTCATAAATGTCATCATGTGTTGGAGTATTCATTAAAATATTGTTATAAGAATCAGTTATGAGATTGGGAATAGTTTCAAGATAATCAACATGTGTGCTATTTGAATTGTTATTATCTAGAAGGTTTTTGAAGTAATCTATAACCAAATCACTCATCCTTTTTTTTATCATATATCTGAATATTATAATGTATGATACCATTTATTATGTTTTCCTTTATCATTTCTTTACAAAATTATGGAAGAGAGTTTTTCTTTTATCACCATGTTTTAACCAATTTATAAAGCTCTTCTACTGCAAATAAGCTTATTTTCTTGACAAGAGAATAAGCTGATTAGATTTAGATTTTGATAAAATTATCTTATCTTAAATGTAGTGTGAAACTTGAAAAAAAAATCATAGTAACAAACTTCCTCATCAGTTTTGGCAACAATATTAAAGATGTTTCAAAAGATATCATGGTTCCAATTCTTTACAGTTAATTTTGAGTCTTTTTAATTTGTGCAAAAGACATGTAAATGAGGGAAAAGTATGGATATTCCATGATTCCTCAACAGTTTTGTAGAAGTCTGGGTGTTGGTTCCGCATGCTTAAGAATTTGAATGAGGATTTTGGTTTTAAATTGTTGTTGGTTAAATATATTAACAAATGAACATGGTTAAATGATGTTTTTTATAAATGTTTTGCTTGAATTGATTCAACAACGTTTCTAATTTGGGAATTAATGAGAACTTTGTCATGTCTTCTCCAATTTCTATTATTTTTCCAAATGAAACGGGATCCAATAAACCCAACATCTTCAAGAAAATAGTCTACCATTATGTTGTTGAACTCAGCAGGACTTTTTAAACATATTGTTGAATAAGACAATTGCTCAATTGAGTTGGTTATACAATTAAAGTCACCCATGATAATCCACTCATGTGGATTGCTGGATAAATATCTCAGTCTGTTCCAAACAGGGGCCCTGTTGATCCTAGAACATTTAGCATATATGACTGATACATTAAATTCTTTGTTCATGTTTAAATGAGAAACTTTAAGGTGGATGAGTTGTTCTGTGTCACAGATCACATCCATCCTAAAATAATTCTTCCACATTATCCACATTTTATTTCCTGAGTTAGAAATTCCTTGATCAAATTTTGTTTAATTTTGAAATCTGAGATCATAGGTTCCTGAATAGCCAAAAACTATATATTCTCAAATTTAGTTAAATATTTTAATTTCTTGATTGAGCTTTTATTACCTAAACCTTTAATATTCCAGTTTAAAATTTTAACTGTCATTTAATTTATTAGAAAAAAAAAATTGTGACTCTTTATTAGCCAATGTTTATTCACAATGAATAGTTTTTTACGTATCAAGTGTAAAATTTGATTGTTTTTTTCTATTTGAAAAAAATGCCTTTTTAGAGGGAAATATAAAAACCAGGCCCAAATAGAGTCCTTAGAAATATGGATTCAATTTGACTAAAAAACAGAGCGCCAAAATTGAAATGGAAAAAGAACCGCCTTAGGTTCAATAAAGAAGAAAGTAGAGAAGACTGAATCTTGACTTAGTCGAGAAGGATTCGAGACATTTTCGGAGCTCATCCAACTGGTATCAAGCTACAAGTAATAGGAAAATATGAGCTAGCTTCAATAATAAGGAAACCATAGCCACAACTGGTTCAGCAAAGGCATGAGAGAGATTCCTATTAGTAGTTTGGTAAAATGCACGAGAGAAGTAGACCAACAAGCTTGAAGCAATGTAAGAAACTAATCATCGATCTTTCAAGACAAGGGGTTACTATGGCGACTGGCTTGTTGTGAGAAAAAAAGAGTAGATGATAAAAAATGTACGAAATAAATCATCGAGCTTTCAAGATATCATGGGCTAGAGAAAACTATAGTGTATTAGAGGTAATCAAGTACACATGCAAACTTTTAAGAAAAATTATAGGCCTTACTTGTCAGGGAATTCTGCGACAACCATGAGTTCTCAGAGAAAAATAAATTAGAACTGAGACTTAAGAATCGGTTCTAATGTAGCTGAGTCCCATACTTTCAAGGAAATTAATAGCACTCAAGTGATGAGGAGCATGTAGAGAATTAAATTTGATTTTCATTTTGCATTTTGAGGTACATTTAGCAAGCCAATCGACTGCTTTATTTTGGATAAAATTTATGTGAGTGATCCCCAAGGAATACCTGATAAGCTCTCTCTAGACTTTAAGAATATGATATAGAGGCCAAGGGAACTCACCAGATGAAAGAATATTTACAAGTATTTGTGAATCAGACTCAATGTCAACATTAACAAAGACATTTTTCTTGCAGAGTAGGATGCCATCAAAGAGAGCATGGGCTTCCGCCATTACTGGGGAGAGCTTTCTATAAACATTTCCAAGGTCAGAGAATTCGACCATTATAATCCCAGATAAAGATGGCTCTACTAGCTTCTCCATTCGCGAGAGAAGAGCCATCGATATTTAGCTTTACTATGCTACTGGAAGGTGGAATCCACATATGATAAGTAGGCTTGTAATTTCTTTTATTATGATTAAAGGAGCCGAGTTCAGTGGAAGCATTATTAGTGTTAGATCAATGCTTATTCTTGAGAAGGGAAGCATGGTACATACTAGAGAGGATCTTCTTGACATAGCTGATAGAACATGACTAGGAGATAGATACACCCTAAACCTTAGATTATTTTATTGATTATCAAATGATCCAACAAATTATTGAAGGCAAAGTGAAGTTAATGTGAATCCATTTACCAGACATCCAGAACTAATTTCTAAGCATATGACGGGTGGTCATATATCTACTAATTTTATATTGAGTATATTAGAAAAATAAGACCATATGTTCAAGGAAAAGCTGCATTAAACAACTATATGCCTAGTTGATTCAATGCTTCTGCAAAATTGACACTTGGATACCATGATTGTCTATCTCTTATGCAGGATAGTGTCTATAGGAATATAATTGTTGATTAGTCTCCATGTTAGGAAATAATACTTCATAGGGGTGATAGTATTCCAAAGCTTGTCGTAGATGTTAAAGGTATTGTGATGGATCATGATCAATTTCCAAGTGTCTTTAGTATTATAGCTGTCATCTTTGGAAGCAGTACATTTTAAGGTGTCTACATGCTGATGATTAAGGGTTGTCTTGTTTATAGCTTCCAAGTCTTTAGGAAATAGAAAGCTAGATAATGTGTTTGTTTTCCACATGTTATCTTCCCAGAAATTTGAGACTTTATCTCCTCTACACCAGCTATTATCCCAATTGTCATCTAGCTTAATCATAGAGGATTTCCTAAGCCAATTGTCAAGCCAAAAATCAATGTTTCCACAACCAACTTTCCATTTGATGTAAGACTCATTTATATTTTTAATGGTAGCCAGTATTTTCCAGACATTGGAACTTGTTTTATATAAGAAGTTAGCTTGCAATGGGTGGTTGTTATTGTTGTAAATATTTTGAACATATATGGCCTAAAGAGAGTTTTCCTTTCTAAATTGGATCCATAGCATGCAACAGAAAGTATGGTGAAGGTCATTGATATTTTTCACATTCAATCCTCCTTTATTGAATGACTTGTAAACCTTATGCCATATAAACCATTGGATTTTAGAAGACGTCTGATTAGAGCCCCATCTGAAGTTATTAAATAATTTCTCAATTATGATAATAATCCCTTTATGAATGGAACAACATTCGAGTACAAAATATGGAAAGAGCCATAGGTCGAGACAGCCATATTAGAGATATAAGAAATTCTGATAGATGGAGCCTTGTTAGAGAAGATTATTTTGGTCTTTTTTAGTTGATAGCTTGGCATGAGAGATCTTGATAGTCCTTCAAAAAATTACTAAGAGTAGATATAGAAGAAGATAGACTGTTAGTAAAAATAAGAAGGTCATCAACGAAAGTTAAGTAGAGAATGGTAATGGAGCTCCTAGTAATGTATTTTAAAGTCTTATTTTGATTGAAAAGATTGTTGAGACTTTTAAGGAGAAACCGCTCAACAATAATGAAAAGAATTAGGGACTAATGGTCCCCTTATCTTATTTCGTTCAAGGCCAACATATTCTGCCCATGTGAGTAACTTTGATATTGTTGAAATAATTAGACCAATCTGAATTGTATATAGCTCGATCCAATATTTTACATTTGATGGTTTCATTTGAACTTAATGCAAACATATTCAACGTCTTCCAAATAGAATTCTCTGATGGTTTTATTGAAATATTCAGATATTTTGAGGCAGAAGTTAGTGCATCCTATCTGTTCATCAGAGGAAGTAATAGAATTAAAATCACCAATTATATGCCATTCTTTAACAAAATTATACATAGCTTTAAGAGAGTTCCATATATCAAATCATGTAAGTCTCTGGAATATAGCAGAAAATGTAGTTAGATAAAAGACTTTGTTTAGATATTTGTGGGTAACGGCAGAGTGAAGAAGCAGATGGTGATTAATGATAGTGTTGCAGCAGAAGTCCTCAATCCAAAATAACCATATTTTGTTGTTGGAATTAAAGTAGTATTTGGTAAAACCCAGCTTGACAACAACTGAGGGGATGGATTCTCTTTAGTGATAATGGATTTGAGTTTTCTGATGGAAACCTTGTTTCTGATGCTTTTAATGTTCCAACGAATGAATTTAATCATGATTAGGATTGGAATTTGGGGAGTGGTTGGACCCAAATAAGAACTTGATGACGACATTTCATTTTCTTTTTTCTATGTTGGCTTCTCTTAATCTTTTGTTTAGGAGCACTTGGAAATCCGTGTCAACTTCTTTTTTTAGCATGAGAGTATGAGGGATGTTTCTTATGTTATTTTGCTTTGGAGTATAACATTATGACTCAAATTTTTTAGGATGAGAGTATTCTTCATCAAAATTCTTGATTTATTCAATAATATCTTTATTCATAGTAGATTTATATTCTGCAATTTCATGAGAGTTGTTTCCATTGATGTAAGAAGAATATTTCATTTCTTTGCTTGAATTTTCATTAAGGTTGGTTTTGACAATGATAGACTTAAGCCTTTGTTGATCTTCATTATTTCAATGCAATCATGGGGTTCTTCAATTTGAGTAGATCCATTATATTTCTTGTAAGTTTTCTCTTGAAGATTGACTTTCTTGGATGGTTCATGATTTTGTTGGCTGAGTTTCTTGCAGGTTTCCTGATCATGACTAATATGACGACAGTGGGTACAATATTTTGAAACATCTTTGTAACTTATATGGAGCCAACAACCTTCATTGCTGCCATATCCGGCCCAGACATGGTGTTAGATTTTCTTGGATAAGGCTATAGAGGGAATAATGTTTTCATTGTAAAGGTATTCATGTAAGTTTTCTATTCTAATCTATATTGGTACCATGGGACATTCGTATTTGAGATTCAATGATGGAAGACATTAAAGAGTCTCTTGGAATATTCACCAACCGTCCAAACCTTCTCTTGGCTAGAGCTTACACAACTTTGATTTTAATGAAAATTATATGCAAATGTGTTTGGATTCCCAGTTGAAGTATATGGATTCTCCAGAGAATCTCTTTCCTACGAAAAAATGATTAGGAGTTTCCCTTTTTGGAAATCGTTTGGAAAACTTTCCAATCAAGGTATATTAAGTTAAGGGAAACATAGTTTGTTTGTCACATCCTTAAAACTGCAATGATATATGGCCATATCTTTCTTGTATGTATATAGGTTTGATGCCATGACTATTGTTTGAAGGTTTGACAACCACTGCAAAAGATATTCTTGAATGATGGTTTATGTTTCCAGGAGGGTTGAAGACTTTGGAGGGATACGCAGAGGAGAAAACTGGTCCATGAATGTTTCTTTAGATGTTTGAAAAATGTTGTAATTTATAAAGGAGAACTTGGCGAGAATCCAAGGGAGATTGGAGAGGAAAAGAGAAGACGGATCAACTTGAAGCAATTAGTTTTGCTGGTTCTTGGAGAAATCTTGGAGCAACCATATTCCTACCATATTTGTACATAATTGTCAAGTGTAAAATTGGAATTGACTCAACATAAAGCAAATGTCTACCTATATTTTTATATAAATAATATTATAATATGTATATTTAATAAACCATATTTTTTCTATTATATATATATATATTATGGAAATAATATATAATATATCTAGACAACAACTGTAAAAATAAAATACTATATAGTTACTAGTTTATAATTTGGGTAAATGATTGAATAGGGACAAATAAGATCATTTAGTATCATTTTTATATAATAATATTTGAATTTTGAATCCTAAGATTCTACTAATGAATAACAAACCCAAAAATGCCCCAATAGGGGTAGCCGAGTTGGTGGAGTAGCACAGTTTGTGACCAAAGGTCATGAGTTTGGTTCCCGCTACAAACGCTTTCTTGGCTGAGCATATCACCTTATGTAGTTTACCTTTTGGATTTGGTTTGCAGGCTACTACGTTAGACCGAAGGTTTCCCATGTGCACACTCACCTTGTTTGAGTAGCGGTTGCGGGTTCCCTAAGGAAAAAGAAAAGTAACAAACCCAAAATAATATGGACTGTTAATTTAGGTAGTTCGTCTTTAAGTGAACAATTTAAAAACATTGTATAAAAAATTACAAGTATAAGTGTAGCACCATCGAAAACATCTGAATTCCTGTGTTAATAAATATGGCAGGTTTGTCATGTTTGTCAGTTGTCTCACGTCAGACGACATCCTTTACATTTATAATAAACAAGTCTCATTCATTTCTAAAAACGCAATAAACATGTTCTTATTGACCACAATCTAATTTTCCTATAGTAAATTTCCTTTGATTTTGCACATCAACGCCCACATAGGATACTATTGTGGCAGTAGTAAAAAAATTTAAATTACTTTTTACTTTTACCTAACTCTAATAACCTACGTTCTAGCCCAAGTTCGGCTCAAACAACCTAATAACCCAGCCCAAGCCCAACTAATTGAATTAAAACTAGCTCAACTCTTAATGACCCAAGCCACAACCCAAATTTTAGAGATCCAGTAACCCACGATCCCTAATTGCCAACCCGGAATTATAGAATCCAATAACCTAGTTTCTCTCCATAATCCCTAATTCCTTCATTATTCCGAAATATATTGTCTTAATCCAAATTTATTTCCTAAATCGAACACAAAACCCTGTAACTTGTTGCTGTTTTAACCTCATTCTTCATCTCAACTTCAAATCCTCTATACTGTTGCAACTCTTTGAACAACCAAGGAAAACCTTGTAATACCCAAATCAGGTTGCTCAAACTCAAACTACAATCAACAGTGGCGAGAGATGGTTAAGAGGGTAAGTCTATGTTAATGCTCTCTGTTTTTGTTCGTGAAGTTTGGTTTAAGTTACTTCATTGTCAGATTTTAGGAACTTATTGTTGCTGTTGATTTAGGGTTTAGTTGTTTTTTAAAATTAAAGTTACTCCATCGATAAATTAGGAACTCGTTGTTGTTGACACTATTAGGGTTTTGTTACTTTTAAAATTTAAAGTTACTGTATCAATTAGATTAGGAACTGGTTGTTGCTGTCAATTTAAGGTTTTGTTGTTTTTAAAACTTAAAGTTACTACAGTGATTGATTTAGGAACTCGTTGTTGATTTTGATTTAGATTTTCCTTATTTTTCAAACTTTTAGTTACTGCATCGATAGATTAGGAACTGATTGTTGTTGGTGATTTAAGGTTTCTTTGTTTTTCAACTTTCATGTCCAAATAATATCCTTTTTGATGCACACTACCACTACCATAGCAAACTTAAGGATAAAAGGAAGTTAAAATATATTGTAGTAAGATGTCAAACCATCGACCACATAAACCCAGACACATTTAGTCTGTTGGAACCACATTCTATGCTTGACCTCACAAAACCAAATCATGAGGGAATGAGGGATTATGTCTTTGCGTACAACATGCTTGGTATGGATTCTGCTATAAAGCTAATAGAGACCAATGCAGACGCATTCGCGTTAACATAGTAGCTTGGCCCATATATGAAGGTTAATATATGCAGAAAGGCTTCAACCGGTGGAAGTTATATTGACTCCAACAAAACTGTAAAAAATAGGACAATTTCTATCATCAATCTTGACGGAACTACAAGTATAGTAGTAGTCGACGCAGGAATGGATTTAAAAGGTAAAGATGTCGTACATGATACTGATTTAGAGGATACCGATGTATTACTTGTTTTTGTACATAAAACTAGTGTTAGTATTGTAGAGAAGGATATTGTTGGTGACGTAGAAGAGGATATTGTTAGTGATGTAGAGGAGAAGATTGTTGGGGATGTAGAGGAGAAGATTGTTTGGGATGTAGAGGAGGAGATTGTTGGGATGTAAAAAAAGAGATTGTTGGGGATGTAAAGACTGTTTCTAGGCTTTTACATGGGCATGTTAGTGATGTAGAGGAGCATGTTGGTGATGTATCCCCTGCTGGTGTACAAGAGGGTGTTGTTGTAGATATTTAGACCCATATCGATGATGTATCCCCTGCTAGTGTATAATAGATAGGTGTTTTAGGTGTAAATGAGGTTTCTGGTGTACCCGAGACAGGTGATGTAGGTGTAAATGAGGCTACACGTGTAAATGAGGTCGTACGTGTACATGGTTTCACTTGAAGATCTAGATGATACATTTTTTTGCAGACATTGACACGTCGTAGTTCGATACGCACAAAAAGCATCAACACAAAATTAATGAAGATATTGGTGTTAATGTTAGTGAAGATAACTGGTACGAACCAGTGGCATTGAATGATAGTTCGATTGACAGTGATTATTAGAATTCCAGCATTGGCGTTGATAGTACTACAAGTACCGCAGACGAGTACAATAGAGGTGACAACTTGACCACTCTAGATGAATCGGATGAAGAGTTTAACACAAGCATATAAACATTTTTCTAGAAATGTACCACGACCCAATAAAATTGCACCTTCGAATTCCCCAATAACTTGTTTTGTCACCCCAGTAAAATCGACTATCGTGCGATCTGATCGGAGAATTACAAGAGGCTTACACATTTTTTAATATGTCGTGTGGAATAATACATTAACGTAACTACCAATATGGATGAGTATCCTTCGAGTCTTGTTATGTTTTATTTTCACTCTTATTATTACTGCATCTTCATGGGGACCAGCGACACCACTTAACTCATCATCATCAAACAAGATAAAACATATATGACTTTTTTAATAGAATTGAGTTGAAATTTCACCTTAGGATTGAGTAGTTAAGCTTACCATATATTTTTTTTTACAGCTGTTAGTGTTTCCAACCATAGTATCTCCTCATAAAATAGACAAAGATTCAAAATAATCCCATAAACTTTGCACCATTCCTTGTAAGATTGGCTCAGTAACTACTAACACCACCCTCCGATCCGGATCATGATCGAGATATTCTGAAGAGACATAGAACCCATCCATAAGCCATGTTATCAACAATGTATTTTCTTTATTTGAAGGTAAATATGCAATCTGCCTTATCTGTGGATTTGGGCCTTGAATTTGTTGAGCCCCACCTTGCCTTATAACAAAAGCAGTCAACTTACAATTTTCAATAAAAACTTGAATTTCTTTTCATAGGGCTATGCAATTTGTTATGTCAAGCCCAATATCATTGTGGTATTTATAAAATTTATTTCTTCGTTCCTCCTTGGGTATATTTATAGGCGATGGTTTTCGAAACTGGACATGGTTCTTAGCTCGTTCAAAAACTTTCGCTATATTTTATGTTAATTCTGCGTAGTAATCTGGTCTCACCCACTGATTTGACCTGGCTTTAGGTTGATGGTAACTAAAAGCAAACACTTGTGATGTTCAAGACCGAGAAGGTAAATTGATCGAGACCTTTAGTCGAAGAGACCCCTGATAGTTAGTAGTGCTACCCTGTTAAACTTGATTGATGGGAGAATTTTGTAGGCTCGAATACCTCTTTGGCTAACCAGGTCTGATCTGAATCCTTGTTGATTCATCAATCTTAATTTTCTCCTCCACCTGAGTCATTAGAGCCCCAAAAGTTAGTGCCTTTCTTCTGATTGTCACCTTTGCCAAATATCCGGGGAGTAGCCCTTTTCTGAAAGTAGCACAAGCCACATGTTCATCATAGTCATCCAATTTAGCCTTGGTTAATACAAACCATTTAGTATAATCTTTCAAGTTTTCCCCAATTTCATGCTTGCATTGAGTTATGGTGTCCCCATTTACCAGCATTTGTTTACTTTCCACGAATTTTATTCGGAAATTTGTGTATAACATCATATAATTAGTTATTGACGCCATCAGAATCCTATTGTACCACTTCAGAATTGTAAAGTCTGATAAAATTCCCTACACAATAACTTTTCCTCATCATCAAAATTCATCATGTAATTTTTAAATTTTTCTTATGATCAGGATCATGTGTCCCGTCAAACTTTTCAAATTTAGAAATGTCAAAATGCTTTAGAATTGCTATGACCTTATATCAGCAGCTATACAGGCCCACCTGTTTCCTATATTGGCTACCTCATATACCATTACCCATGAGCGTATACAATCTTCGCTACGAAGGACTAGTAAATTGATTGGCCATATTATACTCAAATATTGGATTTTCAACCACAAGACTAGATTCATTTTGTTTTTTAGATTTATGTTCTTCTAGATATTTTCAACGTCGGCTATCATGCCTCTTTGAATAATATCTGTCTTTTTTCCTCCTTTAAGTATTAACTCGTTTAAGATTTTGAGAATACCCAACATAATCAGTCAAGGGGATTCGCTAGTATCTGAAGGAATATACTGATGTTTATACTTTTTCTCCTTTCTAGAATAATGATATTCCTAGTCCAACTGAAACTGTACTTCAAGATGGTTATCCCTTGATCAAATTATCTTGTGAGTCTCGTCAGACCGATCACACATATTCTTTCTTTCATTCATTCTCTGCACCTCATATTATACGCTACCTGGTCTAATCAAGTTCTCTCTTTGTACCAGTTGATCATCTAACTCAACTATCTGTTCCAGTAACTGGTTTCTATAATCTTCTAGATTTAGTTGATCATGTTGATCGTTTTCCTGCAAATCATCATGGGCTTCTCCTCGACCCATACCTGACTCTACTATTTCTCCCTCAACAAATATTGATGGATTAATTTAGACTTCAAGACCCATTACACTTCCTTACTTAGAACGTCCGTATTTTTTGTTTTAGATATCAAATTAGGGTACTAAGTGTACCTCCAACTATGGTCACCACTAATTGCTTCAGATATTTTCGTAAGTGATAGATTGGTCTAAGTTATTTTCGTTAGTGATCAGTTGGTTTAAGATATTTATTAGGTAAATTGATGAATTTATAAAAAGAGAAAGTAACTAGTGTATTTATTAGAGAGAGAAAGTAATCAAGTGGTAATGTCTAAGATCGTTTTTTTCCAAGAAAAGTATACCTATTTATACTTAGTGGAACCATACTTATAATATTGCATTTCTAGTCCTTTACACTCATATTTTACACAAAATTTACCTAATATATTATTTATTTATTTTTTCACAATGTAAAATAATTATTCTTATTTTACATTTGATATTATTCTCATCAAAAGTAAAAATAAATGGGGAGTTAGTAAAAAGTAAATGGTAAGTTAGTAAAAAGTCAATGACAAATATTTAAGTTAAATAGTAAAAATATTAAAAAAAATGGTAAAATATTAAGCAATGGATATAGAGTGACCGTATTTGCAAAAAATAAATCAATTTGAGTGTCACGTGTCACACTATGGTTAATCGGCACATGATAATAACCAAATATGCAACATTTGTTAACAAAAGTGACTGATCTTAGATATCAAAGAATCTCAATGATTGTTTTGCAATTGGTGACTAATTTTGGTTACTAACCAAGGTTTTTACTCGTGGTTTATTGCATATATGGAAGTCAATATTACTCGGTCTACATCCTTACGTTACGATAACAATTGCAAATTGCAATAAATTTTATTTTTCATAGGAGATGAAACACATTGAAATTGATTGTTACTTCACTCGTTATCATCTTTATACGAGACCATCTCGCTTTTATATATATCATCAGATTTACAGATATCGAATATATTCACGAAAACTCTATCGATATCTCAATTTTGTTTTATTTATGATAAATGCTCAATTTTTATTACGGTTGCATTTAAGTTTGGAGAAACGTGTTTATATTATATATGGTAGCTATTTAACTCATTAACTCATTAAATTATTGTTCTATATATTGTTCAATATATTGTGACTTAAACTATTTGTAAATATGTAATCTTAATTAATAAATTTTATAGTTATTTTCTTACGTCGTTTTGATAAAATACATAAATATTATAAAGATATAAACTTTGAATTATAAGAAAACCACACATCTTTTTCAAAATATCAAACTTAAAATTTTATTAAAGGGTAAAGTTTGTTTTTTTAATCGGATAGCAAATTTATTTAAGAGAAAAGTACTGGTAAATACCCACTCAATTAACTAATTACTCGGTAGCACCCAAATTTTAGATAGTGTTACTTAGTACCTCGACTAAACAATTGGACAAAAATACCCCTCGACTCTATATACCCAAATTTCACTTCAAACCCACTTTTTTCCACCTTCCCACCACCCTAAACAAACCAAAACACGTCGAACTTTAGAAACCACCAGATACCGTTCGACTTCGTGATACTCTCTCTTTGAAACCCAAAAACCCTACAGCTTCTCACCGTTCAAAACCAGTCACCGTTCGCACCTTCAATGGAATCGCACCGGTCACCATCTCTTACTCAGTCCAACGAGTAACCACCTTTTATTCAAGAAAGTTATCGTGAAGTCGTCTCCGACCGGTGAATAGTTCGGCGTTTAGAAGTAACAAGGTAAGCGTTATCGTGGAAAGTGTACTTTTTCTTGCATTTTTTATGACTTCGAACCACTATTTTCTTTTATTTCACGATAAGCGTTGCTTTTTATACCTGAATGAAGTATTTAGTAACGATAGTAGGTCAGTTTCTGGGTTTATCGTCGAACGCAGGGTAGAAGTTTGGTTGCATGTAATGTTAATACTTTCCTGAGAACTGTGATGTATGTTAGGTGTGTATTATGTAGTTGATTGTTGATTTTGGTGTTGTTTGGCTATTTCCCAGATCCCTGCAACGTGCATGTAAAACATATAGTTGTTCGCATCTTGTAAGTGTGCCCTATAGTACATTTCGCATCCTCATCACCCAGGATGCAAACAGTTTGCAACTCATATCTGTTTATATGTCGTATCAGTTTGTAGCTTGACTGAATGTTTATGCCATGCATTTTGCAGCTTGTATTTACAAACAATTCGCAACATAAGCTGCGAATTGATTGTAAAAACTCTACTGATATAAATAGGAAATTCGCAGCTTGTCATGCGAATCGTGTGACACTTTACCTGATGCATAGTTAGTTCGCAGCTTGTGATGCGAGGTGTGTGACACTCCAACTGATTTTTGTTTGTGCAAGAAGTATAACAACAAAACCAAGCTATTACAGATCAGGGTTGGTGAGCCTTCTGAAGCTTCTTGAAGAGATAGGTATTACCCGTGCCCACATTGAAGCTGCAAGAAACACACCCTTCTATATGCTTTTGAAAACGACTTTCGACATCCGTAACGAGGCAGAGCTGCAAAAGAAGAAATTCTACTGTATCTTTCGGTATCTCGTCGAGAGGTTCTCTGTCGATCGAGCCGCCTTCCGTATTGGCTCAAAGTTGGTAAAGCTATCTGAAGACGATGTGAAGGTCATATTCGGGATGAAGCATGGCACAGAGAAAATATGGTTAACGAAAACCGGAGCATTTCACAACAAATATGCGCCCGGCGAGGAAGACGAATCGAGGATGATGAAGAAATACTTCATAAGTAAAACTGGCAGGAAAGTAGGACCGTCAAATACTAAAACAATAAAGAATCCCATTATAAAGGTACGTGTAAAATCGACTTCATCTTATAAAGCAGGATTCTGTACTTTTCTAACATAGCATGTTGTCGTTGGTTTTACAGGCAGGTATAGAAAAGGCAAAAAGCGAAGGGGGAGCATGAGTTGAAAGACGTTGCGAGGCTGTTGATATTGTTTTTGTGCTCCACCCTATTCTACTCCGTATCTGGAGATATCCTGGGTTGGAGCACGATTTTGTTATGTTGAAGACCTCAGCAAAATAAACAGTTACGACAGGTCCGGATCAATATTGTACAAGTTTCGACAGTCTATCCGGAGTTGCTTAGCAATCGAAAAACCTGATCAAGTCGTCGGCTGCGTCACCCTTCTAATTGTAAGATTGATCTATTGATATAAAAATTAGTTATGAACAGAGCATCTTAATGATAAAACTTGTCCCCATGCAGTCATTCTTCATGGAGCACACAACAGTCGGCCTCGAGGTAGCAAAGCCGACCTTGATACCAAGGGTTTTCAAATGGTTGGGATTAGAGTGCCAAGAAACAACTGTGGCACTGCTCATTAGAATACCCAACCTGAAAGATGATCAGGTATAAGCTTTATATAGGTATTGAACTGGGGTTGCAAACAGTTCGCAGCATATCATGCGTTTTGATTGGCGTTATAATAGTACAATGTATCAATAATTTTGCAACCTGAGATGCGAAATGCGTCCACAACTTATTGTTTTCACATAGTTCGCAGCATATTGGTTATACATATTTCGCAGCTCAGCATGCGAGTTGTTTTCAACTCTAACATGGATAGAATTTCACACAATTAGCAGCATATAATGCGAACAGTTTGTAAAAACAATTTGGCTGTCTACACCCTCATACTTTCAAAACAACCCGCTTGCATCTATTTACTTACATGTGCCTCTGTTGGTAGGTTTTGGAAGGTCCACTATGGCTTACTGAGGCCGAAAGCGAAGCTTTCAGAGAAACAATAGAAAGTGAAGATGCAGATGAGGAAGCTATTTCACCGGAAGAAAGACAAAGGAAGAGGAAGAAAAGCACAACCCCAAAACCAAGGAGACGAGCATCACGGAAACAGAGAGAAACGAATCAGGTGATATCTCCCAGACCCGAACAACCAAGACTCCCCGAGCCAACGATTCCACCACCAAGACTCCCCAAGCAAACGATTCCACCACAACCGATCGGCACATCCAGGCAGGAGCCCGACAACGATGGCACAACCAGTATGAGTGAAATAATCAGTGATTATGTCCTCAAACGCAGAGCGCCTAATTCAAATAAGTCTGCAACTATTGCTGAATCAAAGCGTTTGAAGACATATGCCGACAAGAACAAGTACGATAGAAAGATAAAAAAACAGGCCTGAGAAGTAAGTATGAAATTGAGCCTTAAATAAGTGTTATAACCACCACTTAATATGTTTATAAAACGTCTGCTATCATTTTTTTAGCTGGAAGAATTGAAACGGAAGATAGAGGAGCTTGAAGCACAACAACTCCGTAATGCAATCTCTCAATCAATTTGCCAGATGGGAAGCCGAGTAGCTGAAAAGGTACCAGCATTTCCAGATAGAGCAGCGTCAACTGAAGAGAGGCATGATGATGGGAACCATTCACCCATACCGGTACCATCTGGAATGATGCAAGAAGAGTTGTTGGTGTCCACAGAGATGGACACCACGGAGACACATACGGAGAAAGAAAGACATGAGTCTCCTCCAAATGACCAACAGCTCGTACTTCACAGGGCAAAAGAGATAGAAGTGGCAGAACCAGACAACCTAGAAGATGTAAGTGGATCAAAAGTTCACTAAGATTCAAATATCTTATTTATTTGTTGTGATGAAATTTTTTCCTATAATAATATTTACTGTTGTATAAATATTCAAACAAAGTCGATGTATTTATTTAAAACGGTCTGTGGGTTTTTTAGTTGAATACATATTCAAAACAATGCATCACATGATATGATGATATCAAACAAATATCAGGATTGTTGTGTAGTCATGGACGAACAATTCACATCGTATATTGCGAATATTTTTTACTATAGTTGACTGGTTATTTCACAATTCGCATGCTGAGCTGCGATTTGTTTAAGATTGACCAAATAAATATCAGGTCAGCATGCGAATAGTTCGCAACTGTGATAATATTATACTTAACCCTTCCACCTTTTTATTTGAAAATTTGTATGAAACAGGAGACCGATAGACAACAACACCAACAACAACAACAACAACAAGAACACCTCCAACAACAACAACAACAACACCACCACCAACAACAGCAGCAACAACAAGTTCAACACGACCAACAGCAACAACAAGTTCAAACCCAACAACAACAACAACACCAACAACAGTAGCAACAACAAGTTCAACACGAACAACAACAACAACAAGCTCAACACGAACAACAGCAGCAACAACAAGCTTAATGCGAACAACAGCAACAACAACAACAACAACGATACCAACCGCAACAAGTTCAACAACAAGAACAAGAAGAACAAAAACAACAAGAACAACAACAACAACAACAAATAGCCTTGGCAAAGAGAGAAAGGCTAACATAAGAGATAGTGCCGCAAGAGTCAGAACATGTCAATCCCTCTGAGAAGATGGAACTACTAAGCCTGGAAGAACCATCCTTAGAAGATAACACCACAAGACCAACGGAGGTGTGTGCAAAGTCAGAATTGTTAAGCCAACAACAAGCTCCAAATGAAATTATAGCACCAGTAACAGAGCAACCGCAAGCTCCAGAGTCAAACGATAACACAGTAGGTTTACCCGTTTCCTTTGTTGATGGTATTTACACTCAAGTTTCACAAACATTTTTAAATGAAATTGATAATGTATATTACGATTCTGTAATACAACGGTCTTTGGAGAACATGCCGGAGGATGACTTTAATGATCTCTGCCGACATGATCCAGATCCTATGCCGAACCAGTCAACGGTATTGGTTGTCGCTGACCGTATGGTAAGGGCTATTTTAAATGATTTCACAGCACACAATGAGAATTGTGTGGATCTATTTTTAATTATACAAACTAATATCAGGATAGCATGCGAACTGTTCAGTGGAACCTCGAACAGTTCGCATGTTATCCTGATAGATACCTTGAAATGTATTCAGTTGGAACCAAACAGTTCGCATGTTAGCATGCGAACTGTTTGGGTTCTTTATCATGATAATGGCTGACACTCTTTCGATTTTGTTATTTACTAAGCTCGATCCAAGTAAAGAGACAGATTTCCCTAATTTTAATCTACTGACACCAACACAGCCTCCAGTGGTAGAGGAAGAGGAAGGGATAATTATAACAGAACGGGAACCGCCAAAAGTTGAATACAACGGCTGGCCAAAGGAAACAAAAGTAACTGATCGTATCTCTCTCGGAGAATACCACAAAATACAATTAGTTAAAGCCTACGAGACTGACACCCGTGATCCAATAGTATGGTAGTTACTAGGGTCCAAATTTACATACGGAATTAGAGTGCAAGCGAGTGATGCGATGGCGCTACCTTTAGAACTAGAGCTGGACGTAAAGGTATCCAATTGTCAACCAATTCTGTTTTTAATGTTTCAAACATGTCTTGTATATTTAACATAAATAAACAACTCCTTTCTTAGGTTGTGGGCGCTTGGATTCGAAAGATTCTTGAAGAAGCACACTTCAAAGTCCCATGCCCAACACTTAAAGGAGTATTCCATGACAGCGTAATGATTTCGGGCATGACTACGGTAAGTTTATCTAAGGTAAATTCAAAGTTTCAGAAAATGTTGTCATTGTAATGTACAATCACTTGGATGCATCATCAAATGAAATTAGGATGGGAAGTAACAAATTTGGTGGACGCTGCTTTTAGCAAAGCGCCCGAAAACCCCAACATCATCATCATTCCAATATGCAACGAGACAAAGGACCAGATAAACTATTGGACGTTGTTCGTCATTGACATCGACGGCAAATCGGTAACAAACTATAACCCACTTCTGCCTAAACTGAAAGCGATAGACTACACCACAAGGGCACCTATCAATCTGGTAATATCCCCAATTATTAACTTACCTTTAAACACATTTTAAAATATGCATGATCAAATACACGATGCGAACTGTGATCAAGGTATGGTGCAAATTGTGAGCAAATCAGTTGCAATTTGCAGCGTATCCATAAAAGAGTTCGCAGCCCAGGATGCGAATTATTTTGGCTGATGCACATTTTGCACCATATGATGCGAAATGATTGCAGGAAAATTGATTGAATACCAACCAATTCGCACCCTATGCTGCGAATTGCATGACACGTACATGTTGGATTGGTTGTCACACAATTCGCAGCCTATGAAGCGAATTGTGTGGTAACAACTGTTTAAGTTTTTCTGCTGGTTCCTAACCGTAATTATTATAACCAGATCAATTATTTGGTGCACAAAGGATTCCTACATAAATCAAGCACATGGTGGAAGGTAAAAAATGAAAGAAAAATCCCACAACAAAAACCTGGCACCCTGGACTGTGGTATTTTTGTCTGCAAATACGCGAGAGATATTATCCAGCATGGATATGTGCAGAAAAAATACGAAAAAGATATGGTCACTGCCTTTAGAGCATAAATGTTTGATTTCTTCTTAAACGACAAAGACATTGTGAAGTACGGGTGATCCGAAGTAAAACATTATGGTTTTTTGGTGTAAATACATTGATTGTAATTTTTTGGTGTGCATACATTCACAGTATTTTTTGCTGTACATAGAATTTTTAAAATTTCAGAAATGTGCAATTCCCAGCATATATGTAGGACATATTTCTTATGAAACAGTTTGCATGATACCCTGATATATAAGGGTTAGTTAATATTCGAACAATTCCAACCAAACATTTCGCAGCAACTCCTGGTATATCTTAAAAACGGATTCTCACCAACTTGGTGACTCCTGGTCATCCTTAACCACCAACTGGAGCGATGACTTGATCATGCCAGCAGCACCACCAAACAACCCAGTCTCCATCCTTGATTTAAACATAGAGGACTACTTCTCTGCTGACTATCAACTAGTGAAAGTTATTCCAATGGTTGCTGCTGAACCTCAGCCAGAAGAGGGTCTAATTGTTATTGTTGTACCTCAGCCAGCAGAGGTTCCACCTCAGATGGCAGAGGTTCCAAACAACAAAAGAAAGAAGGACGACGAAGCCGGTCCATCAAGGACAAAATTTTTATGAATGATGGACGTAGATAACGAAGAGGAAGAGGAAAAGCCTGATGATCATCACGCAGAGGAGAAAGATGTTGAAGAATCCTCTACTGATGACTGATAGAGTTGGCTTTTGTTGTTGGCTTTTTTGGAATGCAACTAACAAACACTAATAGGTTGTAGTGATTTGTGTAAACATTTGTTAGTGCATGAAGACCGTAATCCTCTTTTTTGTAATCCAATTGTTTTACACACTTTTAATCATATATACGATTCGCATCCAATTTTCATTTGCAAACAATTCGCATCTTAACCTGATATATTACTTGTATATAAATATTACTGATTTCCATGTTATTCGCAGCATACAATGCGATATATAATCCACTGAAAAGTCCTGATATTTGTATGAAAGCACGATTTGCAGCTCACCATGCGATGTGTGAGCAAATATCAAGAATTTTAGTTCTTCTCAATTCGCATCATATCATGTGATATACAAGCAGCCCGAAGACCTGATATCTGTTCTGGTCATAATTCGCATCTGACCATGCTGATTGTGATATTTTGTTTGTTGATGGAGTATTTTAGAGTTGAAAGCAATTCGCACCCTATGCTGCGAATCGTAAGCAAATAAGAGTCATGATATTTGTTTGAAAAATCATTACGTTAGAGCTCAACATAATTCGCAGCATAAAAATACTGATAGATGTTTGATATGATTTTATTAACGATACGCATCCTGCTGAAATTTCACACAAATCGCATGAAAACCTGATAGATGTTTGCAACATGATATCAACATATTGTACACAATTCGCAATACGGGATGCGAATTTCAAAAAAAAATGTACATGAACAAACAACTGTAAAAAAATTGTACTTAAACTGTGCTTAAACTGGAACATCACAAGTCCTCCTATTATGTCCAGATTTCGAACAACGGCCACACCTCAACTGCTTGGTTGAGATTTCTCTTCTAGATGGGATTCGCTTTTTCTTAGGCCTTCCGGAGTGTCTCTTAATGTTTGGAGGCTGAACTTTAACATACGAAGGATCGCTAGCGTTGGATCCTTCCCCGAAATCCGTTATAGCTGGTATGCTGAAAGAGTAACTTTCCATGTAATTCTTAACCGTAAAAAAGGGCTCTATTACGGTAAAAGGATCTTGGTCCGTATACTGTATTGCCGTTAAAGCGTGAGGACATGGAAAACACTCTTGTTGCCATGATCCGCAAGAACATTTGAAATCCAACAGATTAACAATAGCAACGAGATTTGAAAAACTTGGAACATGGCGGATGACGACTTACTTACTACCCAACTTCGGCACATGTCAACATTGTGCTTTAGCTTCTTCTCATACTCGGGGACAAAATTAGTATTCCAGCTGAGACCCTCTTTGTATCTTCGTGAAACTTGAGTCATAAGCAAGAATCTAATCCAGTCAATAAACTCAACAATCGGTAGGCCGCAATATTTTTTGATCTGATTGTTTAACGATTCTGCCGCAGTAGAAGCCATAGAGCCGTATCGTTTCCCTTTTACGTAAGCTTGCGCATACTTTTTAAGGGGTAAATTAGCAAGAAAATCACTAATTCTGTCACCACATTCACATAGAAAAACTGTTAGTATATCTTTAAAAAGCTCTCGACTGGGAGCATAAGCAAGACAATGGAAGAAACTCAACATCCTTTTTTAATAGTCTCTGTTGGTATGTTCCAGTTTTGCTTTCAAATTATGCATGAGATGGAAATAATAGTATGCATGATAGCATTTTGGATACAAGACAGAAACAGCATTAACGATACCAGAATGACGATCTAAAATAAATGTGATCTGGCAGATCAAATGAACACTGCAACAGTACTCAAAATGTTTAAAAAATACAAACAATTCGCATGATTCCCTGGGATTTGTTCTCAAAACACAAGATGTGAACTGTGTACAACCACAGCTGCGAATTAATCACAGTTTCAAACACTGATTAGTTCACAGCCTCGAATGCAAATCGATATGAAATATCAGGATTACCACAACAATGGTGTGCATATATAGGATGCGAACCGTTGCTCAAAATTTCATGGCATAGTTCGCAGCCTCTATTGCGAAATGTCATCACCTAACCAACACTGCATAATTCGCAGCCTATGATGCGAATCATTCTCGAATATCAGCATTCCATCACAATGGTGTGCATATATAGGATGCGAACTGTTGCATAAAAATTTCAAACAAAAATATCATAACACATTCAGATTAACTAGTTAAATGTAACTAACCGTTGTTGTCGTCCTTTGTTACGACAGTAAGCAAGGTACCCTTGTACTTGCCATATAAGTGGGTTCCATCGACAAACAACATTGGTCGGCATGAATGAAAACCTTGAAGGGACGAACCGAAGGCTACAAAACAACGTTTGAATCGGTTTCCAGCTGATAAGTCCAACTGGCACTCTAAAGTAATATCCCGGTTCTTCAATCGTTAGAAGTATCCGCTTAGTAAACTAAAAGAACTTGAACTATCTCCAAAAACTCCCCTCCTAACCTTCTCTAAAGCATTCCATGACAAAGGTAAGAGATGTCAAGACTGTAATCTTGTTTGACAATCGATTGTATGGTTTTGGCTGTCAACGAATGGCAGGTCCGTAGAGAATCCTGAATTTCCACTGCAATCAAATCTGATGTCAAATGCCTGTACCGCTTATGCTTATGGGAGAAAACGGGACTGCAAGTATGGTTCAGAACATACTTCTTGACCGTTATCAAGTTGGTGCTGGAATCAATAGATGCATAAAGCCTCCATTTGCACCCGCTTGTGAACTTATTTTCATAATAAGCAGTGATCTTTGTTGCTGTGTTGTACAGGTATTTGAAAGAAAAACCATGCTCTAAAGCAAACCTGCACAAAGATAACTTGAGACCTGCAGCACCTTCTTCAAAAGCTTGACCCACTCCTGTAATAGCATCAGCCCAACTAGCAGTAGCAAGTTGTTTTTTTCTCTGTTCAAAATTAACTAAACCGTTACTACTCTCCCCGCTAACTAGTTGATCAAGAGATGGTTCTCCCAAACTCAAGCTACAGTCTTTACGCTTTACACCACAATCCTTACCACCAGAGCTCTTATCACCAGAACGTTTTTTACCAGAACACTTATCACCAAAACCCTTATCGAAGACGTGTTGTTCTATGAGAAAACTAAACCGTTTTAAACGCTCCAAATCAAGATATAACACCAACCCAATAAAATCCTTCTGGTTATTAAAGAAACAATTATTGTGATCCCCGCAGGAGTAGGTAATTAGGTAGTCACCTGTGACAAGCTCCTCCCATGTGTTCTCCACATAAGCTTGGATACTTTGAAAGCTTTCAAACTCCGTGAAAGGCATAATTGTGGTTTGGTGACCATATTGAAAAATACAAACTCGTGATTTGGACATACCTTACCGTGCACTAAATATTAGTTATTAATCCCAAAAAAAGTGCAAATTATTTATTACTGCATCAAACAAATCACATCTTGTCTTGCGATTTTTGTATCTATATGTTGCAAACTGTTTACGATTCGCATCCTATCATGATAGTTGTTTGTAAATCAACTAAAACAAATCTTGAAATACAATACTCTAAAGTTGTACACAGTTCGCATCATAGCATGCGAATCATAAAAGTAACGAAAAAAGTCCTGATATTGGTTTGAAAATGCAATATTTTATAGTTTCATACAGTTCGCATCCTGTCATGCGAACTGTAAAAAATTCCTGATAATGGTTTGGAAATGAAATACTCTAAAGTTGTACACAGTTCGCATCCTAGCATGCGAATCGTAAAAGTAACTAAAAAAGTCATGATATTAGTTTGAAAATGCAATACTTTATAGTTCTACACAGTTCGCAGCCCATCCTGAGTTTTGTAAGTAACTAAGAGTCATTATATATGTTTGAACATGCATACAATTTGCAACAAATTTTAAAACAATTCTTTCATGTAATTCGCACGTAACCATGCGAATTGGTACACAATTCGCATCTTCTTCGTTGAATACATCAAATAATTCGCATCTTGCATTGAACGTCTGGACAACTAAAACTCATAGTCTACACATGTTTAACGTCCGAAATAAAAATCTAATGCACTACAAAATTAGTATATAACATTAGAAAACAAAGACATGAGTATATAACGACAAATATTAACAAAACAAAAACAGATTATTGGAACAAAAAGAACAGAGAAAAGCTCGAAATCAGGCTATAGCGTCTAAAACAGTAACATAATACCTATTCAAACTGAGAAAACCAACAAATAACTTCGAAATCAGGAGGTAATTGATTACCTGGAAGCAGCAAAATGATTACTTGTAAAACACCAGATTCCAAAAAGCACGATCAGTTCATGTACGTAGAAGACAGTGGTTAGATAGTTTTACACCACAAACTACATAAATGAACAGACCTTCTAACACTCCGATCACCGGAATCGTACTTCAAATCATACTTCGTGGTGGTTCGTAGGGTTAGGTGGTTAGAGCGGCTAACAAATTCAAATCTTCAAAAAGCTAGAAAAAATAGAAAGAAAACAGAAAATTATGCTTATACAGTAGATTCAGGGTAGTTAGGGTATTAAAATAATATTAGGTAGTAAGTGACAACCTATTAGTTGAGTTGGGTATTAAGTGAAAATTGATCAAACCTTGGGTACTATAGCAAAATTAAATAGTCCCTTTATATAAACCAAATAGCAATAGAGTAAAAGGGGCGAAGGTTAAACTTTAATTTAATCTAAGCAGAAAATGAAATTATTTTCATTTCCGTCCCTGACTAAGAAAAGAATGTCAAAAATTAACTTTCAACATTACATTGAAAGGTAAAGTCTAAATTAACTCAACATGATTGGAGTGGAGGAGGTTGATGGGTTCGCTCCAAGAAACGGCCACCGGGTTTTCAAGAAAGCCCATGAAGTAGCGAAACCCTAGTCTTACTGTCTTCCTCTTCTCGAGGATTTCTATCGACCTCTCATTTAGATCTCTCTCTCTTGTTTTCTCTCTTCTCTATCAAAAACGAAAAATCAATCTCCACAAGTCGATTCTTTAAGCCTTCACTATTAAATTACAACCCAAAACAAATCTTCAGAAGCTGGTTCGTTGATCTCTAGTTACTTCTCAGCTTCTTGCTGAGAAGCTGTTTTATGATCTGAAATCATCAAGATTTGGATTTAAGTTGCTGGTTTGTTAAAAGCGTGGATCCTGAAGCAACTTCTGGAGTTGGTCCGTCGCGGTTTCTTGCTGAGAAGCAAGTTCGATCCGAAATCACTCAAGATTTGGATCTGAGGGAAGATGAGTATGAATGTGGCTCAAGAGGACTTTCCCCTCCTGAAAGGTGCTGCTATTCCGACAATGATAACGAATTCGACATTTGAAGCTGAAGGAAAGAAGTCATTTGCTGAAGTTCTTGGAGGAAGAAGCAAGGAGTTCATCCATGAAGGAGTCGTGCATGAAGAGCATGAGGACTACAAGTCGATTCATTTTCGACATTCAGATAAGTCTTCTCTAACTAGTATCTCTAAGCATACTCTAATCGCGAAGTTCTCGTTTGGGAGTCCAACTCTCAGCGAGTTCAAAGCGTGCATTGCTGCATTTAGATTTGTAGGATCTTACAGCATATCTAGATGGGATTTTAGGCACTTTTTTATAGAATTTGTTCAACTAGAAGATGTAAAAACGTTATGGACCAAACCTGTCAGATCAATAGGAAGTCTGTCCTTTAGAATTCTTAAGTGGTCTCCTGACTTTCACCCTAAAAAGGAGTCGCCTGTGACTCCACTTTTGATTTCTCTACCAAAATTACCTGAAATACTATATAATTCTGATTCTGTTAATCAAATTGCTAAATCAATAGGTGCCTTTAGCTTTATGGATCCCTAGGAATAATATTGCTATGTATAACTACTGTAAAGCTTGGGTTATGGTTGATGTGTCTAAGCCTCTTACTCAAACCATTTGGATATGTTTTGGGGAAGAGGATGGTTTTTGGCAAGATATTGTTTATTTGAAAAAACCTTTTTACTATAAATCTTGTAAGCATATAGGACATAAAGAAAGTCAGTGTAAAAAAGATGAAATAGAACATAATGTGAACAAAAACAGAAGTAATAAAGATAACATTAAAATATACCTAATCCACCCTTAAAAGAAATCTGGATACCTAAAGTTACAGGAACTGATAATGATAAACATACTGGAATTGAGATTATAAATATTGAGGAAACTACTAAGAATTCTGAAACTAAACAAACAGCTGATGAGGATAAGATATTAACAGAAGATAAAATGGATAAAAGTGGAATAGAAAATAATCAATCTGAAAGGCAACAATTAAAAGGAACAGAAGTAAAGATAAAGGAGTCAGTTGAAATAACTAATAATGATACATCTAATATGAATACAACACAGAATCATGATATAGAACAAATAAATATTGAACTAAGTCAGTGTAACAATCAAATTGGTCTTAATGAAACAGAGATAGATAATGGGTCTTTAAAATAATCAAAGGAAAGTACAAATAAGGATATATCTAGTGTGTCTTTAGAGTTTCAGAAGAATAATGTTAAAACTTTTAATCAATTAGAAGACTCTGTAGAAATCACCAAGGAAGATATAATTAATGAACTTGAAAATATAAAACTAAGTAATCCTTTTAATGCATTGTCTGATGATGAGTTAGAAGATTTAGAAGAGGTAGTAGGAACAGAACAGATGCCCTTAGTAAGGTCTAGTATAAGTGAACCTAATTCACCTAAGCAGAGGAAAACTATAAAAGAGACATTTAATATTAATGTGAGAAGATCTGCAAGAAATAAAGTAATATCTAGAACAAGGAACTTTAAAAGGTCTATAGGATCCACTTATAAAACTTCTAAATGACTGTATTACTTAATTGGAACGTAAGGGGAATTGGTAATTGTAAAACAATAAGAAGAATAAAGAACATGATTAAAAAATTTGTTGTTGATATCATAGCTCTTCAAGAGCCTATGATATCAGCAGAGAATATAGCTTCAATCTGTCTAAAATTGGGTTTTAATTCACAATTGGCAAATATTAATAATAAAATATGGTTGTTCTGGAAAAATGGTTATGAAATTGATGTTGTGGATAACTCTGATAAACTTTTAAGTACTATAGTAAGTCATTCTTCATCTAAGTCAGTAGTTTTAATTACTATAGTTTATGCAAAATGTAATAGGGCTCATAGAATGTTGTTATGGGATCAATTAAGAAATATTTCAGTTACTAGTTTACCCTGGTTAGTGGTTGGAGACTTTAACACTATCTCCAACGTAAATGAACAATTGGCCTGTAGTACTCTTTTCTCTAGAGGTATAGATGAATTTAACCATATGATTATAGACTGTAAATTAGAAGACCCTGGATACATTGGATCAAACTATACCTGGACAAATAATCATAAGTGGAAAAGACTTGATAGAACACTGCATAATAATAAATGGAGAGAAATTTTCAATATAACAAAGGTAAATCATTTGGCTAGAACATATTCAGATCATTCACCATTGTTAATCTCAGTAACTAATAATTCAACATATAAATAACTATCTTTTAGATTTCAGAATATGTGGTTAAAGCATGAAAATTTCTTAAAAACTGTGAATGATAACTGGTCTAAGTCAATCTATGACTCTTCAAATATGTTTATATTTTGGTCAAAACTTAAAAGGCTCAAGGAACATTTAAAACTATGGAATAAAGAAAAATTTGGAAACATTTTTTATCTTTTAAGTAAAGTAGAAGAAGATATAAAAATTGCTCAGTTAAGATTAGAAGAAAATGATTGTTCTGAAAATCAAAGTAAGTTAAACAGCTCAAATATTACATATTCCATATTGCTTGAGAGAGAAGAGGATTATTGGAAACAAAAAAGTTATTCTAATTGGATCACAGATGGTGATAATAACACTGCAATGTTTCATAATTATGTAAAGAAGAGAAGATCTAAAAATATTATAAAAGGAATTCAGGAAAATAATAGTTGGATTGAAGATGATAGTTTGATAGGAGATTCTGCTGTAAAATACTTCTTTAACTTGTTAAATAAAACTCAAACTCAAAAAGATTTTTCTTCAGTTAGAAGTGTTATTCCTAAAATGATATCGTCTGTTGATAATGATAGTATCTTAGTATTGCCTACTTTAGATGAACTTCATGCTGTTATTAAGAGTTTGAACCCTGATAGTGCTTCTGGAGTTGATGGTTTCAACTCCAGATTTTATGCTTCTTGTTGGTCTATTATAAAAAATGACCTTTTAAATGCTGTTATAGATTATTTCTAAGATGTTACATTACCTAAAGGTTTGTTAGCTACATTAATATGTTTAATACCTAAAAATAAATCACCTAAAACTTGGAAACATTTGAGACCTATAAGTTTGTGTTATGTGCTGAATATTATAATTTCAAAACTTATAAACCTTAGAATAGCTAAGTTACTTCCTTTTATAATATCTAAGGAACAAGGAGCATACGTAGAACATAGGCTCATTCAAGAGAACATATAAATAACTCAGGAGCTAGTTAAGGATCTGAATAGGAAAGTCAGAGGAGATAATGTAATTATAAACTTGGATATGTCAAAATCATTTGATAACTTAGAGTTTAACTTCATTTATGATGTCTTGTTGTTATTTGGGTTTAGTGATAGAGTTATTAAGTTGATTAAGAAAAGCATAGAAAATGTTAGGTATTCAGTTATAGTTAATGGGAATACTTATGGTTTCGTTAAATCTGTTAATGGTCTTAGGCAGAGAGACCATATGCCTCCTTATCTCTTTATTATAGCAGAGGAATTCTTAATTATGGGTGTGAATAACTTAATTGAACATCATAGCTCTATGGCCTATAATATGAAAAGTTTAGTAAGGATTAACTGCTTAGCTTACGCTGATGACATTATTCTATTTGTTAATGGTTCTCAAACAAATATAAAAACGTTAATTGAGTTTTTAGATTCTTATCAAGCTCTTTCTGGCCAACAAGTAAATACACAAAAGACTACTTTCATAACTCCTTTAAGAATGAACAGATCAAGAATATCATCTTTAGAAAGTATTTTAGGTTTTAAACATTCTGATCTTCCATTTACTTATTTAGGCATTCCAATTCATACAAATAATCATTCAATTCATTTTGAAAAGTTAATAGATAAGATAAGAACTAAAATTTTAGATTGGAACTCTAAAAAACTATCATTTGGAGGCAAAATGACATTAATAAATTATGTTCTTATGTCATACCCTATATACTATTTGCAATCTATTAAGTTACCTTTAAAAACTATATCTAGGATTGAGAAGCTGCTTAATAAGTTTTTATGGGGGTCTAGTGAAACTGATAAGCATATAGTATGGTCTACTTGGGATAAAGTGTGTAAGCCTTATAAAGAAAATGGATTAAATATCAGAAGTATAAGAGACTTACAAATTGCTTTTTCATATAAACTCTGGTTTAACTTTAGGGACAATAAAACACTTTGGTCAGACATGATGCATTCAAAGTACTGTAATAACTTACATCTTTTACAACCAACATTGAAAATAACGGACTCTAAAATTTGGAAGAAAATGTATGAAGTTAGGGAAAGTGTTGAAAAACAAATAAGATGGAAGTTAGGTAATAGTAATGCAGATTTTTTGTTAGATCATTGGCATAGTAACAAACCTTTAATAACTTTAACAGCAAGTAATTCTATACACTATACACAAACAAAGATTAAGGAGTATTGGATAGATGATGTATGGAACTCTGATAAATTGTTAAGTATGTTGCTTGTTAATTATGTAAATGAAGTCACTAAAGTTAATTTTAACACATGCTTATGTGATTCTATAATCTGAAAACTATCGATTGATGGAAAATTCAATTTAAAGAGAACTGTTAATGAAGTAAGGATCAAAGCCATAGAGTCACAAATAAAAGATAAAGTCTGGAATAATATCTCACCAAAAAAATGTTCTTTTGTTCTTTGGAGAGTACTCAATAACATTTTAAGTATAGATAATAAGCTGCAACAGATTGGTTTTAGTTTAGCATCTAAATGCTCTAGTTGCCAGAATCTAGAAACTTTAAATCATGTCTTTGTATCATGTGAGTCTGCTTGGTATACTTGGTCATATTTTTCTGATATGTTTAGGATAGATATAGGTAGACATATGACTGTGAACAACATCATTAATCTTTGGCTACTGTCTACATTTAAAAGAATACATATTAGAACAATTCTGCCTGCACTGATTGTATACTCTACTTGGCATGCTAGAAATAGTTGTAAACATAAAGATAAACCCTTATCTTCCAAAAGGATAGTTAACAATATTCTATTCATGCTTGCATCTCTAGATTCAGGTTTGCGGTTGTCTAGGAAGCATTGGTCTAAAGATCTGCATTTAGCCAAAGACTTGAAATGCTTTAATCATGTTAAATATACAAAATCATGTCTGTATGTTGTCTGGTCCTTGCCTGATTATAACAGACTTAAATTGAATTGTGATGGATCTGCTCTAAACAATGGTGAGGCTAGTTCAGGTTTTATAATTAGGAATAGTTTAGGAGTTACCTTAATAGCTAAAGGTGAATTACTTGGGAAGTGTTCTTCCCTCACTGCTGAGGTTTTAGCTTTAATAAATGGGCTGATGTATTGTAAGGATCACGATTTACTGTCTGTAGATATTGAGACAGACTGTCTCAGCTTATTCAATATGCTTGCAAATGGCTGTTATCCTTGGTATTTAGATCAAATGCTTACATATTGTAGATCTTTGATTAAGCCACAAATGACCTTGAAACATATATATAGAGAGCAGAACTATGCTGATGATTGGGTGGCAAAACACGCACTGAAAGTGAATTCTAATTTCATGGTTGAATCAATACATCCCTTGAATGAATTAAATGCAATAACGTTATTAGAATCATTAAATCTAGGTTATTTCAGATTCTTTGATGATGATTAACTCTTTTGGCAAGTGAAAGCTTGACCAGCACGTTTTGGTTTTACAGGTTAAGGAACAATATACATCTCTGGTTGCAAAATAAGGACATGGAAAAGACTTGCTTAAGGAAAGAAGAGAAGAGAAGGCATGGAATGAAGCATGGAAGAGATGGACAGAAAAGTCGTTGGAGAAGAGAAGGATGCAAGAGGAGACAAGGAAGAACATGTGAAGATAGAACATGTAAACTGAAGTTAATAGTTGAAGTTAAAACTGTATAAAATGAGTTATAACTCATTTCACATTTGTAAAGCTTTTTTATATATCAATAAAAATGTATTTTCTTGGAAAAATAAAAATAAAAATAAATTAACTCAACGTGATAACTATAATTGTCTGCTATTTTCATTTTCATAAATTTCTTTTATTATATTATTTGTGAATTTGATAAACCAAATTTGTTTTTTCCGTTTATATATAATTACTAGTTTTATAATTTGCGTAAATGATTGAATCGGGACAAATCAGATCAATAAGATTTTTTATATCCAGAATATTTGTATTTTGAATCCTTCTACCCACAAATATCAAACGCAAAATAAGGTGGACCGTTAATTGAAGAAGTCCATCTTTAAGTGAACAGCGGAAAAGTCCCGATAAAAAAGTATATGAATTTCCGTCTTCAAGTTAACAGTTCAACTTATGTTTTCCATAAGTATCAATTACAGTTCAACATATGAAAGCCTTTACTTCTTGTAATAAATATATTTTTAGCATAGGAATATGTTAAAGTTAATTTCTCCAAAACATAAATCAATTTGGTTATGAAAGCATATGTGGCATATTTTGAGATATATAGTTATTTTCTATCTTCGTGTAAATTTTGATGGGTTGTAAATGTTGATTTAGAACGGATTCTACTTTTATTTTACAAAGTTTTTAATTTACTTTTGTGGTAAACGTTTTTACAAAAGTTATGAATTTAGAACTCGTGAACGTATTATCCAGTATTTTGAAAAATACCGCATTTTATTGTTGATTTGTTACAGGTAAAAGTCATATTTTATGACGTGTTTATGGATCGAAGTGAAAAGTCGAGATTATGAAACAGTACCGAAGTAGCTGATTCATTAAGTGAGTGAGTGAAAGTTGAATAATTAATAAAATAATAAAAAAATGGTAAATATTAGGGGAATTAGGGAAAGAAATGATAAAAGAAATATAAAATGCAACAGAAGTGGACATAGAAAGTTTAAGCTTAATTTTAGGATAAAAAATACTGTTAGTCTTCCATGTTTACCATTTATATCAACATAGTCCATTTCGTTCACTTCTGCATAAAACGCATCACTTTCGTTTTAAAAATTTGCAAATATAGTCCCCGCACATATAAACCATTTAAAAACTAACACGTGGTACTTAAATTCTAAGTTCTGTATCACTTTTGGCCCCCATATCCCAAGTTTTGTATCACTTTTGGTCCTTCAGAATATGCAGAGGGACTAATCGTGCAAAGTTTTAAAATAAAAGGATGAGTTTTATGCAGAAGGGAACGAAAAGGACTATATTATTACAAGTGGTAAACATGAGGGACTAACATTGCTTTTTAGCCTTAACTTTACATGAAGCAGCGCATGAAAAACTCTGAAGATTCCTCCAAGATTCGCTTGTAGCTTCTATTTGTTAATCCATGGAAATATTCTCCCGTTCACAATTCAAAATTGAAATCAACTGGTAGAATCCTGCTCTTCAATGGATATCTACAACAATGAAGTTTTCTCAGACGAATACCCTGTTATTCAATTTGGAAACAGAGAGGTGCAATCTACAAAAGATCAGACAAGGAAATCTTACGCAAATATTGTTTATACTAAAAAGGATCAGACTCTTATAAATGTTAAAGCAGAAGAGATAATTCAGAAATCTAACCATGTTTCTGTTAAGACATCGTTGGTTAAAGATTCAAAAACTACTTTAATCGGAAAATTTTCTGGCGGACTACTCAAGCGATCCTTGTTAACTCAGTTTCTGACTTTCTTCGAGTTCAAAGGAGAATACAAAATCAAAATATAGGATTGTAGGCATATACTCTTCGAATTTGATCTTAAAGAAGATATCAGTTCCATCTGGTCGAGAAGCTACTGGACAATAGGGAACTCTATCGTGAGAATTCTCCGATGAACACCTGATTTTAACGTGAAGTATGAAAGTGCTCAATCAGAATAGAAAATGTGCCATAATTCATATACAACAATACAATAATGACTGACATTTCTTCTTCAATACGAGTACTTTACAAAATCATTGTTCCCAGAAAAAACAGAGCCTACAAGAACACTTGTTTTGCTCTTGTGGAATTAGATGTTTCAAATAAAATCCAGTATAATGCTTGGATTGGATGCTGCAATAATGACGGTTGTTGGCTCTCTCTCAGTTATAAGAGCTTTCCAAACTACTGTAATTATTTTTTTCACTTGGTTCATAAACATGAAGATTGCAATAAAGATTCAAGGAATGAGAAGGAAATGCACAAGATCAAACAAACAAAAAAAACACAACAAAACAGATAAGCCAAGGTAATGAAGTTGCAAAGCAAAACAAAGATCAATTGATTAATTCTGAATCGATTGAAAAGGTCCTTAACCCAAAGATCAAATTAATCATCATTCATTGTAGTCAAAATGTTAATGAGAAGATCAAATCCAAGAAATTACAAGCTATTCCAGAGTTTACTAAAGATCAAGCAACAAACGATACTTCTACTGATATCAATTATCAAGAAGAGAACACTCCTAATGATATGGAAATCATTGAAGTCATCCAAAAATTGGATCAAGGATATAAACACAGCAACTCTCTTAGGAACACTAAATGGAAGAGATTATATCGTGCTCTCATTAACAATTTTTGGTTTAAAAGGTTCATGGATACTCAGGTTCTTCACATGGCCAAAACTTGTTCTGACAGTGCTCCCTCCTCATCAATATCTCTCTTAAAAATAACACCTGTAAAAAAGCTTTAAGTTTTTGAATATGTGTACTTTTGATGATTCTTTTATTAGGATTGTTAAACATAACCGGATTCAAAAGATTAATGGCCATCCTATTCATATATTATGGCTCAAGCCGAGAAGGCTAAATAAGTGTCTCAAGGATTGGAACTATAAACACTTTGGAAATGGTTTTAATAAAGTAAAAAATACTAAAGATAAGGTCAAAAGATTGGAAGCTCTCCAGCACTCTACCAATAATCCAGAAATCAAATACTGTCTGAATAGAGCCAACAACTTATACCTTCAAGCATTGAGAATGGAAGAAGATTTTTAGAAGCAGAAATGTTACAACAATTGGCTGAGAGACGGGGATAACAATACCAAAGTCTACCACTCTTATGTTTAAAAAAGAAAGAAATATAATCAGAAGCATTAAATATGGCAACAACTGGATTACTGACCCTGACTCTATTGGTAATGAGCTGAAAGTTACTTTAAAAATATACTAACTAGTTTTCTTTATGATAATGCAGAGGATGAAATAATAAAGATGAAAAATGAGATCTTCAATAATATTCCTAATCTGGTCTCCTTCAAAGAGAATGAAGCTTTGCTAAAGCCTACAAATGAAGAGGAAATCATAAATACAATCAATACTATGAATCATTTAACTGCTGCAGGGATTGATGGCTACAACATCTTCTTTTACAAATTCTGCTGGAAAATAATAAAGACTGGCCTCTGTAATGCTCTTAATGCTTTCATTCAAGGCCAAAAGATTCCTAATGGAGTGTTTGCCAAAGGTTCATGTTTGATTTCTAAAACTATCAATCCTATAAGCTGGACCAATTACAGGCCTATTGGCTTATGCACGATGCTTAATAAAATAATGTCTAAGCTTATTAACTCTAGGCTTGCTAGCATATTGCCCAATATCATATCTGATTCTCAGGCGGCTTATGTTAAAAATAGGTCCATCCATGAAACATTCTTATAGCCAAAGAATTGGTTCATGATTTAGACAGAAAACGTAAATCTGGAAATATAATGGTTCAACCTAAAGCATTCGACAGGATATCTCACCCTTTTATTTTTAAAATTTTATTAACCTTTGGCTTCTCTAAAGATTTTGTTACTCTCATCAGCAGCCTCATTAGAAATTTTAATATTTGTATGCTCATAAATCGCAGTGTGATAGGCTATTTTAAAACTAACGGAGGCTTGAGACAAGGTGACCCATAGGCTCCTAGCTTGTTTATCATTTTCTCAGAAGTCCTAACTAGAGGTCTTTACAAATTGTTTAGTAATAATAAACATATGCAATATGCTTCTAGATCCAAGTACTTTGTTCCGTGTCCGGAATTCGCTGATGATACCTTAATATATACTAACAGTAGGCATCAAACTATTTGATATATTAAGCAAGTTTTTATAATGCTATCAAGTTGTCTCAAGTCAATCAATCAATAAAAGGAAAAACAAAGACAGTTCTCTCTACCATATATCAACAAAGCAATATAGAGACCTTTGCTGGACAAACAGGCTGTCGGTGGATCATCTGCCAACAGATTATCTTGGAGTCACCCTTAACAACAACAACAACAACAATCCAGCAACTTCAGAGCTATTCTGGACAAAGTTAACTTCAAAATATTAGAATGGGAAAGAAAAAATCTCTCTTATGGAGGAAGGTTAGCTCTAATCTCTCCAGTTCTTATGTCTATGCCTGTTTATTGGATGCAAAATACTTATTTACCTAAATTTATAATCAAGAAACTTGAAATAACATTCAACACATTCCTTTGGAGGTCAACTCATTCTGAACATTCTATTCACTGGTCTAAATGGATTCATCTTTATAGACCTTTTGAGGAAGGTGGACTTAATATCATAAAACTCACTGATATTCAGGACACATTCTCTAAAAAACTATGGTTCATATTTTAGAAAGGAAAACGTTTTGGGCCAAGATGATGCATAACATATATTGTGATAATTCTCACCTTCTTAGTGTTTATTACAATAATTCTTGTTCTTCTACCTCGAAAAGATTATCAGGTATCAAGGAAGCTGCTGAGCCCAACATAAGATGGTTGCTTGGTAAAGTGGACTTGGACTTCTGGTTGGATAGATGGCATAACCAACCTCCAATCATCACTCTAAATGGCAACGAGAGAAACAACTGGTTCCAAGCTACTAAAGTGAATAACTTCTGGTTCAATGACTCTTGGGACATCATCACAACGCAAACCTTCCTATCAACAAACAGATTAAATAAAATCAAGGAACTAAGCATCAATTCTAAAAAGGATGTCAATATGATATGTGTGTTTTCTCAAGACCTCAAATTCAACGTAAATAGCACATGGAACAATGTTAGAAAACATTACGATAAGTCTAACTTATTCCAGAAAAATTGGAACAATATTACTCATAGAAAGTTCTCATTTCTTTTATGGAAACTTATTGAAAATTACATTCCTTTAGACTCAATCTTATAGAGAAAAGATATCCAAGTTGCCTAAAAATGTCAGTTTTGTAACCATATAGAGGACACTAACCATCTGTTTATTAGTTTCATCTATTCTTGGAAGATTTGGAAACACTTTGCTTACTTGTTCAATATCATTATTGAGAAGTACATGAACTTAACTCATGTAATTAGACAATGATTCTGTTTTTCTACTAAGAAAGTCCACATAACTCACATAATTCCAGCGACTATTTATTGAGAGATTTAGAAAAATCTGAACAAAGGAAAATTCAAAGGGACTCACTATACTTCTGTTGGTTCTATTCATCGAATCATCCACATAATAATTGGTTTAGATCTAAATTTTTAACTTTTAAACAATGGACTAATGCTTCAAGTGCAAGTATTACAATAGGATGTACATCCAATTCTATGAGAAATTAGAAGGCAATTTACCTGAAATGAATTACTCCACAAACATATAGACTCAAAATGAACATAAACGTGGCTTGTGTAAACATGGAGAATCTAATGAAGGCATAATAATCAGGAACAATCTGGGTGAGATGATTCTGGGTTCTTGCAATACTTATGGCAAATTAACTCCATTAATAACCAAGTCTAGAGCTTTGCTTGATAGTATGCTTATCTGTAAGAAAAATAATTGGGTAAGAATAGATATTGAAACTTATTCTTTACTGCTAGTTGATCTTCTTGGTAATGGAAGCTTTCCTTGGTTTCTGGATCCAATTTTAAGAATTTGCAGAAAACTAATCACCTCTAAGATGACCATTATGCATATCTCTAGAGTCCAAAACCAAGATGTCTATTAGCTAACTAAATGAACTCTGAGATGTAAGAAAAAGCAGGATATAACTCATTTTCAAGCTCCAAACCAGCTTCAAGCAATTATCTTGCTTGCAGGTTTAGGTTTGGGGTATATGAATACAAATGATTAAGGATTTCTTCAACTTTACTCATAATCTCGTTTTGTCTTTGTTGGTGGCCTTTCCTCGTATTTTTATTTATTTTAAGTACTCTGGATCAATGAAGCTTCAAGATAAATAAAATTCCAAGATTAATACTGCTCATGTTCATGAGGTATACTGGAAATATGAAGACATCAATTGCTTTCTTTGTCGTATCGAGGTTGGCTCACTGGCAATTATGATTCTACAAATTGTTGTTTTGGAAAGCTATGATTTATGGTTTGAGTGTTGGGTGAATCTTTAAAATTCTCGAAAGTCTAGTAGGAATAATTTTTGAAGAAGGAAAGAGTAGCGTTTGAAGACTACGCATCTGTGTTTTCAAAACTTTGTTTCAAATTCGGAGCAAATATTTTGGCGCCATAATTTTTTGGGCCAAAATTTAGCCTATTAAACTTATGCCTCGTTTTACTTTTAATATAATTTTACTTTAAAAATAATAGAAGTAGACATAAGTTATTGAGAGTGTGTGCCACACTATAAAAGAAATCCCTATATGAGAGGTTATTTTTTTGCAAATACATATCGACGGTCAATAATAAAGAAAACATGTACCCTTTATTGATGGTAAAGTAGGCTTTTTAATGGCTTAATTTCCAAAGGTCTAATGAGTACAATTCTCGCTACCAACCTTAATGCTACTATTCACTTTAAAATCTTATTAGACTAAATTTTGTTAAAACCTTATTAAAAGGTTTGGAGCTATTAGACATACGCTTTATAATTAATATTCTTGTCAATAGTTTTATAGTCATCACGAGAGGATTGAAAAAAAACTATAGTTTAAAACTATTTTGTTGTTGACCAAACTATCATTGAGTCTTGTACATGATATATTCGTTGAAATTTTTCTGAACTGATTGTATGAATAGAGACGTCCTTTCCAAACCAATTTTTATATACCAAGCTGAGCTACCAATAAAATTATAACTACACTCATAAAACTTTTGAGGTTGGTTGTTATCGACCAACCAAAAACTCCATTGTGGAAAATCTTTATGTTGTTGAAGGAAATATGTTACATTTAAATCAGGTTTGGATTTCGAGGAGTTTAAAAAGTATATTTATTTGCTCTATGTGGTATATATCCTAGTTTTTTCAAAGTCTGAGAAATGACTAATGGATGAGATTATCGCTGAGATGTCGATTATTTCTATTGTTAAGCCAGAACATGAGGCGGGTGAACCATATGATGATTAAATTGCTTCAAGTATGAATCATTGCTCACTAGTAATGACAATTTTCGATCTAGACGTACTCGATTAAATTCAGGTTTGCTACAAACTAGTTATGGTAACCTTTAAATATACGAACTGTTTGATGTCACATGTAATACAAGAATGCTAAAATTTTGGCATGCGATGGTAATAATTTAACTTAGTAAGTAGGAATGACACATGCTCGAGAAGTAAAGTATCACTTGATATATGTGCTTGCGTCGGTAAGCATCATCACTCTAACAACGCACATTATTTAATCGTCATCTCTTTACCTTTCTTACTTAACCTGATAGCTCGTATGGTCATAAAACAAATTTGTGACTTTGAGAGCCATGATTGTGAGCGTTAAAATGATAGCCAGCCAGAGTATTTAGTGACAAATCACCTATCCCTTCTATGGAAAATGAGTTCTATAGCCACAACGGTCATAGATAATCCAACATTTTTTATGTTAAACCTTCTTACGATTTTACTTTTGTCATGATTTGTTGGTTGGTTGCAAATTTGGGTTTGTTGGCGAGCTTATGTGGAGTACCCCATCATTGTAGGTTACTACGCCACCTCTCTTGTTGATAACATGTTGATGCATTTCTTTGTTCACATGATGGATCTGGCAAGGGCCAATAAATATTTATGTTGGGGTTTGATTATCGATCGCAACTTCGAGAATCATGGAAGTTTCCATAAGATATAAAAGTTAAACTGGAAACAATAAGGGAGACTCCAACCAATGCATTGGCCTAAAAATCGTATTTATTTACTTATATATTTGATAAAGGTATTCGTTTGTACCTACATTTTTATTTCCTTGATATTTTCCACCCTTATGTGTCCTATTTAGTTGGTGTTTAAGTAGTTGATGATTCAAATTTCTTTTGATAATGGTATGGGAGCTTTCGGAGGAAGATTTTAGATTGAAGAGTTTCTCACCTTGACTAAACAACTTGGACTTATCTTGAAAGTTTGTAATGTGGTTGAAGAGGTCGTTGGATATCGACGCCATAACTCTTGTACAAAATATGCTTATGCATGTAAAGTTTCTTTACATTTCTAAGTAATTTAATAAAAAAAATTAAAAGACCAACTTGAGTTTGAACACGAAAGTCTTGAAGCCGAGCTCCTGAAGCTAGAAAATATTGAATCAGATAATAACTTGTGAAACGATCTAAATTTATGGAGCCTCAACGTCGGCTTGGCGATTTGAAAGGACTTGTTGGACCCTATAAGTCAAAATGTCTTGTACTGAGGTTGAGGTTGAAACCAAAACAAATAAAGAAATAAAGGTGATAGTTATCTCCTTGTACAAAATATTAAGGATAATAGCTCAAGTAATAGCGCTCATACTCCGAATAGAAAGAAGAAGCAATTGTTGAAGAAATAGATAGACTAACTGTTGGGGGACATATAATAGATTTTCATTACCGAATTTGGACAGCCAATCCAGTACTGGTCAGAATAAAAATAAAATAGTAGATGTATATTAACTTCCCATACCTCAATAAGGCATGCCCAAACGCATGCATTAAACAACTGGTAGATGCAACATCCAAAAATAAAATGGTATACTTCTTGGATAAATTTTCCGGTTACAATAAAATAAAAATGCACAAAAACGATCAAGAGCATACAACTTTTATCACATAGAGGGGAGTACATTGTTACAAACTAATACCCTTTGGATTAAAAAACGTTAGAGCGACTAATTAATGATTGTTTTGCACATAATTTGGGTTAAAAAACACAAGACTATATTGACTACATGTTGGTTACCAATATTCATGATGGTTACCAGTATTCATGATAGGGATCATTTAGCAGACTTGATCGCAACTTTCGTAAAACTCTGTAAATTAAACTCAAAATTTGATGAATTGAATTATTTTGCTACATGGTTAGAAAAAAAGAATCAAAACAAATCACATAAAACTTTCCAACTTAGCAGTGATGGATATGCTAAGAAATGTAAAGAAAGTATAAATCTTGAGTAGAAGACTAGCCGCACTAAATAGATTCTTGTCAAGATCCTTGGATAAACGTCAGCCTGTTTTAAACTGTTGAGGAATCCAACATGCGATGAAGCGTTTAGCAACATAAAAAATTATGGCTTTTCTCGGAGTGTGAACAAACTTCAACCATAAAAATATTTATATATATATATAAATATATATATTACGGAGTCTTAAATTACACCATTAGTCTCGTTTTAATCATGAAGTAAATAAGATAATCTAAAGCAATATGTTATGTAAGTAAATATCTATTAAAAACTGAAACTAGATGCTTACAATAAAAAAATTCATCGACGTTGGTAATTTCACCTATAAAAATGAGGTCTTACTTCCAAGCCCATATGACAACAGTCTGAACTTCTTTTGTCTTAAGAAACATGTTAGAAAAATAAGATGTATATGGAAGACTAACCAGGTGCTTAGTAGAATTTAGAGACCGTGATATCCATTTCAAACTAAGATGAACAATCAAATTCTATTTTTTTCACAAATATTTAGACAAAACTTCAATCTGAAAGGTCAATTATTCACAAAATAGCAATCGAGAGTTACATAGAAGGTGAGAATGGATAGATTAATTAATGATCAAGGTTCAATAGTAGGAGTCCAACTTATATCACCAACGTGATATATCGTAATTTAATCCATCAAATTTGGCTTTAAGTCTCTAAAAAATGCTTAATACGAAGCTGCAATTAGAAGACTGTGACTAGCCAAACAATTTAGGGCCAAAAGAGTCTAAATGCTCATAGATTCACAATTATTTTCAACCAACCATTTAGCCAAGATGAAAAATAAAACATTCTTCAATACTTGAACGAACTTTAAGGATAAATTTCCAAATATGAGCAAGTTGAATTCGAACAAGTCCTAACAGTTAAAAATACAGTTGTTGAGATGCTAACATACTCGACATCCACATCTTCAGCCCCGTGAGAAGTATTTTAAAAAACATTATATTACGTTTCCCATATTTTTAGCAATATTCACATTTATATGGGTAATAGTAAAGAAGGATACGAAGAAGGATAAGATTAGAGAACTCCAATTAAGAAATAACTTGTTAAATTAATTCTCCTCGAATATAATATTGAAGCAAGAAAACTTAAGATGGAATATACACGATTTGTATAGATATCGGACACGTTGTATAAGAAACCACACCATTACTTTAATTCTTAGTATTTGATAAACAATTTTTTTTGTAAATGAGCTACACAAGGAATAAAAAACGCTCGTTGCGACTACAAGGAACCTTAGGGAAGAATCATCTTCAAATAATATTAATGTCCCACAATAATGGAAGGTGTTATGAAAAATGTGTAGCAGTGTGATACATACCAATAGTTCTCCAAATCTAAACAAGTCCCAACAATATTGATGAAAAAAATATAAGGAATCCTATTTTCTAGATGGGGCTTGGATATTGTAGGGCCAAAACACTTGGTAAACGGCATGGCAAATAAAGTCATTAGTTCCCTAAAGGTAAACATATGATACACGTGTGGAATTCGAATGGTCATTACAAAAGATAATTGAATCTAATTTGAAGATGACAAACTTATAAGGTTATGTGCTCAAAAGGGAATAAAACAAATTTTGTCTTTCCCTTTCCATCCACAAGCTAACATATAGGTGAGGTAACCAGTATCAAAATTACAGATGATATCAAAACAATATTGGAAGGAACTGCAAGAACTTAGCTGGAATTCCTATAAGAAGTTTTATGGTCACATACATCATTAACATAAGAAATATTTTTATAATGATGTATGCAATGGAAGCTGAAGTACTAGCTGAAATATGTATGCCTTCTCACAAAAGCGTAACATATGATGAAATGAAAAATGCACAAGCCAAGAGTGTTGAGTTACATGTGATTGATGAAAAAAGGGCAAAGCACACCTAAGGACACTACAAAGAGTTAATGAGAAACATGTATAACTAGAAAGTACACTCGATGAGGTTTGAACAATAAGATAAATTATACGAAGAGTTTTTTTCATGCCAAAGAAAATAGGCTCAACCAACTCGCAATAAATTGGAAACAACCATATACAATAGAATCCAAAGTAAATCCATGAACTTATAGATAAATGCATACAAATGGAAATAAAATATGTCACTCTTGAAACATAGAATATTTGAAATTATATCATAATCCTTAGGACCTTCTCGCGCCATCGAGGTAGGCAAGAGTATATCCACATAGCTTAATAAACAAGTTTACAACATGTAATAAACTCCACTCAACATTAATCAATTTTTTTTCCACATATATCAAGTTTAATTTAGCTTCTAAAGTACAAGTACGCATAAAAGTGTCAGAAGCCAACATGCCAATAAAAAGGTATTTCCAACAGGAAAATTAAAGACTTTATAAAGTCGTTCCAAATAAAATAAAAATAAGTCCGAGAAAATTAGAAAAGTAGTATTGAAACACTAAGTAAACTTCAACTTTTTAAAAAGTGGGAAAAAATCCTAAAGGGAATCATGCACCTTTCAATTGCTTGAATAATTCTGGAAGTGATCGACGCAGTGAATGCAAGTATTACAAATAAGTGTTGGTTTATTGAAATAGATGACTTAAAATAAAAAAAATAGAGTTCGTCTAAATATAATAATTGAACGAAAGCACAAAAAGAATCATTAAACAAATATAAAAGCAATAATTTTATGAAAAATACAAGAGTTTGGGTTCATAAATGCTTTAACATTATACAAAAATACAATTGAAATACTTTAGGGCTAAACATTTTCAACACATGAATTACACCTTCAATTAAAATAACAACATCTTTACCTGAATGATTTGTTCCAACATTAATGGCTTGAGCACTACTACCTTCATCCAAATCATTTAAGACTCATCCAATTGTTTTATTATCAGCCTCCTCAATCCGATCACAAATATAAAGACCTCATTTACTATATCGTGATAAAGGACGAGAGTTGGAAGATAGATCACTCCATTCCAAACTATTGGCCAATAATTTTTAAGAAAGTAATACCAAAAGTGGTGCAAGTTTACTTTGGGATATTCTTCACGAAAAGAACCAATCAACCTGAAATTAACTTTTAACACAGCTGCACAGGGTCTTTTGATCATCTCTTACTGACTGGTAGTATCATTCTTATCGTCATTTCCAACCATTATTTTGTCACCAACACATCCAACTGCTTCTGCAACTCTGACTTTGCTACTTCAGCTACATACTTAACATCAATAAGATTTTTATCCATAGGACACCAAAGATCTTCCAAAAAATCATAACTCATCCTTAATACATAAAGCATATTCTCTTGAGTGGAAATACTATTCCTCACAAAATGACCAAACGTATAACAAACATATATTATACCATACACATGAATGCATGCACTACCAAATTGAAACATAATGATTTATTTTTTATTTTATCATTTAATCTATCTTTTTTTTAGTGTTCATGTGTAACTCAGACTTCAAATAAAATTCATTTTCAAGCGGTTTTCAAGCTTAGCCTTTTAGTTGCATCTCAATGCTGATCTTACATTAAAGAGTAGGTCTCAACTCTCAGCCTTCTTAAAATGGTTCCACAACTTACCAGAAATAACAAGAGATCAGAGACATAATTTCCATACTTAACACAAGACTAATGCAGCATAGTCGGATCACTAATGATAGTATACAAATATCTGGAAAAAATAAAAACAAAAATTTGCTTTTACACATACAGCGTAGTTAGTTATGAAATTAAAAACTTTACCTTACTCCCAATTTAAGTGTATTTTTTTTCTAAATGAGATAGATGGATTGGAAGCTTCCTTCAGCTAGCGAGAGTAGTAAATTAATTTACTATCTCAGGAACTTGATCCAAATAAAAAATAGATGATGTCGTTGTAGGCTTTCATCATCCCCGACGTAGTTCAAACGATTCTCCATCAAGAGTATTGCTACTACGTTGATGTAAGTGTTGTTTCTGTATCTCTATTTTTTAATTCATCATGAAAGTGGAAACAAGTACAGTTATAAATAAAATATCAAGTTTGATTGAATCCATGTTATGGAGGAAGTCGTGTAAGGAGGAATAACAAGATGACATCCTCGATATTAGAATTCAGATTTGGAAAATTTTAAGGAGAAACATATGTATCCCTAAACCTCGTATGACTAAATATGTAGTTCATAATGTTTTAGTAGGAAATCTTATTCTCCACCGAACTCTTGAATGCAAAAATATATTTAAAATACTATATCTGCAACGCGGAGGAATGTTCTAAAGAAACAAAATTATACGAGTATTAACAAAAGATATCTTCAGTCGAGTGGAATTGCGTTTTATAAATCTCGAAAGAAGAGTGAAATTGTAAATAATGTAAAGATCAAGGTTGTAGCTAATGATGACCAAATTATCCGAAGGAAAAATCAGATAAATGGGTTATTGAACCAAAGTTTATTACATATATACCAATGTAATAATTTATAATAATCAAAGGTATTTAACATAATGGGTTTGAGGTATACATGGGTTTGGGTTACCAAAATGGATCAATGGACCATATAAGCCCATTAGGCCTATTGGGACAATTTTTCTATAATTATGTCGTGAGTATCTAATGAAATCTTAAATAAAATTTACTACTTACGTAACTTGTCATAGCATCTCCCTCAAAAATATTTCCAAGCAACTCAATTATCTCTCTACCACTCATCCAAAAATTAATTATTTACTTCTTTATTACCAAAAAAACCTCCAAAACTATTTTTGACATAATTAGTATCGACCACAACGAGCGCCTATGGAGGTACCCGGATAACGACATCCAAAATCTTAAGTATATTAAGTTTTCATCAGAATATACTGAAAATGGACTTTAAATTGTAGGTAGATCATGTCTAGATGACCAAGGGAGTCATGGTTGGAGAGAGGCCTGGTAAAATACCGTATATGACCGATGAAAAACAGGAATGAATGTTCATACAAGAAGAGTGTGAAAAGTTGGGAGGGGAGTTTGAGGCATTAAGATACCAAAAAGAATTAGTATTAACCCTTCATATTAAAATACAATCGAAACTCCAACAAATCGAAGGAAAATGGAGCTGTGATAAAGAATTTGTGGGCATAGATGCTTGGCACACTCCAGAAAAGTATATAAAAAGTCGATCACACAAAATCCACCATTCCTCGAAGGGCGAGTGTAAGTCTATAAATTGTTATATTCCTTTGAAAGCTAAAAAACCGTATGTGTGTGAGTCTGAAGAGTCTTTATCATCTCACAATAATTATCATTTTTTTAACAAAATAAGAAATCATTGTAATAAGCATTATTCAAAGAAACATTCCAATCGATATGAAAGGTTGACAAAACAACATAATTCATCGGATAAACGAGGACACCAAAGAGATAAAGAAAGAGCAGGAAGTGAGGGAAATATAGGAGCTTCAATAAACCACAATGTTGATTACCAAGTAAATCATCAGTTTTCCATACAATCTGAAAATGACATTTATGTGATAGTTAATGAGGGTCATTAATTTAGTTAGTGACATAATTGGAGGAAGTATCCTCTATGTGCATAGATTATCTCTAGACATATGTCCAAGCGGTTGGATATATTTAAGATGGAAAAAATCAATATGAGTAAAGATCATAATAACCACATCGAATAGTTCAAGAATTTTATGATGAATTACAACAACGATGGTGCATCTTCTCGGAGAATTAACTGATAATATCACCCAAAAAAAACCAATGTCCTTTGGGGTTTTGTCGGCACATGTGGAGAAATAGATTAAGGTGAAATATATGAAGATATTAAAGTTTTTCCTCTATAGATGAAGGTTCTACAAAATACCGCCTTAAGAACAACATGGCCAAAGATTCACCAATTCTCGTTTGAAGAAAACTAATCAGAATCTACCTCGACTAAGGGTAAACCAGAACCCACAAGGTTAATAGTATATATAGAGGAGGAATCAATGGTTTAGCCCTGGTCACTTTGCAGAGCTGGCGGAGAATGTTGTCACAATCTTTAACAAGGCAAACAAATTCGTTCAATACAGAAGGCCACTACTCAATCAAACTCCGAGATAGATTCGAAATACCTAGCTTTCTAAGTATCACAATGATGTGGGCCATGATACAGAGGATTAAATTTCATTAAAGTAAGATATACATACTTTAATCAAGAATATAAAACTGACTACATTAGTCTAAGCACGGTCGAGCAATCGATCGCAAACTCGAATTGTTTGTCAAGCTATAGTCTGAAGAGAGGCAATAAAAATACTATGGTTACAACTGGAACTTAAAATAATTTGATGTAGATTTAGTATATTTAGACTCTGATCATGACTGAGAAAGTATTATGGTAATAGATTAGCCTAAAAATGTAGAGAAGGTTAAGGATTTGTGTGAAGTTTTTGAGTCGTTAACTATTTTTTGTGGGCATACAGTATCAGGACCTTCGAGTTGCTCACAAAATAAGTAGATTGCATGTTTTAAAACCCAGTTAGAACAAAAAATGCATGCCCATCTCTACCAATATCCAATGTCATTTATTTTGTTTAATGGTGATGATCTAAAAAATATTGTTCGTCTACACGAGGATATTGTAGAAATCGGAGTGACAATCGAGGGGACCGAAATCCAAAGAATTTTTATTGACATAGGTAGTTCCGCAAACATTTTATTCATGTCTACCTAAAAATAAATGAAAAAACACTCTCGTTATACTCCGGTCAAATAGAAGGATAATGAGGTTCGTATGGATTACTGTAAATGTAATTGGGGAATTCAAAGGAGATCTTCTACTCGCAAAAAGACCCTTTAAAAAGACAGTAAGGGTACTTTGAATAGTGGGGAATGGCTTGACTTCGTACAATGGTATATTTTTTAAACCTTGCTTATCAGAATGCAAGCTGCTGCCTCCATAGTCCATCAGTGGAAAAATATGATGTTGGCGATTAGGGTTAGGTTGTTTGGAGTAGCCAATGAGTGGCTAGAGAGTGTTATGTTACCGTTTTGGCTCATAAGACACTCTAGAATATGAAAACCAAAACAGAATTGAAATTACCTTAGTGTAATTTAGAATCAGACATTGTAGATGATCCAAGGTAGACTTCCAGTTTTGTAATACCCGATGAAGATATTAAGCTATATACTTTTCTGAGTGGAATAATCGTAAAACTTCAAACCTATTCGCCACCAGTTGTAAGGGAACAATTATGATATTTTTATTTGAAAATTTGTGCATGTTTATTGTGCTGTATCGAGGACGTAACGAGGTCCCTGCAAGCATTATTTTTCATAAATTAGAAATATGATCCAATGTCTGCCTTATTATACAAAAATGAAGAGCTTTTTCTGGTAAACAATTTAAAGTCATTGCTGCAGCGGTGGATCGATTAACAAAAGTAGGGAATATACAAGAATCTTAGTATTCTTTATGGATATCAAACCCGATACGTGTAAAAAAAGAAATGGTGTATGTGTGTTGACTTCAATGATGTATACCAGACTTGTTTGAGTGATCCATTTAATGTCCTTAGAATTGACCAACTGATAGAATTAACTTCTGGTAATAAGTTGTTGTGATTCATGGATGTTTTTATAGGGTACAACCAAATACAGATGGATCTAAGGGACCAAGACAATATTACGTTCATAACATGTAGGGGTACTCATTTCTAAAAATGTATGCCATTCGGTTTGAAGAAGGGTGAGGCCATTTATCAACATTTTGTAAATAAAGTCTTCGTTAGTCAGATTGGAAGAAACATTAAGGTTTCAATTGATGATATATTGACAAAGAGTATCTGGTGAAGATAAAAATAGCCTGGGGGCAGGCTAGTAATTTCAAGTGGAGTTTTAAGGTGGTGTAAGGGTGTTTCAAGGTGGTGTAAGGGTGTTTCAAGGTGGTGTAAGGGTGTTTCAAGGTGGTGTAAGGGTGTTTCAAGGTGGAGAGAGAATTAAGCAGCTTGGCAGCAGTTAATTTTCATTATTAGAAGTTAATGCTGGTGGTTGAGTATTTATAGTATGTTATTTGGGCCCTTATGGGCTTTCGGGTCATGTTTAATGGACCCGGGTCATGTTTAAAGACCCATGAGTTTTAAGCAAGAGGGCAGGTAGCTTAGTCAGGAAGTGTTTAGGTTTTTTAGTACTTTAGTCATAGTTCGAACAGCCTTAGGATTACAGTGTTCGAAGTGATCCGTCCGGTCCAAAAGTTCTGTCAGATTTAAGTCCTTAATGTCTGTCCGGTTGTCGGAGAGATTTACACTGGTCTGCCCTTCCGGAGAGTATTCTGAATTCGGACTCATCAGGAGCCCCTTTTTTAGGTGTTTGAACAAATGTCCTTGTCAAAGAACTGAAAAACAGTCCGATTTTAGGAAGTGGTTCTCAATTCGGAGAGAATTGTGGGTATACCCGGACAGATCAAACGTTACAAATTCCAAACGGTTTTTGCCAGAGTTAATGGGACACGTGTCATTCTCTGATTGGTCACTCCAGCCGTTTTTTCACCTTGAATTTCGCACCACTTTCTCGAACAAGTTACCTCTTTAATTGCCAATAATGACATCAGCACCGTCTTTTAATCATTACCCAACTTTTCGGATTCTCCTAGGAATCAACTCCTTCTTTTCACATTTACTATAAATTCTTATTCACTTTTCACTGTTTCACTATCTCTTTCAAATTTCACTATGCAATTTCACCCAGAGCTTTATCTCTCTAGAACTTCAAAACTTCCTTGGCTGTTTATGTTTACAGCAAGAACAGCACTGATCAAAGGCGGCTGGCTTAACCTCTCGGAGTTGGAGAAAGCACAAAGAGTCGAGAAGGAAAAACGACTTGCAGCAGGGCTACCATCGTCGCCTGTTGAGAAACCAGCCTCTTCAATCGCAGAATGTGATAGAGGCTCATCTTCTTCCAAAGGTACCAAGCCTAAAAAGCTTTTTCAATCCACCCTTACTCCCATAGTTTCTGGCTCCTCAGTTCAGGAGTCGATCCCTGCTGTTGAACCGGGAGTTACTGCTACCAGTGTTAGGAAAAAGTCGTCTTTTATTGCCATGGGGTCTGACTCTGACCACTCCCCGGACAAGCTAGTCATCAAAAGGGCGAGCCGGTTAGTCAAAGGGCTATCTTCTAAAAACACACCCTCGAAATCGGGGGCAAAAAATAGTGAATCTGAGTCTGGGGCAACTATTAGAGCTCCCCGGGAGAGGCCGTCAGGACTAGAGGCCAGCAGCCCACTACCCCCCAAAGAATCTTCTGCCTCAGAAACTCAAATTGAGGTGAGAAGTCGAATAAATACGGGCAGTCAACAATCCAGAGGGTCAGCTATGCCAAGCTTCAACCCTCCCCGGACTACTTCTACAGAGGCTCCCCCAACAATTATGGAGGAGAGGATGGAGGACTCCACTGAGGAGGTCCGTTTTGAGTCCGAGTCCTCTGGACAGGCTGATACCGCTATCGTTGTTGCCAAGAAAGGCAAAGATAACTTATATCTGAGGCATCCGGACCTGCCGGAGAGCCTTGAAGGGAGAGTGGGGCCATGCTTTCATAAAGTTGAGCTCAAGTATCTTTCATCTTTGTTGAGGACCAAGTATGCGTTCATCCATACTTCAGATCTGGGTCGACTGCGCACTTAGTGGGGGATCCCTGAGAATGTGAAGATACGAATTCCCATCGATCTGGAGACCCCGATAGACTGCAAAAGGAATGAGATAGTCTTCTTTACGGAGCTATTCAATTGGGGACTCAGGTTCCCACTGGACCCGGAGATAGTGCGCTACTTTCACTTGGTCAAGCTCTGCCCAACACAGCTAAGCCCCAATGGATGGTTCACCTTAATGTCATGTATCATGGCATCTAGGTTATCTGGGATCCCTCTTCCTATGGAAGAGTTCGCAGCCGTAGCCAACCTGTGCAAGCATCATCAGTTCCCCTTCTACCATTTCAATATGGGGAACGACCTTAAAGCTGTTGATGATCTCCTGGAATCGGAGAGTAAGTGGAGGAGCCAATTCTTATTTGTTAGTGGCTCATGGGAAAACGGCAAGAAAATCAAGGCCGGAGAGAATCCAAGCCTTCTTCGGAGTAGATGGAGGAGTGACCGTAAGTTTTTACTTTAAGTTTCTGTTCGAATCTCTCTATTCTTCTTTGTGCTAACCAATTTCTCTTTTGTTCTAACAGAGCTGCCAAAGGAGTTCGGGGACTTCCTGAAGGCCGGACAGATCACCTGTGGCAAAATCAACGCTTGGGCCTCAGAGAACTGGGAGAACCGGTTCCATAAGGCCTTCACTCCTGGGAACCTAGCAAGGTCTCACCTGTGGAACACCACAGGTCGAAGAGACCTAACTTGGGAGGAGTTCTCCACCCAACCTGATGAAGACATCGTGCTGAGAAGGTCCCATGAACTGGATGAGACTCTCTTCCTGCCTGCCCGGGCCAAAGCCCCAAGCAAAATGAAGGGCAAGAAGAAGAAAGGCAGGAAGGTAGCAGGTGACAATGAGAAGGAGGCCCCAACAGACACAGAGGGACTGGCACAGGTTCAAATTGATGCAGCCCTTTTACAAGTGGTGGAGTAGGAGAGCGAGAAGCAGGAAGTGAACCTCCCAAAACCTCTAAGGGCTTCCAAGAGGACTCGTAAGGAAACAAGTGAAGGTGCTGATAGGGAGGCCAAGAAGAAGAAGACTTCCCAAGGAGATGAGGTTGCTCTCCGGGACCCGGAGCCCTCTTTCCCTACTGACCTAACATTGGCTGAAGAGATCCCAAGGGACTTGCAAGAAGAGATCCCAAGGGAATTTCATACAGATGAAGTTGAGGGGGGAGAGCTCAACTTGGATGAGGTAGACATCACCGGTCTGGGTGGACTTGGTGAATATTTTCTTGGGCTGACCCAGAGACGAGTTCGCAGGGCCTTACATCCCTCCAAGCAGCTCTAACACAGTTAATTTCAACGGTAAGACTTTTATGGTTTCTAGCGAGAGGGATGTTATAGCCTATTCTCTCCTTAGCAATGTGCAGCCAGTACTTACTTTGGAAAGGCAAGTCCGAAGTCAGGCAGACACCATCAAAGACCTCAAGTCTGAGAAGGAGAAGCTGTCCGATGACCTCCGGACTGCTGCTACTAAGGTTGATTTGCTTAAGGAGGCAAACGAACAGCTAAAGAAGAATCAAAATGAAAGCAACACAAAAGTTGCTTCTTTGGAAGAAACCATAAGAGATCTCCAGGCTAAACTGTCCGGTATGGAGAAAGATCTTACTGCTTCGAGGGGAGAGGCCACTGAAAATGAATAGCTCATCACCAACCTGACTACTGACAAGATCGCTTTGGAAAATGCAGTGACTCAGGCTGCTGAAGAGAAGTCTGCTTTGATAAGGGACCAAAAGGCCACAATCAAAGCCAAGATTAATGCCTATGCCAGGGAGATGATACAAAGTGAAGAGTTGATGATTCAAAGGGTGAAGTCTGATATGGTTCTCCTGTTCCATGAAAAATTCCCGAAGAGGAGACTAGGGGGATTATGGCGTTATGTGGATGATGACGACCTCCCCTTTTATACTATGGTTGATGAGGGATACTCCAGTGAGTCCTCGTCCGGTGATGAAGAGGAAACCGGAGAGAGCCCAGGTGAAGAAGAGATTGACCCTAAGGGTAAGAAGGTAGTCGAAGAGAAGAGCGATATCAAGGGCAAGAAAGCAAACGAGGGTGAGCCATCTTCAAAGGCTCAACCTTAATTTATAATTTATTTTGTTTATCTTTTATTCGAACTAAAGTCCTTGGAAGGCCAAGGCACTCTTTTTGTGATGGTGTCCGTATTATTCGGACAGATTTTTTTGTACTGTGTCCAAACTTGTTCAAAAAGTCCTTGGAAGGCCAAGGCAGTTTTAAGTTGTTGAATGAATGTTTTATTTTGCTCAATCATCCTCTTCTTTCATTATTTGTTTAAATAGCTGGGGTTTAAGTAGTTTTATTGTATTGTGAGAGTATTAAGACTCTCCGGCTAGAATTTAAATAGCCCTTAGATCTTTTAATCCGGGTAGTATGATAAGAGATAAAATTTTGAAAGAACTTAGAGAATTTTGAAGAAGGCACCAAGTTTTATTGAAAGCTCTCCGTGCCACCAAAGAGGGAAAGGTATGCCCCCAAATATTTACATGGATGTTTAAACAAGTAAATATTTACATAGGTGTTATTCCAAGTACATTCGAAGGTGTTCAATATTCCAAGGGTGATTTAAAACCCTGCCATCTTTGTCTTCCAACCAGTATGTCCCAGGCTTGATTCTTTCAACCACAGTATACGGACCCTCCCAAGTTGGGGCCAGCTTTCCGAAGAGATTTTCCTTAGTATGCAAGAAAACTTTCCTTAATACTTTATCTCCTGGTTGAAAATCTCTTCTTTTAACTTTAGAAGCAAACCTTCTTCTCATCAAGCCCTGATAGTGTGCAACTCTAAGATGAGCTTTAACCCGTCTTTCTTCGATCAAATCAAGCTGATTTCTAATTGCCATCTCATTAGCACGTCCGGAGAAGTTATGAACACGAAAGGAAGGGAGTGTCTTTTCTATGGGGGCTACTGCATCCATTCCATAGACCAAGGCAAAGGGCGATTCTTGTGTTGCAGCCCCAGGCGTTGTCCGGTAGGCCCATAAGACTTCTTGTAGATAACTAGGCCACTTTCCAGCAGCCCCTTCCAAATTTTTCTTTAAACCGGATAGTATTGTTCTATTAGCCACTTCAACTTGCCCATTGGCTTGTGGGTGGAAAGGTGAAGAAAAGCAGTGCTGAATACTTCTTGAGGCACAGAAGCTTTCCATCTCTCTATTGTCAAACTGTGGCCCATTGTCTGTTGTTATTTTCTGGGGGACACCAAATCTGCAACATATGTTGGACAAAATGAATTTTATGACAGCTTTCGAGGTTGTCCCTGCCAAAGGAGCTGCTTCTACCCACTTTGAGAAGTAGTCAATGGCTACAATTATAGTTTTACGCCCTCCGGACGCCACAGGGAGAGGCCCAACTAAGTCCAATCCCCATCGAGCAAAAGGGATGGGCTCAGAAATTGATTCCAAAGGAATGGCTGGTACATGAATTTCATTGCTGTACCTTTGGCATGGGTCACACCTTCTTACCAGCTCCTTAGCATCTTTCATAATCGATGGCCAATAGTATCCGGAAAGTAGCACTCTTCTTGTTAAAGCTCTAAATCCACAATGGGTTGATCCCTCACCATCATGCAATTCAGAGAGAACCATTTGTGACTCATGATCCCTTAAACAACGTAGGAGAGGTTTGCTATAGGATTTTTTGTACAACACTTATCTTAACATAAGGAAACCACGAGCCATGTGCTTCAATGTTCTGGCTTGTGATTTATTCATGGGCACGATACCATCGGACAGATATTGTACAAAAGGAGACCTCCAGTCTTGAGGCCGATTTACTTGTATTTCAAAGACTTCCTTTTTTTTCACCTTTATTGAGTTGAATAGAAGGGCTTTCAAGCACATGGATCCATGGGTAGGACTCCGTATATGCTATCGTTGCTAGTGAGTCTGCTAGCTCATTTTCTGCCCGGGGGATGTGCTCATAGATAACAGCTTTAAATTTCAATGCTTCATTTTTGAGGAGGAGTAAATACTTGACCAATTGCTCCTTTCTAGCCTCTGATAGGCCCAAGGCATGGTGGACTAGCAACTGGGAGTCACTTAGTAGCTTGACCCTTTTAGCTCCACAGATGTAGGCCAATTTTAACCAGGCTATAGCTGCTTCATATTCGGACTCATTATTAGATGCCCTGAAAGAAAAACAAATAGCTTGGAACATGTTGTCCCCGTATGGGGAAGTGAGACATATTCCTGCCCCAGATCCCATGGTACTGGATCCTCTGTCTGTTCGGACAATCCACACTTTCTTGTCTTTTGAATCAGTAGGTTGTTCTGAATCCCTATCAGAATGGAATTCAACCAGAAAATCAGCCACAGCTTGAGCTTTTACTGCTGTTCGGGGAGCAAAGTCTATGTCGAAGTCCCCCAACTCTACTGACCACTTTGTCATTCTGCTTGAAATGTCTACTTTTTGAAGGACATTCTTTAAAGGGAAAGATGTCCGGACAATGATAGGATGAGCCTGGAAGTAGGGCCTCATTTTTCTTGCAGCTATCACCAAGGCCAATGCCAGTTTTTCGAGTTTCAAGTAACGCCTCTCAGCATCAATCAAGCTTTTGCTGATGTAGTACACTGGGTGAGGATGCCCATCAACCTCTCTCACTAGCACAGCACTGATGGCACAACTTGAAACAGCCAGATACACAAAGAGAGTCTCCCCATCAACTCGTTTGAACAAAGTCTTGGGAGAGGAAAGATGTTTCTTGATTTCATTAAATGCTTCATCACACTGTGGTGTTCATTCAAACCCCTTCGCACCTCTCAAGGTTTGAAAAAATGGAGCACACCTGTCCGAAGACCTGGAGATGAATCTGTTCAAGGCAACCAATCTCCCTGTTAGTCGTTGTACTTCTTTAATGTTTCGAGGAGGCTCCATTTGGAACAAGGCATTGAGTTGGTCTGGGTCGGGCTGTATTCCATGCTCGCTTATGATGTATCCTAAGAACTTCCCGGACTGCACCCCGAACACACACTTTTCAGGGTTTAGTTTTAAATTCACTTTGGCCAAATTGGCAAAAGTTTCTTGGAGGTCGGACAAGTGTAATTGCTCATCTACGCTTTTCACCATCATATCGTCAATGTAAACCTCCATATTTCTTCCAATTTGATTAGCAAACGCCTTGTTGACTAACCTTTGATAAGTAGCCCCAGCATTTTTCAAGCCAAAGGGCATCACCTTGTAGCAATGTAAACCCCTATCAGTGACAAATGGGGTATGATCTTGATCTTTTTGATCCACTTGGATCTGATTGTACCCGGAGAAGGCATCCATGAAGGAGAGTAGCTTGTTCCCAGAAGTAGAGTCTACTAACTGATCTATCCGGGGGACCGGATACAAGTCTTTTGGGCAAGCTCTATTGAGGTCTGTAAAGTCAATGCACATACGCCATTTGCCATTCTTCTTTTTCACCAGGACAGGATTGGAAGTCCACAAAGGGTATTGAGATTCTTTAATGTGCCCCATCTTTGTGAGTCTATCAACCTCTTGTACTATGACATCAGCCTTTTCTTTTGAGAAAGCTCTCCTCTTTTGTACCACTGGTGCCACATCTCTCCGGACAGATAGGTGATGGGAAATCACCTCTGATGGAACTCCAGTAACATCAGCGTTGCACCAAGTAAAAACATGCTGATGGTCTTTCAAGAATTTCAACATTTCTTCTTTCAACGTTGATGGCATTCTGGACCCTATCTTAACATTTTTTCCTTCTTCCAAGCTGTGCGTTTCAACCTCCTCAATTGGAATCAGCACTCCAGGGGTCTCTCTGGGGTCATCAATTTCACCCTCACCCCCAGAAAGGCCCTCAAACTGCTATTGATCATTTATACGGACTGCCCCCAGCGTTCGTGGTGCCAAGGCAGTGGCATAACATTCTCTTGCAATCTTTTGGCTGCTCCGGACAACCCCAACCTGTCCCTGAACAGCATACTTTAAACATTGATGGACTGTCGAAGCCACTGCATGCATCCTAGAGAGCCAAGATCTCCCTAGAATAACATTATAGCAGGTGGGACAATCCACCACAATGAAGAGTATTCTAACCATTTTCTTGAAAGGGCCCCTGCCCAACAACACTTCTTCTTCAAACTCCCCGATCACATCGGCTGAGCTTCCCGTGAAGCCCACGATTGACCTGTCCGACTTTTGAATCACAGCTGGATTTTTCATTTTCTTGTAAGTGTCTAGGAAAAGGATATTGGCGGAGCTTCCAGTATCTACCAGAATTCGCCTTATCTCATTGCCCCCTATAGATGCTCCTATGACAACAGCATCCTCATGAGGGCCAGCAATGTCTCTTAAATCATCCCCATCAAAGACAATGAATGGGAATGAATTTGGTGATTGATAAGAGGTCATGCCTCCTTCTAGCTGGGAGGCCAAATTATGAACATGCCTCTTTCTTGAAGAAGCAGTAGGAGCTGTCATAGTGTCCCCTCCGAAAATTGTCAGTGACTCGAAGAATTTAATGAGCCCGGAGACCGATCTAGAACACTCCTCTATAGTACCCACTCTATTTCGTGTTGGATCAAGATCCAAGTATTCAGACTCCACATCAAACCTTTCAACTATTACCATAGCCCCCTCCGGGGCAGCATTACTTGGACCAACCCGGTGAGTGTTTTCAGGCCTGTTGCCTCCTCTTCTTTTAACATAGGCTCCTAACTTTCCCCTTTCAATCAAGTTTTGAACTTCTTGTTTCAGTGCTATGCAATCATCGGTGGTATGGCCAATATCATTGTGGTATTGGCAAAAGGAATTGTTTCGATGCTCTCTGGGAGACTGCAAGGTTGCCGGTCTCCGGTAGTGTACTTCATCTTTTGTTTTATCGCAAATGGTAGCCACACTTTCTTTGAGTTCTGCAAACCACTCCGGTTGGACCCATGGCCCTCTTTTGTTTCTAGACTGTTGACTTTGAGCAGGAGCAGCTGGTTGAGACTGAGCTTTTCCCCTACCATGCCCCTGTCCGGTTTCTCTTGCTTTGTTCCCGGACTGGTTTTGATTTGGAGTTGGTGCCACCGGGGTGGATCTCACCTGTCTGTGCACCCTGGTCTTTTTTGTTTCATCGACATTTATTTGCTTGCCAACTTGATTTAGCAATCCTCCCCAGGTCATGGCTTTCTTCCTGGTCACCGAATCAGCCAGGTTGCCTGGGTTCAAACCTTGTCTTAGGGATGCTATTGCCACCTGTTCGAAACAATCAGCCAACCCATTTTTTGTGTTCACAAAACGACTTATGTATTCCTTTAATGACTCATTTGGCTCCTGGGCACAGTGGATTATGGTGTCTCCATTACCCTTCAGCTCCTTACTCCCAACAAACTACCTTCGAAAGGCCACCCAAAAAGTATCAAAGTCTTTAATACAACCCTGAGGCAGGCTGTTGTACCATTTCAGAGCACTCCCCGTGAAGGATTGGGAGAATGCCCTGCAGAGTAGTTTATCATCATCATCAAAGTTCATCAGGAAGTTCTTGAATTGCTCCAGATGATTGTCCGGATCAGTACTGCCATCGTACTTCTCCATCTTGGTGCTGTCAAACCTCTTGGGGAGGTTCCCGGACAGAATTTTAGAAGATAGTGGAGATTGCCTCCAATTCCTTCCACGACTGAACACAGTATCCTCATTAGGAGTTGCAAAGATACCTGGCTCATCATGGAAGGTAAAAGGATCTATCAGCATCCGGTCTACATGCCTCCGGTTGTGAGATGACCCTTTTACAATATGCCTTTTCATCCTTCCATGGTGATCTCTTTTTCTTGAATATTTCTTAACTTGCTTTTGTTTTTTCCTGGTTCGACCCTCATCACTGCTGGAGGACAAGGATTTTTCATTCCCCTCACTGTCCGAAGAGCTACTTAAGGATTCTGAGCTTGAGTCAGAGCTCTCCACAGGCTTGGACCGGTGAGACTTTTTAGAACTGGCATGTGTCTTTTTAGTGCTCAAATGAGTTTTCGAAGCCTCAGGCTCTCTGGGGTTGTCGGTGTGATGAGCAGCTGATGCTTTGGATTTCTCTTTCACGCCCATCTTGGCCTTTTCAGCCCTTAGAGCTTCTATTTCACCCCTCAACCTGTCACGCTCTTGGACAGTATACTCATCGTTCTCCTCCACCACTTCGAGCAAAGTTGGAGGAAGCTCTGGATTATCCGGATTCATTCGGACAGAATTTCTTGGAAGGTTTTGAATGCTTGATTCAGGCACCTCTTTCCTCCCACTGTGGTCGCCAATTTGGTGAAGATAAAAATAGCCTTGGGGCAGGCTAGTAATTTCAAGTGGAGTTTCAAGGTGGTGTAAGGGTGTTTCAAGGTGGTGTAAGGGTGTTTCAAGGTGGTGTAAGGGTGTTTCAAGGTGGAGAGAGAATTAAGCAGCTTTGCAGCAGTTAATTTTCATTATTAGAAGTTAATGCTGGTGGTTGAGTATTTATAGTATGTTATTTGGGCCCTTATGGGCTTTCGGGTCATGTTTAATGGACCCGGGCCATGTTTAAAGACCCATGAGTTTTAAGCAAGAGGGCAGGTAGCTTAGTCAGGAAGTGTTTAGGTTTTTTAGTACTTTAGTCATAGTTCGAACATCCTTAGGATTACAGTGTTCGAAGTGATCCGTCCGGTCCAAAAGTTCTGTCCGATTTAAGTCCTTAATGTCTGTCCGGTTTTCGGAGAGATTTACACTGGTCTGCCCTTCCGGAGAGTATTCTGGATTCGGACTCATCAGTATCAGGGATGAGGATCATTTCTTCGATCTGAAAGAAACCTTTCTAATATAAAAGCATCAATTTAAAATTGAACCTAGAAAACTTTATATTTGGGGCGCAATCTAGATAATCGTGGGGGTATATTATCAGGGAAAATGCATTGAAGCCGACCCATTACCATTAAATTTGTTAATTTTCATAACTTCTCCGAGGTCTATCAAAGAAGTGCAAATTCTTACTGGAAGGTTATTTATTTTGAACAAATTTACATCGAATTCTTCAGATTAGTGTGCGCCAATTTCCAGGTGTTAAGAAATGCAAAGGAATTTGATTAGAATTCTGAGCGTGATAAAGCCTTCGCAAAAATTAAAGAAACGTTATCTTCTCCGGAGACATTAACCAAGCCAACAACGGGAGAGAGATTGTATATTTACTTGGTAGTGTCAAAATATACAGTAAGTGACGTCTTGGTTAGAAAAGTTGAAGGTTGTTCGCGCCATATTTTTTATATAAGTAAAAGTTTTCTAGATGGTGAAAAAGATACTTAGAGCTGGAAATGTTAGCTTTGGATCTAGTAGTTGCAACTCAGAAAATGAGGCCATATTTACAAGCCCATTCGAATACTGTTTGAACTTTCTTTCCACTAAAAAATGTGTTACATAAACAAGACGATTTGGCTCGGATAACTAAGTGGTAGGTGGAGTTGGGAGATTATGATATTGATTTTTCTCATCGAATAATAATTAAGGCGTAACATTTGGGAGATTTTCGAGTTTAATTGCATTTTGAGCGACCAAAGCATATGCCATATATTGATAAACCTCTGGCCCAATGGACAATTTTCACTATGAGGGCTCAAGTGTTCCAGGTTGTGGTGTAGAAATTTAAATAGTATTTCCCTTTGGAGATTCAATGTATCGGGAAATAAGCTCGGTTTTAAAGCATCAAATAACAAAGTGGAGTACGAGGAAGCATTGGTAGGGTTAAGGAGATACTCAGCCTCCAAAGAAACACCCCTCTATAATAACATGTTAGCTAATAGATCAAGCATCGAAGAAGGATTCCTAAGAGGATAATGATATGGCTAAGAGATCTGAGTTAGATTTGATTAATTAAAGAGAACAAGAGTGCATTTAAGATCTTTTCACTATCAGACCCTAATAAGAATCAAATATATGTCTCAGGTCTGAATGAGAAAATTCAAAGTGGGGGTAGAGTTATGAAATACATATTTCTACACACTAAAGATAAAATGCTTAGGAAGTTAGCACCAAATTCAAAAGGGTTATATTTGGTTATTGAAAGAATTAAGCATGGAACTTATCGGTTAGAAGATTGAGAAGACAATCCTCTTCGGCATCCAATATTGAGACCTTAAGGTTCTATCGACAATAATTGTAAAAAAAAACCTTGTTCTTTCTTTTACTTTTCTTTTGTAAATATTTGATGACACTTTTTCATACCGTGGTGGCACGGGGACGTTTCAATGACGTGTCTAATCCACTTGAATTTTATGAGTTATTTTACCTTTTATGGTTCTTTTATTATTTTCCTTTTTTGATTCGCATATTTTAGGTATCATAATTAAAAGGTTCCAACATTAGTTCGTCAGGTGTAAAGGTTCCAACACAAGTTGGTCACGATTAAAAGATTCCAACGTTAGTTGGTCAAGTGTAAAGGTTCCAAACCTAGTTGGTGATAAGTGCATTTCATGTCACTTATTACGCTTCCATTATTCTTAAAATCGTCGCCGGTTCTCAAGTATTCGTTGTGTTTTAACGTGTTTTTCCAGTATTCTTAAAGGTGCTTGTGCCGCGGGTAAATTGTGATAATATTAATAAATTTGGGGTTGAAATTGAAGAAACTAGAAAATTAATGAACTTGAGGGTAATTTTGGAACAGTTGAAAAAAGGAAAATATATTAATACTAAAAAATATATTATGACCATTGCTTTTCCAAAGAAAAAATAAATAAATATATTTCCTGAGATATTGTTTAAATTATTGAATTAAGAAAAAAATATTAAAGTGAAGCACAAAAGAAAATTAATGCTTAGTTAAGAAAAAAATATTAAACTAATGTGAGGATTTTATTTAGCTATATTGTTTAAAATATTATTTTATTTAGCAAAAATATTTCATAATTCGTTTTTGGTTTTTTTTAGAGTTTCGACAGAATATATATATAAAGAGACGGAAAAGAGAGAAGAGGGACGTCGTTCTTTAGTTTTTCTTTCGGCAAAATATACAACAAAGAAGAAGCAACGTGGCAATTGGCTTCTACTTAGGTTTGTATAATATAGAAACGAAATGGAAGCCAAAACACAATCGCTACTGTTTTGGTCTTCTTTCGGTTGAGTATAAAACAAAAAAGGACAAAAGGCAATTGGGGACTGCCTTGGTTTACAGCGGTAGATATAAAACAAAGAAGAAAAAAAGGATTTGACTACTTTTGTATTCATTAGAACAGAGAACTAGAACGGCAAAAACAGAGAGGTAAAGAAACCAGAATTTGCGGTTTTAGTGGATTTCTTTTGGCAAGAGGCAGGTGACAGCTGTTTTTTGGGTTTTCCTTCGGCAGCGGCAACATACAACCATACGGCAGGAGGCAGGCAGTTGTTCGGTTTAACATTCTCTAAACTTTTATTTGTTTATTTACATTCTTCCTAGAATTATGTTAACTTTTGCACCCATGATGATGATTCGTTTGATTATGAACTAATTGTTGTCATGGAACTCTAGCGGATTTGTTTGATTAATACTTAGGATTTGATTGCTTAATTGATTTGTGAGATACGTTTATCGGTTACATAGTATGGTTGTGCTTATTGTTAGATGCGTCGCGAACATCTAGTTTGTTAATCTTTAATGAATGCGAAAGTGGATTTAAAGGTTTAGAACTTGCCATGCTAGCATAGGTTCTTGAATGATTCGTATTGTGATTGTTCATGATTCGTAATATGTCACTAACCATATCATATTACCTTATGTAATCGAAATAGATAACTTGTGCTTAAAACCAATTGTACCTCAATTCATATAGACATATAGGATTGTCATGCAAGCGGTGTCTGCTTAACTGTTATCTCTTTTGTGGCTGTTTAAGTGGTTTGGTTTACGTATACTGAAAGGTAGCGTATCTGATTTCGTGTTATCTGATTACTAATCGTTGTTATCATACATATAAGTATATTAATACTCTGAGTAAAATAAACAATGAAGTTAGGGTTCCATGTTTTCTCTCGCATAAGTAAACTCGTTAGTTAATCTTGTTAGTTAATTTGCTTAGTTATATTCATACTTTATTACTCGTTCAAGCATTAGTCTAATAATCATACTTTGTTGCATAAGTAAATTCTTGTCATATACACCTGGTCTTCGTGGGAACGATCTTTCTTACTTATTACTTGCTACTATTTGACCGCGTATACTTGCGTGAGAAAAGGACTAACAAGTTTTGGGCGTCGTTGCCGGGGACTAGGTGTTATTTAACAGTTTTATTGCTTATCAGCAGGGGTCGTTATAAAACTACTGACTTGATTCGGTTACTTGCTTGTCGTGTGTTTTCTTGTGCTCCAAGTACTTGAACGTATATGCAAACACGGTCTCAAACTAGAGCACTAGTACAAAAGGATCTTGAAGCAAGCCAAGGAACAGAGCTACTAGTCTCTAAATTTGATACTAATTCTACAATGGGAGATCCAGCTCCAAAAGCACTCATGGAATACTCTCAACCAAAGATCATGGATATTCAGTCTACCATTGTCAGACCCAATATCGCTGCGAATAATTTTGAGATTAAACCCAGCACTATTCAGATGATGCAGATTTCTTGTCAGTTTGGGAGAGCTTCATCTGAGGATCCTAATATGCACATTATGACCTTCCTTGAAATATGTGATACTTTCAAGTTCAACGGTGTTTCAGATGATGCCATAAGACTGAGACTCTTCCCATTTTCTCTGAGGGACAAAGCTAAGAGCTGGTTACACTCTTTACCGGCAGGTTCTATTACTACTTGGGATATACTAGCGCATAAATTTCTCTCAAAATTCTTTCCTATGGCGAGAACAGCCGCCATGAAGAATGCTATTACTCAGTTTTCTCAGTCACATGGTAAATCTTTAAGTGAAGCTTGGGAGCGTTACAAGGAGATGCTCAGGAAATGTCCTCATCGTGGGATGCCTGATTGGTTAGTAATAAATTGCTTCTACAATGGTTTGGGTGCGCAAACAAGGCCCATGGTCGATGCTACATCTGGGGGAGCCTTATTAACGAAAATCTACGAGGAGGCTAATGAGCTTCTTGAGATGATGGCTGCTAATGAATTCCAAAACCCTTCTCAGAGACTTTCACAACATAAAGTAGCTAGTATTCTTAACGTAGACACTGCCACTGCTTTAGCAGCTCAGCTTTGATGAGGGAGTAATTCCCGGATCTTAATAGAAAAGAAGTCAATTGCAAAAGGAAAAGATAAATATGCATATTATTGTATTTATGGTTTATTAGAAGACAATTTGTAAACAAGTATTTTTGTAAAGGACTAAATATGAAATAAAGCACGACCACCAAGGATAGAAACGGGACCCACCTTCCCCACTATAAAAGGGAGCCCATTTATTCTTGGTAGGTGGACAATTCTTTTTATATTCTCTCTTTCTACTTTCTCTCTCTACAAATGGAATATTAGTCACATCCGGTCCAAGATCCAATATTCTCCTTTCTTGTCATTTATTCTCTCATCAAGCTTGAAGCTCTAAACATGAAGGTAGATTGTTTGACTAAACTAGGGGTACATCAGGTAGCTAGTGTGTGCAAGATTTGTGCTGGAGGGCATGCCACTCAACAATGCCCAATCTCTACTGAGTCAGTGCAATTTGTGAGTAACTTTCAGAGGCAGAATCAACAACCAATCTCAAACACCTATCAACCAAGCAACATAAATCATCTGAACTTCAGTTGGAGCAATAATCAACAAGGTAATCAGCATTATGGTACCAAGCCATACGCTCCTCCTGGATTTCAGCAACAAGGTCAGCAACATCAATCTCAACAGTATTCCCTAAGACAACCTCAGAATCAACATCCTGACCCTTCTCAACATTCTGTGAAAGACTCTGAATTCAAAGAGATGAAGTTAATGATTAAAAGTCTGATGGTATCTCACAAGACCTTAGAAAATCAGATTGTGCATATGGTCAGTAACATGATCGTTAGACCTCAGGGAGTTCTCCCTAGCGATATAGAGCATAATCCAGGTAAACGGGACGGCAAGAAGCAATGCCAAGCTATCACATTGAGATGAGGAAAGGTTGCCGAGAACCCCATAGTTGAACAAGAGGTTGATTCTTCTCAAAAATAGCCCATTCTGAAAAAATATGCTCAAAATCAGCCCTCATCTGAGGTTAATTCTGATCAAGATCAGCCACCTAAAAAGCCATCTCAGTCAGATGTTGAGCCTACGATCTACCCTCCTCCACATTTTCCGCAAAGGTTCCAGAAATAGAAGCTAGATGCTCAGTTTGGGAGATTTTTGGAGGTATTCAAGAAGCTACACATCAACATACCTTTTGCTGAAGCATTAGAGCAAATACCTAGTTATGCCAAGTTCATGAAGGGAATTTTTTCAAAAAAGCTAAAGCTTGATGATTTTGAGACAGTGGCGCTCACTGAGGAATGTAGTGCGATCTTACAACAAAAAATGCCTCCCAAGCTTAAAGATCCAGGAAGCCTCACCATTCCTTGTTCAATCGGCAATTTAACTTTCAGCAAATGTTTATGTGACTTGGGAGCGAGCATCAATCTAATGCCTCTATCTGTGTTTGAGAAAATTGGGCTACCTGAGCCAAAACCGACTAACATCTCTTTGCAACTGGCTGATCGTTCTATCACATATCCTCGTGGTATCATAGAAGATGTCTTAGTAAAGGTAGACAAGCTCATCTTTCCTGCTGACTTTGTTATCTTGGATTTCAAAGAGGACAAAAACATCCCCATAATCATGGGAAGGCCATTCTTGGCTACGGGAAAAACTTTGATTTATGTCCAAAAAGGGGAGCTCACTATGAGAGTGCATGATCAGAATGTCACTTTCAACATTTTCAAGGCTATGAAATCTCCAACAGAGGATGAAGAATGTTTCAGGTTGGATATGATCGATTCTTTGCACAGTAATGAGGTGGATCGGTATGCAAGTTCAGATGTTCTAGGCAGAGTTCTACATGGTGAATCTGACTTCGAAGACGAAGAGATATCCGAATGTGTTCAACTACTACAGGCAGCCCCGTATCAAAAGAGGCTCAATATTCCACATGAGTTGCTCGGACTACGTGATCTTAAGGATTCTCAGGAAAGGCTTAAACCTTCGCTAGAAGAAGCTCCTAAACTTGAACTCAAACCACTACCAGATCATCTCAGGTGTGCTTACTTAGGAGAGTCATCTACATTACCTGTTACTATTGCATCTAACCTTTCAGGTAGTGAGGAATAAAAGCTATTGAGAGTCATGAGGAAGTTCAAATCAGCCATTGGTTGGACTATAGCAGATATCAAGGGAATCAGTCCCTCTTACTGCATGCACAAGATTCTGCTCGAAAAAGGGAGCAAACCATCTATCGAGCATCAGAGGAGACTAAATCATATCATGAAAGATGTGGTGAAGAAAGAAATTCTGAAGTGGCTAGATGCATGCATTATCTATCCTATCTCAGACAGTCCGTGGGTAAACCCGGTGCAATGTGTACCAAAGAAGGGAGGAATGACATTAGTAACAAATGAAAAGAATGAACTCATCCCCACTCGGATAGTCACTGGATGGAGAATTTGCATGGATTATCCTAAATTGAATAAGGCCACTAGAAAAGATCACTTTCCCTTGCCATTTATTGATCAAATGTTGGATAGGTTAGCGGGCCATGAGTATTACTGTATGCTCGATGGATATTCAGGATACAATCAGATTTGTATAGCTCCAGAAGATCAGGAAAAGACGACCTTCACATGCCCTTTTGGTACCTTTGCTTTTCGACGTGTCTCGTTTGGACTTTCCAATGCACCCGCTACTTTTCAAAGGTGCATGATGGCTATTTTCTCTGAAATGGTTGGTGATATCATGGAGGAGTTCATGGATGATTTCACAGTCTTTGGGAAATCATACGATGGCTGTCTATCTAATCTGGGTAGAGTACTTGAGAGATGTGTGGAAACAAACCTCGTTCTTAATTGGAAAAATGTCACTTCATGGTGCAAGAAGGTATTATCCTTGGAAACAAGGTGTCTAAGAGGGGTTTAGAAGTAGACAAGGCCAAGCTTGAAACGATCAAAAATCTTCCTCCTCCTATCTTAGTAAAAGGTATTCGTAGTTTTCTTGGTCATGCTGGATTCTATAGACATTTTATTCAGGACTTCTCAAAGATCACCAAACCACTTTTTAGTTTACTTGAAAAGGATGTCCCCTTTTGATTTACTGAAGAGTGTTTCGTTGCTTTTGAGCTCTTGAAAAAAAAGTTGACTTCAGCCCCTATCATCACTACGCCTAACTGGGAAGAGCCATTCGAGATGATGTGTGATGCTAGTGATTTCGCTGTGGGAGTCGTTCTTGGTCAAAGGAAGCTGAAGGTGTTTCACGTGGTTCACTATGCCAGTAAAACCCTCAATGATGCACAACGAAACTACACTGTTACTGAAAAAGAGCTTTTAGTTGTTGTCTATGGTTTTGAGAAGTTTAGATTCTACTTGCTTGGTGCTAACGTCACAGTTTTCACGGATCATTCGGCTATCAAATACCTATTATCTAAAAAGGATGCCAAGCCTCGCTTATTTCGATGGGTACTCTTGCTTCAGGAATTCGAGTTGGAAAATAAAGACAGAAAGGGGACTGAAAACCAGGTAGCTGACCATCTCTTACGTCTTGAGCAACGTGAGAAAGACAAGGGAGATGGAATTATTATCAATGATTGTTTGCCAGATGAGCAGTTGTTCCTGATCCAAAGAGAAGTATCGTGGTTTGCTCATTTTGTTAACTATCTGGTTAGCAATGTGATTCCTTTAGATTTTACTTAGGCTCAACGGAAGAAATTCTTGCATGACGTGAAATGGTATCTTTGGATGAACAATTCTTATTTAAACAGTGTGCTGATGTTATGATCTGACGTTGCATTCCTTATAGTGATATTGAGAAAGTTTTATATGATTGTCACTCTACGGTTTATGGAGGACATTATGCTGGGGATAAGACAGCTGCTCGAGTTCTTCAAGCAGGTTTCTACTGGCCTACCTTGTTTAAGGATGCTCATCTGTACGTTCGTAGATACGATCGATGCCAAAGGGTTGGTAATATTTCTAGGCGAAATGAGATGCCCCTTAATATGCTTCTTGAGGTTGAGGTATTTGATGTATGGGGAATAGATTTCATGGGACCATTTGTGTCCTCCTGTAACAATCTATACATACTCTTAGTTCTGGATTACGTATCTAAGTGGGTTGAGGTGAAAGCTCTCCCAACTAACGATGCTAAGTTCACAGCATTGTTGGCTAAATATGGTGTTTCTCATAGTGTTGCTACCGCTTACCACCCTCAAACTAATGGTCAAGCTGAAGTCTCGAATCGAGAAATCAAGCGAATCTTGGAAAAAATGGTGAATCCTTCAATGAAAGATTGGTCTCTAAAGTTAGATGAAGCAGTACCGAACGGCTTACAAAACTCCACTTGGGATGTCATCATTTTAGTTAGTATATGGTAAGGCTTGTCATCTTGCAACAGAACTCGAGCATAAGGCATTTTGGGTTTTAAAGAAGTTAAATTTCAACATGCAAGCAGCTGGTGAGAAGCGTCTTCTTCAATTGAATGAACTTGAAGTACGAAGAATCCTGATTGACATAGGCGGTTTGGAAAATATTTTTATTTTTATCAACCTATAAAAAATAAAAAAATCATTCGGTTATTCAACATTCGAATATAACCATAGTAAGGTTTACTGGAACCTCCGCTAATGTAATTGCAGAGTTTAAAGGATAGGTCTTTATAGGAAAACGACCATTCAATAAAATAGTGAGGATGCTATTAGTAGTAGTTTATTGTCCAACGTCCTACAATACGATATTTGGTAGATCTTGGCTGTCTATGATGCATGTAGTAGCATCCATTGTTTACTAATGTTTAAAATATGTTGTGGGAGGTCAAGTAGGCGTCGTCTGAAGTAGTCAAAAGGTGGCAAGGGAATGTAATGTCACTTGTCTCTCTCTAAAATCATTGGAAGTGGTGAAAATAAGGGAATAATCCGGTAAATGTTTGGGTTATATCATAAGTGAGAAAGGGATTCAAGCTGACCTAGACCAATTGAATAATTTATTGGCCATGAAATCACTTCAGACTACTAAAGAAGTTCAGATATTAACTGCAAGATTAGCAGTATTAAACAGGTTTATTTCAAGATCATCAGACAAGTGTGCTAAGTTTTTCTAAGTCATAAGAAATACCAAAGACTTCAACAGGTCCCTAAATTGTAACCAAGTGTTCCTTGAAATCAAGCTACATCTATCTTCACCTAAAACATTATTTAAAATTATAAATGGAGAAAAACTTTACATGTATAGCTGTATCGGAGTATAATGTGAGTGCAGTATTAGTACGAGAAGTTAATAAATATCCTCGACATGTTTATTATATAAGCAAGAACTTGTTATAGTTTGAGAAAAGATACTTAAAGTTGGGAAAACTAACCTTACCATTGGTCATTGCAACCAAAAAAATGAGGCTGTATTTTCAAGCACACTCTATCACCGTTTGAACATCTTTTGCCTTTAAAAATGTGTTACAAAGCAGATATATCGGGACGAATGACCAAATAATCAGTTGAGCTTGGAGATTATGATATTGACTTTGCATCCCGAACTGCAATCAAAACACATTTTGTGGCTGATTTTCTAGTTGAATTTTACTCCAAAAGTCCTCATGAAGAAGCTCGAACCTGTAGGCCTGAGAAAGAATGGGTGATCCGAACTGATGGTGGATCTAGTACAAATGGGATGTGGTGCTGGTATCTACCTAATTTCCCCCTTTGTGGATTTAATGTACCAAGCAATACGTTTTGGTTTCAGGGCATCCAACAATGAGTTAGAATATGAAGCTGCAATAATGGGATTAAGATTGGCTCAGATATGTGGCGTCAAAAGAATCAGATTATTGAGTGATTCGCAGTTGGTCATTCATTAAGTACAAAGGCAGTTTGAAACCAAGAAACATAACTTGTTAAATTACTTAAAGGAACTAAAAGAAATATCAACCAATTTTAAACATGTTGAGTACGAGCATGTCCAAGATCGAAAACCTTATTGGCTGATTCCCTAGCCAATATAGCTTACTCTGAAGCGTATCTTTGGGTTCTTGTGCAAGAATGTTCTTCCATAGTCACAAAGTTTGAAAAAAGGGTGATGTGCAAGAGAATTTGCATGTATCTACCATAACTTCTCAAGATTGGAGAAACAAAATCTAGGAGTTTATCATTAATGGATATTTACCTCAAGACATATCTTCTGCAAAAAAACTAAAATATAAAGCTCATGGATTTGTTGTTCTTAGGGGATGTTTTATAAAAACAATCATTCAGCAGGCCCTTGTTGTGTTACCTTGGATCTAGAGAATCTCAAAGTGTCCTACCAGAACTACACGATGCGGAAGGATCCACACATTGTGGCTACAAGGCTATAATTAGAAAAGTCTTGTTGGCAGCATACTATTTTCCTTCTATAATGGCAGATTTTAGAGACTTGGTGAGAAGATGTCACCCTTATCAAAGGTATGGAAATGAAATCCACGTACTTGCAGTCTCTATGGAGTCTGTATCTGAAGCAGTATTATTTAACATATGAGGACTTAATCTAGTCGGACCACTTCCAATAGCTTATGGGGGTTGTCGCACAATCATTTTAGCAATAGATTATTTTTCCAAGTGGGTATAAGTTGCATCATTATCCGGGACAACATCTAAATAAGTGATAAACTTTATTCTTTCTAACGTATGCTGTAGGTTTGGAATTCCCAGACGTATCACTACAGATAATGGTCCACAATTCGACAACAAAGACATGAAAGTATTTTATACATCAAGAAGAATTCATCATTGTTTATCTTCTCATTTTAATCCTCGGGCCAATGCACAAGTTGAGGTAGCAAATCGAACAATTTTAATGGGTTTGAAAAATAACTTGGAGGGAGCAACTGGGAAATGGCCAAGTTATCTACAATAAGTACTATGGGCATACCGAACTACTCCTTATACAGCTACTCAAGAGTCTCCATTCGCCTTAGTTTATGGAATTGATGCAATTACACCTATAAAGGCTATTCTTCCTTTTTTCAAGATTTCAAAATTATTTCGAAGAGAATAACAAGGAGGCAGTAAGGGCTCAGTTGAATCTGATTGAGGAAAAGAGAATAAAATCTCACTTAAGAACCATTCACTACCAAAGATTATCTTCTTTATTCTTAAGAAGATCCTCGAGATTTTTCTTCTCTTCAGATAAATGTTGAATGACATCTTTATCATTGGTCTGTTGATCTTTTAAGAAAATGATTTCCTTGAAATTAGATGACTGCCAATTAGTATAGTCAAACTTCATCTTATCACAATTGTACTTGGCTTGAACCAATTCCTCATTAAGGATCTTTAATTTCGTACCCAAACTTTTGAATTTGTTTTTCTCTGCCTCGACCGAGTTCTTCAGACCATGATTTTCAACTCGAATAGAGACGATATCCTTAACTTGATATCTTACCTGCCTCACCAAGTTAACGATTTGTCTTGCATATCCCAATACCGCATACCCGATTTCATCATGTTCCTTAGACACTTCGAAAAACTACCCATCAAACGTCACAATATTTGGAGGGTTGACAGATTCAGGGAAAGCGTTTTCAAAATCTTTAAAGTTCAAGTTCACTATTTCATCCAGCTGATCATCCACCTTTGAATGATGGTCTGTCATCGGTAAGAAGTACTGGAGAAGAAGGATTAATAGATTCTTTTACTTCAGAAGGAACCTCTATATGAGTGATGGAAAAAAGGACTTCGGATTGGAGAATGATCTCTGAACCAACTGAGGTTTTATTATTCTTAACTTCCCTTTTATCACAACTCTCCTTATTCCTCTTCTAGCATTTTTTCTTTTTATCAATTGGAGAGTTTGATGCTTTCTCAGTCTCTTTATCAGTGACTGTGATAGCTTCTGATAGAGCTGCATTGATTTTATCTGAAGCCCCATACTCCCTAGTTCAGGAATGGCTTGAGATGAACCATATTTCTTCTTTTTCTTCTTCTTGTTCTTGTCACGGTAAGTGGGAGCCCTATTCCTAGCTGGTAGATAAAGTTTGTCGTCAGCCTTCTACATCCTTTTAAAAATTATATATGATCGGGAAGGAGTGTGAATTTTTCCCATAAAAGCTCACGGATCAGATTTGTTCTCCATACATGGCCTCTCTCCATGTTTCCTAGAGTAAACCAGTTGTGAAATCCAGTTGATCATTATTTCGTGGTCCACTGATTCAACTTTATGAAAGTTGTTTTCCTATCTTCCAAGTGTTGTGAAAAGATCTTTGAGAAAACTTTAAAACAAAATCCGAAGTAAGAGATAATAACATCAAAATATGGAAACGAAAGAAATCTTTGAAAATAGTTACATGATTTTTCCAGTATCTTGTGAGCATACTCAAATTTCCTTTAGATGTGATTTTTTGGCCATTTTCTCAAGTACCACTAATAAAAAAGAATTGAGTCCTCCTAGATTAGTCAGCTTCTAGAAAATCATCAACTAATTTATAGTCATTCCCCATAGTAAAATAATAAAAAGGGATATGACCATTCCGACACAAACCGGCCACAACAGCTAGTTTCCTCATAGGCATCAGAATTTTTGATAACCTAGAGGCTATGATGCTAGCTAACAACTTGAATCATGCATTATGACTTAGTTGGCTTGGGCATAATTTTATCAACTTGAATACCTCACTATTTTCGAGTCCATGGGAAATTGAAGGCCCAGTTGAGTACCTCCGTATAAATCACCAATTATCCGGTCTTGCAGTCCATTGGTGTTTCTACCAGAAGAGGTAGACTTACTTTGATCGATTTGAGAAATCCTCATTTTTTTCTGAATCCATCTAGTTTCGATGGATAAAAATACACGTATGATCTCATTTGTAAAGCCATTAGATACTTGACACTGACTTTAGTAAAATTAGGCCCAACTCGCCCAACAAGACACTCAGATAGCGGTTTGGTTTCGGGCAAGACAACCTTTTTACTTTTTATCTGAGTCACACCCTGAGTGTCCCCAGTTTTACCAGACGTGTCTAAAATGGTATCTTCCCCACTATCATCCATTTTTTCCTCCATCACTTATGGCCTATGTTCCAAGGGTTCATTGGGATGTATAATAGGGTTCTATTCGTCGGTTCGAATGGACTAAGTAAATGAAATTGTGGGATTGTATTCTGGAATAAGTTGTGAATGAAGCTTTGCTATACCAAGATTTCTCTAGGTTGGAATTGGCCTTGTGGGATTGAGCGTCACTAATTATTTCAACATATTTTTCTGTTTTATTGTTTGATAATGAAGTTTTACTTTTCGGTTTAGAAAGTATGGTGATTCTGCAAGGGGTACTATCGCCAATATCTGATCGAATGGAAATAAAAGTGGAAGGATTTTTACAAACGATAACTTTTTTTGTTGAGGAGGAGTAACCTGGTATAATAGATTGGTCAGGAGATGTAAAAAATTGGATGAGAGGGCTAGGTTTAGAAGAGATTCAATGTTTTTTTAATGAGGAAAATCTACTGTGTTCTAAACTTTAAGTTACAACTACTCCACCTGGTGAAGCTGGTCACCCTACATCAATTCTAATTTGCTTCTTATCTTCTTCCAACTCGAACAGATTGAGCCAACCTCCTTTAATTAGTGCAGTCCTGAAATACTTCTTAGAGAGCTAAGGGGGCTAGATGATATGGTCGGATTATATTGGAAGTCGAAAGTAGAAAACAGTTTAGATATCTCTTATTGGATAGTTTAGACTTTTAATAAAAGTAATAATGAATAAATTGTGCCTACTTACCTTTATGTTGGGCCTCCAGGCCCATCTAATTGACCTGAATAAACAACCCGACCCAATTAGCCCATGGATCCTCAAAATCTTATAAATATATCACCACTTTTCCTTAAAAAGAGTATTTAATGGGTTGCTGGAACTCTCTCTCTCAAAATATTAAATATAGCACATCTTTTCTTTCTCTACTCTTTATCCTAAATTTATTACACAAAAAATTCATGAAAAACCATTTAATCAGTTTATACCATCACCAATAATAATACTTTGTTTTTGTTATTCTCTTTTTTTTTTCTTTAAATTCAAGAACTTAAAACATATCAGTAATGTATGCTTTCATATCGAAACCAAACAAACCAGAAACAAGTGTCTTACCAAACTCTAATATGTAACATCTATATCTTCAAACCAAAAAAACATGATGTATCAATAAGGTCGTTGTTCGGTCAAAACGTTGTGCTTCTCATTCATATGATGTATTTTGATTTGGTTATATCTGAATAAGGAATTTATAAAGTTTAAAATATTTCAACCAATTAATATATTTTTAAAAGAATAAAATGGTTCTTCGACCGTGTTTTGTTTCGGTTAGTAAAGTCCATGCTCCACTGGCCATTTTTGGTTTAGCCAAAACAAGTTTAGCCAATGTAAAACCTATTATGCATTAGCTGGTTTAGCCAAAACAAGTTTAGCCAATGTAAAACCTATTATGCATTAGCGAGTATCATCATGTGATCGACCCATTTCACATTAATTTTATCTTGTCCATAGAAATATTTATCATATGTGGAACAAACAATAATATCAACGTTATCGTGTAAAAATATTATATAAATTTATTCGGTCATAAGGATACTACACAACATTATATTGCTTCTTTATATAAGAATTTCATAAATCAGAATATTTTATCCATGTAGATTTAGCATATCCAAGTTGTCGTAATTGTTAGTTCCATTATATAAATGTAATCAATATTTAATTTAAGTAGACAAGCAAGTAATTATAAGAGTATTGTGAATATTATAGTGTATGTACTAGTTAAATTGATGTAGATGTACAATGAGGGTTCCTCAATCCGACACTACAATTATTGGACTCTATGAACTAAATAGGATTGTGGTCTCTTGTGGGTACAAAAACAAGTTGGATTGTAGCAATAAAGCCTAATGGGTGATGGTAGTAGAAAAAAATCGATTTACATGGTTTAAGTTAGAACTAAGTACATATTTATTTTCCCATAAGTCCATCAAATAGTATTAAGGTATAAACAGAGAGACATGTGGAGAAAATAAGAACTTTATCTATTTTTTATTTTTTCCGTTCATCTTTTTCTTCTTAACAAACCTTAAGCCTCATGTGTTGTATTTATGGAAGTTAGGATCGTCTCTCCTTCAATTATCAATAAATCTGATCTCTCGTACTCGACGGGAAAACCTATAACTCTATACAAGTTCCTCTATTATTTATAACAATATATAATGATTTCAAATAATACGTATAATTTTGTGTTACCAGATTATTTATCCCACCATTACTATATTGTATGATGAGTTATTAGAGTTTTGATTCTCGAACTCATAATTGGTATCAAAAACTATATTTGTAGTTATGAATCTATCGTAACATTTCGTCATTTCTATATCATTTACAATATAGATTTATATATTGGAAAAACCATTTTTTTGGATTTGATAGGGTAGTTTCTAGAAATTTGGCTTAGTTTTAGAAAATTTAGAATGTATGTAACATATCAATTTTATGTAATGGATTAGTTTGGATAATTTAAAAAATATGTCTAAAGATATTAAGCATCGAACTTCAAAATCATGAATAAACTCTAATTCATAAATAACTTCAAAATCATGAATAAACTCTAATTCATAAATAAAAAAGCTTTCATAATTCAAGAAATATTCACCGTGGTCAAGATGTTCGGATTGTAGCAGTGCACCAAGTGCACCACTCGTTGACAACTTTATACTAAAATTTTTTCCATCAAGCTCTATTGTGGTTAATTGTGTGCTAAACTCTTATAACTGATCTTCCATAAATTTTTATAATTTTATATGTTAATTTCCTAAACTATACATATAAAATTTTGTATGTTTAGATATGGCCATTAGCCGATGTACATGGGAAAGTAGGGGCAATCGCCTGTGCTTTCCACTATGTATGTGTTATTTAATTGTCTATTATTAAAAAAATTGAAAATTTTATTTTCAATGATACCCTAAAGTTCTATAAAAAAGAGTTTTGTAGAAAAAAAAACCAGTATTGATAGTTTAATCTTTTTATTTTTTTTAAGTTCAAATATGAATCCTCGATTTCCCTTATACTTATTATCACGTCTAGTTTTGATAAAATTATTATTCTGTAAATGTAAGTCAAACTATGAACCACTTGTCCTTTTCTTTTTATTTAATCGTAACTACTCTGTAATAATACCTTTAATGTCTATTTTTGTGAAACTCATGAAGAAAGTAACATACTGTATTATTTAATATATAAATAAAAATTTGAAGTTTAATATCTTAGTTTAATCTTTTTAGTGCTGTCTCCCTGGTTAATATGTGCTTTTTTAATCAATAATTCATGTCCAATTGAAATATATTATTTAAGAAAGATAAAATCAATTTACTTCAACTTAGGCTTATGGTGAATTTGCAATCTACCGTAGAATTTAGTTCGTATATTGTAACTTTTGTGGTTTTGTTTTGTTTTTATGGTGTCGGTGAGTTTATAATATTTTTTTATTCAACGCACAATAGAAAATAAGTATATTATAAAGGTTAGTGGAGATACATTGACAAATAAAACCGTTCTTAAAAGTTTTTACCCACTTCAATTGTTTTCGTATAATCCATATTAATTTTAGGTTAGTTTATATTTATTTCAAAAACATATTTTTTATTAAAACAAATTGGTCATATAAATTTAATTTGAAATTTAAGTAGAAATTACAGAACTTTTCATACAAATTTATGTGGAAATTTTATTGAAAATAACGAAACTCGAAAATTTTTGGTTTCAAAGTTTTTGATAATGTATTAACACTAATCTATTTTAAAATTGATTTAATGGTTCTAGAATTAAAATGAAATGTTATTTATGAAAACAAAGTCAAGGAGTATTATTGGTCTTTAAGTAGCCCGAGTAATAATAGTTGTACTTCTTCTACTCTGATTGTCCTTATATATTAAGACTTGAAGTTGATAGTGTAGAATTGTATTCGGTGGAAAATTATTGAGTGATTCAGGATTATATGAACCTATTGACAATTTTGATATCAATGTTAGAGATAAAATTTGACGATAATACATCTTAGAAGGATCTTGTCAATCATAAAATCATATATTCTCCAAAACAAAATTCGAAAAACATAACCGAAGTTTTCAAGCTACATGGTTTGAAAAATATGGTTGGAATATAGTCTACACAAAGATGCGGTATTTTTTTATGTGTTACATTATTAAACCATTTAATGCTAATCGTTTTGGAGATGACGCGTTTGTTATAGCGGGTTTTAACAATTGGAAATAAGCAAATAAAACTTAAAGAACGTGAAAGTGATGTGAATAACACACATGATCAAGCTAGAGTAATGTTTTTAAAAGAAAGAATGCATAATACTGAATACAATTCGAGAGAACATGATAAGAAAGAATAAGCGAATTATCGTGTACGCCTGACTTCATCTTTAGATATGATCATATTGCTTTTGTCTCAGGGATTGAATTTTCATCCACGTGATGAATCATCACACTCATTAATCAAGAGAATTTTATAGAAATACTTTACTAGTATCGTGATTGTAATACAAAGCTAAACATGGTTACATTAGAGAATGCTCATGGTAATAATCATATTATTTCTCTATTATTTCAGAAGGATTTGACAAATTATTATGGTGGTGAAACTACAAAATCCATATTGAAAGACATTGAGGATTATAATTTATCATTTTTGGTTGATGAAACACGCAATGTATCGATTAAAGATAAATGGAATTGGTGATTAGATATGTTAATAATGATGAAGAGATCGTAGAGAGATTTTAAGGTTTGATTCATATTATTGATACAACTACAAAATATTTGAAAGAGAGATCAACTCAATATTTACTAATCATGATTTTTCTTTGCCACGATTGAGGGGTCAAGGTTATGATAGTGCATTTAATATGTGGGGTGATTTTAATGTTTTAAAAATATTTATATTGGATGAATGAATCTTCCAAAATTGTTCAATATTTTGCTCACTAACTTCAACTAGTTTCTTTCGTTGTTGTGAAATATCATAGTGTTATTTGTGATTTTTTCAAAATTATCACCATGATTGTAAATATATACAGATATCTTATAAAAGAATGGATAAACTACAACAAGTTGAGAATGAAAGAGTTTTTGCATGCTTTCAAACTGGGGAAGTTACAAGTGGGAGAGGGAAAACAATAAATAAGTTTAAAAAGACTAACGAGAATCGATGAGGATCACATTTCAATATTTTCCTACGATTAAGAAGTATGTGGTCTTCAATAATTGAAGTTCTTGAACATGTATATGAGAATGGTTCTAATCCAAAAAATAGATGCATATAAAAAATGATTATGATAATGGAGAAGTATGACTTGATATTCATTTTGTACTTGATAATTGAGTTGATTGGGTCAAGACATGATTTATCACGATGTTTATAACTGAGGAACCAAAATATTATGTAAGGAATGATTTTTATTGATACAACTAATAAGACATTGCACAATTATAGAGAGAATGGTTGGGATATATTTCTTGGACCAAGTCGAGAAGTTTTGTATGGTTTGATAGGGTCGGATATTTTTGGAAAGGCATAGTTGTAAACCGGAAGGGCAGTTCAGGTATATTTTAGACCATACAAGCCAAGAACAGTCCAACCAGTCAATGCATGAATCAGTTGTGTGCTAACATTATTTAAAGGTTGGGCTTTAAATATTGACTCGTACCCAGAATCCAACCCGAAAAGCCCATGTGTCATAAAACCAGTATAAATATCCCAACAAACTTCATTTAAGAGGTTGGATTTTTTTTTAAACATTAAATACAAGCTTACACCTCCTTTATCTCACTACTCACTACCGAGAAAATAATATTCAACTCACGAACTCCCTAAAATACCCTCCAACCACAAATTATCCACACCATGGTTAATTTCATTGAAACTATTAATATAGTAGATATAATCAAGACTCGTGTGCGTATGAAAAGAGATGAACATGTAGCTAATAACCATTAATATAAAGTATATATTTATTACCTTGTAAATTTAATATGTATTTGATTGTAATTTAAGATTATAATATGCATATACAAACAGTTCTTCATTCATATTTTCTTAAATTTCATAGGATGTTACACTTTTTTCCATAAGAAAATACAAATTTTCTTACTTGCATGAGTTGTTATAGTCCAAAAAACAATTTGCTAATTTTTATATTGACAAGTTGGTTTGTCTAGTACAACTTTATTCGGATGACTTTTATTGTTCAGAAAGTATGATGCTTTCATTTGAACTTTGAATATATATTGGTGATATCAATGGAAAATTCGAGTTCTCCAATATTAAAGATTCAGAATTTTTGCTAAGTTAGTAATTTCTACCAAAAGAAGTCAAATTTTCATGTCGGTGTATAACTTGATTAAATTAACATGAATTATCTTGGTTGCAACAAAATCAGTTGAAAGAGTATTTTCTGCAATGAAGCTTATGAAATTGGGCTTGCATAATAGGATATGCGACATTTAGATGAATAACCTTTTAGTAGTACAATGAGAGAAACAGATTTAAAAAAATTGATGATGAAAATATTTTACTAAGATTCCAAAATATGGTGAATCGTCGTAATCAATTGTCGTTTAGCGGTTGTTAAACATTTGAATAAATTTTATTAAATTTTGTTTCCCTTCCCGTATTTCTATTCATGGTTCCGCCAATGGTTATGATGTTATGTATATATGATGTATTTGGTTTTTAAGGGAAGTACGGCTATGTTGTCCCATTTGTGTGCCTTTTAAGGAAGCATGTAATAGTGACAGGCATGCGGATTGCATGAGCAAAAACTTGCAACAATTAAGTAATTGGACCTTGGGGTGTACAGAGTGTTGTCATGCATGCCTATGGATGGTAAATGTTAGGCTTGGAGTTTGAAAGACATTCATCTACCTTTAGATAATTAAGTTTTCAAATTGATCTTTTAGATTTTATAATTTGCTTCAGATTTTCTTGTTGTAATGTAATACAACATAGTTGTTTTCTTCGCATTAGAAAATCTTGTTCAATATGAGTTTCACATGGATACTTTATACGTTCATACTGTAGAACTATCAAGAATTACTGGTCATGTTATCTAATTGGCCTCTATATACACAAGGCTTACAAGAAAGGAGCTTGAGCATTCACGTAAGTTAGCAAATCATTGCATGGTCTCATTACTCTATTCATATTTTGTATACTCAACCAAAACTAGAGTTTAGTGTTGAATTGTTTCGGTTAAGTATGTCATACAATGATCAAATTAGACCACGGGTTTACCTGTTTTTAGATATGATTATGAACCAATATTATTCTCCATAAAGATCTGGCATTTATAAATAATGTATAACATGCTGAAACATAGCTACCAAGGATTCTGTCAACCCAATTCAAATGAATGCATGACTGGATTTAAAAATTGAATAAAATTGTAACACACATTGGATTGTTTCTCTTTTACTGTGTTAGTTGTGGGCTACAAGTAAACATATGTAATACAGAATGACTAAATAGGCCAAAGATGGATCTAGGAAAAAACATATATAAATAGAAACTGTTGGATTCTCTCAAGACATAGTTGTAACCAAAAGATAGGGGCAAAGACGTTTTCTAGAAATAATGGGCAAGGTCGGCCGAATACATGTTGATTATTTTTTCTAATGGTTCGAAGACCTAACAAAAGGTGTAGAGGTTGAGCTAAAGCTTGTTGCCGATGACCATGTCTAAAGTTTTCTCCATAAATATCTGACATTTATAAATAATGTATAATATGCTGAAACATAGCTATTAAGGAATAGTCAACCCAATTCAAGAATGCATGACTGAATTTAAAACTTGAAAAAAATATGTGACACGCATTGTATTATTTCTCTTTTACTGTGTTAGTTGTGGGCTAGAAGTAAACATATGTAATACAGAATGACTAAATAGGCCAAAGATGGATCTAAGAAAAAACATATATACACATGAACTGTTGGATTCTCTCAAGACATAGTTGTAGCCAACATTTAGGGGCAAAAACGTTTGCTGGAAATAATGGGCAAGTTTGGCAGAATATATGTTGGTTATTGTTTCTAATGGGTCGAAGACCTAGCTGAAGGTGTAGAGCTTGAGTTGAAGCTTGTTGTTGATGACCACGTCTGAAGTTTTCTCTTGAATGCATCATTTATCGATGCTTAAAATGGTGTTGGGCATAAATTTAATTTAGATTTGTATCTATGAGTTTTCCTATTTTAAGGTGTTAAAGATTTATTATAGTTGTTGATTAATGGTATTTAATCTAGAACGGTTGTTGAGGATTAAAGTTTTCTCTAAGCCTAATAAAAACATAAAGCTATAATGGTAGTGGTAAGACGAGTGACTTGAGAGATGAGTCTGAATTGTTTCTAAGTGAGAGAAAGCATTCAAATTTTAGAGAGAGAAGTGAGGTGAGAGATAAGCACTAAATAGAGTTTTGTGAATCCCGTTATTTTTGTAAACTGTGAGACTTTTGTAATAGAGAGTGATTGAACCATTAATGTTTATGAAGTACTTTTTAACCTCTTTGTTTAATAAAAGAGATTACCTATTTCTCATGGATGTAAGATTATTTCTACAACCCAAACCATGTTAAATATTGTCTTATATGTTTTCGTTTTCTTTTTAATTTTTTTAATTTTGTTATTGCCTTCGAACATAAAGTTATATGTCTTCAGACAGTTAATTTCCCAACATATTGTCATTTTCATGTTGAGCTATTGACATTTAGCTGAATATATTATTAAAGTTCCTCTTTTGTGGGAGGCATTTCTAAGGAGTGCAAATGTGAAATTCTCTATGTTGGAATTCAATGATATAGATCATTAGACTATAAAGGAACAACATATCCCTCATAAAAATAAAAACACTTCTACTAAAAAGATACGTTCTGAGAGTTGAATTTTTTTTAACCGAATTAGCACTACGTTCTATAAAAAATCGTACAATTGTTTTGAAGTTCTCATCTATGGTTTCAAAGTTTACAAAAATAAATTTTTTCAAAGAGCTTGGATTAAAACCTATACGGGAACTATGAGAGAATTTATTTAGTTTGATCTAACTAAAAAAGTTCAAAATATAATTATTAGATTGACTATTAAAATCGGTATGTATAAACTATGCATTTATCCATGCATAAGAGATGCATGATTTTTTTACCTTATGAAAACGTTTAATACGAGAGTATCACCAATTTATTATAAGTAAAAGTATAAATTCTAGTGCAATGTGAAATGGATGAATAAATAGTTTAGTGATTTTGTTTCATTTAAATTAGAGATTTTTTTCATAATCATATCTTATTATATTATTATTGAATATTAGATTTTATTTTCTCAAGTATATTTTTTAATCAATCAACTTAAGTTTGTATTGATAAAAAAAATTCCAGTCTATTTAGGCTTTGCAATTAGATTTGGTGACTTGGGCTTATCATTGGCCCAACTCTATTGAAAATATTAAAAGTAAAAATAGTGTCATATAATTCGTTTGTCCTTTAAGTACCATTTTCTTTAGCATTTCCAATACTCAAATTAGAACCAGATGATATACTTCTCAAACTAGAACTAGATGATATACTTGTCTAACCTTGATAATATTTAGGAATTCAGCTTAAAACAACTTGATGGATTCAAGCTATAGTAATTTTATGGCTTCCACTCGACTCTGTATGTGTGAACATAGTAATGGATTTATTTTTCTTTCTAGTGATTCTTGATTCAAAATTTATTGAATCACCTTCAGAGCAAGTATTTGGACAATTGGTTATAGTTTAAATAAAGATGTCTTCAAAATAATCGATAATCTATATATGAATCATCTTCTTTTAGTTCGAATGTTTGAGATTAGTTGCTTGTTTTTTTGAAAAATTTGAGTTTTTTATTTTGCAGGATTAAAGTTAGCAATAGAGACACAGTTTATCAAGATATTTCTCATAACACTTTTTGTGGATTATTAAAGAATATTAAATTTTGTTCCTGAAACATACAGAGGTCTAGCAAATACAGAACAAGTCTGGTATTAAGCCCTGCGTAAAATATATATGATTAATAAAAGAGTATATTTTTACAACTTATAATTGTATGTTTGATCTTGGTATTAATTGACTAGTTTACAAGTACTTATATGTTTTGATAAGCTAGGAATTATCCCATCTTAAATATTCCACATCTAAGATTTACATCAAGATAATGGCCATTGGTTGAAGAGTGGCCTTGTTTTGGTTAAGATCTAATTTCATTTTATGCTTTAAGTCGATTTTGTAATCCAATAAACACGATAATTTTATTCTCTATAGATGTGTATTAGAGTCGTGAAGGGAGATATGAGTTTACTTCAGCAATTAATGGTAGAGGCTAGGTACCATGGAGCTTTTCCGTTAGCTAACATTTCAAAAAAAATGATTGAATCATTTTTAATATGCAAATGGTTGGCCTTTTTTTCACAATAAAAGTCCATCTTAGAGTCATGAAGGGAGATATGAGTTTTCTGCAACAATTAATTGGTGATTGTTTTCCATAAATTCTGCCAATAGTTGTAACCATATTTTTCTTCTTATTTCTAATAAGACTCTCTCCACTAGATTTACCATCTGATGAACAAGAATCATCTTAGTTAAGTTTGAGTCTATTTCTTGTTGGAGGTAGCCATTTAATTGGAGTAGTTTTGTCGGTATTCGTTCAATGATGAAAGCAACCTAGTTCTTAGGTGTCTAATTGATATTTTAATGAGTTTAGCACAATCAACTTTAGATATCATAAAGAGGATTTGGTCCACGATATTGTTGATTGAGATGTTTTGATCCTTAAACTTATATTTGTTTACGACTGGCCAAATAACCCAGTATTTGATTGGGGAAAGAATAGTTCTGATATGGATATGTTTATTTGTTTACCAGAACCATCGTCTAATAAGGTTATGCAATGACATGTGACTACTAATTAGGATACCAAAGAGACTTGTGAAGTATTTTCAAACTTCCTAAGTGTTATTGCAATGAACAAAAAGATAGTTGATAGATTCAATGTCTGTACAGAATTGGCATTAGAAGCAATACTAAAGTTTTTAGTGAAGAATTGTATCAACTGAGTTTAAAACTTTAAACAACCTCCAAATAGTGAATGAACACGTCTTTGCAGTAGTGTTTGGTGTGGTTTATTTTCGTCTGAGGGTAAGTTTATAATTTTTGTTTAGAGTTTTGTGGAGTTTTGAGAGTATTTAATGTTTGGGTAAAATGTAGAGGGAGAATCGAGCTGCCTGGTTGTATTTAATTTTCATTACCCTCATTTAATGTTGGTGGTTGGGTATTTATACCCTCACATTTGGGCCACATGGGCTTTCCGGTCGTGTTTAATAGATTTGGGTCGAGTTTAAAGACCCATTAGTTCTAAGTAAGTAAATAGGCAGCTTAGTCAAAAAGTGATTAGGTTTTAAGTACTTTAGTTCTGGTCGGATAGTTCAATGGGTGATGGTGTCCGAACTGCCCCTATCCGGTAAGGTGGATATTGTCCGAATTGACCCTGTCCAGTTCCCTTAAAATATGGTGACAGAATCCGGACTCATCAGTAGCCCTTTTTTTAGGTGGTGTTCAAAAACCTTTGACATGACCTAGAAAACAGTCTGTTGCTGGTGACAGTTACATCCAGACAGGTCCTTCGAACAGTGTTATAACTTTATCCGGACTGAAAAAATTTCTTGAAAACTAAAACGGTTTCTTGTCAGAGTTCATGGGACACGTGTCTCTCTCTGATTCGTTACTTAAGCTGTTTTCACCTAAAATTTTGCTCCCACCTTCTCCAAAAAGTAACCTCTTTATTAAATGAAGATGACATCAGCGCCACCCCCTAATCATTGGAATCCTTTCGAATCCTCCTAGGTATCAAAGCACATTTTTGTGTGTTTACTATAAAATAATCACTTCTTCACTGTTTTACCATTATCTTCATATTTACTTTGCTAAATTTCAGAGTTCTCTCTCAAACACAAATTCTTCTTTTTGGTTGTGAGTTTATGTTCACAGCTAGGAACGCTTTAATCAAAGGCGGGTGGATTAATCTATCAGAACTAGAAAAGGCACAAAAAGTTGAACGGGAAAGGCGCATTGTTGCAAGCCTACCTGCTTCCCCCATCGACAAACCAGAAATCCCAAACACAAAACCTGACCAGGGCTCTTCTTCAACCAGAACTGTTAAACCGAAGAGATTGTTTCAATGCAACCTTTCTCCTATTGTTTCAGGCTCGTCGGTTCAAGAATCCGAGCCCATTGTTGAACCAGGACAAGCAGTTACCAGTTTCCAGAGGCCTTCCCCATTTATCGCCATGGGGTCAGATGCAGATGTCTCTCCCAACAAACTAGTTGATCGGAGAAGAGGTCGTCTGGTTAAAGGGCAGGCTTCAAAAGGCACACCTTCAAAATCAGGGGCCAAAGACAGCAACACGGGGTCAGAGGCACCCATAAAAGTTCCTAAGGACAAGCTGTCTGGACCGGAGGCCTCTAGCTCAAGCCTTATAAAAGAAACCACCTCATCTGAGCCCCAGCCGGAGGCCAGAGTTCAGGAAAGCATTAAAGCCCAACAGTCCTGAGGTCAGACTGAACCAACTCCTAACTCCCCTCACCCAAAAACAACCGAAAACCCCTCCTCAGTAATGGAAGAAGTAATGGAGGATTCTGTCGAAGAGGCTCCGTTTGAGTCCAAAGCCTCCAGACAGACTAGTGATGCTGGTGCTGCCAGGAAGGATAAAGGCAAAGAAAATTACCTATGCTTTCATCCACACAGCCGAACTGGGTCGGATGCGTACGAAGTGGGGGATTCCGGAGAACGTAAAAATAAGAATCCCCAAAGACCCTGAAACACCAATGGACTGCAAGCTTAGTGAAATAGTTATCTTCACTGAGCTCTTTAACTGGGGATTAAGGTTTCCCTTAGATCCGGAGATAGTCAGATATTTCCACCTCATCAAGCTTTGTCCAAGTCAACTAAGCCCTAATGCCTGGTACACTCTTCTGGCCTGTATCATGGCCTCCAGGCTCTCCGGAATTCCTCTTCTTATGGAGGAATTCGCAGCTGTGGCCAACCTCTGCAGAAACCACCATATCCCATTATATCACCTCAATATGGGTGAAAACTATAAAGCAGTGGATGAACTGCTCGAGTCGGAGAGAAATTGGAGGACTCATTTTTTATTTATGAGTGGTGCCTGGGAGAATGGAAGGAAGATCAAATGTGGTACCAACCCAAGTCTCCTCACCAGCAGATGGCGAAGTGATCGTAAGGATCCCACCTCTAAATTCCATCTTCTTTTTTTATAAATTTGTTTATCTAACTTGTCTTTTTTTTACAGTGCTTCCTAAAGACTTCAATGATCATCTAAAGGCTGGGCAGACCAGTTGCACCAAGATCAACACTTGGGCTGCTGAAAAGTGGGGAAATCGTTTTCACAACGCCTTTACCGGAGGCAATCTTGCAAGGTCCCACCTCTGGAACACTATCGGCCGGAGGGACTTATCCTGGGAAGAACTTACCATTCCACCACCTCCGAAGGTAGTCCTGAAGAGAACACACGCACCGGGCGGGTCACTGTACTTTCCTGGTCGAGCCAAGGCCCCAAGTAAGATGAAAGGAAAAAATGGAAGGGCAAGATGAGTGCGGTTGAGGCTAACCCTTCCGAAGCGGAGGAAACTGCTCTAATAAACCAAGAGGGGCCAGTTCCAAGTCAGATTGATGCAGCTCTACTAGAAGTAGTAGAGCATGAGAGTGCTAGGGAAGGGGCAGGATCTCCAAAACCCCCAAAGGTTCCTAAGAGAGACCAGAAACGGGGAGCAGAAAGCAAGGACAGGGAGGCCAAGAAGAAAAAGACCTCTAGGGGTGATGAAATTTCTCTCCGGCCTCCGGAGCCTCTCCCTCTTGTTGACCTTATTGATCCAACAAGAGCAGAAGAGATCCCTGGCGACTTTCGAACTGATGAGGTTGGAGAAGGAGACCTTAGTATTGATGGTGTCGACATTACAGCGCTTGAGGGGCTTGGTGACTACTTTGAAAACCCCCCCATAGATGACTTTGTTGGGCCATACCTCCCTCCAAGCACTTCGAACACCGTCACCTTTAATGGTAAATCTTTCACCATTTCAAGTGAAAGAGATGTTATAACCCACTCTATACTGAGTAGTATTCAGCCAGTGCTGGTCTTGGAGAAGTAAGTGTGAGGTCAGTCAGCTATCATCACTGCCCTTAATTCTGACAAGGAGAAGCTATCCAACGACCTCCTCACTGCCACCCAAAATGCTGATGTTTTGAAGAGAGAAAATGAGGAGTTAAAGAAAAGCCAGGATGGCTGGACCACAAAGGTTTCTACCTTAGAAGATACTATCAAAGACCTCCGGGAAAAGCTGTCTGGATTAGAGAAAGATCTCTCCTCTTCAAAAGTGGAGGTGAAGGCCAATGACCAAGTCATTCATACTTTGACAAATGACAAGATTGCACTCGAGGACTCGGTATCCAAGGCTGCAGAGGAGAAAGCTAATCTGCTAAGGGAGCAAGAGGCCAAAATTCAAGCTAACATCGATGCTTATACCAACAATGTGATAGACAGTCAAGAAGAAATGTATGCCAAGGTGAAGTCGGACATGGTCTTGCTTTTTCACGAGAAGTTTCTGAAGAGGAATCTAGGAGACTTATGGACTTTTGTAGAGTATCCAGACCTTCCCTTCCATACAATGGCTGAAGGTGACAGGTTTGATTTCTCCAGTGCATCCTCATCCGATGAAGAAGATAATACCGGGGAGAGTCCAGGTGAGGAGAATGAGGACCTTAAGAAGAAGAAAACAAGTGAGGCTGAGCCGTCTTCAAAGGCTCAGTCTTAGAATATCAATTATCTTTTACCTTTTGTTTTGATTGAACTAAAGTCCTTGGAAGGCCAAGGAATTTTTGTAACTGTGTCCGATGTTTGACCGGACAGATCTTTTTGCTTTGATTGACAATTTAAAGTCCTTGGATGGCCAATGCACTTCGGTTGTTTTAATTAATATGTTTATTTTGCACAATTCTTGCCTTCTTTGATAGTTTTTCAATTTTAATGGCTAGTGTTTAAACAATCCCTAGTTATTTCATAAACATCTTAAAGTGAGAGTGTTTAAATTCTCCGATGACAAATGTTTAAGTAGTCATCACACCTTTAATTCCATCCGACCGTTGTTTAAACAAAAATTTGACAAGAAACAAAGTAAGAACACTCCAAATTTTTAAGAGGGCATCAAAGTTTATAAAAGAGCATGGACACCTCATTAAAACCTCCCCGCGCCACCAGGGTAGGAAAGAGTATGCCCCCAAATATTTACATGGACTTTTAAACAAGTAAATATTTACATAGTTTCTACTCCAAGTACATCCGGAGGTGCTCAATATTCCAAGGGTTCTTCAAAACCCTTCCATCCTTGTCTTCTAGCCAGTAGGTTTAAGCCTTTCAATTACCATATAGGGTCCTTCCCAAGTTGGGGCTAGCTTGCCGAGCAGCTTCTCTTTAGTGTGTAAGAAGACTTTCCTTAACACCTTATCCCCTGGCTGAAATTCTCTTCTTTTAACTATGAAAGCAAACCTACTTCTCATCAGACCCTCATAGTGTGCAGCTCTAAGGTGAGCCTTAACTCTTCTTTCTTCTATTAAATCAAGTTGACCTCTGATTGCCACTTCGTTACCGTGTTCGGAGAAATTATGAACTCGAAAAGAAGGGAGAGTTGCTTCTATAGGAGCTATGGCATCCATCCCATAGACTAAGGCAAAAGGTGACTCTTGTGTTGCTGCCCCAAGTGTAGTCCGGTAGGCCCATAAAACCTCTTGCAAATAACTAGGCCATTTTCCACCACCCCCTTCTAAATTTTTTTTCAAACCAGACAGTATAGTTCTATTAGCCACTTCAACATGACCATTCGCTTGTGGGTGGAAAGGTGAAGAGAAACAATGTTGTATACCTCTAGAGGCACAGAAACTCTCCATTTCCTTGTTGTCGAACTGTGGCCCATTGTCTGTTGTTATCTTCTGTGGAATTCCAAATCTGCAACAGATATTGGATAAAATGAATTTTATGACAGCTTTTGATGTTGTACCTGCCAATGGGGCTGCTTCGATCCACTTCGAAAAATAATCAATAGCAACAATTATTGTCCTGCGTCCTCCGGATGCCATAGGTAGAGGTCCCACCAAATCCAATCCCCATCGAGCAAAAGGTATAGTCTTAGAAATTGACTCTAAAGGGATGGTTGGGACATGAATTTCATTGCTATATCTCTGGCATGGGTCACACTTCCTCACCAGCTCCTTAGCATCTTGTATTATAGAAGGCCAATAATAACCAGCCAATAAAACTCTCCTTGTTAGAGCCCTGAATCCACAGTGAGTTGATCCCTCACCATCATGTAATTCAGAGAGGACTATTTGAGATTCATCAACCCCCAAACATCGTAAGAGGGGTTTACTGTAAGATTTCTTATAAAGAACATCTCTTAGTATGATAAAACCACGAGCCTTGTACTTTACGTTTCTTGTTATTGACTTATCCGGAGGCAAGATGGCATCGGAGAGATATTGAAGGAGAGGAAACCTCCTATCTTGGGGCCGTCCCATCTGTATATCGAAGCTTTCTTCTTCCTTACCCATATTGAGTTGAATGGAAGGGCACTCCAGCACATGGATCCAAGGGTATGATTCAGTATAGGCTATAGTTGCCAAGGAGTCTGCTAGTTCATTTTCTGTTCGGGGTATGTGCTCATAAATAATACTCTTGAACTTAAGTGCCTCATTTTTAAGGAGAAGTAAGTACTTTACCAGATGCTCCTTTTTGGCTTCAGATTGACTTTGTGCATGATGGATAAGAAGCTGGGAGTCGCTCATCAACTTGACCATCTTGGCCCCACAAATAAAAGCCAACTTTAAACCAGCTATAGCAGCTTCATATTCGGACTTATTATTAGAATCCCTAAAAGCAAAACATATAGCATGGTACATATTGTCACCATATGGAGAAGTCAAGCATACCCCTGCACCACATCCCATGGTACTTGATCCACCATCAGTCCGGAAGACCCAAACTTTTTTATCTTTGGTTTCAGTTGTTTGCTCTGCAACTCTGTCTGAATGGAATTCAACTAAGAAATCAGCCACAGCTTGGGCTTTGATTGCTGTCCGGGGGGAAAATCAATATTAAAGTCCCCCAACTCCACTGACAACTTAGTCATTCTACTTGAAATGTCTGCCTTTTGAAGAACGTTTTTCAAGGGATAGGATGTCCTGACGATAATAGGATGAGCCTGAAAATAAGGCCTCATCTTCCTTGCAGTAATTACCAGGGCTAAGGCTAATTTTTTGAGCTTTAAATAACATTTTTCTGCATCTATCAAGCTCTTGCTGATGTAATACACTGGACGGGGATAATTATCCACCTCCCTCACCAATACAGCACCGATGGCACAACTGGAAACTGCCAAGTATATGAAGAGTGTCTCTCCATCAATAGGTTTAAATAAAGTCTTGGGGGAGGGCAGATGTTTTTTTATCTCATTGAAGGCTTCATCACACTGTGAATTCTAGTCAAATCCCTTTGCACCTTTTAAATTTTGAAAAAACGGGGCACATCTATGCGAAGACCTTGAGATGAATCGATTCAACGCAGCTAACCTCCTAGTCAACCGTTGTACTTCTTTAATATTCCGAGGAGGCTCCATTTGGAATAAAGCATTAATCTGGTCTGGATCGGGCTGTATCCCTTGCTCACTTATTATATACTCTAGGAATTTCCCGGACTGCACTCTAAATACACACTTCTCTAGATTTATTTTCAAATTTATTTTTGCTAAGTTAGCAAAAGTTTCTTGGAGATCTGCCAAGTGTAGTTCTTCATCCACACTTTTTACCATCGTGTCGTCGATGTATACTTCCATGTTTCTTCAAATTTGATTAGCAAAGGCTTTATTTACCAATCTCTGATAGGTAGCCCCAACATTTTTTAACCCAAATGGCATTACCTTGTAGCAATGAAGACCCCTGTCAGTGACAAACGTGGTATGCTCCTAATCCTTCGGATCTACTTGAATCTGATTGTACCCGGAGAAAGCATCCATGAAAGATAGTAGTTTATTCCCATAAGTGGAATCCACCAGCTGATCAATCTGGGGGACCGGGTATAAATCTTTTGGGCAATCCCTATTGAGATCTGTAAAGTCAATGCACATACGCCACTTGACATTTTTATTTTTCACCAAAACCGGATTGGCTGTCCATAAAGGATATTGAGACTCCTTTATGTGCCCCATTTTAGTAAGCCTGTCACCTTCTTGAATGATAACATCAGCCTTTTTCTTGGAAAAAGCCCTTCTCTTTTGTACCACAGGTGCTATGTCTCTCCGGATGGATAAGTGGTGTGATATAATATCTGCTGGCATCCCGGTAACATCAGCATTGCACCAAGCAAAAACATGCTGATGGTCTTTTAAGAACTTCAACATCTTACCCTTTAGCTCGGATGTCATCTTAGACCCTATCTTAACATTTTTTCCCTCTTCCAAAGAATGTGTTTCAACTTCTTCAACCGGTATTGACACTCCAGGGGTCTCTCTAGGATCGTCAATTTCACCCTCACCCCAGAAAGCCCCTCAAACTGCTACTCTTCATTGATATGAACTGCTCCCAACGTCCGAGGAGCCAGTGCTGTTGCATAACACTCTCTTGCAATCTTTTGGCTGCTCCGAACAACCCCCACCTTGAACAACATATTTCAAACATTGGTGGACTGTTGAGGCCACTGCATGCATCCTAGAGAGCCAAGACCTCCCTAGAATAGCATTATAACAAGTAGGATAATCCACCACAATAAAAAGTATTCTAACCATCGTCTTAAAAAGGGCCCTTGCCCAACAAAACTTCCTCTTTGAACTCCCTGATCACATCTGCTGAGCTTCCAGTGAAAACCCACAATTGACCTGTCCGAACGCTGAATTACTGTTGGATTCTTCATCTTTTTGTAGGAAGTTAAAAAGAGGATATTGGCTGAACTCCCAGTATCCACCAAAATTCATCTTATGTCATTGCCCCCAATGGATGCTCCTATGACAACAACATCTTCATGAGGGCCAACAATATCCCTCAAGTCATCCTCATCGAAAATAATGAAGGGAAATGGAATCTATGATTGATAGAAGGTCATGCCTCCTTCCAGCTGGGTAGCTAAAGTATGAACATACCTCTTCCTTGAAGATGCAGTGGGTGTTGTCATGGTATCCCCTCCGAAAATTATGAGTGACTCAGAAAAGTTGATAAGGCCAGACACTGTTTTGCAACGTTCCTCAATGGCACCTACTCTATTTTGAATTGGATCAGGATCCAGGTATTCTGACTCTACATCGAATCTCTCGATTATCACCATAGCTCCCTCCGGAGCGGATGTGCCTGTATTGTTTGGACCAACCTGATGAGCATTATCAGGCCTATTTCCTCCTCTTCTTTTGACATATGCTCCCAGTTTTCCTCTTTCAATTAAATTCTGGACTTCTTGCTTTAAAGCAATACAATCGTCAGTGGTATGGCCAGTATCATTATGGTACTGACAGAAGGAATTGTTACGATGCTCCCTAGGAGATTGTAGTGCAACCGGCCTTCAATAGTGTACTTCTTCCTTTGTTTTGTCATAAATGGTGGCTACACTTTCTTTTAACTCAGCAAACCACTCCGGTTGAACCCAAGGCCCTCTCTTATTTCTAGATTGTTGACTATGGGCAGGCACAGCTGGCTGAGACTGAGCTTTAGCTTTGTTATGACCCTGCCTGGTCTCCCTTGCATTGTTCCCGGACTGATTTAGGTTGGGGTTTGGTGCAACCGGGGCAGACCTCACCTGCCTGTGCACTCTAGTTTTCTTTGTTTCATCAACGTTAATCTTCTTTCCAACCTGATTCAGTAGACCTCCCCAAGTCATGGCTTTTTTCCTCGTCACTGAATCAGCCAAATTTCCAGGGTTTAAGCCCTGCCTCAAAGATGTTATTGCTACTTGCTCAAAGCAATCAGCCAACCCGTTTTTGGTGTTTACAAAACGACTTATGTATACTTTCAGTGATTCGTTCGGCTCTTGGGCACAATGGATAATTGTGTCCCCATTGCCCTCCAACTCCTTACTTCCAACAAACTGCCTCTAGAAGGCCACCCAAAAGATATCGAAATTTCTAATGCACCCCTATGGTAAGCTGTTATACCACTTCAGAGCACTCCCCGTAAAGGATTGGGAGAATGCTCTACAAAGCAACTTATCGTCATCATCGAAATTCATCATAAAAAAATTTAATTGTTCCAAGTGGTTGTCCGGATCTTTACTGCCATCGTATTTCTTCATTTTTGTACTATCAAACCTCTTAGGGAGGTTTCCATACAGAATCTTGGATGACAATGGAGATTGTTTCCAATTTCGGCCACGACTGAAAACGGTATCATCATTGGGAGTTGCAAAGACACCTGGTTCATCATGGAAGGCAAAAGGATCCACCAGCATCCGGTCTACGTGTCTCCGGCTATGAGATTATCCTTTGCCTATATTCCTCTTTAACTTACCATGCCTATCCCTTTTTCTTGAATACTTCTTAACCAACTTTTGTTTCTTTTTAGATCGGCCCTCATCACTGCTGGAGGACAAAGACTCTTCAACTTCATCCTTGCCCGAGGAGCTACTAGAAGATTCTGAGTCTGAATCAGAGCTCTCCATTGGCTTGGACTGGTGAGACTTTTTGGAGCTAGCATGAGTCTTCTTCGTACTCACATGGGTCTTCGAAGGCTCATGCTCTCTAGGGTTGTCAGTATGATGAGCAGCTGATGCCTTTGACTTCTCTTTTATGCCCATCTTTTCCTTCTCTACCCTCAGAGCTTCTATCTCGCCCTTTAATCTATCTCGCTCCTCGATGGTATATTCATCATTTTCACCCACCACTTCAAGTAAAGCTGGTGGTACTTCCGGTGCGTCCGGATTCATTTAGACTGATTTTTCTGATGCTTTCGAATGCTAGAATCAGGCACCGTCGTGCTCCCACTGTGGTCGCCAATTTGGTGTGGTTTATTTTCGTCTGAGGGTAAGTTTGTAATTTTTGTATAGAGTTTTGTGGAGTTTTTAGAGTATTTAATGTTTGGGTAAAATGTAGAGGGAGAATCGAGGTGACTGGTTGTATTTAATTTTCATTAACCTCATTTAATGTTGGTGGTTGGGTATTTATACCCTCACATTTGGGCCACATGAGCTTTCGGGTCGTGTTTAATGGATTCGAGTCGAATTTAAAGACCCATTAGTTCTAAGTAAGTAAATAGGCAGCTTAGTCAAAAAGTGATTAGGTTTTAAGTACTTTAGTTCTGTTCGGATAGTTCAATGGGTGATGGTGTCCGAACTGCCCATGTCCGGTATGGTGGACATTGTCTGAATTGACCCTGTCCGGTTACCTTAAAATGTGGTGACAGAATCCGGACTCATCAGTATTATTTCATATCTTTCTAAAGAGATGTGAAGTTAATCATTTATCTTTAATGTTATGCCAAGTTTCCTTAGTGTTGAAGTAACCATTAGAGGATACATTCCATTTAATAGAATCCTCTTTATCTTCATGTAAAGTTATATTATTTTTTCTTTCAATATCAGATGGTAAGACGACATATTTTAGTTTAGTTAAATTCCAAGTCTCATCCTGCAAGTAATTTTTTATATACCAATTATTGTTAGTATCATTTGATAGGGTGATGATATGACGTATATGACTTCATCTCTCAAGCCAGAGATCGATATCACCCTTACCAACAATCTAGTAAATAAAGAATTCAATTGTCTCAATATCACCCTTACCAACAATCTAGTAAATAAAGAATTCAATTGTCTCGTGATACTTAGTTACTTTTTCTAGGTTTTAGAGTCTTTAGTTTTAACTTGATTTTGGAGTGAGTGTTTAGTTGGACACTAAATTAAAACATAGAGCTTGATCACAATAAATAAGTAAAAAATCAAAAACTATATTGAAAAAATGAAAAATATATAGAAAAAACAAATACGAAAACCAAAAATATAAATATTATAAATAATATAAAGTTTGTATTTATAAACTTTTATTAAAATAATTTAATAATAAAAACATATACAAACAGCCGCCAACGGTATCTAAAATATTGGGTGATATTATCTCCATTATGGTGGTTACATATTATTACTCCACTCCACTTGAACATGGAAAAAACAATCCATTAATGAAATCATCACAATGAGGTTGGACACTTTTCCATTAATGAAATCATCAAAATGAGGTTGGACACTTTTCAAACACATTCTCTGAATATAATGTTGACTTATTCTTTTTTTGTGAAAACCATAGCCACTATTCAACGAGTGCGCACGGGATAAAACCTTGATTTGACGCGGTATCATGTAAAACCAACGTCATAAGATAAACCACACAAGATGACAGACTCAACCAGGAAAATGTTTGTTGAGAGAATCGAACTCATGGACTTTGGTCACAATGTTGACTACTCATACATATAATTGTTAGGGTAGCGATCAAAGTTCCACATCCCACATCGGTAATACATGGGAAGGATTAGTGGTATATAAGTAAGAATATACCTCAACTAGTATGAGGCATTTTGGTAATGGACCAAATGCAAAGCCGTGCGGGCCTTCGGGTGCCAAAGCGGACAATATCATACTATTGTTGAGATCGGGTGGTTCTTACTTATATACGGAGGTGGAATATGTGGACCGAACACACATATTCCCGACATGTGGTATCAGAGCTCCAGCCACAGACAGTACGCGATGTGTTGGGTGATGTGGGTGAAATTCTCATTAGTCGAACATGATGAATTAGTAGCCATGCTCAAGATGATCTGCTTTAGAGATCCTTGTTTGGAGTGCCTGTGGCTCATCAAGCAGTGTGGCTTGATTGGAGAGATCGTCGTTTGGAGTGCCCGTTGCTCATCAAGCAGTGTGGCTTGATTGGAGTGTATCAAGACGGTGGTACTTGTTTGGAGTGGCACTAAGGAACAAGGCAGGATGGTCGAGATCAGATCTCTAAAAGATCTAGAGATCAGGTAGCCCCAATCTGATTAGAGTGACCGGATGAATGTCAATTGAGAGGAGGCTAAAAGTGGTACTTTGTTCGAGAGGAGGATTTGTTAGGGTAGCGACCAAAGTTCCACATCCGACATCGGTAATACATGGGAAGGATTAGTGGTATATAAGTAAGAATATACCCCAACTAGTATGAGGTTTTTTGGAAGTGGGCCAAAAGCAAACCCGTGAGGGCCTTCAGGTGCCAAAGCGGACAATATCATACTAGTGTTGAGATCGGTTGTGTTCTTACTTATATACGGAGGCGGAATATGCGGACCGGACCCCCATATTCACAACACGCATATTCCCAATAATACTGTGGGGTTAATAGTCAATTGACATACCACATCTCGTATAATAAAACCAGTTGATCGATCTCTTTACTTTTAGGTTTGTTTAACGTCTTTGAATTCAATCATTTTTCTTACTTGGGATATGTTTCAAATTTTATAACGATTAAGCTTTTTTGTCTGGTTTGGGCTAAAAGTCGCCATTGATGAGAGAGTATTCACCAGCCGAGCATAGCGCAATACGACCGAGAAGATACAGGAAACCAAAAAGACAAAGGATGAGCTCGGGCTAAGAAGATAAGAAATGAAGGGAGCAAATTCAATAGCAGTGCAAAGGATAGCAGCCACTAATTCGGACGAGCGAGTTGGCCGGCCGAGCTGATTGTGCAATAGTGAAAAGATGAACGAACCAACATAGGACCTAGCGATCTCAAAGTACTAAAAACCGAGCATGCTCAACCAATTGATCTCGGCTCAAACTATGCCACGTCTCAAGCTGAGGCAACTATTTAAAAGAAGAAACGGTTTCTAAGTCAATGTTCAATGATGTTATAAGTTTTAGTCAAACCACTTAGTAATTCTAGTTGTAATTATAGGCGATGTGGTGTAAGTGCAGTAGTGGCCAAATTAAGTAGGAACATATGTATCTGTAACCGCCTACTAACTGGGAGAACTATAAGTAAGGGAATTCTCCAAGATATATGTAACTTATTCTCTTTTCTGACTAATCGAGTTTTTCTACTTTGGCAAAGATTTGTTATTTCTCGTAACAAATTCGGTGTGGTGGGTGGGAAATCGTAATCAGTCATGAAACATGGTAGTCACTAAGTCAGGAATCCAGAGAGAGAACCAAGAATCGAGTGAGGCAGCAATCCCGAGGATGGTAGTAAATCCCCCACCTAGACAAAGTAATTGTACCTTGTCTATGTTGCTACCCAAGAGGCCGAATTCGTAGCACATGTTAGGGTAGCAGAACTAGTGGGCCCACCGCTATCGCCTGCGATCGTCACCTACGGTAACACCCAACCTCGTCCACCCGCAGACGTTCCTATGACCTAGGAAGTGATGAAAGACAACGGAACTGTTAATCCGACGGTCCAACAATTGGAGCACCAAATCTAGTACCTTCAACTGGAGAAGTTAAGGGTTGCGTGTGAGCATGATGAGAGAGAACAGGCTATGCACGCCATAATGTCCGGAATGAACGACTCTATTCACGTCCTCACGGCTAAGTTCAAGTGAACAAGTCGGGCCAATAATCAATCTGGTCCGGAAGCCAGCAAGGTTACACGGTGGATCAATTGTCCAAACACGACGACAAAGAGGAAGACGAAGGAGAAAGTGGGGACAAGAATTAAGTTAAGGAGCTACGGCCTAGAAAGGATACGGGCCCAACGTCTTCCAAGCGAGCAAGAGAGGATGATGATCTCCGCTACAACGAAGTTTTCCAGAGAGTGTCAGCTCAAATACTGAACGAATTACTATTCTCTGAAAAAATTCATGTGGTCCAACTTCCAAGGAAGTTTAATCATTTTTAATGGAAGCCTACGATGGAACAGGAGACCCGGAAAGATATCTGGAACAGTTCCGCGATGGATTGGTTCAATAGCCTACCGAAAGGGTTCATCTACAAATTCATTGGTCTCTGGAAAATGTTTAGGGAGTGGTTTATTGGATTTAAAGAGCTCAAATGTGAGCTAGATTCGATCATGGATCTTTATCAGCGACGAGGTGAGTCCCTTAAAAGTTATGCTAGACGATTGTTTCATGCTATGAATACCTTGCTAAATTGAGCGGAAAACATGATGGTGGCATCACTTAAAATGGGCTTGACCGAAAGGGATAGCTCTATGCGAACCTCATCAAATTCCCAACAGAAAACATGGGAGACTTTCTCGCTCGAGCTGATACTTTTATCAGAGTTGATGATACCCGAAAAGGTGGCTTGCTTGAGCAATATGGGTCAGATATCAAGGAAGGAGTATTGGAGCAGAAGAGGGTTGAAGAACAGCCCTGAAGAGAGACCAGCCGACGTCCTCATCAATTTACGCAGCCAACCAAGCGATTCACCCCTTTAACCGCAGTTATTTCTGTAATATATGATCAAACGAGGGGGAGAACGAAGTACCAGACGCCTTGTGTGATGAGCGCTCATGGGTTTAAGCGATCCAACCGGTATTTTCGTGCTTATAATAACGATCACGGGCATTCAACAGACAAGTTTTGGAAACTTAGGGAGGAGATCCAACGACTCATTGATAACGGAGAATTAGTGTAGTTCATCAAACGCTCATACCAGGATAGCTGCGAAGAGGTTCGATCACCCATTGCTGAAAAGCCTAGAAATAAGGAAGTATGAGAGGCCAACAAACAACAGTGGCTCCTTATGATCGCGGGAGGCAGCTCGGGAGTCACAGATTCAGTAGATACGCCATAGCACAGCAGCGAAATTGGACAGAAATCCGATATAGCTGACAACTTTACACCCAATCACAATGTAGCTTCGTCACTATACACAATCGCATGAGATAATTCTGCATCATCCCAGGGAACCACTTCTAAGAAGCGAACAAAAAAATGAGTTTGATGTGTACAAAATAGATGCCAACTCCTACCGTAGTTACAGAGATCCAGTGGTCGACCTCATCTTTAATGATGACGATCTTAGAGGCGTTAGCCTACCTCATGAGGATGCGCTAACCATCATATGGACATTGGAGAAGTTATGGTAACCCGCGTTCTAGTCGATGGAGGAATCTTTGTTAACATAATATTTGAAGATAATTTCGACTGTATGCTAAATGTGCCCCCATATCAGCCTATTCAGCGCACACTGGTCGGTTATGAGGGAAGAACTTCGCAGTGCGTTGGGGAAGTAGAGCTGCTGGTAAAGGTTGGGCACGGAGCAATAAAAAAGAGTTGAAAACACTATTTATAATTTTTGATGCACCGAGACTGTACCATGCCATCATTGGGAGACTGTGACTGCATAGGATGGAGGCGACACCATGTACATTCCACTACTGCGTGAAATATCTGGTGGGGAACTCAGTGGGTATAATTCGAGGAAGCCAAAGGATAACAAGGAATTGTTATGCGGTTACAATGGACCCATCCAAACCGCTCTGATAGAAATTAAACGGCGAGGAGGTCCTGAGATGGAGGCATTGGGTCCACCCTCGCTGGACCCGGACGATGATCCTCGTGAGCTCGGTCATTCTATTAACGTGATTTCAGACATAGTGGAGGAACCAGTAGCCGAAGGCCACCGACTTCGGATGGGGGGTAAGTTATCTCCAAACTTTATGAAATTTTTAATTACTTTGTTATCCAAGAACTTGAATGTGTTCGCATAGAAAACAGGTGATGTTTCCGGGATCAGCCCATCTATCATATGTCACAAATTGACCATTAACTCGTGTGCCAAGCCGGTCAATGGTGGATGTTTCTGGACTTGACCGACTTAAACCAGGCATGTCTTAAGGATGAATTTCCCTTACCACATATTTATCAACTTGTAGATTCATCTTCTCATTGCAAATAACTTTCGTTTATGGATGCTTACTCCGGGTACAATCAGATTTGACTTCATACCGAGAGGGGCTTATACTGTTATACAGTCATGCCTTACGGATTAAAAAAAACGCAGGATCCACCTACCAGCGGTTGATAAACCACATTTTCCATGACCATTTGGGAAAAAATTTAGAGGCATATATTGACGATATAATTGTCAAAACCCATACCAAAGAAGAGCATCTAGAGACATTGCATGTATTTTTTAACTTACTTTAACAATTCAATCTTAAAATTAACCCGGATAAATGCTTCTTTGGGGTCGTTAGATGAAAGTTCCTTGGCTATATAGTGACTCAACAAGATATCAAGGCCGATCATGTCCAGTTGAACGTCATTCTGGAAATGGGACCTCCAAAGAATATCAAGGAGGTGCAGTGCCTCACGGGGCGCCTGACAGCACTGTCAATGTTTATTTCTCGGGCATCGGACAAGAGTCGCCATTTTTTCAAAATTCTAAGAGGTTCCAAGAAGTTTACTTGGACAAAGACTGCGATAAATATTTCGTCGAGCTCAAGTTATATGTTACGTCTCCAGAGATTTTGTCTGCACCGATGGCCGGCGAACAATTATTTTTGTATCTATCGGTATCCCCATTCTCTGTCAGTTCAGTTCTGCTTCGCGAGCACAATGGAGAACATCGACCGGTATATTAGACTAGTAAGATTTTAGTAGATGTAGAAACAAGGTACCTTAACCTTGAGAAGCTAGCCTTGGTTTTGTCACTGCTGGCAGGCGAATGCGCCGATATTTCTAAGGACACGTCATCAATGTGCAAACATTTTTTCCCTTGTGATAAGTACTATAGAAGCCTGATGTATCGACTCGCCTGACCAAGTAGAGTGTCGAGATCGGTGAATATGATATACGCTTCAAACCGCGAACAGCTATTAAGGGCCAGGTGATCGCTGACTTCTTGGCAGAATTCTCGTTCTTTAGGAAAGAACCCAACGAAATGGAAAAATTTGAAACACCGAATGAGAATGAGTGGATCATTGAAGTCAATGACGCATCTTGTACATCTGGCGGAGGGGCTAGAGTCGTGTTATGATTACCAGATGGAGAATAAATTAAGCAAGCGGTCTGATTCTACTTCCCGGTCACAAATAATGTAGCAGAATATGAGGCCGCTCTGTGTGGCATGAAATTGGCTTTGATTTGTGGAACATAGAGCATTATAATCAAATCAGATTCACCGTTAGTGGTTAACTAGGCAGTTGGCGCCATATGATGCTAAGCAGGAAGCAATTCGAGATTACCTTGTTATACTCAACGAATATGAATCCAAGTTTGTTCGCGTCTTGTATGAATAGATTCCACGCTCGGCGAATTCTGCTGCAGGCCTGTTAGTTAAGACAGCGATCTTGGGAGAAAGTTATCTGATACTCCTTTAGTAGCTATCGAAAACCGAGATAGTTCCCAAAGAAGATCCATCCATATGATTGCTCACGCTACCGACTGGAGACAGCCTTATCTGCAATATTTGACGTCCGCATAACTGTCAGCTAATAAAAGTGAGGCTCGAACCCTGCAACTCAAGACAGTAAAATACTGTGTGCTCGAGAATGTTCTTTACAGGAAAAGCGCCACCCGACCTCTAATTCGTTACCTCGATCATATAGAGGCAAATTCAATCCTACGCGACTTATATTCAGGAGAGATAGGCGCTCATTATGGACACCAAACTCTAATCCGACGATTTCTGTTGGCAAGATACTATTGACTAGAGTTAGCGGCCGATACGTAAAATTTAGTGCAGCAGTGTCATAAATGCTAGGAATATGCTAATACACAACATATGCCTAGTGAGCCGATGCAAACCGTTCCCGTTCCCTGTCCCTTCAATAAATGGGGGATAAACCTGCTTGGGCCCTTACCGATGGCCACCGGGAAGAGGCAGTTCTTGATCGTGATGGTGGAGTATTTCTCCAAATGGATTGAGGCTAAAGCTTTAATCCAATCAAGACCACGTGAGGTATGTAATTTCATTCATAATCAAATTTTGACTCGATATGGCATACCACAAGTCTTGATGACCGATAATGGCCCACAGTTCCAGAATTCAGTAGTCACCAACTTCTGTAAACGATATGGGATCATCCAATATTTTTCCACGCCATATTACCCCTAGGCCAATGGACAAGTGGAAGTAACAGACATGACATTACTTGAGGGAATTAAAAAGAAGCTTGAACGAGCTAAAGGAAAATGGCCAGAAAAATTGGTCGAGGTTTTATGGGCATATAGAAATACTCCATGGGCGACAACAAGTGATACACCTTTCGCTCTGGTTTATGGTTCCGATGCAGTCATACCAGCAGAAATAATTGTACCAATTCATCGAATAGAAAACTAAGAGGAAGAAACACATTTGATAGCCAGAGCGATAAGCGTGGACCTTCTAAACGAGCGACGCGATCAAGCCCGAGCCCGAGCGGAACATTAGAGAAGCTTGATGAGGGGATGGTAAAATGCGCGGCTAAATACCCGTAGTTTCAAAGTGGTTGATCCAGTATTGAAGAAGATATTCCAAGGATCGGGTATAGATGCGCTCGTTTTCTTCTCTGATGGAGCGGGGAGGGTTTTTAATGAAGAATCTCAAACATCAAATTTCTTCTGAATATGATATTTATGCTTTCGCCACAATGTGTTTATCAAAAGTTTTTATCCTTACAATTAGTGAATGGATCATTGACCACGAAACATATGGTTACGCAATGGACCACACTGAGTCTAGACTAAGTGTCTATAAACATGAACAGGCTAATTGGCCACGTCTACAGGCTACGTAAAGGCCACATTGTGCCTCATACCTTTTACTGGGTATATTAGCGAACTGGATACAAACCAAGTCTATAGCACACTATGCAATAGGGTCTACGTGACCTCGCCGCGAATCAGCTAGAAAGACATTTCTTGTCTAAGCTACGCAATGAGCCCTACTGAGCTCGACCTTGTAAGGATCGCCATATGAAAAAATATGTAGTAATAAACACATCTCGAGGAATATATATATATATATATCAAGATCCTTGTCTAACAAGTATGTACTCAAGCTGCCAAGATCGTTCCATATACATTATCCTACCACATATGTTCAATAAACAACAAAAGTTAAGATGTAGCACAACATAACACAAAATTTCATTCTGAGAATTAATGTATTTCATTAAGAATAATTTATTACATCTAAACGTTTAGGGGAGGAGGCAGCTTGGTGTGATATGGTTGGGCTAGGTTGCTCGCAACACCTACTAAATCAACTGTAAACGTAACAATATCAGCAACGAGATCTTTTGCGTTTGGAGCGATATTAGCACCAAGCGTGACTAGGGATGGAATATCTTGAGGATGCACAGGTTCTTTAACCGAGCGACACAAAGACCCAAGTTTTAGCCCATGATTTAACGCCATCAGCACAGCCACAACTTCTTCTTCTCTCTCGCTATCATATCTATTGCAATGCCCATCATTTGAGCCTTTCGTTACTCCAGCGCGACCTTCAAACTATTTTTGCATTGTTGCCTCTCCAGTTCGAACTCTTTCTACACATCCTCTAGTCTTGACTTAAACTTTTTAATTTACGCTGACACTCCTTCGAATCGGTCAGCTTGTTCTTCCACCCTCTTGGCCTTAGCCAATTTTATGTCTAATAGATTTGAGCTTTGAGTGATGAGTTCCTTATTCCTTTGGATTAGAGCATTGTTCTATTCCAGAAATTTCGTATGGCCTATGGACACTGCCTTGCACTTTTCATCACTGCAAATTAAAGCTTCATTCAATGTCTCCATCTTGGCTTGCAGTTTATCATTGGCCTCAATTTCCTTATCCTTGGCAGCTTTGGCAGCTCATACGCATGCCTCAAACGCATGACCTCTGCAGTAGTTGTTTTGGCTGATCCAAATAGCATTGGCTCTAGTTTCCACCTCTCTATTACTTATAGATCTGTTGGAAACATACGTCGATATGACAAGACAACTGAATTGTGATACAACTACACAAACACAAACAATTAGTTGTAGTGTGTTTTCTAATACTTATTTTATAATTATGGTCTTACCTCAATGGCGAGCTCCACCTGCCATTGTATAATATCACTTATAGGCATCCAATCGTAGTAAGATAACTCTGGAATACGATTGAATTGCTCAAACATGAGCATCGACGAGCGGGACATGTTGATCCTGTTGGGAAGTAGCTCGTTCATGGCCATATTCTGCTGATTGGTCCCAGCACCGCTATTTCCAATTATAGGCCTCACCGTGTTCCCTGCTGGAGGTAGCGAGCCAATTCCTTGCATTACTACCACCGAGGGACGAATAGTTGACGTTTTAACAAAATTCTTCATCCTTTTTGCTAGCTCTGATGGGATTGCCTTCTTAGGATGCGCCCTTTCCATTTCTTCTTCATTATCCTCAACCAAATCAATTGGTTTCTTTTCAGTCTCGGGCTCTCTACCCTGTCCTTGCAATATTGAAGGCGGAGTTGGAGCATCCATGGAGTTTCCTCGTGCAGTCTCCCCACTGTCACTTTCCTCATCTCTTAGTTGCAACTTACGGGTGGTCAGTGGAATAGCATCTACGATCATCTTTTTCTTTTTGTTCCAAGGCTTCACCAACAAGGTAGAATCCTTGTCCTCTTCCTCATCGTCCCGTTCAGCTCGCATATGACTGACATCACGGGTTCTTTTCCCCTCAAGAATGCTACAACCATTTTGATTCACCTCATATCCCCATTGAATGGCAAGCTTCTCCTATTGCCTATCCGGTTGGCAAGGGAATAAAGATGACCCATCAACCTCTTTACCCTTACGGGTTGCCTGCGGTACTGATAGCCAAATCCCAGTAGTATTATTCCCCTGATATCTCTTTTACATCAACACTCTGATGCGATCCATCGTAGCATCTGCACCATCTACCATTATCACCCTTCCATATTTTGTAACTGTCAACTCCGGCACCGACCACAACCCTGACTTAAGATAATTAAACTGCGTAAAGAGCAGCTTAGGTTATTGTAACTAAGTGGAACTGGCTAGATTGTCGACCTCGATCAAGGGATTTACGTAATCTTTTGACCGTCCTTCCTTCCACCACTCATGGTTAGCTGCTTCACCTGCATATACAGACACCGAGGGGTTAACTATCAACACTTACTTACATAATACTTCAGTATACAGCTAATGCTACCGATGCTTACACTTCACTCTTGATTTTCTCTCTAATTAGAGGTTCATAATTGGTTTCTCATGTTCCCAATTGCTAGACACAAACACAAAACAGTTCTTCCAATTCTTATCTGACGAGGGAAGTTCAACAATCTTTTTTATTCCCTATAGTTAAGTGTAAAAAAAAAGGGGATTTGTCGAGTTTGGTCACATCGATCGCCAATAACAAATTAACAAGACATACTTTAGTCCCTAAAAAACGTGAGCTAAGAACTACACTGAGTAGCATCCTCCACCCGTTAGCAGATAACTGGGTAGGACAGATGCCTCTCACGCTAAAGAAATCACGGATCAACATGGACAAAGGAAGTCGCAAAACCCAATAAAACAAGGTTGTAAATATATAATTCTATGTTTCACGGGCATGATACGGATGCTCGCTGACCAGCGGAACTCTCACTGTAACGTCTTCTGGAATGGAAAACCTAGCACTAAAACTGAGCAACTCAGCATCGTTTAGATACACATATTTGTGGGCTATCTATGAAAAATAGCTTTCCAAGATAACAAGGTCTTCAAATTCAGCTTCTGGAGTTTTCTCTAAATTCTTCTTTGTCGCCCTATTTGGTGCCATGGTTTCTACTGGGACTGCAAGGAGTTAATGTCCGAATAAGCATGATTATAGCAGGCTAGGAATGCTTGGTTCAACATCTTGTAAATGCAAGTATCTGATGGTTTCCATATTCGCAAGCCCCTTATTTCATAATCTAGGGTTCTAAACTATTGTCAAACACTACATGTATGCACAAGTTAAACAGAAATGGTGTACATAGTTTACAGTTTTAAACGCAACGATGTGCTTCTGGGTAGCAGACGACAGTGCTAGCCTTAGTAAATGCAAAATGCAAGAAAGAGTGTTTAGAGCAACTGTGATTACAAATGAAGGTAACTTGATGGAAAGAGTGTTTAAAGAAACTGTAATTTCAAGGTAATTTGGTATTTCACAAAGTAAAACATGAGATACGTCATCAACCAGTTACACTTCTAAAAAACCCAATCGTCATGCGTTGTTTCCAAAATACGGCTCTGTCAGAACCGTCACAATTACACTCCAGACATGTGTCACCTACAGAGAGTGTAATGATGGCAAATAAAATATCAACAGTCGTTTGGATTGGCATTCTTCTAAACTGCAAATATATTTATCCTAAAACGGTAACTTTTAATTTATGGATTTATCAGTTTAATAAAACGTTAAATCTATAAACTAGGGGCTGCCCTGGTGAGGGGGTATTCACCCGCCGAGCAGAGCGCAATACGACCGAGCAAATGCAGGAAACCAGAAAGACAAAATATGAGATCAGGATAAGAAGACAAGAAATGAATGGAGCAAAGTCAATAGTAATGCAAAGGATAGCAACGACTAATTCGGACGAGTGAGTCGACCGGCCGAGCTGATTATGCAAGATTCAAAAGATGAACGAACTAACATAGGACCGAATGACCTCAAAGTACTGACGACCGAGCATGCTCGACCGATTAAGCTCAGCTCAGAATATGTCGCGTCTCAAGCCGAGGAAACTATTTAAAAGTAGAAATGGTTTATAAGTCAATGTTCAATGATGTTATAAGTTTTAGTCAAACCACTTAGTAATTCTAGCCGAATTATAGGCTATGTGGTGTATGTGCAGTAGTGGACAAATTAAGTGAAAATAAATGTATATGTAACCGCCCACTAAGTGGGAGAACTATAAGTAAGGAATTCTCCAAGATAAATGTAACTTCTTCTCTTCTGTGGCTAATCGAGTTTTTCTACTTTGGCAAAGCTTTGTTATTTCCCGTAACAACCATTAGTTATTCATGTTTGGCTTTTATATCAAACTAGTTTTTATGTTCGTTTTTGTCTTTAACTAATTTTTTATGTTTTAAAAATTTGCATTATTAGTCCTCCGCACATGTGAGTACTGAGAAGCTGACATGTGGCAACCCAAACATCAATATTTTATTTCGCTATTGGTCTCCAAAAATTTGAAAAATCTGGTTCCAAAATAAACGATTTAGAAAAAAGACTATGTTTCTCAAAATCTAAAACATAAAAAACCAGTGGAAACAAAAGTAAACATAATAGACTAGTTTGATACAAACACGAATCATGAGGATTCACAGTGATTCTTCACCCGTTGTTGTTTGGTTTTGAAGATTTAGTAATGACATATTTTGATATTTATTATATTTAAATAATTAATTTATCAAACATATTAATTATCTAAATAATTTTTTATCAATTAGTTAGAAATTAAGTATATAAATTATTATGTACATATTAATATTGTTTATATAATAAAATAGCAAATAACAACAAATAGAGTAGACACTTGCGAATATGAATATGGTACCATCCAAAAAAACTTCTTTCACATAGGGAATTTTGTCACACTGATTACAAAGTATTATACCTTCATTCTGTTTTTTTCCAAGTATATTTTATATAGCCATTGTCTATGTTCAATGTTGGTTTCAATTTACAATTGATTGCGAAATATGTTGTCTATTCTCACACGTTCAGTTTCTTCTATGAACAAAAAGCCAAAGGCAGTTACATAACCATTTATTATGCACGCGTTCTTTTGGAATATGTTACTATGATTGATTCACAAACTGTAAACCGATTTTGTCTCTTTACAGTAAGCAAGCAGAAAAAAAAAACTATAAAACTAAAAGCAATTGACTAAGGTCAGCCGCATCTAGATTATTCACATGACCATGGTACCCGTTTTGAATTATTTAAGAATTTATATAAATGTTGACACTACTTTAGATTAGGGGGAAAATTAAGATAAGTTTTTGAAATATTAATTAAATAAAACAATCGGAATAAATTTGGATCTAAGTTCAGATTGCTCGAGTCAATTTAAAATCGAGCAAACGAGGTATGACGTAGAGTAGGTGGTTTTTAGTAGACTTAGTCTACAAATTAAACACTTTATCGGTTAGATTTTTCATCTTAATCTTTTTATTAATTTAAAATAAAAAAGATATTACGAAATTTTGGTTTTAAACCATTAATAAAAGTATAAACTTACTATCGTATTTTAATATTAATTCTAATTTCTTAGTTAATACTACAAAATACTAAAATCTGTAATAAAATACCGAAAAAATAAACCACCAATATAATATAATATGAAATTCAATTTTAAAATTTTAATTAATTTTAACAATTAATAAAAGTTAAAAAATATATATCCAAAAATATTTAAAATATATATTATCATACTTGTCAACTAATAAGATAAATACGAACATATATACATGCCCCAGAATACATGTGGCAGAGGTTACTTTGTCACTAATACTTAAACTTTTGAATTTAGTGAAAAAATAAAAATCAAAAGAAAATAAAGCATTAATTGTTTCGCTAACCGGTCGCTCATAAGAGACCATAGCTTTCGTTGCATGCATGTCTGGTCGTACGTGTCATGCGAGTAACACCAAATAAGAAACCCCAAAATCCAGCAATTTTAAAATGTTAGTTTATGCACCAATCAACACAAAACTACATGCATAATGTAGATCTCATACTCACAAAAGATTAAAAAAAAAACCTACTCAATCAACAAAACAACAACTTAAACCATACAAAAATTAAATTTTTAAAAATTAAAGTTCAAACCTAAATATCTACCAAAATATATAGAATGAAATTGAATAAAAACTACAATGCTAAGCTTGTATGGCATACTTTGATGTTGTTGTGAGGTCGGATTCAAAAAAGAAAACGTTTTGATTTTCGGTTGCTTGAGAGGTTTAAAGAAGTTTAGAGAGAAAATTGGGAAAACGTTCGTGACAGATCTAACAATCTTCTTTTATACCTTATTTTTCTGAAAATGATAAAATTGTTTAAAATTTGGTGAGAGATCTAACAAAACGGTACGAGATCCAGCAAGGTGTAAGATCCAAGAAAATGTTTTAAATTTCTAGCGTGGTCGTTACTTAAAATAAAATCTCAAAAAACTCGACTCGTCATGACAATACGAAAAAATAAACAAAAAAAATAAGGTTACATGTTATTACCGCGACAACCCTCTAATTTATAGGTTTTTATGCAGCAACATTTTAGTTGTTGTCTTGACAATTCAAAATAATCAACCCTTCGTTCATAATTCAAAATAGTTATCGCGACAAGAATGAAACGCGTCACGATGACATTTTAATGTCGTAACAAACATTATGTTATTGCGGCATCAGTTAAAGTTAAGATCATTAATTGATGGCTCACCGCACACTCTTTAAACGTTACCACAAAAAGAGTGAGAGGTGCCTTTTTGGAAGATTGATTTTTTCCGAGAAAAAAACCAGTCTGGTGAGAGATAACATTTTATAAGATTTTATAAATCCAAGAAGATTAAGAGATAAAAAAACGTCTTAAATTGATGAGTAGTCACTCGAAAATCCCATTTTCTTTTGTTTAGTCCTTTGATTTCAAAATCATCATTATGGGTCATGGCTTGGCAAAATCTATATGTTTAGTCCACGGACTTGGCAAAATCTATAAATTTAGTCCCTCAACTTGGAAAAATCTATAAATTTAGTCCGTAGAGATTGGTTTTTTTCTAATGTCATGGACTAAATTTATAGATTTTGCCAAGTTAAAGGATTCCTAACGATGATTTTGAAGTCGAATGACTAAATAAAAAAGAATTGGATAGTCAATGGATTATTAATTGATTTAAACTTCAAAACACAATATATAATTCTCCTCAAATATCTAGTTTCTCATTTATCAATCGACGTCATTTGGAATTTGATTTCTAGTTTCTTGTATATAAATCTTAAAGGCTTGTTATATCATTAAAAGAACTTTTATCAAAAGATAATAAATTAACTGGAATACTTTTTTTGAAAAATGTATATTTTTCTCAAGTGTATTAATCGTTCTGGTTATTTTCTAACGAGAGTTTTCTCCGACGTTTGTAAATATTTGTATTCAATAATCTATCATCTAAACAGTACAAAAATAATTATTATCAGTGAAAGCGGACACAGGTATGACTACTATAAAGTTCATGAACCAAGATCTAGTTTTATTGGGTATGACGGAGAAAACCGTGAGAATGACAAAAAGATGTTCTTTATATTGGCATTTAGATTTAGAGCATGCTTAAGGAGAATGGTATCTTATATCTAACTGTATAATATATAAGTTTTTATAAATACAAATTATTCTCACTCAAACACTTGAATCTAAAAGCATAGATAAACAAATTGTGCTCGCAAAGACAAATGAAAATTTTTGAGTATAAATGCCAAGAGTAGCAACATACCTGAATTTTAAAAAATAAAAATGAACTCTTAGAAATTATGTTTGGAGCAAAAAAATATAACAATTTTCTAGACAAGTGAAATTATGTGTTGTGTTAATGGTATATTATGTCATCTTGCACGAGATTCCATCTTCAAAAAAAGAGGAAATCATGGGAATGGTGGCTGAAGTTAATATTATAGAAGTTATAGAAGACAAGTCCTATGTCGGCGATATGATACATGTGCATCAGTGGTTGTTGCCCATGGTATAATTTATTTAAATCAATTCAAGAAAGTAGCAATATATGTGAGATTTAAATGGAAACCATCAACATTCAAAGTGGAAGGACATGAAAACGTCGATTTAGTGTTTACAAATGAGAAAATGATAACTTTCTCTAACAATTTATATGTTCTTGAAATAAACAAAACATGGTGTCTGCTGTTTATTTGGCCAAAATGAGAAATCCATATATGTAAGAATCTGGAAAACTTATTCTTAATAAAGTATATATCTTTTTTGGAAATGATATGTTAGGGACATATTGATTAAATTATGTACCTCCGAAAATTCAACAGGTGGAACAAAAATACTATTGACGCTTGATCTCGTAATTATTATTTAAAATGGCATATCAGACTTTATCATATAGTTCATAACCTTATAATAATTGTTTAAATGGGGTTTATAAAATTTTATAGAGGTTCATATAAAAAATATGAATTCAATAAAAAATTATTAAGAAGTCTATAAGTCTATAGAAAGATGTACGAAATTACTAGACTTAATACACACATATATATATACGTTAAAACGTATCTTGACCCATACATGTTAGAGATAATTTATAATTTTTATAGATGACTACTATATATTTGCTTATGCCTACTTGTTTAAGCATAAAGTTGAGGTATTTAACATATTTAAGATGTTAAAACTAGAAGTTGAAATCAATTAGACACTAATATTAACATTTTACGTGCTGGTAGAGGTATTAAATAGTTATCATATATACCATCAATGTTCAGTGCATTATACGATGCAACCAAATAGATTGGTTGAACGTAATAATAAAAATTAGATTATGATGACCGATGTTATGTTACTTCATTCGAAATTTTATATTAATTTATGGGGTGAATTCGTTTTAACTACATGTCATATAATCAATCGTATCCCACATAAAAATTAGAATTATTTCATGTGAGTTATGGAAAAGTCGAAAAAAAAACATTGAATATTTTAAAGTCTCGTGGTGTTTAAATATTTTTTCAAAAACTCAAATATAAGAAAATAAATTTAAATTCTAAAATTATACGATGTGTGTTTATTAAGTCAAATGTGGTGTTTGCATCAAGAGAAGCACATATATTTTTTAAATCCGAGCTATTCAACGATAGAAATCAAAGAAATAACTTTGCGAAAAGCATATTTGGTTGAAGAACAACCATATGAACCTTTTAGGATTTAATGAGAAAAAATATCCATCTATTTGGTATAAGTATGATATGAAAAAATCACCAAGAAAAATTTGGTAGTATTTTTTTTTTGGAAGATGATCCTAAATTTTATAAGAAACAAATATCATCCTGAGCTTCTGTATTCTAGAAAGAGATCGCACATGCTAAAATTAATTTAATCATCTCTCATTACACTTGAGAATTTGTCAATTTACCTTCAGATTCGAGATCAACAAGTACCATCCAAGCTTCTAAAGAAATATTAATAGTAAAGGGTTTTCAAAAAAATGAAAGAATATATTACCTTAAGACCTATGGTCAGGTTACTAGAACCACCAGCATTAGAATGCATTTTACAATTGCGTCGGTACAAAATTTGGAAATTTATCAAATGAACTTTAAAACGACGATGAGGTCTATGTGGAACAAGTTGATGGTTTTGTAATTCTTGGAAATAAATTTGAGGTATGTAGGCTTGTTAAGTCATTATGCAGTCTTTTAAGCAAACACCTAAGAAGTGATATGAAAAAATTGATCATACAATTGTATATGTTTAGTTTAGGCATGATATGATGAATAAGTGTTTATGCACTAAGGTTTGCGGTGATATAATGGTTATTGTGTGTCTATATATAAATGATTTGTTTATTTTAAATAATATCATGAAAGAGATATTTGAAATGAAGATATATATGTTTCACACTTTTAAGATGAAATATATTGAATAAGTATGTAACATTTTAGAAATAAAATATCGAAAATATTGGGGGGTTTTCCTAACTCGATCTCATTACTGTGAGAAGGTACCTAATAAATTCAAATATCTAAAATTTGAAAAAACCACATACATCATTTGATCATTGTTTAAAGCATGGAAAGATGAGAGACGAACAGTAACTCAACTGTTTTCTACATATTTGATGAATTTTTTTGATATGATACATTTAGTACTTATGAGTATGATCAATAAATCATTTGTACATATATCGGAAGAAACATTGGTACACATGGTAAATGAGGCATCATGAGAATTTTCACTGTGTACGTAACTTGATGGATTCAAGTTTTGATGCACCCAAGTTAATAAATATGTTTGAGTTTGTGTCTCAACATTTTACTAAAAAAAATGAACTATAAGGTATGTACAAGTAATATTAATCTTGTCGATTTTAAGTCATTTAATGTTTTCCAAAATCTCATGAAAAGAGAGAACAAAGACATTTATATGTAAACTTTAAAACAAAGTCAGATTATTTATATGTAAAGCCTATATATATTTGATAGTAAATTCATAATAACGTTTTTTAGATTTATACAATTTTTTCATACTATCATTTTTACGCAACAAACTCTTCTTAGCTATCTCTTGTGTCGATTGTGTGACATCGGTCTCTTGTACTCAAATAGATGAATAAAATAATGAACTATATTATTTGTGTTCGTACAAAACAAGTAAATAAAACAATATGACACATATATATATATACCAATTGTAATTCAAAAAGTATATAAATATGATATATTGTTTCTAAAAAAGACATTAATATAACAATTTTGATCTAAAAACATAAAAATGATACGCCAAATAAAATGACATAAATAAAAAAATGCTACAAATATATATATATATATATATATATATAGATAAATTTCACAATAAGAAAGAAAGTTTTCGAGAAAACTAGTTAAGACAAATCAAAACGCATAGCTAAGTGCGCTAATCAAAATTTACACATGTAATTAAACTCATGCAATTAAAAAACGTAAAACAAATATTGAGTTTGTGTGTTTCAAAGCATAGGGTAATCTGACATCCACGAGAGATAGATATGATATTATAGATGAAAATAATTACAAAGAACTACAAGAACACGAAATGAAAACTCGCGAACTCTATACACAACTTTTTAAGAATAAATTATAAGTTTTCAGGTGTATTTCTCAGCTTTCAGTGTTTATCTATTTGTTTTGTTTTTGATTTTTCTCAAGAATTCAACAATTCTAACATAAACTCAAAATAACTCAATTTCTTAAGTATTTTTAGTTTTCTTATGCGTATTTAAAATATTTGTATAGTTGATACTCCCTAATATATATGGTATCAGTGGGGTATATACTAGCACAGACATATATTATTATCTTAACAATGAACCAAAGTAGTTACAACAATCCTATACGAGTGTTATGATCAATGACTATGATCAGAATAGTATACCAAGTAGTTACAACAAACTTTTATCACCATGACACGTTAGTTATTATCCATTAAATCCAAATTAATATTTCATACAAAGTTTCATATTGTTCCCCCAATACAGACAAAGTTTGGAGCTACCTGAGCTTAACTCTTATAAAGTTGATCTCGTTGCAGTGGCCAAGCCCTCCTCTCAAGGAGAAAATAATGTTGAGCTCATATTCCATATTTAGTCACTTTGAGCCTACATTTAAAATTCTCCACATAGTCTTACAGTTATTTCACTATCTATTGCCCCAGTGTTTTAACTATTGTTTACTAAAGGCATTGAGTTCATTTGTATCTCAGACTTGATATGTCTAATACCGTGTGTGAACTTTGATACTAGTAGTAACTTTATCATTGTATCAGAAGGATTTTCTTTACTTGTAATATTTTCAATATTCACTTCCTCTATCTCTACCACATCTCTGATGAAGCAAAAATTTTGCATATACATGCTTCATTCTCTAATAGAACATAAGATTTATCATTAATTGATAGCACTGATTTTATCACTAAACAATATAACTTCTTGATCTATACTCGTTATCTCACTTAGTGATCTAGTTAACAATATAACTTTTATCTATATTACTTACAGCTATACATTCAAGTTTTGTAGATTACAAAAAAATAAATTTTTGTAAACTAGCTCTCCAAATAACCGTTTCACCAAAAACTGTAAACAAACACCCATAAGTTGGCTTATTTGTATCAAAACACCGTACAGAATCATAATCCACATACTCTCTTAGTATTTTATAATACACTGCAATATCTAATGTATCATTTAAGTATCTTAGAACCACTTAAGGGCATGTCAATGATACCTTCCTAAATTATAATAAATCTGCTCAATATACTAATTGAGTATACAAGATTTGGTCTCGTATAAATCATATCATACATAATGATACAAATGAAATTTTATTAGAGTATTTATTACATAAACTTCTTATCTTTCACACTAGTTGAGGCTTGAGTAGTGTTGAGTTTAAATTGAGCACCAATGGAAGTCTCAACAACTTTAGCTTTATAGTTCAAATTTCTTGAGCATCTTTTGTATGTATTCTATTTGAGATAAAAAAATATATAACCTTTCAGTATGTCTCTGTCCATATGTATTCAAGGAATCCTCTTGCCTTCTCCCATACACTTCGTTTTAAATTCTTTTTAAGTTAAGTTTTCATAGTTTCAATCCCGGATATGTTCTTTCGAGCTATTAGTGTGTTATCAACATACAATAGCAACCAAATATGTCTACACATATATGTTTCACCATTACAACATGCACAAATATCATAATTGCTATTATCATAATTAAGCGACTTCGTGAATGAAATAAATCTCTTATTTTACTATTTCGGTGACTGTTTTACTCCATATAGAGTTCTGTTCAACAAATATACAGCAGTCTCATAACCTTTTTTCAAACCACTAAGGTTTCTTTATATATATGGTCTTTTCTATTTCTTCATGTAAGAAGACAGTTAACATCTATTTGATATAACCCATTCTCAAATATTGCAACAATTGATAACCAAACCCTTACAGAGGTTTGTTTTGAAAGTTCTGAAAAAAATCTTATTTAAATTAACACCCTCATTTTGTGTAAATTCCTTAGCCACTAATCTAGGTTTTTTCCTAGGTAGTTCAACTACATGAATACATTTCTTTCTTTTGAATATTAACAAGCTTCTAATTCTTCGGTTGCTTTTATTTACATGCAATTATTCTTTAGAGAAATCAATTATTCTTGCATGGCCTTCAACCATTTCAATTATCACTGCTCTTTCTAGAATTGTGATAAATATCAAGTTTAAATATATTTCCCTACATTTCAACTATAAAACATAACCTATAATGTCAGCGTAGTCGTAATTCTGTGTAAATATGTTAGGTCTCCGTGTTCTATCCCTCACCAGCTGATAACTAGCAAAATCTCATTGTTGCGTTTCATTTTGAATATATGATGAATCTAAACCAGTAAACTCTTAGTCAAGGTCAAACTCTTGTAGTAGTTGAACCTCATCTGCAGATTTCGAACTTATACCAAACTGGAAGCAAACTCCGATAAAAACATATTTTGTTTCACATTTATTTTTAAACTTCAACACAACTTTAGTTTTATTCTTGGTTGTAGCATGTAATATCAATTTTCATGAGCAGTATCAATTCAATTTTATTTAATATTTATTCTTTACTAATTAATGCATTCCCAATCTTAGGTTCCAAATATCACAATGTATATACTTTTACTCATTCCGTATAACTAAGAAACTAACACTTTAGTGCTCTCAACTGAAACGTTTCACGCTTATATGTGCATAAGAAGCATATATGAACACTCTCAAGTGGCTCAAAAATGGTTTTCTTCCACTATACATCTCTTAAGGATCTTTGAATTCCAGTGTAGTACAAGGGCTCCTATTGATGATGTATACAGTTGTCTTGATAACGTTTCCTCAAAACCTCTTGTCCTTTCCAGTTATCTAAAACATATACCTCAATTTCTCAAGTAAGATTTTGTCATCATCTTAGCAATATCATTTTGTTGAGGAGTTCCTTTCACAGTTTTGTGCCTGATAATACCAAGTTTAGAATATTAGTTACTAAATAGTTTATTCATAAATTATGAGCCATTGTTGGTTCTTTACTCCATTAGTATCCATCAAGATTGATTATGCATCAACTTCTTCTAATCCTTAAAGGTATAAAATGCTTAATCTTTAGAACTTCAAAGGTATAACCCATAATTTTCTTGAATAATCATCAGTTATGGATATATTGTACATGAAAAATCTCATTGTAGGTCCCTGAAGGTTGTATGGTTGATAGTCACAAACTAAACTATCTTAATTTTTCCGAGCACATAGTCCTTGAAGAAGCTTAGCTTCTGAAATTTATCTGCATTCAATAGATTTTGTTTGCTAAGTTCATTTAGTTTTTTTTTACTTAAATGTCTTAAGCTAACATGTTGCAACTTGATAGAATTATTCTAATCACTAGACACACCTTCAACCATTATATAACCTTCAAAGACTCATACATCATTAGTTTTTAGGCTTTCATAATAACAAGTTATCCTTATAAAAATCCTAAGTTTGTCATCTTCACCCTTATAACTATCCTCTTTATCATCTAACATTCCTATAAAAAGGGTTTCTTTTAAAATTAAGGGCACGTTTCACACTTATTATGACTCTATCAGTCATGTAGACAGCTTACACCTCACACTCTTACTTTATTCTACAACACATGTTTCATCATTCCCCATTATGACTTTGTCCCCTTCAATCTCATTCGGGTCTTCAAACTAGTGTTTGTTAGATGTCATTTAGAAGGGTATCCGGAGTTCATAATCCATTTGTTATAATGTCTTTAAGTATAAGCCATCAATACGTTAATAAATTTATAATCATTAGAAATCATTGAGGCCTCTTCACCCTCAAAATTTTGTTGATTATTTTTATTTTTTCTTAGCATAGTTTTTCATGATATGAGATTGTTTCTTTTGGAACCAATATTATAAACCTTTTACAGCTAAACCTTTATGTACAAGTAGGGTTTAATTTTAATTTTACAAGGATTAAAATAATTACCCTCGATGGATATATCAAAATTAATCTCATTAATCTCAACCACAATGATTTATGTCTTTTCTCTTTCGTGTTGATCACCAACAATCAATTTAAGTCTAGTTCCATGTCTTGATCTCCACGCTCACCACACCACTTGTTAGGGAACTCCTCCAGGTTCACATAAAAGATTTCAATTTTAAATATTAACCTCTTTTATGATAACTCAAAGACAAAAATTTACACGAAAGCCAACAAAACATATCAAGACACGGAGTTTGGTGCGATAAAATCAAATTTCAGACATGCACTCAAGCTCTTGCAATTAAAAACTTAAAAACAAAACAATACGCAACACAAAATTTACATGGTTCAGATTATGGAGCAATCCTACGTCCACGGACAATACATCTGAGTGTATAAACGACAAATTACAAAAAAATTGTAATACCACAAAAATACAAGTTCACACACTTTATATAAAACTTAACTAAACACAGTAAAACTTTTCACAAAAATCTTTGACCTCTTAATATTTATCTATGTGTTTCTTTGTGAATCTCCCTCAAAAGTTCATCAATCCTAAAATTATACATTTTGTAACACTTATTCAAATGTGTTGTACATGCAGTAGCGGATGTATATTAGGGCCAAAGGGGTTTTATAAAACAAAATTGGGATAATGACTATTTAAAAATTATTAAATTAAAATTGGGGACCATCACTATTTTAAAGGAAATATTTAAGTTAAAAATATGAAATGATTGCCAAATATTTTAATTTAAAAATCTTGGGTAATATCTACATTTAAGAAAAATTTGAAGTAAAATTTGTTGGGTATGAGCAATTTTAAAAGAACGTTTTAAGTTAAGATATTTATAAATTCTAGGATATCTCCATTTTCCTCTCAATCTCTAGAAGATTAAAATCACTCATAAAATTAAATTGGTTGATTTTGTAAGTGTTTTTAATTTTTATTTTTTTTAATCATTCTCCCAGAATTAAAATTTCTTTTATCTTTGTCTTTGATTTGATTTAGAATAATTTATTGTTTACAACGAGATTTTAATTAAAAATATTAAAGAAGAGGGAGAAAATGAAGAACATGATGTGACGTATGTAATTTTTCTTTATTTTCTTTTAAGATTTTATTTATTTTGAACTTAAAAAGACACAAACAAATAAATAGCATTGATAACTCAAATTCAACATTACATAAATAAAAGAATTAATAGTTAAAGAAGAAAAAATAAATATAAAATATTTTTACATTATTTTTAGTTAGCAAATTTATATTTACTCAAATCATATCTTTTAAAATAATTTTTAAATTATATTTTAATAAACTATTCTTCATTTATTCTTTTATATTTTTTAAATAATTTTTAATTACTAATATATTAAGATTTATTTTTATAAGATCATTGATTTTAGTTTTGAATCTGTTTGGAGACATGTTCTTTAAAATATATATATTATAATATTATTTTAAAAAATCAATAAAAACTTTTATTTATATTATAAATTATGTATAATTCTATATATCTTTTACATATTTTATTTTTATACATTTAATAAAAACATGTTTTATATAACAAATTTGATTCTATTTCCATATGTTTTTGAAAAATATTATATATATATATATTATTTTTATGTATATTTTAAAATATCTTTTATATATTAAATATAATTTTGTTGTATGTTATTGTTTTAAATATCTTATAAAAATAATATTGTAAGATTTTCATCTATTTTTTAAAAATATACTTTATATTACAAATTTTATTTTATTTCCATATATTTTATATTACAAATTTTATTTTATTTTTATGTATATTTTAAAATATTTTATTTTATTTTGTCATATTTTATTGTTATAAATATCTTTTAAAAATAATATATTAATATGGGAGACTCCATATAAATTCCAATATTAGTTCAAAATCAACATTTGATACCAAATAAGATGATTATCCAGATTTTGTATCAAACATCTACCAAAATACTATAATACCCTTCTTTGTACTATTATCAGTTAACTTCTAACAAAAAGTAAAAGATAAAAAGGGATTTGACATATGAGGGAGAAGCTCCAAGAAACATTTTTTGGATCCCAAACTATCTGACCAAATCATCCTTCTCCTGCATGGCTTCCTGCCATAGCCATCTCCTTGCAACCTCAATCGTCATCTCCATAGCCAATGCATAGTGTTGAACCTCTCATCACAACGAATTATAGTCACAAAACACTAAGTTATACCCAGTTGTCGGACAAGTTTCCAGCTCTTCAATCAGTTATGCCTCGGCCTCCAATCTCAAATAATCAGCTACTTGAAAGCAGAGGAAACCATATATCTTACTCAGATATCCTTTAAAATCGCATGCAAAAAGTTAACCATAAACCATCATTCAAATCTTATAAAACGGACCATATAGCCCTGCAATTTGAAGCACAAACTGAAGAATCTCTAATGCATACAACTACCTACACTCTAGTAGAAAAAATCTCCAAGGGACTGCCGAAGAAACAAGTTCTTGATAAGTTCTTTGAAGCAAAGAAGTTTGAAGGGGACTTTTCTTATTCAAATTGAGATTCTAGACATTTATTTTTGGAATTCTCATTAAAGGAAGACATAGGCAAGATATGGTAAATATATATATATATATATATATATATATATATATATATATATATATATATATATATATATATATATATGGGGCAGATCGAAGAAATACTCAGTGCGCATCTTGAAATGGCTTCCCTCTTTCAATGTTAAAAAACAATGCTTTGTTATCCCCGTTTGGATTAGAATTGAGAGGCTACCTGATCACATGTACAACCCTGATATTATCAACTCAATAGCCTCTTCAATAGGCTGCCCCGTTAAGACCTGGATACCACCGAAAAACAAGGTTATGCACAATGCATGTTATGCATGGGTTGAACTTGACATTACAAAGAAACCGCAACATCAAATGTGGATTGGTTTTGGTCACAATAAAGGTTACTGCATTCAGATAAGTTACAAACAAATCCTTAAATATTGTATGCACTGCTTTCATGTTAGTCATGACAGGTCCAAATGCAAAAAATATAACTGAGATAATGAAGGTGGCTCACCAAAGCATGGTGAGGATACTAGCTCACCTAAGGCAAATAAACAACCACAAAACTCTCAACATGGACCAACTCTCACATCTATCATTGTTAAAAGTTAAAATGCTAGAAGCCCCAAAACAAACACCTCACCAAAGCGCCCTATGGAACAATCAACTCATAAGGTAGAAAAAAGCTTCACCAAAACAAGTATAACACCAAACAGTCTCAGAAAGACATCACCACATAATGCAGAGAGGACAGAGTTACTTACCAGAATGAAAGCAACAATGGAAAAGACATAATTGAAGCAATCAAATCACTTGATGACAACCATAATATTTTCCAAACAATGGAAGCTGTGTCAAACGCATCCGAATCTCCTAACAATTCTGGAAGCCTTCCCCTTACTCCTAAACTGAAAAAGAAGAGTGTTGATCTAAGTTTTCAGAAGATTTTAGATCAGAAATTGAAATAAGCAAAAAACAACAGAAGAAGGAAAGCCCTAGTGATTAAATCTCTTCAATTTGATGAGATCAGCAACAACAACAGCAATAACTTTAATGATTAAGGTTTTAAGTTGGAACATAAGAGGGATTGGTAACAAACCTTCTATTAGGAGGCTGAAATCTATAATAAAGAAAGAAAATATCAAGGTAGTTTTCATTCAAGAACCAGTGATCAACACAGATCTCATTAGCTCTATTGCTGAAAAAAATCAAGTTACAAAAGTGTTACGCAAACTCATCTAACAAGATATGAATATTTTGGGATCCTGAACTAGATTTCAAAGTTATTGCTGTTAACTACCACTTTATCCATACTTCAGTTAAGCATGCGATGTTTGACACAATAATAAACATAACTTGTATTTATACAAAGTGCCAAAAAGATGGTAGAATAAAACTTTGGAATGAGCTTAAAACTCTATCTAATTCTGTTAAAGAATGACTCCTACTTTGAGACTTTACTGTTATTCTCACTACATCAGATCAAGTTGGTTGCACTACTTTCTGCTCTCAAAGCTCCACCGATTTTTCTAATATGATTAACGATTGTTGTTTGGCAAACGTAGGTTTTGTAGGAACTAAATTCACTTGTACACACAAAACTAAATAGAGGAGACTGGACATAGTGTTGCATAAACAGGAATGGGCTGATACATTCTATGAAACAAAGTTCAACACTTGCCAAGAACATGCTATGAACACACCCTATTACTTCTAACTATTACAAAGAGCAAGAAGAATCATAATAAGTCCTTTATATTTCTCAACATATGGACTATGGATAGAGACTTCATTAATTTTGTGAAGCGAAGCTGGACTGAAGAAATGGAGGGCTTCCATATGTTTATTTTCTGGAATAAACTAAAAAGCTTAAAGGAAGCACTTAAAGCATGGAATTCAATCATTTTGGCAACCTCTTTGACAAAGTTAAACAAGCTGAAGAGGAGGTAATCATCAGGGAAGATTGCTTTAGAAGCTCAGGAAGTGACCAGGACAAATGTTTAGTTAATAAAGCCATTGCAGATCATTTACTTTCCTTAACCATAGAGGAGGACTTTTGGAAACAAAAATGTCATACTGAATGGATAAGAGACGGGGACAGAAACACAAAAATCTACTACAATTATGCTAAGAATAAAAGAAGAAAAGGCACAATATATGGAATCAAAATTAACAACAGATGGTGTTCAGAGGAGGAGAAGATAAACTCATTTGTTGTTTCATACTTCACATATAATATTTCTTTTTACTCTTATCATAGCTTAACTCATGAACTTAATGACATGGAAAGTAATATTTTTAATGTCATTCATAAATAGTCACTGAATCAGATAACGATATGCTTCTAGCCAATCCTTTTAAACTTAGTTTTGGACAATCATCCAACAGTTTAATCCTTCTGGTGTTGGTGGTATGGATGGATTCATCAGATGTTTTTATGTCTCATTTTGGAAAATTATTAAAGCTAACCTGATGAATGCATTATTATCTTTCATTGAAGTCCAAGACATCCCTAAATGTATACTTGCAACTATTATCATCCTAATCCTAAAAGTAGAACACCCTACTAACTGGAAACAATACAGACCTATCAGTTTTATTCAACATGTTTTATTCAGATAGAACATTAAGATATTTTTGCAGAGGAAATATCAATATACATATACTTGCATTTGCTGATGATCTGCTTATTTTCAGTAATGGTCTAACATCTTATTTGAGGAAAATAGGAGAATTCCTGCAGGAATACCAAGAAGCCTCTGGTCAAGCAATAAACAAAGATAAAACTGAAATCATCATGGGCAAGAAGATGACTGAAACCAGAAGAAACTCTCTTACCTCTCAAACTAACTTCAAGACAGTGCACCTTCCTACACCTTACCTTAGCATTACTCTCAGTCCTCATAACAAATCTGTAAACTTCATCCCCCTCATATATAAGATCAAAGAAAAGATCAACAACTGGGAAGGAAAGATGATTTCCTATGCTGGAAGACTCATCTTGATTAACACAGTTCTTATGCCCATACCAATGTACTGGCTACAAAGTTGTTGGTTGCCCACTTCCGTCATCTACAACATAGAAAAGATAATGAATAAATTTTTATGGGGCTATTGTTCTGAAATAAATAAAATTCATTGATCTTCATGGAAATCGATTTGTAAACCATTTAAGGAGGGTGGCCTTAATGTCAATAGCCTACAAGACATCTGATGTAGTTGCACAAGCCCATGACTATATGGCCCTTTTGGACAAACGGAAACCGGCTTTATTTGGGGCCCAGATATCAGAATTAGGCGATGCGATCACTCAAATCGAACGCGTCGAGAAGCCCAACGATTTTTGAAAGCATCACAACGTGATGAAGTCCAGGCCCTAAATTTAGTCGTTTAAACCCTCGTTTTGCTGTTTTAGTAAATTTTCTGCATTTTCCTATTTTATTTAGATTTTATTAAAATACTTAACCAGCTCCAATAGCTTTGAAATTGGGCTGGGCTTTATTTTATTGCATAACAAAAAAACTGTAATTTTGGGCTAGGGTTTCGAGCACTTCTATAAAAGGCTCTCAAACCCTAGTTTTGCCTCAGACTTTTTTGAATAGAATTTTGATTTTCTTTAAAGTCTCATTTATCCATCTTCTATTGTTTGTCTTCTTTTTTTGAATTTTCAGTCATCTGTTTCCATCTTGTAGCTTGACGCTACCATATTGGTATCAGATTCAGAGTTTCTACGGAGTGGGTAACGACAGTATGCCGCCAAAGCGATCTTTTCGGGGGAAATCCACTATTCCGATCACTGAATCGGTCGACCGTGATGAATTCGGTCAATTCCAATCTCAGGTTGGTGAACAGATGCACTCGTTGGGAAATCAGTTGAGAGACGTACAAGAAGCACTACACAGGCTGTTGAACAACCAAACCAACGGCTTTCGAGCTCCAGGTTCGAGCAACCAGCCGTCGGGATCTGAGAGAGAGATCGGTCGCGAGCAGAATCCGTTTGCTCCTCGGCGAGAACAAGTTAGGAGTCAATACTCACCACAAGACTGCTGTGACCAAGTCTTTGAGCAGCCACCACCGAGAGATTCTGATCTGAACGCCAACAACCGGTGGGAATCTGGATTCAAACTGGAGATCCAGAGTTCCAAGGGGGTCTTGCACCGGAGGAGTTTTTAGATTGGATCGCCTCAGTTGAAGAAGTCCTTGATTTCAAGGAGGTTCCGGATGCAAAGCGGGTACAGTTTGCTGCAACTAAGTTCTGAGGCCGAGCTGCATCCTGGTGGCAACAGCTCAAGCAGACCAGATCAAGGCACGGTAAGCCAAAAATAACAACTTGGGCTAAGTTTGTGAAGCACATAAGGGCTGCATTTTTGCCTTACAACTATAACCGCATAATGTATCAGCAGTTCCAAAACCTTAAACAAGGGTCAAAGACTGTTGACGAGTACACTAACGATTTTTTCACGCTACAAAACCGTGTATATATTACTGATTCAGCAGATCAACTAGTATCTCGCTATATAGGGGGGATGCGACAGCAGTTTCAGGACCAGCTGAATATGTTCGACCCTGTGAATGTGTCTGAAGCACATCAGCGCGCACTGCATCTGGAGAAAGCCCTTTCACGAAGGCCTTATGGAGGAGACACTGCCAGAACAAATCCATTGGCATTCCTCAAAAGGACGATTCCAAACCCTAACCCAGGAGTGCCAACTGCTTCTCCTATGCGCACAGGTGCTAATTTGCAGGTCCCTAGTCGCACAGTTACTTCCTCACAGGTCCGATGCTACCATTGTCATGAACTAGGGTACGTTGCTTTACAGTGTCCAAAATTACGACAACAACCACAACACCCGAGGGGTCTGTTCGCTGACACTGCTGATTTTTCCCTGGAGGGCGAGCCACGGTTTGATGAAGAACCAGAGGATGTTGTTGATGAGGTTCCAGAGGACCAGGTTACAGGAGGAGATATTGGTCAGGCATTGGTTTTAAGGCGTATCTTCCTGACGCTGAAAGCCAAAAATGATGGGGATGATTGGCTACGGAACAATATTTTCCAATCGACTTGTACTATTGGGGGAAAGGTATGCAAATTCATTATTGATTCAGGGAGCTGCGAAAATGTTATCTCTTAAGAAGTTGTCTAGAAACTGGCCCTGAAAACAGAAGACCACCCAAACCCCTAAAAGCTTGCTTGGTTAAAGAAAGGTAGTAAAGTAAGTATCTCTAGAAGATGTCTGGTATCTTTCTCTGTTGGTAACTATAGGCATAAAGCTTGGTGCGATGTCATTGGGATGGATGCGTGTCACTTGTTGCTAGGCCGACCCTGACAATATGATAGAAGTGTCACATATGATGGTAGGAGGAACCGCTACAGTTTTATATGGAATAATGCCAGGTTCATATTAACACCAACTAGAGAGGTTTCTCCAAAACCTGCCCTTGCATTATCAAAGGAGTCGGGTAAGAACTTTCTAGCTCGAAATCGTTTATAGAACATGCTCATGAAACAGGGATTGTCTATCTTTTGGTGGTTAAAGAATTTAGTACTGATTCATTTGCTGGTATACCTGAGCGAGTTCGGCCGCTTTTAACGGTATTCTCTGTTGTCTTTCCCGATACTTTACCTACAAGTCTTCCTCCATTGAGAGATATCCAACAACAGATTGACCTTGTACCGGGTGCTAGCCTACCAAACCGACCACATTATCGAATGAGCCCAAAAGAGCATGAAGAGCTCCGCAGACAGGTGGAGGAACTGTTAACGAAAGGCCACATCCGGAAGAGTCTTAGTCCTTGTGCGGTTCCTGCACTATTAACACCAAAGAAGGATGGCTCAATGAGAATGTGTGTGGATAGCCGGGCTATCAACAAAATTACAGTCAGGTATCGGTTTCCTATTCCTCGCCTTGATGATTTACTGGATCAATTGAATGGTGCTACTATGTTTACAAAGCTGGATTTGAAGAGCGGATACCACCAGATTCGTATTCGTATGGGGGATGAGTGGAAAACAGCCTTCAAGACCCGAGAAGGTCTGTTTGAATGGATGGTAATGTCATTCGGTCTTTCTAATGCTCCTAGCATGTTCATGCGGGTTATGAACCAGGTATTTCGCCCATTCATCAGAAAATTTCTTGTTGTGTACTTTGATAATATTCTTATCTATAGTACCACAGAAGAGCTGCATCTCCGGCACTTACGTGAGGTGTTGGTTGTTTTGAGGCGAGAGGAGTTTTATGGAGGACTCGATAAGTGTTGTTTTATGACAGATTTGGTCGTCTTCCTGGGGTATGTCGTGTCAAAAGGTGGGCTTTCAGTGGATCAGTCGAAAGTGGCAGCCGTGCGAGACTGGCCTATTCCTACTTCCATCACTGAATTCCGCTCTTTTCACGGATTGGTCTCCTTTTACAGACGGTTCATACATAACTTCAGCACTGTTATGGCTCCCATTACAGAGTGTATGAAGGGCAAGACATTCTGCTGGACCCCTGAAGCAGCTAAAGTGTTTGATGAAATCAAGGTAAGACTGACCACTGCACTGATTCTGGTTTTACCTGACTTTTCTACAGGATTTGAACTGCATTGTGATGCGTCCGGATTGGGCATTCGCGCTGTACTCAGCCAACGAGGCCGTCCTGTAGCATACTTCAGCGAAAAGTTAAGTGGAGCTAAACTTAACTACAGCACCTATGACAAGGAGTTCTATGCAGTTGTACGAGCTTTGAAGCATTGGAATTCCTAATTAGCCTACAATGACTTTGTCCTGTACACCGATCATGATGCCTTAAAACATCTTCAGAGTCAGGAGAAACTCTCTTCCCGCCATGAACGTTGGGCAGCATTTACACAACAATTCACCTTTTCTATTAAGCATACTTCGGGGACAGTTAACCGCGTAGCTGACGTATTGAGCCGACGCAGCATGATGATTCGTATGGAAGGAGAAGTTGTGGGATTCGAGATGATGCAGGATCTACTGGCTATCGATCCATATTTTGGTCCTATTCTAGAGGACGTCAGTGCAGTTTTGAGAAAAGATTTTGCAGTGAGCAACGGTTACGTCTTCAAAGGTAATTTACTTTGTGTTCCTGAGGGCAGTTTGAGATTACTGATTGTACAGGAGAGACAGAACGAGGGGCATGGGGGTAGAGATCAAACCCTTCACTCTGTATCCAGTCAGCTCTTCTGGCCGCATTTGAGGCGAGATGTTATCCGTTTTGTAGCTGGTTGTCGGGTTTGCCAGGTGGCAAAAGGTACATCCTCCAACGCAGGTCTATACCTACCACTCCCAATACCGGAAGGACCATGGCGAAGCGTCAGCATGGATTTCATCTCTGGGCTGCCAAGAACACAGAGAGGTAACGATTCTATTTTTGTAGTGGTTGACAGGTTTTCTAAGATGGCCCACTTCATTGCCTGCAAGAAAACCACAGATGCTGTGAATGTTGCTAATTTATACTTTCGTGAGGTCTACCGCTTACATGGTCTACCCTTGAATATCGTTTCTGATCGCGATGCGCGGTTTGTGGGGAATTTTTGGAGGATTTTGTGGCGCCTCACAAACACGAAGCTGAGTTTTAGCAGCGCATATCACCCGCAGACAGACGACCAAACCGAGGTAACTAACCGAACGTTAGGCAACATGTTACGCACAGAGGTCTCTGAGAACTTGAAAGCATGGGATTCCCGCCTTTATCATGTTGAGTTCGCCTACAACAAGCACCACAAACGCAGTACTGGGTATAGTCCCTTCATGGTAGTCTATGGTTATAACCCACGGGGTCCTATGGACTTAGCTTTCCCAACGCTTGATAAGGTTCCAGCCAAGGTCAAGAACTCCATTGCTGATCTATGGAAGATCCATGAGAACACCCGCAAACACTTGGAGGAAACAACACAGAACTTTCTGAGTTCATGTAGGAACTACATGAAAAACTAGTTTCACCTACAATATTTTCTTTGCTTACAGTATTATTTCCGACGTGGCACCGTTAGAGATATAAGGCCTAATCACATTAGCCCATATAGTTTATCTATAAATAATAGTTTTCTACTTTATGTAATATACGTTTTCTAATAAACAGAAACCCTAGTTGTTTATTGGCGTCTACTTCTCTCTTTTCTATCTTTGTTTCTTAATATGGTATCAAACTCTTGGATTAGATCTTGAAGTTTTCGTCTCTTCGGCTGTACCGGTGGGCAGTTTTATTAGCTGTCCGTCGGAAGAAAAAGGAAAGTGTAAATTTTTATTTTTCGGATCTATTGTGTGCAGCCCCAATCAAACAGTCAGATCGAAAGACAAACGGTGTCCGTTTTTTCTTAATTTTGGAGAGCACGTTTGGGATATCTAATCCTTCAATATGACCGGTTGGATTATAATTCGGTGCTATGATTCAGAAGAAATTGCTACTGGAATGGTGTAGTTTTTTGTTGGTAAAATCATAGATCTAATTTTGATTTTGATTGGAAATTAGATTTGAATTTAGATTTAGTATTAAATTTAGTTTTGTATTTTGATATGGTATTTGAATTTGGAATTCGGGTTTTGTTTGGATTTTGTTTGGGTATTTGACGTTGAGATTTCGTTTGGACTTTGTTTGGTGTTTAAACTTTGTTTGACGTTTGGAATTTGTCTGACGTTTACTTAGATCGATGTTTGTCGTTTTGATTCGTTTTGGTGTTTAAATTTTGTTCTTCGTTTGGATATGGATTAGTTTGGATTCGTTTGGACTTGTTTGGATTCGTTTTGGCTTTGTTTGGTTTCGTTTGGATTAGTTTCGAGTTTGGATTAGTTTCGAGTTTAGAGTTTGAAGTATAAAGTCGTTTTGTTTTGATTTTGGCTTTCAATTATGGTTTTGAAGTTTGGTGTTTTGTTTTTGTTGCAATTTTGGTTTTTATTTTGTGTAACAAACTCCCAATACAAGAATAAGCATTATGTTTGAAAGAGGGTATTAGAGATATAAGGCTGAAGCCCATTAGCTCATATAGTTTATCTATAGATAATAGCTTTATACTTTATGTACTATACGACTTTCTAATAAATGGAAACCCTAGCGCTTATTGGCGGCTACTTCTCTCTTTTATATCTTTGTTTCTTAACAGCAACATACTAGAAAAATTGGTCTGCATTACCCCTCCATTACCCGTCCACTCTAAAATATCGATACAAATCATTGTCATCTCGAGCAACATGATTGAAGGTTTCGATTGAGTGTTTCAATGTCGAGAAAGGCTAAGCAGATGTTACTTGTCCCTGTAGGTTTCAAATATTTCAATAAACCTTCCAGAGAAAGAGATTGAAGACAAAAAAAGGAAGAATGGAATGATATATATATAAATAAAGGGTAATTTAGGGTTTAAAACATATTTGGTATCGAATTTCAATAAAAATAAAGGGTTGGGTACTTATTAGAAAATTCCCATCTACCATTGGACTAAATGTATATTAGACGATAATAACCTATTAAGATTTATAGTTAAATTTGTTTTAACGTAAGAATTTTACTTGTAATCAAGTTTTTAAATCTTTTTATTCACAATGACATGTCTTATACTTGATTTAATGGTCTACAATTCGGTGCTATTTTACCAAAAATCAATGGATAATGTTTGTTCTTCAAATAGCCCGAACAATAATAATATGATTCATAGAATATCATCCGAGTAACAATATAGTAAGTGATCAGGGACTTTGACAACATTTTGAAAATTTTGATATCAATGTTAGAGATAAAATTCGACGAAAATTCATCTCCATATAACTTTGTCAACAAAAATTTATATTTTTTTGAAATCAAATTTAAAAATAATAACTGGAATTTTCAAATTACATTATTTGAAAAATATCCACGATCATTTAACTCTTTTAATTTCGTCCTGGTTTACATGTGTCGTCCATATATATCTCACCGAGATATATATTAACACAAATACCTACCAAACATAATAATAAATTATATCACTGTTATAATCGAAATAAAATAAAATAAAAACAAATTGTAACAAATCTATATCATATCAACAAATGAGCTAATATCCATTATATCTAAGTAATAATAAAAACGAATTGTAACAAATCTATATCATATCAACAAATTAGCTAATATCCATTATATCTAAATCAATAATATATATCGAAGCTTAAAACTAATTGAAATTGATCCCTTTTGAAAACCGATCATTTATAGTGACTGAATCCTTTTTACTTATGTCAAACTCATCCCGAACCCACATTCAATCTGCAAGTCCAACCACTTTAAACTTACACTACCATAGAGAATATCCGACGACTTTGATACTATGGCCAAATAAAATAGACCAAAAAAGTAAAAAACTTATATTTTATCCTTCACCGTAATTATTAAACTATGAACGGCGATTAGCTTATCAAATGATGATCCAATAAACAATTAGTCAGTAAATCATCGGCGCAAGTAAAGTGAGATCGTGATGCCGCGTTGTATGGAATCAAAATGACTTTTTATTTGTAAGGCCCAGTCAAACAAGCATCGTTGACCTTACTTTTGTTTTTTCTATTTTGATAATATATTTATCTTGGACACTATTTTTGAGATATTTGACCCTCTTACAAGACCTGTCTACCTGGCACAGACACGTCTAAGGCCGTTTGTTGCTTAACAAAACAATTTTTCCAATGACTATTTAAATTTCGCACACAAAAATTATAAACCTTTTTATTTTAAAAAAATTAGATTTTTTTTTTTTTGATTTTTTAGTCTTTTATATTTTATTCTTTTAAGAAAATTATAAACCAATCTTCTTTTTCTTATTGTATACAAAATTTCAAAATAATTCAAAACCTTAATGACATTCAAACTTCAAAAGACTGCTTTTCAGATGGATAATAAAAATCAAATTTGATTTTTGCAAGAATCTAAACTCAGCAAAATATAGAGTTAAGAAATACAAACCTCATGCTATAGTTTTTTTGTAGTTTTCGTTGGGTATAAACTGTTGAAAATTGGGTTTTTAGGTTTCGTTTTAAAAAGTTCATTTTTTACATGATTTTATGTGTTATTTTTTTAGATTAGTGCTGTATTCTTGTTAGTTTTGTTAGGATCTATGTTTATGTGTTTGATTTTGTGTCCAATGGGTGTGTTTTACTTGGTTTTGAAATTTGGATCTCGGTTTTAGTTGGTCCCACGATCTTGCGATCAAGATGGGGTTTCGTCGCATGCGACAGACAGCTTAAGCCGTCTCATGCGACAAACAACTTATACTTACAATTTTTTTTCTTCATTAATACATATTACTTTATGCTGTTTTTACAGGATGGGCCGTATCAAGAGCACCGTTAAAAATCTGTTTAAGAAGGGGCAAGTGCGGGCACGCAAGACGCGTTTGGCGCGTACTCGGACGAAACGAAGCCTCAGTCTTCATCCAAGTGACGATGATATTTGTATGGATGCCGGTAGCACAGCTACAGGTTCGTTTTCGCAGGCACCTGACCTTTTGTACATTAATGACGATGCAGATGCACCAGACTCACCAGACGATATGGAGAGGCCGGAGTGGCGGGAGGCACCGGAGGGATCACATGCACGTTATGAGGACGATGCACCCTACGCACCCGAGGTTGCACCCCACGCACCCGTCGCCTAGGATCATGAGTTCTTGTCGGTGATGCCACACGTACCGACTCTGTATCCCGATTACACCCAGCACGAGGCATTTAGTGTTTATCACGGAGATGTAAGTATTAATTTTCTAGTTATAATATATGTTCATATTTATTATTTTATCACTTTCTTACGTGTTTGATACATATTGCAGGATATGGTATCCATGCGATGCTTTGTCATGTACGATAGTCTCCGCAAATGGGACTTCAAAAAGCAGAGCAGGGTACAAGCAAAGGTGATGGAGACTATTTTTTGCCCTCTCGTCGAGGAACTCTCCCGCTGGCATACCAACCTCCATTAGGCATTCCTCGAGCGATGGCATGAGGAGACTTCTTCATTTCATTTCTCGTTCGGGGAGATGAGAGTGACTTTGGATGACGTCCACGTCATCACTGTATTACCGTTACAGGTATGCCTTTTGATGTACTAGCATTCGACTTCGAGGTTGTGCGGAGCAAGACTTATGCTATCATGCTAGGTGTACGACCAATAGATTTGAATAAAAATATTAGGAATGCTAGTAGCGTGAATCTTGGTTGGCTGCGCAACACATTTACGGGTGACAAGTATAATGATAGTAGGATCACAGATGAGAGAGCAAATCATGTCACCTGTGCCTACATACTTTTCTTGATAGGTATCACCATATGTGCCTACATACTTTTCTTGATAGGTATCACCATCTGTGCCAACAAAACCGGCAACATCATTCCTTTAGATTACCTCCAGTTCGTGAGCAATATTATGGTCTGAATAGGTTCAATTGGGGTCAATTGGTATTAGCACAGTTGTACCACTCCCTTAGTCAGTGATCTCTGCATGGTACGGGGGGATTTGCGGGTTCATAGGGATGCCCGAGGCGTGGATATTTGCCCACTTCATTCAGTTTCGGGCTCCGCTGTTTAGCAATTTCAGCTATTTATGCCCCATATGTGCCGACATACGCCGCAGAAGATCAGCGTTTCGCAGGATGTGCGCAGGGAGTTGAGACATGCACTATCGACGTGCACTGAGTCAGATGTAAGTAATATTTGTTCATTTTAATGTTAAGTATTTTTACTAATATAAATGTCTAACTTATTCATTTATTTATTTACAGGTCATTTTCCTTCCCTACACGTATGTACGGGACTATCATCCGTTCGAGAGCGTTAGTCGGGTTGAGTTGACGCTTAAGGCATTCGATATCATTGTGTGATACTACCCAGATCGTGTCACTCGAAAGATGGGCTTTGTGCAACTAATTCCGAAAGATATACGCCCTCCTGCATCCAAAAAAGTAGGGAAGAAGTCTGCTAGCAGATACATTGGGGACGCTCACTTGTTGAGGGATTGGGAGTACCAACGATACACTTTTACTGGACCGGCGTACTATGGTGGTGGAGAGAGTAGCGACACGATGTACTAGGTTTGGGTGAAGAAGAAGCTATGGTATATCGTTAGTAGCTCTGGTCCAGCTGGAGGTCCTCGATTGCAGCCACATGGTAGTGTTGACTACGCAGGATACGACCAGATCGCACAGTATGCTCCATCCATACCGATGCTGGAGTACGACGATCTGGTACAAACCGCCCTTCACATGTGCAGGATTGCTGAGCGGTACAGACGTCATTGATTATTACTCACAGCAGGGTTTTGTTTATTAGCTCGTTATTTCATATGTTAGACTTTTCTACATTATCATTAGATTTTGTAACCGGATAAGTTTATGATAACTTTTATCTATTGTATTTCTTTCTTTGTTTTTACACCTCATTCCCAATTTTATTTGAACAACCTAATTAATAAACGTATGTCAAAAACATAGTTAGTAGGTCATAGTATAAAATTGTTTGAAATTTAATTCTAAACTGAAACACAAACTGAAACATAAAATGAAACACACACTCAGACATAAGCTGAAACACACACTCAAACACAAAATGAAACTCACACTCAAACACAAACTGAAACTCACACCCAAACATAAACTGAAACACATACTCAAACACAAACTCAAATCATAATGTAGTTTCATTTAACCATCAGCAGGTTAGACCATTACCCAAATTTTGGCCTTACGTCGTACGCGACCGGTGCCAAAGCACGTCGCATTTAGACCGTGCGACACAAGCTCTCTGTTTGAAAAACATAGCCAAATTTTTTGCATTGCGTCGCACACGACAGGTGCCAAAGCATGTCGCATTTAGGCCGTGCCAGGTAAGCTCTCTGTTTGAAAAATATAGCCAAACTTTTGGCCTAGCGTCGCATGCGGCAGGTGCCAAAGCACATCGCATTTAGGTTGTGCGATGCAAGCTCTCTGTTTGAAAAACATAGCCAAATTTTGGGCCTTGCGTCGCACGCGCCAGGTTTCAAAGCACGTCGCAGTTAGGCCGTCCGATGCAAGCTCTATGTTTGAAAAACAAAGCTAAATTTTTTGCCTTGTGTCGCATGAGATTGGAGCAACCAAGCGTCGTGTGCGACGTATGTAATACCTTATCGCACGGGATGCGTTTAAATAAAAAATACTACTCGCAAAGGTTAGTAATTGAACAAAAAACTAACATCATACAAAATTACATCAACTATATTACAAAATTACATCAACTATATTAGAAAATTACATCAAATGTTAGACAAAATAACTTAAAATGTTGTACAAAATCATTTCAAATGTCGTCTCTTGTCAAATCTGTTACATGTGGTTTTTTTTTCAAGTTGATTTTCCTAGCTGGCATTATTTGTGTAAATTTGTTGAACCGACGATAGTACGGATGCGCTCATTGACTCGCGTATTCGGTTGCGTAAGCACCCCAGCAAGGGTATAATGGAGGCAACAGTCCATCGGGTGGAGTAGTAATGTGCAAGGAAAAAGAAGAAATCAATGCATCATGCAATGGTAGCGTAAGAAATTGAGAAAAAAAAGATCATATACTTATATTAACAATGTGACATCCATGTACGAAAGCAATCCCAACTTCTATGATCGTTGAATTGTTGACGGGTGGGCGTCCACGGATTGGTAGATCTATTAATGACGTTGCTTGCAATACATGGTATACCATGCATTGATACATTGTCGCAATGACTAGTCCAATGTACGGAAATGTCATCCAATAGTGGCTACTAGGGTTGGGCTTGAAGTAATCTAACCTATGTACCAAATCGTCAAAAACATTCAGCGAACCATATACATCCAACCAAGATGCACGATTGTCTCGTAACTGCTTCAACAATTCGCGTCTAACATCCTCCCAACTATCTTCATTACTATATATTGATGGGATGCAATCCGGGTATAATGTCAACTTCCATCCTTAACAATTTTCTTACGCCTTCCAACTTTCTTTTTTGCTAATATAGCTTTGGGTGGTACGACGGGAACCATGTTGGATGCGGTCGTGCTCCCTAACGTGTTAACGGGTGTACTACCTATCGAGTTAGCCGGAGTACTAGCACTAGCGGTTTGTTCAATGAGATATGCCACGAACTAGGGTTTCGTTTAGTTGATTTATCAACGCCTCCTTTTGGCTTACCCGTAGCTCTAATCTCTTCTTTAGGATCTTGAATATGACTTGTCTCGAGCCTCAAAATTTGCATTACCCTATTGATAATGTGGTTTTGTTGGTCGGGACAGAAACTACGAATGAAATTGTCAATCATTGAAAGTTTTTCTTGCAATTCTTCCTCACGAGAACTAGGATCTCTATCAACAATATCTAATATTTTCCAAAAGACATTCACATCTTCTAAAAGGATGCACCTACCATCTCTAGATATAAACGCAATTTCACATGCACAAAGTAACCCATGTTTTTTCCTAAGGAAACATCCTCCACATGCTACCCAATCTACTGCTATATTTCTAGCACGTACAATAGCAGTCATCAATATCTTTAGACCCGCATGTGACACGTGACCTTTAAGATTTTGGGTCAAAACACCATCAAAACCGGGAATTGTTCTAAACTTATTTCGCTCGAATGATTCGACGATCCCCGCATGCTGTTTCGTTAATAAGTTGTAAACTTTTTCCCAAAATAACTCAAAGTTGCATTGATTCGTCCCAAGCTATTTTTTAATGGACGACTGAGCACCCTCCGCCCTACATAATACAAGTACAAAATTATGAAATTACTTGAAAAGAGATATAATAGCTAAACAATAAATTGGATAAAAGGACAAACCTATTTGTAGTTGTTTGGCCATAATGCTTAATCTTGTTCGTTCGATACGCAAGAAACTTGTCACCATATTTCGTTATCCACGCGTCCATAACGTACGGAAACCACTTGGGTTGAGAGGTGAACATATTCTTCAATGTATCTAGATTCTTTTCGTAACTCTCAACTGTGTTCGCCCCCGCAACGTAGCCGTAAAACTCAACAAATTGTTTCGCAACCGCATCATCATGCAATATCCTTCGGACCGTCCCAAGAATGTTCTTAATAACGTGCCACGTATATAACAAGTGGTGTGTGCCCGGAAAAATATCATCGATTGCTCGCATGAGAGCTAACTCTCGATCAGTAACAATAACACTCAGAAATGAGCACACGCTATCCATCATCAAACCACGACGAGTTTCCAAAGCCCATACATAATTTCCAATCTTCTCTCCGCTCAAAAACACGTACGAAACGGTAAATGTAATGGAAGTCGACGTTAAACCAACAATCTCTAATAAAGGCATCTTATACCTAGTCGTCTTATACGTACAATCCATGAATAGCACATTAGGGAATATACGTAATAAGTCTATACTAGTAAGACGTGCGAAAACAATCAGTGATCACCTTTGAATCGTCTTTCAAACGCTCCCACGTGGAGTATTCATTAGCCTTCAATTTTGTCAACAAATATTGCATTTGCATTTGTTCCCCCGTGCTCAACATCTCGATGTTTTTGGCAGAAATTTTAGATTGCACACATGTTCGAAATGCTCTCGGGATATTGGTTCTTCAAACCGCTATATATCTCCCTAGGACGCGAACCGAGGTGAGACAAACTACGAACTAGTTCCTCTTCATCCCGTTTTAGCCTACAAGTGCGGGAGTGACCGTCTAGGAGAACGTAGGGTTCATGATTATGCGTATCGTTTATCACCTCCAAACGTCATTTCATGGCTACTACGTCGATCAGATGACCTTTTAGCGCAAACGGACAATTACATTTCTTCGTCGATGTCTTCCGCTTTCTTAACATTTCCTGCTTCGCTTTTGATACGAATACACCATATTGCTCGCAAATGTACTCTAGCCTAGGAGTCCTTCCCCATTTTCCACTATCGTAGAGCTTTGTAATCGTGACAAACTTAATCTTCTTTGATTCAATGTCCACAAAAGCATCTAATTCGTCTTTAGTAAATAACTTATCCGTTTTGAATATTCTACTGTAGTCGACATCCATAAATAGAGCCTGGACAGGTTTCTCATACAAAATATAACATTCGAATCTATAAGTTTTTCTAACAGTGAAGTCGCACGAGATATGTCTTCAGAGCTGTCCCACGAGACATGTCTCTTCAGTTGTCGCATGTGACGCCGAAGGCTTTATTGTCGTGTGCGACGCCTAAGGAAATATTGTCACAAGTCCGTGCGACGACGATGATGTTCATCGCATGATGTTCGTGCGACAATGCCAAAAATAAAAAATCGGAGTTTAGCTTCTTACCTCCATGCGGTAAGCTTCCTCCTCGTCTAGTAAGTCATCCAAAGAGACGCCCATTTCATCATTGTCCATGGACACTCCGATTTTACTTTGTTTGTGGTGGATTTTATGATTTTGGGTAAAAAAAGGTAACTTTTTGGGTTTTTTGGGTTTAGGCTAGTAAATATTGATGGAAAGTTTGTGGATTTATGGTAAGAATTGATAGATTTCTGATTTTGGGTTGATTTTGAGAGTAAATCGCATGAGTGTAATTATCTAGAGGGAGAAGGATAATTTGGGAATTTAAAAAATGATTCTGAAAAAAGAAGGGGGTATGGTGAGAGATCTATCAAAATATAACTAATTTCTAGCATGGCCCTAATTCAAAACCTCAAAAAATATCCAAACCTCCAAAAACCTCCAAAACCTAAAAAATAATTTTCAGATGGATAGTGAGAAGAAGAACCTTGGTGAGGAGCATGAAACTCCAAATAAAGTAGTCTTTCTAACCAATTCGTTAAAAAGTTTCCATTTTTGAAGTTTTTACCGATTTGAAAGATCTAAATCTGTGCCCCCCCGGTTGAGACCCTCCACCCCGGTGGGGCTGCCATTGAAGTCCTTTTAGATCTAGGTTTGATCCTTGCCGGTTGGGTGTAGTGAAACTCGTCGGTTGACTTGAGTGAAACCCGTTGGGGATGGTTCAACCACCTGCCCTTACGACCCTCCCTGTCAGTGGTAGGAATGAATAAATGTAGGAGTTCGTGTTAATGTTTTGGAACCGTTCCCCGTTGGGGGAGATATTTTCAACCACCGCCGGAAAACTTCCCCGGTGGTTGAGAATTTTTCACCCGCCGGTACGTGGCATTTCAACCGGCGGGGTGTGGTAAATATCATTTTTTTAATATAATTTTAGTTGGTGAATGTAGGAGGAGGATGAGCTAATTGATTCTTGCATGGTAAAAGATGAGGTAAAAGAGGACCATTGCTCTGTCGATTATAGTCATTTGTTCAACACAAAATTTTATTACATACAAGAAGAATTGATCGACTGGGTTAAGCAAACCGCTATAGACAACGGGTTGTAGTTATATTACAGTGTCTCGACGATGCCAAAAGTAGCAAAATTCCAAGAATTATTTTTATGTGCGAAAGATCAGGAAATTACACAAATTTGGTAGATCCAAAGGATCTTAAGAAAAATTCCATTGAGAATAATAATTGTGGATGCCCTTTCAAACTTAAAGAAAATAAGGTAGATGATGATTTATGGGCCTTAGAGATCATATGCAGCGTTCACATCAACACACATACAAACTGAAACACAAATCCAATACAATATATGACAGCCTATAAAACTAAAATCCAACATACATAAAGCTTCAATGTTATGTTGTAAAATACAAAATACCAAATAACTTGTTCAAGAAGGTACGATCCTGAAACATCAAACATACTATTAATAAACCTAGCATGATAACGAACCACAAACTTTGATTTGAAGCATTCTTCTTGGAAAAGACATGAGCTCTTCCAGACTATCTTCGAGATAAAGAACACGATTTATCGTGTTAATCGCATCCACGCAGAATGTTCTTCGAGGATATGCGGGGTGATGTAAAACCAACCATACTTCGTAACATAAGTTGGGTACTGAGGGGTCCATGTCCTATGGCTTGTTGCCAACGGTCGTGAATACTTATGGATCACGAACAAGTAGTCCCTCCAGTTGGACCATTGTCGAGCGTCAACATGATAACGCACATGGTCACCTATGGTGAGAGAAGATCGAGTGACAATGGGATCCAACGGCTTCTCTTGGACCCAGCCCAAGTAACGTATCACTCGCTCCGTTTGGTATGCCTCGGTCACAACCATAACACGAATAGGGTTGCAATACAATACTATCTCGTGCTCTGGAAGCGCTTGTCAAATATCAAATATGACTGAAAAATCAGCTGCAAATAAACAAACACATAAACTTGTAATAAGTGAACACATAAATTCATCGGTGATGTAAATATTAAAGGTATCTATATAGAATACTTACCTCCGTTTCTTCTTGACGAGCTAGGGTGTCATAAAAATACGCCTTCCCACAAACGTTTGTCATGGTAAGTTTTTTTGGCAACCACGACAACATCTTCGGATCGGTTGGGCTATAACTTTTGTTCACCGCAACCTAGAAGCATGATAAGTGATTGTATACCCAACAGTCCAACAACACCGTAAAACCAACTAAACTCTTTAATGTGTACTTCGAAATACCTCTTGAGCTCTTATAAAGCCACGCCAATGGGCATGTACCCCCTGCAAGCTCATCAAGCTTCTCCAAGTGCCCAAAATGGATGAGAAAAACGTATTTTATGTTTTTCTCGCTCGTGTTGGTGATTATGGTACATCTGAGAAAGCAAATGATGTATGCATGATTCACATATTCTTTCATTTCATCGGTAAACACGATATTCACATCTAGATACTCGTCTCTCGAAAACAGTGAACTTAGCCATCAAATGTTGAAGCCGCTCCCATCGTGTGACTTCATCTCTTCTTGCACCTGTTTGGGAAAAGCTCCCAACAACTCAGCATATCGACCGTACATCTGATCTGGCGATGCGGTCCTGAATGGCTTGATAATTCTCCCATAAACCGGGAGACTGGTAATGAGAAACACGTTGTCCAATATGATAGACATCTCGCTGAAGGAGAACTGAAATTTGGAATTGTATCTTGACAAGTGGCGTATAGACTGACAAGCCTTAGATGACTCAATTCCTCTACATTAGTGATGCTTAAAAAATGGAAATAAGATTACTTCCAAGGGAAATACTATCTTATTAAGTAGATATTGGAAAAGTTTAGGTAAACACTTTACAATTTTTTTATTAAATTTCACATCGGCCATTGCATTAAATATCACATCAGATTTATTTTTCAGTGTTCACCAAGATGTTCTCATAACATTTGGAAGAGGGAAGAACCACTTTTACAAAGCTGCATCAATGGGCCACAAGAATTTGGGAACTTATTTCCATAATTGTTCAACCTCAATAAAAATGGTAAGGGCTCATCTGTGGAGAACAACCTCAGTCAGGAAGCTCTCATGGGAACAGTTTACCAGTCCTCCTGGAGCTGCTGATATCATTAAGAGGATTTAGCAAACGGATGGTAAGCTTTTTCTACCAGTCAGAAACAAGGCTCTAAGCCATCTTGACAAGATAAAAAAGAAGAAGAAAAAGACTGATGATCCATCTCAAGAGTTTCATGATGTGGATGGTTCGGGAACTCTGACACTGCTATGTTAGATGTCGTTGTTATTACGGTAGGTGAGCTAAAGAGCCATTGAACCCCAGTTTTTAAGAAGACGAAGGGGCAGAAAATGAGTAAAAAGGCAGTGATAGGAGAGTAGGCAAAAATAAGAAAACTGCCATTGGTTCGGAGATCATACTCCAATCCGAAGCCTTTCCCACTGGTAATCCTATCAAAACTCTTACCCAAAAAGAGGTACATTTGATCATTCTTCACCAATGTTTCATGTTGCTGACCAACCTTCTGCTGAAGGTGATGTTAATTTGGATGACATAAAAATTTGTATATTAATGAATTCGATAAAGAAGACTTTGATAAGGCTTTCCCCCAATTTACCACCATTTCTAATGTTGTGATACATGATGGTGAGTCCTTCGAAGTGTCTAGTGAACATGATACACTGGGCTATGCAGTTTTAGGCTATTCCAGGCCAATAGTTGACTTGGAGAGGCAGGTTAGATCTCAAGTCAAAGACATCGTTTCCATTCGAACTGAGAATCAAGGCCTGAAAATTTCCATTAAAACAGAACAAAACAAGGTTGACATTTAAGGTCAAGAAAAGAAAAAACTCAATGATGATTTGGATCTAGCTAAGTCCAATCACGAGAATTTGGAAACTAGTCATACCGAGTTACAACCTACCACTTCCGAAGAAATCAGTTCCTTAAAGGAACAACTGACCACGAATGCAGGCACAATCAACCAATTATGTGAGGAGAAAAAAGGCTCACAAGATCTCTTTAAGGGAAAAAGAAGAGAAAATTTCTCTTCTATAGTGGAACAAAGCTCAAGACATAGCTGCTGCAGTGGACGTATATACTGAGGGGGTGTTAAAATCTATGGATTAGAGATACGCATCTGTTAAATCAGATATGGTCTTATTGTTCCATGAAACGTTTCCCAAACGGTCTCTTGGGAAGCTATGGAGTTTTATGTCATATGAAGAAATTCTCTTTCATACTATGGCACAAAGTGATAAACTCAACATTTCCTCGGATGAATCCGAATCTGATGATGAAACTAAGGTTGAGAAGAAAACCGAGAGGAATGAGCCTTAAGGTTAACGGTTTTTACAATTTATGTGTTTTGAATTAAAGTCCTTGGATCATGCAAGGCATTTTGTCGTTTTTAGATTGGAGTTTTTAGAAATTTTGTTTGTACAAGTCCTTGTGGTATACAAGGCATTTTTTTAATATGGACCGGATATCTCCTATGATCCTATCAATATTTTACACTATTTTTACTTTTATTTACTTTGTATTTTTTCATTTTTTCTTCTACACTTCCAATAGTATCGATCCTACTTAAAAATGATAAAACTACGGCAATATATTAAATCCGACTATGTCACTAAAAGGTATTTCCTTTAAAGGTGTTCAACCCTTAATCATATTCATAGATCCGAGCCATGGGTCTTTAATTCATCCGAGCCACTCAAAGGAAATCCATTTGAGGGCAATAAATGTTTAATAGGTATTTAATTCATCTGATCCACTCAAAGGAAATCCATTTGAGGGTAACAAGTGTTTAATAGGTCTTTAATTCATCTGAACCACTCAAAGTTGAGGGTAACAAGTGTTTCTTTAATTCATCTGATCCACTAAAAGGCAATCCATTTTAGGGCAACAAGTGTTTCATAAGTCTTTAGTTCATCCGAGCCACTCAAATGCAATCCATTGGAGGGCAACAAGTGTTTAATAGGTCTTTAATTCATCTGATCCATTCAAAGGAAATTTTCTATAAAAAGAAAATGATAGTATATTGATTGAGATTTGGACACCTCATTAAAATCTCCCCGCGCCCCAGGTTAGGAAGCGTATGGCCCAAAATATTTACATTAAATTAAAAAAGGTAAATATTTACAAGGTGAATTTATTCTAAGTATAACCTAAGATGCTCAACATTCCAAGGAAGCTTTAATAGGTTGTCTTATTTGCCTAGAAGTTTGTATGTTCCTTGCTTGACTCTGTCAGATATGACGTATGGTCCTTCTCAGTTTGGAGCCAACTTTCCAAACTGCTTCACTTTATTGTGCAAACACTTTTATTAACACTTTATCTCCTACTTGAAAATCCCTTCTTTTTACTTTATACGCAAACCTGCTCCTCATAAAACCTTGATAATGTGTAGTTCTTAAATGTACTTTCATTCTTTTTATTCAATTGAATCCAACTGAGCCCTCATAACTATCTCATTCTCTCTTTCAGAGTAATTTTGAACTCTAAAAAAGGAAGAGTAGCTTCTATAGGTGTAATAACATACATCTCATAAACTAGAGAAAATTGAGACTCATGTGTGGTTGTATAAGGTATAGTTTGGTATGCTCATAGTACTTCTTGCAAGTAACTTGGTCATTTCCCATCTTCTCCTTCTAAATTCTTCCTTAAGCCCGAAAAAACTGTCCGATTTTTTACTTCAACTTGTCCATTGGCTTGAGGATAAAAAGGTAAAAAAAGTAGTGTTGAATTTCTCTTGATGTACAAAATACATCCATGTCTTTGTTATCAAACTGAGGACCATAATATATAGTGATGCACTTGGGAATACCAAATTGGCAGCATATGTTGGAGAGAATAAATTTTATTATTGCTTTAGATGTTGTTTCGGGTAAATGTGTAGCCTCTACCCATTTAGAGAGGTAGTCTATTGCCACAATTATGGTATGACAACCCGAAGAAGCCATTGGAAGTGGTCCAACCAAATCAAGTCCCCATCTATCAAAGGGTATAGGTTCGAATATTGATTTCATGGGGAGTGCTGACACACGGATTTCATTCCCATACCTTTGACAAGGATTACATCTTTTCACCAATTTTTTAGCATATGCCATAATAGTACGCCAATAATACCATGACAATAAGACTTTTTTAGTCAGAACTTTATAACCATAACGTGCTGAGCCTTCTCCATCATGTAACTCTGATAGAATATTTTGAGACTCATCGGATCTGAGGCAACGCAATAAAGACCTTATGAAATATCTTTTATAAAGAACCCCCATTATGACTAGAAAACCACGAGCTTTGTATTTTATTTTCTTGGCCAAAACCTTGTCGGAAGGAAGAATTCCATTAGTGATAAATTCTTGGATTTCATTTCTCCAATATTTAGAAATTACATCAGATAAATGCAGACTCTCTCTTACCTCGCCCTTATTTCATGTGGTTGCATTTATAGAAGGACATTCTTGCATGAGGATCAGTGTGCTTCAGAATATGCTATAGTGGCTGAAGAATCTGCTATGGCATTTTCCGATCCGGGGATATGCTTATATTTAAAACCAATAGTAACATCTTTTAGCACTTGTAGATATTTTATGAAGTGGTCTTTCCTGGTTCCAGATTTCCTTGAGCCTCATAAATGAGTAGTTGCAAATCACTTATCAATCAGACTCTTTTAGCCCCACATATTTGAGATAAACTTAAACCAGGTATGGTCGCTTCATATTCTGACTCATTGTTGGATGCTCTGAAGATAAAACATATAGCATGATACATGTTATCACCATAAGGAGAGGTTAGGAAAATTTCAGCTCCACACCCCATGGTACTAGATCCACCATAAGTTTGGATCACCCATTCCTTCTTAAACTTACTGACTTGAGCTTCTTCATGAGGTATCTTAGAATGAAATTCCACCAAACAATCAGCCACAACTTGAGTTTGGATAGCATTCTTAGGTGCAAAGTCAATATCATAATCTCCAAGCTCAACTGACCATATGGTCATTCTCCTCGATATGTCAGTCTTTTGTAGTACATTTTTCAGTGAAAGGAAGTTTGAACTGTGATATAGTGTAGTTGAAAGTAAGATCTCATCTTTCTAGCTACTATTACCAATGCTAAAGCTAATTTTTCTAGTTTCAAGTATTTTGTTTCTCAAATTCCAGGAAACTCTTGCTTATATAATCAACTGTTCGGGGGTAATTATCCACTTCTCGAACTAATACAGCACTTACAACATATTTCGATACTACTAGATACATATAAAGACTTTCTCCTTCAACAGGTTTGAACATCATCTTGGGTGCAAATAAGTGCTTTTTTATTTCAAGGAAAGCTTGATCAGAATTAGAAGACCAATTGAATTTTTTAGCATTCCTTAAAACTTGGAAGAATTGTGCACATTTTTCCGATGATCTTGAAATAAAATGGTTCAATGAAGCCAGTCTTCCAGTTAATATCTGAACTTTTTTAGTGTTTTGAGGTGGATCCATAACTAACAAAGAATTTAACTGATTTGGATCATCTTGAATCCTTTTCTCACTTATATTATACCCCATAAATTTACCAGATCGGACTCCGAAGGTACATTTCGTTGGATTTAACTATAAATTGATGGCTTTCAAACTGGAAAATATTTTATGGAGATCAGATATGTGATCTTCCTCCTTAGAAATTTTTACCATCATATCATCAATGCAAGCTTCTATATTTTTTTTCGATCTGATTAGCAAATGCCTTATTCACCAGCCGTTGATAAGTACCTCCAGCATTCTTTAGCCCAAAAGGGATTGTCTTATAACAATTGAGCCTCATATCGGTAATAAATGTAGTGTGGTCTTGATCATATAGATATATCTGTATCTAATTATACCCAGAGAAATCATCCATAAAGTACAACAACTTATTCCCTGATGTTGAGTTTGCTAACTAGTCTATGTGGGGCACTTGAATGGGTCTTTAGTGCAAGCTCTATTGAGATCTGTGAAGTCAATGCACGTACGCCATTTTTCATTCTTTTTCTTGACTAAAACCGGGTTAGCCGTCCAAAGAGGGTATTGAGATTATTTGATATACCCTATTTGGTTAACAGATCTACTTCTTGAATAATTGCTTCATATTTTTCTCCGAAAAAGCTCTTCTTTTCTGCACTATTGGACCATCATCGAATCTCACAGACAGCTTGAGATTAATTGTACTGGCTGGTACTCCGGTTACATCCTCATTACACCAGGAAAATACATGTAGATTACGAGACAAAAATGATAGTAATTTTTCTTTTAACTCTAAAGACAATATAGATCCAATCCTGACACTTTTACCTTCTGACAACGAATGAATTTCAACTTCTTCAACTGGAATTATCACACTAAGAGCCTCCCTTGGATCATCAATCTTATTTGGTTTGGTAGAAGGCTCCATTGACTGCCATTCCTTGTCAATTTTCACTGCTTCTGTCGACTTTGGAGCAAGAGCAGTGACATAACATTCACGAGCTACCTTTTAGCTATTTCGGAAAACGCCCACCTTCCCTCCCACAACATACTTCAAACATTGGTGGACAGTGGAAGCTACTGCATGCATCCGAGATAAATAAGATCTACCGAATATGGGATTATAAGATGTCGGGAAATCAACTATTATAAACAATATCCTTACCATATTTTTAAATGGCCCTCTCCCCAACAAGACCTTTTCTTCAAATTCTCCAATTACATTGGCTGAGTTCCCGGTAAATCCACTATGGTCCTATACAAACGTTGGATGATTGAAGGGTTTTTCATTTGTTTATAAGTCGATAGAAATAATATATTCACTGAACTGCTTGTATCAATTAAAATCCAATGTATACCATCGCCTCCAATAGATGCCCATATCACCACAACATATTCATGTGGGCCAACAATATCCCTTAAATCATATTTATTAAAGACAATGAATGGAGAAAATATTTGATACATATGTGTAAACATTTTTCCCTCTAACTTAGTTGTTATACTATTTACATGTCTCCTTCTTGAACAGCTTGAGGGTGCAATTATAGTATCTCCCTAAAAATGGTTAAATATTCGAAGAAGTTACGTAGATCAGATACTGTTGAAGTCTTTTCCACTATCATCTCAACTTTATTTCAATCTGGATCAGGGTCTAGATATTCCGAATCCACATCAAACCTTTCTATAATGACCATAACATCTTCTTGCCTAGGTGCACCTATATATTGCCCTGGACCAGTCGGTGGCGTTGCTCACGTCGTATTTGCATTAGACTGAGAGTGAGTATGAACTTGCTGGTTGCTTCTTTGCTTTTTGACAAAAGATGATAATTTCCTTGTCTCGATCAGATTATGCACTTTTTTTTCAAGGCGATGTAATCCTGGGTATCATCGCCCACATCATTGTGGTACTTACGAAAACGTATATTCTGATTCTCTCTAGGAGATTGAATTGGTGATGGTCTTCTAAAATGCACACTATTCTTAGTTTTATCATAAATGGTAGCCGCACTTTCACCCAGTTCAGCAAACCACTCAAGTTGAATCCATGGACCCATTTGGGTTTAAAAATTTGGACATAACTTGATTGATTCGGTCTTGACCGATGTGACCCATGTCCGGAATCGTTAGGTCTATAATTAACTATGGCCTTAGATTGAGTACTGGCTTGTGGGATTGACTCTGTAGGAGCAAACATATTCTGGCACAGTACTCTAGATTTCTTAGTTTCCTCCATCGTAATCTGTTTTCTGACCTGATTTAACAATGCACCCCATGTCATTGCTTTTTCGGAGTTACCGAATCAGCCAATTCGACTGGATTTAACCCTTGTCTCAGGGAAGCAGTTGCTACATGTTCAAAACAAATCACCCAATCCATTCTAGATATTCACAAAACGACTGATATATTATTTTAAAGACTCGTTCGGTTCTTGGGCACAATGGATGATAGTATCACCATTCCCTTTAAGCTCTTTACTTTCGATGAATTGTCTCTGAAATACCATCCAGAAAACATAAAAAAAATCCTTGTGGTAAACTATTATACCATTTCAAAGCACTTCCCTTGAAATTTTATGAGAAATCCCGGCATAAAATTTTATTATCATCAAAATTCATCATAAAATTCTTGAATTGCTCGAGGTGGTTATCAGGATCTTTGTTTCATCGTATTTTTCGATTTTGGAACTGTCAAACCACCTCGGTAAAGGTAAAGAGAGTATCTTTGAAGAAAAAGGTGATTTCCTCCAATTGTGGTTACGGCTAAACACACTGTCTTCATCAGGAGTGGAAAATATACCTGGTTCGGAATGGATAGAAAATTGATCACTTAATAAATGATCAATACCGAGATCTGTCGATCCCTTAATTTTTTGTGGATAGTTATTCTTCTTCATTTTTCCCTTCGTGTCCGTTTTCCTATTATTTTTCTTGGTTAACCTTACTTTCTTTTTCTAACTTCCTTAGTCGCTACTCGATGAAGAAGACCTATCAGAGTCGATGCCGTAGTTAACTTTTCAGCAGAATCTGAAGCTCACATCACTTCTTTATTCTGGTGCTCATTTTTAAAGTTAATATGAGCCTTTGGGGACTGATCATTTTCACCTTGTTTGTTATTGTCACCAGGCTCTTTCAGTTTGTCTTTGGGCTATCATAGCTTCAATCTCACCACGCAACTGATCACGTTCATCTTGCATGAATGGTCTTTCCTATGTGTTGTGATTGACATGATACACAGTAGCATGCTCATTATTATCTCTTATTACTTTATTTTCATGAGGTATCACTTCTTGCATATTGAGATCCATATCCTAAATATTTCTAAATTTTGAATTACAAGTAAGGCTTTGGGTAGAGCTATTCAGGTACATTTATCTCCTAATTTGGTCGCCAATTTGATGAGGATATGATGGTAGAATATGTAGATATTTTGGTTATTTAGTATTTAATGTTTTTGTAGAGAGTAGTAAAAGGAGAGAGCTGGTTGTATTTAATATTGTAGGAAAAATTCCAACCCATTTAATATTGTTGGTTGGGGTATTTATACTTTTTTCTATGACCCATGGGCCGTGCGGGTTCAGATCTTATATTCGGGTCAATCACATGAGCCCTTAAGCCCAAAAACTAAGGTGTTAGGCACACAGATGATTCATTGGTCAACTTTAGTTATTGTTTATATATTTAAACTTTATTTATACGGTATAAATTGCCCATTCGGATGACATCAGAATCACTATTATATTCTTCCAAGGAGATCTAATCTGATCAAACACATCTCTTTGTTTGTATCTATTAGAGGGGTACTTGGAATCCCTTCCATATCGAGGAGTACTTTTTGAATCATCATGCCCTTATTTATTTGTTTGATATATGGAGAGACTTTATAAATTTATAAGGATTATTTTTGGAAGCATTCCTTTTTTTTTGTATGCTTAATATGGTTATATACTTCTTGGAAATTTCATGATAATCAATCATTTGAAACTTTATAATTGACAAAAAAAATTATTAATGACGGATGCCTCGTGAAAACCTTCTCACGCCACTGAGTTAGGAAACATTGCACCTCAAACAAAGGTTAAAACATTACATACCGAAACTTAGATAGAATTATAAATATTTAAATGCTCAATATTCAAAAGGTGCCAAATTTTATTTCCGTCCTCATCTAGAATTCTGTATTTTCCTACTTTACATACCGAAACTTTGATACAATTGTGTATATTCTTTTATAGTTTGGGCCAAGCTTGTCGGAAAGTTTATATTTTGGATGTATTTCTTACTTTAAATCTTTATAAACACACTTTGGAAATGTATATATTTCTCAATAAGGGTTTGGAATGCTCTAGTATTCGGTGGGCTCTTATTTATTTTTCTTCAATCACATCAAGTTATGCACTACTTACCTCAGAGTTGCTTCCTTTCTCGCACGTTGATATTTTGTGTGAAGGCATAATAGTGTCGGTTGGAACTACTTCCTTCATTACATACACCAAAGTAAAAGGTGTTTCATTTGTTGTAGATCTTAGTGTAGTTATGTATGAATAAAATATGTTTTGTAGAGAATCATGCTAACCTCTAGCTTCTCATTTCAACATTTACATAATTCTATTTGTTGTTAAGTTGGTGACCTCCACTTGACTGTTTTTTGTGGATGGAAATGAGAATATAGTATTTGTTTTATAATTATTTTTTTTGCAAAACCATGTTAGCTTTTTAATATATAATTGAGTTACATTATATATTATGATAACTTATAGTATTATATATCTACAACAATATGTTAAATTTAAGGAGATTGATGATCTTTTTTACTATGATTTTTTATGTGGTTGTGCTTCTACCTACTTGGAGAAGTAGTCTACAACTCTCAATAAGAATTTCCTTCCCCATAATAATTTTTTCTGAAGGGGTAGGTCTCTCTAACTAAAATTCAGTGAGGAAGTTTGCTAAGGTTTGGACTTAATAGCAGTTCTTACTTAAACTTTATATAATTATCCTCTAACTCAATTTCCATATACATCTAGTTTTTATCATACATTTCTTAATGAAGAGGAGGTTCATAATATAATTGCATGATCTTAAAAGTAAGGTCTCATTTTTTCTGGTTGCAACTACCAATGATAAAACAAGATTTTGTAATTGTAAATATGTAAATTCATCATCACGTATGGACTTCCTTACATATTAGATCACCTTAGATTTATTTTTTTCTTCTCTTATTAATATATCACTAATAGAACATTTTGAGACTTATAAATAAATGAATACAGACTCACTAGGTTTTGGCTTTGTTAATATCTTACGAGAAGTCAAGGAATTTTCCATATTGTTGAAAACTTCTTCACAAGTCATATTACACTTTAATTTGCATCTTCATTTTAGTTTGTGAAATAAAGGTGACATTTTTTAAATATCTTGAGATAAATCTGTTTAGTGTTACCAATCTCTCTACTAGTATTTACATACCTTGTTTGATACATGAAGGAATCATAGTAGCTAAGTTTGATAGTTGAGTAAGATTTGTTTCAATGCATTTTTTACTGACCATTTATATAAATAAATTTCCATATCTTGCACTAAAACTATATTTCTCTAGATTTGGCACCAAATTTACTCTTTTAAATATTTTATATGTTTCAGTCAATGTAAGATTTTAGGTTTTGGGCAATCTGCATTGCAAAAACTTTGTTGATACGTATATGGTATGTAGCTCATGTTCTCTTTATTTCAAAAGGAATTACTTTGTAACAATTAAGTCCCCTATTAATTATAAATATGGTGTGTTTCTGATCATCTATATGTATTGAGATTTGGTTGTATTTTGAATATATATCCAGAAAAGAGATCATCTTATTTCATGATGTTGCATCCACCAAGTGATCATTTCCTAGATAAAGAAAAAGGCATTTCGACATTCTTTGTTTAAACATGGGAAGTTTACACACATTCTTTGTTTAACCTAGTGCAAATTTGAGTTATTATGTTTTGGAACATGTCTAAATTTTACCGTTATTACAAATATCGTTATCGGTGCAAAGTTAAAAAAGTGTCGTTATTTTCAATTATCTTTTTTTCTCTAACAAAACGACTATAAAGTTAAGATAAATGAATGGAAATACTCTCATTGGATTATCTCTCAATCAAAACTTAATGTAAAGTTTCTATATGCCAATAATGCTCCTCCATCGAGATCTTATGTTGGCAAAAACAAAAACGGATGATTTCTTTGATGTCTAATATTCTCCACTCAATTGCTTCTTTGAATTTTGTAACACTCTTAACATTTTTTATCATCTACATCACTCAAAGATACATTTATAATAACATAAAAATTATTAAGTTCTTCCAAATACACATACCGCAAATGAGAGGGTAAAGATTTTAATTCTTACTTAGAAATTCTAGATTTAGGTGATTTATCTTTTAGTTATAGATTTGAATACTCCTAGGTTGATTAAGTAGATTATTTATTTTTTAACACATTCTATAACCTCTTGATTTTCAATATTTGTTTCATCTAGTCTAGCATATACTAGTAAATTTCCTAAAACAGAAAAAAGAAAAATTTCATGCATGCCTTTATCAACTAATTCATCTACCACACCAATGAACAAACACAAGAATTAGAATCCTTATAAAATTTTAACTCTTTAAATATGTTGAACTCTAAATGTTCATCTCCTACTCGAATGGTCAATTTTATGGACTTAACATCTATAATAGTTCTTAGGAAACATATTCCTAAGATGAGAGATAGAAGTCTATCTTCATCCACGATAAAAGTGATAAAATCTATTAGGAAGATAAATTTGTCAACCTTCATTTAACACATCTACATTTATTTTTTTAGAATATGTGAAGGATCGATATGTTAACTGTAAAAAGACAGTGGTAGGTTTTATATATCATATGAATATCTTTCTATAGATAGATGACGATATACGATGGATCCAAACACATAAATCATAATTCTTGTGAAAGAATCCAGAAAGATTCATATTTTTTTGTCGAGTATTTAGGTGGTATCCAAACTTTAATCTGAAGCACGACCTTACTCGAACATCAATTTGAATTAGGCTTTTAGGTCTACTGTTGAGATGTGTCAACTATACCATCATCGTAGTGGTGGGTAATATTGTTGGATACTTTTTGAGAGTGTACGAAACCAGTTTAAAATTTACCTTTGTAATGTACGGTCGATTATGTGACAGAACTGAAGTTACAAAGTAGAAAATTGAGAAAATTTGGATACATTGGAAATGATTCAAGCTATTTCCAAAAGGTACCTTATGAGTCACAATTATTATATTATTCTCATTATCTTCTTCATGGACATATGTTCTCTAATTATAGGAGGGTTGCTTGTAATTTTTATCTTAATCCAATTAAGATAAATTCTACCGTCTCTGTAGGAGAAACATCAGAGCTAACTAGATTGTAAATCATATTAAAATAATGAAAAATTTACAATAAATAGTTTTCAAATCATGATTATATTTGTCTCTCAAATGTTGAGCAATGTTGATTCAAAAAAATCTAATGGAAAACACTTGTGTGAGTCTTAACTCAATTTCGGGATCGGATAACGAAACAAAAAACGGTATCGCGGGTGGTCAGAATTTGAAGATTAAATTATCTTAAACCATCGTAGTTTCTAAACTTAGATGTACTAGTCATCTACGAGTTTTATTCAAAAAATAGATTGTCCACGATGGCCAGTTTCTCGTAAAAATGTTGAGCTTATAAATGTAAAACAGTTAGGCAATTCTTCTTCGTTGAAAAATTTCTTTCATCCGGTCAAATATTCGAAAATTGAAAATCATATAGGGCGGAAAATCTCATACATTTGTGGGACAAACAACCAAATAATCTACACTTGTTATGTAATAATGATTTAGTGGATTCCTACAAATCAGATTTTTTTTTTCAATTATGTCGACGTAATTGATCTTTCTATTTTCTCATCCTTTTTAAATTTGTCGATTTTTTTATTTTTTCTAATATCTGCACAATGAAGTCACTTTGTTATCAATTAACATTGTATTTGACTCAAATTATTATATTCCGACTAAATTATTGTCATTGGACTACGTTCGGGTTAAATTATAATATTATTTTATTTTTTAATTTAAATTTAAATTTTATTTTTTTATTTAAATTTATATTTAAAAATATTTTTAAAATTAGTATACAATAATAAAGTAAAATCTATTAAAATTATAATATATTTATTTTTTCTATTTAAATTTATATTTAAAAATATTTTTGAAATTAGTATATAATAATAAAATAAAATCTATTGATAATTCATTCTCCTACATTGCAATATCTCTCTATTATGATCCGAAACATAAACGCATATCGAAAATACAAAAGCTTATAAAGCGATAAAATAAAAATGGGTAACAACAAAAAAAACAAAGAACAAGTCACGATTCCGACAAGACATGCCTACCACATAATTGTCACTCCTCCGTATATTAACTATCAAAGCCCATCTATTTCCCTTATCTTTGACCTCTTCTTTCTTTCTCTAAACATCTCTCTCTAGAAAACTTCAATCAACGTTTAACAATGCCGGCGACGGACCATCAGCCCTCTTTCCTGGGCAGAATCAGTATCCGTCGAAACCAAATCGCCTCCATGGATGGTAACCACGAGCAAGAGCTAGAAGACCTCGAGTTTTTCCAAAAACACGTCGCCGACCGGTTTGCCGAGCTTTTATCACCGTCGTCTTCGGCGGCCTTATCAATCGACGAGAACAGTTCCGTTACTTTTCCCGCCGATTCGCTTCTCTCTATCAACTGGCTGAGGAAGCTGCTCGATGTTTTCTTGTGTTGCGAAGCCGAATTCAAAGCGATTTTGATCATGGGTCGCGACCCGACCCAGATTTCAAAACCCCCGCTCGACCGATTGATCCCCGAGCTCCTTGAGCGGGCGGTAAAAGTGTTGGATATCTGCACCGCCGTCGTCAACGGTATCGAATCCGTCCGTCACTGTCAACACCTGGGGGAGATCACGGTGGCAGCCCTTGAACAAAAACCTTTAGGCGACGGCAACGTGAGGAGAGCGAAACGAGCGCTGCACAACATGATTGCCGCTCTCAGCCTCGAAGACAAAGAAAGCGGCGGAGGCTACAAATCAACGGAGCGGTCGTGGTCGTTCGGTCGACGTGGTGGCGGCGGAGGGAATAAAATTGCATACCCCGGGAACTATCGAGCGCTAACATTATCCATCGGGAAAAACTGGTCCGCCGCGAAACAAGTACAGGGGATGGCGACGAACCTAGCAGCGCCGCGCGGTGCGGAACTGACCGGTCTGCCGTTGCCTATCTACATAATGAGCATGGTGAGTGTTTTCACGATGTGGTCGCTTGTGGCGGCGGTTCCATGTCAGGAACGTAACGGGCTGGTTAATCATATCCCTGTTCCGAAACAGCTCCCTTGGGCTCAAAGCGTCATCGTTTTGCAAGAGAAAATCGGTGAAGAATTAAAGAAGAAAGATAAAAAAGGGTGCGGTGGTTTGCTAGAGGAGATGCAGAGGATGGAGAAATTAGGACAAAATCTAATAGAATTCACTGATAATTTTCAGTTTCCGGTGGACGAGGAGAAGGCGGAGGAAGTAGCGGAGATGGTGGCTGATCTGGCGGAGGTATGCCGGAGGATGGAAGAAGGGTTGGTGCCGTTACAGATGCAGATTAGGGAAGTGTTTCATAGGGTTGTCAGAAGCAGGACAGAGATTCTTGATGCGCTGGACCAAGCAACTAGAGTTTCTTCTCCAGCTGTTTAACCTTTTTTATTTCATTATTCAAATATATATATTATACAGCCACCAAAAAAACCAACAAAAATTCCCTTTTTTTACAGATTTTTTTAAAAAAGTTTTAGTGTCTTGGTTCCTGGGGTAATCAGGTTTTACATGAATTGATCATTCATACAACAAATTTATAATCTTTTTTTTTGTTTTTATTTATTTATGATAAAGTTGTAGAATTACAGGGTTTTTTTTTTTCTTTTTCTTTCTGGATGTAACATGTGATGTTAATTAATGGTAATGTACTTTTTCTTCCTATAGACAAAAAGTTTATGTGAGAGACGTGTAAATGTAAGTGTACATAATTCACTAATTTGTGGATATTTTTGCCTTAAGAGTAAGCTATTTTATGAACATCATACATATAAAATGGGGTCTTAACTTATTTTAACATATGAATTTGAATGAAGTATGGAGGTGGGTCTAAATAATATATTATGTTTTATGACGTATTATTTCTTATATTTTATGGGAAAGTGGCTTACCATTAATTCTGGTTATTTGTGCCACTTTGTCCATAAATGGATATAACGAGGAAGTAGTGACAAAAGCGACCCACCAAAATTTATTGTACACCGCAGCTAGAGTCTCTAAAAGACGCCCAGTATTCTATAAATTGGAGGATTAATCACCTCCCAACATTAATTACCTATCAACATTAATCAGATCTAATAATTGGATAGAAATTAATTAAAAGTTAAATAAATATATCTTATTGGAAGTTAAATAAAATTGATAGAAACATCATTAGAAGTTAAACGAACACGGTAACTATGTATCATTTAAAAAGCCTCTTTATTAATACCTCTATTTTTTATAATCTAATATATATATATTTTGCCTAAAGAAAGACTTTATTAATAAAATGAAATGTTTTACAAATAGAAGGACCTAAGGAAATAAGTTCAAAAAACTGAAAATACAAAAAATGGCGCCTAAGTTTTCCGCCTAAACTAAGAACCCAAAATTGAAATAAGAAACACCCAAGGGTCAGCACCCAAGGGTCAACACCCAAGACATAACTCCAAAGCATCAATGACCATAACTCCAGCCCCTTCAATGCATCAGACACCTTGTTTTCCAGCTAATAGGGACACCCACCATCACTCCATTATAACAAGATCTCCACATTGCAAAGCCAACAGCATCAACACCAAAGCACCAAGTCTGCAAAACAAGACAAACTACAACAGTATCCATACTTACTAGACAATATAACCTAAGCTCAAACTTTCAAGAAAAGTAAGAGCAAGCAAATCGGAAGGAGCATTATGCTGCTGAAAATTGAGTTTTTGCTTGCACTTCAGGGTCCATTTGGCTAGCCAATCGGCAGCTTGATTCTGGACCCTTGAAATGTGCAGAAAACACATATTACCATCCATAAGATTACAACAGAAAGTGAGATTAAGGTCTTCAAACACAGAACTGGCACTACTAGCAAGTTGATTAATAAGAAGGAGAGAATCAGACTCAATATCAATGCTTAGCCAGTTATTCTTGTGACAAACAGAAAGACCTTGAAGCAAAGCAAAAGTTTCAGCTTGAAGAGGAGACATTTTACCTAATAAATTACCATAAGCTTGCAAAATGTCACCATCGCTGTTTCTGAAAATCATGCCCGACGCAGCCTCACCATTGCTAGCACAGGAGGCATCAACATTCAACTTTAAACGAGGCTGAATAGGAGGAATCCATCTAAGGTATTGAGGTACGCTTCTCTTTACACTAGTTCTACAGCCCAAGATCACACCAGCCTCCCTAACATTAGACCAATGCTTGTAACTAAGATTACCATTAACATCTGCACTTTTAACAACATTAATAATACAATCAATAGCCCAAGAGACACTTAATAGAACCCCCTTATGCTTGAAAGTATTTCTAGCCTTCCACACCACCCAGCAAATCACTTGAGGCACAAGATGAGTAACATGAAATTTGGTTCTAGAAAACCAAAACCAGCACCTAAGAACATGAGACAAAACCATAGACCTTCTGATTCTAATTTTAAAAGTACTTGAAAACCAGTTCCAAATCTGCCAAGCAAATATGCAATTAACAAAAACATGATTTTTATCCTCACTATTGTCATAAAACACACACTTTGAAGCTAGATACACATGCCTTCTCATCATAACACTATCAAGGAGAATAAAATTATGAAGCAGTTTCCATGTCATGAAAGAAAATTTCCTAGGGATTTTAGAGTTCCAGATAATCTTAAAAAGAGCAGAGAAATTATGCTTAGCTCTTAAGCTTTCCCAGGTTTTCTTGAAGTTGAAATCCCCATTGTCAGAAAGCCTCCAGCTGATAGCATCATCTTTATCAGTTATTTGAAGCATGTTGATCATAGCCAATCTGTCAGGCCCAATGTTTTCCTGCACCTCATCCAAACACCAAGAGTTGTTTTGCCAAAAAGTATTAACATTCACATCAAGATACCAATATATATTGAGCTCAAAAGCAATAGCAGGCAAGCTATGCCAAGAATCCTTCCAAAAATCCACGTTACCTCTACCTAGAACCCAAGTGACATTCCTATCAGCCTGATGTCTAATACCACATAGCCTTTTCCAAACTAATGAACCCTTAATGCTAGCATAAAGAGGGTGAGATCTTTTTCAGTAAATGTCATTCATGACGTTAGACCACAGACAGTTATTCTGTCTAAACCTGAACCAAAGCTTTTGGGAGAAAGAGTTCTGAATGTCAAGAAAACGCATGACATTTAAACCTCCTTCTCCAAAAGGCTTACAAATGAAAGGCCACGAAGACCAGTGAATTGATCTCTGATCCAGCTTAGTTCTCCAAAGAAATTTGTTCAACAACTGCTCAATCTTACAAATGACATTTCTAGGCAATTCACTGCATTGAATCCAATAGAAAACAATAGGCAGAATGACATTAGTAATAAGAGATAACCTGGCACCATAAGAAAGGATTTTGCTTTCCCATTCAATGATACGATCACTGATCTTGTTCAGGATAAGCTTATAATTAAGAGCCTTGTTGTTGTTAGATATGGTAACCCCCAGGTGATGAAAGGGAACAAAATCCACCTCGAAGCCAGTTTGCAATTTGAGACTATGAACCTTAGCAGGATTAGATTTAGTAGAAACAATCAACTTAGTTTTTGTTTTATTAATAGCTTGACCCGAGGTAATCTAATAAAGATCAAGAAATTCACTAAGAATATCAATCGAATTAGAAGAATTGTTAGTAAAAATTAGGATATCATCTGCAAACATGATACAAGGAACAGAAAAAGAACATCTAGAAGCAAAACACATTGAAGGATTAGCATTAAACAGACTACTCAAGCCCCTAGAAAGGAATTCTTCACCAAGAATAAACAGGCAAGGAGATAAAGGATCTCCTTGCCTTAAACCTCTTCTCATTTTGAAATAATCCACAGTTTCACCGTTAATAAGAATAGAAACATGAACATCAGAGATCAGCTTCTTAATAAGATCAACCAGCTTAACATCAAAACCAAAAGAACTCAACACCTTAAGGATAAAGGAATGCGAGATTCTATCGAAAGCCTTCGACATATCCAACTGAACAATAGTATTACCATGCTTGGGCTTTTTATTAATATCATAAAGCAACTCTTTGGCCAACAGAATGTTGTCCTGAATCAGTCTATTCTTAATAAAAGTAGAATGATGGCTAGAAACTATCTTAGGCAAGACAATAGAAAGTCTATGATTAATAAGGGCTGAGAAGATCCTATTGATGAAAGTACACAACCCTATAGGCCTGTAACTTGTCCACCAAGTAGGATTAGAAACCTTGGGAATAAGGCATATGCCAGTAGCAAAGAGGCCAGAAGGGATAAAATTACCATGAACATAAGAATTAAAAGCAAAACACATATATTTTTTAATAACATGCCAACAATGCTTAAAGAAAACAAGATTGAAGCCATCAATACCCGGAGAACTATCCTTTTTCATGTTACCACTAATGAGCCAAACTTCATCCTCAGTAATATCTTTGAGAAACATGTTGTTGTCCTCAGCAGAAACTAAAGCAGGAATGCACACGAAGTTCTTACAATCCAGTAACCTGTTCTCCTCTTCAAAACTTTTATAGGGATGAGAAGTTAGAGTACTTTTAAAGAAAGAAGTAGCAGAAATACCAATCTCCTTTCTATCAGTGATCCAAACATCCCCATCTTTTATACTCTTAATCTCATTTTTCCTTTTTTTCTTATCAATGTAATTATAAAACATTTTAGAATTACCATCACCTTCCTGAAGCCAACTGTTATAGCACTTCTGCTTGAGAAAAGAGGCCTCATTCCTAAGGGCCTTAAGATATATGCCATTGGCCAAAGCCAAATCTGCAGCAGACTGATTAGTATTATTAGTGTAATGAACAATTTCCAAAGCTTTAACCTTACTCTCAGCATCTTTGACACTGTCAAAGACATTGCCATACTTAGCCTTGCTCCAAAGCTTAAGACAGCCCTTAAGCCTTCTGAGCTTGTACCAAAAAATGTTACTAGGATGACCATCCATAGGCTGATTCCAGTCCTGCTCTATAACACTTAGAAACGAATCATCATTACACCAAAAATTAAGAAATCGAAAGTTCTTTTTCTAGTAAACATTATCATTAGAGTTAACCATATTAATATTGATGAGCAATGGAGCATGGTCAGAACAAGTTCTGACCATGTGGAGAACCTGTGTATCAGCAAAAGTTGACAGCCATTTGTCATTAATCAAAGCACGATCAAGCCGTCTCCACTTGTTACTCCTAGACCAAGTAAACCTCGAACCACAATATCCAGCATCACTCAAGTTGCAACCTCTTATAAAGTCATTAAAATTGTCCATACTAACTTGGCAAGATGAAGAACAGCCCAACTGCTCATCGTAAGTAGAAATGGTGTTGAAATCCCCAACACGCATCCAAGGCTTATCAGAAACACAGACAGATTCAAGACACTTCCATAAATCCATCCTAATAATGCGATTACATTTAGCATAGACTGCAGATAGGTAGACCACCTCAGTAGTTTTAGGAACCTTCATTTCCATGTGTAAACACTGATCCATATTAAGAATAATACTGATATTAATGTAGCCAGCCCAAAAAGCCCACACTTTATCAGAAACATTAGCAGCATAGTTAGTAAAACCCAACACCTCAGCAACAGATTTGATCTTATCACCCTTAGTCATAGGCTCCTGAATGAAAAGCACCTTCACACACTCCACATTGATCATTGACTTGAGTCTTCTCAAGGTGTGATTGTTATTCACACCTCTAGCATTCCAGCTAATCACTCTGATCATTATCAGAGTAAGATTTACGAACTTTGCCTCTAGAACTAAGAGACTTGATGGTTAAATTATCTTTGGACCATTTTTTCTTTGCCGTATTCAACTTGGAAGAGATGATTTCACTAAAGCTATGCTGCGGAGACAACCTTGGAGTTGGAGAACAACTACCAATATGAGGGTCAGGAGAACTACTATACTGATCATCATCAATTCTGTTCAAAGCATCAATAACCTATTTTCCTTTGTCTTGAGAGACTTCCTGAATTGAAACATTATCACGCTGGCCATTTTTGTTCATTTAAACATCATTATTATCATCTTGAACCATATTGCTATCATCATGAACGTTATCCTCTTGAACCTTATTGCTATCATTCACAGTATCTTCATTTTTGTTGCTATCATTACCAACTTCTGGCTCCTTCTGAGTCACTATTGACTTAAGCTTTCTCCTGTAAACCTGAACAATGCTTCTTGATATCGTAGTATTAACAGACGGCATATTTGAAACCTCCTCCTTCTTCTCTTGCATATCATTCGATACCACAGTCTTGGTATTTTCTTGAGCAGACACAGGACCCTCAGTTTTCTTTGAGGCTTTCTTGCAAACAGATTGATCATGTCCAATATGAAAACACCCATGACAATAAGAAGGGATATTTTTATAACTGATAGTAATCCAATAACCATCATTACTACCGAAGCCAACCCATATCCTTCTCTGCAACTTCTGAGAAATGTCAACCTCAACTTGAGCATAACATGCGTTCAAACATGCCCTATTCTTGTGTGGAACGACCACTTTGTACGCTGGACCTATAACACTAGCCAAATCATAAACCAAACCAGAATCGTATAAACATTCTGGCAAATTCTCAAATCGAACCCACACTAAAACAGTAGGATCTTCAATCTTTTTATTGAAATTCTGAGTCCACTTCAAAACTCTCATAACAATATCATCGAAACGCCAAACGTTACGAGACCAGAACTTAGCAACATCTTCTTTCAATTCAAACTCAAAGAAGATGTGGTGCGAATCCCACATCTCGAAACTAAACCCTCCCCTGAATTTCAACGTGGAAAGAAAACTCTCAAGCTTCTGCTTTTTCGGCACACCATTGCTGAATTTGCCTATTAATGTAGTTCTGGATTTCCTAAAGAGCGATTGCTTCACCTCAACACCATATTGAATCGATAGATGATCCCCTGCTTTCTTGGCAAACTCTGGATTCCACGACTTAAATTCATCTTCAAGCGAGAACAAATCCACAAATCTCTTACCTAACTATTGTTGATTTTGATTTAAACCCTGATGAAGAACGATGAATTCTTCTGAAGATCGAAGATTCATGATCGAGAAGATCACGAATTAGGCGCCACAACTTTCTTAGATACTCTGTTCTTGGAGTACATTCTTGGAGCTATACGAGTTTTTATTTTGGATTTCAATTCCATTCTCTTATAATGTAATATATTTTGTTATATAATAAAATGGTTGTTTTCATAATTTTTTTATTAATTTTTTTAAAATCATTATCGTTTTTAATCATTCGATATTGGAAAATTGAATCCTATTAAAATATTTAGTATATTATTTTTTTTATATACCAAAATATTTGGTTTGATATTATTATAAAATAAAAACAAACATATACCAAAATATTTGGTTTGATATTATTGTAAAATAAGAACAAACACACCTGATTATGGGTATTGTTAAGCTTATTAATATCAGATGGATTTTAATTTTTTTTTCGATTCATTTTTTGTGTTTAGTCCACTTTTTTCAGTTTTGGATTTGGAGTTGGCTCGTTGTCGGTTAACCAATTGTTCTTGTGTATATTTTTTCGTTTGCAATAAGTAGAAGTTATTCTTTATTCTACGTACATACGAAATGCGAAAATGACGAGTTTTCGCATTGTAAAAATATAGTTGTGGTCCACTGTTGGACCATTCTCACTGTCACTATAAGTCTTTAATGTTTTTTGTTTCTTGGAATGTTTTTGGGTTGAATAACCAAGTACGAAAAAAAGATGTCACTAATTATATCATTGATGTAGTATCACGGTCATTAATCCTTGTGGAGACTAAGGTCTGTATTTCTAATGTTAACTCCATTATTAGAAATATTGCCAATTTTTTAATGATGCAACTAATTGCTCTTATCATAGGCTGGGTAGGATTTTTGTTACTTGGAACCCTAATATATTTTCCATATCTATCATCTTTTTCTCCTATCAATTCATTCACTACAAAGCTTGTAGCTTTAATTATCATGTCCATTTCTTTTTCACGAGTATTTATACTTTCAACGATGAGTCTGAGCATCGTCCTCTGTGGGCTAACCTGGAAGAAATTTCGGTTTTTTGCTACAATTATCCATGGGTTTCTCTCAGAGATTTCAACGTTATCTGTAACTCCGATAAATGTACTAGCTCGTTCTCCCAGAATGAGATCGAAGACTTCAATCTCTGCTTCTATCAATGTGAATTGAGTGAGCTTCAGTCATATTGTTCTTATTTCAACTAGATAAATAAACCCCAATAAATCCTATTTCTTCAAAAACTAACTGGGTTATTGTTAATAATATTTAGGATGATTCTTTCCTCATGTTCATTGTCCATTTTGGATATGCCCGCTCTTCCGATCATTTTATTGTTCAACTTATTTTGGGATTTCGGAGGCTAGATATTAAAAAAATCTTATAACTTTTTAATATGTGACATACCCATTCTTCTTATAACAAGTTGGTGTCTTCTTTGTAGAACCTTATGATATCTGCTCATGGTATGATATTGGTTTCCCAAAAGCTCACTCGGTTACAGTGTCCCCTCAATGGCCTCAATCGTAAGGAATTTGGGAATATAAGGTCTATGTTGTCAATTTCCCAAAACTAACCTTTCTCAGCCCAATCTCATTTAGTTAATTACCTTATGCATCCGTCTCTTCTCTGATGCTTCTTTCATCTATATCTCCCTTATTTGTAATGATGAATCATTTTATAAACAAAAGTTTAGAGAGACTTAGTTCAAGCTTGTGGACCTTAACACTAAATTATTTCATAACATTATAAAAATATATTTTTAAAAAAAATTATCTATCTCTAATAGTAACGTGGATCTCGCCACTTCCCCAACTGAGGTGGTAAACGTCTTAATCAACTATATCTATGACCTGATGGCTTTACTGTGGGGGTTTTCCAAGAAGTTTTTGCGATCTCATCGACAAATATATCTATGATGGAATCTTAATGCTCTTTAATATGGTCGTTCTGAATCTTCCTAGAATGTCACCATCATTTCCCTAATCCTTAAGAAGGATTTTCCATCTATCGTTGAGGACTTTAGGCAAACTCGTTGTTGCAATGTGGTTTACAATATATTTCCAAGATTCTCACCGATATATCAATGATTTTTTCTCATATTTGATTGAAAAATCTAATCAACTTTTGTATTTGGCCAATATATTACTAATAATATCCTTTTATCCTAATAATTTTGTAGAGGTTACTAGATTCTGTAAGGGCCCAAGGGTCACTCTTAAAATCACACAATCAAAGCTTTTGACAATGTTTGTTGCATATTACCTTTGATATCTTGGTGGCAATGAATTTCCCAGAACAAATGACCAGCTGCTAGTTTCTCATAGCATTATCATCCAACTACCGTTTACGATAAAACTCATTATTCTACCAGAAGATATGAAGTTGTGATTGATAAAGGGAGAAATTAGGGAGAATAAACCAAATTGGAAAAGAAAAAAAGTTAATCTAATATGATAAAATATTGAGTATAGATCTTACAAATATGTAATATTGGAGGTGCTTTGTGTAATAAATAGTACTTGTGGTTATGATTAGTAAAATAGTGAAGTGTAAAGTGCCATAAGTAGATATGTAAATCATGACCCACCATATTTACTATATAAAGCATCATCCCTTTTTCGGAAAAGGGCAATCATTATTCAATCATTGTTGATTATTCCTTTTATCTTTTTCTCTATCTACTTATTCTCTCACTTTTCTCTCTAACACTCTTCTACGAATATTATTTATACTCACTGATACTCTTCTACAATCATTACTGTATTCTCTAATATTCTCTTACGAATATTTCCGTACCAAATAACTCTCCCAAGTAATATTTAGAACTATCATTGGCGCCGTATGTGGGAAACCGATTCGAACCCGAAATCATTTTTCCAAGATTATTGTTTTATTCTCAAACACTACGAGATTAATAGATATAAAAATGCAAAGAGAGCTAGAATCTAGTACGAAGAACCACGTGATTGAAGACTCATCTAGAGATCTCCTGATCGAAGAACAAATACTAAATGAAAGAAATGATAATGACAAATGTATTGATGAGCGCCTAGAAGAATCTGCTTTAGTAGCTCGATGGGAAGAAATTTTGGAAGATATTGAGAGATTGAATGCTGATAAAGAAGTAATATTGAGTTTACAAACGCTTAAATCAAAGGTCCGAAGAGAACAAATAACTGGAAAATATCATATAGAAGATGTTCATCGAACCGATTAAGAGCATCAGAGATAAAGTCGCAATTCTCCAAACAAAAGAGTGAAATCTAGACGATGTTATGATTCAATTGAATCTAGTGAATATTCTTTATATAGTTGAGATTATTATTTTCTCCGAAAAAGGATAATCAACGTTTAAAAAAATACAAGAGAAAATATTTGAGGTGGCAAAAAGATGGTCCTCAGACATATCGTAAATCTAAAGCTTTGAAGAAATAAAAGAATGAACAAGAGAAAAAAATGACTTGGCTCCGAGGAACAAGATAGGATTGTAAATATAGCTAGACAGGAGCAAGAATTTCCACATGTGCAAATCCCTTTTGGAAGTCGTAATTTTGAATATCGTGTGAGCAATTAATTAATGTACCCATCTGAGGAAGGTTTATACACTACACTGAATGAAGGCTTTGAGGGAAGTGCGTATAGAGTAGGTCATAATTGGTGGTCATCTCATCTCTCTTCGTAAATTCTTTCAAGGCATCTGCCTAAGTGGTTTGATATCTCGTAGCTGGAGAAGTTTGATGGAATGCAAGATCCGGATAACCATATTGAACAATCTAAGAATTTTATGATTAACTATGATGATGATGATGTAAATCCTTCTCCCAAAAATTTAAGAACAGAATTTCAAAGTAGTACAATCGTCTGCCAAAGGGTTGCAACAAAATCGGTTCCATCAAATATTATCCGTGCTCGTGCACCAACTCAAATACCAACCCAAGTACCTCCAAAGAAAAATGTAAATACACAAGTTATGAACACACAATAATATATCAAACCCATACCTAGAAAATGGATCCGACTCGCACATTTCGACGAGTTGACAGAATATGTAGCAACGATTTTTGACAGAGCACGTCCACACATACAGTTCCACAAGCCACTTATGATACAGAATCCAAGAGAGAGAGTAGGAGCAACAAGTACTGTAAGTATCTTGAGGACACTGACCATGACACAAATGATTGCGTGGCATTGGGAAAAGAAATACAGGCTTTGATAGAAAATGGAAAGCTAACAACATTTATCAAGAAAAACTCTCTTACAACTCCAAAGCAAGAAAATACTTTAATGATCTCAGAACCTATTCATACATTTTAAATTTACATAGAGTATTTAGACTTGAAACCAAACAGGAATAACATCTTGATGGTAGAAGAATCAGTTGTAAAAAGGACAGATTAGTGAACTATGTGCTTTATTTGAATCACTAACAATTTTTGGTACTATTTCAAAAACATTGAATTATTCTCGGAAGAGGCGCATTGTCAGCCTAGCGATTCAGTTAGAGGTAGGTGCTGCACCACACTTGTATAGAAATCCATCTCCAATACTTTGTTTTGAAGATGATAATGTGAGGGATGTAGCTGGTCCACATGAAGCTGCGGTAGTTATTATAGCAGAAATTTCGTGGGATGATAATGTAATCAGGTTTTACATGAATTGATCTTAATACAACAAATTTATAATCTTTTTTTTTGTTTTTATTTATTTATGATAAAAGTTGTAGAATTACAGGGTTTTTTTTTCTGGATGTAACATGTGATGTTAATTAATGGTAATGTACTTTTTCTTCCTATAGACAAAAAGTTTATGTGAGAGACGTGTAAATGTAAGTGTACATAATTCACTAATTTGTGGATATTTTTGCCTTAAGAGTAAGCTATTTTATGAACATCATACATATAAAATGGGGTCTTAACTTATTTTAACATATGAATTTGAATGAAGTATGGAGGTGGGTCTAAATAATATATTATCTTTTATGACGTATTATTTCTTATATTTTCTGGGAAAGTGGCTTACCATTAATTCTGGTTATTTGTGCCACTTTGTCCATAAATGGATATAACGAGGAAGTAGTGACAAAAGCGACCCTCCAAAATTTATTGTACACCACAGCTAGAGTCTCTAAAAGACGCCCAGTATTCTATAAATGGGAGGATTAATCACCTCCCAACATTAATTACCTATCAGCATTAACCAGATCTAAAACTTGGATAGAAATTAATTAAAAGTTAAATAAATACATCTTATTGGAAGTCAAATAAAATTGATAGAAACATAATTAGAAGTTAAACGAACACGGTAACTATGTATCATTTAAAAAGCCTCTTTATTAATACCTCTATATTTTATAATCTAATATATTTTGTTATATAATAAATGGTTGTTTTCATATTTTTTTTTATTAAAATTTTTAAATCATTATCGTTTTTAATCATTCGATATTGAAAAATTGAATCCTATTAAAATATTTAGTATATTGTTATTTTTATGTACCAAAATATTTGGTTTGATATTATTGTAAAATAAAAACAAACACACTTGACTATGGTATTGTTAAGCTTATTCATATCAGATGGATTGTAATTTTTTTTTTCGGTTCATTTTTCGTGTTTAGTCAGCTTGTTTTCAGTTTTGGATATGGAATTGATTCGTTGTCCGTTATACTTTTTCGTTTGCAATAATTAGAAGTCATTTTTTATTTTATGGACATATCAAATGCGAAAATAGCGAGTTTTCGCGTTGTAAAAATATAACTATGATCCACTGTTGGACCATTCTCACTATAACTATAAGTCTTTAATGTTTATTGTTTTTTGGAATGTTTTTGGATTGAATGACCAAGTACGGAAAGAAGATGTCACTAATTTTATCATTAGATGTAGTATCACGGTCATGGATCCTTGTGGAGACTAAGGTCTGTATTTCTAATGTTAACTCCATTATTAGAAATATTGCCATTTTTGAATGATGCAACTAATTACTCTTCTCATAGGCTGGGTAGGATTTTTGCTACTTGGAACCCTAATGTATTTTCCATCTCTATCATCTCTTTCTTCTCTCAATTCATTCACTACAAAGCTTGTAGCTTTAATTATCATGTCCATTTCTTCTTCACGAGTATCTATACTTTCAACGATGGGTCTCAGCATTGTCCTCTGTGGGCTAACCTGGAAGCAATTTCGGTTTTTTGCTACAATTATCCATGGGTTTCTCTTACGGATTTCAACGTTATCCGTAACCCCGATAAATGTACTAGCTCGTTCTCTCAGGAAGAGATCGAAGACTTCAATCTCTGTTGTTATCAATGTGAATTGAGTGAGCTTCAGTCATATTGTTCTCATTTCAACTAGATAAATAAACCCCCATAAATCCTATTTCTTCAAGAACTAACTGGGTTATTGTTAATAGTGTTTGAGATGATTCTTTCCTCATGTTCATTGTCTATTTTGGATATGCCCGCTCTTCTGATCACTTTATTGTTCAACTTATTTTAGAATTTCGTAGGCCACGTATTAAAAAAATCTTATAAATTTTTAATATGTAGCATACCCATGTTTCTTATAACAAGTTGGTGTTTTTCTTCGTAGAACCTTCTAATATATGCTCATGGTATGATATTGGTTTCCCAAAAGCTCACTCGGTTACAATGTCCCCTCAATAACCTCAATCGTAAGGAATTTGGGAATATAAGGTCTATGATGTCAATTGCCCAAAACTAACCTTTCTCCGCCCAATCTCATTAAGGTAATTACCTTACGAATCGTTCTCTTCTCTCTACCAATATTGATGCCTCTTTCGTCTATATCTCCCTTATTTGTATTGATGAATCATTCTATAAACGAAAGTTTTCAGAGACTTGGTTGAAGCTTGTGGACCTTAACACTAAATTACTTCATAATATTATAAAAATATATTTTAAGAAGTAAAATTATCTATCTCTAATAGTAACGTGGACCTCGCCGCTTCCCCAACTGAGGTGGTAAACGTCTTAAATAAGTATATCTATGACCCGATGGCTTCAGTGTGGGGGTTTTCCAACTTTTTTGCAATCTCATCGACAAATATATCTATGACAAAATCTCAATGCTCTTTAATATGGTCATTCTGAATCTTCCTAGAATGTCACCATCGTTTCCCCAATCCTTAAGAAGGATTTTCCATCTATCATCGAGGACTTTAGGCAAATTCATTGTTGCAATGTGGTTTACAATATATTTCTAAGATTTTCGCCGATATATCAATGGTTTTTCTCATATTTGATTGAAAAATCTCAATCAACTTTTGCGGTTGGTCGATATATTACTAAAAATATCCTTTTATCTCAATAATTTTTAGAGGTTACTAGATTCTGTAAGGGCCCGAGGGTCATTCTTAAAATCACACGATCAAAGCTTTTGGCATTGTTTGTTGCATATTATCTTTGACATCTTGGTGGCAATGAATTTCCCAGAACAAATGATCAGCTGATATTTTCTCATAGCATTATCATCCAACTACCGTTTACGATAAAACTCATTCTTCCAGCAGAAGATATGAAGTTATGATTGATAAAGGGAGAAATTGAGGAGAATAACCCAAATTGGAAAAGAAAAAAATTAATTTAATATGATAAATATTGAGTATAGATCTTACAAATATGTAATATTGAAGGTGCTTTGTGTAATAAATAATACTTGTGGTTATGATTAGTATAATAGTGAAGTGTAAAATGCTATAGGTAAATATGTAAATCATGACCCACCATATTTACTATATAAAGCATCATCCCTTTTTTGGAAAAGGGCCATAATTATTCAATCATTGTTGATTATTCCTTTTATCTTTTTCTTTATCTACTCATTCTCTCACTTTTCTCTCTAATATTCTTATATAAATATTATTTATACTCAATGATACCCTCCTACAAACATTACTGTATTCTATAATATTCTCTTACGAACATTTCCGTACCAAATAAATCTCCCAAGTAATATTTAGAACTATCACTGACACCGTCTGTGGGAAACCGGTTCGAACCCGAAATCATTTTTCCAAAATTATTGTACTATTCTCAAACACCATGAGAGTAATGGATATAAAAATTCAAGGATAGCTAGAATCTAGTACGAAGAACCGCGTGATTGGAGACTCATCTGGAGATTTCCCGATCGAAGAAAAAATACTAAATTAAAGAAATGATAATGACCAACGTGCCGATGAGCTACTAGAAGAATCTGCATTAGTAGCTCGACGGGAAGAAATTTTGGAAGATACTGAGAGATTGAATGTTGATAAAGAAGTGATATTGAGTATACAAAGGCTTAAATTAGAGGTCTGAAGAGAATAAATAGCTGGAAAATATCATATAGAAGATGTTTATTGAACCGATTAAGAGCATCAGAGATAAAGTCGCAATTCTCCAAAGAAAAGAGTGAAATCTAGAGGATGTTACGATTTAACTGAATCTAGTGAATATTCTTCATATAGTTCAGATTAATATTTTTCTCTGGAAAGGGATAATCAATGTTTAAAAAATTACAAAAGAAAATATTTGAGGTGGCAAAAAGATGGTCCTCGAACATATCGTAAATCTAAAGCTTTGAAGAAATAAAAGAATGAATAAGAGAAAAAAAGGACTTGGCTCCTAGGAACAAGATAAGATTATGACTATAGCTAGACAGGAGCAAGAATTTCCACATGTGCATATCCCTTCTGGAAGTCTTAATGTTGAATATCGTGTGAGAAATTAATTAACGTACCCATCTGAGGAAGGTTTATACAGTACACTGAATGAAGGCCTTGGGGAAAATGCGTATAGAGTAGGTCATAATTGGTGGCCATCTTCTATCTCTTCGGAAATTGTTTCAAGGCATTTGCCTAAGTGGTTTGATATCCCGAAGCTGGAAAAGTTTGATGGAATGCAAGATCCGATAACCATATTGAACAATTTAAGAATTTTATGATTAACTATGATGATGATAAATTACTATGTAAATCCTTCTCCCAAACATTTAAAAATAAAATTTTAAAGTAGTACAATCGTCTGCCAAAGGGTTGCATTAAATTGTTTGATATATTCTAGAACTTATTTCCTCAGCATTTTGTCGGAAGCAAAATAGTGGGAGAGAGCCTCAAGGATTACATGAATCGTTTTATCAAGGCTAATACTAACATGAAAAGTTGTGAAAATAAAGTGGCATTAGCCGCTTTCCGATTGGGATTTCTTCATGGTATAATGAAAGATAATGGTGCAGAAAGACAGGCATGACATTTGGGGCTTTGTTCGATCAAGTAGAAAAACGAATTTTGGTGGAACAAATGCAAGAGTTAAAAATAGACTCTTTGGCACAATTCGAACAAAATCAGTTCCACCAAATATTGTCTGTGCTCGTGCACCAACTCAAATAACAACGTAAGTACCTCCAAAGAAAAATATAAATACACAAGTTATGAACACACAATAATATATCCAACCCATATCTAGAAAATGGATCCGACCCGCACATTTCGGCGAGTTGACAGAATGTGTAGCAACAATTTTTGACAGAGCACATCCACACATACAGTTCTGCAAGCCACTTCTAATAAAGACTCCAAGATAGAGAGTAGGAATAACAAGTACTGTAAGTATCTTGAAGACATTGAACATGACACAAATGATTGTGTGGCATTGAAAAAATAAATATAGGCTTTGATCGAAAATGGAAAGCTAACAACATTTATCAAGAAAAACTCTCTTATAACTCCAAAGCAAGAAAATACTCTGATGATCTCAAAACCTATTGATACATTTCAATTTACACAAAGTATTTAGAATTAAAACCACACTTGTATAGAATCCATCTCCAATACTTTGTTTTGAAGATGATAATGTGAGGGATGTAACCGGTCCACATATATGTGCGGTAGTTATTGTAGCAGAAATTTCATGAATTGAGATACGAAGAATCTTGATTGATACTGCATTTTAGCTAACATTATGTTCATGACTACTTATAACAAGATAGTGAATCCTCCAACAATTCTTCCATCAGATCGGACGATTGTGGGGGAAGAATAAAACTAGGCCGGGACCGTTTAAAAAGATAATGGTGGTTTTGGTTATAATATTCAAGATAACACAAATAAATTTTTTTGTATGTAAGATCAATCCATCCTAAAGAAAATGGTATCGCTCAAGTCCCGCTCTTAAGAATCAATCTCATTAATAAGAATAATTAATATTTAACTTGATGTTAACTTGACAATTGGAATAATAATAACATGTGTATTCATGTCATTTATTTTGTGAGAATTATTTATATGTGACCTTTTTTGTTAAATAAGATCTCAAAGACATTTAGATGGAAACCAAAAAAAAGTGAGAAAAAAAAATCTTAAATGCTAAACATTGAGATCACAAGTGAAAAAAACTCCGAAATCGGTCTAAATAATGATCTAAAACTTCATTAATTAAAAGGTCGGGAAAGTATTTTTCGTTGAAGGTAAAAAAACCACATGATTATTAAATTTTGAAAAACCTAACTTATTTTGATTGGAATAACAACCAATAAATTGAAGCAAAATAACAAAAAATATCAAATACATTTAATGTGATTCAGATTTTGAGCAAATTCTATATTCACAAACAATAGACATTCTTTATAATAAAAAAATAGGTTATTTAAATATTCTCAAATAAAAATGACGCATGATGTCAACCAATGAGATGGATATATTGATCATACTGGTGGAGATGTAGCTAATTTTGGAACATAAACTTTGTCACTTTCTAGTGGTCCAATGACAAGATTTAGAGTTTAAAATTCAAAACTGTACTTAATGGACTAATATATTATAGGGTTAATTTGAGTGGTTGAACTACTGATTCTAATAATGTGGAGGTGTAATGAAATGAAAATCGCATTATATTTATTAATCTGATTGATTAAATGAGTAACAAATACAACCATAAAAGAGAGAAATATAATAGTTTGATTATTAAATGACTTTATTATTAGTCTTTTGGTCTGTTTTAGAAATCTAAGAGTTTTTCTTTATTAACTTTTATTTTTAATTATCATCTGTGACTCTTCTATACTTGGAGGCTATTCCAAGTATAAATATGAGGCTTTACAATCTTTGGAAACAAAAATTGGATTTCAGAAATATTATTGCATTTTGAGGTTTGTCATCCTGGTTCTTAAATGAATTCTTGTACTTATCAACATGTTCTTGTGGCGTTCAAACATCAAACTCGTAGTCGTGGTTCTAATTTTTATAGGTGATAGGTCAATGCTCAGACAAACATTTCTCATACGTTCTTGGATTTTCTAAACCAGTCTAGCTATCAGGTTTCACTATACAAGTTTGTGGAGTTCATATCAGTTGGTAACAAGTATTCAATTCTAAAGCTTGATTATAATTATTTATTCTTTCTTGTGTTTTTGAAAAACATTCCTACCATAAAATTTACTCATACCACAAAGAGCATTCCTACCACAAAAAAACATAAATGCCATAAAGTTTACTCATTTCGATCTTATTTCTCATCTTACTCAAGATAGTGATATTTTTATCAACTGACTAGTTTTTTAAACATACTAGTTTTGGGAAGTTTGACTAAAATTCTAAAGAAAAGAAAAAAAGAATTACTTACAATATTATTTCTCGTCTTTTGAGTTTGATTACTTTGCTTATTTTGATTTTGATTACTTATGTGAGTTTGATTTCTTTTGTTATGAATTTTCACTAGATTGTTTTAGATTTTTTTTGAAGTTCAATTAAGAATTAAAGAAGACATAATGAACGGGAAAATGCAAGAATATGTGAAATTATAAGAGGGTCAAAGCCATTAAATCGAAAAACAAATATGAGTGTATCAATTCTAGAGAAAAACACTTGAAGGAGTGTATGTAGGGTTCCTAACATGGTTTTTTAGATTCTAAACAAGTCCAACCATCTAGAAAAATTCAGAAATAAGGGAGTCAAGAATGAAGTTTGTTAACAACGTGCGGTTCTAGAACTTCAAATCCAGTCATTGTTAGAATAAATTAGGCATCTACTAACAGATGAAATGACAACTTTCACGTGAAATTGAACATAGTAGAAGCAGGATCCCCTAGGAGACAACAACATGGCGTCCGTAATAAGAAACAACATGGGAGTGTTATGAGGAAAAACGTTGAAGAAGTAGCGGACTTAGTGGAGTTGAATGAGATAGATTTAATCCAAGGAAAATTTGAATATATATATATATATATATATATATATATATATATATATATATATATCGAATAGAGAAGCTAGGATTGGTAGAGCTAGGAGGAATAATTATTTAGGAAACGTAAAGATCAAAATCTCGTTGTTGCAAGGTGAGAATGAAAATGAAGCATACTTGGAGTGTGAAACTAAAATTAAGACGGTGTTTGATTATCACAACTACATGGAAGAAAATAAAAGGTTAAGCTGACTACAATAAAATTAACTGATTACACCATTGTTCTGTGGGATCGATTATTAATCAGTAAAACGATAAATGAGGAATCATCAGTAAATACTTAGGAATATATAAAAATGGTAATGATGAGATGTTTTCTACCCAACCACTATTTTAAAGAGTTGTATAAAAAATTGTAAAGGTTAAACCAAGGTTCCAAGAGTGTGGATGAATATCACAAAGAAATGGAGATAAATATGATTCAAGCTAATATTAAAAATATACAAAGTCTATAATAGTTAGATTTTTGTATGGTTTGAATTGTGACATCGTAGATGTAGTTCAAATACACCACTATGTTGAGCTGACATAGATGATACATCAAACCATTAAGGTATTATAGCGAGATCAAGGTAACCAACAAGTTTTAGTGGCATAATCTATTGGAAAATACGAAGATGAAGTTCTTTACGATGTGGTTCCAATGCATGCGTACCATTTATTATTGGGAAGACCATGAAAAAATGATCTGAGGGTTACCCGTAATGGGATCACAAATAGGTATTCCTTTACTTCTAAAAAATATCTTATTACTTTTGTTCCACTAACTACAAAACAAGTCATGAATGAATAGGAAAATGAAATGTTCCAGAAAAATGGTCAAAATTGACACAAAAAAGAGAAAAAAAAGAAAAATAATTGCGAGATAAAAAAAGAAAGAGAAAAAACTGATGAAAAAGAGATTATTTTTACCATAGTGAGAGCAAGAGAGTAAAATTTCAGTTACATGACACAAAAAGTGAGATAAAAAAGCATTACTTTCAAACCATCCCCCAATTAGCTCTTTATTAGTGAGATCAAAAGATCTTTACTTATAAGGAAACTATTATATATACTAATCATATCTTCGGTAATTTGTCGAGCGAGGTTCTTTCTCTTTTCCTCAATTTGAAAATGTTCTTTTAGAAAATGTACCCTATTATTTACCTCTACTTTGAGGGATTGAACATTAAATTTATTTTTTACATGGTGCATTTATTCTCAATCGACTTGGCTATATGAGTAATCCTGAGGAAACCAAAGAAATTCAGTGCCAAGTAAGTGAATTATTAGAAAAAGGGTACGTGAGCGAAAGTATGAGCTCGTGTATAGTTCATATGCTATTAGTTCCTAAGAAGGATGAAACATTGATGATGTGTGTTGATTGTCGAGCATTAACAACATAACAGTAAAGTATCATCATCTCATTCCTAGACGAGATAACATGATGGATAAATTACATGCTGCACGTGTCTTTACAAAAGTTGATATTCAAAGTGGATATCATTATATTAGGATGAAAGAAAGTGATGAATGTAAAACCACTTTTTAAACTAAATATGTGTGTTGATTCCAAGCACATTTATGTGTTTGATGAGCCATGTTTTGTGTGCTTTTATTGGAAATTTTTTATTCATATATTTTGATTATATATTAATATATAAAATAAATCTCGAAGAACATGTGATGCATTTTATTTTTATTTTTGGAAATTTCAAGGAAGGAAAAGTTGTATACTAATCTCAATAGTTGCATATTTTTGACATATAAACTTGTGTTTTTTGGTTTTTTTCAAGTAAGGCAAGACTTGAAGTAGACACAAAAAGGTAAAAGCAATTCAAGATTGGACAACCCCCACAATGATCAGATAAGTGAAGAGTTTTCATGGCTTAGCTAGCTTATATCGTTGTTTTATGCAAGATTTTATAGATATAATAGGTTTATATTTTGCGAGAATACATTACGTGTACCTTTGTGTCTCTTTGCATGAATTACTTATGAGAGAAGCTCGTGTTGGTTTGATGGGTCCTTTTGGTGTAGTTAAGACTTTATGAATTTTACATGAATATTTCTTTTAGCCTCGTATGAAACGTGACATGATAAATATTTCTGAGAGGTCCATCCCATGTAAACAAGCAAAATCTAAGTTGAAACCCCATAGGTTGTATAAACCTTTACTGATACCTACTATATTTTGGACTAATATTTCTATTAATTTTGTTTTAGGATTAACTAGAACTAGTATAGGGAGAGACTTATAAACTTGACTTATCAAGTGAGTATACTATTAGTGCAAGCTTTAGTTTTATTGATTATGGACCAGATGCTTTATCACTTACTAGTGGCCCAATGACAAAACTTAGACACAAACAATTTTAAAATGCACTTAATGAGCTAATAAAAATATTGATGGGCTAGATCAAGTGGATGAGGTGCTGATTCTAATAATATGGAGGTGGGCTCAAATGCAAATGACCCTATTTCTATTAATGTGATTGATTAAAAGAGTAACAATAAAAATCATTTAATGAAGAATATATAACGGTTTAATTATTAAATGGCTCTATTATTAGCCTTTTTGGCCTATTTTAGAAATTTAAGAGTTCTTTTTATTAAAGTTTGTTTTTAATTCTCATTTATTACTCTTCTATATTTTGAGGTTGTTTTAAGTATAAATAAGGCTTCACAAAATTGTAAACGCAATTTGGATTTAAAAAATATTATTTTATTGTGAGATGTATCCTCTTGGTTCCTAAACGAACTCTGGAACTTATCAAGATATTCTTGCGGGGTTTAAACATCAAACTCGTACTCGTGTTTCTAATCTTTATAGACGAAAGTTCAAGACTTAAACAATCATTTCTCATATGTTATTAGAATTCCAAACCCACTCTATCCATCAGGCCTAAACAACCATTGCTCACTCATATCTTTAATTACGTAGATATATTTATCTCACTCAAAAAATATGATGCCCACAATTTTTTTTCGTCATATCATACCTTTGAATTTTCATATATAATTCTATCTGTAGGTTTAGATAAAAACTTAATTCTTCATTAGACGCTACAAATTAAAGCTCATTAATCAACAATTATGATAAACTCGTAATCCCATAATATAAGAAATCTCATATATAAGAAATCTCAATTAATAGAAAACCTAGTTAATATAAAACACCCAATTAATGAGAAAACTAATTAATAAGAAATCCTATGAAGACTAAAACAGGAGTCCCAATTATATACCAAAACTAGAAAGTAGAAGAATCCATTTCGGTCTAGCTCTCATGCTTCGATCCAACTCGTTTCTGATCAGATTGGTTCAGATAAGTTTGGTTCAGATAAGTTCGGTCCGGACCAACCTGCTTTAGATAAATATATATATATCCATTTCATCTCAATGGTCATCAAATCTTCTAAGCTTATCTCAGCTCTTAGGTTCCATGATATGTATCTGCATCTAAGTCACAAATGAAGCTTTATTTAGAGAGTTTCAATACTTTTTTCCTATACATGTAAACGAAAAATCTTACACGCTCTTGTAATCCTTCAACAATACCTTTGTGGACGGGTTATTTCTAATATATACCTAACACGAACCTAGCAGAGAGTATAAATATGAATATACCGTCATGAAACAAATCTCAAAATCAAATAGTGATAAAATCGATGAATAATATATCAAAAATGCAAAAGCAAACTCTATCATTACCAGTGACCCTAAGAATTGAACTTCTATCGACTAAAATAATCATATATATTCATGAATAACACACCAAAAAACATAGACAATAATTATCCTAATCAAAATTAAAAATATATCACCTATAATTGATGTAGAATTAAGGAAAACACACACTTAGATATCAATCAAACTCAACAATCATCAATCAATCAAGTATTTTATAGAGGAGTCAAACAAACTCGCAATGACGATAAAAATTAAAAATGGTATGGATCAATTCTTTTAATAAAAATAATAACATAAAAGAGGTTTGAAAAATACAAATATAAGATTTTTAAAATAAATATAATTTGTATAAATGGAATCGACAAAAATCCTAAAAAAATATAATATATTAAGTTATCAATAACTTAAAATATTATAAAAAATAAAAAATATAAAATTAATAATTTATTTTAAAAAGCAAACTAAACGATATTACATTGATAGTGTTTTTGAGGAGTATACTTAGTCGAGCTGGAGTTTAACTCACAATAAATTAGAAGGATGAAATATATATTTAACGTTGGATAATGAAACAAATATCTTTATATATGTTTGTTAGAATTTTATTTATAGTGTCATTATAATAAATATATCTTAGATTTTAAAAGATTACATTTTATTTTTATTTAATTATCTAGATTTTGTAGTTTATCATATATTAAATCGAGTTTCTGAACTTTAAATACCGGAATTGTTGATAAACCAATGCATTTAGGTCGAATTAATAGTACTTAATCTTTGCACAAGTTACAAAAAAGCTCTATTCTATTCTAATCTTATCTTATCCGAACTGGTATTAGATATATCCAAACTTAGTTAATAATTAACTGTTCATACCTCATTAAAGTCCCTCACCGGCCACGACCTCATTTTGAGATGAATATATATGTTTTGAACGGAAAGAGTACAACTAACAGACAATAAGCTGCTAAGGTACGAATTTTTCTTATTTTCAATCTTATTTTATCACTTACTAGATCAAAAATGCTTTGAATCTTTGTTGACAGTAGTTGACTAGCCCAATAGTCTTTGGTTAATGGAGATATGAGGACTAATATATCATGTAAAGTGCTGCAATTGGTTTGACTTCTTGTTCTTGTTGAAGATATGCTTCAGATGAGGTTGTTATGAATGTATTCTAGTAGCCCTCCTAACCTTTGGTGAATAATGAGAGAATTACTATACATTTTATAATATTTTTTAATAATTTATTTTATGTCTAGGACTTGATTTGTTTCTTCGACTTTCATTTATTCATCAAAATCCTTTAAGTATACCCCATAATCCTTCGTGAAGAGCGATGTTAAGATATCCCTTTGTTAGTTAGCCTAGGTGTACTTTATTTGTTTTTACGAGTTACACAGTGCTAAGTATTTGTGGTCAATATATTTGTGTAAGTATGGCATTTAGACTTACTTTTGCTTGAAAGTTGTTAACCCTTTTTTAATCTTGGTGGACTTGTGCTTATTATTTGGGGTGAAAATAAAAGCAGCTCACAAACTTGCTACACACGTTCAAAGTTACCTCTTTTAAACATGCACATGCGTCAACTTTTTCAATCCTGGACCTCCAAACTTCTTTGGATCCAAATTGTTTATCCTGCATGTAAATCCAATCCACATAATAGAAAATATTGAGGATTCTAATTAAATAATACCTCTAGATAAAAATACACCATTCTATCCTCATTGGTTTTCTTATTTGTACTTCCACATTTTTTGTTTCTTATCATCTTTTGTTATTTTCTAAAGTTTCTTAATTTTATAACTTAATGTTAGTTTTTTATTTTTGTTGTAACAAACTTTTGATTTTTCTTATATAAATGGGTACACACGGCAAACAAGATAAATGTCCATAAGGTCTACCAAGTTGTTCTGATCAAGAAGCAGAAATTCCAAAATTTTCGCACTCATCAATTCAACTAGTTCAAAAAGGAGATAAGTAAATTATAACTAAGTATCTAAAAATATTTAAGACTCGCCATACCATTGTGGTAAGTACTGCATATTCTTTCTCAATTATGCAGGTATAAGCTCGTGAATAGTGGGAGCTAGTAGTATTATTAACTTTGGTGGTGACCAAGTTGAAGTATAGGTAGAAGATTGAGGTTTGAATCGAATACAAATATTGAGATTCATATAACATTATTTTTTGTATTTGACTGAAGGTAATCATTTAAAAAAAAGATTAGAAAATTTCTAATGATGTTCATCTTTGGTTTTCATTGAATGAAGAAACTCCTCTAAACCCTCGTGATGATGAACTTGTTTTCTTCGACCACACTCTTGACCACGAAATTTAATTTACCTTCTAGACTAGCTGTATCCGTCTTAGCTAGCTACTTTCCAACTATTAGATTCATTATTTTCTGGCTACAAATTTTATCACAATGTCGCTTTCCATGATTTTCTATAAATAAGTTCCTTAATGCCTTCAAGGTTGGTAGCCGAAAGACCAACCCATTTTTTTTTATTTTGTGATGGAACTCTTTGCAAGGATTGTCACTGAATTTTCTAATTTAAGCGGAAGGGAAATTCGTATTTGTTTTTAGTAGTTGGGAAACCAAAGATGAGACTGTCATTCCGAACTTAGCATTTCAAGCTTACATTTATATGTTTTATGCTCTATTCAACTCGATATTTGACTTAATTAATTTTTATTTGTAATTTTATTCTTCTTATCTCTCGATGTATAGATACGCTTTGACAACAAAAAGAAAGAGCATAATCGTCGGAGATATGTTATCACGGTGGAAGAGGCCGCAAATATTTCTCACTAGTATTCCTCTATTTTCATGCCTTCTCAATTTATTAGCAGTGGGTGTGGTCCAACCTCGCTATTAGAGGAGGGTTCAATGTAGGTTATTCTGCACATAAAAATATGGTTGAGATATCTTCTACTATGCATAAAGAATTGAAGAAAGTTCATTCTAAGAAGAAATATATAAGAAATAAATTCCCAAAAGAACATACCTTGGACATGTGTTCTTCTCGAATAGAACTCTGAAGCAAGGCAGAGAAGCAAAGTCTTGAGAGAATGTTTGTTTCTTGTTTCAATGTTGAAGCCGAAGTCTCTGATGCTTGCAAAACTAGTGCTTTGAGACATCAAAGTACTTTCTTTACTATTTTCGAAGAATAAGAGGTCGAAGATGAAAAAGACTACGTATCTCTTAAAAGTCGAAAAAGATTAACGGCCCGAGGTAAATATTTGCCTACATTTTTTACCATTAAAAATAGATGAAGTATTAAACTGAAAATTTGTGTACCTCTGACTTATTTTGTCAAGCATCCAAGTACTCATTCAACTCTTGAAACTCCTATTGATCCTTGCTTTTTGATTTAAATCTTTTGACAAAGAGAAAGATTATAAAGGATTTTGGTCATGTTATTTCCCATCATGCCGTTCTAAGTTCGTAGCCTTATGAGATGATTTTTTTGATTCAGATGCTTTAACCATGGTACTTCTTTCTTTGATTACTACTAACAAAATTATTATATCTGATAGAAATGTAATGGATGAAGTCTCTTGTTTTGATGGAAAAGGTTTAAAAACCTTGCTTGGATCTATGGCATGAATTTGAAGCTACGAGGCAACATATCTTTGTAAAATGGGGTAGCCATCAGCAGACCATGATGAGATTTTACGTTCTCAACAAAACAAGGGAAATTGTACATGTGAAGCTCCGAGATCTTCATCTTTGAATGTGGTTTTCCTTACTTTAATCATGGAACCACTATCTAGGTTTCCTAAGAAACTAATAATGGAACCATTATTGAGGTTCCTAAGGAATCTAATAATGTAGTGGCAAACCCACTAAACTGAATAATACTTCAGGTGTTGAGGTGAATGTGGAGGAAGATTTAGTTGTTATTACCAGGACTGATGGTAACCCTTTGGTCAATCCCAATCTTTTGATCATCATTGATAATGGACTTTTAAAGAATGCCCATAATATTCTACCATTTTCTTCCATCATAAGTATGGTTGTTACAAATAATGTGATATTGGATGGAAACGTTAGTCCTCAGGTAAAAAACACTACAGGTCCTCCATGCATGTCACTTGTAACATATTAGTCCCTATGCTTTGTCTCTGTAATAAATCGGTCTCCTATGTTTTAAAAATGTAACAAACAGATTTTTTTGTAATAAATAGGTCCTTCATTTCTGTAATAAACAGGTCCTTCACGTTTTCAATTTGTAATAAACAGGTCCCTTAAATTTTCTAGAAAATGATCGGTTTATTACGTTTTTTAAACATAGGAGACCAATTTGTTACATATACAAATAATAGGGACTGATGTGTTACAAGTAACAAACATGAAGGACCTGTGGTGTTTTTAACCCTTAATCGTCAAATTAGCATAAGTTGGTACTTCATCATCCTTTATTTTCTCATTAGTCAAAATTCCCGAAATTATGACTGAGTTTGCCACTCTGACTTGTCAGAGAATATTTCCTATCAGTCTCTCTCGTGGAAGTTTCTAACAGGTACTTGAATTTGAAACTTTGTAAGATTATGTATACTTTTATATATATATCTTTATATTTTATGCTATGACGGTAAATATTTGTTATATGTTATTTTGGTTGTTAAGTTATCTTTAATAGTTTAACCTTTTCATCAACTCAAATTTAATCCGTAAACCATTTTTTTAATCTTTGGGCCTTTCTTGGTGGTGTTGCTGAGTCTGAATAAAGACGATATGTATTGAGGTGTGCTTTTCAAACTAAGGTTGAGAGTGAGAAGCAGCTAAAAGTAGAGTTTGAAGCTAGTTGAAGGAGGGAAATGTTTGGTTTAGTTCAGAATTCCAAACAAAACTCTTTTTAATTTTATTTTATTTTATTCAAATATCTTATATCATTCAAAACAAATCTGATAAAATTAAGATTTTATTTGATTTTATTTTAAAAAAATTATTTTATTTCCTTGTATTCTAATTCAAGCTTTTGAGCAACTCTTATATAACGCCTCATATGCCTTAAGTTATTTTAAGTTTTTGAAATAATATATTTTTTAATCTCTAAAAGCTTCGGTCTTTGTTACCTTTTGATTAAAGTTTCATCTATCATGTTACTCTTGAATTATGGTTCATCTATAATTGTTTTTTCTTCTATATCCGTTGTGTTATCAATGATAAACCTTGAATTGGAGTCCCATGCTGAAGAGTTAAGGAACATATCTTTTGAATTATTTCAACTAATGAGTGTATTGTTGTATGCTAAGGAAAGATTTTCAGTTAGCTGCTAATATGTAATTTTTACGGACAATTTAAATGTTGTACATGGAAGATTCTTATCCACTTTTAAGAAGAAACTATATACTTTAAAGCTTCTCTTACCGCTGCCAATGAACTACGGTCGTTTATTTATAAATTTCTTATGGATACCAAGACAAAACTCGAGGTTGCCAAGTCAAAATGCATGAACATTTTGTTTCCAATGGGGATAACAAGTTTGACAAGTCAAAACTCCAAGAGAAATTGGATGCCATAACGATAAATTATAATATTGTTTCAAAACATCTTCTTGTTGAGCGTAAATCTTGTATTGAATATGCCATTGCTCACGATAATTGAATTTTTTTTTGTATCGCTCAAGAACCTATTATGGAAGCTTATTTTAAAGGTTAGTTCATAAATATCATGAGGAGTATCCGAAACTTAATTGAGATTATTTATAGTATAATGTTCTTGAGGCTGAATGACCAACGGACATGAATTGTAGTGAAAATCTCATAATTCTCTTCCTCTTTTGTCCGGTTGAACTAAAAATGGTGAGCATATGTTTTTAAATTCGTGAGGAAATTGATAATAAGAAGAAGAGGGACCAGGGAGTTGCTAAGAATTATGAAGATGGTGAAGGTAGTGATGTTGAGAAAAATGTTCTTGAGACTACTAGTACTCAGGCTACTAATGTTAGAGCTGAAATGTTGAAGGTATTGATGTCCTAGAAACTTTTAATGTCCCAACCGAAGATATCACTCCTTCTTAGAGCAGTGTACACAATTGATTTTTTCCTGTATCTCTTTTTGTAAATGTTGAAAGCATTGTTGTACTTTATGTACCTTGGCTCTTTTTTATTCTTGAAAGTACTTTTTTATGTTTTATTTTTGGACGAGGCTTTGTGATTTTAATATAAACTCAATTTTCTATATTTTTCTATTGAATGATCAATTTCAACAGGCCAAAACTTCCTTATTGAGTATTTATGCTCTATTCTTTGAATTTTCTACAATGTTCCATGCATAGTTGGGATGCATGACTCCCATAAAGGTTTCCCTCTTTATCTTTTGTTTTAAAGTAATTGCTGCTTACTTTTTTGTCTAAGGATTCATTCCAAAACTTATTATTGATATAGGTTTTGGTAAGCCTAAGGTTCCTTATAAAAAAACTTTTATTTTCCAAAGATTGACGTTTTACCATTCGAGGCTTGTTTTGTAGACTTTATGAAGTCTTAATGTTCATGTTGGAGAAATTTATTAGGTATGTACGTATTATTATTTGTCCAGGATTATAGTATGCTTTTTAGCTTTATATTCACCCTCAAGAAATCCCATACTTCGGCTTATTGGTTTTTGTTGTTTAAAATTTGTATATGTATAAATAATAAATAAGAGTTGATTTTTGGAACGAAAAATATTTTATTAATATATAATGTCTCTTCAAAACCTTCTCACGCCACTGAGAGAGGAAAGAGTAAAATCTTAGTATTTGATAAACACGTTTTAAAAAAGTAGTGAATTACAAGCTTGTAGTCTATATGACTATGATAACGCTTCCGATGTTCTATATTCCAGAGCTAACAAACTTGATTTATGTCTTGATCCAATAATGTGTAAGTTCATGGTTTAATCTTGGCTTCGACTGTGAATTTATTTTTGGTATGAAGGAAAAATATTCTCAAAACCTTATTTCCTCATTAAAAAACCATAAACCATACTTTGGGTTTTTATGTATTCCTCATTAGTTCCTTACAATGTTCTGATAAAAAATTTGCTTTGAATTTTCTTACTTCAATTAAGTTTATTTATGCTCTTCAAGATTGATCATTATTTGCATCATCATACATTGTTATCATATGAGATTATATGCATATCTTGTGTGGCACTCCTACCTTCATTTCATACACCATGACTAATGGTGTTTCTTCTGGTGTTCAATATGACTATATGAGTTCTTGTGGAAACTCTGACTAAGTTCTAGCGTTAATTCTAACATTTTTTGTGCCCTTTACTATTGTTATATTAGCTACTTCAACTTAACGGTTCGACAAATGATGGAAAATGGAGGAGAATATTTGCTTTACTCCCTTTTACACGCAAAACTTCATGATACTATCATTCTCGAACTGAGCTCCATTATCTATAATGATGACTCTCAAATTCCATTCTTGTAACATACATTTAATTTCAAGAAATTTATTATGTTTGTCGTGATTTCGATTGGTTGTGCTTCCACCTATTTTGAGATGTAAACTACAAAAACTAGTACATACATCATTCATCCTGAAGCAAACGGTAAAGGTCCCATAATATCCAAACCCCATGTGTCAAATGTGATTGCCTATATTATTGTCTCTAGTAGTACTTCCACTACTTGTATTGAATTTATAAATATTTGGCACATGTAGCACTTATTTACTTTTGTTTTTGCATCCTCCGTAATGGTTGGCCAATAATAGCCTTCGAGTAGGATTATTTTATATAGTGCTATATATCCACAGTAAGCAATTATTTCTCCATTTCGTAATTCTTTCATAACGAATCCTGCTTTATTTGTGCCTTAATATCAAAGTAGTGGCTTGGTTAAATATCTCATACACAGTATGTCCAAAGTCCAGACATATCGTATTGATTTCCTTTTTATATTTCATGCTTTCCTTTTGCCTTTCGGTAACACTAATTTTATCAAATACTTCATGATGGAAGTTGTTTAATCTTATTATTATTCTTTGTATTATATTCCTATTAATCACGGGGACATGTAAATCTAGAAAAAGTGGTTCGGTAACGTAATATAAGGAATTTTTTGGACGAGTATTCCCAGTGCTGAAGATGTAAACGGCAAAGATTCGAGTGCATCAATTGTTGAGTTCTCGGCCCTCATGATGTGTTTTAATTCCACATGCTCAAATTGAGCATCTGAAAATTTTAACTCTTCAAAGTGCTAAATTATGTTCTCCATTTTCCTCGACCTCCCATGATGCTTAGTTAACAAATAGTTTTTAGTCGGTTAAGAGTTGTACCTTTTTTACTCTACAAAAGTTTACGAGTTGAAGTGCTTCGATTAAAGCCTCATATTAAGCTTCATTGGAAGATGCTAGAAATCCGAACATAATGGAATGGTTAAGATATCCCATACTGAAGATATGGGATGAATGCTTCCTCTATCACGTATGAATCTTCAAGTATCTTATAACTAATTAGTTAGATTAATAGGTCTTTTAGACTGAAATTTTATTAATAACTCTGTGAATTCTTGGGCTTTTGTTGTTGTTCACTGCTTAAAATAGATACCATTATCACTTAAATCTACTGACCTCTTTCTTAATCTTCCTGACATATCATACATCCACAATATATTTCTTAAAAAGGGACATAAGTTCTAACTATTATAGTATGTGCTTAAAACTATGGCCTCATGTTTTCTAGCCGCAACTACTAGTGCTGAAACAATTTTCTCTAATTGTAAATACCTAATTTTAGATGGTAATAAAGATTTACTTAGCTAATAGGTTGCTTTAGAGTTATTTTCCTCTCTCTGATTAATATTGTGCTGACCAAGTAATTTGAGACTTCTAAGTACATATACATTTTGTCTCTTAGCCAAGGTTGGTTAACACTTCGGGAGAAGCCAAAACATTCTCTATATTATTGAATGATTCACCACAAGATGAAGTTTATTCAAATTTTATTGCTCTCCATGGACTTAGAAGAAGGTTTGACACTTATCCAAAGATCTTGATAAGAACTTGTTAAGTGTTACTAGCCTTCTAGTCAAGACCTAGACTTCTTTGGTATTCATTGATGGCTCAATTACTACCCAATTGGCAAGTTATATTGGATCATCCTTGATTCATATCTGGCTCACCATGTAGCCTAAACATTTTACACACCGTATATTGAATGTGCACTTTTATGGATTCAATTTAAGGTTTAACTGCATGAGGTTTCCAAATATCTCGCATAAGTCTACTTGGTGATCTTCTTCATGAATGCTTGTTACCAACATATCATCAATTTAGGCTTGCATATTTCCATCAATCTGAGTTATAAAGATCATGGTCATTAATATTTGGTAGTTTACTCTAGTATTATTCAATATGAAATGCATTACTATGTAGCAATGTAGCCCTCTTTGGTGATGAAAGTTATATATTCTTGGTGCTACTCTCTCATTTTTATATGATTATATATCATAAACGTTTATATAAGAGACCTAAAGTTTTTCTTGATCTTCAACTAGTAATAGATAATTTTTTTATGTTACATCATGCATACTCCATGCAACAAATCTAGGTTATTTTTAAAATTAAAAACAAAATTCATGAAATTAGTTGGGATATATCGGTCAATCTTCAAGGGTACTTTATTCTTTCATTACTAATTATTATGAATCTTCTCTCGACCACACCAACTGAGATCCTTCTTTTCGTTCATCCATCCTTTCCAAGCCAATAACTTCATCATTTGGTTGTTATGCTTTCAATGATATGAATGTTGTATAAAACTCGTTGCATGCTTTCTGGTTTCTGCTGATAACGACGACTACTTTCTTTATAAAGTGTCTTAAACATTGGTGGACTATAGACAATACGACATGTGTCTGATTGAGCTAAGATGGGCCTACTATAATATCATAAAAACATGGTGCATATACACCATAAAAAGACTTCATATTGTTTTCTTGAACTTTTACTTTCCTAGAGCAATATTCAGAGTTATCTTCCGTAATATAGTAGTGTTTGCTTCCGTAAAGCCAATAAGTATTATTTGATATGGGGCTAGCACTGAAGCTCCTCTTATTCTTTCATAAGTAAGTAAGTAAAAAATATTTTTCGAGCTTGTAGTTTTGATCATCACTATCTTGATCTCTACTTCGATCGGCTCTACTATTACTAGTATTGCATCATTATATTGAAATACCATTCCTCTTAGATTTTCATCCGAGAATGATATGTTCAAATATGAATTTTGATATAAGTATAAGGGCAACTTCCGTTGAGATATTATATCGATCTCTTTTGCATACCTTTTATTTTTATCTTTTAGAGAGACTCCAAAATATGGATCTCCTCTAACAATCACTCTTATGGCCCATTTGTTTGGATGAGGATCCAAGTAATCTTCTTATTCTCCCTCAACACTATGATAACATTTTTATCCAACGCTCTTTGTTCTTTGGTTGTGGCCAAAGATTTTTTCACAACATCACCATAACTTTCTCTACGTTCATCTTAACAAACTCACTTAGTTTGCCCTCATCAAATGAATTCTAAACTTGATTATGCAAAGCCGAATAATATCTAGTAAAATTAAAAATATCAGCATGGAAATTGTAATATTTATTTTTTGTTTAAGTACTCATTCTATATAAATTACATGTCGGGTTTATTTGATGGTATCCTTAGTATTTTCTTAAGTTTCCTCCAACATCTCACTCAGCTCAGTCAGTGACCCTTTTGGTACGTATAGGAAATACAATAATTGACTCTAAATGGATATTTAAAACCAAACATGATGCTTTAGAGAAAGTGAAAATATATAAAGCGTGTCTTGTATCGATTGACTAATATATGGTATTTTCTCCACCTTTATTAAATGACTCATTTAGGATAATTATGACTCTATTTTCTTATTTGGAGTAAGAGTTTCAAAGTCGACAGTGTGTACAGTAAAAATATATATTTATGATCTTGAATATGCATCTCACCAATAGTATCACATATTTTAGAAGCCATTATCTTATTTGGTTTTGAGATGAACTCTATCGGAAATTGTGTATATTATAACTTTAGTGGAGTAAATAAATTTATCTAGTGTTGTATATCAATGATATTCAACTTGTCACAAACGATTTAGGTATATCTCATGCTATTAACACTTTTATGTTTGAGAAATATGACATGAAGAACCTTAGTAAAACTTCTATTATATTAGATATCCAAATAGTAAGGAATCATCCTCGAGCATTATTGGTTTGTCACAAAGGTTGAAACTGAAACAATGTTTTTTCTTTATGATTTGAAAAATAACTAACCTACGGATACCTCCATAACCAGATGTGATAAGTCCTTAGTTGTTTAGTACCCGAAGACATATTTAGAAATTCAATTCATGAAGACACATTCATATTCTTTGGTTGTTGGAAATTTCATATATGCTCAAGTGCGTACCAGACCATACATATCATTCATAGTTTGAGTGTTAGGGAGATAGTTGAGAAATCAATGAGTTGTTTATTGGAATTTAATAAAATGATGTTTTGATACTTGAAGAAAACAAAACATTATGGTTTGATGTACAAAAGATCAGATAAGTAGTAAATCATAAGGTGTTCCGATATTTATTTTGTTGGGTGCATGGACATTACGGACTCTACTACAGGTTATGTATACATTATAGTTGGAGGTTTTATTTTGTGTAACAATGTGAAACAGACTATTTTCACGGTTTCTATAATGGTTGTTGAGTATACGAAATGTTTTTAGGCTTCAAACCATGTGCTTTGGCTCATAAATATTTTCATAGAATTGCGTAACTGTGAGGGAATAAAAAGACCATTCTTGCTTTATTGTGACAATTTTTCAGTGGTATGCTCTCAAATAAAAATAATAGTTCAATCAAGTATAATCGTATGGAAATTAAGTTTTTATATATATATATATATATATATATATATATATATAATAAAGAATCCGGAGGTTAGAGCATATCGACACATACTTCCCAGTTAAAGATATTTTCTCTAAGACGTTACCACCCTTAGTCTTTTACAAACATAATGTTCTTATTTTAATAAATATTTAGATTCAGAGAGAGTATTATTTTGATTTGATTTTAATTTTTATCTTGTATGGTTATTTCAAATTATATGTATACATTTATTTGAATAATACGATTTATATTTATATTTATTCTTTGAATCTAATCGATCTCAGTTCAATATGTTTTGACCATTATAAGTTGGAACGTAATGATTATGGGGTAGTGTTTCTTTCACGTTTCACACCATAAGAAGTCAAAATCGTTTTGGGTGGTAGTTGGCATTACGATTTTGGTTGGAAAATTTACACATCCATAAATTATGGCATACCTTTATTATTTCATGGTTAGCTATCATATGAAATGATAACGCAATTTTGGATTATTTTTAAAAACATAAATTTTATATAATGCACACGCTTATAAGTACACTTCAGTATATGTGATGCTCCATATGATAGATTATAAATATATCCCCAATTGGAACATCTCATCACAAGTAGATTCAGAGTATTCAAGTAAGAGATAGTGAGAGATTGTAATGATATCCCGATTTGGAATATCGCGTCATATGTATATTCTGAATATCCAAGGGGAAGATTGTAAGAATATCCCGATTTGAAATATCTCTTAACATGCATATGGAAAGTACTCAAACTTGTTGTTATATAAGTCCAATTATTATATATAATCAACCTACAATACATTCAACCCAAAGATAAGAAGATGTGAAGTATGACAGATATTTATAATGCGGATACAAGTCGGATTTATGTGGATCTATAAAGAGGGATTTCAGTCTTGTATTTCAGCTATTCGACCTTAAGGGTCTAATACGACTATAGTCCCTTGTGGATTTAAGGATATTGGACTCTAGTAATGTTGAAACAACGATTGTTGGATTATTTTAAAAGAAGAAAGTTAGAAGATTTTTAATAAAATATATATTAATATACATGGACTTCTATTTAATTGAAGGTATTCCAAACTATAAGTATAATTAAAAAGTATAAAACCTAAAATTTATAACACGAGATTATTCTTTTCTTTTAAAATGTCTCATTTTCTAGTTCGCTCTAACAAAACATTTCTTCACTGTTTCGATCCCTTCATAAACTATTGTCTTTTTTCGTAAAATGAAAACAAAGAAAATGACTTGCATTGTGTGAGAGCATCTGTAATCTCCTCAACATCCAAAACTTCAACTATAGAACATATTTGAACATAAAAATAAATTCCGATAAAATTGTTTTTCTTTCTAAACTTCTAAGTAAAAAATGATTAACATCTTGTAGCTTCAGTTGTTACTTATTCTCGATACCAATAAACGAACTATCTTTTTTATTTTATTATCTATTTTATAGGTCTTTTTTTACATGATCTATTCCTTCTCCAATATTATTATAACATATTTCATTATTGTCTGTTCCTTCACTACATTATTCAAGTTTGTTGTCAATTTTTCAACTGGGATAAAGGATCAGAATATCATTTACAAACAATATATTTTTATGTACAAGTCGTTTTCTTTTCAAGGGTTATGTTTATAAAATTTTAAATCAACCATACTTATTAATATGAAATAGAATATTACCATCATAGACAAGTTGAAAGATATTTTTCTAGCCTAAAACCTAGGAGTTTAGTCTCCTCATTTTTTCTAACAATAGATAACCACCGTATCCCTGCCCTTATAGTGATGGAAGGTGATGATGCTCAATCACCTCCAGCATCCTCAAACCCTTTCCCAACAAGACAACAAACATTGCGATTCATAGCTTATATCAGACATTGCGATTCTTTTACCTAGATTATTGACTTATTTATCAGGTCTAGAACAAATAACATAGCTTATATCGGACATTGAAGCCCATAGATGTATCTCCGAAAACAAACCAAACTTCTGTCCGGAGCCTTACCCTGCAACATAAGGAAAATATCTTACCAAATTTCATATCCCATTCAAATATTCTAAAGGAAGACTCTAATGAGATCTAGTATAACAATAACTCTTTTCAAAGAAAATGAGAATACCCAAACATTCCTTTTTTTTATCAAGCCAAAGACAGATAATTTCAAAATCGAAATTCACCCTAGGTGGAAAATTCTCTCATCTAAGAACACTGATGATAATAGTGCAATATATTTTGAATAAGTTTGGATACACTGGGTAATTCGATATCTCTTTATGGTATTCAAGACACATAAGAATATAATTTTATAAGCTAGAAGATTATTCAAAACTTTTAAAAAAGAAACCTATGATCAGTTTATAAGTTTTATCTGAGACTACTTAAATGGGCTCATTTCTTTAATCCTACTATTTAATTTCTTATAAAACTTGTATGAATATCGTCTCTAAATCTCCCTAAATATATGTAGAATGAAGATAATATTAATGTTATTGTTAAGGCTATAAGTAAGCCTTTAAAAATATAAATGCCTTTTAAAAATAGATTCAGTTTCAATGCTTGCAAAACATGGGTTGAGATGGATATTTCTAAAGATTTAATATCAAAGGCGTGGGTGGGATTTAAAGAAACTTATGGAACTCTAGAAGACAATGGATTCTTGCAAGGATTCAATTATTGAAATATTTGTTATTACTTTATGAAGTGCAGGCATTTATGCCATAATATGTTGGAAGGTATGAAAAGTATTTCAATAAAATAAAACAACGGAAATCAAGTAATTTAGACTCAACCTTATGCTAGTAAGAATGATAAACCATATAAAGTAACAAAAATTTGGGATCTAAAACTCATATATACTATCATAAAGAATGCAGTTACTTTTGATTTACCTAATGAGAAAAGAAAAACAACAAAACTAATAATTAAGAAAGGCAAGATGAACAGGGATATAATTATTATAAGTGAATCAGACAAAGACAAATACGTGATTGGTGCATCTGACTATATCGAATTAGGTGCACCAGTTAATTTGCCTGATGGTTTTGACACATCGGAGACATGACATACTTTTCCACTTAAATAGACAGTATGTAGATTTCCTTAATCTCTAGTATTGGGGAATATTGAGCATGTAAAGGAGTTCACGAAAGTATTTAGTAAAATAAATAAAAAGCCACAAGCTAAACAAGTAAAAAAGCTAAAACAAACCAAAGCATTGGTTATAAAAGGTCATCAAGTCCCTTCTTTTGAAACTATCAAATGACAATCGCAATCCTTAATTAGAATATGAGAGGAGTTGGGAACAAATGAACTATTAGAAGGCTTAAATCAATTAAAATTACTGAACATATAGATTTTATAGTAATTCAAGAATATATGATTTTGATTGTAAACTTAGAGAAAGTATCAAGGAAGTTTAATTTTCAGTTAAGTGCATCAAATATAAGTATAAAATTTGGATTTTCTAGGAAGGAAGATTTCAAAGTAGAAGTTTCAAACTGATGAGTTAATATTGCACCTTAGTAAATTGTTATAAGAGAAGTCTAGCGAGAGAAAGAGATATGGAGTTTTTAGAGAGAAAAAATTCAAGTACAAATGAGTTTAATAGAAAAGTGTTTAACCCTTTTCTTAGGTTAGCCTTGCACTTTATATAGAGGAGCCAAGACTTAGCCTCAAAAGTAAAATATATTACAAAAGAGGACAAATTGCTATTTTGTCCTTAATAATTATACATAATCACCAATGTTCTCTAAAACTTAGATTACATGTAATTTAAAGACTAAACATACATTGTTTACAGTTTAATCCTTAAATTTACATTATTTACAATCTAATTCTCAAAATCCTACTTCCATATCACAAACAATCATGGACAATTTCTTCATCTAAAAGTCAGCCAATCTACTATAGAAAATAAATTTTTAGTTATGGTTGTGTATGCAAAAAGTACTAAAGAACAAATAATACCTCTTTGGGAGGGTCTAAAAGAAGTTGCATATCAATCTATGCTCTGAATTATAATGGCTGACTTCAATGTTATTTTTAATTCTCAAGAACAACTAGATTTCTCTACTATGTTTTGGGAGCAATAATGTTTTTAACAATGTTATTCAAGGCTACTATTTAGAAGATGTAAGTTTCTCAGATTCTAAATTTACTTGGTAAAATAATTGAAAATGGAAGAGATTAGATACAGTTTTATACAACTCAACTTGGCTAGAGCATTATGAAATAACTAAAGTCAAGTATCTAGCTAGAACTAAAGCATACAACTTCCCATTATGTATTGACATATCAGTGAATTAAAATTGTGTTCATCATCTATTAAATTTTAAAATATATAAACTTTTTATCCTGATTTTTTAAGGTAGTTTAACATAGTTGTAAAGAAGACATGCCTTTTTGGATTAAACTTAAATTACTAAAGTGGCATTTAAAAGCTTGGAATTGGGAGGTATTTATGAATATTTTCTATGCTATAGTTCAAGATGAGGAGGAAGTGAAATATTTAGAAAACTGTTATGGGACTAGCTAAAGTTTAGAGGATAAAATCAAGTACTCCAAAGTCCAAGCAAACCATTTACGACTATTTGCTATGGAGGAAACCTACTGAGTAAAATAAAGTAGGGTTAATTGGATGATGAATGGTGATAAAAAATACTAAATACTAAATGCTCCCATGGCACATGGGATGAACAACTATATATTAGTGACCAATATAAAATTGGTAAATCTGCAGAAGAACATTTTAAAAAAATTAACCAAGAAACCAAGTCAAAAGAAATTAGAAGATATTCACTTTATCATCCCAAAGGTGGTAATAGATCATAAAAATGAAAGCTTATTAGAATTAGCTTCAGATGAAGATATTCATAACTCTGTAAAAACCTTACAATCGAACAATTCCACTGAGATTGATGGCTTCAATGCAAAATTCTTTCAATATTGTTGGCGAATAATATGTAAAGATCTTTGTGCATCAATCAGAGCTTCTTTTCAAGATCACTAGGTTTCTCAAGGTATTTTTACAACAGTTATTTTCTTAGTGCCAAAAGTAGAATCACCTAAAAGATGGAGTAATTTTAGACATATTAGTATGTACACAGTTCTTAAGAGAATTCTACCCAAAATTCTTAATGAAAGATTTTTACCCAAAATTCTTAATGAAAGATCTTCAAGAAAACATCTTATTGACTCAATAATTATCACGTGAATAAAATAGAAAAATTAGTCGAGGAAACGTGATGATCAAGTTAGATATATCAAAATATTTTGACACACTATCTTTATCTTTTGTCATAAGAAGTATGAAAGCATTTGGTTTCAATAAAAGATGGTTACAATGGATTATGAATTGTATCACTTCTACTTGGTTTTCTATTATAATAGATAAAGGATTAAATGGTTACTTTAAATCTTAAAGAGGTGTTAGACAAAGAAATTCTTTATAGTTGAGTTCATTCATTCTAACCAAAGAGTATCTGATAATGGGTTTAAAGAAGTTATTTGAAGATAATAGAGAAATGAGTTATAAAACAGGAAGTACTATGGTAATACTTTGTCTTGCTTTTGCCGATGATTTGATTATATTTGCAAATGGATCATCTCCAAACCTTAATAAAATCAATAAATTCTTGAAACACTATGAATATTGCTCAGGATAGAAGGTTAACAAAGATAAAACTCTATTTGTTACTCCTTCGAAAATGATTCATCTAAGAATTTTTGTAATTTAAAATCTAACTATTTTCAAACATGAAATATCACCTTTCAAATATTTAGGAATACCAATATACGCAAGTAATATAATACAAAGTTTTGATGAATAGTGACAAAAGTAAGATCAATAATACAAGAATGAGATGGGAAATTGTTGTCTTATGAAGGAAGACTCATATGGAATCAATGAGTTTTGATGGCTAGTCATATATACCACATACAAAGTTGCTTCTTAAAACTACGATTACAACGATTGAGAAAATGTATAATAAATTCCTTTGAGGTTCTATAGAAGATAAACAATGAATGAATTAGGCTAGTTTGAAAAGTGTATACAAATCGTATGAAGAAGGTGTTTTAAATGTTGGAAGCATAAATGAAATTCAAAACGTGTTATTTTGTAACATTTGGTTCAAGTTTAGGGAAAATATTACATTATAGTCAAAATATATATTTTTGAAATATACTATAAATTTCATCATCCTTCGCAAGCTCAAATAACAAACAGAAGCTCAAAAACTTGGAAAATACTTATAAGGATTAGATATACAACTAAAATGTATACTTTTTGGAAAGTAGGAAAATAAGTTATTGATTTTTGGTTGGAGAAATGGTGTGGCCATCATTTCTTTCTTAAACTCAACTTCAATTCTTGAAGATAAAATTGAGAATTACTAGAATGAAGTAGAATGAGACATTTAGAGGTTGAGAACTTCAATTCTACCTCCAAACATTGAAATAACAATTAAGAATAAAAATTAATGAGGATGAAGAAGATATAATTAAGTAAAATCTTCTAACTAATGGTGATTTCAATACCAAAAAGACCTGGAATAAAATAATAGATAAATAAAATTAGTCAAACCTATTCAGAAGATTATGAACTATAATTGCAATGAAAATAAAACCATTAATCATCTATTTGTGGATTATAAAATGGCTTAGAAAATCTGGATTTCTTTTTTTGGGATTTTTGAGAGTGTACATTTCAAGAAATATGACATTAGTAAATGATATTAGAACATGATTTTAACCACACAAAAGAAAACTCATGTAAGAACAATATTTCATCTTATAATTTGGTGGACCATATGGAATACCAAGAATAAATCTAAGCATCAAGGCCTTAATATAAAAGCGAGACATTTATTGAATAATATATATAACATAATATATAGGTAAGATAGAGCTAGATTACTTATAAAACTACTTTGGAAAGGTGATGAAAGTGTTGCATCAGAGATGGGTTGTTACTGATGTGGTTAATTTTTGTGTGAGGGTAAATTTGTCACTTCTGTTTAGAGTTTTGTGGAGTTTTGTGAGTATTTAATGTTTAGGGAGATTGTAGAGGGAGAAACGAGCAGCCTGGTTGTATTTAATTTTCATTACCCTTATTTAATGTTGGTGGTTAGGTATTTATACCCCTATATTTGGGCCTTATGGGCTTTCAGGTCGTGTTTAATGAACCCGAGTCGAGTTTAAGGACCCATTTAGTTCTAAGTAGGAGAGCAGGTAGCTTAGTCAAGAAGTGATTAGGTTTTAGGTACTTTAGTTCTGTTCGAACAGTCCAATGGATGATGGTGTCCGAACTGCCCCTGCCCGGTTAGGTAGACATTGTCCGAACTGACCCTGTCCGAGGTGGAGACAGAATCTGGACTCATCAGTTACCAACATAACATTAAACCCAGAGTGTGTATTTAAATTAAATAACATATTTTTGATGAGAATATATTGAAATTAAACCCATATGAGGCTAGTAGTTTATCTGGAGATTCTAGTAGATGTGGAACTTTTAGAGATAAAAGGGAGAGATTATACTTGCTTATGTTAGAATTTACGGAAAAAAAATCATCAATCTTAGTAGAATGCATAGATCTATTGGATGGCTTACTCATTTGTAGAAAAATAAAATTGCTCTATCTAGATATTGAAGATGACTATATTGAACTTATTGATATAGTCTTAAGAGGAAACTTTCCTTGGCACATGGTCTCACTAATCGATTGATGCATAAAATTTTTATGCAATCGAGATGAAAATTGAATATGTTTATAAAAAACAAAATCAAGCAATAATTTGGATGGCAAATGAGGCTTCAAAGAGAATGTATAGATTAGGTTTTGATAATTTGGAACCAAACCAGCTCAAGGAAATTACATTTTTTGAAAGTTTAGAGTTGAGGTATTTAAAAATGGAGGATTAACATATCTTACTTGAAATATTGAAAAGATAGAACTTCAATTATTGAAAAAAGCATAAGTTGAGAAGAAATACATGGCATAGTATATTGAGTTGACATCTTAGTATTGACGGCAAGATTTTTTTGTTTCATTTCACATCAAAAAGGATTTGTGGGAGTCACAGGATACATCATGACATTCCAAAAAACCAAATCTCTGTCGGGCATTTCATCGAACAATTTGGCGGCTGTTCTGACGTGTGCAAGTATTATGTGTATATGGATCTGGGTGCAGGTAGTTGGAGCATGTCATAGTTCACGAATGATTTTGTATGGGATATGTGTAAGTATAATATATATTTAGAACGTGTATATAATTTTTTAGCAGAATGTTAGGAAAACATCAACATTTAGGTTAGTTCAGTGGTCAGAGAAAATTACGCAAATTTCAAACGTAACCAAAAATATCACAAAGAATAGATGATTTGGTTTGGTCATTGGATCTTTTGATGTCTAATACATCAAGACAGATCAGACCATTCGTCACACTTGTTAGTATATTATTATTTGTTTTCCAAGAAAACACTTTTTATTGATAAAATTATAGTACATATGGAGTTTGACAGTTGAGGCTCATATTTACAATTGATTATAGTGAATGTTGTTGTTATGAGTACATGTTGTCATTTTCTTTAATCTTTTATTTTTCCATCACTAGTCCTTGGTTCTTTATAGCTTCAACCGGTCACTTCTTTTCCAACTTCTTCATCTTCCTCCTTTGATTCTATTCTTCTATTCAATCCTTCTATGTAACATCTTGTAGTGTTCCGTCACCTTCCGTGAATATGAATGTATTCTTATTTTTCCTGCAGGTTGAAAAAAAGATACTGGTTAGGTAAAAATCTGTCAATGGTTAGTTAAGATTTAAATTAAGGATCTAAGGTATCCCACATTCAAGGTTTCTAGCAAAATAATTGCATTGAGAGGGGAAGGAGATTCAAGACCCTTAAAAGAACAGTCTTCCCTTTATTTCAAAGTGTATTTGGCAATCTAATCTGCTGTTGAGTTTTCTTCTATATATATATATATATATGTTTTAGCATAATTTGGAGGTGGAATAAGTTTCTACAACAGCTCAGTACTTTAATCATAAACCAGGAGATCTTTCCAAATGCTAACATATTAAAAAACATGAGTGAATCTATTTCTACATATACTATTTTAAGATCATTTTGTTTGCAGAATACCAATCCTTTTAACAAAGGTAAAGTTTCAGTAATGATAGGTGAGCATTTACCTAACAGTGTGCCTTGTGCAATGATCAGTTTACTATCATTGTTTCTTATAATAAACCCACTGCTAGACTCTCCATTATTTAATGATGAGCCATCACAGTTAAGCTTGAATATCTTTTATAGGAGGTGGATGCCATTTCATGTAAATGTAGTTTTTTGTGTTAGTCATTTGGTTAAAACATTGAATATATATAGCCCTATGATGATCCTTACTCCAGTGTTTTAACTTAATAAGTTGTGCTATATCTAATGTAGTGACTAGGTATATAACATGGTCAATAATAGAGTTGACCGAAAATGGTGAGTTGTTATGTTTTGTTTTGTTTCTTACATTTTAGATAGACCATACTATTAAAGATGGTAAAATAGTTCTCATATGATTTTTGTTGTTGTAGATAAGAGCCATTTATTAACGATATGGTTAATAGTCATGTGTTGACCTATGATGATGTCAAATACTCTAGAAAAAATGCTGCCATACTTCCCAAGAGATTGGGCATGATACAAATATAGGGTTTAAAGTCTCACATTCCGAGCAAAACTGGCACTTAGATGCTAGATGTAATCCTCTTAGTTGAAGGGTTGAGTCTACTGGTATTAAGTTATTTAGTGTTCTCCACAGAGGCATTGAACATTTCTTAGGTGAGATATTATTCTATATTTTACTTCTGAAGTTAGATTTTAGTTGTTTAGGTCTGATTTCCTTCCAAGTAGATTTTAAAATAAATTTACCATTTAGAGAAAGTTTCCAGATGATAGAGTCCTCACATTTTGGATTGATTGGTATTTTTAGTTTTCTGTTAATTTTTTTGAGAATATTATTACATCAGTATTAAGTTTAGGCATATTCCAATTGAAATTAGTCCAAATTCATAATTCTTTGTTTGCTTATATCAAGTGTTTATTTCATTAGGTATTAGGGTTATTAATGGATTAGAATGATGCCATATATCTAGATAAAAATTTATATTCCATTTACCAATAATGCAGATGATGTTTTCCTCAGCTTGGAACCTAATTTTAGTTAGTCTCTTTCATACTTTTGAGTCTCATTGTTTTACCAAGACTTGTAATGGGTGTAGTTTTGAATAATAAGTAGCATGCATTAGATTTTCCCACAAAGTTTTCTTCTCTCTAAATTTCAACCATAGTTTAAATGAAAATGCAGTTTGAATATCTGAAAGATCCCTAACAATAAGACCAATTTCACTATAAATTTTACAAATTTTTGTCGAGTCAGTCCAAATTATAGTCCTTTTATATTTATTATAACCCAAGAGAAATTTATTAAGGAGCTTGTTAATTCCGCTAATAACATTCTTTGGTAATATTATACTTTGCATATAGTAAAGAGGGAAAATCGGAAGGGCTGTTTTAATCAAAATCAGCCTTCCACCAAAAAAATAAGGATTTGGAATTCCAATTTCTTATATTTGATCTTATTTTTTCTATCAATTCATCATATTAACATTGGTTACTAAATAAAAACATAAGGATTCCTAAATGTTTGAAGGGAAGAAAGTTGTGTCTAAATCCTAGTGTGTTTTCCAAGTCACTAATGCGTTGTTTAGTTATAGCTAATGGAGATATAAAAGTAGTCTTTTGTTTATTAATTTTTTGACCAGATAATGTTGATAGATATCCAAGAAAGAGCAGGGTTTTTTTTTTAACATTTTTAATTCAGCCATTTAGGAACAACACAACATCATCTGCAAATGCTAAGCAGTGGATGTTGAGTGAACCTCTGGTTCTGTATGTAAGTTGGGGGATTTGAGATGCAGTTTTATTAATACCTCTTATTAAAAACTCTTCTGCTATAATAAAGAGAGAGAGAGGGATAAAGGATCCCCCTGTCTGATACGATTACTTGATTTAAAGAATCCATATGTTATTCCATTTATAATGATAGAGTAGTAGATGTTTTTAATTCCTGTTTTGATTAGATTAATAACTTGGTAGTTAAATCCAAAAGCCTACATTACTTGATATATGAATTTAAAACTTAACTTATCAAATGCCTTTTTCATATCTAGATTGATAATTATATTATTACCTTTACATTTTATTATTAAGGTCATGTACCAATTCGTGTGCGATTAGGATGTTGTTCTGAATATTTGTATTAGGTACATAAGCTCCTTATTCCTTAGATATGATTTTTGGTAGCAATATTGACAATCTATTATTGATTAGTTTTGAGATTATTCTGTTAAAAACTGAGCACATGTTTATTGGTCTAAAGTCTGACCAGGTTTTAGGTGAATTAATCTTAGGAATTAAACAAATTGAGGTTGCAAACATGCCTTTTGGGAATATGGAGCTATTAAAATATGCAATTCTAGCAATGTATAATCCATCTTTAATAATAGACCAACATTCTTGATAAAATCTGGAGTTGAAACCATCAACTCCAGAGACACTATTGCTGTTTAGACTCTTAATTACTAAATGGATTTCATCAATTGTTGCATTTTCTAATATTAAACTATTACCTTGGGCATTTATCAATTTAGGGATCATGTCAGGTAGAAAATTTGGGACTGAATCACTTGTTTGATAGTTTAATAACTCTTTGAAGTACTTGACTAGAAATTCTTCTATTAAGCTCTGGTCTTCTAAGAGTATATCATTATCTAATATCTCACTCATTATGTTTCTATTTCTTTTTTTTTCTAACAAAATTGTGAAATATTTTAATATTTTTATTTTTATCTTTTAATCATATTGCAGCACTTTTTTGCTATAAGAAAGTTTCTTCTACCAGCAAAATTAAATGTTGAACCCTTAATTTAGAAAGATTCATTATATTTTCTGAGTTATCAAATTTCTCCAAATAGGGATCGAGCTATCTTTACTTCCTCTTCTATTTTATATTAAAAATAGCTAGAAAGGTTTGTATAAGATAAATGGTCCAATAATGCTACGGTGGACTCAGAGTGAGTAGTGCAGAATTTCAAATCATTTCTGGTCGGCACACTATCCCTAAAAGCAAATGTGGCTTGCATTTGCATTGATGTTAAATTTCAACCATGCAATGTGTAATCCGGAGAAGCGTGGATGGTCAAGTGTCATCTTTTTCCACCACTATTTTATTAATAAAATTTTATTTGTTTTCTCAAAAAAAATTATTAACAAATATAATATCAACTATTTTATTATTTAATTATTATTTCACGTTAAATTATTTATTTTTTTATAAGTATATGGTTATTATTTATTTTAAACTTTTTCATATAGTTTATTATATAGTTTATTTCATACTTTAAGTTCTCTGCTGGTTTATAGGTTTTAAATTTCATGTTCAGGATTGCGAGTTGATGCTAACGATGGGTTTTTGAGCAAAGTGGTGTCGTGATTTCAGTGTACAATTGTTCTCTAGGTTTTTGTAGTGCAGGGTTCGCTAACGCGATTTACATTTTACCTGTTACGCGATTTTTTTTAAATATCACACTGTGATTTCAATGTAAACTTCATACGCTTGATTACTTGCGTAGTGGTTTGTTCATGCGATATACATATTGCGATTCATACATAAATTGGAAGTGCGTTTCTAGTATATAATTCATGGCTGTGCTATCATATATATACGACTTGAATAAATCTGATTGTTCTTTTAATCAAATTTGTTTACACTGCAGTCCAATAGATGTCTAAAGAAAAAGTTTGTATTTCAAATTTGGCCCGCATACTGCAATTGTTCCTTTGACCGAGTTTGAAAACTTTCATACTCTTCAAAATTACGTTGAAGTAGATGGGATGATCTTGTTACGGGTAACTACACTATTTTCAATACATGCGGTGATCAGAACAACTATCTGTTTAATAATGAGACTGATTTTATAGGTTTACTTGTATATCTTGATTTGGAGCGTCTAAAAGCGTTAGTTTTTTAATGGAGCAAGAACCAATTGATAAAGGGTCAGTAGAAAAACGTAAACAGCCCACCGTAAGTTTGGGAGAACCATGTGATAATCAACTAACTATTGGTGAGAGTAGTAATGGTTTACTAAATTCGGAATAAAAAAAAATATCTTGCTACTACTGGTTGGGTTGATGCTATCACAGGTGTTGCCCAGACGTTTGCGGATGGTGCTCCAACTCAAAATTTTATCGTTATGCCGATATTCCTTAAAGTGTGGTTTTGCTTTCAAGTATATGCATAATATATCTACGAAGATCACTGCTTATTGTGTCAATAAAGAATCAAGTGGTTGTAAATGGTGTCTATATGCATCAATTGATTCCATCATCGGTTTAATGCTGATAAAGAAACATGTCCATAACCATACATGTAGCCTCATTTTTTCCAAATGAAAGAGTAGGAATTTGACATTTGATTTGATTGTGAATGAAATACATGATTCAATTAGGACATGTAATTCCATAACGACGAAAACTATACAATCAACTATCAAACAAGACTACGGTTTGGACATGTATTCAGAGATCGAAATATTTCTTTTAGCTCGCTCAATGGTTACTTTAAACGATTAAAAAATTGAGATACTACTACTGATTGCCACTTGAAGGTTGGTTTTGGTAACGTTTTTAGACACTACTTTATAGCATTTGGATCGTTCCTTCAAGATTTTCATTCATGCCGACCAGTGTTGTATGTGAACGATACCCATTTAACCGGTAAGCATGTAGGTGTTTTGCTATATGCAGTGGAAAATGATGGCATTAACGGTAAATGTTTTCCCATGATTGCGCTTCTTGCTTTACTGTGTTTACAAGAACATGAAAATAACAAAATTTATGTTATTCATTAAACCTTCATAACCATACGATTTTATGTTGTTGAATAAACCTTATTAAACATGTGATTCGTACTCTAAACCTATCTTAAGGCGCGTTTTATCCATCAATTGTAACCATGCTCTTAATTGTTAAGTTAAAGATGGGATTTATGTAGACTTAACATATAACCTATCGTGCGATTTTTTATGTATAAAGTTTAGTTGAAATCACGAAAATTATTTATATATTGTAGGTATTTTCCTCGATGCTTTCGGTATTTTTGGCAGTAAAGATTCTGATAACTGGTTTTGGTTTATGGAAAGTCTTAAACCTGATTTGTTAAATCGCAGATAAGATTTATTTCTGATCGACACCATGGTATTATTAATCTTGTTTCAGTTGTTTACCAAAATTTATTTCATGCTTATTGTATATATCATCTCATTAATAATTTGAAGGCTGCTCTAGAACACACTAACCGAGAGTTTAAAAAAAGATATTGAAGTTGTTTAAACGTTGTGCTTATGCTCCCACGATCGACCTTTTTAAGGGATGTCTTTCTCATATTTCAACAAGGCGGTGGTAAGATAAAGAAATCCTTGACCATTTACCTCTCTATAAGTACACTCAGGCATTCGTTAACGAGAAACGATATGGGGCAATGGCATCATCTGCCGCCGAATCCTTTAAAAATAAAATTAAAAAGTTATGCAACCTAATGATTGTTGAAATGATCGACAAGATTAGAGTTATGCTAATGACTTAAATTTCTAGATGATATTCGGAGGGAATCAGCTCGAACGGTTTCTTATGCTCCAAATATGACAAACTATTTAAGGAGAATGTTCTAATTGGTCGAACTTGGGTAGCATGTAAGTCTTTTGCAACTTCTTTTGAAGTGTTTTATGAACCTGTTATGGTCATCAACATGCTTGATTTCAAAGTTTCATGTGGTTCATGGCAACAAGAGTGTTTTCCATGCCCTCACGCATTAACGGTAATAACTTCATTAAACGAAGATCATATGTCGTTGATAGAGCCATTCTTCACTGTGGGAAATTATAGATCTACGTATTCTTTTGACATACCGGTAATAACCAATTTTGGTCAAAGATCATCCTCTAATGATTTTGAAGTTATAACATTAAAAGACGACCTAGAAGTCCGAAAAATGGATCCATCTAGAGGAGAAACAACAATGAGCCAATTGCACTGTAGATGTTGTTTTAAATCAGGATATAACATAAGGACATGTGATATCGCAGTTTGACTTTGCAATTCATTTAGGAATTATGTTTGCAACATGCGATTTTGGTGAATTCCTACCTTATAAAACAACGCGTTTCTCTTATGATTGTATCTCTCTCCAAGGACCTAATATTTCTTAAAATGTTTTATCTACTACAGTTGCAATTGATACACTTTCTAAAGTCGTGATTCATTAATCAAAATTTTCACTTAATATACAATTGTTAGTTTCCTTGTACGATGTAATTCGTAATAAACTGCCTAAAGCAGGATTGTTTGAACACAACTTTATTCTTTGCATAACACAATTGAAGGTTTAATCATTAATATATCGCAGGCCCGATTCATTAATCAATGTTCCCAACATGGAATTCTTAGCTTCTTCTTAGAAACGCGATTCTTATTAACCTGATTGATTGCATTAACAAACATTACGTGATTCATTTGCGTTTGAATTGCATTCCATAATAGTAGCCCTAATCATGATATTTGTGTATAATTTCTCCAGATACTTGTTCAACATACCCGTTTATGCGAATGTACCATGTTTCGAATAATACAACAACTAACAAATGATGATAAATTAATTAAACAAGGATAACATAACATTTTTAAAAAAATTACAGATGTTGAAATATGGACCTACAACTGCCTAGATAGATAACCTAAACAAAAAAACTACATATTAAAGGGTTTACCTTGTTTAATTCCAAAAAACAAAAACACACACAACTCCATACTCACTAATTATCAGAAGAGTTCTCCTCGTCTTCATCTTCATCCTCCTCTTCATCCTCCGGGTCATCCTCCGACTCTTCCTTGCCCTCTTCTTCATTATCCTCTTCATCGTCTTCTTTGTCATCCATTTCTATCTTATTTTCTGCATCTTCTGCGTCATCCACTGCATGACAGGCTCTCTCCCTTTTGCGTTTGGGAAGCCAGTCCTTGTCTGAGTTGTACTTAGAAAACGGCCACGAATCTCATGGATCATAATCATCCTAAAAAAACGAGAATGAGTAATCATCTTCGGAATCGTTTGATGAGTATACCGATGTACTAGAGTGCTTGTAGTCAGACAAATGCTTTACCCGCATCAGAGAAGCCACTATTAGATGATGGTTTACTGTATGAGTCTGGAGAGGAGCCGTTATTTTCTTCAAAGCGTTTTTAATACGAAGAGAGTTTTGAATACGGAGTGATTGCGTGTTTAATAGAAATACTGACTGAATAGCTCTGCATAACCTACTGTTATTTATATTAAAAAATTTATCACTACTCTAATGTGTAGTTAATGTCTATATAATGAGTACATATCTACTCATGTCTCATCAAACCAGAAATTAACCAACATAAATTGAACCCTTAAACCCATTACTGTCGTTAAAAGATGGTTGGTTGTCTTATCAAACAATTAATTATAGCACGTTTTTAGTTCAAATTACATTAACCAATGCCTACTTTTTTTATGAAATAATTTACATTATATGTGCCTTACACGATTATATGTGCCTTACGCGATTTATATATAGTTGGATATACGACGGTGCGATTTGGAGTGAATAACCTTAGACGCCGATTTATTTTTCCATATGGTTTTAATTATCACGCAATTCATTTGTCGCATTATTTTAATTATCACGTGATTCTTATATTCAACTACCTTTATTTGTTTCCGTAATAACATTTTCATAACACGATTTCAATATATCTACCATTTTAAAGTGATATACACTCACTAAGGTATATTTACTAAGGTATATTTACTAGTACTTATAATACATTTTCAATTTTGGTAAACTTATTATTTGAAATCAGCCGCCACAATTATCATCAACCGGTGAGCAATTGGGCGAGCGCATCTTATTTCTCCGTAATGCTATCCTTCAAATACACAGCCATACCAATCATTAAGTTCCCATTTCCAAGTAGTGTTGTCTCTTAGCGCAACACGTAAGACATGTCAGACACACGAAGTAAGGGTTCATATTTTAGTTCGTTATAACTCAAAGCGATTTCTTCACGACAACGAGTATGAGGTCATGTAAATCCAAGCGTCCCATATTCGAAGTACATCTTACATAACACTTGATCAAAAAACATTAGTTGTATCATCTTTCAGTATTGTCTTAACATTAGTTGTATCATTCGTACTGAATATAGTAGAACGTTTTCTAAAATGTATAAGGTTTTGTTACCGAGTCTAACTAGAAGTCTGGAGGTTTATTTAAGGGATATAAAGTAGGTGAAAATATTTAGCTGGTCTCTCGAGTGGTATAAATTTAGGCGAGCTAATATACTTCATTAAAAAAATTGGCGCGAGTTTTATCAATTTCTATGTAGCCAAATACACGGTGTGGTTTATGTACAACAACCATGCGAGATAATCACAACTTCCCATAATGTGATTTACTATCAAAATTAGCAAAACACCACGCAATTTAACTACAAGTATAACTTAGTCTTGTAACGAAAAATGGCACCACAAAGTTCGACACTTGCGTAATGGCTAACAAATTGCGTTTGATGAGTGTTCTACACTACCAAAAACAATTCCACCCAGTACTATAACATACATGAATTACATAAGAATACATCCCTTAAAAAAAGTACTGTTCTAAATTCCAAAAAAAATCAACCATCCAACAACTGACGATTACTATTTTTATTATTTAGGAAATGTATTTAACATACTGACAAACGAAAACTCTACAGTCAAGTGAATCTTCATCTTGTTGCGGAATATCTCTAATAGATTTAACTTTGTATCAATTCCTCACACACCATATGTATTTTTTCATCATAAAATAGTTTAGTTTTTTCCAATACAAACATTATCAGACTAACATTGTAAGTATAATTGGTTAAAAAATGCTAACAATGCGATTTGTTAATCCACATCAAGAAATTTATGCACATATTAAACATTTGACAGTTTATAAGCAAATCAATTTATGCATAAATACATAAATGCGATTCTTAGGATTACATAACGCGATTTACATGATTCAGTTAAGAAATTCTCATGCAAACATTACGCGATACTGGTAATTTATACACGTGATTCTCATGAGTTAAAAACGCGATACTAGTAATTTGTATACGCAATTCTAAAGAGATAAACACACACAATTCTTGTGCATCAAACATACAATTTTCATGCAATATTAAACATACTCTATACATCATGCTATAATGTTTTATACTACATACCAATGCATCTCCTATTTTCCGACATACATCTGAATTGAATTTTCTTTTAGGAAACAACGGATTGTAGTTTTTAGCAAGACCATTATCCATGTCGATTACCAACAACGTCCAGTGGTTTGTTCCCTTCTAATTTATGTGGCATATCGAAACGAATGCGATAAACATTCATGCCGTCAATTTTTCAAAATTTCGTCAACAATGTGTTGCATATATTTTTTCAATACAAGTTATTTCTGTAATACATACCGCGAACAATAAATCAATCTTTGTGTCACTATTTAAGGTAATTTAAATAAACTTTACTAACCATTGCAATCCCAGAAATTTAAATAGTGTTAAATTTACAATTGTACTTGTTATCAAACCCTTTGAAATGTACTAGGAAATTTGATTCTTTATGCATCTTATATATCCGGGCATCAATAATCTATAAAATGACGGGGTGGTGATCTATAACTTTTGATGGTTGCTTTAACAATCTAGCTGTAATTGCATTGTCAGTTATTTCAAAATTTATAATTTACCTTGAAGTCTACCTCCCCTTCGTATGGTAGTGCTATTAGCTCCCTCACACTAACGCTAAGCGCGAATGAAAATTCTAATTGTGGTAAATACCATACTTCAGGATCTTCCTGATCTTCTTCCTAATGGTATTCTAAGCACATTGTGGTATGCAGTCACTCCTATTAACTTTATTGTTGCTCTTTCATTTCCCCAAGCATGGTAATTAGCTTCTCTCTGTTTTGTTTGTGTAAGTAAATTCCAATTTGGATACCCGTCCTCTACTAACTGTAACATATAGAAGCTAGGGTTGCATAACAACCAAATAACCTCATTTGTTATATCTTTATTAATATCATCATCCTCTTACCATTAGAGCTGTATCATCTAAATCATTTTTAGATCAAGTGCAACCAATAGTTTTTCCTCCACTGGAGTGAATAGTCGGAGCCTTATCAACTTTGTCAAAAAATGGTTGGGTACATAGTATAAAACCATCATCTAGGGTTGGTAGATCAAAACATCTAGCTTCCTCTTGACCTGCTCGATGTACTTCTTCTAATCTTCTGGTCTGTGTTAGTACTTCTACCTTTGTTTTGCGTTGCATTGTCAGCTTGGGTTGTGACTCCTGTGGTAGTTTGTGAGCATCTTCGAATTCCATTACGTGTTCAGTATTTGGTTATTGTTTCTTATGTCATTGTTTGCGTAGATGTAGTGATTCGTCTAATGGTGTTTATTTTACCTTACATACTTGTCACATTCAACATTTATCTTTAGTAGTCTAATTTAATGTTCTTGCAAATTTTTGGGTGAACAACAAGTCTTGTAACCTAATTTTTAAATACTGCGTGTTTTGGCTTATTTTATTTATCCTCGATTTGTTTAATAAATTACAATACTGCGCGATTTTAGGGTAATTTACTAAACATTTCGCGAGTTAACACTCGCGATTTTAGGAAAATTATTAGGCATGCAATTTTGATAATAAACTAAACTTTAAAATTACTATCTCGCGATTTGCATGGTATATACATATAAACATGCGATTTTGGTCACCAAAGTAAAGCACCTAAATCTAATACATCATGATTTTTGTGTACTATATATATTACGATTTATAAATAAAAAAATAAACTATCTTAAGGATGCCATTGCGTGATTTAAATGTAATGAACATCTTCAGCTACCCATCATACATAATTATAGTTAAAACATGAACACCCCAATAATTCACCAAGAAAAAAAATCCCCAAAATTAAGAAAACAACCCGCAACACAACAGTCGAGATTCTAAAATATACCAAAAAACAACATCCCGAAATAAAGACACCAACCCTAATATGGCTTCTTAAAGACAAACTGTATCACTAAAATAGTTATATAAAGTTGAATCTTAATGATCTTAGGATCCACTTACATCTTTGTGACTTTGCTGGCCTAGCTTGGGTACATTGTTGCTGCGCTCTTTTCCCTTCACTACATTCCCTTAAAAACGTTACCAGTGCCTTCATAGTGCCACTAACAACAATATTAAAAATCTCTCACATCTACACATCATCCATGCAATACCTAAATACTAACAACACATATATTTTACCTTATCGTTAGGTAGCTTTCGCAACCTTTTAATCATCGCCATTGTTGATTCTTTGCACTCCAGCCCCCACCATTTGTAGCACCTAGGTATCATGCCGGGCCTTACAAAATCATCCCCTAACATAGTGTGATCCATTATGAAGGGCTGTAAAAAGATAGACAGTCTCATCACCCTTTAAAAAACAAGGTACAGTAGGGTCTCATATTGAAATAAAACAGTTACACATCCTATTACGCGGTCGGGTGCCCCTTTCTTTAAACAATTTTCCATCGACCTGCTAAAATTCTCAACAATTGCACCAGACCAATTATAGTCATTAATTATCAACATGTCTTCTACATAGAAGACCAAACTCCAGCTCATTATATCTCCGAATACAGAGTAAATAGGGTTGAGCAAATGAAGAGTATCAACAGGTTCACAACGTCATTTGCAGAATCCTCCCCACCATCATTTATTAAAAATTGGTAGTTTATTAAAAATTTCCAAACAACATAATGCAACTAAATAGTTCATGTTACCTTGATCATCGCATTCGAAACTGATTTTTGGTTCGTCGGTCCACTTTTCCTAGCCCTTGGACTCAAAAAATATTTTTACATGAGTAAAGACTCGTTCTTAGCTCCATTTGCAAATTAACTACTGAATGCTCCTGCTTTGTTCATAAGCATTTTCTCTATTTCCTGGCCAAGACCAAAAATGGCTTTAACATCTTTGTTTGTTAGTTTCACTGTCTTCGACCCTATTCTAAATGCCTTTTCTTTCACCAAATATCTCTTCACAATATCCTTTATCACCGTACTAAACTTCTTCATCGGCAAGTCTTCGTTGCGTAGCTTGAATGATGATTTCAAAAACGTATAGAACGGTGTATGCTTCGCAACCTCAATATGTTCCTCAGTTACTATGTTTGTTTTGTAGCAAATTCAATATGCTAACTAAACCAGATCTGTAAAAAGAACTTTTGGCCATAGGGCAACATTTAATAACAAAATTTCAATACTTATTTGTGAGCTGATTGTTGATTAGCCATTTCTATGATCTCTATGAACATAACTAAATTACTTCGCAATTTTGATCAAATTACACACATCAAAACGCGAGATACATCCACTAAAGATATAGTTAATATGTCACGATGTGATTTTCATCCACCCTACAATGTTATATACATTTTAAAAATATGTCACGATGCGATTTACATCGGCCCCATGATGTGAGATACATTTTTACAATAAAAACATTACGCTTTGATCAGAGGGTTATATCCATTAAGACGCACTATACACTATAACACCTAGTCGCTTGCGCGATTTTGCTTTTAAAAACACGCGAACGTAATTCTAATGCAAGTAACCTAAACTCAAATCCCAGAAACAGGAAACTCAACAATTCATTCAACAGTCAAACCCAACTAACACAAACAACCAAAAACATAATCGTGATTTTCTCAGCAAACTACACAACAGGAAACCAACTGCAAAATGATTGTTGACGATTAACCATCGACCAATAAATAGGCCTACCTAAGTTTTATTTTAAACAAATATGCAGACCTTTAGTAGGAGGCAGTAAATCGAACCACAAACTAACAAACCTTAATAAGGTATAACCAGTTTTGACGTTCCTTGAACGGATTTTATACCGATAAACAATGTTTCGCAGTTTACCAATAACCTTCAGGGTTTACCGTTCACTACCAGATGAAGACTTCCAACGAACCTGGTTTCAGGATTTCTTGCTGAATACTTACTCCCCTCGCTGGAGTTTGGACGACACCAACAAACCTGAACTGCTTTAAAGGTTTCAAAGTTTCTTTATTTGGCTTTTGATATTCTGAACGCGGGGGTAAACTTTAGATTAATGGTCTCGAAAAGATACTCAAAAGCTAATTATGCCTTTATATACCCTCAGGGTTATTTTGTCCAAAACAATAACTAAGGTACCAATTGGTAGTATCCAATATTTAGGTACTAGAACAAGGTAACATATTTGGAAAGGTATTTTCGGGTAGTTTTCTCTTAAACCAATTTCTTTTATGTGTATCAATAATATAATTTGAAAAATATGTGCTTTATTTTAAGTTCAAACGATTTAGTTTTAATCCAATATTGAATGCCTAAAATTGGTAATATTACAATTCCATTATGGTTCTGAAAAACCCCAACAAAATTTACCTCTTGTTACCGTTACGGTAACGGTAAAGTTACAAACATGAAAAATTTAATTATTTTATTTTTCAAAATTTATAATAATTTTTATTTTATATTTTTATGGCGTGATGTATTTTTAAGAGCCGAGATTATAATATTTAAAAAAAATCAAATCTCTATTATTTTTGTAAGTGATAGAGGACAAGTGTTTTTTGTTTTGGAGGGAACCCGCAACGACTACTCAATGAGTGCGCACATGGTAAACCCTAAGTCTGGCGCAATAGGCTGCAAACCAACGCCAGAAGGTAAACCCGCATAAGGTGACAAAATTAACTAAGAAAACATTTGTAGAGGGACTCGAACTCATGACCTTTGGTCACAAGCATGTCTTACTCCAACAAATCGGCTACCGCTTTCGGGGCAAGATGTTATAGTTTTTTTATTTTATGAGTGGTAGAAGAAATCGTGATATGTATCAATTTGTTATATAGTCTAATTGTATTATAAGTGTGTAAGTAAGTGTTGTTACATTATGAGATTGAATGATAACTATTTTTAGCGATTTAAGCATTTCACAATTTATACTCTTGGGGACCATAAGTTGTAAAAATGTTCTCAAATTGACTTCTCAATTCACTAATTAATTTCAATAACAAATGTTCTTCATCTAAAATGAAGTATTCTGATTCAATCCATTCTTCATCTCACGGACCTCAGCAGTTGCATCCTCAATATATTTTTCCATATCACGTAGTTAATCAAAGATATCATTTTGATTCTCTTCCATTTCATATTCCCTGTCGTGCATCATAGGGCCGCCGCTAATCAATCCTTGACTGCAAAATATAATTCTAATGCATCGGTAGTCATTCTTGTTCGTTTAGTTGTGTATTGCAACGATACTCAACACAATCCATTTCCCATTTTAGAAATAAGTATAAAAAACATCATTGGCTAATCTTGAAAGAATAGGAAATTTTGATTGCTTGGACACCAACCACCTTACGATATCAATATGGTTATTTTCTTATACATACTTACAGAGTACTCAAGTTTCAAATATTAGATCACACTTCATTAACATCTCAAAGAGTTGTTCTTGTCGTCGTTCTACTTTCTAGTGCATTTTACAAGAAGTTATTATGATCTCTAATTTGGTTTTTCCCCATATTACTACTACTATTATTCGCCAAATTTGAAGATCTAGTATGATTATTACTCTTATATTTCCCAACATAATTATTATACATTGCATACAAATAGATGTTATTTTTTTGATAATATCCTTCATAATTGATGATCCACTAACAATTTTAATATTGCTCGAAAATAGCTCAATAAAATTGATAAAACTAACCCTTTTTAAAAAGATAAAAAAAATAAACCTAATAATATAAGTGTGTGAGATCTGATGAAAATACTTTTTAAGATTAGGTACTATTTCACGGCATACATGTTTATCCGTATTTGTATTTATATGCATGGTAAGAATAGTAATGCAAAGAATGGTCATATGAATGTAAGAGCTATATTACGTAGAAAACATTATAGTAAAATATATAAATGATTGCATGAAATATAACAATTCAAGATAATATTTCCAATTTAAACCAATAAGAGGATGAAACATATTAAAGTTATGATAAAACAACGTAATCTGTTGAATAAGAAATTGCAAGAAGATCATATACAGTGTTGCATATAATTTTAACGTCTAAAATTATTTTTTTGACTTTCTTTCCATTAACATTAATAATGTTCTTACATTCATGTCGACTAGGATCCGAGGTCAACAATAGTATAACCAACTTTTTAATATGATCAATATAATCTCTAAATATCACACTTATTCTATATTTTGCAATTAATTGAAGTACATGAAATAAACATCTAGTGTGAAATATTTTATAAAAATATGGGTTAAAATCAATTTTAACTCTTCTAATAGCTTCAATGTTTTTTTGTGGTGTAAACAAATCTTAAATTAATTGAAAAAGGTTCATACATAATCTTGGGGTATACAGATTTGTGTCCCATTGCCCAAAACGGGGATATGGCACCAGGGGTAAGATATCGCATGATAAATAAATCTGACGAGGAGAGGTAAGGGTGACTCGGAAGCATATACAAACTCCAGGTGCAATCAGTCAACGTCCATGCTCCAGCCCAATAAGGAGATCACCTTAAACAAGGACAAATAAATTAAGTTAGAAAGTAACCAACTACGACGGCCAGACAATCTTGGTACCATGAAATCTGTATCGGAGATCCGATAAGATTTGGTAAGAGATTGAGGATGCCATAGCGGGAGCAAATAAAAAAATTCTTGAATTTTGCTCCTTCCAAACGTAGTAGACGACCGCGTTGAAACACGTGCACCAAATAAAATGGTCACGCAAGTTTGACCATCTTGAAGCCTCAAGATTCCAAGATTGTCAGCTAAAGGATTGGAATGGGAAGCCAAGTTTATTACTTGTCGCATTCCAGATACTCTGAGCGAAATTACATTCAAAGAAGATGTGAGATATAGTTTCCATATCAGAGGAGCAGAGAGGGAATTCAATTGGGGTATTGTACCCCCAACTAATAAGCTTGTCTCTGGTGACAAGTTTTCCTTTAATAGCAAGCCAAGATATAAAGGAGTGGCGCAGACTGTTGAATTTATTTCATACTAACCCCGCCCACCCCACAGGTGGAGCAGGCTCTCGAATAGCATTGTACATGTCTTTGATGTTGAAAATGAGGCATCCCTTCTTCGCAGTCCAGAAAGGAACATCCATCAAGAAAATGTTTGGATGGGGAAGAGAGAGGATTAGTCTGCTGATTTCATCCAAACGATTCCAACTACGAGCTATAGCCGATCTCAAATTGACTGGCCAGTTCCAATCTCCATTGGTAATGATGTCAGAAACCTTGAGATTATTTCCCAATCGAGAGTCAGAAATTAAATTTGAGCCACAGTGGTCTGCCAGTGATGAGGATAGGAGCCACGGGTCGTGCCAGAAGGGAGTATTCTGACCATTTCCTATTGCAACCCTAAATAATTTACGAGCCAAGAGGCGGAGACGGAGGATTTTCCTCCAAACCCATGAGGGAGAGGAACCGAAAGATATATCCCAAAACTTTTATTTTTAATCTTTTCCGATTTGATCTAGTCACACCAGAGAGATTGCGATTTATTGCTTACTATGAACCAAATGTGTTTAAGGACGGCCGCCTGATTCCAGGTTTTTAAATCCAGAATCCCAAGGCCGCCCTCTTTATAAGGAGTGGTAATGGTTGACCATGCCACCTTGGCCCCGTGGGATTTCAAAGTAGAATCAGACCAAAGGAATCAGCGAAGGTACTGAGATAATTCTTGTATTATTCTCGAAGGGAGAATGAAGATCAAAGACCAGTATACCTGACCCGCAAATAGAACAAATTTTATTAATTGAAGCTGACCCGCATAAGAGAGATGCTTTGCGGTCCAAGATTCAATTTTAGAGGTTATTTTGTACAGCAGGAGGTAGCAGTCCAAATGAGTTAGTCTACTTGTGAGGAGAGGGACTCCTAGATATTTAACCGGGAGGGTACCTTTAGGGAAATTCCTGATAGGAAAAAGATCTAATCTAAGATGATTGTCAATTCCGGAGAAAAAGATATGACTTTTTAAGAGATTGACTTTAAGACTTGAGAGGAGAAAGAAGTCGTCAAGGGCCTCTTTAATGAGGTTGAGAGAAAGGGCATCACCGTGACAAAAAATCATCAGATCGTCTGCGAATCAGAGGTTGATAATTTTTTGCTTGTGGAATTTCCAGTGGAAATGGAAATTCTCATTAAGACTTTTTCCTTTCAGGATGCCGGAAAGAACTTGTATTACAAGTACACAAAGAAGGGGGGGGGGGGATAGAGGATCGTCTTGTCTCAGACCTTTTGTTCCTTTGAAATTTCTATGGAGGTCTCCATTAATAATAATAATGGAGTAGGAGGGGGAGGGGGGGGGAGATACATTTGACAATCGAAGAGACTAACTTCTCAGGAAAATGCATCGCAACAAGAACGTCCAGAATGAGATTCCAATGAATGTTATCAAAGGCTTTCATTAAATCTATTTTAAGGGAAATTCTTTTACCTCTCCCATTGTTATGGTAACCTTTAAGAAGCTCTTGGGAGAGGAGAATATTATCGGATATATTTCTACCAGAGACGAAGGCTGATTGAGAGGAGTCGATAAGATAAGGAAACGAGACTTTTATTCTGTTGGCCATAATTTTGGAGATGATTTTATAGACCACATTGCATAAAGCAATTGGTCTAAAGTCAGCAGTCGAAGAAGGCTAGTCTTGTTTTGGGATGAGGGCAATAGAGACCGATTTCCAAGATTCGATCAGAGTGCCAGAGAGGAAGAAATCTTGAACCCCTTTACAGATGTCGGGGCCGACGATATCCCAAGAAGCTTTAAAGAAACTAGAGTTAAAGCCATCAGCACCCGAGGATTTATCGTTATCGATACTGTGCAGAGCAGATTTAATTTCCGCGTATGAAATATCACGAATCATAAATTCTCTATCAGCGGGAGTGACTTTAGAACATATAAGAGAGGAGACTTTTTCTAGCCCGGGATAGAGAGCAGAATGCTTGGTGCCAAGGGTCTTTTCGAAAAAGTTAACAAAACCTTTTGACACTTTCGCCGGGGAGGAAACAATGTCACTAAGATCATTTAAAATTGAGATGATTTTATTACAAAATAGCCGGGCTTTAACACTTTTATGGAATTTTTTTGTGTTCCTATCACCCAACTGAATCTAATTTTCTCTAGATTTCTGCTTCAAGAAAGATTCTTCAGCTTGACTTAAAAAATAAATGAAGTGGAAGCCTCCAATTCATTTATGATAAGTCCTGGGTTTAGAGGGTCTGAGGCTAATCTAGACTGAGCCTCGAACATGACTTTTTGAGCTTTATCGGCTCTGGAGGTAATGTCACTAAACTCTTTACGATTTAACAAAGTTAAGGAAGTTTGCAACCTCTTTAGTTTGTCAGAGACCATCGTCATCCCCGAGAAAGAAGTAGGGGAATTCCAGCAATTGGTAACTATATTCTTGAAGTGGGGATAAAATTTCCACATGTTGAAGTAACGAAAAGGTTTTTTCCGTCTTGGTCGGAGGAGCCCGAGATTGAGGGTAACAATGGTGTGGTCCGAGGTGCGGAAACAACCTATGAGGACATGGGACATAGGGAAAATATCGTCCCAATCAGGGTTGACCATAACACGATCAATTTTGGAAAGGATAGGATGGGTTGATTGCTTGTTGATCCAGGTGAATGGAAAGCCAGATGATCGAAGGTCACCAAGGTCACAACGATAGTAGCAACTGTTGAAATCGTCGATTGCTAAAGACCAAGAATCAGAAGAACCAAGACGTTCATCAGGGTGGCGGATAACATTAAAATCCCCAAGTGAGACCCAGGGGATGTGATTGTTCTGATTGGATATGTCTATAAGGTCATTCCAAAGCAAAATGCGCTCTTGAGCTTCTTTAAAAGCATAGATCACAGTAAGCTTGAAGAAAGCTTTATAGTTATGACAAGTGGCCATACATTGAATGAACTGAGGAGATTCAGAGATCATAGTTATTGTAATAACACTAGGGTTTCAAGTGATCCAAATTCTACCTAAAGGGTGAGACGTATGATTGATGATCACATGCCAGAACGGGACCATTCTTCTGATTTTCAAATCGACATTCAGAAGATGAACTTTAGTTTCTACTAGAACTAGCAAAGATAGATGGTTACTAATAATAAAATCAGTGACATCATTTCGCGTAATCGGGTCATTAAGACCACGCACATTCCAAGAAGCAATATTCATAAATATGAGACTTACAATGGATCAGCTGATGGTCCTGTCGGAGGACATTACCTTTTTGCCTTTGTCTTTAGCTCCGTCCATACACATCCTTTTGGGGGGCGAATCCACCTCCTCCCCGGTCTCCAATTCCTTATCCTTAGAGATAAATGGAAGTCTAGAGTCCACCTCAGGATCTATCTCAGAGGGATCTTCCTCGGATGAAGTAGTCCCGATAGGAAAAGGGAGGGGCTTGACTGGCCATTTTGTACACTGGCGAGTAGGGTGCCCAAAGACTTTGCAATTCGCACATTAAGGAGGGAGACCATGGTATTCAAAACAGACCGTGATGGATTTGCCTCTGATTTTGAAGGTAAGCTCATACCGGATTGGGGGGCCCGCTTTGATCAATATACAAATTCGAGCAAATCTAAGCTTTTTCTTCCTCTCAGTCTGATGATCCACATAGAGGGGAGTTCCAATAACCAAACCTATATTGCTGAATCCTTCAGCAGTCCATAATTCAAGAGGAAGATTGAATACCTTAACCCATATTGGTATTTTCGTGTGAGGGTCTTTGATAAGGGAAGTAAGAGACTCCCAAATTTTCAGAATCATTAGATGACCACTAAAATGCCAAGGGCTTCCTCCAGCACCTTTTTAGCCATTGCCTCAGAACCAAATTTGAAAAGGAAGTAGCCTTCGGGGAGAGGTTTAAATTCCAAAAGTTTATATCGTTTCCATAACGATTCCATATTAGCTTTAAGGAATGTAAGATTGGAAGGCTGATTGAGAAAGTAGCCCGAAAGACAAGCCTTCCAAAAATTCGGAGATCCTAACGCCGAGTCGTTCATATTGAATTCATTACCATCCATTTCCATGTGTCTGATTCAGATAGCTAAAGGAAAGCGGTTGTCACTATGTCCTGCAACTATAGTTGCATAAGAGGAAAGTGGTCGAGTGTTAGAAAGCGAGTTGGAACTTGAAATACCTCTAGAGAAATCCATTGAAAAAAGACGTAAATGATGTTTCGGATGGACCAATTTATACTTTCTTCCTTTTGGGCCTTTACCCGCGTTCCCAAAATTTCGGATGATAGAGTAATTGGCTTTGGGAGCCCCACCTCCAATGAGGCCTTTTCCATTATTTTTAACGGGCCTGGAAATTGAGAGTACTTGCGTAGGCTCAACTTGCTTGGCAAAGCGTCCCAAACCTGATGTACCCATTAGACCCGAGTAGCTAGGGTCTAGATTCCCTTGGCCCACTGTTTCTGAATGGCAGCCCAACGTTTCTTCTTCATGGTTACTCGAGGGCTTCACAAACCGGATGCCTAACCCACTCCCAGAGACTAACGAAAGCCCAATTGAGGTCACTGGGTGGCTTCTAGTTACAGAAGGAAAATTAGGTTTTGCCAGTGCCCAATTTCCAGAGACCGAATCCACGAATCTACCAGATTCTCTCCCACAGTCAGCATCCAGACGAGCATCTTTGGGGAAGATTAAATTTGCAGATCCCCTTTTACCAACGGAAGATCCATGAGAGTCGATTCTCAGGGATCTTTCAAAACACATAGAGTCGAGTAAATGGCCCTGGGTATCGAGAGGGAGATCTCTTGAGGGAAAGATGGAGAGGGACTTCCTTGATACCAGAGATTACTGGTGACTACCTTTGCCAGCGGAACAGGGTGGAGAAGATGGGAGATTTGGGTAGTTCGCAGGGCTGGCAGAGATCAAACATCTATTCCCAGTTCGAGAGATGCTCTTGGAGGAGGACAGCGAAGCATAACCAGTATTGGGAGAGGCTTCAAGCAGAGTATTGGGAAAGGCTTCAAGCAGAGCATCGAGAGAGGACTTGGCGATTACATGGTCGATTGAGGGTGGCTGGTGGAGGGTTTGTGATTTGGAACTCTGTCACAGAGTTGAAGCTAATGTGATAGATACAGGAAGAGGATTGCAAGGAAGCTCTTCAATGGCTGTCACGAGGTTAGTGTAAAACCCCAAATCAGAGTCGATTGAGATAAAGGTACTGGAGACAGAGGTGAAGATGCCCAAATGAGACTGACAATTCGCATTAGAGGCAGTAAAGAACTTGACAGAGGGGAGCACAGGGAGGATGGATTCTTCAGTAGGTAAGAAAGTTTCTAAGATTTTCATAGAATCGTTTTGGAAGATTTTTCGTCCCTGGCCAGATTTCATGTGGAATCTGGATTTAGCTAAGACTTCCTTGACATAGGACTCATGGAGTGGCGAAATGTGGAGAGCTGGTGGAGCAGAGGGGGGCTGAGTAAACAGGGCAGATTCGGAGATTGGAGGAGGTGAGATAGGAGATGGGTTGGATTGGTTGGAAGCAGGGTCATGAAAGGAGAGGAAAGCAGCAAGTGAAGAGAATAAGCTGAATATTCGTAAGGGGGAGAAAGTTCCTGGGAGGCCAGAGGGTTTGGAAGGCCTCAAAGAGACCGAGGAAGGGTCCATCAGGTAAGAGTTTTGTGATTTTTGTGAAATTTGGTGGGTGCTGATTATTTTGGTGAGAGTGATGAAGGGGAGGATGTGTAGTGGTAAGTGTTTATAGGTGAGCTTCTTGGGGTTTGATGAGAGATAGACACCTAACAGAGGTATGCTAGTACTATGATCAGCTAGTACAAAAAGTAGACTAGGGGGAGGGACTAATCTAGGGTTAGGATCATAGATTAGAGACAGATTTGTGTTGATACTATAGGTAATCCAGTAGAGCTTAAAATAGGTCTGGATTACCTTAAAAGAAGGGTAGAAAGGAAAGGGGTTTAAAATTTTTTCCAAAAGAGAGAGAGGTGAGAACTAGGTTTAGAGAGATGATTTGAGAGGATTGAGGAGGGAGGGGTTTGGTTGAGGTAACTAAACTAGAACTAATAGGGAGGCTAACTGAATGAGCCAGTAGCCAGATTGAGTTGGGCAAAACACAGGGGATTCCTAAGCAACTGGCTGGGGAAGAGGAAGTCAGACAGGGGTAGCTCAGGCATAAATGGGTGAAGGATTGGGCATAGCTAGTTACCTTACAAAGGGGGACTGTTTTTTACCTGAAGATTAAGGAGTAGAGAGGAGATGGTTTAGAGGGTTGCTTAATCAGCAAGAAATGCAAGGGGGATAATTGAAAATCCACCTTGCTATTGTACATACTGATTGGTAAGGGATTTTACATGGGGTATGACATTGAGTGGTGAGCTTGGAGCTTTGACATTCTTCTGCTCCTAGTTGTCCTAAGGGTAAATGGGTGAGAGGATTGATCAGCATACCCAGTAGAAACCCAAGATGAAGGGACATAAATGGGAAGTTGTTCATTGAGTGAAGAAGATGGGAGTGGCTCAAGGAAGTGAAGAGTAGTTTCAGGCAGAAGGCGGTAGGGAATGCTACTCAATGGAGCCATCAATCAAATGAATCAATGGACATTGAAGCTGATTCTCAAGAAAAATTGTATAAACAATTACCGTTGAGAGGAGAGAGGGGAGAGCTTCAATGTTTGTATATGCATTATCAAAATAAATTGAGTTACGTTTTTTTTACCTTTAAAATAATTCACACACTTAAATACTTTATTTACTAACAATAGAATTATGATTACCAATACAACAAAAATATATAATTCCTTTTTTGAGTTTCTAATTAGGATTAATTCAATGTAAAGTAAAACATATACCATTAAATTCAGAAATTGTTGTTATATCACTAGTTAAATAAATTTCCATGCTAATTTTAAAAACGATATCCCTAATTATTTATTATTTATTTTTAAAATATTTAATAGCTTTTGATCTCATAGAGGTTTGTGTGATTTGTTTGGCTCTTGGGTTGACTATATTAACCATCCAATTCTCATATCTATAATTGTTCTTATATCATTAGTCAAATAAATTTTCATGGTAATTTAAAAAACGATATCTCTAATCATTTCTTTTGTATTTTAAAAATATTTAATAGTTCTTGATCTCATAGAGGTATGTGTGATTTGCTTGAATCTTGGGTTGACTCCATTAACCATAAAATTCTCATATCTATAATTGTTGGCAAAATAAAAAGATTTTGCGCTACCAAGAGTATATATCATGGTTTCATTGCTTTATGTATTTTCATTGAAAACAAATATATAACCACTATTCTATATATGATTTTATTCCATTCTTCAAGAGTTTTAAAATGATATATAACAAGTTGTCCCCTTTATAAGTGTCTAATCATACCACCAATGCTACTATTTGTTTTTCCATCATCATATGATAGTTCTTTTCCACATGTTATACACATAGTTGTATCTTTTAATGCCTCTCATTAAAGTAGTCCCATATCCAAGATGGTCTATTTATAGAATTTGAACTAGTGCTATCGTACCACTAGCATGTGAGGAATATGTTTCGAAGATTGGATTTCCTAGACTAATATCTAAAAGATCATGCATATTTATGTTTTAATTCGGAAACATAAAATAATTTAAGTTTGACGGTATGCAAGTTGGAATATTTATCGTTTGTTTTTTATGTCATTAAAAGAATAAAAATATATATGAAATAACTAGTATTATAAAAGAGATCAAATAATAACACAAATAAAAAAATAAAACAATTATAGAAATTACTTACAATCACTAACTATCCATCACCACCAAGATGATTAAAGAAGATGATTGGTAACTATGATTCTGAGAGAGAAAGTAAAGAAAATGTTTAGTTCTAGAGAAAACATTACCCTTTAATCATTGACCTCAACCTTTATTTATAGGCGTCTTAGACTTAGTATAACATAATTAGTTATACAAAGGGGTTAATTACATTACAACCCCTCATGTTTACAAGTAGTCTAAAAACAACTAACTAGTATACAATTTATTATAAATGACATTAGTTCTATTAGATTTAAGCCCTCCATATTTAATATCCTTATCAGTAGCCCCCTAGTTCTTATGAAGGACAAAGGGGTAAAAACCTTTCTTTGCCAAAACTCATTATCTACTTCATATTAAATCTTCCATTTTCCTTGCCACAATATATTCATGCATTTCAAACTGACAATTCACAATATATTCATGAAGCCATCCAACTCAAACATCATCTACGCTTTGTGTATGATCAAGAAATAAAAGAGCTCATGAATTCTCATCAAGACGAGATAGATGATCTTAAGACCAAACATGCCAAGTAATTATCCAAGGAGCAGAAACATATTCCATTCTTCAAGAATCTTTGAATAATAGTGGGGAAGAAAAGAATAAGCTGACGAATGGTATGGCTTCTCTCAGGACGAGATTCAAAGATGAAAAAGAATTTGTTATAGAAAATTCTAAGAATCAGTATGGAATGGACACACTAACTGCAATAAAAAATACCAAAGAGGAGCAAACAATTAATTTGATTCGCAAAATCCACGCGACGTTTGATGACGCGATGGAAATAGAAGAAGAACCAACGATAGATGAAACCCTAATTTAAGAGTAACATGATGAAACCCTAATCTAAGGGTAACAAAAATTGAAATTTCCAGAGATAAAATTATATTATTCCAAAAACTTAAAATAACTTAAGGCATATGAAGCTTTATATAAGAGCTTCTCAAAACCCTAAATTATAATACAAGGAAATAAAATAAATATTTTAAAATAAAATAAAATAAAATCTTAATATAATTAGATTCGAAAAAGAAGGTTAAAAATAAAAAAACAGCTAGTATATTTGCTAGCATTTCAAGTGATCCAAAATCACAAAAGAAGAAGAGAAAGACCAAAAGGAAGACAAATGAAGCTACTCTTCCAACAATCAAAGAATCGGTCGAGGCTGAACCTTCTCGAAAAAGAAAAAAAATTGTTGCCTTGAAGAAGAAAAAGAGCATTTCGACAACTCGACCACCTAGGAAGGCATAAAAGAAGTCTGAAGAAACTCCCTCAGAAGTGCCTCATTTTGAAGCTGAAAAAACTATAGTGCGAGATCAATAAAGAGATGAAACCTTCATTCCTAAAGTGCCCATTAGTACTGATGAACTTCAAGATCTTTATCAGGATATGGATCCGATGGTCCAAAATATGCAAGAGCAACTTCAGATGACTCATATTCAAATGAGATCTAACTCTTTTCTCTTTGTTCAAGTCTAGATCCGTTCTTTTTGCCTCTTCAGAATAGTGAAGTAATCTATAAGAAGGTAAGTAGCCTATGCACGGCTAACAACATCCATACCATACACCAAGGCAAAAGGTATTTCTTGAGTGGCCTCTCTAGGAGCTATAGGATAAGCCCACAACTCCTCATGCAAATAGTTAGGCCATTTCTTTGCAGTTCATGTTAAAATCTTCTTCAAACCTTCCAAAATAGAAATATTAGTCACTTCCACTTGACCATTTTCTTGGCGATGAAAAGGTGTATAAAAGCACTGCGTGATAGCCCTCGAAACGCAAAAATAAATCGTTTCTCTGTTGTTAAATTGAGGACCATTAACTGTGGTGATTTTATGAAGAAATCTATAGCAACACCATATATTATTCACAATGAACTTAATAACATCCTTGCCTTTTGTACCAGATAATGGTTCGGCTTTAGCCTACTTGGAAAAGTAATCTACCGCTACTATAATCATCTGATGTTCTCCAAAGGCTATAGGGAATGAACCTACTAAAACTATTCTCCATCTATCAGAAGAGATAGCTTCAGATATGAAAATGAGCGGTACTACTGGTTTGTGCATAGAATTAGCAAAGCGTTAACAAGTATCACAACCTTGAACTATGACCTTAACATCATTTATAATTGAGGCCGATAGTAACCTGCCAATAAAACCCCCTGCATCAAAGACTTAAACCCACAGTGAGCTGAACCTTCACAATCATGCAACTCAGATAAAATATCCTTAGCTTCTTTCTTAGCTTCATCTAATACAACATAACCATGGGTTTTGTACCTTAAATTTTCAGTTAGCTGTGCATCTTGAGGTAACATACCTCTTAGTAAAAAATAAAGGATATCAGAACTCTAATCACTTCGAATTATGTCTGGAATAAGAAATACTTCCTCAACATATTTACGATTTTCTGAACGTATCAAAATCGAAGGACTCTCATGTAGCAATATCTATAGATTTTTTTCTCTATAAGCAATTTTTGCCTCCGTTAATATTCTGTATAACCACTTTATCAAATAAAAGAGTCAAATTTTGAAGCTCGCATAGATACAAAATTAATTGATCTTTCTTGGCTTGAGATACACATGTCACATGATTTACCAGTAGTTGTGAATCGTTTTTCAAACAAACTGTTATTTCTCCACATATATTTGCAAGCCTTAAACTAGCTAACGCAACCTCATACTCAACCTTATTATTTGATGCGTTACAGCCAAACCGAATAGCCTGAAATATTTCCTCCCCCAGAAGAAGAAACTAATTGAACTCGTGCACTACATCCCAATATGATGGAACCACAATCAGTTTGAACCACCCACATCGAAGTTTATGGCAAGACCTTTTTATCTGTCCCTCATCTGATCGGCACGAATGAAATTCGACTAGGAAATCAGCTAAATCTTGAGCTTGAATAGCCATTCAAGGAGAAAACAATAATGTCAAAATCTCCAAATTCTACTGACCATTGGGTCATTCTACCATAAATATCTTGTCGCTGTAACACATTATTTAATGGGAAAGAAGTTTAAAACAAAATTATGTGAGCTTGAAAATAAAAGTGCATTTTCCTAGTAACCACCACTAAAACCAAACCCAATTTTTCAAGTTTCAAATACCTTTTCTTCGATGCCTATAAAATTTTACTAACATAATAAACTCGCTTTGAAACTCCATTGTCTGCGCATATCAAAACAACGCTTACAGCAAAATCAGACACTACTATATATATATAAACAGTTGCTCTCTAATTCGAGGATTAGACAAAATCTCTGGTGACAGCAAAAGTTCTTAAATATTTGAAAAAGTTGCTTCACAATCTGGTGTCCATTCAAACTATTTGGGTCTTTGTAATTCTTAGAAAAAAAGAAAACACTTGTCATAAAAACCTTGAATTAAAATGAGTAAGGACAACTAGCCTTTCTGTCAATACTTGCACCTCCTTTATGGTTCAAGGTGATGTCATCGAAACCAAATCCTTAAGTTGTTCAAGATATGTTTCTATCCAT